>OX336397.1:2400000-4800000 GCA_946902985.2 Meconema thalassinum
TAACTTGGTAGAATAGTTGCTGTGTACAATATGCTCCTTGTGCTGTAATTCTTATCACACACTGTTGTAACTTGGTACAATAGTTGCTGTGTACAATATGCTCCTTGTGGTGCAATTCTTATCACACATCGTTGTAACTTGGTGCTATAGTTGCTGTGTACAATATGCTCCATGTGGTGCAATTCTTTCACACATTGTTGTAACTTGGTACAATAGTTGCTGTGTACAATATGCTCCTTGTGGTGCAATTCATATCACACATTGTTGTAACTTGGTACAATAGTTGCTTTGTACAATATGCCCCTTGTGGTGCAATTCTTATCACACATTGTTGTAACTTGGTACAATAGTTGCTGTGTACAATATGCTCCTTGAGGTGCAATTCTTATCACACATTGTTGTAACTTGGTGCTATTGTTGCTGTGTACAATATGCTCCATGTGGTGCAATTCTTGTCACACATTGTTGTAACTTGGTACAATAGTTGCTGTGTACAATATGCTCCTTGTGGTGCAATTCTTATCACACATTGTTGTAACTTGGTACAGTAGTTGCTGTGTACAATATGCTCCTTGTGGTGCAATTCTTATCACACATTTTTGTAACTTGGTACAATAGTTGCTGTGTACAATGTGCTCCTTGTGCGGCATTTCTTATCACACATTGATATAACTTGGTACAATAGTTGCTGTGTGTAATATGCTCCTTGTGGTGCAATTCTTATCACACATTGTTGTAACTTGGTACAATAGTTGCTGTGTACAATATGCTCCGTGTGGTGCAATTCTTATCATACATTGTTGTAACTTGGTACAATAGTTGCTATGTACAATATGTTCCGTGTGGTGCAATTCTTATCACACATTGTTGTAACTTGGTAGAATAGTTGCTGTGTACAATATGCTCCTTGTGCTGTAATTCTTATCACACACTGTTGTAACTTGGTACAATAGTTGATGTGTACAATATGCTCCTTGTGGTGCAATTCTTATCACACATTGTTGTAACTTGGTAGAATAGTTGCTGTGTACAATATTCTCCTTGTGGTGCAATTCTTATCACACATTGTTGTAACTTGATACAATAGTTGCTGTGTACAATATGCTCCTTGTGGTGCAATTCTTATCACACATTGTTGTAACTTGGTACAATAGTTGCTTTGTACAATATGCCCCTTGTGTTGCAATTCGTATCACACATTGTTGTAACTTGGTACAATAGTTGCTGTTCACAATATGCTCCTTGTGGTGCAATTCTTATCACTCATTGTTGTAACTTGGTACAATAGTTGCTGTGTACAATATGCTCCGTGTGGTGCAATTCTTATCACACATTGTTGTAACTTGGTACAGTAGTTGCTGTGTGCAATATGCTCCTTGTGGTGCCATTCTTATCACACATTGTTGTAACTTGGTACAATAGTTGCTGTGTACAATATGCTCCATGTGGTGCAATTCTTATCACACATTGTTGTAACTTGGTAGAATAGTTGCTGTGTACAACATGCTCCTTGTGCTGCAATTCTTGTCAGACACTGTTGTGACTTGGTACAATAGTTGCTGTGTACAATATGCTCCTTGTGGTGCAATTCTTATCACACATTGTTGTAACTTGGTAGAATAGTTGCTGTGTACAATATGCTCATTGTGGTGCAATTCTTATCACACATTGTTGTAACTTGGTACAATAGTTGCTGTGTACAATATGCTCCTTGTGGTGCAATTCTTATCACACATTGTTGTAACTTGGTACAATAGTTGCTTTGTACAATATGCCCCTTGTGGTGCAATTATTATCACACATTGTTGTAACTTGGTACAATAGTTGCTGTGTACAATATGCTCCTTGTGGTGCAATTCTTATCACACATTGTTGTAAAATGGTACAATAGTTGCTGTGTACAATATGCTCCTTGTGGTGCAATTCTTATCACACATTGTTGTAACTTGGTACAATAGTTGCTGTGTACAATATGCCCCGTGTTGAGCAATTCTTATCACACATTGTTGTAACTTGGTACTGTACCCGATACCTAATTGAGGCTATCGGCTACGCCAGTTGACATCGAGCCGTAGTTGAGAATTATGGGAAAAGTAGAAGAGATAGCGCTCAGATCGAGTCGAGAAGAATGTTAGGAGATGACGTAGGAGGCCAAGGATGAAGGTGGCACTACCAGTCAAGCAGATGGAATTATGGGAGGAATATTGAAGTAATATCAAGATCTATGTGAAACATAATATTATATCATATCAGAAGAGAAGAAATATCAAGCAATCTTTATGGTGATAACTTGAAGAAAGGCAGATAACTCCTTAAGTTATTGTACAACTTAATTGCCGAGATGATGGTGGTCGAGATTATACTTGTGACGTATGACCGCAGAAAGTAGGGTAACGTCACGTGACAGCGCCGAGTAGGAGCTCATCAACGCAGTCTAGAGACAGCAGTATTAGTTCAGCCAGCAGAGCCAAGTACAACACATGGTGCGCGGAGAACAGCAGTGGTAGTCCAGCCAGTCGAGCTGTGTACAGAACTTGGTGCGCGGAGAAAAACGACAGTTAGTTCAGCAAGCGGGGCTGATAGCATACGCTGGGCGAACGAAAGTAGGTCAGTCTGTCAAGACAAGAGAAGCACGGTAGGCAGCGTGAGGTGTGGTTAGCGAGGCAAGCTATACTGGCCGTGAAAGCGAAAGAAGAGCCGGTGTTCGGACAGTAGTATTTCCAGCATCGTGGTTACGGTTATTCGAAACATCAATGCTTTTCAAATGTTACAGTTTGTTAAAGGGATAAGCAGCATTATAACAGAGTTGAGAACTTTATTTCAAGCCGCATTCGTAACACAGGACAGCACAGCGAAGCGATATGACGAGGCAAGTTTTAAGCGTCGATCATTCTAGAACAGTGAGATAGAGCAGGGCGTGCTGGTTCCGACATTTTTATAAGCAGGCAACGTGCAAGAAGCTGAACTTTATTTCGACATTTTGTTACAACTTTAGAAGTTTGGACTTGTATCCAACAGTCGAATTGTGCAGGCAGACAGTAATTATATACTGCTATTGTGAACTTTCAAATGGACTTAGATATATTCCAATGATATTACGGATTGTTAAATAATGCATTTCATACCGGAACATTTAAAGCGACCATGGGGTCAAGCCAACATTAATGCTTTTAGGCAAATGAATAGTTACGAGTATATGCACTGAAGGAACATTGGCACGTGCATTATTATAGTGGTTTTTCATGAACTATTATGAAATATCAGTTACGAACACGACTACAGGGTGTTTCAGAAATTTATACACTTTTATAAATAAATTATTTTCTGCAAGTGAAATTTCAGCCGCTGTGGAGATTAACTTTTTTTACAAGCAAACCGAACATTGTATGGGACAGTGGCGTGACATAGTCGAAGAGTAGGGGGTACCCTACATTTATGAACTTTTACGGAAGAATTTGGACAGTATCCGTGATGGATAACATGCAGTTCATTATGTCGGAGTAGGCGAATACGGAGACGTGATGGCACCACAGAGCGATGGATTCGGTTCCTGAAGAAGAGGATGTCCAACAGCTGATTCACTTGGAATATGAAGGCAATCGTTATTTTAGTGGGTGATACGATGTTTCCGTCGATCTTTCGAGAAATTTGTTGCACGCACGAGGATAATCTACGATCTTTGAAATATATTAACAGCTGATATAAGAAGGTATTGTAAGAGTTATGACTTTCCTGATATGATTTTTTCATGAACACTGGGCATACTTGTATATATTTCTAGTAGGAGTTCTACGATTATTTTGACATGGCTTAGACATTATTTGCTCCATTTTTGCTAGAATATGGCGTTACCATATGATATGGCAGGCACCATTATACGACATTCTCACCATTGGTTGGCTTTATTAAGCAGATGTTTGGTCTTTTTGACATTTTTCAGTAAGGATAATTTTCTTGCATAGTTATTTTTTTGTGGCGAGTATTTCGAACTCGTGATTTGCAATTGGATTATTTAAATTATTTCGTCAGTTCATTGCATACTAGCGAGTATGTATTATTCATCAGTAGGGATTTTTTCTATTGGATTGTTTGGAGATATTAAGATTTTATTCACTCAAGTGAATGAATATCGCTTTTATGTGACAACTAGAGACTTGTTGATTCCAATCTGGTACATTCACTCATTAGTCAACGAGATGGGGCCTTTCGTTTTATACGATTGCGTGGTGGTACACATCTGACCCATCGTCTAGGGCATTATCATGATAGTCAACGGGGCAGGGCCTTTCGCTTTAGGCGATTGCGTGGTGGTACACACCTGACCTGCCATTGAGGACCTCATTTTTATCATCCGAGTGTACTTGAGATTGTAAGAGGATCAAACAAGAAACTACTAGTCACATATCAGTCGAATTTTGTTAAATAAATTAAAAATAAATGTCAGCAGGGTTACATTTTGTAATTCTTGTTTGCCAATCCAATATTTTGTTGCTATACTCTTTTGAGAGTACATTCATTTAACAGCTGATGCTTTTGATACTTTTGATACTTTTTTGTGATTGAATTTGATACCTTTGAGAAGGATTTCTAGTAATTGAATCTTGTAAGATAAATCATTAATGGTCAGATTTATTTTGAGGCAGATCAGTATTACATAGTTTTGATGTGAGAGATTATAACACATTGGTGTTTTTTTTTCAGTGAAGTGAATTTTGAGAATTTTAAGAGAATTTATTCTCTATTTGAAAGCAGATCTTGAATTGGATTTCGATTACTAAGGTAATTTTTCCTATTTGTTTAAGAAGTTGTCTAGATGTGATCAGATTAATTACAGTTCTTGGAGATTGTGTGCGTTAATAATTTGAAGCCAGTTATATATTTTTGTAGATCATGCAACGTGATTAAGTGAAGTTTGTGATAGGAATGGAAGTTGCCAAGTGGAAGTTGCAATATTGCTAATGTATTTTGAGGCAGACATGAGGTTGTCGAACCCATTCTAGCATAATTTTTGAGATTCATGCTGTGCGCTGAATAATTATGGTGTTATGTGGAATATTTATGGTGTTACGTGGAACAATTATGGTATTCAAATATGGTATTTGATAAAGTGAGAGTATATGATGAAGTTTTGGATAGTGAGATCCAACGTGATTTTGTGAAGGCAATAATATTTGTTGGCCTGATAATTAAATACGAGATATAACTTGGAAGTGATAAAACTGTAAGACAACGTTCTATAACCCATATTAAACAATTTGTTAGGAAATTAAACAAATAAATAATGTTGATAATACAAGATTTTCTGATAATAATAATTAATGAAATAATAATCTGATGTTTAAGCATATTAATGATCTGACCTAATGAAATAAAAATCTGAATGACTCGATGAAATAAAAATCTAAATAACCAGATGAATAAATTTTAAATAAATTGATAAATTAAATTTTGGAATAAATCAATGAATTAAATAAAGGGATGACTGAAAGATTGAATAAATTAACTGATTTATATAAATTAATAGATGATTAAATAGATGATGAATAACTGAATTAGAAGTTGATAATTAATTAAAGAAGCTGATGATTAATACATTTAAATGGATTTAAATAAATTTATATGAAAGATATGATTCAAATGATTTGAAGAATTGCAACTTGAATTAATGAATTAAACAATTTATATGGATGATTTGAGATGATTTAATCTGAATGAGATGATGAAATGAGAGTGTGTGAATAAGTAGAGAGTATAATGAAGTGATGATTATAATATTCATTTAAATGATTTGATGATAATGAATTAATTATTCTGACTTGAATATAATGAATTTTGAGATGAGAACTAATGTGAGAGATATTTAATTTTGATGATGATTATAACCAATGACTAGTGGAGTTTCTGTGATTCACAAACAAGCAATTATTAATGGCAGTGTAAATATAGTGCAAATTAATTATTCGATTTATAGGAGCATTTACTAAGATTTTCAGCATTCGAATAATGCCATTCAAGCCATTAAATTATTTGATATTTAATTATGTGATCAGAATGCATGTGTTTAGACAGATTCATTATTATTTTACATCCACATTCATGATGTTAACTTAAAGAGAAGTTAGGTCTCAGGTATCACGAATGTCAGTGACGCATAGACATAGTGCTACGGTGATCCTGAGAACCCAAGTGAACTTTAGATATTTTTCATATTTTATGTGGATAAGGTAAAATTTGAATAGAATAGAGATGGTTCGATTTTCTGGATAATGACAATTTAACGTTGGCATTCGACCATACTCATAGGTAGGATATGTGTTTAATATGTCTGTCTGACTATCAAAGTTGAATAAATATTGTTTTTAGCTTAGTTGTGATCTGATGATGATGTGATTTTCCTAATTCTTTCGTTGTCTTAATTAAGGCTTAACCAGGAAGGATGTGGTTTGCTAGGGATTCAGTTGGTGGCGCCCATTTCTATTTGTATTTTTTAAATTAAATTTAAACCCGTAAATACCCTGGATATACTTTATCTCGTGTTACCCTCTGCTTTTGTGATATTTCCACTGAATTTCCGACACATTCCTTATTTGACTTCATGTTCATTTAACTCCGCTCTGTCCTGGAAATCCAGGAATGCGATGTAATAGCAGATGGGTCATCGCATCCCCAGGACGAACGGGTACAGTACAATAGTTGCTGTGTACAATATGCTCCTTGTGGTGCAATTCTTATCACACATTGTTGTAACTTGGTACAATAGTTGCTGTGTACAATATGCTCCGTGTGGTGCAATTCTTATCACACATTGTTGTAACATGGTACAATAGTTGCTGTGTACAATATGCTCCATGTGGTACAATTCTTATCACACATTGTTGTAACTTGGTACAATAGTTGCTGTGTACAATATGCTCCGTGTGGTGCAATTCTTATCACACATTGTTGTAACATGGTACAATAGTTGCTGTGTACAATATGCTCCTTGTGGGGCAATTCTTATGACACATTGTTGTTACTTGGTACAATGGTTTCTGTGTACAATATGCTCCTTGTGGTGCAATTTGTATCACACATTGTTGTAACTTGGTACAATAGTTGCTTTGTACAATATGCTCCTTGTGGTGCAATTCTTAACACATATTGTTGTAACTTGGTACAATAGTTGCTGTGTACAATATGCTCCTTGTGGTGCAATTCTTATCACACATTGTTGTAATTTGGTGCTATAGTTGCTGTGCACAATATGCTCCTTGTGGTGCAATTCTTATCACACATTGTTGTAACTTGGTACAATAGTTGCTGTGTACAATATGCTCCTTGTGGTGCAATTCTTATCACACATTGTTGTAACTTGGTGCTATAGTAGCTGTGTACAATATGCTCCGTGTGGTGCAATTCTTATCACACATTGTTGTTACTTGGTACAATAGTTGCTATGTACAATATGCTCCTGCTGGTGCAATTCTTATCACACATCGTTGTAACTTGGTACAATAGTTGCTGTGTACAATATGCTCCTTGTGGTTCAATTCTTTTCACACATTGTTATAACTTGGTAGAATAGTTGCTGTGTACAATATGCTCCTCGTGGTGCAATTCTTATCACACATTCTTGCAATTTAGTACAATAGTTGCTGTGTACAATATGCTCCTTGTGGTGCAATTCTTATCACACACTGTTGTAATTTGGTACAATAGTTGCTGTGTACAATATGCTCCTTGTGGTGCAATTCTTATCACACATTGTTGTAACTTTGTACAATAGTTGCTGTGTACAATATGCTCCTTGTGGTGCAATTCTTATCACACATTGTTGTAACTTGGTACAATAGTTGCTGTGTACAATGTGCTCCTTGTGGGGCAATTCTTATCACACATTGTTGTAACTTGGTACAATAGTTGCTGTGTACAATATGCTCCTTGTGGTGCAATTCTTATCACACATTGTTGTAACTTGGTACAATAGTTGGTGTGTACAATATGCTCCGTGTGGAGCAATACTTATCACACATTGTTGTAACATGGTACAATAGTTGCTATGTACAATATGTTCCGTCTGGTGCAATTCTTATCACACATTGTTGTAACTCGGTGGAATAATTGCTGTGTACAATATGCTCCTTGTGCTGCAATTCTTATCACACATTGTTGTAACTTGGTACAATAGTTGCTGTGTAAAATATGCTCCTTGTGGTGCAATTCTTATCACACATTGTTGTAACTTGGTAGGATAGTTGCTGTGTACAATATGCTCCTTGTGGTGCAATTCTTATCACACATTGTTGTAACTTGGTACAATAGTTGCTGTGTACAATATGCTCCTTGTGGTGCAATTCTTATCACACATTGTTGTAACTTGGTACAATAGTTGCTGTGTACAATATGCTCCTTGTGGTGCAATTCTTATCACACATTGTTGTAACTTGGTACAATAGTTGCTGTGTACAATATGCTCCGTGTGGTGCAATTCTTATTACACATTCTTGCAATTTAGTACAATAGTTGCTGTGTACAATATGCTCCTTGTGGGGCAATTCTTATCACACATTGTTGTTACTTGGTACAATAGTTGCTGTGTACAATATGCTCCTTGTGGTGCAATTCTTATCACACATTGTTGTAACTTGGTACAATAGTTGCTGTGTACAATATGCTCCTTGTGGTGCAATTCTTATCACACATTGTTGTAACATGGTGCTATATTTGCTGTGTACAATATGCTCCTTGTGGTGCAATTATTATCACACATTGTTGTAACTTGGTATAATAGTTGCTGTGTACAATATGCTCCTTGTGGTGCAATTCTTATCACACATTGTTGTAACTTGGTACAATAGTTGCTGTGTACAATATGCTCTTTGTGGTGCAATTCTTATCACACATTGTTGTAACTTGGTACAATTGTTGCTGTGTACAATATGCTCCTTGTGGTGCAATTCTTATCACACATTGTTGTAACATGGTACAATAGTTGCTGTGTGCAATATGCTCCTTGTGGGGCAATTCTTATCACACATTGTTGTTACTTGGTACAATGGTTTCTGTGTACAATATGCTCCTTGTGGTGCAATTCTTATCACACATTGTTGTAACTTGGTACAATAGTTGCTTTGTACAATATGCTCGTTGTGGTGCAATTCTTATCACATATTGTTGTAACTTGGTACAATAGTTGCCGTGTACAATATGCTCCTTGTGGTGCAATTCTTATCACACATTGTTGTAACTTGGTGCTATAGTTGCTGTGCACAATAATCTCCTTGTGGTGCAATTCTTATCACACATTGTTGTAACTTGGTACAATAGTTGCTGTGTACAATATGCTCCTTGTGGTGCAATTCTTATCACACATTGTAGTAACTTGGTTGAATAGTTGCTGTGTACAATATGCTCCTTGTGGTGCAATTCTTATCACACATTTTTAGCCTACTTTTCACATTTTGCAAAAATGAGGAAAAAGTAGACTTATGAGATCGGGCAAATGTGTGTCTGTCTGTCTGTCTGTCTGTCTGGCTGTGTGTGTGTCCCCCCCTATCAACTCCTAAACGGCTGCAGCGATCGAAACAAAATTTGGTAGGAGTAAAGATATATACCTTAATATCTCACGGCCATATTTGAAAATGATGTCAGTGCTACCAACTGCTAAAAAATCGCAATTGAAATTTGAGCTCCATGTTGGATATCTTGGAAAGTATGAATGGGAGCTATTTCAAAATTGGCACACGTACAGATCATAATATTTCAGTTTAATTTCCAGGAGGCTAAACATGGCAGTGTTGCCAAAATGATTATAAGCCTCCTGATAGGTCCAATTTTTAAATGCTTATAACTTCTATACTACCAATTGGAATTCAACCAAATTTCGTATGTTGTATGTGTACATTACCAGATATGACTGAGCGTATTCTTCAGACCTACCAGGGCTGCCAACTGTTAATAAATGCTCCTAATTTATTTTATCCAAATACCAATATATCAGAAAGTATGCAAGCCGACAGCTTTAAACTATGCACACGTATAGTCCCTGACATTCTATATTAATTTGGAGTTACTTATATACGTCAGTGCTACCAACATGATTCTAAGCCTGCTGACAGGTCCAACTTTAAATACATGTAACATCCATACTATCATTTGGATTTCAACCAAATTTCGTATGTGCTATGTGTACCATAACAGATATGACTATGCGTATTCTAAGGAGCAACCAGTGCTGCCAACTGTTAATGTGTGCTCTCCCTATTTTTGTTACCCTAATATCATTATATCAGAAAGTATGCAAGCCAATAGCTCTAAACTTTGCACTCGTATAGTACCTGGCATTCTAGACGAATTTGGAGTAACTAATATACTTCAGTGCTGCCAACATGATTCTAAGCCTGCTGATAGGTCCAATTTTAAAATGCATGTAACTTCTATACTAACTAATGGATTTCATTCAAAATTGGCACAACAATAGATCATATTATTTCAGATTATTTCTGACCAATACATGCATGACATTGTTGCCAACATGTTTTTACGCGCGCTGTTAGATCCAATGTTTAACTGCATGTAACGTCCATGCTATTCATTGGACTTCAACCAAAGTTTGTATTTTGTACCTTAAGAGACGGAACTAAGAATATATTCAGTCATCAGGGCTGCCAACTGTAGTGCTCTATTAGGATACATTATGCCAGGTATACAGTATTTCGAACTAATTGGAAATTTCGATATTAGCAACTTAATTTCGTCATTATTCTAGATAGGTTCATATTCTGTAGAATAATCATTGGCATGAAAAGTAGGCTGTATAGTTCTTCACGGAACTTCTTGTTATAAATTGGTAGAATAGTTGCTGTGTACAATATGCTCCTTGTGGTGCAATTCTTATCACACATTGTTGTAACTTGGTTGAATAGTTGCTGTGTACAATATGCTCCTTGTGGTGCAATTCTTATCACACATCGTTGTAACTTGGTACAATAGTTGCTTTGTACAATATGCTCCTTGTGGGGCAATTCTTATCACACATTGTTGTTACTTGGTACAATAGTTGCTGTGTACAATAGGCTCTTTGTGGTGCAATTCTTATCACACGTTGTTGCGATTTGGTACAATAGTTGCTGTGTACAATATGCTCCTTGTGGTGCAATTCTTATCACACATTGTTGTAACTTGGTACAATAGTTGCTGTGTACAATATGCTCTTTTTGGTGCGATTCTTATCACACATTGTTGTAACTTGGTACAATAGTTGCTGTGTACAATATGCTCCTTGTGGTGCAATTCTTATCACACATTGTTGTAACTTGGTACAATAGTTGCTGTGTACAATATGCTCCTTGTGGTGCAATTCTTATCACTCATTGTTGTAACTTGGTACAATACTTGCTGTGTACAATATGCTCCGTGTGGAGCAATTCTTATCACACATTGTTGTAACTCGGTAGAATAGTTGCTGTGTAAAATATGCTCCTTGTGCTGCAATTCTTATCAAACATTGTTGTAACTTGGTACAATAGTTGCTGTGTACAATATGCTCCTTGTGGTGCAATTCTTATCACACATTGTTGTAACTTGGTAGGATAGTAGCTGTGTACAATATGCTCCTTGTGGTGCAATTATTATCACACATTGTTGTAACTTGGTAGAATAGTTGCTGTGTACAATATGCTCCTTGTGGTGCAATTCTTATCACACATTGTTGTAACTTGGTACAATAGTTGCTGTGTACAATATGCTCCGTGTGGTGCAATTCTTATTACACATTGTTGTAACATGGTACAATAGTTGCTGTGTACAATATGCTCCTTGTGGGGCAATTCTTATCACACATTGTTGTTACTTGATACAATAGTTGCTGTGTACAATATGCTCCTTGTGGTGCAATTCTTATCACACATTGTTGTAACTTGGTACAATAGTTGCTGTGTACAATATGCTCCTTGTGGTGCAATTCTTATCACACATTGTTGTAACATGGTACAATAGTTGCTGTGTACAATATGCTCCTTGTGGTGCAATTCTTATCACACATTGTTGTTACTTGGTACAATGGTTTCTGTGTACAATATGCTCCTTGTGGTGCAATTCTTATCACACATTGTTGTAACTTGGTACAATAGTTGCTTTGTACAATATGCTCCTTGTGGTGCAATTCTTATCACATATTGTTGTAACTTGGTACAATAGTTGCTGTGTACAATATGCTCCTTGTGGTGCAATTCTTATCACACATTGTTGTAACTTGGTGCTATAGTTGCTGTGTACAATATGCTCCTTGTGCTGCAATTCTTATCACACATTGTTGTAACTTGGTACAATAGTTGCTGTGTACAATATGCTCCTTGTGGTGCAATTCTTATCACACATTGTTGTAACTTGGTACAATAGTTGCTGTGTATAATATGCTCCTTGTGGTGTAATTCTTATCACACATTGTTGTAACTTGGTACAATATTTGCTGTGTACAATATGCTCCGTGTGGAGCAATTCTTATCACTCATTGTTGTAACATGGTACAATAGTTGCTATGTACAATATGTTCCGTCTGGTGCAATTCTTATCACACATTGTTGTAACTCGGTAGAATAGTTGCTGTGTACAATATGCTCCTTGTGCTGCAATTCGTATCACACATTGTTGTAACTTGGTACAATAGTTGCTGTGTACAATAAGCTCCTTGTGGTGCAATTCTTATCACACATTGTTGTAACTTGGTAGGATAGTTCCTGTGTACAATATGCTCCTTGTGGTGCAATTCTTATCACACATTGTTGTAACTTGGTACAATAGTTGCTGTGTACAATATGCTCCTTGTGGTGCAATTCTTATCACACATTGTTGTAACTTGGTACAATAGTTGCTGTGTACTATATGCTCCGTGTGGTGCAATTCTTATTACACATTGTTGTAACATGGTACAATAGTTGCTGTGTACAATATGCTCCTTGTGGGGCAATTCTTATCACACATGGTTGTAACTTGGTACAATAGTTGCTGTGTACAATATGCTCCTTGTGGTGCAATTCTTATCACACATTGTTGTAACTTGGTACAATAGTTGCTGTGTACAATATGCTCCTTGCGGTGCAATTCTTATCGCACATTGTTGTAACTCGGTACAATAGTTGCTGTGTACAATGTGCTCCTTGTGGGGCAATTCTTATCACACATTGTTGTAACTTGGTACAATAGTTGCTGTGTGCAATATGCTCCTTGTGGTGCAATTATTATCACACATTGTTGTAACTTGGTACAATAGTTGCTTTGTACAATATGCTCCTTGTGGTGCAATTATTATCACACATTGTTGTAACTTGATACAATAGTTGCTGTGTGCAATATGCTCCTTGTTGTGCAATTATTACCACACATTGTTGTAACTTGGTACAATAGTTGCTTTGTACAATATGCCCCTTGTGGTGCAATTATTATCACACATTGTTGTAACTTGGTACAATAGTTGCTGTGTACAATATGCTCCTTGTGTTGCAATTTTTTATCACACATTGTTGTAACATGGTACAATAGTTGCTGTGTACAATATGCTCCTTGTGGTGCAATTCTTATCACACATTGTTGTAACTTGGTACAATAGTTGCTGTGTGCAATATGCTCCTTGTGGTGCAATTCTTATCACACATTGTTGTTACTTGGTACAATAGTTGCTGTGTACAATATGCTCCTTGTGGTGCAATTATTCCCACACATTGTTGTAACTTGGTATAATAGTTGCTGTGTACAATATGCTCCTTGTGGTGCAATTCTTATCACACATTGTTGTAACTTGGTACAATAGTTGCTGTGTACAATATGCTCCTTGTGGTGCAATTCTTATCACACATTGTTGTAACATGGCACATTAGTTGCTGTGTACAATATGCTCCTTGTGGGGTAATTCTTAGCACACATTTTTGTTACTTGGTACAATGGTTTCTGTGTACAATATGCTCCTTGTGGTGCAATTATTCTCACACATTGTTGTAACTTGGTATAATAGTTGCTGTGTACAATATGCTCCTTGTGGTGCAATTCTTATCACACATTGTTGTAACTTGGTGCTATAGTTGTTGTGCTCAATAAGCTCCTTGTGGTGCAATTCTTATCACACATTGTTGTAACTTGGTACAATAGTAGCTGTGTACAATATGCTCCTTGTGGTGCAATTCTTATCACACATTGTTTTAACTTGGTACAATAGTTGCTGTGTACAATATGCTCCTTGTGGTGCAATTCTTATCACACATTGTTGTAACTTGGTACAATAGTTGCTGTGTACAATATGCTCCTTGTGGTGCAATTCTTATCACACATTGTTGTAACTTGGTACAATAGTTGCTGTGTACAATATGCTCTTTGTGGTGCAATTCTTATCACACATTGTTGTAACTTGGTACAATAGTTGCTGTGTACAATATGCTCCTTGTGGTGCAATTCTTATCACATATATTTATAACTTGGTACAATAGTTGCTGTGTACAATATGCTCCTTGTTGTGCAATTCTTATCACACATTGTTGCAATTTGGTACAATAGTTGCTGTGTACAATATGCTCCTTGTGGTGCAATTCTTATCACACATTGTTGCAATTTGGTACAATAGTTGGTGTGTACAATATGCTCCGTGTGGTGCAATTCTTGTCACACATTGTTGTAACTTGGTTGAATAGTTGCTAAAGGTACAGTAATGTAAATTTGCTTTGGGTTTTAATATAATTTTTATAGGTATTGTTACGGCTGTGAGCTTGTGTCATCACTCGCCGCATGAGTCACAACTGCCCCAGGGCTGGGCTGTGCCCTGCCTCCTGTATTGCGCGCGCCTTATGCAACAGGGCTACTAGGACAAAGGGATAGTCCAGAATGTTCGTGACTGGACCAGCGATGGAAACCTCGCGAAGCCGTGAACTCTGGATGGATCTAGAAGCATTTATTGAGTCACCGGCCTGCTATATAAGAGCGACCTGTCACGCAGCAGTTGTTGTTGTGTTTTACGAGCTAGTGCGAGCGATTATCTTGTGCGACAGAAGTGTGGTGACGAAGTGCTGTGCGAGTTACGAAATCCAGTGGCATTGTTTCTTCAGCTTGTGGACAGCGAAATAGCCTGCAGCAAGTGATCGTAAGTAATTGTGGTCGGTGAACATAAGGGAGAGGGACAGGTAGTTTCTGTCAAGGCCACCGTACTCATTAGGACGGATTAACTTCTGTGGTCTGTTTACAAGTGGAAGGCCAAGAGCGCATAAGGAAGAGACTTAAGGAAACTGAGTAAGGCTCCTAATTGCTTGTATTTGCTGATTAGTGTAATTTTCTGGCCTGTAATAAATTATATTTCTTTAAGCAGTAATTGGTGTTGTGCTTTGTACCCCCACCGTAATCCAGTTAACAAAAGTGCCACTAGGGGGTGGCACGTAACAACTGGTGTCAGAAGCCGGATTACGAACTCAAGCACAACACCTGACGGTCCTGGTTTCAAACCCCGAGCAGGTCATTTTCTCTAATTTTCCTGTGAGTGCATGCCCTTTACAAGACAAACAACTAAAATGGAGGAGAAATTGGCAGCATTGCTAGAAAAGTTAAATGGCATGGAAACCAAGATGGAGGACGGCCAGAAGAATTTAACCAAGGAGCTAACTGCCAAATTAGAAGACGGCCAGAAGAAGCTAGAGGACGGCCAGAAGAAGATGGAGGACGGCCAGAAGAAGTTAGCCGAGGACCTAACTGCCAAACTAGAAGACGGCCAGAAGAAGTTAGCCGAGGACCTAACTGCCAAACTAGAATACGGCCAGAAGAAGATGGAAGACGGTCAAAATAAGCTAGCGGAGGACCTGAAGAAATTAGAACTGGGTCTGCGTGAGGAAGTCACGGCAGTGGAAAAGAAGTTCGACGCCTTACAAGTGGAAGTTGCCGAGCTGCGCCAACGCCCGCTGATGGGGGTGGAGGAGAAATTCAACGCCTTACAAGTGGAAGTTGCCGAGCTGTGCCAACGCCCGCTGATGGGGGTGGAGGAGAAATTCAACGCCTTACAAAAGGAAGTTGCCGAGCTGCGCCAACGCCCACTGAAGGGGGAGAAAGAGGAATTCAACGCTCTACGAGAGGAAGTTGCCGAGCTGCGCCAACGCCCGCCCACCGTTACACCGGGAATATCAGGAACGGGACATAGCAGAGTGACGCCCCCAACCTTCGACGGAAAGGTCCCGTGGAGCACCTACTTACGTCAGTTCGAGGCGGCCTGTTCCATAAATAACTGGAACAACACAGAAAAGGCTACAGCTCTAATTGTAGCGCTGAGAGGTGACGCCCTTAACGTCCTTCAGGCCATCCCGACTGGATCCCAGGACTACGCTTCCCTGATCGCCCATATGGAGTCCCGATATGGAGATAGCCATCTTCAGCAGGCCTATCAGATGCAGCTCCGGACCCGGGTACAGAAGAACGCGGAAACCCTGCAGGAGTTCGAGATGGACATCGCACGTCTCGTAAGGCTCGCCTACCCAACAGCGCCGGCCGACTTTCTGGAGCAGATAGCGACGCAGACTTTCACCGACGGGCTACGGGACTCGGACACTCAACAGGCGCTGCGACTCGCGCGCCATAAGACCCTGACAGATGCGCTGAGCCACGCACTTGAGTTCGAGACGGCAAAACAGGCATCCAGAATGCACGCGCGGGTGCGTCAAGTGGACGTCGACGAACCAGTAAAAACCAACGAGACCAAGCCCCTGGCCGACGAATTAATGGAGGCGCTAAGCCGTTTCTTCGATAGTCGCGGCACCACCAGCAACGACACAGCCGGAAGGCAACCGGAGAGGCGGCCCGGAAGAGGACTACCGACCTGCTGGACCTGCGGTAAGAAAGGCCACCTGAGCAAGGACTGCGGTGATCGCCGCCGCCGAGGGTATCCGACGGGAAATCAGTCGTCTGAAAACCACGCGGCCCAGGGAAACGAGTATTAGCCAACCTTGGGGGGCAAAGGTTGGCTTGTGACAGTCGTCAAGCCCCGGCAGTCCAAGTGCGTGTGACGAAGTTACGGAGGGACAATAGCAGCCTGATGGTCGACGGAGTCATCAACGGAGTGAGCTGGCCCATGCTGATCGACACGGGAGCATCGAGGACCATCGTCAATCCCACTGTGATCCCGAAGTGGAGAGTGCAACCCACACAAAGGAACCTCCAGCTAATAACCGCGACCGGAGAGACCGCACCGGTACATGGCGAAGCACCACTGGAGTTCGTCATTGGTCGACGGGTGATAAAGCATCCAGTGCTTGTGGCTGACGTATCAAACGAAGTGATCATCGGACTGGACTTCCTGGACCAGAACAACATCATCTTGGACCTGAGTACCAACACCCTGCACTTCGGAGGTGAGGAACTTGCTTTGCAACCAGCACACGAGGCCGTCACCGCACGACGAGTAAGGCTGAGAGAGGACGTCATCGTTCCTGCCAGGACGGAGGTCAGCGCCGCCGTAATTGTCGACGGAACTGCTGAGGGAGTGGCGGCTGTCATCGAGCCAAAATATGAGGACATCCAGACAAAAGGATTGCTAGTAGCCAAGACCCTCATCAACACGACGTCTCGACCGTACGTCCGCCTGTCCAACCTGAACGACTACGACATTACGGTTCACCGGGACACCAACCTAGGAGTCTGCGAGCCCGTTACCTGGATTGCCCGCATCACCGACACGACGGACGGACACCTGCAGACGGACAACCGAAGAAGACGCACACTGCCAGAAGAACTACAGAAGCTGTACCAAGGATCCCAGGACCATTTAGACGAGGAACAATCACGCCAACTTCAGGACCTGTTACGCGAATTCCAGGACGTCTTCTCCGTGGGGAGCAAAGACTTCGGCAGGACAAGCTTGGTCCAGCACAGAATCGACGTTGGGGACAGCGCACCGATTAGGGCCCCATTCCGACGAGTCCCGCTCGCCAAGCAAGCCGAAGTCGACCGGATGGTAGAAGAGATGAAGGAGCAAGGGGTGATCGAGCCATCACATAGTCCTTGGACTTCTCCGGTCGTGCTAGTGAAGAAGAAGGACGGTTCCACCAGGTTCTGCGTGGATTACAGGCGGGTGAATGACGTCACGAAGAAGGACAGCTACCCTCTACCCCGGATCGACGATACCCTGGACACCATATCAGGGTCGAGATGGTTCTCCACCTTGGATTTGAAGAGTGGCTACTGGCAGGTGGAGGTCCACCCTAAGGACCGCGAGAAAACGGCGTTCTCTGTGGGCAGCGGGCTCTGGCAGTTCACCGTCATGCCATTCGGTCTGTGCAACGCCCCTGCGACCTTCGAAAGGCTAATGGAGTCCATTCTGAGGGGACTACACTGGAAGACCTGCCTGGTCTACCTAGACGACGTCATCGTTCTGGGGAGAAGCTTCGAGGAGCACTACAGCAACCTGAAGGAGATCTTGTTGAAGCTACGGGCTGCCCAGCTGAAGTTGAGCCCCAAGAAGTGTCAGCTCTTCCAGAAGCGGGTCCAGTACCTTGGGCATATCATCTCCGAGGAAGGGGTGCGCACTGACCCAGAGAAGACCGCAGCTGTGAGGGAGTGGCCAGTTCCGAAGGACAAGTCCCAACTACGAAGCTTCCTGGGACTCTGCACTTATTACCGTCGCTTCGTGAGGGGATTCGCCGACATCGCCAAACCTTTACATCGACTGACTGAGAAGGACCAACTCTTCACGTGGACAGCAGAATGCCACAGTGCCTTCGAACAACTCAAGCAGGCTCTGTGCACCGCGCCTATTTTGGCCTACCCCAGACCTGGAACAAGGTTCATCGTCGATACCGATGCCAGCGACTTTGGCATAGGGGGAATCCTGTCGCAAGTAGTGGACGGCGAGGAAAGAGTAGTGGCCTACTTCAGCAAGGCCTTGTCAAAGCCAGAAAGGAACTACTGCGTCACCAGGAAGGAGCTGCTCGCCATCGTGAAGACCATTGAACACTTCCACAAGTACCTGTACGGGCAAGAATTTCTCATCAGGACCGACCATGCATCCCTGCGGTGGCTCCTGAACTTCAAGCAGCCCGAGGGTCAACTCGCGCGGTGGTTAGAGAGGCTTCAACAATACAACTTTGAGATTCAGCACAGGAAAGGCCAACTGCATTCTAACGCCGACGCCCTGTCACGAAGACCGTGCCCCGAAGACTGCACCTTCTGTACTAGGAGGGAGGAGAACACCGGGATACTGTGCCGACGGACTACTGTGGAACTTCAAGGGAACTGGAGCCGCGAATCTTTCACGCGGGCACAAGCAGAAGATGATGACCTGGGACCGATAGCCGAATGGAAGAAGGCCTGTGTCCCCAGACCCTGGTGGAACATTGTGAGTGACTGCAGCCCAAAGTTTAAGTCCTACTGGGCACAGTGGGACTCGCTGATTGTAAGGGATGGCCTCATCTGCCGTACCTGGGAGAGCACCGACGGGAAGACATCTCGGGAACAAGTCGTCGTTCCAAAGGCTATGACGGAGGAAGTCCTGAAGGAAGTTCATGGAGGATCATCTGGTGGACACCTAGGGATAAAGAAGACCCTGGAGAAGCTGAGAGAGCGGTTCTACTGGATCGGATGCCGAACAGACGTGGAGAACTACTGCGCGAGGTGCCACGATTGCGCAGCCAGCAAGGGCCCAGGACGAAGACGACGGGGTCCACTGAAGACCTACTACGTGGGCGGCCCCATGGAGAGAGTGGCCATCGATGTTGCTGGGCCATTCCCGTTAAGCGAGGCAGGGAACCGCTACATATTAGTCGTCAGCGACTACTTTACCAAATGGCCGGAGGCGTATGCGCTCCCTAACCAAGAAGCCGCGACGATCGCAGAGACCCTGGTGAAGGAATTCGTCAGCCGGTACGGAGTACCCCTGGAGCTGCACTCCGACCAAGGGAGGAACTTCGAGTCGCAGGTGTTCCAGAACCTATGCCAGCTGCTGGGAATCCGGAAGACAAGGACAACGCCGCTACACCCTCAGTCCGACGGGATGGTAGAGCGATTCAATCGCACCATCGAGAACCATCTCCGAATAGTCGTCAGCGAGCACCAGAGGGATTGGGACAAGCATCTTCCACTATTTCTCCTGGCCTACCGCGCCGCCGTGCATGAAGCCACCGGGTGCACACCAGCCCGGGCCATGTTTGGGAGGGAGCTCCGTCTACCTGTCGATCTTGCCTTCGGCCGACCTGGGAATGATCCGATCCCGATAAGCCAGTATTGTCAAGAACTGGTCGACCAACTGGAGGACGTACACGCGTTCGCGAGGAGGAAACTGCGGATCGAGACCGACCGAATGAAGACCCGATACGACCAGCAGACGGATGCCGGCGGATTCCACGAGGACGACCTGGTCTGGCTCTTCAACCCATTACGGAAGAAAGGCCTGTCACCCAAACTGCAGAAGTCCTGGGAGGGCCCGTACCGAGTCGTGAAACGGATCAACGATGTCGTCTACAGGATCCAGCGGAGCCCGAGGGCGAAGATGAAGATCGTGCATCGTGATCGCCTGGCAGCCTACGGAGGGACACAGACGGACCAATGATTGATCGGGACGATCAGCCTTTTTAGGAAGGGGGTGGTGTTACGGCTGTGAGCTTGTGTCATCACTCGCCGCATGAGTCACAACTGCCCCAGGGCTGGGCTGTGCCCTGCCTCCTGTATTGCGCGCGCCTTATGCAACAGGGCTACTAGGACAAAGGGATAGTCCAGAATGTTCGTGACTGGACCAGCGATGGAAACCTCGCGAAGCCGTGAACTCTGGATGGATCTAGAAGCATTTATTGAGTCACCGGCCTGCTATATAAGAGCGACCTGTCACGCAGCAGTGGTTGTTGTGTTTTACGAGCTAGTGCGAGCGATTATCTTGTGCGACAGAAGTGTGGTGACGAAGTGCTGTGCGAGTTACGAAATCCAGTGGCATTGTTTCTTCAGCTTGTGGACAGCGAAATAGCCTGCAGCAAGTGATCGTAAGTAATTGTGGTCGGTGAACATAAGGGAGAGGGACAGGTAGTTTCTGTCAAGGCCACCGTACTCATTAGGACGGATTAACTTCTGTGGTCTGTTTACAAGTGGAAGGCCAAGAGCGCATAAGGAAGAGACTTAAGGAAACTGAGTAAGGCTCCTAATTGCTTGTATTTGCTGATTAGTGTAATTTTCTGGCCTGTAATAAATTATATTTCTTTAAGCAGTAATTGGTGTTGTGCTTTGTACCCCCACCGTAATCCAGTTAACAAAAGTGCCACTAGGGGGTGGCACGTAACAGTATATTTTAATTTAAAGTTGAATTTCTAAAATATTTAAAATGAGAGTATCCATCCAACAGCAAACCCCAGAGCAACTAATGTTTCTATACACTTTAAGTACCCGTAAAAAATAAACAGCTTCGTCAAACAAAACCTTTGATGTAAGGAACATTTTTATGGTACTATTTTTTCATACAAAAATGTTCAATAACTCAAATACTAATGAAGCTATTTAAATATAAACTAGAACAGTTGATGCACGGAACTCGGTTTGTAAGTGATTAAAATCTGGTAATGTTATGAGAATACAGTAATACCTCCCCTTAATGGAGACTTATCTGGCAATGTGGCAGACTTTGAGCTTATGCAGGAGGACAGGAACAGGATCACGGTTGAAGAAGTAGACAGGGTGGCAAATAAACAAGAATGTTGCAAGTGGCAGGGGTGGTTGAATTTCAGTCAGGAATTGTAAAGTATAGTGGGATTTATTATTTATCGTATGTCTTTTAGTGCCGGGAGTGTCCGAGGACATGAGTCTGTAGCTGCTTCTAGCGGACACCCTTGGGGTGAGCTAAAAGTTCCGTTCTATTTCAAGTTGTTCCAACTTTCGCTACCAGATATCAATGATACCTATTGGTGAACGTTAGAACTTTGATAGAGCGTTCCGACGAAATCTAACCTAACAATTTAGCTTCACACAAGGTTAGTCTGCGGATGGATCTTTTACATGCCATAAATCTATGACATGGGACCGCTGGCTTTACTTCCCCTCCGAAGGAAGGCATACTGAAGGACGACTTCGGCTTGGGTTTGAACCCGCTATCTTGGGCACAGTAGTCCAGGATGCTACCTACTACGCCACCATAGCCGCTAGTAGGGCTCAAATGGTTGTATAGGATAATCGAATTGGCATGGGGTTTAGGAAATCGTGAGGTGAGAACCCGAGGGTTCTATCTGACGTTAAGTTATTTTTTCGGGAGAGGTGTTTGAAGTTTGGAATTGCTTAAAGTATGTAGTATTGAAGCTAGCTCTTTGCGAAGTATTTCAAAGTGAGGATACAAGGTTCTACTTTAATGAATTAACACCAAATATTACAATTACATAGAAAACATAGGTATCTTAATGATTTCTTCCAAAGTTTGCAATCAGATAGAACTTTTTGGCTCTAAAATTTGCAAAATATGTTGCAGTCATAACGTTCTACATTCCAAAATTGCTTTGTAGAATTCTACATCGACAGAGGGCATCCATTTAATCATGGAATGGATATCTGTAGTCTTCTCCTTGGAAATTTTCCTCCATGATATAGAAACTCTTGCTTCAGGAAGTCGAATTGGTACTATGTTCTGTTGCTGTTTGTTATCGGTCCTGTTGGTTCTACTCTTAGGTATCTTGACTTCATTCCACTCCTGAGTAACGTGACTTGTCTTAAAGTACACACTCAACAGTTCTGCACAAAATTTCAGTTGTGATATCTGCAGATACGGTAATTTACTTTACTGAAACAGTTTCGTTTGAATCCGGTAGTCACGGAAATCGGATGCTCTCATCTAAAGTACATGGTATGTTGACCTCCTGTTGCAAGAGAGAAGAGTTCTTATAAGTAAAACTTGAGACCATACTTCTGATAACCACCAAGACTTCTCTATGTTTGAATGGATGTCGTCCAACTCCTGAATGCAAGAATGCCCTGGTGTTGAAAATTTCATGGGGATTTCCCTTATGTGGATATTTTTTTGAAGAAAGCTATCCAAAGTAAAGGAAATCAGTGAGTTCCTATTCTGAGGAACACAGCTATCACTCCAAAGAATATATTCCCTAACTTCCGGTTGAAACATTTTTTAATACTCTAATTACAGCACTTGCAATGCCATTTCCAGATTTGCCGCACAGTGCTTCATGCCAAATAGTACAATAGCAATGTTTATTCCTCGATACATGAGCAGTAAGATTGTAAGCGATCAGCTTTCTTTTATAAAAGAAGGAAGGAAGGAAGGATGATTGTAGTTTTACGTGACCGTGAATCTTGTGATTATGAGCCACGGGTTTTATAAAAGAAGCAACTAACATTTGCACGAGGTAATGTTATCACATTTTGTAGATCAAAGCATATCACCATAGCATCACTTCGTCTGTCATGTTCTCTTTCCTGTCGCATGAATGATTTCTCTTCTAAATGGTTATCAAACTTCGTTGACAAACTCTCAGCGACTATTTTCCCTTTTCGCCATGATAAACTCCTCACAAAGGTCACCGGATTTTGGTGCTAAGAAGTCCAGATTGTATTCAATGTTAAATATTGACAAGTACTTTGACAGTGTTACCGCTTTTATGGCAATTATGTAAATGCAAACTTCTTTATACATCTCATACATTTTAGTTACATTTAAGTCAGGACTTAAGTATTCCTTTTGTGTCACAGCTCTGCAGTAATGCGACTCTGCCCTTGGACATGATTCAATGTGCTTTTCAACAAAATCTTTACAATTTTTTGGATATCCTCTCTTGTTTTCTTTCGTATTTCATTGGATTTTGGAGTCTTGGATGTTTTATTTTTGTTAGAATGCACATTGTATATTACTTTTTGACTGACCAACAAGGTCTCTTGCATACTCTTAACTGCGTGCCATTCACATGCAAAAAGTAAGAGGAAGACTTACGTCTCCTAGGGTTAACTTTCATGGTCCTCTGAGAAGATTTACATTCGAATTTTTGTAAAATATAATGTTTTTCTCATATCTTGCAGCGAATGAAATGACATCATTATGGAATCCCAGTCATCTTCAAATTCTTATGATAAGACATAAATTTGCACTTACAGTCTTTTACGTTTTGCTTCCTTCGCAGCTACCACTTTGTCGCAGTATCTTTTGAATATTCTTTTTTCATTAATGAGGGTTATGCTTTCTCTTCCTGGACTTCTTACGAGTTATAGCCAACAGATGAGATGGCATGGGAGCGAGCAACTCCAAACGGCTGATCCAGTGTGTACTGTCTACCAATATTCTGCAGAAAGAACCATCTGGTTCTCAGTCTTGCAAACATTTACAGATAGAACCAAGTCTACCTGCTTATTGACTGGAAATGGTACATGATACCGATGTTGCCGTCATGGATAACGATAGTACATATATCCCAGTACCATTTACAACGAAAAAATCAAAATCCTCAAAAAGTGTAGATAGAACCCTCTGGTTCTCACCTCACGAAATGTAGCCTGTGACTAGAGAAAAGCAGTAATCATGCCAACAGGATAGATGGCAGTAATTATAGGGGGATTTCTTTGATGAGTTTCTAGGGCATAGTGCACTCAGACATTGTTGAATGGAAATAAGAGTTCGATCATTGGCCGAGAGTAAGAAGGATGAAAACCAGAGTGGTTTTAGACCACAGCGTGGATGTCATGATCAAATTTGAGTATGCGCCAAGTTATTGAGAAATGCTGCCAGAAGAATAGACGGTTGTGTTTGTGTTACTAGAGAAGGCATACGATGGAGCACCCAGGGAGAAGATGCCTAGCATCCTGAGGGATTATGGTATCGAACGAGGGCTGATACAGTTGTGTTTGTGTTACTAGAGAAGGCGTACGATGGAGCACCCAGCGGGAAGATGCCTAGCATCCTGAGTGATTATGGTATTGAGCGAGGGCTGGTACAGTTGTGTTTGTGTTACTTTAGAAGGCGTACGATAGCGTACCCAGGGAGAAGATGCCTAGCATTCTGAGGGTTTGTGGTATCGAGCAGAGGCTGCTACAGTTGTGTTTGTGTTACTAGAGAAGGCGTACGATAGAGCACCCAGGGAGAAGATGCCTAGCATCCTGAGGGATTATGGTTTCGAGCAGAGGCTGCTACAGTTGTGTTTGTGTTACTAGAGAAGGCGTACGATAGAGCACCCAGGGAGAAGGTGCCTAGCATCCTGAGGGATTATGGCATCGAGCGAGGGCTGCTACAGTTGTGTTTGTGTTACTAGAGAAGGCGTACGATAGAGCACCCAGGCAGAAGATGCCTAGCATCCTGAAGCATTATGGTATCGAGCGAAGGCTGCTAGAGTTGTGTTTGTGTAACTAGAGAAGGCGTACGATAGAGCACCCAGGAAGAAGATGCCTAGCATCCTGAGGGATTATGGTATCGAGCGAAGATTGCTACAGTTGTGTTTGTGTAACTAGAGAAGGCGTACGATAGAGCACACAGGGAGAAGATGCCTAGCATCCTGAGGGATTATGGTATCGAGCGAAGGGTGCTACAGTTGTTTTGGTGTAACTTGAGAAGTCGTACGATGGAGCACCCAGGGAGAAGATGCCTAGCATCCTGAGAGATTATGGTATCGAGCGAGGGCTGCTACAGTTGTGTGTGTGTTACTAGAGAAGTCGTACGATAGAGCACCCAGGGAGAACGTGCCAAGCATCCTGAGGGATTATGGTATCGAGCGAGGCCTGCTACAGTAGTGTTTTTGTCACTAGACAAGGCGTACGATAGAGCACCCAGGGAAAAGATGCCTAGCATCCTGAGGGATTATGGTATCGAGCGAAGGCTGCTACAGTTGTGTTTGTGTTACTAGAGAAGGCGTACGATAGAGCACCCAGGGAGAAGATGCCTAGCATCCTGAGGGGTTATAGTATCGAGCGATGGCTCCTACAGTTGTGTGTGTGTGTTACTGGAGAAGTCGTACGATAGAGCACCCAGGGAGAAGGTGCCTAGCACCCTGAGGGATTATGGTATCGAGCGAGGGCTGCTACAGTTGTGTTTGTGTAACTTGAGAAGGCGTATCATAGAGCACCCAGGGAGAAGGTGCCTAGCATTCTGCGGGATTATGGTATCGAGCGAGGGCTGCTACAGTTGTGTTTGTGTTACTAGAGAAGGCGTATCATAGAGCACCCAGGGAGAAGGTGCCTAGCATCCTGAGGGATTATGGTATCGAGCAGAGGCTGCTACAGTTGTGTTTGTGTTACTAGAGAAGGCGTACGATAGGGCACCCAGGGAGAAGATGCCTAGCATCCTGAGGGATTATGGTATCGAGCAGAGGCTGCTACAGTTGTGTTTGTGTTACTAGAGAAGGCGTACGATAGGGCACCCAGGGAGAAGATGCCTAGCATCCTGAGGGATTATGGTATCGACCGAAGGCTGCTACAGTTGTGTTTGTGTTACCAGAGAAGGTGTACGATAGAGCACACAGGGAGAAGGTGCCTAGCATCCTGAGGGATTATGGTAACGAGCGAAAGTTGCTACAGTGGTGTTTGTGTTACTAGAGAAGGCGTACGATAGGGCACCCAGGGAGAAGATGCCTAAAATCCTGAGGGATTATGGTATTGAGCGAAGGCTGCTACAGTTGTGTTTGTCTAACTAGAGAAGGCGTACGATAGAGCCCCCAGGGAGAAGATGCCTAGCATCCTGAGGGATTATGGTATCGAGCGAAAGTTGCTACAGTTGTGTTTGTGTTACTAGAGAAGGCGTACGATAGGGCACCCAGGGAAAACGTGCCTAGCATCCTGAGGGATTATGGTATCGAGCGAGTGCTGCTAAAGTTGTTTAGTGTAACTTGAGAAGTCGTACGACGGAGCACCCAGGGAGAAGATGCCTAGGATCCTGAGGGATTATGGTATTGAGCGAGGGCTGCTACAGTTGTGTTTGTGTTACTAGAGAAGGCGTACGATGGAGCACCCAGGGAGAAGATGCCTAGCATACTGAGGGATTATGGTATCGAGCAGTGGCTGCTACAGTTTTGTTTGTGTTACTAGAGAAGGCGTACGATAGAGCACCCAGGGAGAAGGCGCCTAGCATCCTGAGGGATGATGGTATCGAGCAAGGGCTGCTACAGTAGTGTTTGTCTTACTTGAGTAGGCGTACGATAGAGCACCCAGGGAGAAGATGCTTAGCATCCTGAGGGATTATGGTATCGGCCGAGGGCTGCTACAGTTGTGTTTGTGTAACTAGAGAAGGCGTACGATAGAGCCCCCAGGGAGAAGATGCCTAGCATCCTGAGGGATTATGGTATCGAGCGAAAGTTGCTACAGTTGTGTTTGTGTTACTAGAGAAGGCGTACGATAGGGCACCCAGGGAAAACGTGCCTAGCATCCTGAGGGATTATGGTATCGAGCGAGTGCTGCTAAAGTTGTTTAGTGTAACTTGAGAAGTCGTACGACGGAGCACCCAGGGAGAAGATGCCTGGCATCCTGAGGGATTATGGTATTGAGCGAGGGCTGCTACAGTTGTGTTTGTGTTACTAGAGAAGGCGTACGATGGAGCACCCAGGGAGAAGATGCCTAGCATACTGAGGGATTATGGTATCGAGCAGTGGCTGCTACAGTTTTGTTTGTGTTACTAGAGAAGGCGTACGATAGAGCACCCAGGGAGAAGGCGCCTAGCATCCTGAGGGATGATGGTATCGAGCAAGGGCTGCTACAGTAGTGTTTGTCTTACTTGAGTAGGCGTACGATAGAGCACCCAGGGAGAAGATGCTTAGCATCCTGAGGGATTATGGTATCGGCCGAGGGCTGCTACAGTTGTGTTTGCGTTACTAGAGAAGGCGTACGATAGTGCACCCAGGGAGAAGGTGCCTAGCATCCTGAGGGATTATGGTATCGAGCGAGGGCTGCTACAGTTGTGTTTGTGTTACTTTAGAAGGCGTACGATAGCGCACCCAGGGAGAAGATACCTAGCATCCTGAGGGTTTGTGGTATCAAGCAGAGGCTGCTACAGTTGTGTTTGTGTTACTAGATAAGGCGTACGATAGGGCACCCAGGGAGAAGGTGCCAAGCATCCTGAGGGATTATGGTTTCAAGCAGAGGCTGCTACAGTTGTGTTTGTGTTACTAGAGAAGGCGTACGATGGAGCACCCAGGGAGAAGGTGCCTAGCATCCTGAGGGATTATGGCATCGAGCGAGGGCTGCTACAGTTGCGTTTGTGTTACTAGAGAAGGCGTACGATAGAGCACCCAGGCAGAAGATGCCTAGCATCCTGAGGCATTATGGTATCGATCGAAGGCTGCTACAGTTGTGTTTGTGTAACTAGAGAAGGCGTACGATAGAGCACACAGGGAGAAGATGCCTAGCATCCAGAGGGATTATGGTATCGAGTGAAGGCTGCTACAGTTGTGTTTGTGTAACTAGAGATGGCGTACGATAGAGCACCCAGGAAGAAGATGCCTAGCATCCTGAGGAATTATGGTATCGAGCGAAGGCTGCTACTGTTGTGTTTGTGTAACTAGAGAAGGCGTACGATAGAGCACACAGGGAGAAGATGCCTAGCATCCTCAGGTATTATGGTATCGAGCGAAGGGTGCTACAGTTGTTTTTGTGTAACTTGAGAAGTCGTACGATGGAGCACCCAGGGAGAAGATGCCTAGCATCCTGAGGAATTATGGTATCGAGCGAGGGCTGCTACAGTTGTGTGTGTGTTACTAGAGAAGTCGTACGATAGAGCACCCAGGGAGAAGGTGCCTAGCACCCTGATGGATTATGGTATCGAGCGAGGGCTGCTACGTAGTGTGTTTGTTACTAGACAAGGCGTACGATAGAGCACCTAGGGAGAAGATGCCTAGCATCCTGAGGGATTATGGTATCGAGCGAAGGCTGCTACAGTTGTGTTTGTGTTACTAGAGAAGGCGTACGATAGAGCACCCAGGGAGAAGGTGCCAAGCATCCTGAGGGATTGTGGTGTCGAGCAAAGGCTCCTACAGTTGTGTGTGTGTTACTAGAGAAGTCGTACGATAGAGCACCCAGGGAGAAGGTGCCTAGCACCCTGAGGGATTATGGTATCGAGCGAGGGCTGCTACAGTTGTGTTTGTGTACCTAGAGAAGGCGTACGATAGAGCACCCAGGGAGAAGGTGCCTAGCATCCTGGTGGATTATGGTATCGAGCGAGGGCTGCTACAGTTGTGTTTGTGTTACTAGAGAAGGCGTACTATAGAGCACGCAGGGAGAAGGTGCCTAGCATCATGAGGGATTAAGGTATCGAGCGAGTGCTGCTACGTTTTTTTTTGTTACTAGACAAGGCGTACGATAGAGCACCCAGGGAGAAGTGGCTAGCATCCTGAGGGATTATGGTATCGATCGCAGGCTGCTACAGTTGTGTTTGTGTTACTAGAGAAGGCGTACGATAGAGCACCCAGGGAGAAGATGCCTAGCATCCTGGGGGATTATGGTATCGAGCGAAGGCTGCTAGAGTTGTGTTTGTGTTACTAGAGAAGGCGTGCGATAGAGCACCCAGGGAGAAGATGCCTAGCATCCTGAGGGATTATGTTATCGAGCGAAGACTGCTACAGTTGTGTTTGTGTTACTAGAGAAGGCGGACGTTAGAGCACCAAGGAAGAATATGCCTAGCATACTGAGGGAGTATGGTATCGAGTGAAGGCTGCTACACTTGTGTTTGTGTAACTAGAGAAGTCGTACGATAGAGCAAACAGGGAGAAGATGAATAGCATCCTGAGGGATTATGGTATCGAGGGAGGGCTGCTACAGTTGTGTTTGTGTAACTAGAGAAGGAGTACGATGGAGCACCCAGGGAGAAGATGCCTAGCATCCTGAGGGATTATGGTATCGAACGAAGGCTGCTACAGTTGTTTTTGTGTAACTTGAGAAGTCGTACGATGGAGCACCCAGGGAGAAGATGCCTAGCATCCTGAGAGATTATGGTATCGGGCGAGGGCTGCTACAGTTGTGTTTGTGTTACTAGAGAAGGCGTACGATGGAGCACCCAGGGAGAAGATGCGTAGCATCCTGAGGGATTATGGTATCGAGCAAGTGTTGCTACAGTAGTGTTTGTCTTACCTGAGAAGGCATACGATTGAGCACCCAGGGAGAAGGTGCCTAGCATCCTGAGGGATTATGGTATCGAGCGAAGGCTGCTACAGTTGTGATTGTGTTACATGAGAAGGCGTACGATTGGGCACCAAGGGAGAAGGTGCCTAGCATCCTGAGGGATTATGGTATCGAGCATGTGCTGCTACAGTAGTGTTTGTCTTACTTGAGAAGGCTTACGATAGATCACCCTGGGAGAAGATGCCTAGCATCCTGAGGGATTATGGTATCGGGCGAGGGCTTCTACAGTTGTGTTTGTGTAACTAGAGATGGCGTACGATAGAGCACCCAGGGAGACTATGCCTAGCATCCTGAGGGATTCTGGTTTCGAGCAGAGGCTGCTACAGTTGTGTTTGTGTTACTAGAGAAGGCGTACGATAGAGCACCCAGGGAAAATATGCCTAGCATCCTGAGGGATTATGGTTTCGAGCAGAGGCTGCTACAGTTGTGTTTGTGTTACTAGAGAAGGCGTACGATAGAGCACCCAGAGAGAAGGTGCCTAGCATCCGGAGGGATTATGGCATCGAGCGAGGGCTGCTACATTTGTGTTTGTGTTACTAGAGAAGGCGTACGATAGAGCACCCAGGCAGAAGATGCCTAGCATCCTGAGGCAATATGGTATCGGGCGAAGGCTGCTACAGTTGTGTTTGTGTAACTAGAGAAGGCGTACGATAGAGCACACAGGGAGAAGATGCCTAGCATCCTGAGGGATTATGGTATCGTGCGAAGGCTGCTACAGTCGTGTTTGTGTTACTAGAGAAGACGTACGATAGAGCACTCAGGGAGAAGATGCCTAGCATCCTGAGGGATAACGGTATCGAGCGATGGCTCCTACAGTTGAGTGTGTGTTACTAGAGAAGTCGTACGATAGAGCACCCAGGGAGAAGGTGCCTAGCATCCTGAGGGATTACGGTATCGAGCGATGGCTCCTACAGTTGTGTGTGTGTTACTAGAGAAGTCGTACGATATAGCACACAGGGAGAAGGTGCCTAGCACCCTGAGGGATTATGGTATCGAGCGAGGGCTGCTACAGTTGTGTTTGTTTTACTTGAGAAGGCGTATCATAGAGCATCCAAGGAGAAGGTGCCAAGCATCCTGCGGGATTATGGTATCGAGTGAGGGCTGCTACAGTTGTGTTTGTGTTACTAGAGAAGGCGTACGATAGAGCACCCAGGCAGAAGATGCCTAGCATCGTGAGGGATTATGGTATCGAGCGAAGGCTGCTACAGTTGTGTTTGAGTGACTAGAGAAGACGTACGATAGAGAACCCAGGGAGAAGATGCCTAGCATCCTGAGGGATTACGGTATCGAGCGATGGCTCCTACAGTTGTGTGTGTGTTACTAGAGAAGTCGTACGATAGAGCACACTGGGAGAAGGTGCCTAGCACCCTGAGGGATTAAGGTATCGATCGAGGGCTGCTACAGTTGTGTTTGTGTACCTAGAGAAGTCGTACGGTAGAGCACCCAGGGAGAAGGTGCCTAGCATCCTGGTGGATTATGGTATCGAGCGAGGGCTGCTACAGTTGTGTTTGTGTTACTAGAGAAGGCGTATTATAGAGCACGCAGGGAGAAGGTGCCTAGCATCATGAGGGATTAAGGTATCGAGCTAGTGCTGCTACACTAGTGTTTTTGTTACTAGACAAGGCGTACGATAGAGCACCCAGGGAGAAGATGCCTAACATCCTGAGGGATTATGGTATCGAGCGCAGGCTGCTACAGTTGTGTTTGTGTTACTAGAGAAGGCGTACGATAGAGCACCCAGGGAGAAGATGCCTAGCATCCTGGGGGATTATGGTATCGAGCGAAGGCTGCTAGAGTTGTGTTTGTGTTACTAGAGAAGGCGTGCGATAGAGCACCCAGGGAGAAGATGCCTAGCATCCTGAGGGATTATGTTATCGAGCGAAGACTGCTACAGTTGTGTTTGTGTTACTAGAGAAGGCGTACGTTAGAGCACCAAGGAAGAATATGCCTAGCATCCTGAGGGAGTATGGTATCGAGTGAAGGCTGCTACACTTGTGTTTGTGTAACTAGAGAAGTCGTACGCTAGAGCAAACAGGGTGAAGGTGAATAGCATCCTGAGGGATTATGGTATCGAGCGAGGGCTGCTACAGTTGTGTTTGTGTAACTAGAGAAGGCGTACGATGGAGCACCCAGGGAGAAGATGCCTAGCATCCTGAGGGATTATGGTATCGAACGAAGGCTGCTACAGTTGTTTTTGTGTAACTTGAGAATTCGTACGATGGGGCACCCAGGGAGAAGATGCCTAGCATCCTGAGGGATTATGGTATCGGGCGAGGGCTTCTACAGTTGTGTTTGTGTTACTAGAGAAGGCGTACGATGGAGCACCCAGGGAGAAGATGCGTAGCATCCTGCGGGATTATGGTATCGAGCAAGTGCTGCTACAGTAGTGTTTGTCTTACTTGAGAAGGCATACGATAGAGCACCCAGGGAGAAGGTGCCTAGCATCCTGAGGGATTATGGTATCGAGCGAAGGCTGCTACAGTTGTGATTGTGTTACATGAGAAGGCGTACGATTGGGCACCCAGGGAGAAGGTGCCTAGCATCCTGAGGGATTATGGTATCGAGCAAGTGCTGCTACAGTAGTGTTTGTCATACTTGAGAAGGCGTACGACAGATCACCCAGGGAGAAGATGCCTAGCATCCTGAAGGATTATGGTATCGGGCGAGGGCTTCTACAGTTGTGTTTGTGTAACTAGAGATGGCGTACGATAGAGCACCCAGGGAGAATATGCCTAGCATCCTGAGGGATTCTGGTTTCGAGCAGAGGCTGCTACAGTTGTGTTTGTGTTACTAGAGAAGGCGTACGATAGAGCACCCAGGGAGAATATGCCTAGCATCCTGAGGGATTATGGTTTCGAGCAGAGGCTGCTACAGTTGTGTTTGTGTTACTAGAGAAGGCGTACGATAGAGCACCCAGAGAGAAGGTGCCTAGCATCCGGAGGGATTATGGCATCGAGCGAGGGCTGCTACATTTGTGTTTGTGTTACTAGAGAAGGCGTACGATAGAGCACCCAGGCAGAAGATGACTAGCATCCTGAGGCAATATGGTATCGGGCGAAGGCTGCTACAGTTGTGTGTGTGCAACTAGAGAAGGCGTACGATAGAGCACCCAGGGAGAAGGTGCCTAGCACCCTGATGGATTATGGTATCGAGCGAGGGCTGCTACGTAGTGTGTTTGTTACTAGACAAGGCGTACGATAGAGCACCTAGGGAGAAGATGCCTAGCATCCTGAGGGATTATGGTATCGAGCGAAGGCTGCTACAGTTGTGTTTGTGTTACTAGAGAAGGCGTACGATAGAGCACCCAGGGAGAAGGTGCCAAGCATCCTGAGGGATTGTGGTGTCGAGCAAAGGCTCCTACAGTTGTGTGTGTGTTACTAGAGAAGTCGTACGATAGAGCACCCAGGGAGAAGGTGTCTAGCACCCTGAGGGATTATGGTATCGAGCGAGGGCTGCTACAGTTGTGTTTGTGTACCTAGAGAAGGCGTACGATAGAGCACCCAGGGAGAAGGTGCCTAGCATCCTGGTGGATTATGGTATCGAGCGAGGGCTGCTACAGTTGTGTTTGTGTTACTAGAGAAGGCGTACTATAGAGCACGCAGGGAGAAGGTGCCTAGCATCATGAGGGATTAAGGTATCGAGCGAGTGCTGCTACGTTTTTTTTTTGTTACTAGACAAGGCGTACGATAGAGCACCCAGGGAGAAGTGGCTAGCATCCTGAGGGATTATGGTATCGAGCGCAGGCTGCTACAGTTGTGTTTGTGTTACTAGAGAAGGCGTACGATAGAGCACCCAGGGAGAAGATGCCTAGCATCCTGGGGGATTATGGTATCGAGCGAAGGCTGCTAGAGTTGTGTTTGTGTTACTAGAGAAGGCGTGCGATAGAGCACCCAGGGAGAAGATGCCTAGCATCCTGAGGGATTATGTTATCGAGCGAAGACTGCTACAGTTGTGTTTGTGTTACTAGAGAAGCCGGACGTTAGAGCACCAAGGAAGAATATGCCTAGCATACTGAGGGAGTATGGTATCGAGTGAAGGCTGCTACACTTGTGTTTGTGTAACTAGAGAAGTCGTACGATAGAGCAAACAGGGAGAAGATGAATAGCATCCTGAGGGATTATGGTATCGAGGGAGGGCTGCTACAGTTGTGTTTGTGTAACTAGAGAAGGCGTACGATGGAGCACCCAGGGAGAAGATGCCTAGCATCCTGAGGGATTATGGTATCGAACGAAGGCTGCTACAGTTGTTTTTGTGTAACTTGAGAAGTCGTACGATGGAGCACCCAGGGAGAAGATGCCTAGCATCCTGAGAGATTATGGTATCGGGCGAGGGCTGCTACAGTTGTGTTTGTGTTACTAGAGAAGGCGTACGATGGAGCACCCAGGGAGAAGATGCGTAGCATCCTGAGGGATTATGGTATCGAGCAAGTGTTGCTACAGTAGTGTTTGTCTTACCTGAGATGGCATACGATTGAGCACCCAGGGAGAAGGTGCCTAGCATCCTGAGGGATTATGATATCGAGCGAAGGCTGCTACAGTTGTGATTGTGTTACATGAGAAGGCGTACGATTGGGCACCAAGGGAGAAGGTGCCTAGCATCCTGAGGGATTATGGTATCGAGCAAGTGCTGCTACAGTAGTGTTTGTCTTACTTGAGAAGGCGTACGATAGATCACCCTGGGAGAAGATGCCTAGCATCCTGAGGGATTATGGTATCGGGCGAGGGCTTCTACAGTTGTGTTTGTGTAACTAGAGATGGCGTACGATAGAGCACCCAGGGAGACTATGCCTAGCATCCTGAGGGATTCTGGTTTCGAGCAGAGGCTGCTACAGTTGTGTTTGTGTTACTAGAGAAGACGTACGATAGAGCACCCAGGGAGAATATGCCTAGCATCCTGAGGGATTATGGTTTCGAGCAGAGGCTGCTACAGTTGTGTTTGTGTTACTAGAGAAGGCGTACGATAGAGCACCCAGAGAGAAGGTGCCTAGCATCCGGAGGGATTATGGCATCGAGCGAGGGCTGCTACATTTGTGTTTGTGTTACTAGAGAAGGCGTACGATAGAGCACCCAGGCAGAAGATGCCTAGCATCCTGAGGCAATATGGTATCGGGCGAAGGCTGCTACAGTTGTGTTTGTGTAACTAGAGAAGGCGTACGATAGAGCACACAGGGAGAAGATGCCTAGCATCCTGAGGGATTATGGTATCCTGCGAAGGCTGCTACAGTCGTGTTTGTGTTACTAGAGAAGACGTACGATAGAGCACTCAGGGAGAAGATGCCTAGCATCCTGAGGGATAACGGTATCGAGCGATGGCTCCTACAGTTGAGTGTGTGTTACTAGAGAAGTCGTACGATAGAGCACCCAGGGAGAAGGTGCCTAGCATCCTGAGGGATTACGGTATCGAGCGATGGCTCCTACAGTTGTGTGTGTGTTACTAGAGAAGTCGTACGATATAGCACACAGGGAGAAGGTGCCTAGCACCCTGAGGGATTATGGTATCGAGCGAGGGCTGCTACAGTTGTGTTTGTTTTACTTGAGAAGGCGTATCATAGAGCATCCAAGGAGAAGGTGCCAAGCATCCTGCGGGATTATGGTATCGAGTGAGGGCTGCTACAGTTGTGTTTGTGTTACTAGAGAAGGCGTACGATAGAGCACCCAGGCAGAAGATGCCTAGCATCGTGAGGGATTATGGTATCGAGCGAAGGCTGCTACAGTTGTGTTTGTGTGACTAGAGAAGACGTACGATAGAGAACCCAGGGAGAAGATGCCTAGCATCCTGAGGGATTACGGTATCGAGCGATGGCTCCTACAGTTGTGTGTGTGTTACTAGAGAAGTCGTACGATAGAGCACACAGGGAGAAGGTGCCTAGCACCCTGAGGGATTAAGGTATCGATCGAGGGCTGCTACAGTTGTGTTTGTGTACCTAGAGAAGTCGTACGATAGAGCACCCAGGGAGAAGGTGCCTAGCATCCTGGTGGATTATGGTATCGAGCGAGGGCTGCTACAGTTGTGTTTGTGTTATTAGAGAAGGCGTACTATAGAGCACGCAGGGAGAAGGTGCCTAGCATCATGAGGGATTAAGGTATCGAGCTAGTGCTGCTACACTAGTGTTTTTGTTACTAGACAAGGCGTACGATAGAGCACCCAGGGAGAAGATGCCTAACATCCTGAGGGATTATGGTATCGAGCGCAGGCTGCTACAGTTGTGTTTGTGTTACTAGAGAAGGCGTACGATAGAGCACCCAGGGAGAAGATGCCTAGCATCCTGGGGGATTATGGTATCGAGCGAAGGCTGCTAGAGTTGTGTTTGTGTTACTAGAGAAGGCGTGCGATAGAGCACCCAGGGAGAAGATGCCTAGCATCCTGAGGGATTATGTTATCGAGCGAAGACTGCTACAGTTGTGTTTGTGTTACTAGAGAAGGCGTACGTTAGAGCACCAAGGAAGAATATGCCTAGCATCCTGAGGGAGTAGGGTATCGAGTGAAGGCTGCTACACTTGTGTTTGTGTAACTAGAGAAGTCGTACGATAGAGCAAACAGGGAGAAGGTGAATAGCATCCTGAGGGATTATGGTATCGAGCGAGGGCTGCTACAGTTGTGTTTGTGTAACTAGAGAAGGCGTACGATGGAGCACCCAGGGAGAAGATGCCTAGCATCCTGAGGGATTATGGTATCGAACGAAGGCTGCTACAGTTGTTTTTGTGTAACTTGAGAAGTCGTACGATGGGGCACCCAGGGAGAAGATGCCTAGCATCCTGAGGGATTATGGTATCGGGCGAGGGCTTCTACAGTTGTGTTTGTGTTACTAGAGAAGGCGTACGATGGAGCACCCAGGGAGAAGATGCGTAGCATCCTGCGGGATTATGGTATCGAGCAAGTGCTGCTACAGTAGTGTTTGTCTTACTTGAGAAGGCATACGATAGAGCACCCAGGGAGAAGGTGCCTAGCATCCTGAGGGATTATGGTATCGAGCGAAGGCTGCTACAGTTGTGATTGTGTTACATGAGAAGGCGTACGATTGGGCACCAAGGGAGAAGGTGCCTAGCATCCTGAGGGATTATGGTATCGAGCAAGTGCTGCTACAGTAGTGTTTGTCATACTTGAGAAGGCGTACGATAGATCTCCCAGGGAGAAGATGCCTAGCATCCTGAAGGATTATGGTATCGGGCGAGGGCTTCTACAGTTGTGTTTGTGTAACTAGAGATGGCGTACGATAGAGCACCCAGGGAGAATATGCCTAGCATCCTGAGGGATTCTGGTTTCGAGCAGAGGCTGCTACAGTTGTGTTTGTGTTACTAGAGAAGGCGTACGATAGAGCACCCAGGGAGAATATGCCTAGCATCCTGAGGGATTATGGTTTCGAGCAGAGGCTGCTACAGTTGTGTTTGTGTTACTAGAGAAGGCGTACGATAGAGCACCCAGAGAGAAGGTGCCTAGCATCCGGAGGGATTATGGCATCGAGCGAGGGCTGCTACATTTGTGTTTGTGTTACTAGAGAAGGCGTACGATAGAGCACCCAGGCAGAAGATGCCTAGCATCCTGAGGCAATATGGTATCGGGCGAAGGCTGCTACAGTTGTGTTTGTGCAACTAGAGAAGGCGTACGATAGAGCACACAGGGAGAAGATACCTAGCATCCTGAGGGATTATGGTATCGTGCGAAGGCTGCTACAGTTGTGTTTGTGTTACTAGAGAAGACGTACGATAGAGCACCCAGGGAGAAGATGCCTAGCATCCTGAGGGATAACGTTATCGGGCGATGGCTCCTACAGTTGTGTGTGTGTTACTAGAGAAGTCGTACGATAGAGCACCCAGGGAGAAGGTGCCTAGCATCCTGAGGGATTACGGTATCGAGCGAGGGCTCCTACATTTGTGTGTGTGTTACTAGAGAAGTCGTACGATAGAGCACACAGGGAGAAGGTGCCTAGCACCCTGAGGGATTAAGGTATCGAGCGAGGGCTGCTACAGTTGTGTTTGTTTTACTTGAGAAGGCGTATCATAGAGCATCCAAGGAGAAGGTGCCAAGCATCCTGCGGGATTATGGTACCGAGTGAGGGCTGCTACAGTTGTGTTTGTGTTACTAGAGAAGGCGTACGATAGAGCACCCAGGCAGAAGATGCCTAGCATCCTGAGGGATTATGGTATCGAGGGATGGCTGCTACAGTTGTGTTTGTGTGACTAGAGAAGACGTTCGATAGAGAACCCAGGGAGAGGATGCCTAGCATCCTGAGGGATTACGGTATCGAGCGATGGCTCCTACAGTTGTGTGTGTGTTACTAGAGAAGTCGTACGATAGAGCACACAGGGAGAAGGTGCCTAGCACCCTGAGGGATTAAGGTATCGATCGAGGGCTGCTACAGTTGTGTTTGTGTTACTTGAGAAGGCGCATCATAGAGCACCCAGGGAGAAGGTGCCTAGCATCCTGCGGGATTATGGTATCGAGCGAGGGCTGCTACAGTAGTGTTTTTGTTACTAGACAAGGCGTACGATACAGCACCCAGGCAGAAGATGCCTAGCATCCTGAGCGATTATGGTATCGGGGAAGGCTGCTACAGTTGTGTTTGTGTTACTAGAGAAGGCGTACGATAGAGCACCCAGGGAGAAGATGCCTAGCATCCTGGGGGATTATGGTATCGAGCGAAGGCTGCTAGAGTTGTGTTTGTGTTACTAGAGAAGGCGTGCGATAGAGCACCCAGGGAGAAGATGCCTAGCATCCTGAGGGATTATGTTATCGAGCGAAGACTGCTACAGTTGTGTTTGTGTTACCAGAGAAGGCGGACGTTAGAGCACCAAGGAAGAATATGCCTAGCATCCTGAGGGAGTATGGTATCGAGTGAAGGCTGCTACACTTGTGTTTGTGTAACTAGAGAAGTCGTACGATAGAGCAAACAGGGAGAAGATGAATAGCATCCTGAGGGATTATGGTATCGAGGGAGGGCTGCTACAGTTGTGTTTGTGTAACTAGAGAAGGCGTACGATGGAGCACCCAGGGAGATGATGCCTAGCATCCTGAGGGATTATGGTATCGAACGAAGGCTGCTACAGTTGTTTTGTGTAACATGAGAAGTCGTACGATGGAGCACCCAGGGAGAAGATGCCTAGCATCCTGAGAGATTATGGTATCGGGCGAGGGCTGCTACAGTTGTGTTTGTGTTACTAGAGAAGGCGTACGATGGAGCACCCAGGAAGAAGATGCGTAGCATCCTGAGGGATTATGGTATCGAGCAAGTGTTGCTACAGTAGTGTTTGTCTTACCTGAGAAGGCATACGATTGAGCACCCAGGGAGAAGGTGCCTAGCATCCTGAGGGATTATGGTATCGAGCGAAGGCTGCTACAGTTGTGATTGTGTTACATGAGAAGGCGTACGATTGGGCACCCAGGGAGAAGGTGCCTAGCATCCTGAGGGATTATGGTATCGAGCAAGTGCTGCTACAGTAGTGTTTGTCTTACATGAGAAGGCGTACGATAGATCACCCAGGGAGAAGATGCCTAGCATCCTGAGGGATTATGGTATCGGGCGAGGGCTTCTACAGTTGTGTTTGTGTAACTAGAGATGGCGTACGATAGAGCACCCAGGGAGACTATGCCTAGCATCCTGAGGGATTCTGGTTTCGAGCAGAGGCTGCTAGAGTTGTGTTTGTGTAACTAGAGAAGGCGTACGATAGAGCACCCAGGAAGAAGATGCCTAGCATCCTGAGGGATTATGGTATCGAGCGAAGATTGCTACAGTTGTGTTTGTGTAACTAGAGAAGGCGTACGATAGAGCACACAGGGAGAAGATGCCTAGCATCCTGAGGGATTATGGTATCGAGCGAAGGGTGCTACAGTTGTTTTGGTGTAACTTGAGAAGTCGTACGATGGAGCACCCAGGGAGAAGATGCCTAGCATCCTGAGAGATTATGGTATCGAGCGAGGGCTGCTACAGTTGTGTGTGTGTTACTAGAGAAGTCGTACGATAGAGCACCCAGGGAGAACGTGCCAAGCATCCTGAGGGATTATGGTATCGAGCGAGGCCTGCTACAGTAGTGTTTTTGTTACTAGACAAGGCGTACGATAGAGCACCCAGGGAAAAGATGCCTAGCATCCTGAGGGATTATGGTATCGAGCGAAGGCTGCTACAGTTGATTTTGTGTTACTAGAGAAGGCGTACGATAGAGCACCCAGGGAGAAGATGCCTAGCATCCTGAGGGGTTATAGTATCGAGCGATGGCTCCTACAGTTGTGTGTGTGTGTTACTGGAGAAGTCGTACGATAGAGCACCCAGGGAGAAGGTGCCTAGCACCCTGAGGGATTATGGTATCGAGCGAGGGCTGCTACAGTTGTGTTTGTGTTACTTGAGAAGGCGTATCATAGAGCACCCAGGGAGAAGGTGCCTAGCATCCTGCGGGATTATGGTATCGAGCGAGGGCTGCTACAGTTGTGTTTGTGTTACTAGAGAAGGCGTACTATAGAGCACGCAGGGAGAAGGTGCCTAGCATCCTGAGGGATTATGGTATCGAGCGAGTGCTCTTACAGTAGTGTTTTTGGTACTAGACAAGGCTTACGATAGCGCACCCAGGGAGAAGATGCCTAGCATCCTGAGGGATTATGGTATCGAGCGAAGGCTGCTACAGTTGTGTTTGTGTTACTAGACAAGGCGAACGTTAGAGCACCAAGGAAGAATATGCCTAGCATCCTGAGGGAGTATGGTATCGAGCGAAGGCTGCTACAGTTGTGTTTGTGTAACTAGAGAAGGCGTACCATAGAGCAAACAGGGAAAATATGAATTGCATCCTGAGGGATTATGGTATCGAGCGAAGGCTGCTACAGTTGTGTTTGTGTAACTAGAGAAGGCGTACGATAGAGCACACATGGAGAAGATGCCTAGCATCCGGAGGGATAATGGTATCGAGCGAAGGCTTCTACAGTTGTTTTTGTGTAACTTGAGAAGTCGTACGATGGAGCACCCACGGAGAAGATGCCTAGCATCCTGAGGGATTATGGTATCGAGCGAGGGCTGCTACTGTTGTGTTTGTGTTACTAGAGCAGGCGTATGATGGAGCACCCAGGGAGAAGATGCCTAGCATCCTGAGGGATTATGGTATCGAGCAGAAGCTGCTACAGTTGTGTTTGTGTTACTAGAGAAAGCGTACGATAGAGCACCCAAGGAGAAGGTGCCTAGCATCGTGAGGGATTATGGTATCGAGCGAAGGCTGCTACAGTTGTGTTTGTGTTACTAGAGAAGTCGTACGATAGAGCACCCAGGGAGATGGTGCCTAGCATCCTGATGGATTATGGTATCGAGCGAGGGCTGCTACTGTTGTGTTTGTGTTACTAGAGCAGGCGTATGATGGAGCACCCAGGGAGAAGATGCCTTGCATCCTGAGGGATTATGGTATCGAGCAGAAGCTGCTACAGTTGTGTTTGTGTTACTAGAGAAGGCGTACGATAGAGCACCCAGGGAGAAGATGCATAGCATCCTGAGGGATTATGGTATCGAGTGAAGGCTGCTACAGTTGTGTTTGTGTAACTGGAGAAGGCGTACGATAGAGCACCCAGGAAGAAGATGCGTATCATCCTGAGGGATTATGGTATCGAGCGGAGGCTGCTATAGTTGTGTTTGTGTAACTAGAGAAGGCGTACGATAGAGCACACAGGGAGAAGATGCCTAGCATTGTGAGGGATTATGGTATCGAGCGAGGGCTGCTACAGTTGTGTGTGTGTAACTAGAGAAGTCGTACGATGGAGCACCCAGGGAGAAGGTGCCTAGCACCCTGAGGGATTATGGTATCGAGCGAAGGCTGCTACAGTTGTGTTTGTGTTACTAGAGAAGTCGTACGATAGAGCACCCAGGGAGATGGTGCCTAGCATCTTGAGGGATTATGGTATCGAGCGAGGGCTGCTACTTTTGTGTTTGGGTAGATTATTGACTTGGGAATAACCTAACCACCAAGGGAAGATGAGGCAGAAAAGGAAGTGGGTTTCGGACTGACGAATAAGGATGGAGAAATAGGAGGAGAGTCCTACAAAAGTTATAAGTTTACCTTTAAATATACTAAAAGTTGACTGCCACTGAAAATCAGCTCTCCGATACCTAAAGTGAGTAGGGGCCTGGGCAAAGCTAACGTGAGACGCAGCTGGAACTTGGGCGGTTTGCAAGAGAGTGGCTTTAGCGTATTCCCTTTCAAGCATGCATATGCCTACTATGGGGAAAAGTGATGGTCTGGCAAGACAAAGAGTAACAGATTTATTATGTATCTGTTCAAAGAGTTTGCTTTTAGACAAGTAATTTGAAGAATGCCAATAATTTGAATAGGTTTCGATATTTTTTGTTTTCGAAATTGTAGAATTCCTAAAGGGCGACCAAATGCTTCCAAGAAGGATAGGGATAAAACAATTATACCTTTGGGAATAATTTTGGTTAGTGCACCAATAGTTGCACTTGGAAAAGGCTAAGCTTTTACCCAGCAAGGAGCCGACTAAAAGTTTAGACAATGAGAAACACTTATATTTTGAAAAACCAACCATAAGTGTTGTAGAGAATCTCCACAAGCAGGAAGCTGGCGTAGCGAGCTATGCTTGCCTTACTGGCCAGTTAGAATTAGCTATTAAAGCTAAGAGAGACTTTACCAAGTTGTCAACAAAGAGTTCTTGCTCAAATGCAACAAGTGGTGAAAACCCTATCAAGAGATTTATTTACATTAAGTGGGAAGAGTCAAGGAATACAGGATCTTGCCTAACCGTTATGTTAGAGAAATGATGAGTCAAGAAAGAAACTTTGAATTTATTTAACAATGCAAAAGAGTGTAATGAATTTAACAATGTTGGGTAGTAGTTTTTTGACAAATATATAATTTAGACTTTGTAACAAATGGGGTCACAGACCTCCGAAAAACATCTAAAGTTTGCGCCAGGCAATTAACAATTCTTTTGGTTTCAAACCGTTATATGTTTTAAAATCCTCGCAAGATTTTGAAATGGCAAAGATAAAATAAAAAATTTAAAGACCATTAAAGTGATTAAAGTTAAACAATAAATCAAGTACAAGGTGGGTACTTTAAGGAATTTCTAAGTAAATATCTTAGAAAGAGTAACAACTTTGAAAGTAACAACAACGAAAAGCAGGTAGAATAAAAGAGAAATTCCTATAACTTCTTATATTAAAGCTGAATTGCTTTTTTAGTAGTTATACAAATAGGGCAGGTCACTTACTGTGAAACCTGAAGAGAAAGTCGAAAGGAAGTTTCTAGACCTCCTATGTTTAAGTAGGAATCACGAGACAAATGGGGCAAGTTTCCCTTTCGTGAAACCTAGAAATGAGTTGAAGAAATTGTATTCCCTGATTAGAAGGGAGAAACAATGTAAGTTAAAGCGTGTACTGGAAACGAAGTTTTACAGACTTTAATTAATGATATATAAGCAAAAAGGGAGGGCACGTCTTTAGAGTGACACCTCATTGAAAAAGACCTCAAGTTACAAGTTTATTATGGTTTGTTAGTAAGAGGTTTAGGAAAGATCAACTGGGATTGAGGATAAATGTTCATGTCCGTATTTATAATAATCGGACGAGCGCGACGCGGAAGAAAAACTGAACGAAAACTGTTTTTCACTATAGTCTGTTGAAATGGATGAAAAGTTCACTGTAGTAGCATAAAAGTTTATGGCAAAGAAGGTTATTGCAATGATGGAAAATAACTAGTTACACTAGATAGGCGAGAGTCTATTGCTTGAGAAAGCTGTAGATTACAGTTAAGTGCGCCAGAGAAAATCCCAACGGAGGAAGAAAAATTAGCTATTGATCAGTAATTCATATGGAAGATTCCTTAGTTTGAAAAAGTATTCCCATATGTGAGTGGAAAATACATGACGGTATGACTGGTAGATAGAGAGCTGATTCTGGAAGGTTCCAGAGCAATCCTGACTGAAGAATAGGGCCAAAGTTATTCCAGCGGTGGAACGAGCTAAGTATTTTACAGACAGTGGGTAATTCAATGGTATCCCACGTTGTGAGAAGATCTCTCATAAGAAATGCTGCTTTATATTAAGATTGGCTTGGACAGACAAAAGCCCAACATAGAAAATCCCACGAAGGATGATTATTGCCCCAAATATAGTAATCTCACACTGCCTATAAAATGATCATTAAAAGCATGTGGTTAATAAAAGACGATGAGAATGAGGTTAAAACCTGAAGTCGGTACTTATCTTTGCTTCATGGCGAAGGTGAAGTTCCCTTTGACGGTTGAGAAGTTCCAACATGGCGTGGAATTAAAAGAATGCCTCTTTAGTTGAGGAGGCTAGCTCTAGTTGAGCCTCAACTGACTAAGTCGACTGCTGACGTACAAGTGAGACACGCTCAGCGAAATACATAGGGAGCAGGGAAGGGAAAAGAGTGGGGGTCGGAGACAAAAGGAATACATATAAGAATAACCAACATGACAAAAAAAATTTTTTTTGATGAAATGGTCTTCAAAGAGTTGATAGTAGGCGACACTATTGCAGCCTGGTGGGTAAAAAGTAGACGAAGTTCTCTTGATCACGGAGATGATAGCTGGCGATGGCGACGAGATCTGGTGGCCAGATTTATAAGGAAGTCCTCTTGCACAGGGAAGAATTGAGGAACTTCAGAGATTCGCTGCTAGATGACGCTAGGTGGGTCATGGAAGATATATATCTAGAACAGACTCACAAGTAACATGAGAACCCTAAACAGCATAGGATAAATTAGAAGATCACTGTTGGTGTTTGAGAAAAAGGAAGGAATGAACAAGCAAAGAGCAGTAAAAGTATACTCTATCTTACCGTGTATTCCAAAGAATACTCCAGTGTTTGTGTTACTAGAGAAGGCGTACGATAGAACACCCAGGGAGAAGGTGCCTTGCACCTTGAGGGATTATGGTATCGAGCGAGGGCTGCTACAGTTGTGTTTGTGTTACTTGAGAAGGCGTATCATAGAGCACCCAGGGAGAAGGTGCCTAGCATCCTGAGAGATTATGGTATCGAGCGAGGGCTGCTACAGTTGTGTTTGTGTTACTAGAGAAGGCGTACCATAGAGCACGTTGGGAGAAGGTGCCTAGCATCCTGAGGGATTATGGTATCGAGCGAGGGCTGCTACAGTTGTGTTTGTGTTACTAGAGAAGGCGTACGATAGGGCACCGAGGGAGAAGATGCCTAGCATCCTGAGGGATTATGGTATCGAGCGAAGGCTGCTAGAGTTGTGATTGTGTTACTTGAGAAGGCGTACGATTGGGCACCCAGGGAGAAGGTGCTAGCATCCTGGGGGATTATGGTATCGAGCAAGTGCTTCTACAGTAGTGTTTGTGTTACTAGAAAAGGCGTACGATAGGGCACCGAGGGAGAAGATGCCTAGCATCTTGAGGGATTATGGTATCGAGCGAGGGCTGCTACAGTTGTGTTTGTGTAACTAGAGAAGGCGTACGATAGAGCACCCAGGGAGAAGATGCCTAGCATCCTGAGGGATTATGGTATCGAGCAGAGGCTGCTACAGTTGTGTTTGTGTTACTAGAGAAGGCGTACGATAGGGCACCCAGGGAGAAGATGCCTAGCATCCTGAGGGATTATGGTATCGAGCGAAGGCTGCTACAGTTGTGTTTGTGTTACCAGAGAAGGTGTACGATAGAGCACACAGGGATAAGGTGCCTAGCATCCTGAGGGATTATGGTAACGAGCGAAAGTTGCTACAGTGGTGTTTGTGTTACTAGAGAAGGCGTAAGATAGGGCACCCAGGGAGAAGATGCCTAAAATCCTGAGGGGTTATGGTATTGAGCGATGGCTGCTACAGTTGTGTTTGTGTAACTAGAGAAGGCGTACGATAGAGCACCCAGGGAGAAGATGTCTAGCATCCTAAAGGAATTATGGTATCGAGCGAAAGTTGCTACAGTTGTGTTTGTGTTACTAGAGAAGCCGTACGATAGGGCACCCAGGGAAAACGTGCCTAGCATCCTGAGGGATTATGGTATCGAGCGAGGGCTGCTACAGTAGTGTTTGTGTAAATAGAGAAAGCGTACGATTGGGCACCCAGGGAGAAGATGCCTAGCATCCTGTGGGATTATGGTATCGGGCGAAGGCTGCTACAGTTGTGAATGTGTTACTAGAGAAACCGTACGATAGAGCACCCAGGGAGAAGATGCCTAGCATCCTGAGGGATTATGGTATCGGGCGAAGGCTGCTACAGTTGTGTTTGTGTTACTAGAGAAAGCGTACAATAGAGCACACAGGGAGAAGATGCCTAGCATCCTGAGGGATTATGGTATTGGGCGAGGGCTGCTACAGTTGTGTTTGTGTTACTAGAGAAACCGTAGATAGAGCACCCAGGAGGAAGATGCCTAGCATCCTGAGGGATTATGGTATCGGGCGAGGGCTGCTACAGTTGTGTTTGTGTTACTAGAGAAGGCGTACGATAGAGCACCCAGGGAACAGATGCCTAGCATCCTGAGGGTTTATGGTGTCGAGCGAGGGCTGCTACAGTTGTGTTTGTGTTACTAGAGAAAGCGTACGATAGAGCACCCAGGGAGAAGGTGCCTAGCATCCTGAGGGATTATGGTATCGAGCGAGGGCTGCTACAGTTGTGATTGTGTAACTTGAGAGGTCGTACGGTAGAGCACCCAGGGAGAAGATGCCTAGCATCCTGAGGGATTGTGGTATCGAGCCAGGGCTGCTACAGTTGTGTTTGTGTTACTAGAGAAGGCGTACGATAGGGCACCCAGGGAGAAGGTGCCTAGCATCCTGAGGGATTATGGTATCGAGCAAGTGCTGCTACAGTAGTGGTTGTCTTACTTGAGAAGGCGTACGATAGAGCACCCAGGGAGAAGATGCCTAGCTTCCTGAGGGATTATGGTATCGGGCGAGGGCTGCTACAGTTGTGTTTGTGTAACTAGAGAAGGCGTACGATAGAGCACCCAGGGAGAACATGCCTATAATCCTGAGGGATTATGGTATCGAGCGAGGGCTGCTACAGTTGTGTTTGTGTTACTAGAGAAGGCGTGCGATAGGGCACCCAGGGAGAAGATGTCTAGCATCCTGAGGGATTATGGTATCGAGCAGAGGCTGCTACAGTTGTGTTTGTGTTACTAGAGAAGGCGTACGATAGGGCACCCAGGGAGAAGATGCCTAGCATCCTGAGGGATTATGGTATCGAGCAGAGGCTGCTACAGTTGTGTTTGTGTTACTAGAGAAGGCGTACGATAGGGCACCCAGGGAGAAGATGCCTAGCATCCTGAGGGATTATTGTATCGACCGAAGGCTGCTACAGTTGTGTTTGTGTTACCAGAGAAGGTGTACGATAGAGCACACAGGGAGAAGGTGCCTAGCATCCTGAGGGATTATGGTAACGAGCGAAAGTTGCTACAGTGGTGTTTGTGTTACTAGAGAAGGCGTACGATAGGGCACCCAGGGAGAAGATGCCTAAAATCCTGAGGGATTATGGTATTGAGCGAAGGCTGCTACAGTTGTGTTTGTGTAACTAGAGAAGGCGTACGATAGAGCACCCAGGGAGAAGATGCCTAGCATCCTGAGGGATTATGGTATCGAGCGAAAGTTGCTACAGTTGTGTTTGTGTTACTAGAGAAGGCGTACGATAGGGCACCCAGGGAAAACGTGCCTAGCATCCTGAGGGATTATGGTATCGAGCGAGTGCTGCTAAAGTTGTTTAGTGTAACTTGAGAAGTCGTACGACGGAGCACCCAGGGAGAAGATGCCTAGCATCCTGAGGGATTATGGTATTGAGCGAGGGCTGCTACAGTTGTGTTTGTGTTACTAGAGAAGGCGTACGATGGAGCACCCAGGGAGAAGATGCCTAGCATACTGAGGGATTATGGTATCGAGCAGTGGCTGCTACAGTTTTGTTTGTGTTACTAGAGAAGGCGTATGATAGAGCACCCAGGGAGAAGGCGCCTAGCATCCTGAGGGATGATGGTATCGAGCAAGGGCTGCTACAGTAGTGTTTGTCTTACTTGAGTAGGCGTACGATAGAGCACCCAGGGAGAAGATGCTTAGCATCCTGAGGGATTATGGTATCGGCCGAGGGCTGCTACAGTTGTGTTTGTGTTACTAGAGAAGGCGTACGATAGTGCACCCAGGGAGAAGGTGCCTAGCTTCCTGAGGGATTATGGTATCGAGCGAGGGCTGCTACAGTTGTGCTTGTGTTACTTAAGAAGGCGTACGATAGCGCACCCAGGGAGAAGATACCTAGCATCCTGAGGGCTTGTGGTATCAAGCAGAGGCTGCTACAGTTGTGTTTCTGTTACTAGATAAGGCGTACGATAGAGCACCCAGGGAGAAGATGCCTAGCATCCTGAGGGATTATGGTTTCAAGCAGAGGCTGCGACAGTTGTGTTTGTGTTACTAGAGAAGGCGTTCGATGGAGCACCCAGGGAGAAGGTGCCTAGCATCCTGAGGGATTATGGCATCGAGCGAGGGCTGCTACAGTTGCGTTTGTGTTACTAGAGAAGGCGTACGATAGAGCACCCAGGCAGAAGATGCCTAGCATCCTGAGGCATTATGGTATCGAGCGAAGGCTGCTACAGTTATGTTTGTGTAACTAGAGAAGGCGTACGATAGAGCACACAGGGAGAAGATGCCTAGCATCCAGAGGGATTATGGTGTCGAGTGAAGGCTGCTACAGTTGTGTTTGTGTAACTAGAGATGGCGTACGATAGAGCACCCAGGAAGAAGATGCCTAGCATCCTGAGAAATTATGGTATCGAGCGAAGGCTGCTACTGTTGTGTTTGTGTAACTAGAGAAGGCGTACGATAGAGCACACAGGGAGAAGATGCCTAGCATCCTCAGGGATTATGGTATCGAGCGAAGGGTGCTACAGTTGTTTTTGTGTAACTTGAGAAGTCGTACGATGGAGCACCCAGGGAGAAGATGCCTAGCATCCTGAGGAATTATGGTATCGAGCGAGGGCTGCTACAGTTGTGTGTGTGTTACTAGAGAAGTCGTACGATAGAGCACCCAGGGAGATGGTGCCTAGCATCCTGAGGGATTATGGTATCGAGCGAGGGCTGCTGCGTAGTGTGTTTGTTACTAGACAAGGCGTACGATAGAGCACCCAGGGAGAAGATGCCTAGCATCCTGAGGGATTATGGTATCGAGCGAAGGCTGCTACAATTGTGTTTGTGTTACTAGAGAAGGCGTACGATAGAGCACCCAGGAAGAAGGTGCCAAGCATCCTGAGGGATTGTGGTGTCGAGCGAAGGCTCCTACAGTTGTGTGTGTGTTACTAGAGAAGTCGTACGATAGAGCACCCAGGGAGAAGGTGCCTAGCACCCTGAGGGATTATGGTATCGAGCGAGGGCTGCTACAGTTGTGTTTGTGTACCTAGAGAAGGCGTACGATAGAGCACCCAGGGAGAAGGTGCCTAGCATCCTGGTGGATTATGGTATCGAGCGAGGGCTGCTACAGTTGTGTTTGTGTTACTAGAGAAGGCGTACTATAGAGCACGCAGGGAGAAGGTGCCTAGCATCATGAGGGATTAAGGTATCGAGCGAGTGCTGCTACGTTTTTTTTTGTTACTAGACAAGGCGTACGATAGAGCACCCAGGGAGAAGTGGCTAGCATCCTGAGGGATTATGGTATCGAGCGCAGGCTGCTACAGTTGTGTTTGTGTTACTATAGAAGGCGTACGATAGAGCACCCAGGGAGAAGATGCCTAGCATCCTGGGGGATTATGGTATCGAGCGAAGGCTGCTAGAGTTGTGTTTGTGTTACTAGAGAAGGCGTGCGATAGGGCACCCAGGGAGAAGATGCCTAGCATCCTGAGGGATTATGTTATCGAGCGAAGACTGCTACAGTTGTGTTTGTGTTACTAGAGAAGGCGGACGTTAGAGCACCAAGGAAGAATATGCCTAGCATACTGAGGGTGTATGGTATCGAGTGAAGGCTGCTACACTTGTGTTTGTGTAACTAGAGAAGTCGTACGATAGAGCAAACAGGGAGAAGATGAATAGCATCCTGAGGGATTATGGTATCGATGGAGGGCTGCTACAGTTGTGTTTGTGTAACTAGAGAAGGCGTACGATGGAGCACCCAGGGAGAAGATGCCTAGCATCCTGAGGGATTATGGTATCGAACGAAGGCTGCTACAGTTGTTTTTGTGTAACTTGAGAAGTCGTACGATGGAGCACCCAGGGAGAAGATGCCTAGCATCCTGAGAGATTATGGTATCGGGCGAGGGCTGCTACAGTTGTGTTTGTGTTACTAGAGAAGGCGTACGATGGAGCACCCAGGGAGAAGATGCGTAGCATCCTGAGGGATTATGGTATCGAGCAAGTGTTGCTACAGTAGTGTTTGTCTTACCTGAGAAGGCATACGATTGAGCACCCAGGGAGAAGGTGCCTAGCATCCTGAGGGATTATGGTATCGGGCGAGGGCTTCTACAGTTGTGTTTGTGTAACTAGAGATGGCGTACGACGGAGCACCCAGGGAGACTATGCCTAGCATCCTGAGGGATTCTGGTTTCGAGCAGAGGCTGCTACAGTTGTGTTTGTGTTACTAGAGAAGGCGTACGATAGAGCACCCAGGGAGAATATGCCTAGCATCCTGAGGGATTATGGTTTCGAGCAGAGGCTGCTACAGTTGTGTTTGTGTTACTTGAGAAGGCGTACGATAGAGCACCCAGAGAGAAGGTGCCTAGCATCCGGAGGGATTATGGCATCGAGCGAGGGCTGCTACATTTGTGTTTGTGTTACTAGAGAAGGCGTACGATAGAGCACCCAGGCAGAAGATGCCTAGCATCCTGAGGCAATATGGTATCGGGCGAAGGCTGCTACAGTTGTGTTTGTGTAACTAGAGAAGGCGTACGATAGAGCACACAGGGAGAAGATGCCTAGCATCCTGAGGGATTATGGTATCGTGCGAAGGCTGCTACAGTTGTGTTTGTGTTACTAGAGAAGACGTACGATAGAGCACTCAGGGAGAAGATGCCTAGCATCCTGAGGGATAACGGTATCGAGCGATGGCTCCTACAGTTGAGTGTGTGTTACTAGAGAAGTCGTACGATAGAGCACCCAGGGAGAAGGTGCCTAGCATCCTGAGGGATTACGGTATCGAGCGATGGCTCCTACAGTTGTGTGTGTGTTACTAGAGAAGTCGTACGATAGAGCACACAGGGAGAAGGTGCCTAGCACCCTGAGGGATTATGGTATCGAGCGAGGGCTGCTACAGTTGTGTTTGTTTTACTTGAGAAGGCGTATCATAGAGCATCCAAGGAGAAGGTGCCAAGCATCCTGCGGGATTATGGTATCGAGAGAGAGCTGCTACAGTTGTGTGTGTGTTACTAGAGAAGGCGTACGATAGAGCACCCAGGCAGAAGATGCCTAGCATCGTGAGGGATTATGGTATCGAGCGAAGGCTGCTACAGTTGTGTTTGTGTGACTAGAGAAGATGTACGATAGAGAACCCAGGGAGAAGATGCCTAGCATACTGAGGGATTACGGTATCGAGCGATGGCTCCTACAGTTGTGTGTGTGTTACTAGAGACGTCGTACGATAGAGCACACAGGGAGAAGGTGCCTAGCACCCTGAGGGATTAAGGTATCGATCGAGGGCTGCTACAGTTGTGTTTGTGTACCTGGAGAAGTCGTACGATAGAGCACCCAGGGAGAAGGTGCCTAGCATCCTGGTGGATTATGGTATCGAGCGAGGGCTGCTACAGTTGTGTTTCTGTTACTAGAGAAGGCGTACTATAGAGCACGCAGGGAGAAGGTGCCTAGCATCATGAGGGATTAAGGTATCGAGCTAGTGCTGCTACACTAGTGTTTTTGTTACTAGACAAGGCGTACGATAGAGCACCCAGGGAGAAGATGCCTAGCATCCTGAGGGATTATGGTATCGAGCGCAGGCTGCTACAGTTGTGTTTGTGTTACTAGAGAAGGCGTACGATAGAGCACCCAGGGAGAAGATGCCTAGCATACTGGGGGATTATGGTGTCGAGCGAACGCTGCTAGAGTTGTGTTTGTGTTACTAGAGAAGGCGTGCGATAGAGCACCCAGGGAGAAGATGCCTAGCATCCTGAGGGATTATGTTATCGAGCGAAGACTGCTACAGTTTTGTTTGTGTTACTAGAGAAGGCGTACGTTAGAGCACCAAGGAAGAATATGCCTAGCATCCTGAGGGAGTATGGTATCGAGTGAAGGCTGCTACACTTGTGTTTGTGTAACTAGAGAAGTCGTACGATAGGGCAAACAGGGAGAAGGTGAATAGCATCCTGAGGGATTATGGTATCCAGCGAGGGCTGCTACAGTTGTGTTTGTGTAACTAGAGAAGGCGTACGATGGAGCACCCAGGGAGAAGATCCCTAGCATCCTGAGGGATTATGGTATCGAACGAAGGCTGCTACAGTTGTTTTTGTGTAACTTGAGAAGTCGTACGATGGGGCACCCAGGGAGAAGAAGCCTAGCATCCTGAGGGATTATGGTATCGGGCGAGGGCTGCTACAGTTGTGTTTGTGTTACTAGAGAAGGCGTACGATGGAGCATCCAGGGAGAAGATGCGTAGCATCCTGCGGGATTATGGTATCGAGCAAGTGCTGCTACAGTAGTGTTTGTCTTACTTGAGAAGGCATACGATAGAGCACCCAGGGAGAAGGTGCCTAGCATCCTGAGGGATTATGGTATCGAGCGAAGGCTGCTACAGTTGTGATTGTGTTACATGAGAAGGCGTACGATTGGGCACCCAGGGAGAAGGTGCCTAGCATCCTGAGGGATTATGGTATCGAGCAAGTGCTGCTACAGTAGTGTTTGTCATACTTGAGAAGGCGTACGATAGATCACCCAGGGAGAAGATGACTAGCATCCTGAGGGATTATGGTTTCGAGCAGAGGCTGCTACAGTTGTGTTTGTGTTACTAGAGAAGGCGTACGATAGAGCACCCAGAGAGAAGGTGCCTAGCATCCGGAGGGATTATGGCATCGAGCGAGGGCTGCTACATTTGTGTTTGTGTTACTAGAGAAGGCGTACGATAGAGCACCCAGGCAGAAGATGCCTAGCATCCTGAGGCAATATGGTATCGGGCGAAGGCTGCTACAGTTGTGTTTGTGCAACTAGAGAAGGCGTACGATAGAGCACACAGGGAGAAGATGCCTAGCATCCTGAGGGATTATGGTATCGTGCGAAGGCTGCTACAGTTGTGTTTGTGTTACTAGAGAAGACGTACGATAGAGCACCCAGGCAGAAGATGCCTAGCATCCTGAGGGATAACGTTATCGGGCGATGGCTCCTACAGTTGTGTGTGTGTTACTAGAGAAGTCGTACGATAGAGCACCCAGGGAGAAGGTGCCTAGCATCCTGAGGGATTACGGTATCGAGCGATGGCTCCTACATTTGTGTGTGTGTTACTAGAGAAGTCGTACGATAGAGCACACAGGGAGAAGGTGCCTAGCACCCTGAGGGATTAAGGTATCGAGCGAGGGCTGCTACAGTTGTGTTAGTTTTACTTGAGAAGGCGTATCATAGAGCATCCAAGGAGAAGGTGCCAAGCATCCTGCGGGATTATGGTACCGAGTGAGGGCTGCTACAGTTGTGTTTGTGTTACTAGAGAAGGCGTACGATAGAGCACCCAGGCAGAAGATGCCTAGCATCCTGAGGGATTATGGTATCGAGGGATGGCTGCTACAGTTGTGTTTGTGTGACTAGAGAAGACGTTCGATAGAGAACCCAGGGAGAAGATGCCTAGCATCCTGAGGGATTACGGTATCGAGCGATGGCTCCTACAGTTGTGTGTGTGTTACTAGAGAATTCGTACGATAGAGCACACAGGGAGAAGGTGCCTAGCACCCTGAGGGATTAAGGTATCGATCGAGGGCTGCTACAGTTGTGTTTGTGTTACTTGAGAAGGCGCATCATAGAGCACCCAGGGAGAAGGTGCCTAGCATCCTGCGGGATTATGGTATCGAGCGAGGGCTGCTACAGTAGTGTTTTTGTTACTAGACAAGGCGTACGATACAGCACCCAGGCAGAAGATGCCTAGCATCCTGAGGGATTATGGTATCGGGGAAGGCTGCTACAGTTGTGTTTGTGTTACTAGAGAAGGCGTACGATAGAGCACCCAGGGAGAAGATGCCTAGCATCCTGGGGGATTATGGTATCGAGCGAAGGCTGCTAGAGTTGTGTTTGTGTTACTAGAGAAGGCGAAGGATAGAGCACACAGGGAGAAGATGCCTAGCATCATGAGGGATTATGTTATCGAGCGAAGACTGCTACAGTTGTGTTTGTGTTACTAGAGAAGGCGGACGTTAGAGCACCAAGGAAGAATATGCCTAGCATCCTGAGGGAGTATGGTATCGAGTGAAGGCTGCTACACTTGTGTTTGTGTAACTAGAGAAGTCGTACGATAGAGAAAACAGGGAGAAGATGAATAGCATCCTGAGGGATTATGGTATCGAGGGAGGGCTGCTACAGTTGTGTTTGTGTAACTAGAGAAGGCGTACGATGGAGCACCCAGGGAGATGATGCCTAGCATCCTGAGGGATTATGGTATCGAACGAAGGCTGCTACAGTTGTTTTGTGTAACTTGAGAAGTCGTACGATGGAGCACCCAGGGAGAAGATGCCTAGCATCCTGAGAGATTATGGTATCGGGCGAGGGCTGCTACAGTTGTGTTTGTGTTACTAGAGAAGGCGTACGATGGAGCACCCAGGGAGAAGATGCGTAGCATCCTGAGGGATTATGGTATCGAGCAAGTGTTGCTACAGTAGTGTTTGTCTTACCTGAGAAGGCATACGATTGAGCACCCAGGGAGAAGGTGCCTAGCATCCTGAGGGATTATGGTATCGAGCGAAGGCTGCTACAGTTGTGATTGTGTTACATGAGAAGGCGTACGATTGGGCACCCAGGGAGAAGGTGCCTAGCATCCTGAGGGATTATGGTATCGGTCAAGTGCTGCTACAGTAGTGTTTGTCTTACATGAGAAGGCGTACGATAGATCACCCAGGGAGAAGATGCCTAGCATCCTGAGGGATTATGGTATCGGGCGAGGGCTTCTACAGTTGTGTTTGTGTAACTAGAGATGGCGTTCGATAGAGCACCCAGGGAGACTATGCCTAGCATCCTGAGGGATTCTGGTTTCGAGCAGAGGCTGCTACAGTTGTGTTTGTGTTACTAGAGAAGGCGTACGATAGAGCACCCAGTGAGAATATGCCTAGCATCCTGAGGGATTATGGTTTCGAGCAGAGGCTGCTACAGTTGTGTTTGTGTTACTAGAGAAGGCGTACGATAGAGCACCCAGAAGGAAGGTGCCTAGCATCCGGAGGGATTATGGCATCGAGCGAGGGCTGCTACATTTGTGTTTGTGTTACTAGAGAAGGCGTACGATAGAGCACCCAGGCAGAAGATGCCTAGCATCCTGAGGCAATATGGTATCGGGCGAAGGCTGCTACAGTTGTGTTTGTGTAACTAGAGAAGGCGTACGATAGAGCACACAGGGAGAAGATGCCTAGCATCCTGAGGGATTATGGTATCGTGCGAAGGCTGCTACAGTTGTGTTTGTGTTACTAGAGAAGACGCACGATAGAGCACTCAGGGAGAAGATGCCTAGCATCCTGAGGGATAACGGTATCGAGCGATGGCTCCTACAGTTGTGATTGTGTTACTAGAGAAGTCGTACGATAGAGCACCCAGGGAGAAGGTGCCTAGCATCCTGAGGGATTACGGTATCGAGCGATGGCTCCTACAGTTGTGTGTGTGTTACTAGAGAAGTCGTACGATAGAGCACACAGGGAGAAGGTGCCTAGCACCCTGAGGGATTATGGTATCGAGCGAGGGCTGCTACAGTTGTGTTTGTTTTACTTGAGAAGGCGTATCATAGAGCATCCAAGGAGAAGGTGCCAAGCATCCTGCGGGATTATGGTATCGAGTGAGGGCTGCTACAGTTGTGTTTGTGTTACTAGAGAAGGCGTACGATAGAGCACCCATGCAGAAGATGCCTAGCATCGTGAGGGATTATGGTATCGAGCGAAGGCTGCTACAGTTGTGTTTGTGTGACTAGAGAAGAGGTACGATAGAGAACCCAGGGAGAAGATGCCTAGCATCCTGAGGGATTACGGTATCGAGCGATGGCTCCTACAGTTGTGTGTGTGTTACTAGAGAAGTCGTACGATAGAGCACACAGGGAGAAGGTGCCTAGCACCCTGAGGGATTAAGGTATCGATCGAGGGCTGCTACAGTTGTGTTTGTTTACCTAGAGAAGGCGTACGATAGAGCACCCAGGGAGAAGGTGCCTAGCATCCTGGTGGATTATGGTATCGAGCGAGGGCTGCTACAGTTGTGTTTGTGTTACTAGAGAAGGCGTACTATAGAGCACGCAGGGAGAAGGTGCCTAGCATCATGGGGGATTAAGGTATCGAGCGAGTGCTGCTACACTAGTGTTTTTGTTACTAGACAAGGCGTACGATAGAGCACCCAGGGAGAAGATGCCTAGCATCCTGACGGATTATGGTATCGAGCGAAGGCTGCTAGAGTTGTGTTTGTGTTACTAGAGAAGGCGTGCGATAGAGCACCCAGGGAGAAGATGCCTAGCATCCTGGGGGATTATGGTATCGAGCGAAGGCTGCTAGAGTTGTGTTTGTGTTACTAGAGAAGGCGTGCGATAGAGCACCCAGGGAGAAGATACCTAGCATCCTGAGGGATTATGTTATCGAGCGAAGACTGCTACAGTTGTGTTTGTGTTACTAGAGAAGGCGTACGTTAGAGCACCAAGGAAGAATATGCCTAGCATCCTGAGGGAGTATGGTATCGAGTGAAGGCTGCTACACTTGTGTTTGTGTAACTAGAGAAGTCGTACGATAGAGCAAACAGGGAGAAGATGAATAGCATCCTGAGGGATTATGGTATCGAGCGAGGGCTGCTACAGTTGTGTTTGTGTAACTAGAGAAGGCGTACGATGGAGCACCCAGGGAGAAGATGCCTAGCATCCTGAGGGATTATGGTATCGAACGAAGGCTGCTACAGTTGTTTTTGTGTAACTTGAGAAGTCGTACGATGGGGCACCCAGGGAGAAGATGCTAGCATCCAGAGGGATTATGGTGTCGGGCGAGGGCTGCTACAGTAGTGTTTGTCTTACTTGAGAAGGCATACGATAGAGCACCCAGGGAGAAGGTGCCTAGCATCCTGAGGGATTATGGTATCGAGCGAAGGCTGCTACAGTTGTGATTGTGTTACATGAGAAGGCGTACGATTGGGCACCCAGGGAGAAGGTGCCTAGCATCCTGAGGGATTATGGTATCGAGCAAGTGCTGCTACAGTAGTGTTCGTCATACTTGAGAAGGCGTACGATAGATCACCCAGGGAGAAGATGCCTAGCATCCTGAGGGATTATGGTATCGGGCGAGGGCTTCTACAGTTGTGTTTGTGTAACTAGAGATGGCGTACGATAGAGCACCCAGGGAGAATATGCCTAGCATCCTGAGGGATTCTGGTTTCGAGCAGAGGCTGCTACAGTTGTGTTTGTGTTACTAGAGAAGGCGTACGATAGAGCACCCAGGGAGAATATGCCTAGCATCCTGACGGATTATGGTTTCGAGCAGAGGCTGCTACAGTTGTGTTTGTGTTACTAGAGAAGGCGTACGATAGAGCACCCAGAGAGAAGGTGCCTAGCATCCGGAGGGATTATGGCATCGAGCGAGGGCTGCTACATTTGTGTTTGTGTTACTAGAGAAGGCGTACGATAGAGCACCCAGGCAGAAGATGCCTAGCATCCTGAGGCAATATGGTATCGGGCGAAGGCTGCTACAGTTGTGTTTGTGCAACTAGAGAAGGCGTACGATAGAGCACACAGGGAGAAGATGCCTAGCATCCTGAGGGATTATGGTATCGTGCGAAGGCTGCTACAGTTGTGTTTGTGTTACTAGAGAAGACGTACGATAGAGCACCCAGGGAGAAGATGCCTAGCATCCTTAGGGATAACGTTATCGAGCGATGGCTCCTACAGTTGTGTGTGTGTTAGTAGAGAAGTCGTACGATAGAGCACCCAGGGAGAAGGTGCCTAGCATCCTGAGGGATTACGGTATCGAGCGATGGCTCCTACATTTGTGTGTGTGTTACTAGAGAAGTCGTACGATAGAGCACACAGGGAGAAGGTGCCTAGCACCCTGAGGGATTAAGGTATCGAGCGAGGGCTGCTACAGTTGTGTTTGTTTTACTTGAGAAGGCGTATCATAGAGCATCCAAGGAGAAGGAGCCAAGCAACCTGCGGGATTATGGTATCGAGTGAGGGCTGCTACAGTTGTGTTTGTGTTACTAGAGAAGGCGTACGATAGAGCACCCAGGCAGAAGATGCCGAGCATCCTGAGGGATTATGGTATCGAGGGATGGCTACTACAGTTGTGTTTGTGTGACTAGAGAAGACGTACGATAGAGAACCCAGGGAGAGGATGCCTAGCATCCTGAGGGATTACGGTATCGAGCGATGGCTCCTACAGTTGTGTGTGTGTTACTAGAGAAGTCGTACGATAGAGCACACAGGGAGAAGGTGCCTAGCACCCTGAGGGATTAAGGTATCGATCGAGGGCTGCTACAGTTGTGTTTGTGTTACTTGAGAAGGCGTATCATAGAGCACCCAGGGAGAAGGTGCCTAGCATCCTGCGGGATTATGGTATCGAGCGAGGGCTGCTACAGTAGTGTTTTTGCTACTAGACAAGGCGTACGATACAGCACCCAGGCAGAAGATGCCTAGCATCCTGAGGGATTATCGTATCGAGCGAGGGCTGCTACAGTTGTGTTTGTGTTACTAGAGAAAGCGTACAATAGAGCACCCAGGGAGAAGATGCCTAGCATCCTGAGGGATTATGGTATCGAGCAAGTGCTGCTACAGTAGTGTTTGTCTTACTTCAGAAGGCGAACGATAGAGCACCCTGGGAGAGGATGCCTAGCATCCTGAGGGATTATGGTATCGGCCGAGGGCTGCTACAGTTGTGTTTGTGTTACTAGAGAAGGCGTACGATAGAGCACCCAGGGAGAAGGTGCCTAGCGTCCTGAGGGATTATCGTATCGAGCGAGGGCTGCTACAGTTGTGTTTGTGTTACTTTAGAAGGCGTACGATAGCGCACCCAGGGAGAAGATACCTAGCATCCTGAGGGTTTGTGGTATCAAGCAGAGGCTGATACAGTTGTGTTTGTGTTACTAGAGAAGGCGTACGATAGAGCACCCAGGGAGAAGATGCCTAGCATCCTGAGGGATTATGGTTTCGAGCAGAGGCTGCTACAGTTGTGTTTGTGTTACTAGAGAAGGCGTACGATGGAGCACCCAGGGAGAAGGTGCCTAGCATCCTGAGGGATTATGGCATCGAGCGAGGGCTGCTACAGTTGCGTTTGTGTTACTAGATAAGGCGTACGATAGAGCACCCAGGCAGAAGATGCCTAGCATCCTGAGGCATTATGGTATCGAGCGAAGGCTGCTACAGTTGTGTTTGTGTAACTAGAGAAGGCGTACGATAGAGCACACAGGGAGAAGATGCCTAGCATCCAGAGGGATTATGGTATCGAGTGAAGGCTGCTACAGTTGTGTTTGTGTAACTAGAGATGGCGTACGATAGAGCACCCAGGAAGAAGATGCCTAGCATCCTCAGGGATTGTGGTATCGAGCGAAGGCTCCTACAGTTGTGTGTGTGTTACTAGAGAAGTCGTACTATAGAGCACCCAGGGAGAAGGTGCCTAGCACCCTGAGGGATTATGGTATCGAGCGAGGGCTGCTACAGTTGTGTTTGTGTAACTAGAGAAGGCGTACGATAGAGCCCCCAGGGAGAAGGTGCCTAGCATCCTGGTGGATTATGGTATCGAGCGAGGGCTGCTACAGTTGTGTTTGTGTTACTAGAGAAAGCGTACTATAGAGCACGCAGGGAGAAGGTGCCTAGCATCATGAGGGATTATGGTATCGAGCGAGTGCTGCTGCACTAGTGTTTTTGTTACTAGACAAGGCGTACGATAGAGCACCCAGGGAGAAGATGCCTAGCATCCTGAGGGATTATGGTATCGAGCGCAGGCTGCTACAGTTGTGTTTGTGTTACTAGAGAAGGCGTACGATAGAGCACCCAGGGAGAAAATGCCTAGCATCCTGGGGGATTATGGTATCGAGCGAAGGCTGCTAGAGTTGTGTTTGTGTTACTAGAGAAGGCGTGCGATAGAGCACCCAGGGAGAAGATGCCTAGCATCCTGAGGGATTATGTTATCGAGCGAGGGCTGCTACAGTTGTGTGTGTGTTACTAGAGAAGGCGTACGATAGAGCTCCCAGGGAGAAGATGCCTAGCATCCTGGGGGATTATGGTATCGAGCGAAGGCTGCTAGAGTTGTCTTTGTGTAACTAGAGAAGGCGTACGATAGAGCACCCAGGGAGAAGGTGCCTAGCATCCTGGTGGATTATGGTATCGTGCGAGGGCTGCTACAGTTGTGTTTGTGTTACTAGAGAAGGCGTACTATAGAGCACGCAGGGAGAAGGTGCCTAGCATCATGAGGGATTATGGTATCGAGCGAGTGCTGCTACACTAGTGTTTTTGTTACTAGACAAGGCGTACGATAGAGCACCCAGGGAGAAGATGCCTAGCATCCTGAGGGATTATGGTATCGAGCGCAGGCTGCTACAGTTGTGTTTGTGTTACTAGAGAAGGCGTACGATAGAGCACCCAGGGAAAAGATGCCTAGCATCCTGGGGGATTATGGTATCGAGCGAAGGCTGCTAGAGTTGTGTTTGTGTTACTAGAGAAGGCGTGCGATAGAGCACCCAGGGAGAAGATGCCTAGCATCCTGAGGGATTATGTTATCGAGCGAAGATTGCTACAGTTGTGTTTGTGTTACTAGAGAAGGCGTACGTTAGAGCACCAAGGAAGAATATGCCTAGCATCCTGAGGGAGTATGGTATCGAGTGAAGGCTGTTACAGTTGTGTTTGTGTAACTAGAGAAGTCGTACGATAGAGCAAACAGGGAGAAGATGAATAGCATCCTGAGGGATTATAGTATCGAGCGAGGGCTGCTACAGTTGTGTTTGTGTAACTAGAGAAGGCGTACGATGGAGCACCCAGGGAGAAGATGCCTAGCATCCTGAGGGATTATGGTATCGAACGAAGGCTGCTACAGTTGTTTTTGTGTAACTTGAGAAGTCGTACGATGGAGCACCCAGGGAGAAGATGCCTAGCATCCTGAGGGATTATGGTATCGGGCGAGGGCTGCTACAGTTGTGTTTGTGTTACTAGAGAAGGCGTACGATGGAGCACCCAGGGAGTAGATGCGTAGCATCCTGAGGGATTATGGAATCGAGCAAGTGCTGCTACAGTAGTGTTTGTCTTACATGAGAAGGCATACGATAGAGCACCCAGGGAGAAGGTGCCTAGCATCCTGAGGGATTATGGTATCGAGCGTAGGCTGCTACAGTTGTGATTGTGTTACATGAGAAGGCGTACGATTGGGCACCCAGGGAGAAGGTGCCTAGCATCCAGAGGGATTATGGTATCGAGCAATTGCTGCTACAGTAGTGGTTGTCTTACTTGAGAAGGCGTACGATAGATCACCCAGGGAGAAGATGCCTAGCATCCTGAGGGAATATGGTATCGGGCGAGGGCTTCTACAGTTGTGTTTGTGTAACTAGTGATGGCGAACGATAGAGCACCAGGGGAGAATATGCCTAGCATCCTGAGGGATTCTGGTTTCGAGCAGAGGCTGCTACAGTTGTGTTTGTGTTACTAGAGAAGGCGTACGATAGAGCACCCAGGGAGAAGGTGCCTAGCATCCGGAGGAATTATGGCATCGAGCGAGGGCTGCTACATTTGTGTTTGTGTTACTAGAGAAGGCGTACGATAGAGCACCCAGGCAGAAGATGCCTAGCATCCTGAGGCAATATGGTATCGGGCGAAGGCTGCTACAGCTGTGTTTGTGTAACTCGAGAAGGCGTACGATAGAGCACACAGGGAGAAGATGCCTAGCATCCTGAGGGATTATGGTATCGTGCGAAGGCTGCTACAGTTGTGTTTGTTTTACTTGAGAAGGCGTATCATAGAGCACCCAAGGAGAAGGTGCCAAGCATCCTGCGGGATAATGGTATCGAGTGAGTGCTGGTACAGTTGTGTTTATGTTACTAGAGAAGGCGTAAGATAGAGCACCCAGGCAGAAGATGCCTAGCATCCTGAGGCATTCTGGTATCGACCGAAGGCTGCTACAGTTGTGTGTGTGTTACTAGAGTAGGCGTACGATGGAGCACCCAGGGAGAAGATGCCTAGCATCCTGAGGGATTATGGTATCGAACGAAGGCTGCTACAGTTGTTTTTGTGTAACTTGAGAAGTCGTACGATGGAGCACCCAGGGAGAAGATGCCTAGCATCCTGAGGGATTACGGTATCGAGCGATGGCTCCTACAGCTGTGTGTGTGTTACTAGAGAAGTCGTACGATAGAGCACACAGGGAGAAGATGCCTAGCATCCTGAGGGATTATGGTATCGAACGAAGGCTGCTACAGTTGTTTTTGTGTAACTTGAGAAGTCGTACGATGGAGCACCCAGGGAGAAGATGCCTAGCATCCTGAGGGATTATGGTATCGAGCGAGGGCTGCTACAGTAGTGTTTTTGTTACTAGACAAGGCGTACGATACAGCACCCAGGGAGAAGATGCCTAGCATCATGAGGGTTTATGGTATCGAGCGAAGGCTGCTACAGTTGTGTTTGTGTTACTAGAGAAGGCGTACGATAGAGCACACAGGGAGAAGATGCCTAGCATCTTGAGGGATTATTGTATCGAGCGATGGCTCCTACAGTTGTGTGTGTGTTACTAGAGAAGTCGTACGATAGAGCACCCAGGGAGAAGGTGCCTAGCACCCTGAGGGATTATGGTATCGAGCGAGGGCTGCTACAGTTGTGTTTGTGTTTCTTGAGAAGGCGTATCATTGAGCACCCAGGGAGAAGGTGCCTAGCATCCTGCGGGATTATGGTATCGAGCGAGGGCTGCTACAGTTGTGTTGTGTTACTAGAGAAGGCGTACTATAGAGCACGCAGGGAGAAGGTGCCTAACATCATGAGGGATTATGGTATCGAGCGAGTGCTGCTACAGTAGTGTTTTTGTTACTAGACAAGGCGAACGATAGAGCACCCAGGGAGAAGATGCCTAGCATCCTGGGGAATTATGGTATCGAGCGAAGGCTGCTAGAGTTGTGTTTGTGTTACTAGAGAAGGCGTGCGGTAGAGCACCCAGGGAGAAGATGCCTATTAACCTGAGGGATAATGGTATCGAGCGAAGGCTGCTACAGTTGTGTTTGTGTTACTAGAGAAGGCTTACGTTAGAGCACCAAGGAAGAATATGCCTAGCATCCTGAGGGAGTATGGTATCGAGCGAAGGCTGCTACAAATGTGTTTGTGGAACTAGAGAGGGCCTACGATAGAGCAAACAGGAAGAAGATGAATAGCATCCTGAGGGATTATGGTATCGAGCGAAGGTTGCTACAGTTGTGTTTGTGTAACTAGAGAAGGCGTACGATAGAGCACATATGGAGAAGATGCCTAGCATCCTGGGGGATTATGGTATCGAGCGATGGCTGCTACAGTTGTTTTTGTGTAACTTGAAAAGCCGTACGATGGAGCACCCAGGGAGAAGATGCCTAGCATCCTGAGGGATAATGGTATCGAGCGAGGGCTGCTATAGTTGTGTTTGTGTTACTATAGAAGGCGTACGATGGAGCACCCAGGGAGAAGATGCCTAGCATCCTGAAGGATTATGGTATCGAGCAGAGGCTGCTACAGTAGTGTTTGTGTTACTAGAGAAGGCGTCCGATAGAGCCCCCAGGGAGAAGGTGCCTAGCATCCTGAGGGATTATGGTATCAAGCGAAGGCTGCTACAGTAGTGTTTGTGTTACTAGAGAAGTCGTAGGATAGAGCACCCAGGGAGAAGGTGCCTAGCATCCCGAGGGATTATGGTATCGAGCGAAGGCTGCTACATTTGTGATTGTGTTACTTGAGAAGGCGTACGATAGGGCACCCATGGAGAAGGAGCCTATCATCCTGAGGGATTATGGTATCGAGCGAAGGCTGCTACATTTGTGATTGTGTTACTAGAGAAGGCGTACGATGGAGCACCCATGGAGAAGGAGCCTATCATCCTGAGGGATTATGGTATCGAGCAAATGCTGCTACAGTAGTGTTTGTGTAACTAGAGAAGGCGTACGATAGAGCACCCAAGAAGAAGATGCCTAGCATCCTGAGGGATTATGGTTTCCATCAGAGGCTGCTACAGTTGTGTTAGTGTTACTAGAGAAGACGTACAATCGAGCACCCAGGGAAAAGGTGCCTGGCATCCTGAGGGATTATGGTATCGAGCGAGGGCTGCTACAGTTGTGTTTGTTTGACTTTAGAAGGCGTACGATAGCGCACACAGGGAGAAGATGCCTAGCATCCTGAGGGTTTGTGGTATCGAGCAGAGGCTGCTACAGTTGAGTTTGTGTTACTAGAGAAGGCGTACGATAGAGCACCCAGGGAGAAGATGCCTAGCATCCTGAGGGATTATGGTATCGAGCAGAGGCTGCTACAGGTGTGTTTGTGTTACTAGAGATGGCGTACGATAGAGCTCCCAGGGAGAAGTTGCCTAGCATCCTGAGGGATTAAGGCATCAAGCGAGAGCTGCTACAATTGTGTTTGTGTTACTAGAGAAGGCGTACGATAGAGCACCCAGGCAGAAGATGCCTAGCATCCTGAGGCATTCTGGTATCGACCGAAGGCTGCTACAGTTGTGTTTGTGTAACTAGAGAAGGCGTACGATAGAGCACACAGGGAGAACATGCCTAGCATCCTGAGGGATTATGGTATCGAGCAAGTGCTGCTACAGTAGTGTTTGTCTTACTTCAGAAGGCGTACGATAGAGCACCCAGGGAGAAGATGCCTAGCATCCTGGGGGATTATTGTATCGGGCGAGTACTGCTACAGTTGTGTTTGTGTTACTAGAGAAGGCGTACGATAGAGCACCCTGGGAGAGGGTGCCTAGCATTCTGAGGGATTATGGTATCGAGCGAGGGCTGCTACAGTTGTGTTTGTGTTACTTGAGAAGGCGTACGATAGAGCACCCAGGGAGAAGATGCCTAGCATCCTGAGGGATTATGGTATCGGGCGAAGGCTGCTACAGTTGTTTTTGTGTAACTTGTGAAGTCGTACCTTGGAGCACCCAGGGAGATGATGCCTAGCATCCTGAGGGATTATGGTATCGAGCGAGGGCTGCTACAGTTGTGTTTGTGTTACTAGAGAAGGCGTACGATGGAGCACCCAGGGAGAAGACGCCTAGCATCCTGAGGGATTATGGTATCGAGCAGAGGCTGCTACAGTAGTGTTTGTGTTACTAGAGAAGGCGTACGGTAGAGCACCCAGAGAGAAGACGCCTAGCAGCCTGAGGGATTATGGTATCGACCGAGGGCTACTACAGTTGTGTTTGTTTTACTGGAGAAGGCGTACTATAGAGCACACAGGGAGAAGGTGCCTTGCGTTCTGAGGGATTATGGTATCGAGCGAGTGCTGCTACAGTTGTGTTGGTGTTACATGAGATGGCGTATCATAGAGCACCCAGGGAGAAGGTGCCTAGCATCCTGAGGGATTATGGTATCGAGCGTTGGCTGCTACAGTTGTGTTTGTGATACTAGAGTAGGCGTACGATAGAGCACCCAGGGAGAAGGTGCCTAGCATCCTGAGGGATTATGGTATCGAGCGAAAGCTGCTACAGTTGTGTTTGTGTTACATGAGATGGCGTATCATAGAGCAGCCAGGGAGAAGGGGCCTAGCATCCTGAGGGATTATGGTATCGACCGAGGGCCGCTAGAGTTGTGTTTGTGTTACTAGAGAAGGCGTACTATAGAGCACGCAGGGAGAAGGTGCCTAGCGTCCTGAGGGATTATGGTATCGAGCAAGGGCTGCTAGAGTAGTGTGTGTGTGTTACTAGAGATGTCGCAAGATAGAGCACCCAGGGAGAAGGTGCCTAGCATCCTGAGGGATTATGGTATCGACCGAGGGCTGCTACAGTTGTGTTTGTGTTACTGGAGAAGGCGTACGATGGAGCACCCACGGAGAAGATGCCTAGCATACTGAGGGATTATGGTATCGAGCAGAGGCTGCTACAGTTTTGTTTGTGTTACTAGAGAAGGCGTACGATAGGGCACCCAGGGAGAAGGTGCCTAGCATCCTGAGGGATTATGGTATCGAGCGAGTGCTGCTAAAGTTGTTTAGTGTAACTTGAGAAGTCGTACGACGGAGCACCCAGGGAGAAGATGCATAGCATCCTGAGGGATTATGGTATCGGGGAAGGCTGCTACACTTGTGTTTGTGTTACTAGAGAAAGCGTACGATAGAGCACCCATGGAGAAGGTGCCTAGCATCCTGAGGGTTTATGGTATCGAGCGAGGGCTGCTACAGTTGTGAATGTGTTACTAGAGAAACCGTACGATAGAGCACCCAGGGAGAAGATGCCTAGCATCCTGAGGGATAATGGTATCGGGGAAGGCTGCTACAGTTGTGTTTGTGTTACTAGAGAAAGCGTACAATAGAGCACCCAGGGAGAAGATGCCTAGCATCCTGAGGGATTATGGTATCGAGCAAGTGCTGCTACAGTAGTGTTTGTCTTACTTCAGAAGGCGTACGATAGAGCACCCAGGGAGAAGATGCCTAGCATCCTGAGGGATTATGGTTTCAAGCAAAGGCTGCTACAGTTGTGTTTGTGTTACTAGAGAAGGCGTACGATGGAGCACCCAGGGAGAAGGTGCCTAGCATCCTGAGGGATTATGACATCGAGCGAGGGCTGCTACAGTTGCGTTTGTGTTACTAGAGAAGGCGTACGATAGAGCATCCAGGCAGAAGATGCCTAGCATCCTGAGGAATTATGGTATCGAGCGAAGGCTGCTACAGTTGTGTTTGTGTAACTAGAGAAGGCGTACGATAGAGCACACAGTGAGAAGATGCCTAGCTTCCTCAGGGATTATGGTATCGAGCGAAGGGTGCTACAGTTGTGTTTGTGTAACTAGAGAAGGCGTACGATAGAGCACCCAGGCAGAAGATGCCTAGCATCCTGAGGAATTATGGTATCGAGCGAAGGCTGCTACAGTTGTGTTTGTGTAACTAGAGAAGGCGTACGATAGAGCACCCAGGGAGAAGATGCCTAGCATCCTGAGGAATTATGGTATCGAGCGAGGGCTGCTACAGTTGTGTGTGTGTTACTAGAGAAGTCGTACGATAGAGCACCCAGGGAGAAGGTGCCTAGCACCCTGCGGGATTATGGTATCGAGCGAGGGCTGCTACGTAGTGTGTTTGTTACTAGACAAGGCGTACGATAGAGCACCCAGGGAGAAGATGCCTAGCATCCTGAGGGATTATGGTATCGAGCGAATGCTGCTACAGTTGTGTGTGTGTTACTAGAGAAGTCGTACGATAGAGCATCCAGGGAGAAGGTGCCTAGCACCCTGAGGGATTATGGTATCGAGCGAGGGCTGCTACAGTAGTGTGTTTGTTACTAGACAAGGCGTACGATAGAGCTCCCAGGGAGAAGATGCCTAGCATCCTGAGGGATTGTGGTATCGAGCGAAGGCTCCTACAGTCGTGTGTGTGTTACTAGAGAAGTCGTACGATAGAGCACCCAGGGAGAAGGTGCCTAGCACCCTGAGGGATTATGGTATCGAGCGAGGGGTGCTACAGTAGTGTGTTTGTTACTAGACAAGGCGTACGATAGAGCACCCAGGGAGAAGATGCCTAGCATCCTGAGGGATTGTGGTATCGAACGAAGGCTCCTACAGTTGTGTGTGTGTTACTAGAGAAGTCGTACGATAGAGCACCCAGGGAGAAGGTGCCTAGCACCCTGAGGGATTATGGTATCGAGCGAGGGCTGCTACAGTTGTGTTTGTGTAACTTGAGAAGGCGTACGATAGAGCACCCAGGGAGAAGGTGCCTAGCATCATGAGGGATTATGGTATCGAGCGAGTGCTGCTACACTAGTGTTTTTGTTACTAGACAAGGCGTACGATAGAGCACCCAGGGAGAAGATGCCTAGCATCCTGAGGGATTATGGTATCGAGCGCAGGCTGCCTCAGTTGTGTTTGTGTTACTAGAGAAGGCGTACGATAGAGCACCCAGGGAGAAGATGCCTAGCATCCTGGGGGATTATGGTATCGAGCGAAGGCTGCTAGAGTTGTGTTTGTGTTACTAGAGAAGGCGTGCGATAGAGCACCCAGGGAGAAGATGCCTAGCATCCTGAGGGATTATGTTATCGAGCGAGGGCTGCTACAGTTGTGTGTGTGTTACTAGAGAAGGCGTACGATAGAGCTCCCAGGGAGAAGATGCCTAGCTTCCTGGGGGATTATGGTATCGAGCGAAGGCTGCTAGAGTTGTGTTTGTGTAACTAGAGAAGGCGTACGATAGAGCACCCAGGGAGAAGGTGCCTAGCATCCTGGTGGATTATGGTATCGAGCGAGGGCTGCTACAGTTGTGTTTGTGTTACTAGAGAAGGCGTACTATAGAGCACGCAGGGAGAAGGTGCCTAGCATCATGAGGGATTATGGTATCGAGCGAGTGCTGCTACACTAGTGTTTTTGTTACTAGACAAGGCGTACGATAGAGCACCCAGGGAGAAGATGCCTAGCATCCTGAGGGATTATGGTATCGAGCGCAGGCTGCTACAGTTGTGTTTGTGTTACTAGAGAAGGCGTACGATAGAGCACCCAGGGAGAAGATGCCTAGCATCCTGGGGGATTATGGTATCGAGCGAAGGCTGCTAGAGTTGTGTTTGTGTTACTAGAGAAGGCGTGCGATAGAGCACCCAGGGAGAAGATGCCTAGCATCCTGAGGGATTATGTTATCGAGCGAAGATTGCTACAGTTGTGTTTGTGTTACTAGAGAAGGCGTACGTTAGAGCACCAAGGAAGAATATGCCTAGCATCCTGAGGGAGTATGGTATCGAGTGAAGGCTGTTACAGTTGTGTTTGTGTAACTAGAGAAGTCGTACGATAGAGCAAACAGGGAGAAGATGAATAGCATCCTGAGGGATTATGGTATCGAGCGAGGGCTGCTACAGTTGTGTTTGTGTAACTAGAGAAGGCGTACGATGGAGCACCCAGGGAGGAGATGCCTAGCATCCTGAGGGATTATGGTATCGAACGAAGGCTGCTACAGTTGTTTTTGTGTAACTTGAGAAGTCGTACGATGGAGCACCCAGGGAGAAGATGCCTAGCATCCTGAGGGATTATGGTATCGGGCGAGGGCTGCTACAGTTGTGTTTGTGTTACTAGAGAAGGCGTACGATGGAGCACCCAGGGAGTAGATGCATAGCATCCTGAGGGATTATGGAATCGAGCAAGTGCTGTTACAGTAGTGTTTGTCTTACTTGAGAAGGCATACGATAGAGCACCCAGGGAGAAGGTGCCTAGCATCCTGAGGGATTATGGTATCGAGCGAAGGCTGCTACAGTTGTGATTGTGTTACATGAGAAGGCGTACGATTGGGCACCCAGGGAGAAGGTGCCTAGCATCCAGAGGGATTATGGTATCGAGCAATTGCTGCTACAGTAGTGTTTGTCTTACTTGAGAAGGCGTACGATAGATCACCCAGGGAGAAGATGCCTAGCATCCTGAGGGATTATGGTATCGGGCGAGGGCTTCTACAGTTGTGTTTGTGTAACTAGAGATGGCGAACGATAGAGCACCAGGGGAGAATATGCCTAGCATCCTGAGGGATTCTGGTTTCGAGCAGAGGCTGCTACAGTTGTGTTTGTGTTACTAGAAAAGGCGTACGATAGAGCACCCAGGGAGAATATGCCTAGCATCCTGACGGATTATGGTTTCGAGCAGAGGCTGCTAGAGTTGTGTTTGTGTTACTAGAGAAGGCGTACGATAGAGCACCCAGGGAGAAGGTGCCTAGCATCCGGAGGGATTATGGCATCGAGCGAGGGCTGCTACATTTGTGTTTGTGTTACTAGAGAAGGCGTACGATAGAGCACCCTGGCAGAAGATGCCTAGCATCCTGAGGCAATATGGTATCGGGCGAAGGCTGCTACAGTTGTGTTTGTGTAACTAGAGAAGGCGTACGATAGAGCACACAGGGAGAAGATGCCTAGCATCCTGACGGATTATGGTATCGTGCGAAGGCTGCTACAGTTGTGTTTGTGTTACTAGAGAAGACGTACGATAGAGCACCCAGGGAGAAGATGCCTAGCATCCTGAGGGATAACGGTATCGAGCGATGGCTCCTACAGTTGTGTGTGTGTTACTAGAGTAGTCGTACGATAGAGCACCCAGGGAGAAGGTGCCTAGCATCCTGAGGGATTATGGTATCGAGCGATGGCTCCTACAGTTGTGTGTGTGTTACTAGAGAAGTCGTACGATAGAGCACACAGGAAGAAGGTGCCTAGCACCCTGAGGGATTATGGTATCGAGCGAGGGCTGCTACAGTTGTGTTTGTTTTACTTGAGAAGGCGTATCATAGAGCACCCAAGGAAAAGGTGCCAAGCATCCTGCGGGATAATGGTATCGAGTGAGGGCTGGTACAGTTGTGTTTATGTTACTAGAGAGGGCGTACGATAGAGCACCCAGGCAGAAGATGCCTAGCATCCTGAGGGATTATGGTATCGAGCGAAGGCTGCTACAGTTGTGTTTGTGTTACTAGAGAAGACGTACGATAGAGCACCCAGGGAGAAGATGCCTAGCATCCTGAGGGATTACGGTATCGAGCGATGGCTCCTACAGTTGTGTGTGTGTTACTAGAGAAGTCGTACGATAGAGCACACAGAGAGAAGGTGCCTAGCACCCTGAGGGATTATGGTATCGAGCGAGGGCTGCTACAGTAGTGTTTTTGTTACTAGACAAGGCGTACGATACAGCACCCAGGGAGAAGATGCCTAGCATCATGAGGGATTATGGTATCGAGCGAAGGCTGCTACAGTTGTGTTTGTGTTACTAGAGAAGGCGTACGATAGAGCACACAGGGAGAAGATGCCTAGCATCTTGAGGGATTATTGTATCGAGCGATGGCTCCTACAGTTGTGTGTGTGTTACTAGAGAAGTCGTACGATAGAGTACCCAGGGAGAAGGTGCCTAGCACCCTGAGGGATTATGGTATCGAGCGAGGGCTGCTACAGTTGTGTTTGGGTTTCTTGAGAAGGCGTATCATAGAGCACCCAGGGAGAAGGTGCCTAGCATCCTGCGGGATTATGGTATCGAGCGAGGGCTGCTACAGTTGTGTTGTGTTACTAGAGAAGGCGTACTATAGAGCACGCAGGGAGAAGGTGCCTAGCATCATGAGGGATTATGGTATCGAGCGAGTGCTGCTACAGTAGTGTTTTTGTTACTAGACAAGGCGAACGATAGAGCACCCAGGGAGAAGATGCCTAGCATCCTGAGGGATTATGGTATCGAGCGAAGGCTTCTACAGTTGTGTTTGTGATACTAGAGAAGGCGTACGATAGAGCATCCAGGGAGAAAATGCCTAGCATCCTGGGGGATTATGGTATCGAGCGAAGGCTGCTAGAGTTGTGTTTGTGTTACTAGAGAAGGCGTGCGGTAGAGCACCCAGGGAGAAGATGCCTAGCTACCTGAGGGATAATAGTATCGAGCGAAGGCTGCTACAGTTGTGTTTGTGTTACTAGAGAAGGCTTACGTTAGAGCACCAAGGAAGAATATGCCTAGCATCCTGAGGGAGTATGGTATCGAGCGAAGGCTGCTACAAATGTGTTTGTGTAACTAGAGAAGGCCTACGATAGAGCAAACAGGAAGAAGATGAATAGCATCCTGAGGGATTATGGTATCGAGCGAAGGTTGCTACAGTTGTGTTTGTGTAACTAGAGAAGGCGTACGATAGAGCACATATGGAGAAGATGCCTAGCATCCTGGGGGATTATGGTATCGAGCGATGGCTGCTACAGTTGTTTTTGTGTAACTTGAAAAGCCGTACGATGGAGCACCCAGGGAGAAGATGCCTAGCATCCTGAGGGATTATGGTATCGAGCGAGGGCTGCTATAGTTGTGTTTGTGTTACTATAGAAGGCGTACGATGGAGCACCCAGGGAGAAGATGCCTAGCATCCTGAAGGATTATGGTATCGAGCAGAGGCTGCTAGAGTTGTGTTTGTGTTACTAGAGAAGGCGTCCGATAGAGCACCCAGGGAGAAGGTGCCTAGCATCCTGAGGGATTGTGGTATCGAGCGAAGGCTGCTACAGTAGTGTTTGTGTTACTAGAGAAGTCGTAGGATAGAGCACCCAGGGAGAAGGTGCCTAGCATCCCGAGGGATTATGGTATCGAGCGAAGGCTGCTACATTTGTGATTGTGTTACTTGAGAAGGCGTACGATAGGGCACCCATGGAGAAGGAGCCTATCATCCTGAGGGATTATGGTATCGAGCAAGTGCTGCTACAGTAGTGTTTGTGTAACTAGAGAAGGCGTACGATAGAGCACCCAGGAAGAAGATGCCTAGCATCCTGAGGGATTATGGTTTCCATCAGAGGCTGCTACAGTTGTGTTAGTGTTACTAGAGAAGGCGTACAATAGAGCACCCAGGGAAAAGGTGCCTAGCATCCTGAGGGATTATGGTATCGAGCGAGGGCTGCTACAGTTGTGTTTGTGTGACTTTAGAAGGCGTACGATAGCGCACACAGGGAGAAGATGCCTAGCATCCTGAGGGTTTGTGGTATCGAGCAGAGGCTGCTACAGTTGAGTTTGTGTTACTAGAGAAGGCGTACGATAGAGCACCCAGGGAGAAGATGCCTAGCATCCTGAGGGATTATGGTATCGAGCAGAGGCTGCTACAGGTGTGTTTGTGTTACTAGAGATGGCGTACGATAGAGCACCCAGGGAGAAGTTGCCTAGCATCCTGAGGGATTAAGGCATCATGCGAGAGCTGCTACAATTGTGTTTGTGTTACTAAAGAAGGCGTACGATAGAGCACCCAGGCAGAAGATGCCTAGCATCCTGAGGCATTCTGGTATCGACCGAAGGCTGCTACAGTTGTGTTTGTGTAACTAGAGAAGGCGTACGATAGAGCACACAGGGAGAACATGCCTAGCATCCTGAGGGATTATGGTATCGAGCAAGTGCTGCTACAGTAGTGTTTGTCTTACTTCAGAAGGCGTACGATAGAGCACCCAGGGAGAAGATGCCTAGCATCCTGGGGGATTATTGTATCGGGCGAGTTCTGCTACAGTTGTGTTTGTGTTACTAGAGAAGGCGTACGATAGAGCACCCTGGGAGAGGGTGCCTAGCATCCTGAGGGATTATGGTATCGAGCGAGGGCTGCTACAGTTGTGTTTGTGTTACTTGAGAAGGCGTACGATAGAGCACCCAGGGAGAAGATGCCTAGCATCCTGAGGGATTATGGTATCGAGCGAAGGCTGCTACAGTTGTTTTTGTGTAACTTGAGAAGTCGTACGATGGAGCACCCAGGGAGAAGATGCCTAGCATCCTGAGGGATTATGGTATCGAGCGAGGGCTGCTACAGTTGTGTTTGTGTTACTAGAGAAGGCGTACGATGGAGCACCCAGGGAAAAGATGCCTAGCATCCTGAGGGATTATGGTCTCGAGCAGAGGCTGCTACAGTAGTGTTTGTGTTACTAGAGAAGGCGTACGGTAGAGCACCCAGAGAGAAGGTGCCTAGCATCCTGTGGGATTATGGTATCCAGCGAAGGCTGCTACAGTTGTGTTTGTGTTACTAGAGAAGTCGTACGATTGAGCACCCAGGGAGAAGACGCCTAGCATCCTGAGGGATTATGGTATCGAGCAGAGGCTGCTACAGTAGTGTTTGTGTTACTAGAGAAGGCGTACGGTAGAGCACCCAGAGAGAAGACGCCTAGCAGCCTGAGGGATTATGGTATCGACCGAGGGCTGCTACAGTTGTGTTTGTGTTACTAGAGAAGGCGTACTATAGAGCACACAGGGAGAAGGTGCCTTGCGTTCTGAGGGATTATGGTATCGAGCGAGTGCTGCTACAGTTGTGTTTGTGTTACATGAGATGGTGTATCATAGAGCACCCAGGGAGAAGGTGCCTAGCATCCTGAGGGATTACGGTATCGAGCGATGGCTGCTACAGTTGTGTTTGTGATACTAGAGTAGGCGTGCGATAGAGCACCCAGGGAGAAGGTGCCTAGCATCCTGAGGGATTATGGTATCGAGCGAAAGCTGCTACAGTTGTGTTTGTGTTACATGAGATGGCGTATCATAGAGCAGCCAGGGAGAAGGGGCCTAGCATCCTGAGGGATTATGGTATCGACCGAGGGCTGCTAGAGTTGTGTTTGTGTTACTAGAGAAGGCGTACTATAGAGCACGCAGGGAGAAGGTGCCTAGCGTCCTGAGGGATTATGGTCAAGGGCTGCTACAGTAGTGTGTGTGTGTTACTAGAGAAGTCGCACGATAGAGCACCCAGGGAGAAGGTGCCTAGCATCCTGAGGGATTATGGTATCGACCGAGGGCTGCTACAGTTGTGTTTGTGTTACTGGAGAAGGCGTACGATGGAGCACCCACGGAGAAGATGCCTAGCATACTGAGGGATTATGGTATCGAGCAGAGGCTGCTACAGTTTTGTTTGTGTTACTAGAGAAGGCGTACGATAGGGCACCCAGGGAGAAGGTGCCTAGCATCCTGAGGGATTATGGTATCGAGCGAGTGCTGCTAAAGTTGTTTAGTGTAACTTGAGAAGTCGTACGACGGAGCACCCAGGGAGAAGATGCCTAGCATCCTGAGGGATTATGGTATTGAGCGAGGGCTGCTACAGTTGTGTTTGTGTTACTAGAGAAGGCGTACGATGGAGCACCCAGGGAGAAGATGCCTAGCATACTGAGGGATTATGGTATCCAGCAGTGGCTGCTACAGTTTTGTTTGTGTTACTAGAGAAGGCGTACGATAGAGCACCCAGGGAGAAGGGCCTAGCATTCTGAGGGATTATGGTATCGAGCAAGGGCTGCTACAGTAGTGTTTGTCTTACTTGAGTAGGCGTACGATAGAGCACCCAGGGAGTAGATGCCTTGCATCCTGAGGGATTATGGTATCGGACGAGGTCTGCTACAGCTGTGTTTGTGTGACTAGAGAAGGTTTAGGATAGAGCACCCAGGGAGAAGATGCCTAGCATCCTGAGGGATTATGGTATCGGGCGAGGGCTGCTACAGTTGTGTTTGTGTTATTAGAGAAAGCGTACGATAGAGCACCCATGGAGAAGGTGCCTAGCATCCTGAGGGATTATGGTATCGAGCGAGGGCTGCTACAGTTGTGAATGTGTTACTAGAGAAACCGTACGATAGAGCACCCAGGGAGAAGATGCCTAGAATCCTGAGGGATAATGGTATCGGGGAAGGCTGCTACAGTTGTGTTTGTGTTACTAGAGAAAGCGTACAATAGAGCACCCAGGGAGAAGATGCCTAGCATCCTGAGGGATTATGGTATCGAGCAAGTGCTGCTACAGTAGTGTTTGTCTTACTTCAGAAGGCGTACGATAGAGCACCCAGGGAGAAGATGCCTAGCATCCTGAGGGATTATGGTATCGGCCGAGGCCTGCTACAGTTGTGTTTGTGTTACTAGAGAAGGCGTACGATAGTGCACCCAGGGAGAAGGTGCCTAGCATCCTGAGGGATTATGGTATCGAGCGAGGGCTGCTACAGTTGTGTTTGTGTTACTTTAGAAGGCGTACGATAGCGCACCCAGGGAGAAGATACCTAGCATCCTGAGGGTTTGTGGTATCAAGCAGAGGCTGCTACAGTTGTGTTTGTGTTACTAGAGAAGCCGTACGATAGAGCACCCAGGGAGAAGATGCCTAGCATCCTGAGGGATTATGGTTTCAAGCAGAGGCTGCTACAGTTGTGTTTGTGTTACTAGAGAAGGCGTACGAGTGAGCACCCAGGGAGAAGGTGCCTAGCATCCTGAGGGATTATGACATCGAGCGAGGGCTGCTACAGTTGCGTTTGTGTTACTAGAGAAGGCGTACGATAGAGCACCCAGGCAGAAGATGCCTAGCATCCTGAGGAATTATGGTATCGAGCGAAGGCTGCTACAGTTGTGTTTGTGTAACTAGAGAAGGCGTACGATAGAGCACACAGTGAGAAGATGCCTAGCTTCCTCAGGGATTATGGTATCGAGCGAAGGGTGCTACAGTTGTTTTTGTGTAACTTGAGAAGTCGTACGATGGAGCACACAGGGAGAAGATGCCTAGCATCCTGAGGAATTATGGTATCGAGCGAGGGCTGCTACAGTTGTGTGTGTGTTACTAGAGAAGTCGTACGATAGAGCACCCAGGGAGAAGGTGCCTAGCACCCTGCGGGATTATGGTATCGAGCGAGGGCTGCTACGTAATGTGTTTGTTACTAGACAAGGCGTACGATAGAGCACCCAGGGAGAAGATGCCTAGCATCCTGAGGGATTATGGTATCGAGCGAATGCTGCTACAGTTGTGTGTGTGTTACTAGAGAAGTCGTACGATAGAGCACCCAGGGAGAAGGTGCCTAGCACCCTGAGGGATTATGGTATCGAGCGAGGGCTGCTACAGTAGTGTGTTTGTTACTAGACAAGGCGTACGATAGAGCACCCAGGGAGAAGATGCCTAGCATCCTGAGGGATTGTGGTATCGAGCGAAGGCTCCTACAGTCGTGTGTGTGTTACTAGAGAAGTCGTACGATAGAGCACCCAGGGAGAAGGTGCCTAGCACCCTGAGGGATTATGGTATCGAGCGAGGGCTGCTACAGTAGTGTGTTTGTTACTAGACAAGGCGTACGATAGAGCACCCAGGGAGAAGATGCCTAGCATCCTGAGGGATTGTGGTATCGAGCGAAGGCTCCTACAGTTGTGTGTGTGTTACTAGAGAAGTCGTACGATAGATCACCCAGGGAGAAGGTGCCTAGCACCCTGAGGGATTATGGTATCGAGCGAGGGCTGCTACAGTTGTGTTTGTGTAACTAGAGAAGGCGTACGATAGAGCACCCAGGGAGAAGGTGCCTAGCATCCTGGTGGATTATGGTATCGAGCGAGGGCTGCTACAGTTGTGTTTGTGTTACTAGAGAAGGCGTACTATAGAGCACGCAGGGAGAAGGTGCCTAGCATCATGAGGGATTATGGTATCGAGCGAGTGCTGCTACACTAGTGTTTTTGTTACTAGACAAGGCGTACGATAGAGCACCCAGGGAGAAGATGCCTAGCATCCTGAGGGATTATGGTATCGAGCGCAGGCTGCTACAGTTGTGTTTGTGTTACTAGAGAAGGCGTACGATAGAGCACCCAGGGAGAAGATGCCTAGCATCCTGGGGGATTATGGTATCGAGCGAAGGCTGCTAGAGTTGTGTTTGTGTTACTAGAGAAGGCGTGCGATAGAGCACCCAGGGAGAAGATGCCTAGCATCCTGAGGGATTATGTTATCGAGCGCAGACTGCTACAGTTGTGTTTGTGTTACTAGAGAAGGCGTACGTTAGAGCACCAAGGAAGAATATGCCTAGCATCCTGAGGGAGTATGGTATCGAGTGAAGGCTGTTACAGTTGTGTTTGTGTAACTAGAGAAGTCGTACGATAGAGCAAACAGGGAGAAGATGAATAGCATCCTGATGGATTATGGTATCGAGCGAGGGCTGCTACAGTTGTGTTTGTGTAACTAGAGAAGGCGTACGATGGAGCACCCAGGGAGAAGATGCCTAGCATCCTGAGGGATTATGGTATCGAACGAAGGCTGCTACAGTTGTTTTTGTGTAACTTGAGAAGTCGTACGATGGAGCACCCAGGGAGAAGATGCCTAGCATCCTGAGGGATTATGGTATCGGGCGAGGGCTGCTACAGTTGTGTTTGTGTTCCTAGAGAAGGCGTACGATGGAGCACCCAGGGAGTAGATGCGTAGCATCCTGAGGGATTATGGAATCGAGCAAGTGCTGCTACAGTAGTGTTTGTCTTACTTGAGAAGGCATACGATAGAGCACCCAGGGAGAAGGTGCCCAGCATCCTGAGGGATTATGGTATCGAGCGAAGGCTGCTACAGTTGTGATTGTGTTACATGAGAAGGCGTACGATTGGGCACCCAGGGAGAAGGTGCCTAGCATCCTGAGGGATTATGGTATCGAGCAATTGCTGCTACAGTAGTGTTTGTCTTACTTGAGAAGGCGTACGTTAGATCACCCAGGGAGAAGATGCCTAGCATCCTGAGGGATTATGGTATCGGGCGAGGGCTTCTACAGTTGTGTTTGTGTAACTAGAGATGGCGTACGATAGAGCACCAGGGGAGAATATGCCTAGCATCCTGAGGGATTCTGGTTTCGAGCAGAGGCTGCTACAGTTGTGTTTGTGTTACTAGAGAAGGCGTACGATAGAGCACCCAGAGAGAATATGCCTAGCATCTTGAGGGATTATGGTTTCGAGCAGAGGCTGCTAGAGTTGTGTTTGTGTTACTAGAGAAGGCGTACGATAGAGCACCCAGGGAGAAGGTGCCTAGCATCCGGAGGGATTATGGCATCGAGCGAGGGCTGCTACATTTGTGTTTGTGTTACTAGAGAAGGCGTACGATAGAGCACCCAGGCAGAAGATGCCTAGCATCCTGAGGCAATATGGTATCGGGCGAAGGCTGCTACAGTTGTGTTTGTGTAACTAGAGAAGGCGTACGATAGAGCACACAGGGAGAAGATGCCTAGCATCCTGAGGGATTATGGTATCGTGCGAAAGCTGCTACAGTTGTGTTTGTGTTACTAGAGAAGACGTACGATAGAGCACCCAGGGAGAAGATGCCTAGCATCCTGAGGGATAACGGTATCGAGCGATGGCTCCTACAGTTGTGTGTGTGTTACTAGAGAAGTCGTAGAATAGAGCACCCAGGGAGAAGGTGCCTAGCATCCTGAGGGATTACGGTATCGAGCGATGGCTCCTACAGTTGTGTGTGTGTTACTAGAGAAGTCGTACGATAGAGCACTCAGGAAGAAGGTGCCTAGCACCCTGAGGGATTATGGTATCGAGCGAGGGCTGCTACAGTTGTGTTTGTTGTACTTGAGAAGGCGTATCATAGAGCACCCAAGGAGAAGGTGCCAAGCATCCTGCGGGATAATGGTATCGAGTGAGGGCTGCTACAGTTGTGTTTATGTTACTAGAGAAGGCGTACGATAGAGCACGCAGGGAGAATGTGCCTAGCATCATGAGGGATTATGGTATCGAGCGAAGGCTGCTACAGTTGTGTTTGTGTTACTGGAGAAGACGTACGATAGAGCACCCAGGGAGAAGATGCCTAGCATCCTGAGGGATTACGGTATCGAGCGATGGCTCCTACAGTTGTGTGTGTGTTACTAGAGAAGTCGTACGATAGAGCACACAGGGAGAAGGTGCCTAGCACCCTGAGGGATTATGGTATCGAGCGAGGGCTGCTACAGTAGTGTTTTTGTTACTAGACAAGGCGTACGATACAGCACCCAGGAAGAGGATGCCTAGCATCCTGAGGGATTATGGTATCGAGCGAAGGCTGCTACAGTTGTGTTTGTGTTACTAGAGAAGGCGTATGATAGAGCACACAGGGAGAAGATGCCTAGCATCCTGAGGGATTATTGTATCGAGCGATGGCTCCTACAGTTGTGTGTGTGTTACTAGAGAAGTCGTACGATAGAGCACCCAGGAAGAAGGTGCCTAGCACCCTGAGGGATTATGGTATCGAGCGAGGGCTGCTACAGTTGTGTTTGTGTTTCTTGAGAAGGCGTATCATAGAGCACCCAGGGAGAAGGTGCCTAGCATCCTGCGGGATTATGGTATCGAGCGAGGGCTGCTACAGTTGCGTTGTGTTACTAGAGAAGGCGTACTATAGAGCACGCAGGGAGAATGTGCCTAGCATCATGAGGGATTATGGTATCGAGCGAGTGCTTCTACAGTAGTGTTTTTGTTACTAGACAAGGCGAACGATAGAGCACCCAGGGAGAAGATGCCAAGCATCCTGAGGGATTATGGTATCGAGCGAAGGCTTCTACAGTTTTGTTTGTGATACTAGAGAAGGCGTACGATAGAGCACCCAGGGAGAAAATGCCTAGCATCCTGGGGGATTATGGTATCGAGCGAAGGCTGCTAGAGTTGTGTTTGTGTTACTAGAGAAGGCGTGTGATAGAGCACCCAGGGAGAAGATGCCTAGCAACCTGAGGGATAATGGTATCGAGCGAAGGCTGCTACAGTTGTGTTTGTGTTACTAGAGAAGGCTTACGTTAGAGCACCAAGGAAGAACATGCCTAGCATCCTGAGGGAGTATGGTATCGAGCGAAGGCTGCTACAAATGTGTTTGTGTATCTAGAGAAGGCCTACGATAGAGCAAACAGGAAGAAGATGAATAGCATCCTGAGGGATTATGGTATCGAGCGAAGGCTGCTATAGTTGTGTTTGTGTAACCAGAGAAGGCGTACGATAGAGCACATATGGAGAAGATGCCTAGCATCCTGGGGGATTATGGTATCGAGCGATGGCTGCTACAGTTGTTTTTGTGTAACTTGAAAAGCCGTACGATGGAGCACCCGGGGAGAAGATGCCTAGCATCCTGAGGGATTATGGTATCGAGCGAGGGCTGCTATAGTTGTGTTTGTGTTACTATAGAAGGCGTACGATGGAGCACCCAGGGAGAAGATGCCTAGCATCCTGAAGGATTATGGTATCGAGCAGAGGCTGCTACAGTAGTGTTTGTGTTACTAGAGAAGGCGTCCGATAGAGCACCCAGGGAGAAGGTGCCTAGCATCCTGAGGGATTATGGTATCGAGCGAAGGCTGCTACAGTAGTGTTTGTGTTACTAGAGAAGTCGTAGGATAGAGCACCCAGGGAGAAGGTGCCTAGCATCCCGAGGGATTATGGTATCGAGCGAAGGCTGCTACATTTGTGATTGTGTTACTTGAGAAGGCGTACGATAGGGCACCCATGGAGAAGGAGCCTATCATCCTGAGGGATTATGGTATCGAGCAAATTCAGCTACAGTAGTGTTTGTGTAACTAGAGAAGGCGTACGATAGAGCACCCAGGAAGAAGATGCCTAGCATCCTGAGGGATTATGGTTTCGATCAGAGGCTGCTACAGTTGTGTTAGTGTTACTAGAGAAGGCGTACAATAGAGCACCCAGGGAAAAGGTGCCTAGAATCCTGAGGGATTACGGTATCGAGCGAGGGCTGCTACAGTTGTGTTTGTGTGACTTTAGAAGGCGTACGATAGCGCACACAGGGAGAAGATGCCTAGCATCATGAGGGTTTGTGGTATCGAGCAGAGGCTGCTACAGTTGTGTTTGTGTTACTAGATAAGGCGTACGATAGAGCACCCAGGGAGAAGATGCCTAGCATCCTGAGGGATTATGGTATCGAGCAGAGACTGCTACAGGTGTGTTTGTGTTACTAGAGATGGCGTACGATAGAGCACCCAGGGAGAAGTTGCCTAGCATCCTGAGGGATTAAGGCTTCAAGCGAGAGCTGCTACAATTGTGTTTGTGTTACTAGAGAAGGCGTACGATAGAGCACCCAGGCAGAAGATGCCTAGCATCCTGAGGCATTCTGGTATCGACCGAAGGCTGCTACAGTTGTGTTTGTGTAACTAGAGAAGGCGTACGATAGAGCACACAGGGAGAACATGCCTAGCATCCTGAGGGATTATGGTATCGAGCAAGTGCTGCTACAGTAGTGTTTGTCTTACTTCAGGAGGCGTACGATAGAGCACCCAGGGAGAAGATGCCTAGCATCCTGGGGGATTATTGTATCGGGCGAGTTCTGCTAGAGTTGTGTTTGTGTTACTAGAGAAGGCGTACGATAGAGCACCCTGGGAGAGGGTGCCTAGCATCCTGAGGGATTATGGTATCGAGCGAGGTCTGCTACAGTTGTGTTTGTGTTACTTGAGAAGGCGTACGATAGAGCACCCAGGGAGAAGATGCCTAGCATCCTGAGGGATTATGGTATCGAGCGAAGGCTGCTACAGTTGTTTTTGTGTAACTTGAAAAGTCGTACGATGGAGCACCCAGGGAGAAGATGCCTAGCATCCTGAGGGATTATGGTATCGAGCGAGGGCTGCTACAGTTGTGTTTGTGTTACTAGAGAAGGCGTACGATGGAGCACCCAGGGAAAAGATGCCTAGCACCCTGAGGGATTATGGTCTCGAGCAGAGGCTGCTACAGTAGTGTTTGTGTTACTTGAGAAGGCGTACGGTAGAGCACCCAGAGAGTAGGTGCCTAGCATCCTGAGGGATTATGGTATCGAGCGAAGGCTGCTACAGTTGTGTTTGTGTTACTAGAGAAGTCGTACGATAGAGCACCCAGGGAGAAGACGCCTAGCATCCTGAGGGATTATGGTATCGAGCAGAGGCTGCTACAGTAGTGTTTGTGTTACTAGAGAAGGCGTACGGTAGAGCACCCAGAGAGAAGACGCCTAGCATCCTGAGGGATTATGGTATCGACCGAGGGCTGCTACAGTTGTGTTTGTGTTACTAGAGAAGGCGTACTATAGAGCACGCAGGGAGAAGGTGCCTAGCGTTCTGAGGGATTATGGTATCGAGCGAGTGCTGCTACAGTTGTGTTTGTGTTACATGAGATGGCGTATCATAGAGCACCCAGGGAGAAGGTGCCTAGCATCCTGAGGGATTATGGTATCGAGCGATGGCTGCTACAGTTGTGTTTGTGATACTAGAGAAGGCGTACGATAGAGCACCCAGGGAGAAGGTGCCTAGCATCCTGAGGGATTATGGTATCGAGCGAAAGCTGCTACAGTTCTGTTTGTGTTACATGAGATGGCGTATCATAGAGCAGCCAAGGAGAAGTGGCCTAGCATCCTGAGGGATTAAGGTATCGACCGAGGGCTGCTAGAGTTGTGTTTGTGTTACTAGAGAAGGCGTACTATAGAGCACGCAGGGAGAAGGTGCCTAGCGTCCTGAGGGATTATGGTATCGAGCAAGGGTTGCTTCAGTAGTGTGTGTGTGTTACTAGAGAAGTCGCAAGATAGAGCACCCAGGGAGAAGGTGCCTAGCATCCTGAGGGACTATGGTATCGACCGAGGGCTGCTACAGTTCTGTTTGTGTTACTGGAGAAGGCGTACGATGGAGCACCCACGGAGAAGATGCCTAGCATACTGAGGGATTATGGTATCGAGCAGAGGCTGCTACAGTTTTGTTTGTGTTACTAGAGAAGGCGTACGATAGAGCACCCAGGGAGAAGGTGCCTAAGATCCTGAGGGATTATGGTATCGAGCGAGTGCTGCTAAAGTTGTTTAGTGTAACTTGAGAAGTCGTACGACGGAGCACCCAGAGAGAAGATGCCTAGCATCCTGAGGGATTATGTTATCGAGCGAAGACTGCTACAGTTGTGTTTGTGTTACTAGAGAAGGCGTACGTTAGAGCACCAAGGAAGAATATGCCTATCATCCTGAGGGAGTATGGTATCGAGTGAAGGCTGTTACAGTTGTGTTTGTGTAACTAGAGAAGTCGTACGATAGAGCAAACAGGGAGAAGATGAATAGCATCCTGAGGGATTATGGTATCGAGCGAGGGCTGCTACAGTTGTGTTTGTGTAACTAGAGAAGGCGTACGATGGAGCACCCAGGGAGAAGATGCCTAGCATTCTGAGGGATTATGGTATCGAACGAAGGCTGCTACAGTTGTTTTTGTGTAACTTGAGAAGTCGTACGATGGAGCACCCAGGGAGAAGATGCCTAGCATCCTGAGGGATTATGGTATCGGGCGAGGGCTGCTACAGTTGTGTTTGTGTTCCTAGAGAAGGCGTACGATGGAGCACCCAGGGAGTAGATGCGTAGCATCCTGAGGGATTATGGAATCGAGCAAGTGCTGCTACAGTAGTGTTTGTCTTACTTGAGAAGGCATACGATAGAGCACCCAGGGAGAAGGTGCCTAGCATCCTGAGGGATTATGGTATCGAGCGAAGGCTGCTACAGTTGTGATTGTGTTACATGAGAAGGCGTACGATTGGGCACCCAGGGAGAAGGTGCCTAGCATCCTGAGGGATTATGGTATCGAGCAATTGCTGCTACAGTAGTGTTTGTCGTACTTGAGAAGGCGTACGATAGATCACCCAGGGAGAAGATGCCTAGCATCCTGAGGGATTATGGTATCGGGCGAGGTCTTCTACAGTTGTGTTTGTGTAACTAGAGATGGCGTACGATAGAGCACCAGGGGAGAATATGCCTAGCATCCTGAGGGATTCTGGTTTCGAGCAGAGGCTGCTACAGTTGTGTTTGTGTTACTAGAGAAGGCGTACGATAGAGCACCCAGAGAGAATATGCCTAGCATCTTGAGGGATTATGGTTTCGAGCAGAGGCTGCTAGAGTTGTGTTTGTGTTACTAGAGAAGGCGTACGATAGAGCACCCAGGGAGAAGGTGCCTAGCATCCGGAGGGATTATGGCATCGAGCGAGGGCTGCTACGTTTGTGTTTGTGTTACTAGAGAAGGCGTACGATAGAGCACCCAGGCAGAAGATGCCTAGCATCCTGAGGCAATATGGTATCGGGCGAAGGCTGCTACAGTTGTGTTTGTGTAACTAGAGAAGGCGTACGATAGAGCACACAGGGAGAAGATGCCTAGCATCCTGAGGGATTATGGTATCGTGCGAAAGCTGCTACAGTTGTGTTTGTGTTACTAGAGAAGACGTACGATAGAGCACCCAGGGAGAAGATGCCTAGCATCCTGAGGGATAACGGTATCGAGCGATGGCTCCTACAGTTGTGTGTGTGTTACTAGAGAAGTCGTAGAATAGAGCACCCAGGGAGAAGGTGCCTAGCATCCTGAGGGATTACGGTATCGAGCAATGGCTCCTACAGTTGTGTGTGTGTTACTAGAGAAGTCGTACGATAGAGCACTCAGGAAGAAGGTGCCTAGCACCCTGAGGGATTATGGTATCGAGCGAGGGCTGCTACAGTTGTGTTTGTTTTACTTGAGAAGGCGTATCATAGAGCACCCAAGGAGAAGGTGCCAAGCATCCTGCGGGATAATGGTATCGAGTGAGGGCTGCTACAGTTGTGTTTATGTTACTAGAGAAGGCGTACGATAGAGCACGCAGGGAGAATGTGCCTAGCATCATGAGGGATTATGGTATCGAGCGAAGGCTGCTACAGTTGTGTTTGTGTTACTGGAGAAGACGTACGATAGAGCACCCAGGGAGAAGATGCCTAGCATCCTGAGGGATTACGGTATCGAGCGATGGCTCCTACAGTTGTGTGTGTGTTACTAGAGAAGTCGTACGATAGAGCACACAGGGAGAAGGTGCCTAGCACCCTGAGGGATTATGGTATCGAGCGAGGGCTGCTAAAGTAGTGTTTTTGTTACTAGACAAGGCGTACGATACAGCACCCAGGAAGAGGATGCCTAGCATCCTGAGGGATTATGGTATCGAGCGAGGGCTGCTACAGTTGTGTTTGTGTTTCTTGAGAAGGCGTATCATAGAGCACCCAGGGAGAAGGTGCCTAGCATCCTGCGGGATTATGGTATCGAGCGAGGGCTGCTACAGTTGTGTTGTGTTACTAGAGAAGGCGTACTATAGAGCACGCAGGGAGAATGTGCCTAGCATCATGAGGGATTATGGTATCGAGCGAGTGCTTCTACAGTAGTGTTTTTGTTACTAGACAAGGCGAACGATAGAGCACCCAGGGAGAAGATGCCAAGCATCCTGAGGGATTATGGTATCGAGCGAAGGCTTCTACAGTTGTGTTTGTGATACTAGAGAAGGCGTACGATAGAGCACCCAGGGAGAAAATGCCTAGCATCCTGGGGGATTATGGTATCGAGCGAAGGCTGCTAGAGTTGTGTTTGTGTTACTAGAGAAGGCGTGTGATAGAGCACCCAGGGAGAAGATGCCTAGCAACCTGAGGGATAATGGTATCGAGCGAAGGCTGCTACAGTTGTGTTTGTGTTACTAGAGAAGGCTTACGTTAGAGCACCAAGGAAGAATATGCCTAGCATCCTGAGGGAGTATGGTATCGAGCGAAGGCTGCTACAAATGTGTTTGTGTATCTAGAGAAGGCCTACGATAGAGCAAACAGGAAGAAGATGAATAGCATCCTGAGTGATTATGGTATCGAGCGAGGGCTGCTATAGTTGTGTTTGTGTTACTATAGAAGGCGTACGATGGAGCACCCAGAGAGAAGATGCCTAGCATCCTGAAGGATTATGGTATCGAGCAGAGGCTGCTACAGTAGTGTTTGTGTTACTAGAGAAGGCGTCCGATAGAGCACCCAGGGAGAAGGTGCCTAGCATCCTGAGGGATTATGGTATCGAGCGAAGGCTGCTACAGTAGTGTTTGTGTTACTAGATAAGTCGTAGGATAGAGCACCCAGGGAGAAGGTGCCTAGCATCCCGAGGGATTATGGTATCGAGCGAAGGCTGCTACATTTGTGATTGTGTTACTTGAGAAGGCGTACGATAGGGCACCCATGGAGAAGGAGCCTATCATCCTGAGGGATTATGGTATCGAGCAAATGCAGCTACAGTAGTGTTTGTGTAACTAGAGAAGGCGTACGATAGAGCACCCAGGAAGAAGATGCCTAGCATCCTGAGGGATTATGGTTTCGATCAGAGGCTGCTACAGTTGTGTTAGTGTTACTAGAGAAGGCGTACAATAGAGCACCCAGGGAAAAGGTGCCTAGAATCCTGAGGGATTATGGTATCGAGCGAGGGCTGCTACAGTTGTGTTTGTGTGACTTTAGAAGGCGTACGATAGCGCACACAGGGAGAAGATGCCTAGCATCCTGAGGGTTTGTGGTATCGAGCAGAGGCTGCTACATTTGTGTTTGTGTTACTAGATAAGGCGTACGATAGAGCACCCAGGGAGAAGATGCCTAGCATCCTGAGGGATTATGGTATCGAGCAGAGACTGCTACAGGTGTGTTTGTGTTACTAGAGATGGCGTACGATAGAGCACCCAGGGAGAAGTTGCCTAGCATCCTGAGGGATTAAGGCTTCAAGCGAGAGCTGCTACAATTGTGTTTGTGTTACTAGAGAAGGCGTACGATAGAGCACCCAGGCAGAAGATGCCTAGCATCCTGAGGCATTCTGGTATCGACCGAAGGCTGCTACAGTTGTGTTTGTGTAACTAGAGAAGGCGTACGATAGAGCACACAGGGAGAACATGCCTAGCATCCTGAGGGATTATGGTATCGAGCAAGTGCTGCTACAGTAGTGTTTGTCTTACTTCAGGAGGCGTACGATACAGCACCCAGGGAGAAGATGCCTAGCATCCTGGGGGATTATTGTATCGGGCGAGTTCTGCTAGAGTTGTGTTTGTGTTACTAGAGAAGGCGTACGATAGAGCACCCTGGGAGAGGGTGCCTAGCATCCTGAGGGATTATGGTATCGAGCGAGGGCTGCTACAGTTGTGTTTGTGTGACTTTAGAAGGCGTACGATAGCGCACACAGGGAGAAGATGCCTAGCATCATGAGGGTTTGTGGTATCGAGCAGAGGCTGCTACAGTTGTGTTTGTGTTACTAGATAAGGCGTACGATAGAGCACCCAGGGAGAAGATGCCTAGCATCCTGAGGGATTATGGTATCGAGCAGAGACTGCTACAGGTGTGTTTGTGTTACTAGAGATGGCGTACGATAGAGCACCCAGGGAGAAGTTGCCTAGCATCCTGAGGGATTAAGGCTTCAAGCGAGAGCTGCTACAATTGTGTTTGTGTTACTAGAGAAGGCGTACGATAGAGCACCCAGGCAGAAGATGCCTAGCATCCTGAGGCATTCTGGTATCGACCGAAGGCTGCTACAGTTGTGTTTGTGTAACTAGAGAAGGCGTACGATAGAGCACACAGGGAGAACATGCCTAGCATCCTGAGGGATTATGGTATCGAGCAAGTGCTGCTACAGTAGTGTTTGTCTTACTTCAGGAGGCGTACGATAGAGCACCCAGGGAGAAGATGCCTAGCATCCTGGGGGATTATTGTATCGGGCGAGTTCTGCTAGAGTTGTGTTTGTGTTACTAGAGAAGGCGTACGATAGAGCACCCTGGGAGAGGGTGCCTAGCATCCTGAGGGATTATGGTATCGAGCGAGGTCTGCTACAGTTGTGTTTGTGTTACTTGAGAAGGCGTACGATAGAGCACCCAGGGAGAAGATGCCTAGCATCCTGAGGGATTATGGTATCGAGCGAAGGCTGCTACAGTTGTTTTTGTGTAACTTGAAAAGTCGTACGATGGAGCACCCAGGGAGAAGATGCCTAGCATCCTGAGGGATTATGGTATCGAGCGAGGGCTGCTACAGTTGTGTTTGTGTTACTAGAGAAGGCGTACGATGGAGCACCCAGGGAAAAGATGCCTAGCACCCTGAGGGATTATGGTCTCGAGCAGAGGCTGCTACAGTAGTGTTTGTGTTACTTGAGAAGGCGTACGGTAGAGCACCCAGAGAGTAGGTGCCTAGCATCCTGAGGGATTATGGTATCGAGCGAAGGCTGCTACAGTTGTGTTTGTGTTACTAGAGAAGTCGTACGATAGAGCACCCAGGGAGAAGACGCCTAGCATCCTGAGGGATTATGGTATCGAGCAGAGGCTGCTACAGTAGTGTTTGTGTTACTAGAGAAGGCGTACGGTAGAGCACCCAGAGAGAAGACGCCTAGCATCCTGAGGGATTATGGTATCGACCGAGGGCTGCTACAGTTGTGTTTGTGTTACTAGAGAAGGCGTACTATAGAGCACGCAGGGAGAAGGTGCCTAGCGTTCTGAGGGATTATGGTATCGAGCGAGTGCTGCTACAGTTGTGTTTGTGTTACATGAGATGGCGTATCATAGAGCACCCAGGGAGAAGGTGCCTAGCATCCTGAGGGATTATGGTATCGAGCGATGGCTGCTACAGTTGTGTTTGTGATACTAGAGAAGGCGTACGATAGAGCACCCAGGGAGAAGGTGCCTAGCATCCTGAGGGATTATGGTATCGAGCGAAAGCTGCTACAGTTCTGTTTGTGTTACATGAGATGGCGTATCATAGAGCAGCCAAGGAGAAGTGGCCTAGCATCCTGAGGGATTAAGGTATCGACCGAGGGCTGCTAGAGTTGTGTTTGTGTTACTAGAGAAGGCGTACTATAGAGCACGCAGGGAGAAGGTGCCTAGCGTCCTGAGGGATTATGGTATCGAGCAAGGGTTGCTTCAGTAGTGTGTGTGTGTTACTAGAGAAGTCGCAAGATAGAGCACCCAGGGAGAAGGTGCCTAGCATCCTGAGGGACTATGGTATCGACCGAGGGCTGCTACAGTTCTGTTTGTGTTACTGGAGAAGGCGTACGATGGAGCACCCACGGAGAAGATGCCTAGCATACTGAGGGATTATGGTATCGAGCAGAGGCTGCTACAGTTTTGTTTGTGTTACTAGAGAAGGCGTACGATAGAGCACCCAGGGAGAAGGTGCCTAAGATCCTGAGGGATTATGGTATCGAGCGAGTGCTGCTAAAGTTGTTTAGTGTAACTTGAGAAGTCGTACGACGGAGCACCCAGAGAGAAGATGCCTAGCATCCTGAGGGATTATGTTATCGAGCGAAGACTGCTACAGTTGTGTTTGTGTTACTAGAGAAGGCGTACGTTAGAGCACCAAGGAAGAATATGCCTATCATCCTGAGGGAGTATGGTATCGAGTGAAGGCTGTTACAGTTGTGTTTGTGTAACTAGAGAAGTCGTACGATAGAGCAAACAGGGAGAAGATGAATAGCATCCTGAGGGATTATGGTATCGAGCGAGGGCTGCTACAGTTGTGTTTGTGTAACTAGAGAAGGCGTACGATGGAGCACCCAGGGAGAAGATGCCTAGCATTCTGAGGGATTATGGTATCGAACGAAGGCTGCTACAGTTGTTTTTGTGTAACTTGAGAAGTCGTACGATGGAGCACCCAGGGAGAAGATGCCTAGCATCCTGAGGGATTATGGTATCGGGCGAGGGCTGCTACAGTTGTGTTTGTGTTCCTAGAGAAGGCGTACGATGGAGCACCCAGGGAGTAGATGCGTAGCATCCTGAGGGATTATGGAATCGAGCAAGTGCTGCTACAGTAGTGTTTGTCTTACTTGAGAAGGCATACGATAGAGCACCCAGGGAGAAGGTGCCTAGCATCCTGAGGGATTATGGTATCGAGCGAAGGCTGCTACAGTTGTGATTGTGTTACATGAGAAGGCGTACGATTGGGCACCCAGGGAGAAGGTGCCTAGCATCCTGAGGGATTATGGTATCGAGCAATTGCTGCTACAGTAGTGTTTGTCGTACTTGAGAAGGCGTACGATAGATCACCCAGGGAGAAGATGCCTAGCATCCTGAGGGATTATGGTATCGGGCGAGGTCTTCTACAGTTGTGTTTGTGTAACTAGAGATGGCGTACGATAGAGCACCAGGGGAGAATATGCCTAGCATCCTGAGGGATTCTGGTTTCGAGCAGAGGCTGCTACAGTTGTGTTTGTGTTACTAGAGAAGGCGTACGATAGAGCACCCAGAGAGAATATGCCTAGCATCTTGAGGGATTATGGTTTCGAGCAGAGGCTGCTAGAGTTGTGTTTGTGTTACTAGAGAAGGCGTACGATAGAGCACCCAGGGAGAAGGTGCCTAGCATCCGGAGGGATTATGGCATCGAGCAAGGGCTGCTACGTTTGTGTTTGTGTTACTAGAGAAGGCGTACGATAGAGCACCCAGGCAGAAGATGCCTAGCATCCTGAGGCAATATGGTATCGGGCGAAGGCTGCTACAGTTGTGTTTGTGTAACTAGAGAAGGCGTACGATAGAGCACACAGGGAGAAGATGCCTAGCATCCTGAGGGATTATGGTATCGTGCGAAAGCTGCTACAGTTGTGTTTGTGTTACTAGAGAAGACGTACGATAGAGCACCCAGGGAGAAGATGCCTAGCATCCTGAGGGATAACGGTATCGAGCGATGGCTCCTACAGTTGTGTGTGTGTTACTAGAGAAGTCGTAGAATAGAGCACCCAGGGAGAAGGTGCCTAGCATCCTGAGGGATTACGGTATCGAGCAATGGCTCCTACAGTTGTGTGTGTGTTACTAGAGAAGTCGTACGATAGAGCACTCAGGAAGAAGGTGCCTAGCACCCTGAGGGATTATGGTATCGAGCGAGGGCTGCTACAGTTGTGTTTGTTTTACTTGAGAAGGCGTATCATAGAGCACCCAAGGAGAAGGTGCCAAGCATCCTGCGGGATAATGGTATCGAGTGAGGGCTGCTACAGTTGTGTTTATGTTACTAGAGAAGGCGTACGATAGAGCACGCAGGGAGAATGTGCCTAGCATCATGAGGGATTATGGTATCGAGCGAAGGCTGCTACAGTTGTGTTTGTGTTACTGGAGAAGACGTACGATAGAGCACCCAGGGAGAAGATGCCTAGCATCCTGAGGGATTACGGTATCGAGCGATGGCTCCTACAGTTGTGTGTGTGTTACTAGAGAAGTCGTACGATAGAGCACACAGGGAGAAGGTCCCTAGCACCCTGAGGGATTATGGTATCGAGCGAGGGCTGCTAAAGTAGTGTTTTTGTTACTAGACAAGGCGTACGATACAGCACCCAGGAAGAGGATGCCTAGCATCCTGAGGGATTATGGTATCGAGCGAGGGCTGCTACAGTTGTGTTTGTGTTTCTTGAGAAGGCGTATCATAGAGCACCCAGGGAGAAGGTGCCTAGCATCCTGCGGGATTATGGTATCGAGCGAGGGCTGCTACAGTTGTGTTGTGTTACTAGAGAAGGCGTACTATAGAGCACGCAGGGAGAATGTGCCTAGCATCATGAGGGATTATGGTATCGAGCGAGTGCTTCTACAGTAGTGTTTTTGTTACTAGACAAGGCGAACGATAGAGCACCCAGGGAGAAGATGCCAAGCATCCTGAGGGATTATGGTATCGAGCGAAGGCTTCTACAGTTGTGTTTGTGATACTAGAGAAGGCGTACGATAGAGCACCCAGGGAGAAAATGCCTAGCATCCTGGGGGATTATGGTATCGAGCGAAGGCTGCTAGAGTTGTGTTTGTGTTACTAGAGAAGGCGTGTGATAGAGCACCCAGGGAGAAGATGCCTAGCAACCTGAGGGATAATGGTATCGAGCGAAGGCTGCTACAGTTGTGTTTGTGTTACTAGAGAAGGCTTACGTTAGAGCACCAAGGAAGAATATGCCTAGCATCCTGAGGGAGTATGGTATCGAGCGAAGGCTGCTACAAATGTGTTTGTGTATCTAGAGAAGGCCTACGATAGAGCAAACAGGAAGAAGATGAATAGCATCCTGAGTGATTATGGTATCGAGCGAGGGCTGCTATAGTTGTGTTTGTGTTACTATAGAAGGCGTACGATGGAGCACCCAGAGAGAAGATGCCTAGCATCCTGAAGGATTATGGTATCGAGCAGAGGCTGCTACAGTAGTGTTTGTGTTACTAGAGAAGGCGTCCGATAGAGCACCCAGGGAGAAGGTGCCTAGCATCCTGAGGGATTATGGTATCGAGCGAAGGCTGCTACAGTAGTGTTTGTGTTACTAGATAAGTCGTAGGATAGAGCACCCAGGGAGAAGGTGCCTAGCATCCCGAGGGATTATGGTATCGAGCGAAGGCTGCTACATTTGTGATTGTGTTACTTGAGAAGGCGTACGATAGGGCACCCATGGAGAAGGAGCCTATCATCCTGAGGGATTATGGTATCGAGCAAATGCAGCTACAGTAGTGTTTGTGTAACTAGAGAAGGCGTACGATAGAGCACCCAGGAAGAAGATGCCTAGCATCCTGAGGGATTATGGTTTCGATCAGAGGCTGCTACAGTTGTGTTAGTGTTACTAGAGAAGGCGTACAATAGGGCACCCAGGGAAAAGGTGCCTAGAATCCTGAGGGATTATGGTATCGAGCGAGGGCTGCTACAGTTGTGTTTGTGTGACTTTAGAAGGCGTACGATAGCGCACACAGGGAGAAGATGCCTAGCATCCTGAGGGTTTGTGGTATCGAGCAGAGGCTGCTACATTTGTGTTTGTGTTACTAGATAAGGCGTACGATAGAGCACCCAGGGAGAAGATGCCTAGCATCCTGAGGGATTATGGTATCGAGCAGAGACTGCTACAGGTGTGTTTGTGTTACTAGAGATGGCGTACGATAGAGCACCCAGGGAGAAGTTGCCTAGCATCCCGAGGGATTAAGGCTTCAAGCGAGAGCTGCTACAATTGTGTTTGTGTTACTAGAGAAGGCGTACGATAGAGCACCCAGGCAGAAGATGCCTAGCATCCTGAGGCATTCTGGTATCGACCGAAGGCTGCTACAGTTGTGTTTGTGTAACTAGAGAAGGCGTACGATAGAGCACACAGGGAGAACATGCCTAGCATCCTGAGGGATTATGGTATCGAGCAAGTGCTGCTACAGTAGTGTTTGTCTTACTTCAGGAGGCGTACGATACAGCACCCAGGGAGAAGATGCCTAGCATCCTGGGGGATTATTGTATCGGGCGAGTTCTGCTAGAGTTGTGTTTGTGTTACTAGAGAAGGCGTACGATAGAGCACCCTGGGAGAGGGTGCCTAGCATCCTGAGGGATTATGGTATCGAGCGAGGGCTGCTACAGTTGTGTTTGTGTTACTTGAGAAGGTGTACGATAGAGCACCCAGGGAGAAGATGCCTAGCATCCTGAGGGATTATGGTATCGAGCGAAGGCTGCTACAGTTGTTTTTGTGTAACTTGAAAAGTCGTACGATGGAGCACCCAGGGAGAAGATGCCTAGCATCCTGAGGGATTATGGTATCGAGCGAGGGCTGCTACAGTTGTGTTTGTGTTACTAGAGAAGGCGAACGATGGAGCACCCAGGGAAAAGATGCCTAGCACCCTGAGGGATTATGGTCTCGAGCAGAGGCTGCTACAGTAGTGTTTGTGTTACTTGAGAAGGCGTACGGTAGAGCACCCAGAGAGTAGGTGCCTAGCATCCTGAGGGATTATGGTATCGAGCGAAGGCTGCTACAGTTGTGTTTGTGTTACTAGAGAAGTCGTACGATAGAGCACCCAGGGAGAAGACGCCTAGCATCCTGAGGGATTATGGTATCGAGCAGAGGCTGCTACAGTAGTGTTTGTGTTACTAGAGAAGGCGTACGGTAGAGCACCCAGAGAGAAGACGCCTAGCATCCGGAGGGATTATGGTATCGACCGAGGGCTGCTACAGTTGTGTTTGTGTTACTAGAGAAGGCGTACTATAGAGCACGCAGGGAGAAGGTGCCTAGCGTTCTGAGGGATTATGGTATCGAGCAAGTGCTGCTACAGTTGTGTTTGTGTTACATGAGATGGCGTATCATAGAGCACCCAGGGAGAAGGTGCCTAGCATCCTGAGGGATTATGGTATCGAGCGATGGCTGCTACAGTTGTGTTTGTGATACTAGAGAAGGCGTACGATAGAGCACCCAGGGAGAAGGTGCCTAGCATCCTGATGGATTATGGTATCGAGCGAAAGCTGCTACAGTTGTGTTTGTGTTACATGAGATGGCGTATCATAGAGCAGCCAAGGAGAAGTGGCCTAGCATCCTGATGGATTATGGTATCGACCGAGGGCTGCTAGAGTTGTGTTTGTGTTACTAGAGAAGGCGTACTATAGAGCACGCAGGGAGAAGGTGCCTAGCGTCCTGAGGGATTATGGTATCGAGCAAGGGTTGCTTCAGTAGTGTGTGTGTGTTACTAGAGAAGTCGCAAGATAGAGCACCCAGGGAGAAGGTGCCTAGCATCCTGAGGGACTATGGTATCGACCGAGGGCTGCTACAGTTCTGTTTGTGTTACTGGAGAAGGCGTACGATGGAGCACCCACGGAGAAGATGCCTAGCATACTGAGGGATTATGGTATCGAGCGAGGGCTGCTACAGTTGTGTTTGTGTTACTAGAGAAGGCGTACGATGGAGCACCCAGGGAGAAGATGCCCAGCATACTGTGGGATTATGGTATCGAGCAGTGGCTGCTACAGTTTTGTTTGTGTTACTAGAGAAGGCGTACGATAGAGCACCCAGGAAGAAGGTGCCTAGCATCCTGAGGGATTATGGTATCGAGCAAGGGCTGCTACAGTAGTGTTTGTCTTACTTGAGTAGGCGTACGATAGAGCACCCAGGGAGAAGATGCCTAGCATCCTGAGGGATTATGGTATCGGGGAACGCTGCTACAGTTGTGTTTGTGTTACTAGAGGAAGCGTACGATAGAACACCCATGGAGAAGGTGCCTAGCATCCTGAGGGATTATGGTATCGAGCGAGGGCTGCTACAGTTGTGAATGAGTTACTAGAGAAACCGTACGATAGAGCACCCAGGGAGAAGATGCCTAGCATCCTGAGGGATTATGGTATCGGGGAAGGCTGCTACAGTTGTGTTTGTGTTACTAGAGAAAGCGTACAATTGAGCACCCAGGGAGAAGATGCCTAGCATCCTGAGGGATTATGGTATCGAGCAAGTGCTGCTACAGTAGTGTTTGTCTTACTTCACAAGGCGTACGATAGAGCACCCAGGGAGAAGATGCCTAGCATCCTGAGGGATTATGGTATCGGCCGAGGGCTGCTACAGTTGTGTTTGTGTTACTAGAGAAGGCGTACGATAGTGCACCCAGGGAGAAGGTGCCTAGCATCCTGAGGGATTATGGTATCGAGCGAGGGCTGCTACAGTTGTGTTTGTGTTACTTTAGAAGGCGTAAGATAGCGCACCCAGGGAGAAGTTACCTAGCATCCTGAGGGTTTGTGGTATCAAGCAGAGGCTGCTACAGTTGTGTTTGTGTTACTAGAGATGGCGTACGATAGAGCACCCAGGGAGAAGATGCCTAGCATCCTGAGGGATTATGGTTTCAAGCAGAGGCTGCTACAGTTGTGTTTGTGTTACTAGAGAAGGCGTACGATGGAGCACCCAGGGAGAAGGTGCCTAGCATCCTGAGGGATTATGGCATCGAGCGAGGGCTGCTACAGTTGCGTTTGTGTTACTAGAGAAGGCGTACGATAGAGCACCCAGGCAGAAGATGCCTAGCATCCTGGGGCATTATGGTATCGAGCGAAGGCTGCTACAGTTGTGTTTGTGTAACTAGAGAAGGCGTACGATAGAGCACACAGGGAGAAGATGCCTAGCATCCAGAGGGATTATGGTATCGAGTGAAGGCTGCTACAGTTGTGTTTGTGTAACTAGAGATGGCGTACGATAGAGCACCCAGGTGAAGATGCCTAGCATCCTGAGGAATTATGGTATCGAGCGAAGGCTGCTACAGTTGTGTTTGTGTAACTAGAGAAGGCGTACGATAGAGCATACAGGGAGAAGATGCCTAGCATCCTCAGGGATTATGGTATCGAGCGAAGGGTGTTACAGTTGTTTTTGTGTAACTTGAGAAGTTTTACGATGGAGCACCCAGGGAGAAGATGCCTAGCATCCTGAGGAATTATGGTATCGAGCGAGGGCTGCTACAGTTGTGTGTGTGTTAAAAGAGAAGTTGTACGATAGAGCACCCAGGGAGAAGGTGCCTAGCACCCTGAGGGAGTATGGTATCGAGCGAGGGCTGCTACTTAGTGTGTTTGTTACTAGACAAGGCGTACGATAGAGCACCCAGGGAGAAGATGCCTAGCATCCTGAGGGATTATGGTATCGAGCGAAGGCTGCTACAGTTGTGTTTGTGTTACTAGAGAAGGCGTACGATAGAGCACCCAGGGAGAAGGTGCCTAGCATCCTGAGGGATTGTGGTATCGAGCGAAGGCTCCTAGAGTTGTGTGTGTGTTACTAGAGATGTCGTACGATAGAGCACCCAGGGAGTAGGTGCCTAGCACCCTGAGGGATTATGGTATCGAGCGAGGGCTGCTACAGTTGTGTTTGTGTATCTAGAGAAGGCGTACGATAGAGCACCCAGGGAGAAGTTGCCTAGCATCCTGGTGGTTTATGGTATCGAGCGAGGGCTGCTACAGTTGTGTTTGTGTTACTAGAGAAGGCGTACTATAGAGCACGCAGGGAGAAGGTGCCTAGCATCATGAGGGATTAAGGTATCGAGCGAGTGCTGCTACACTAGTGTTTTTATTACTAGACAAGGCGTACGATAGAGCACCCAGGGAGAAGATGCCTAGCATCCTGAGGGATTATGGTATCGAGCGCAGGCTGCTACAGTTGTGTTTGTGTTACTAGAGAAGGCGTACGATAGAGCACCCAGGGAGAAGATGCCTAGCATCCTGGGGGATTATGGTATCGAGCGAAGGCTGCTAGAGTTGTGTTTGTGTTACTAGAGAAGGCGTGCGATAGAGCACCCAGGGAGAAGATGCCTAGCATCCTGAGGGATTATGGTATCGTGCGAAGGCTGCTACAGTTGTGTTTGTGTTACTAGAGAAGACGTACGATAGAGCACCCAGGGAGAAGATGCCTAGCATCCTGAGGGATTATGTTATCGAGCGAAGACTGCTACAGTTGTGTTTGTGTTACTAGAGAAGGCGGACGTTAGAGCACCAAGGAAGAATATGCCTAGCATCATGAGGGAGTATGGTATCGAACGAAGGCTGCTACAGTTGTTTTTGTGTAACTTGAGAAGTCGTACGATGGAGCACCCAGGGAGAAAATGCCTAGCATCCTGAGGGATTATGTTATCGAGCGAAGACTGCTACAGTTGTGTTTGTGTAACTAGAGAAGGCGTACGATGGAGCACCCAGGGAGAAGATGCCTAGCATCCTGAGGGATTATGGTTTCGAGCAGAGGCTGCTACAGCTGTGTTTGTGTTACTAGAGAAGGCGTACGATAGAGCACCCAGAGAGAAGGTGCCTAGCATCCTGAGGGATTATGGTTTCGAGCAGAGGCTGCTACAGCTGTGTTTGTGTTACTAGAGAAGGCGTACGATAGAGCACCCAGAGAGAAGGTGCCTAGCATCCGGAGGGATTATGGCATCGAGCGAGGGCTGCTACATTTGTGTTTGTGTTACTAGAGAAGGCGTACGATAGAGCACCCAGGCAGAAGATGCCTAGCATCCTGAGGCAATATGGTATCGGGCGAAGGCTGCTACAGTTGTGTTTGTGTAACTAGAGAAGGCGTACGATAGAGCACACAGGGAGAAGATGCCTAGCATCCTGAGGGATTATGGTATCGTGCGAAGGCTGCTACAGTTGTGTTTGTGTTACTAGAGAAGACGTACGATAGAGCACCCAGGGAGAAGATGCCTAGCATCCTGAGGGATAACGGTATCGAGCGATGGCTCCTACAGTTGTGTGTGTGTTACTAGAGAAGTCGTACGATAGAGCACCCAGGGAGAAGGTGCCTAGCATCCTGAGGGATTACGGTATCGAGCGATGGCTCCTACAGTTGTGTGTGTGTTACTAGAGAAGTCGTACGATAGAGCACACAGGGAGAAGGTGCCTAGCACCCTGAGGGATTATGGTATCGAGCGAGGGCTGCTTCAGTTGTGTTTGTTTTACTTGAGAAGGCGTATCATAGAGCATCCAAGGAGAAGGTGCCAAGCATCCTGCGGGATTATGGTATCGAGTGAGGGCTGCTACAGTTGTGTTTGTGTTACTAGAGAAGGCGTGCGATAGAGCACCCAGGCAGAAGATGCCTAGCATCCTGAGGGATTATGGTATCGAGCGAAGGCTGCTACAGTTGTGTTTGTGTGCCTAGAGAAGACGTACGATAGATAACCCAGGGAGAAGATGCCTAGCATCCTGAGGGATTACGGTATCGAGCGATGGCTCCTACAGTTGTGTGTGTGTTACTAGAGAAGTCGTACGATAGAGCACACATGGAGATGGTGCCTAGCACCCTGAGGGATTAAGGTATCGATCGAGGGCTGCAACAGTTGTGTTTGTGTACCTAGAGAAGGCGTACGATAGAGCACCCAGGGAGAAGGTGCCTAGCATCCTGGTGGATTATGGTATCGAGCGAGGGCTGCTACAGTTGTGTTTGTGTTACTAGAGAAGGCGTACTATAGAGCACGCAGGGAGAAGGTGCCTAGCATCATGAGGGATTAAGGTATCGAGCGAGTGCTGCTACACTAGTGTTTTTGTTACTAGACAAGGCGTACGATAGAGCACCCAGGGAGAAGATGCCTAGCATCGTGAGGGATTATGGTATCGAGCGCAGGCTGCTACAGTTGTGTTTGTGTTACTAGAGAAGGCGTACGATAGAGCACCCAGGGAGAAGATGCCTAGCATCCTGGGGGATTATGGTATCGAGCGAAGGCTGCTAGAGTTGTGTTTGTGTTACTAGAGAAGGCGTGCGATAGAGCACCCAGGGAGAAGATGCCTAGCATCCTGAGGGATTATGTTATCGAGCGAAGACTGCTACAGTTGTGTTTGTGTTACTAGAGAAGGCGTACGTTAGAGCACCAAGGAAGAATATGCCTAGCATCCTGAGGTAGTATGGTATCGAGTGAAGGCTGCTACACTTGTGTTTGTGTAACTAGAGAAGTCGTACGATAGAGCAAACAGGGAGAAGATGAATAGCATCCTGAGGGATTATGGTATCGAGCGAGGGCTGCTACAGTTGTGTTTGTGTAACTAGAGAAGGCGTACGATGGAGCACCCAGGGAGAAGATGCCTAGCATCCTGAGGGATTATGGTATCGAACGAAGGCTGCTGCAGTTGTTTTTGTGTAGTTTGAGAAGTCGTACGATGGAGCACCCAGGGAGAAGATGCCTAGCATCCTGAGGGATTATGGTATCGGGCGAGGGCTGCTACAGTTGTGTTTGTGTTACTAGAGAAGGCGTACGATGGAGCACCCAGGGAGAAGATGCGTAGCATCCTGAGGGATTATGGTATCGAGCAAGTGCTGCTACAGTAGTGTTTGTCTTACTTGAGAAGGCATACTATAGAGCACCCAGGGAGAAGGTGCCTAGCATCCTGAGGGATTATGGTATCGAGCGAAGGCTGCTACAGTTGTGATTGTGTTACATGAGAAGGCGTACGATTGGGCGCCCAGGGAGAAGGTGCCTAGCATCCTGAGGGATTATGGTATCGAGCAAGTGCTGCTACAGTAGTGTTTGTCATACTTGAGAAGGCGTACGATAGATCACCCAGGGAGAAGATGCCTAGCATCCTGAGGGATTATGGTATCGGGCGAGGGCTTCTACAGTTGTGTTTGTGTAACTAGATATGGCGTACGATAGAGCACCCAGGGAGAATATGCCTAGCATCCTGAGGGATTCTGGTTTCGAGCAGAGGCTGCTACAGTTGTGTTTGTGTTACTAGAGAAGGCGAACGATAGAACACCCAGGGAGAATATGCCTAGCATCCTGAGGGATTATGGTTTCGAGCAGAGGCTGCTACAGTTGTGTTTGTGTTACTAGAGAAGGCGTACGATAGATCACCCAGAGAGAAGGTGCCTAGCATCCGGAGGGATTATGGCATCGAGCGAGGGCTGCTACATTTGTGTTTGTGTTACTAGAGAAGGCGTACGATAGAGCACCCAGGCAGAAGATGCCTAGCATCCTGAGGCAATATGGTATCGGGCGAAGGCTGCTACAGTTGTGTTTGTGCAACTAGAGAAGGCGTACGATAGAGCACATAGGGAGAAGATGCCTAGCATCCTGAGGGATTATGGTATCGTGCGAAGGCTGCTACAGTTGTGTTTGTGTTACTAGAGAAGACGTACGATAGAGCACCCAGGGAGAAAGTGCCTAGCATCCTGAGGGATAACGGTATCGAGCGATGGCTCCTACAGTTGTGTGTGTGTTACTAGAGAAGTCGTACGATAGAGCACCCAGGGAGAAGGTGCCTAGCATCCTGAGGGATTACGATATCGAGCGATGGCTCCTACATTTGTGTGTGTGTTACTAGAGAAGTCGTACGATTGAGCACACAGGGAGAAGTTGCCTAGCACCCTGAGGGATTATGGTATCGAGCGAGGGCTGCTACAGTTGTGTTTGTTTTACTTGAGAAGGCGTATCATAGAGCATCCAAGGAGAAGGTGCCAAGCATCCTGCGGGATTATGGTATCGAGTGAGGGCTGCTACAGTTGTGTTTGTGTTACTAGAGAATGCGTACGATAGAGCACCCAGGCAGAAGATGCCTAGCATCCTGAGGGATTATGGTATCGAGCAAAGGCTGCTACAGTTGTGTTTGTGTGACTAGAGAAGACGTACGATAGAGAACCCAGGGTGAAGATGCCTAGCATCCTGAGGGATTACGGTATCGAGCGATGGCTCCTACAGTTGTGTGTGTGTTACTAGAGAAGTCGTACGATAGAGCACACAGGGAGAAGGTGCCTAGCACCCTGAGGGATTAAGATATCGATCGAGGGCTGCTACAGTTGTGTTTGTGTTACTTGAGAAGGCGTATCATAGAGCACCCAGGGAGAAGGTGCCTAGCATCCTGCGGGATTATGGTATCGAGCGAGGGCTGCTACAGTAGTGTTTTTGTTACTAGACAAGGCGTACGATACAGCACCCAGGCAGAAGATGCCTAGCATCCTGAGGGTTTATGGTATCGGGGAAGGCTGCTACAGTTGTGTTTGTGTTACTAGAGAAAGCGTACAATAGAGCACCCAGGGAGAAGATGCCTAGCATCCTGAGGGATTATGGTATCGAGCAAGTGCTGCTACAGTAGTGTTTGTCTTACTTCAGAAGGCGTACGATAGAGCACCCAGGGAGAGGATGCCTAGCATCCTGAGGGATTATGGTATCGGCCGAGGGCTGCTACAGTTGTGTTTGTGTTACTAGAGAAGGCGTACGATAGAGCACCCAGGGAGAAGGTGCCTAGCTTCCTGAGGGATTATCGTATCGAGCGAGGGCTGCTACAGTTGTGTTTGTGTTACTTTAGAAGGCGTACGATAGCGCACCCAGGGAGAAGATACCTAGCATCCTGAGGGTTTGTGGTATCAAGCAGAGGCTGCTACAGTTGTGTTTGTGTTACGAGAGAAGGCGTACGATAGAGCACCCAGGGAGAAGATGCCTAGCATCCTGAGGGATTATGGTTTCGAGCAGAGGCTGCTACAGTTGTGTTTGTGTTACTAGAGAAGGCGTACGATGGAGCACCCAGGGAGAAGGTGCCTAGCACCCTGAGGGATTATGGCATCGAGCGAGGGCTGCTACAGTTGCGTTTGTGTTACTAGAGAAGGCGTACGATAGAGCACCCAGGCAGAAGATGCCTAGCATCCTGAGGCATTATGGTATCGAGCGAAGGCTGCTACAGTTGTGTTTGTGTAACTAGAGAAGGCGTACGATAGAGCACACAGGGAGAAGATGCCTAGCATCCAGTGGGATTATGGTATCGAGTGAAGGTTGCTACAGTTGTGTTTGTGTAACTAGAGATGGCGTACGATAGAGCACCCAGGAAGAAGATGCCAAGCATCCTGAGAGATTATGGTATCGAGCGAAGGCTGCTACAGTTGTGTTTGTGTAACTAGAGAAGGCGTACGATAGAGCACACAGGGAGAAGATGCCTAGCATCCTCAGGTATTATGGTATCGAGCGAAGGGTGCTACAGTTGTTTTTGTGTAACTTGAGAAGTCGTACGATTGAGCACCCAGGGAGAAGATGCCTAGCATCCTGAGGAATTATGGTATCGAGCGAGGGCTGCTACAGTTGTCTGTGTGTTACTAGAGAAGTCGTACGATAGAGCACCCAGGGAGAAGGTGCCTAGCACCCTGAGGGATTATGGTATCGAGCGAGGGCTGCTACAGTAGTGTGTTTGTTACTAGACATGGCGTACGATAGAGCACCCAGGGAGAAGATGCCTAGCATCCTGAGGGATTGTGGTATCGAGCGAAGGCTCCTACAGTTGTGTGTGTGTTACTAGAGATGTCGTACGATAGAGCACCCAGGGAGAAGGTGCCTAGCACCCTGAGGGATTATGGTATCGAGCGAGGGCTGCTACAGTTGTGTTTGTGTAACTAGAGAAGGCGTACGATAGAGCACCCAGGGAGAAGGTGCCTAGCATCCTGGTGGATTATGGTATCGAGCCAGGGCTGCTACAGTTGTGTTTGTGTTACTAGAGAAGGCGTACTATAGAGCACGCAGGGAGAAGGTGCCTAGCATCATAAGGGATTATGGTATCGAGCGAGTGCTGCTACACTAGTGTTTTTGTTACTAGACAAGGCGTACGATAGAGCACCCAGGGAGAAGATGCCTAGCATCCTGAGGGATTATGCTATCGAGCGCAGGCTGCTACAGTTGTGTTTGTGTTACTAGAGGAGGCGTACGATAGAGCACCCACGGAGAAGATGCCTAGCATCCAGGGGGATTATGGTATCGAGCGAAGGCTGCTAGAGTTGTGTTTGTGTTACTAGAGAAGGCGTGCGATAGAGCACCCAGGGAGAAGATGCCTAGCATCCTGAGGGATTATGTTATCGAGCGAAGACTGCTACAGTTGTGTTTGTGTTACTAGAGAAGGCGTACGTTAGAGCACCAAGGAAGCATATGCCTAGCATCCTGAGGGAGTATGGTATCGAGTGAAGGCTGTTAGAGTTGTGTTTGTGTAACTAGAGAAGTCGTACGATAGAGCAAACAGGGAGAAGATGAATAGCATCCTGAGGGATTATGGTATCGAACGAAGGCTGCTACAGTTGTTTTTGTGTAACTTGAGAAGTCGTACGATGGAGCACCCAGGGAGAAGATGCCTAGCATCCTGAGGGATTATGGTATCGGGCGAGGGCTGCTACAGTTGTGTTTGTGTTACTAGAGAAGGCGTACGATGGAGCACCCAGGGAGTAGATGCGTAGCATCCTGAGGGATTATGGAATCCAGCAAGTGCTACTACAGTAGTGTTTGTCTTACTTGAGAAGGCATAAGATAGAGCACCCAGGGAGAAGGTGCCTAGCATCCTGAGGGATTATGGTATCGAGCGAAGGCTGCTACAGTTGTGATTGTGTTACATGAGAAGGCGTACGATAGATCACCCAGGGAGAAGATGCCTAGCATCCTGAGGGATTATGGTATCGGGCGAGGGCTTCTACAGTTGTGTTTGTGTAACTAGAGATGGCGTACGATAGAGCACCAGGGGAGAATATGCCTAGCATCCTGAGGGATTCTGGTTTCGAGCGAGGTCTGCTACAGTTGTGTTTGTGTTACTTGAGAAGGCGTACGATAGAGCACCCTGGGAGAGGGTGCCTAGCATCCTGAGGGATTATGGTATCGAGCGAGGTCTGCTAGAGTTGTGTTTGTGTTACTTGAGAAGGCGTACGATAGAGCACCCAGGGAGAAGATGCCTAGCATCCTGAGGGATTATGGTATCGAGCGAAGGCTGCTACAGTTGTTTTTGTGTAACTTGAAAAGTCGTACGATGGAGCACCCAGGGAGAAGATGCCTAGCATCCTGAGGGATTATGGTATCGAGCGAGGGCTGCTACAGTTGTGTTTGTGTTACTAGAGAAGGCGTACGATGGAGCACCCAGGGAAAAGATGCCTAGCACCCTGAGGGATTATGGTCTCGAGCAGAGGCTGCTACAGTAGTGTTTGTGTTACTTGAGAAGGCGTACGGTAGAGCACCCAGAGAGTAGGTGCCTAGCATCCTGAGGGATTATGGTATCGAGCGAAGGCTGCTACAGTTGTGTTTGTGTTACTAGAGAAGTCGTACGATAGAGCACCCAGGGAGAAGACGCCTAGCATCCTGAGGGATTATGGTATCGAGCAGAGGCTGCTACAGTAGTGTTTGTGTTACTAGAGAAGGCGTACGGTAGAGCACCCTGAGAGAAGACGCCTAGCATCCTGAGGGATTATGGTATCGACCGAGGGCTGCTACAGTTGTGTTTGTGTTACTAGAGAAGGCGTACTATAGAGCACGCAGGGAGAAGGTGCCTAGCGTTCTGAGGGATTATGGTATCGAGCGAGTGCTGCTACAGTTGTGTTTGTGTTACATGAGATGGCGTATCATAGAGCACCCATGGAGAAGGTGCCTAGCATCCTGAGGGATTATGGTATCGAGCGATGGCTGCTACAGTTGTGTTTGTGATACTAGAGAAGGCGTACGATAGAGCACCCAGGGAGAAGGTGCCTAGCATCCTGAGGGATTATGGTATCGAGCGAAAGCTGCTACAGTTCTGTTTGTTTTACATGAGATGGCGTATCATAGAGCAGCCAAGGAGAAGTGGCCTAGCATCCTGAGGGATTATGGTATCGACCGAGGGCTGCTAGAGTTGTGTTTGTGTTACTAGAGAAGGCGTACTATAGAGCACGCAGGGAGAAGGTGCCTAGCGTCCTGAGGGATTATGGTATCGAGCAAGGGTTGCTTCAGTAGTGTGTGTGTGTTACTAGAGAAGTCGCAAGATAGAGCACCCAGGGAGAAGGTGCCTAGCATCCTGAGGGACTATGGTATCGACCGACGGCTGCTACAGTTCTGTTTGTGTTACTGGAGAAGGCGTACGATGGAGCACCCACGGAGAAGATGCCTAGCATACTGAGGGATTATGGTATCGAGCAGAGGCTGCTACAGTTTTGTTTGTGTTACTAGAGAAGGCGTACGATAGAGCACCCAGGGAGAAGGTGCCTAAGATCCTGAGGGATTATGGTATCGAGCGAGTGCTGCTAAAGTTGTTTAGTGTAACTTGAGAAGTCGTACGACGGAGCACCCAGAGAGAAGATGCCTAGCATCCTGAGGGATTATGTTATCGAGCGAAGACTGCTACAGTTGTGTTTGTGTTACTAGAGAAGGCGTACGTTAGAGCACCAAGGAAGAATATGCCTAGCATCCTGAGGGAGTATGGTATCGAGTGAAGGCTGTTACAGTTGTGTTTGTGTAACTAGAGAAGTCGTACGATAGAGCAAACAGGGAGAAGATGAATAGCATCCTGAGGGATTATGGTATCGAGCGAGGGCTGCTACAGTTGTGTTTGTGTAACTAGAGAAGGCGTACGATGGAGCACCCAGGGAGAAGATGCCTAGCATTCTGAGGGATTATGGTATCGAACGAAGGCTGCTACAGTTGTTTTTGTGTAACTTGAGAAGTCGTACGATGGAGCACCCAGGGAGAAGATGCCTAGCATCCTGAGGGATTATGGTATCGGGCGAGGGCTGCTACAGTTGTGTTTGTGTTCCTAGAGAAGGCGTACGATGGAGCACCCAGGGAGTAGATGCGTAGCATCCTGAGGGATTATGGAATCGAGCAAGTGCTGCTACAGTAGTGTTTGTCTTACTTGAGAAGGCATACGATAGAGCACCCAGGGAGAAGGTGCCTAGCATCCTGAGGGATTATGGTATCGAGCGAAGGCTGCTACAGTTGTGATTGTGTTACATGAGAAGGCGTACGATTGGGCACCCAGGGAGAAGGTGCCTAGCATCCTGAGGGATTATGGTATCGAGCAATTGCTGCTACAGTAGTGTTTGTCGTACTTGAGAAGGCGTACGATAGATCACCCAGGGAGAAGATGCCTAGCATCCTGAGGGATTATGGTATCGGGCGAGGTCTTCTACAGTTGTGTTTGTGTAACTAGAGATGGCGTACGATAGAGCACCAGGGGAGAATATGCCTAGCATCCTGAGGGATTCTGGTTTCGAGCAGAGGCTGCTACAGTTGTGTTTGTGTTACTAGAGAAGGCGTACGATAGAGCACCCAGAGAGAATATGCCTAGCATCTTGAGGGATTATGGTTTCGAGCAGAGGCTGCTAGAGTTGTGTTTGTGTTACTAGAGAAGGCGTACGATAGAGCACCCAGGGAGAAGGTGCCTAGCATCCGGAGGGATTATGGCATCGAGCGAGGGCTGCTACATTTGTGTTTGTGTTACTAGAGAAGGCGTACGATAGAGCACCCAGGCAGAAGATGCCTAGCATCCTGAGGCAATATGGTATCGGGCGAAGGCTGCTACAGTTGTGTTTGTGTAACTAGAGAAGGCGTACGATAGAGCACACAGGGAGAAGATGCCTAGCATCCTGAGGGATTATGGTATCGTGCGAAAGCTGCTACAGTTGTGTTTGTGTTACTAGAGAAGACGTACGATAGAACACCCAGGGAGAAGATGCCTAGCATCCTGAGGGATAACGGTATCGAGCGATGGCTCCTACAGTTGTGTGTGTGTTACTAGAGAAGTCGTAGAATAGAGCACCCAGGGAGAAGGTGCCTAGCATCCTGAGGGATTACGGTATCGAGCAATGGCTCCTACAGTTGTGTGTGTGTTACTAGAGAAGTCGTACGATAGAGCACTCAGGAAGAAGGTGCCTAGCACCCTGAGGGATTATGGTATCGAGCGAGGGCTGCTACAGTTGTGTTTGTTTTACTTGAGAAGGCGTATCATAGAGCACCCAAGGAGAAGGTGCCAAGCATCCTGCGGGATAATGGTATCGAGTGAGGGCTGCTACAGTTGTGTTTATGTTACTAGAGAAGGCGTACGATAGAGCACGCAGGGAGAATGTGCCTAGCATCATGAGGGATTATGGTATCGAGCGAAGGCTGCTACAGTTGTGTTTGTGTTACTGGAGAAGACGTACGATAGAGCACCCAGGGAGAAGATGCCTAGCATCCTGAGGGATTACGGTATCGAGCGATGGCTCCTACAGTTGTGTGTGTGTTACTAGAGAAGTCGTACGATAGAGCACACAGGGAGAAGGTGCCTAGCACCCTGAGGGATTATGGTATCGAGCGAGGGCTGCTAAAGTAGTGTTTTTGTTACTAGACAAGGCGTACGATACAGCACCCAGGAAGAGGATGCCTAGCATCCTGAGGGATTATGGTATCGAGCGAAGGCTGCTACAGTTGTGTTTGTGTTACTAGAGAAGGCGTATGATAGAGCACACAGGGAGAAGATGCCTAGCATCCTGAGGGATTATTGTATCGAGCGATGGCTCCTACAGTTGTGTGTGTGTTACTAGAGAAGTCGTACGATAGAGCACCCAGGGAGAAGGTGCCTAGCACCCTGAGGGATTATGGTATCGAGCGAGGGCTGCTACAGTTGTGTTTGTGTTTCTTGAGAAGGCGTATCATAGAGCACCCAGGGAGAAGGTGCCTAGCATCCTGCGGGATTATGGTATCGAGCGAGGGCTGCTACAGTTGTGTTGTGTTACTAGAGAAGGCGTACTATAGAGCACGCAGGGAGAATGTGCCTAGCATCATGAGGGATTATGGTATCGAGCGAGTGCTTCTACAGTAGTGTTTTTGTTACTAGACAAGGCGAACGATAGAGCACCCAGGGAGAAGATGCCAAGCATCCTGAGGGATTATGGTATCGAGCGAAGGCTTCTACAGTTGTGTTTGTGATACTAGAGAAGGCGTACGATAGAGCACCCAGGGAGAAAATGCCTAGCATCCTGGGGGATTATGGTATCGAGCGAAGGCTGCTAGAGTTGTGTTTGTGTTACTAGAGAAGGCGTGTGATAGAGCACCCAGGGAGAAGATGCCTAGCAACCTGAGGGATAATGGTATCGAGCGAAGGCTGCTACAGTTGTGTTTGTGTTACTAGAGAAGGCTTACGTTAGAGCACCAAGGAAGAATATGCCTAGCATCCTGAGGGAGTATGGTATCGAGCGAAGGCTGCTACAAATGTGTTTGTGTATCTAGAGAAGGCCTACGATAGAGCAAACAGGAAGAAGATGAATAGCATCCTGAGTGATTATGGTATCGAGCGAGGGCTGCTATAGTTGTGTTTGTGTTACTATAGAAGGCGTACGATGGAGCACCCAGGGAGAAGATGCCTAGCATCCTGAAGGATTATGGTATCGAGCAGAGGCTGCTACAGTAGTGTTTGTGTTACTAGAGAAGGCGTCCGATAGAGCACCCAGGGAGAAGGTGCCTAGCATCCTGAGGGATTATGGTATCGAGCGAAGGCTGCTACAGTAGTGTTTGTGTTACTAGAGAAGTCGTAGGATAGAGCACCCAGGGAGAAGGTGCCTAGCATCCCGAGGGATTATGGTATCGAGCGAAGGCTGCTACATTTGTGATTGTGTTACTTGAGAAGGCGTACGATAGGGCACCCATGGAGAAGGAGCCTATCATCCTGAGGGATTATGGTATCGAGCAAATGCAGCTACAGTAGTGTTTGTGTAACTAGAGAAGGCGTACGATAGAGCACCCAGGAAGAAGATGCCTAGCATCCTGAGGGATTATGGTTTCGATCAGAGGCTGCTACAGTTGTGTTAGTGTTACTAGAGAAGGCGTACAATAGATCACCCAGGGAAAAGGTGCCTAGAATCCTGAGGGATTATGGTATCGAGCGAGGGCTGCTACAGTTGTGTTTGTGTGACTTTAGAAGGCGTACGATAGCGCACACAGGGAGAAGATGCCTAGCATCCTGAGGGTTTGTGGTATCGAGCAGAGGCTGCTACATTTGTGTTTGTGTTACTAGATAAGGCGTACGATAGAGCACCCAGGGAGAAGATGCCTAGCATCCTGAGGGATTATGGTATCGAGCAGAGACTGCTACAGGTGTGTTTGTGTTACTAGAGATGGCGTACGATAGAGCACCCAGGGAGAAGTTGCCTAGCATCCTGAGGGATTAAGGCTTCAAGCGAGAGCTGCTACAATTGTGTTTGTGTTACTAGAGAAGGCGTACGATAGAGCACCCAGGCAGAAGATGCCTAGCATCCTGAGGCATTCTGGTATCGACCGAAGGCTGCTACAGTTGTGTTTGTGTAACTAGAGAAGGCGTACGATAGAGCACACAGGGAGAACATGCCTAGCATCCTGAGGGATTATGGTATCGAGCAAGTGCTGCTACAGTAGTGTTTGTCTTACTTCAGGAGGCGTACGATACAGCACCCAGGGAGAAGATGCCTAGCATCCTGGGGGATTATTGTATCGGGCGAGTTCTGCTAGAGTTGTGTTTGTGTTACTAGAGAAGGCGTACGATAGAGCACCCTGGGAGAGGGTGCCTAGCATCCTGAGGGATTATGGTATCGAGCGAGGGCTGCTACAGTTGTGTTTGTGTTACTTGAGAAGGCGTACGATAGAGCACCCAGGGAGAAGATGCCTAGCATCCTGAGGGATTATGGTATCGAGCGAAGGCTGCTACAGTTGTTTTTGTGTAACTTGAAAAGTCGTACGATGGAGCACCCAGGGAGAAGATGCCTAGCATCCTGAGGGATTATGGTATCGAGCGAGGGCTGCTACAGTTGTGTTTGTGTTACTAGAGAAGGCGTACGATGGAGCACCCAGGGAAAAGATGCCTAGCACCCTGAGGGATTATGGTCTCGAGCAGAGGCTGCTACAGTAGTGTTTGTGTTACTTGAGAAGGCGTACGGTAGAGCACCCAGAGAGTAGGTGCCTAGCATCCTGAGGGATTATGGTATCGAGCGAAGGCTGCTACAGTTGTGTTTGTGTTACTAGAGAAGTCGTACGATAGAGCACCCAGGGAGAAGACGCCTAGCATCCTGAGGGATTATGGTATCGACCGAGGGCTGCTAGAGTTGTGTTTGTGTTACTAGAGAAGGCGTACTATAGAGCACGCAGGGAGAAGGTGCCTAGCGTCCTGAGGGATTATGGTATCGAGCAAGGGTTGCTTCAGTAGTGTGTGTGTGTTACTAGAGAAGTCGCAAGATAGAGCACCCAGGGAGAAGGTGCCTAGCATCCTGAGGGACTATGGTATCGACCGAGGGCTGCTACAGTTCTGTTTGTGTTACTGGAGAAGGCGTACGATGGAGCACCCACGGAGAAGATGCCTAGCATACTGAGGGATTATGGTATCGAGCAGAGGCTGCTACAGTTTTGTTTGTGTTACTAGAGAAGGCGTACGATAGAGCACCCAGGGAGAAGGTGCCTAAGATCCTGAGGGATTATGGTATCGAGCGAGTGCTGCTAAAGTTGTTTAGTGTAACTTGAGAAGTCGTACGACGGAGCACCCAGAGAGAAGATGCCTAGCATCCTGAGGGATTATGGTATTGAGCGAGGGCTGCTACAGTTGTGTTTGTGTTACTAGAGAAGGCGTACGATGGAGCACCCAGGGAGAAGATGCCCAGCATACTGTGGGATTATGGTATCGAGCAGTGGCTGCTACAGTTTTGTTTGTGTTACTAGAGAAGGCGTACGATAGAGCACCCAGGAAGAAGGTGCCTAGCATCCTGAGGGATTATGGTATCGAGCAAGGGCTGCTACAGTAGTGTTTGTCTTACTTGAGTAGGCGTACGATAGAGCACCCAGGGAGAAGATGCCTAGCATCCTGAGGGATTATGGTATCGGGGAACGCTGCTACAGTTGTGTTTGTGTTACTAGAGGAAGCGTACGATAGAACACCCATGGAGAAGGTGCCTAGCATCCTGAGGGATTATGGTATCGAGCGAGGGCTGCTACAGTTGTGAATGAGTTACTAGAGAAACCGTACGATAGAGCACCCAGGGAGAAGATGCCTAGCATCCTGAGGGATTATGGTATCGGGGAAGGCTGCTACAGTTGTGTTTGTGTTACTAGAGAAAGCGTACAATAGAGCACCCAGGGAGAAGATGCCTAGCATCCTGAGGGATTATGGTATCGAGCAAGTGCTGCTACAGTAGTGTTTGTCTTACTTCAGAAGGCGTACGATAGAGCACCCAGGGAGAAGATGCCTAGCATCCTGAGGGATTATGGTATCGGCCGAGGGCTGTTACAGTTGTGTTTGTGTTACTAGAGAAGGCGTACGATAGTGCACCCAGGGAGAAGGTGCCTAGCATCCTGAGGGATGATGGTATCGAGCGAGGGCTGCTACAGTTGTGTTTGTGTTACTTTAGAAGGCGTAAGATAGCGCACCCAGGGAGAAGTTACCTAGCATCCTGAGGGTTTGTGGTATCAAGCAGAGGCTGCTACAGTTGTGTTTGTGTTACTAGAGATGGCGTACGATAGAGCACCCAGGGAGAAGATGCCTAGCATCCTGAGGGATTATGGTTTCAAGCAGAGGCTGCTACAGTTGTGTTTGTGTTACTAGAGAAGGCGTACGATGGAGCACCCAGGGAGAAGGTGCCTAGCATCCTGAGGGATTATGGCATCGAGCGAGGGCTGCTACAGTTGCGTTTGTGTTACTAGAGAAGGCGTACGATAGAGCACCCAGGCAGAAGATGCCTAGCATCCTGGGGCATTATGGTATCGAGCGAAGGCTGCTACAGTTGTGTTTGTGTAACTAGAGAAGGCGTACGATAGAGCACACAGGGAGAAGATGCCTAGCATCCAGAGGGATTATGGTATCGAGTGAAGGCTGCTACAGTTGTGTTTGTGTAACTAGAGATGGCGTACGATAGAGCACCCAGGTGAAGATGCCTAGCATCCTGAGGAATTATGGTATCGAGCGAAGGCTGCTACAGTTGTGTTTGTGTAACTAGAGAAGGCGTACGATAGAGCATACAGGGAGAAGATGCCTAGCATCCTCAGGGATTATGGTATCGAGCGAAGGGTGTTACAGTTGTTTTTGTGTAACTTGAGAAGTCTTACGATGGAGCACCCAGGGAGAAGATGCCTAGCATCCTGAGGAATTATGGTATCGAGCGAGGGCTGCTACAGTTGTGTGTGTGTTAAAAGAGAAGTCGTACGATAGAGCACCCAGGGAGAAGGTGCCTAGCACCCTGAGGGAGTATGGTATCGAGCGAGGGCTGCTACTTAGTGTGTTTGTTACTAGACAAGGCGTACGATAGAGCACCCAGGGAGAAGATGCCTAGCATCCTGAGGGATTATGGTATCGAGCGAAGGCTGCTACAGTTGTGTTTGTGTTACTAGAGAAGGCGTACGATAGAGCACCCAGGGAGAAGGTGCCTAGCATCCTGAGGGATTGTGGTATCGAGCGAAGGCTCCTAGAGTTGTGTGTGTGTTACTAGAGATGTCGTACGATAGAGCACCCAGGGAGTAGGTGCCTAGCACCCTGAGGGATTATGGTATCGAGCGAGGGCTGCTACAGTTGTGTTTGTGTATCTAGAGAAGGCGTACGATAGAGCACCCAGGGAGAAGTTGCCTAGCATCCTGGTGGTTTATGGTATCGAGCGAGGGCTGCTACAGTTGTGTTTGTGTTACTAGAGAAGGCGTACTATAGAGCACGCAGGGAGAAGGTGCCTAGCTTCATGAGGGATTAAGGTATCGAGCGAGTGCTGCTACACTAGTGTTTTTGTTACTAGACAAGGCGTACGATAGAGCACCCAGGGAGAAGATGCCTAGCATCCTGAGGGATTATGGTATCGAGCGCAGGCTGCTACAGTTGTGTTTGTGTTACTAGAGAAGGCGTACGATAGAGCACCCAGGGAGAAGATGCCTAGCATCCTGGGGGATTATGGTATCGAGCGAAGGCTGCTAGAGTTGTGTTTGTGTTACTAGAGAAGGCGTGCGATAGAGCACCCAGGGAGAAGATGCCTAGCATCCTGAGGGATTATGGTATCGTGCGAAGGCTGCTACAGTTGTGTTTGTGTTACTAGAGAAGACGTACGATAGAGCACCCAGGGAGAAGATGCCTAGCATCCTGAGGGATTATGTTATCGAGCGAAGACTGCTACAGTTGTGTTTGTGTTACTAGAGAAGGCGGACGTTAGAGCACCAAGGAAGAATATGCCTAGCATCCTGAGGGAGTATGGTATCGAACGAAGGCTGCTACAGTTGTTTTTGTGTAACTTGAGAAGTCGTACGATGGAGCACCCAGGGAGAAAATGCCTAGCATCCTGAGGGATTATGTTATCGAGCGAAGACTGCTACAGTTGTGTTTGTGTAACTAGAGAAGGCGTACGATGGAGCACCCAGGGAGAAGATGCCTAGCATCCTGAGGGATTATGGTATCGAACGAAGGCTGCTACAGTTGTTTTTGTGTAACTTGAGAAGTCGTACGATGGAGCACCCAGGGAGAAGATGCCTAGAGTCCTGAGGGATTATGGTATCGGGCGAGGGCTGCTACAGTTGTGTTTGTGTGACTAGAGAAGACGTACGATAGAGAACCCAGGGAGGAGATGCCTAGCATCCTGAGGGATTATGGTATCGGGCGAGGGCTTCTACAGTTGTGTTTGTGTAACTAGAGATGGCGTACGATAGAGCACCCAGGGAGAATATGCCTAGCATCCTGAGGGATTCTTGTTTCGAGCAGAGGCTGCTACAGTTGTGTTTGTGTTACTAGAGAAGGCGTACGATAGAGCACCCAGGGAGAATATGCCTAGCATCCTGAGGGATTATGGTTTCGAGCAGAGGCTGCTACAGCTGTGTTTGTGTTACTAGAGAAGGCGTACGATAGAGCACCCAGAGAGAAGGTGCCTAGCATCCGGAGGGATTATGGCATCGAGCGAGGGCTGCTACATTTGTGTTTGTGTTACTAGAGAAGGCGTACGATAGAGCACCCAGGCAGAAGATGCCTAGCATCCTGAGGCAATATGGTATCGGGCGAAGGCTGCTACAGTTGTGTTTGTGTAACTAGAGAAGGCGTACGATAGAGCACACAGGGAGAAGATGCCTAGCATCCTGAGGGATTATGGTATCTTGCGAAGGCTGCTACAGTTGTGTTTGTGTTACTAGAGAAGACGTACGATAGAGCACCCAGGGAGAAGATGCCTAGCATCCTGAGGGATAACGGTATCGAGCGATGGCTCCTACAGTTGTGTGTGTGTTACTAGAGAAGTCGTACGATAGAGCACCCAGGGATTAGGTGCCTAGCATCCTGAGGGATTACGGTATCGAGCGATGGCTCCTACAGTTGTGTGTGTGTTACTAGAGAAGTCGTACGATAGAGCACACAGGGAGAAGGTGCCTAGCACCCTGAGGGATTATGGTATCGAGCGAGGGCTGCTTCAGTTGTGTTTGTTTTACTTGAGAAGGCGTATCATAGAGCATCCAAGGAGAAGGTGCCAAGCATCCTGCGGGATTATGGTATCGAGTGAGGGCTGCTACAGTTGTGTTTGTGTTACTAGAGAAGGCGTGCGATAGAGCACCCAGGCAGAAGATGCCTAGCATCCTGAGGGATTATGGTATCGAGCGAAGGCTGCTACAGTTGTGTTTGTGTGACTAGAGAAGACGTACGATAGAGAACCCAGGGAGAAGATGCCTAGCATCCTGAGGGATTACGGTATCGAGCGATGGCTCCTACAGTTGTGTGTGTGTTACTAGAGAAGTCGTACGATAGAGCACACATGGAGATGGTGCCTAGCACCCTGAGGGATTAAGGTATCGATCGAGGGCTGCAACAGTTGTGTTTGTGTACCTAGAGAAGGCGTACGATAGAGCTCCCAGGGAGAAGGTGCCTAGCATCCTGGTGGATTATGGTATCGAGCGAGGGCTGCTACAGTTGTGTTTGTGTTACTAGAGAAGGCGTACTATAGAGCACGCAGGGAGAAGGTGCCTAGCATCATGAGGGATTAAGGTATCGAGCGAGTGCTGCTACACTAGTGTTTTTGTTACTAGACAAGGCGTACGATAGAGCACCCAGGGAGAAGATGCCTAGCATCGTGAGGGATTATGGTATCGAGCGCAGGCTGCTACAGTTGTGTTTGTGTTACTAGAGAAGGCGTACGATAGAGCACCCAGGGAGAAGATGCCTAGCATCCTGGGGGATTATGGTATCGAGCGAAGGCTGCTAGAGTTGTGTTTGTGTTACTAGAGAAGGCGTGCGATAGAGCACCCAGGGAGAAGATGCCTAGCATCCTGAGGGATTATGTTATCGAGCGAAGACTGCTACAGTTGTGTTTGTGTTACTAGAGAAGGCGTACGTTAGAGCACCAAGGAAGAATATGCCTAGCATCCTGAGGTAGTATGGTATCGAGTGAAGGCTGCTACACTTGTGTTTGTGTAACTAGAGAAGTCGTACGATAGAGCAAACAGGGAGAAGATGAATAGCATCCTGAGGGATTATGGTATCGAGCGAGGGCTGCTACAGTTGTGTTTGTGTAACTAGAGAAGGCGTACGATGGAGCACCCAGGGAGAAGATGCCTAGCATCCTGAGGGATTATGGTATCGAACGAAGGCTGCTGCAGTTGTTTTTGTGTAGTTTGAGAAGTCGTACGATGGAGCACCCAGGGAGAAGATGCCTAGCATCCTGAGGGATTATGGTATCGGGCGAGGGCTGCTACAGTTGTGTTTGTGTTACTAGAGAAGGCGTACGATGGAGCACCCAGGGAGAAGATGCGTAGCATCCTGAGGGATTATGGTATCGAGCAAGTGCTGCTACAGTAGTGTTTGTCTTACTTGAGAAGGCATACGATAGAGCACCCAGGGAGAAGGTGCCTAGCATCCTGAGGGATTATGGTATCGAGCGAAGGCTGCTACAGTTGTGATTGTGTTACATGAGAAGGCGTACGATTGGGCGCCCAGGGAGAAGGTGCCTAGCATCCTGAGGGATTATGGTATCGAGCAAGTGCTGCTACAGTAGTGTTTGTCATACTTGAGAAGGCGTACGATAGATCACCCAGGGAGAAGATGCCTAGCATCCTGAGGGATTATGGTATCGGGCGAGGGCTTCTACAGTTGTGTTTGTGTAACTAGATATGGCGTACGATAGAGCACCCAGGGAGAATATGCCTAGCATCCTGAGGGATTCTGGTTTCGAGCAGAGGCTGCTACAGTTGTGTTTGTGTTACTAGAGAAGGCGAACGATAGAACACCCAGGGAGAATATGCCTAGCATCCTGAGGGATTATGGTTTCGAGCAGAGGCTGCTACAGTTGTGTTTGTGTTACTAGAGAAGGCGTACGATAGATCACCCAGAGAGAAGGTGCCTAGCATCCGGAGGGATTATGGCATCGAGCGAGGGCTGCTACATTTGTGTTTGTGTTACTAGAGAAGGCGTACGATAGAGCACCCAGGCAGAAGATGCCTAGCATCCTGAGGCAATATGGTATCGGGCGAAGGCTGCTACAGTTGTGTTTGTGCAACTAGAGAAGGCGTACGATAGAGCACATAGGGAGAAGATGCCTAGCATCCTGAGGGATTATGGTATCGTGCGAAGGCTGCTACAGTTGTGTTTGTGTTACTAGAGAAGACGTACGATAGAGCACCCAGGGAGAAAGTGCCTAGCATCCTGAGGGATAACGGTATCGAGCGATGGCTCCTACAGTTGTGTGTGTGTTACTAGAGAAGTCGTACGATAGAGCACCCAGGGAGAAGGTGCCTAGCATCCTGAGGGATTACGATATCGAGCGATGGCTCCTACATTTGTGTGTGTGTTACTAGAGAAGTCGTACGATTGAGCACACAGGGAGAAGTTGCCTAGCACCCTGAGGGATTATGGTATCGAGCGAGGGCTGCTACAGTTGTGTTTGTTTTACTTGAGAAGGCGTATCATAGAGCATCCAAGGAGAAGGTGCCAAGCATCCTGCGGGATTATGGTATCGAGTGAGGGCTGCTACAGTTGTGTTTGTGTTACTAGAGAAGGCGTACGATAGAGCACCCAGGCAGAAGATGCCTAGCATCCTGAGGGATTATGGTATCGAGCAAAGGATGCTACAGTTGTGTTTGTGTGACTAGAGAAGACGTACGATAGAGAACCCAGGGTGAAGATGCCTAGCATCCTGAGGGATTACGGTATCGAGCGATGGCTCCTACAGTTGTGTGTGTGTTACTAGAGAAGTCGTACGATAGAGCACACAGGGAGAAGGTGCCTAGCACCCTGAGGGATTAAGGTATCGATCGAGGGCTGCTACAGTTGTGTTTGTGTTACTTGAGAAGGCGTATCATAGAGCACCCAGGGAGAAGGTGCCTAGCATCCTGCGGGATTATGGTATCGAGCGAGGGCTGCTACAGTAGTGTTTTTGTTACTAGACAAGGCGTACGATACAGCACCCAGGCAGAAGATGCCTAGCATCCTGAGGGTTTATGGTATCGGGGAAGGCTGCTACAGTTGTGTTTGTGTTACTAGAGAAAGCGTACAATAGAGCACCCAGGGAGAAGATGCCTAGCATCCTGAGGGATTATGGTATCGAGCAAGTGCTGCTACAGTAGTGTTTGTCTTACTTCAGAAGGCGTACGATAGAGCACCCAGGGAGAGGATGCCTAGCATCCTGAGGGATTATGGTATCGGCCGAGGGCTGCTACAGTTGTGTTTGTGTTACTAGAGAAGGCGTACGATAGAGCACCCAGGGAGAAGGTGCCTAGCTTCCTGAGGGATTATCGTATCGAGCGAGGGCTGCTACAGTTGTGTTTGTGTTACTTTAGAAGGCGTACGATAGCGCACCCAGGGAGAAGATACCTAGCATCCTGAGGGTTTGTGGTATCAAGCAGAGGCTGCTACAGTTGTGTTTGTGTTACGAGAGAAGGCGTACGATAGAGCACCCAGGGAGAAGATGCCTAGCATCCTGAGGGATTATGGTTTCGAGCAGAGGCTGCTACAGTTGTGTTTGTGTTACTAGAGAAGGCGTACGATGGAGCACCCAGGGAGAAGGTGCCTAGCACCCTGAGGGATTATGGCATCGAGCGAGGGCTGCTACAGTTGCGTTTGTGTTACTAGAGAAGGCGTACGATAGAGCATCCAGGCAGAAGATGCCTAGCATCCTGAGGCATTATGGTATCGAGCGAAGGCTGCTACAGTTGTGTTTGTGTAACTAGAGAAGGCGTACGATAGAGCACACAGGGAGAAGATGCCTAGCATCCAGAGGGATTATGGTATCGAGTGAAGGTTGCTACTGTTGTGTTTGTGTAACTAGAGATGGCGTACGATAGAGCACCCAGGAAGAAGATGCCAAGCATCCTGAGAGATTATGGTATCGAGCGAAGGCTGCTACAGTTGTGTTTGTGTAACTAGAGAAGGCGTACGATAGAGCACACAGGGAGAAGATGCCTAGCATCCTCAGGTATTATGGTATCGAGCGAAGGGTGCTACAGTTGTTTTTGTGTAACTTGAGAAGTCGTACGATGGAGCACCCAGGGAGAAGATGCCTAGCATCCTGAGGAATTATGGTATCGAGCGAGGGCTGCAACAGTTGTCTGTGTGTTACTAGAGAAGTCGTACGATAGAGCACCCAGGGAGAAGGTGCCTAGCACCCTGAGGGATTATGGTATCGAGCGAAGGCTGCTACAGTAGTGTGTTTGTTACTAGACAAGGCGTACGATAGAGCACCCAGGGAGAAGATGCCTAGCATCCTGAGGGATTGTGGTATCGAGCGAAGGCTCCTACAGTTGTGTGTGTGTTACTAGAGAAGTCGTACGATAGAGCACCCAGGGAGAAGGTGCCTAGCACCCTGAGGGATTATGGTATCGAGCGAGGGCTGCTACAGTTGTGTTTGTGTAACTAGAGAAGGCGTACGATAGAGCACCCAGGGAGAAGGTGCCTAGCATCCTGGTGGATTATGGTATCGAGCCAGGGCTGCTACAGTTGTGTTTGTGTTACTAGAGAAGGCGTACTATAGAGCACGCAGGGAGAAGGTGCCTAGCATCATGAGGGATTATGGTATCGAGCGAGTGCTGCTACACTAGTGTTTTTGTTACTAGACAAGGCGTACGATAGAGCACCCAGGGAGAAGATGCCTAGCATCCTGAGGGATTATGCTATCGAGCGCAGGCTGCTACAGTTGTGTTTGTGTTACTAGAGGAGGCGTACGATAGAGCACCCACGGAGAAGATGCCTAGCATCCAGGGGGATTATGGTATCGAGCGAAGGCTGCTAGAGTTGTGTTTGTGTTACTAGAGAAGGCGTGCGATAGAGCACCCAGGGAGAAGATGCCTAGCATCCTGAGGGATTATGTTATCGAGCGAAGACTGCTACAGTTGTGTTTGTGTTACTAGAGAAGGCGTACGTTAGAGCACCAAGGAAGCATATGCCTAGCATCCTGAGGGAGTATGGTATCGAGTGAAGGCTGTTAGAGTTGTGTTTGTGTAACTAGAGAAGTCGTACGATAGAGCAAACAGGGAGAAGATGAATAGCATCCTGAGGGATTATGGTATCGAACGAAGGCTGCTACAGTTGTTTTTGTGTAACTTGAGAAGTCGTACGATGGAGCACCCAGGGAGAAGATGCCTAGCATCCTGAGGGATTATGGTATCGGGCGAGGGCTGCTACAGTTGTGTTTGTGTTACTAGAGAAGGCGTACGATGGAGCACCCAGGGAGTAGATGCGTAGCATCCTGAGGGATTATGGAATCCAGCAAGTGCTACTACAGTAGTGTTTGTCTTACTTGAGAAGGCATAAGATAGAGCACCCAGGGAGAAGGTGCCTAGCATCCTGAGGGATTATGGTATCGAGCGAAGGCTGCTACAGTTGTGATTGTGTTACATGAGAAGGCGTACGATAGATCACCCAGGGAGAAGATGCCTAGCATCCTGAGGGATTATGGTATCGGGCGAGGGCTTCTACAGTTGTGTTTGTGTAACTAGAGATGGCGTACGATAGAGCACCAGGGGAGAATATGCCTAGCATCCTGAGGGATTCTGGTTTCGAGCGATGGCTCCTACAGTTGTGTGTGTGTTACTAGAGAAGTCGTACGATAGAGCACACAGGAAGAAGGTGCCTAGCATCCGGAGGGATTATGGCATCGAGCGAGGGCTGCTACATTTGTGTTGGTGTTACTAGAGAAGGCGTACGATAGAGCACCCAGGCAGAAGATGCCTAGCATCCTGAGGCAATACGGTATCGGGCGAAGGCTGCTACAGTTGAGTTTGTGTAACTAGAGAAGGCGTACGATAGAGCACACAGGGAGAAGATGCCTAGCATCCTGAGGGAATATGGTATCGTGCGAAGGCTGCTACAGTTGTGTTTGTGTTACTAGAGAAGACGTACGATAGAGCACCCAGGGAGAAGATGCCTAGCAGCCTGAGGGATAACGGTATCGAGCGATGGCTCCTACAGTTGTGTGTGTGTTACTAGAGAAGTCGTACGATAGAGCACCCAGGGAGAAGGTGCCTAGCATCCTGAGGGATTACGGTATCGAGCGATGGCTCCTACAGTTGTGTGTGTGTTACTAGAGAAGTCGTACGATAGAGCACACAGGAAGAAGGTGCCTAGCACCCTGAGGGATTATGGTATCGAGCGAGGGCTGCTACAGTTGTGTTTGTTTTACTTGAGAAGGCGTATCATAGAGCACCCAAGGAAAAGGTGCCAAGCATCCTGCGGGATAATGGTATCGAGTGAGGGCTGCTACAGTTGTGTTTATGTTACTAGAGAAGGCGTACGATAGAGCACCCAGGCAGAAGATGCCTAGCATCCTGAGGGATTGTGGTATCGAGCGAAGGCTGCTACAGTTGTGTTTGTGTTACTAGAGAAGACGTACGATAGAGCACCCAGGGAGAAGATGCCTAGCATCCTGAGGGATTACGGTATCGAGCGATGGCTCCTACAGTTGTGTGTGTGTTACTAGAGAAGTCGTACGATAGAGCACACAGGGAGAAGGTGCCTAGCACCCTGAGGGATTCTGGTATCGAGCGAGGGCTGCTACAGTAGTGTTTTTGTTACTAGACAAGGCGTACGATACAGCACCCAGGGAGAAGATGCCTAGCATCCTGAGGGATTATGGTATCGAGCGAAGGCTGCTACAGTTGTGTTTGTGTTACAAGAGAAGGCGTACGATAGAGCACACAGGGAGAAGATGCCTAGCATCCTGAGGGATTATTGTATCGAGCGATGGCTACTACAGTTGTGTGTGTGTTACTAGAGAAGTCGTACGATAGAGCACCCAGGGAGAAGATGCCTAGCATCGTGGGGGATTATGGTATCGAGCGAGGGCTGCTACAGTTGTGTTTGTGTTTCTTGAGAAGGCGTATCATAGAGCACCCAGGTAGAAGGTGCCTAGCATCATGAGGGATTATGGTATCGAGCGAGTGCTGCTACAGTAGTGTTTTTGTTACTAGACAAGGCGAACGATAGAGCACCCAGGGAGAAGATGCCTAGCATCCTGAGGGATTATGGTATCGAGCGAAGGCTTCTACAGTTGTTTTTGTGTAGTTTGAGAAGTCGTACGATGGAGCACCCAGGGAGAAGATGCCTAGCATCCTGAGGGATTATGGTATCGAACGAAGGCTGCTACAGTTGTTTTTGTGTAGTTGGAGAAGTCGTACGATGGAGCACCCAGGGAGAAGATGCCTAGCATCCTGAGGGATTATGGTATCGGGCGAGGGCTGCTACAGTTGTGTTTGTGTTACTAGAGAAGGCGTACGATGGAGCACCCAGGGAGAAGATGCGTAGCATCCTGAGGGATTATGGTATCGAGCAAGTGCTGCTACAGTAGTGTTTGTCTTACTTGAGAAGGCATACGATAGAGCACCCAGGGAGAAGGTGCCTAGCATCCTGAGGGATTATGGTATCGAGCGAAGGCTGCAACAGTTGTGATTGTGTTACATGAGAAGGCGTACGATTGGCCGCCCAGGGAGAAGGTGCCTAGCATCCTGAGGGATTATGGTATCGAGCAAGTGCTGCTACAGTAGTGTTTGTCATACTTGAGAAGGCGTACGATAGATCACCCAGGGAGAAGATGCCTAGCATCCTGAGGGATTATGGTATCGGGCGAGGGCTTCTACAGTTGTGTTTGTGTAACTAGATATGGCGTACGATAGAGCACCCAGGGAGAATATGCCTAGCATCCTGAGGGATTCTGGTTTCGAGCAGAGGCTGCTACAGTTGTGTTTGTGTTACTAGAGAAGGCGAACGATAGAACACCCAGGGAGAATATGCCTAGCATCCTGAGGGAATATGGTTTCGAGCAGAGGCTGCTACAGTTGTGTTTGTGTTACTAGAGAAGGCGTACGATAGATCACCCAGAGAGAAGGTGCCTAGCATCCGGAGGGATTATGGCATCGAGCGAGGGCTGCTACAGTTGTGTTTGTGCAACTAGAGAAGGCGTACGATAGAGCACACAGGGAGAAGATGCCTAGCATCCTGAGGGATTATGGTATCGTGCGAAGGCTGCTACAGTTGTGTTTGTGTTACTAGAGAAGACGTACGATAGAGCACCCAGGGAGAAAGTGCCTAGCATCCTGAGGGATAACGGTATCGAGCGATGGCTTCTACAGTTGTGTGTGTGTTACTAGAGAAGTCGTACGATAGAGCACCCAGGGAGAAGGTGCCTAGCATCCTGAGGGATTACGATATCGAGCGATGGCTCCTACATTTGTGTGTGTGTTACTAGAGAAGTCGTACGATTGAGCACACAGGGAGAAGTTGCCTAGCACCCTGAGGGATTATGGTATCGAGCGAGGGCTGCTACAGTTGTGTTTGTTTTACTTGAGAAGGCGTATCATAGAGCATCCAAGGAGAAGGTGCCAAGCATCCTGCGGGATTATGGTATCGAGTGAGGGCTGCTACAGTTGTGTTTGTGTTACTAGAGAAGGCGTACGATAGAGCACCCAGGCAGAAGATGCCTAGCATCCTGAGGGATTATGGTATCGAGCAAAGGCTGCTACAGTTGTGTTTGTGTGACTAGAGAAGACGTACGATAGAGAACCCAGGGAGAAGATGCCTAGCATCCTGAGGGATTACGGTATCGAGCGATGGCTCCTACAGTTGTGTGTGTGTTACTAGAGAAGTCGTACGATAGAGCACACAGGGAGAAGGTGCCTAGCACCCTGAGGGATTAAGGTATCGATCGAGGGCTGCTACAGTTGTGTTTGTGTTACTTGAGAAGGCGTATCATAGAGCACCCAGGGAGAAGGTGCCTAGCATCCTGCGGGATTATGGTATCGAGCGAGGGCTGCTACAGTAGTGTTTTTGTTACTAGACAAGGCGTACGATACAGCACCCAGGCAGAAGATGCCTAGCATCCTGAGGGTTTATGGTATCGGGGAAGGCTGCTACAGTTGTGTTTGTGTTACTAGAGAAAGCGTACAATAGAGCACCCAGGGAGAAGATGCCTAGCATCCTGAGGGATTATGGTATCGAGCAAGTGCTGCTACAGTAGTGTTTGTCTTACTTCAGAAGGCGTACGATAGAGCACCCAGGGAGAGGATGCCTAGCATCCTGAGGGATTATGGTATCGGCCGAGGGCTGCTACAGTTGTGTTTGTGTTACTAGAGAAGGCGTACGATAGAGCACCCAGGGAGAAGGTGCCTAGCTTCCTGAGGGATTATCGTATCGAGCGAGGGCTGCTACAGTTGTGTTTGTGTTACTTTAGAAGGCGTACGATAGCGCACCCAGGGAGAAGATACCTAGCATCCTGAGGGTTTGTGGTATCAAGCAGAGGCTGCTACAGTTGTGTTTGTGTTACGAGAGAAGGCGTACGATAGAGCACCCAGGGAGAAGATGCCTAGCATCCTGAGGGATTATGGTTTCGAGCAGAGGCTGCTACAGTTGTGTTTGTGTTACTAGAGAAGGCGTACGATAGAGCACCCAGGCAGAAGATGCCTAGCATCCTGAGGCATTATGGTATCGAGCGAAGGCTGCTACAGTTGTGTTTGTGTAACTAGAGAAGGCGTACGATAGAGCACACAGGGAGAAGATGCCTAGCATCCAGAGGGATTATGGTATCGAGTGAAGGTTGCTACAGTTGTGTTTGTGTAACTAGAGATGGCGTACGATAGAGCACCCAGGAAGAAGATGCCAAGCATCCTGAGAGATTATGGTATCGAGCGAAGGCTGCTACAGTTGTGTTTGTGTAACTAGAGAAGGCGTACGATAGAGCACACAGGGAGAAGATGCCTAGCATCCTCAGGTATTATGGTATCGAGCGAAGGGTGCTACAGTTGTTTTTGTGTAACTTGAGAAGTCGTACGATGGAGCACCCAGGGAGAAGATGCCTAGCATCCTGAGGAATTATGGTATCGAGCGAGGGCTGCTACAGTTGTGTGTGTGTTACTAGAGAAGTCGTACGATAGAGCACCCAGGGAGAAGGTGCCTAGCACCCTGAGGGATTATGGTATCGAGCGAGGGCTGCTACAGTAGTGTGTTTGTTACTAGACAAGGCGTACGATAGAGCACCCAGGGAGAAGATGCCTAGCATCCTGAGGGATTGTGGTATCGAGCGAAGGCTCCTACAGTTGTGTGTGTGTTACTAGAGAAGTCGTACGATAGAGCACCCAGGGAGAAGGTGCGTAGCACCCTGAGGGATTATGGTATCGAGCGAGGGCTGCTACAGTTGTGTTTGTGTAACTAGAGAAGGCGTACGATAGAGCACCCAGGGAGAAGGTGCCTAGCATCCTGGTGGATTATGGTATCGAGCCAGGGCTGCTACAGTTGTGTTTGTGTTACTAGAGAAGGCGTACTATAGAGCACGCAGGGAGAAGGTGCCTAGCATCATGAGGGATTATGGTATCGAGCGAGTGCTGCTACACTAGTGTTTTTGTTACTAGACAAGGCGTACGATAGAGCACCCAGGGAGAAGATGCCTAGCATCCTGAGGGATTATGCTATCGAGCGCAGGCTGCTACAGTTGTGTTTGTGTTACTAGAGAAGGCGTACGATAGAGCACCCACGGAGAAGATGCCTAGCATCCAGGGGGATTATGGTATCGAGCGAAGGCTGCTAGAGTTGTGTTTGTGTTACTAGAGAAGGCGTGCGATAGAGCACCCAGGGAGAAGATGCCTAGCATCCTGAGGGATTATGTTATCGAGCGAAGACTGCTAAAGTTGTGTTTGTGTTACTAGAGAAGGCGTACGTTAGAGCACCAAGGAAGCATATGCCTAGCATCCTGAGGGAGTATGGTATCGAGTGAAGGCTGTTAGAGTTGTGTTTGTGTAACTAGAGAAGTCGTACGATAGAGCAAACAGGGAGAAGATGAATAGCATCCTGAGGGATTATGGTATCGAACGAAGGCTGCTACAGTTGTTTTTGTGTAACTTGAGAAGTCGTACGATGGAGCACCCAGGGAGAAGATGCCTAGCATCCTGAGGGATTATGGTATCGGGCGAGGGCTGCTACAGTTGTGTTTGTGTTACTAGAGAAGGCGTACGATGGAGCACCCAGGGAGTAGATGCGTAGCATCCTGAGGGATTATGGAATCCAGCAAGTGCTACTACAGTAGTGTTTGTCTTACTTGAGAAGGCATAAGATAGAGCACACAGGGAGAAGATGCCTAGCATCCTGAGGGATTATGGTATCGAGCGAAGGCTGCTACAGTTGTGATTGTGTTACATGAGAAGGCGTACGATTGGGCACCCAGGGAGAAGGTGCCTAGCATCCTGAGGGATTATGGTATCGAGCAATTGCTGCTACAGTAGTGTTTGTCTTACTTGAGAAGGCGTACGATAGATCACCCAGGGAGAAGATGCCTATCATCCTGAGGGATTATGGTATCGGGCGAGGGCTTCTACAGTTGTGTTTGTGTAACTAGAGATGGCGTACGATAGAGCACCAGGGGAGAATATGCCTAGCATCCTGAGGGATTCTGGTTTCGAGCGATGGCTCCTACAGTTGTGTGTGTGTTACTAGAGAAGTCGTACGATAGAGCACACAGGAAGAAGGTGCCTAGCATCCGGAGGGATTATGGCATCGAGCGAGGGCTGCTACATTTGTGTTTGTGTTACTAGAGAAGGCGTACGATAGAGCACCCAGGCAGAAGATGCCTAGCATCCTGAGGCAATATGGTATCGGGCGAAGGCTGCTACAGTTGAGTTTGTGTAACTAGAGAAGGCGTACGATAGAGCACACAGGGAGAAGATGCCTAGCATCCTGAGGGAATATGGTATCGTGCGAAGGCTGCTACAGTTGTGTTTGTGTTACTAGAGAAGACGTACGATAGAGCACCCAGGGAGAAGATGCCTAGCAGCCTGAGGGATAACGGTATCGAGCGATGGCTCCTACAGTTGTGTGTGTGTTACTAGAGAAGTCGTACGATAGAGCACCCAGGGGGAAGGTGCCTAGCATCCTGAGGGATTACGGTATCGAGCGATGGCTCCTACAGTTGTGTGTGTGTTACTAGAGAAGTCGTACGATAGAGCACACAGGAAGAAGGTGCCTAGCACCCTGAGGGATTATGGTATCGAGCGAGGGCTGCTACAGTTGTGTTTGTTTTACTTGAGAAGGCGTATCATAGAGCACCCAAGGAAAAGGTGCCAAGCATCCTGCGGGATAATGGTATCGAGTGAGGGCTGCTACAGTTGTGTTTATGTTACTAGAGAAGGCGTACGATAGAGCACCCAGGCAGAAGATGCCTAGCATCCTGAGGGATTGTGGTATCGAGCGAAGTCTGCTACAGTTGTGTTTGTGTTACTAGAGAAGACGTACGATAGAGCACCCAGGGAGAAGATGCCTAGCATCCTGAGGGATTACGGTATCGAGCGATGGCTCCTACAGTTGTGTGTGTGTTACTAGAGAAGTCGTACGATAGAGCACACAGGGAGAAGGTGCCTAGCACCCTGAGGGATTATGGTATCGAGCGAGGGCTGCTACAGTAGTGTTTTTGTTACTAGACAAGGCGTACGATACAGCACCCAGGGAGAAGATGCCTAGCATCCTGTGGGATTATGGTATCGAGCGAAGGCTGCTACAGTTGTGTTTGTGTTACTAGAGAAGGCGTACGATAGAGCACACAGGGAGAAGATGCCTAGCATCCTGAGGGATTATTGTATCGAGCACTGGCTCCTACAGTTGTGTGTGTGTTACTAGAGAAGTCGTACGATAGAGCACCCAGGGAGAAGATGCCTAGCATCGTGGGGGATTATGGTATCGAGCGAGGGCTGCTACAGTTGTGTTTGTGTTTCTTGAGAAGGCGTATCATAGAGCACCCAGGTAGAAGGTGCCTAGCATCATGATGGATTATGGTATCGAGCGAGTGCTGCTACAGTAGTGTTTTTGTTACTAGACAAGGCGAACGATAGAGCACCCAGGGAGAAGATGCCTAGCATCCTGAGGGATTATGGTATCGAGCGAAGGCTTCTACAGTTCTGTTTGTGATACTAGAGATGGCGTACGATAGAGCACCCAGGGAGAAAATGCCTAGCATCCTGGGGGATTATGGTATCGAGCGAAGGCTGCTAGGGTTGTGTTTGTGTTACTAGAGAAGGCTTACGTTATAGCACCAAGGAAGAATATGCCTAGCATCCTGAGGGAGTATGGTATCGAGCGAAGGCTGCTACAAATGTGTTTGTGTAACTAGAGAAGGCCTACGATAGAGCAAACAGGAAGAAGATGAATAGCATCCTGAGGGATTATGGTATCGAGCGAAGGCTGCTACAGTTGTGTTTGTGTAACTAGAGAAGGCGTACGATAGAGCACATATGGAGAAGATGCCTAGCATCCTGGGGGATTATGGTATCGAGCGATGGCTGCTACAGTTGTTTTTGTGTAACTTGAAAAGCCGTACGATGGAGCACCCAGGGAGAAGATGCCTAGCATCCTGAGGGATTATGGTATCGAGCGAGGGCTGCTATAGTTGTGTTTGTGTTACTATAGAAGACGTACGATGGAGCACCCAGGGAGAAGATGCCTAGCATCCTGAGGGATTATGGTATCGAGCAGAGGCTGCTACAGCTGTGTTTGTGTTACTAGAGTTGGCCTACGATAGAGCACCCAGGGAGACGTTGCCTAGCATCCTGAGGGATTAAGGCTTCAAGCGAGAGCTGCTACAATTGTGTTTGTGTTACTAGAGAAGGCGTACGATAGAGCACCCAGGCAGAAGATGCCTAGCATCCTGAGGCATTCTGGTATCGACCGAAGGCTGCTACAGTTGTGTTTGTGTAACTAGAGAAGGCGTACGATAGAGCACACAGGGAGAACATGCCTAGCATCCAGAGGGATTATGGTGTCGAGTGAAGGCTGCTACAGTAGTGTTTGTCTTACTTCAGAAGGCGTACGATAGAGCACCCAGTGAGAAGATGCCTAGCATCCTGGGGGATTATTGTATCGGGCGAATTCTGCTACAGTTGTGTTTGTGTTACTAGAGAAGGCGTACGATAGAGCACCCTGGGAGAGGGTGCCTAGCATCCTGAGGGATTATGGTATCGAGCGAGGGCTGCTACAGTTGTGTTTGTGTTACTAGAGAAGGCGTACGATAGAGCACCCAGGGAGAAGATGCCTAGCATCCTGAGGGATTATGGTATCGAGCGAAGGCTGCTACAGTTGTTTTTGTGTAACTTGAGAAGTCGTACGATGGAGCACCCAGGGAGAAGATGCCTAGCATCCTGAGGGATTATGGTATCGAGCGAGGGCTGCTACAATTGTGTTTGTGTTACTAGAGAAGGCGTACGATGGAGCACCCAGGGAAAAGATGCCTAGCATCCTGAGGGATTATGGTCTCGAGCAGAGGCTGCTACAGTAGTGGTTGTGTTACTAGATAAGGCGTACGGTAGAGCACCCAGAGAGAAGGTGCCTAGCATCCTGAGGGATTATGGTATCGAGCGAAGGCTGCTACAGTTGTGTTTGTGTTACTAGAGAAGTCGTACGATAGAGCACCCAGGGAGAAGACGCCTAGCATCCTGAGGGATTATGGTATCGAGCAAAGGCTGCTACAGTAGTGTTTGTGTTACTAGAGAAGGCGTACGGTAGAGCACCCAGAGAGAAGGTGCCTAGCATCCTGAGGGTTTATGGTATCGAGCGAAGGCTGCTACAGTTGTGTTTGTTTAACTTGAGAAGTCGTACGATGGAGCACCCAGGGAGAAGATGCCTAGCATCCTGAAGGAATTATGGTATCGAGCGAAGGCTGCTACAGTTGTGTTTGTTTAACTTGAGAAGTCGTATGATGGAGCACCCAGGGAGAAGATGCCTAGCATCCTGAGGGATTATGGTATCGAGCAAGTGCTGCTACAGTAGTGTTTGTCTTACTTCAGAAGGCGTACGATAGCGCACCCAGGGAGAAGATACCTAGCATCCTGAGGGTTTGTGGTATCAAGCAGAGGCTGCTACAGTTGTGTTTGTGTTACTAGAGAAGGCGTACGATAGAGCACCCAGGGAGAAGATGCCTAGCATCCTGAGGGATTATGGTTTCGAGCAGAGGCTGCTACAGTTGTGTTTGTGTAACTAGAGAAGGCGTACGATGGAGCACCCAGGGAGAAGTTGCCTAGCATGCTGAGGCATTATGGTATCGAGCGAAGGCTGCTACTGTTGTGTTTGTGTAACTAGAGAAGGCGTACGATAGAGCACACAGGGAGAAGATGCCTAGCATCCAGAGGGATTATGGTATCGTGTGAAGGCTGCTACAGTTGTGTTTGTGTAACTAGAGGTGGCGTACGATTGAGCACCCAGGAAGAAGATGCCCAGCATCCTGAGGGATTATGGTATCGAGCGAAGGCTGCTACAGTTGTGTTTGTGTTACTAGAGAAGGCGTACGATAGAGCACACAGGGAGAAGATGCCTAGCATCCTTATGGATTATGGTATCGAGCGAAGGGTGCTACAGTTGTTTTTGAGTAACTAGAGAAGTCGTACGATGGAGCACCCAGGGAGAAGATGCCTAGCATCCTGAGGAATTATGGTATCGTGCGAGGGCTGCTACAGTTGTGTGTGTGTGTTACTAGAGAAGTCGTACGATAGAGCACCTAGGGGGAAGGTGCCTAGCACCCTGAGGGATTATGGTATCGAGCGAGGGCTGCTAGAGTTGTGTTTGTGTTACTTGAGAAGGCGTATCATAGAGCACGCAGGGAGAAGGTGCCTAGCATCCTGGTGGATTATGGTATCCACCGAGGGCTGCTACAGTTGTGTTTGTGTTACTAGAGAAGGCGTACTATAGAGCACGCAGGGAGAAGGTGCCTAGCATCTGGAGTGATTATGGTATCGAGCGATTGCTGCTACAGTACTGTTTTTGTTACTAGACAAGGCGTACGATAGAGCACCCTGGGAGAAGATGCCTAGCATCCTGAGGGATTATGGTATCGAGCGCAGGCTGCTACAGTTGTGTTTGTGTTACTAGAGAAGGCTTACGATAGAGCACCCAGGGAGAAGATGCCTAGCATCCTGGGGGATTATGGTATCGAGCGAAGGCTGCTGGAGTTGTGTTTGTGTTACTAGAGAAGGCGTGCGATAGAGCACCCAGGGAGAAGATGCTTAGCATCCTGAGGGATTATGGTATCGAGCAGGGCTGCTACAGTTGTGTTTGTGTTACTAGAGAAGGCGTACGTTAGAGCACCAAGGAAGAATATGCCTAGCATCCTGAGGGAGTATGGTATCGAGTGAAGGCTGCTACAGTTGTTTTTGTGTAACTAGGGAAGTCGTACGATAGAGCAAAGAGGGAGACGATGAATAGCATCCTGAGGGATTATGGTATCGAGCGAAGGCTGCTACAGTTGTGTTTGTGTAACTAGAGAAGGCGTACGATAGAGCACACATGGAGAAGATGCCTAGCATCCTGAGGGATTATGGTATCGAGCGAAGGCTGCTACAGTTGTTTTTGTGTAACTTGAGAAGTCGTACGATGGAGCACCCAGGGAGATGATGCCTAGCATCCTGAGGGATTATGGTATCGAGCGAGGGCTGCTACAGTTGTGTTTGTGTTACTAGAGAAGGCGTACGATGGAGCACCCAGGGAGAAGATGCCTAGCATCGTGAGGGATTATGGTATCGAGCAGAGGCTGCTACAGTAGTGTTTGTGTTACTAGAGAAGATGTACGGTAGAGCACCCAGAGAGAAGGTGCCTAGCATCCTGAGGGATTATGGAATCGAGTGAAGGCTGCTACAGTTGTGTTTGTGTTACTAGAGAAGTCGTACGATAGAGCACCCAGGGAGATGGTGCCTAGCTTCCTGAGGGATTATGGTATCGAGCAAGTGCTGCTACAGTAGTGTTTGTCTTACTTGAGAAGGCGTACGATAGAGCACCCAGGGAGAAGATGCCTAGCATCCTGAGGGATTATGGTATCGGGCGAGGGCTTCTAAAATTGTGTTTGTGTAAGTAGAGAAGGCGTACGATAGGGCACCCAGGGAGAATATGCCAAGCATCCTGAGGGATTCTGGATTCGAGCAGAGGCTGCTACAGTTGTGTTTGTGTTACTAGAGAAGGCGTACGATAGAGCACCCAGGGAGAAGATGCCTAGCATCCTGAGGGATTATGGTTTCGAGCAGAGGCTGCTACAGTTGTGTTTGTGTTACTAGAGAAGGCGTACGATAGAGCACACAGGTAGAAGGTGCCTAGCATCCTGAGGGATTATGGCATCGAGCTAGGCCTGCTACATTTGTGTTTGTGTTACTAGAGAAGGCGTACGATAGAACACCCAGGCAGAAGATGCCTAGCTTCCTGAGGCAATATGGTATCGGGCGAAGGCTGCTACAGTAGTGTTTTTGTTACTATACAAGGCGTACGATAGAGCACCCAGGGAGAAGATGCCTAGCATCCTGAGGGATTATGGTATCGAGCGAAGGCTGCTACAGTTGTGTTTGTGTTACTAGAGAAGACGTACGATAGAGCACCCAGGGAGAAGATGCCTAGCATCCTGAGGGATTACGGTATCGAGCGATGGCTCCTACAGTTGTGTGTGTGTTACTAGAGAAGTCGTACGATAGAGCACACAGGGAGAAGGTGCCTAGCACCCTGAGGGATTATGGTAACGCGCGAGGGCTGCTACAGTTGTGTTTGTGTTACTTGAGAAGGCGTATCATAGAGCACCCAGGGAGAAGGTGCCTAGCATCCTGCGGGATTATGGTATCGAGCGAGGGCTGCTACAGTAGTGTTTTTGTTACTAGACAAGACGTACGATAGAGCACCCAAGGAGAAGATGCCTAGCATCCTGAGGGACTATGGTATCGAGCGAAGGCTGCTACAAATGTGTTTGTGTTACTAGAGAAGGCGTACGATAGAGAACCCAGGGAGAAGATGCCTAGCATCCTGAGTGATTATTGTATCGAGCGATGCCTCCTACAGTTGTGTGTGTGTTACTAGAGAAGTCGTACGATAGAGCACCCAGGGAGGAGGTGCCTAGCACCCTGAGGGATTATGGTATCGAGCGAGGGCTGCTACAGTTGAGTTTGTGTTTCTTGAGAAGGCGTATCATAGAGCACCCAGGGAGAAAGTGCCTAGCATCCTGCGGGATTATGGTATCGAGCGAGGGCTGCTACAGTTGTGTTGTGTTACTAGAGAAGGCGTACTATAGAGCACGCAGGGAGAAGGTGCCTAGCATCATGAGGGATTATGGTATCGAGCGAGTGCTGCTACAGTTTTTTTGTTACTAGACAAGGCGTACGATAGTGCACCCAGGGAGAAGATGCCTAGCATCCTGAGGGATTATGGTATCGAGCGAAGGCTTCTACAGTTGTGTTTGTGTTACTAGAGAAGGCGTACGATAGAGCACCCAGGGAGAAGATGCCTAGCATCGTGGGGGATTATGGTATTGAGCGAAGGCTGCTAGAGTTGTGTTTGTGTTACTAGAGAAGGCGTGCGATGGAGCACCCAGGGAGAAGATGCCTAGCATCCTGAGGGATTATGGTATCGAGCGAAGGCTGCTACAGTTGTGTTTGTGTTACTTGAGAAGGCGTACGTTAGAGCACCAAGGAAGAATATGCCTAGCATCCTAAGGGAGTATGGTATCGAGCGAGGGCTGCTACATTTGTGTTTGTGTAACTAGAGAAGGCGTACAATTGAGCAAACAGGGAGAAGATGAGTAGCATCCTGGGGGATTATGGTATCGGGCGAGGGCTGCTACAGTTGTGTTTGTGTAACTAGAGAAGACGTACGATAGAGCACCCAGGGAGAAGGTGCCTAGCATCCTGAGGGATTATGGTATCGAGCGAAGGCTGCTACAGTAGTGTTTGTGTAACTTGAGAAGGCGTACGATGGAGCACCCAGGGAGAAGATGTTTAGCATCCTGAGGGATTATGGTATCTAGCGATGGCTGCTACAGTTGTTTTTGTGTAACTTGAAAAGCCGTACGATGGAGCACCCAGGGAGAAGATGCCTAGCCTCCTGAGGGATTATGGTATCGAGCGAGGGCTGCTACAGTTGTGTTTGTGTTACTATAGAAGGCGTACGATGGAGCACCCAGGGAGAAGATGCCTAGCATCCTGAGGGATAATGGTATCGAGCAGAGGCTGCTACAGTAGTGTTTGTGTTACTAGAGAAGGCGTACGACAGAGCACCCAGGGAGAAGGTGCCTAGCATCCTGAGGGATTATGGTATCGAGCGAAGGCTGCTACAGTAGTGTTTGTGTTACTAGAGAAGTCGTTCGATAGAGCACCCAGGGAGAAGGTGCCTAGCATCCTGAGGGATTATGGTATCGAGCGAAGGCTGGTACATTTGTGATTGTGTTACTTGAGAAAGCGTACGATAGGGCACCCAGGGAGAAGGAGCCTATCATCCTGAGGGATTATGGTATCGAGCAAATGCTGCTACAGTAGTGTTTGTGTAACTAGAGAAGGCGTCCGATAGAGCACCCAGGAAGAAGATGCCTAGCATCCTGAGGGATTATGGTTTTCTAGCAGAGGCTGCTATAGTTGTGTTAGTGTTACTAGAGAAGGCGTACGATAGAGAACCCAGGGAAAAGGTGCCTAGCATCCTGAGGGATTATGGTATCGAGCGAGGACTGCTACAGTTGTGTTTGTGTGACTTTAGAAGGCGTACGATAGCGCACCCAGGGAGAAGATGCCTAGCATCCTGAGGGATTATGGCATCAAGCGAGAGCTGCTACAATTGTGTTTGTGTTACTAGAGAAGGCGTACGATAGAGCACCCAGGCAGAAGTTGCCTAGCATCCTGAGGCATTCTGGTATCGACCGAAGGCTGCTACAATTGTGTTTGTATAACTAGAGAAGGCGCACGATTGAGCACACAGGGAGAAGATGCCTAGCATCCTGAGGGATTATGGTATCGAGCGAAGGCTGCTACAGTTGTGTTTGTGTAAATAGAGATGGCGTACGATAGAGCACACAGGGAGAAGATGCCTAGCATCCTGAGGGATTATGGAATCGAGTGTAGCGTGCTACAGTTGTTTTTGTGTAACTTGAGAAGTCGTACGATGGAGCACCCAGGGAGAAGATGCCTAGCATCCTGAGGGATTATGGTATCGAGCGAGGGCTGCTACAGTTGTGTGTGTGTTACTAGAGAAGTCATATGATGGAGCATCCAGGGAGAAGGTGCCTAGCACCCTGAGGGATTATGGTATCGAGCGAGGGCTGCTACAGTAGTGTTTTTGTTACTAGACAAGGCGTACGATAGAGCACCCAGGGAGGAGATGCCTAGCATCCTGAGGGATTATGGTATCGAGCGAAGGCTGCTACAGTTGTGTTTGTGTTACTAGAGAAGGCGTACGATAGAGCACCCAGGGAGAAGATGCCTAGCATCCTGAGGGATTACGGTATCGAGCGATGGCTCCTACAGTTGTGTGTGTGTTACTAGAGAAGTCGTACGATAGAACACCCAGTGAGAAGGTGCCTAGCACCCTGAGGGATTATGGTATCGAGCGAGGGCTGCTACAGTTGTCTTTGATTTCTTGAGAAGGCGTATCATAGAGCACCCAGGGAGAAGGTGCCTAGCAACCTGCGGGATTATGGTATCGAGCGAGGGCTGCTACAGTTGTGTTTGTGTTACTAGAGAAGGCGTACTATAGGGCACGCAGAGAGAAGGTGCCTAGCACCCCGAGGGATTATGGTATCGAGCAGAGGCTGCTATAGTTGTGTTTGTGTTACTAGAGAAGGCGTACGATGGAGCACCCAGGGAGAAGATGCCTAGCATCCTGAGGGATTATGGTATCGAGCAGAGGCTGCTACAGTAGTGTTTGTGTTACTAGAGAAGGCGTACGATAGAGCACCCAGGGAGAAGGTGCCTAGCATCCTGAGGGATTATGGTATCGAGCGAAGGCTGCTACAGTTGTGTTTGTGTTACTAGAGAAGGCTTACGTTATAGCACCAAGGAAGAATATGCCTAGCATCCTGAGGGAGTATGGTATCGAGCGAAGGCTGCTACAAATGTGTTTGTGTAACTAGAGAAGGCCTACGATAGAGCAAACAGGAAGAAGATGAATAGCATCCTGATGGATTATGGTATCGAGCGAAGGCTGCTACAGTTGTGTTTGTGTAACTAGAGAAGGCGTACGATAGAGCACATATGGAGAAGATGCCTAGCATCCTGGGGGATTATGGTATCGAGCGATGGCTGCTACAGTTGTTTTTGTGTAACTTGAAAAGCCGTACGATGGAGCACCCAGGGAGAAGATGCCTAGCATCCTGAGGGATTATGGTATCGAGCGAGGGCTGCTATAGTTGTGTTTGTGTTACTATAGAAGGCGTACGATGGAGCACCCAGGGAGAAGATGCCTAGCATCCTGAAGGATTATGGTATCGAGCAGAGGCTGCTACAGTAGTGTTTGTGTTACGAGAGAAGGCGTCCGATAGAGCACCCAGGGAGAAGGTGCCTAGCAACCTGAGGGATTATGGTATCGAGCGAAGGCTGCTACAGTAGTGTTTGTGTTACTAGAGAAGTCGTAGGATAGAGCACCCAGGGAGAAGGTGCCTAGCATCCCGAGGGATTATGGTATCGAGCGAAGGCTGCTACATTTGTGATTGTGTTACTTGAGAAGGCGTACGATAGGGCACCCATGGAGAAGGATCCTATCATCCTGAGGGATTATGGTATCGAGCAAATGCTGCTACAGTAGTGTTTGTGTAACTAGAGAAGGCGTACGATAGAGCATCCAGGAAGAAGATGCCTAGCATCCTGAGGGATTATGGTTTCGATCAGAGGCTGCTACAGTTGTGTTAGTGTTACTAGAGAAGGCGTACAATAGAGCACCCAGGGAAAAGGTGCCTAGCATCCTGAGGGATTATGGTATCGAGCGAGGGCTGCTACAGTTGTGTTTGTGTGACTTTAGAAGGCGTACGATAGCGCACACAGGGAGAAGATGCCTAGCATCCTGAGGGTTTGTGGTATCGAGCAGAGGCTGCTACAGTTGTGTTTGTGTTACTAGAGAAGGCGTACGATAGAGCACCCAGGGAGAAGATGCCTAGCATCCTGAGGGATTATGGTATCGAGCAGAGGCTGCTACAGCTGTGTTTGTGTTACTAGAGTTGGCCTACGATAGAGCACCCAGGGAGACGTTGCCTAGCATCCTGAGGGATTAAGGCTTCAAGCGAGAGCTGCTACAATTGTGTTTGTGTTACTAGAGAAGGCGTACGATAGAGCACCCAGGCAGAAGATGCCTAGCATCCTGAGGCATTCTGGTATCGACCGAAGGCTGCTACAGTTGTGTTTGTGTAACTAGAGAAGGCGTACGATAGAGCACACAGGGAGAACATGCCTAGCATCCAGAGGGATTATGGTGTCGAGTGAAGGCTGCTACAGTAGTGTTTGTCTTACTTCAGAAGGCGTACGATAGAGCACCCAGTGAGAAGATGCCTAGCATCCTGGGGGATTATTGTATCGGGCGAATTCTGCTACAGTTGTGTTTGTGTTACTAGAGAAGGCGTACGATAGAGCACCCTGGGAGAGGGTGCCTAGCATCCTGAGGGATTATGGTATCGAGCGAGGGCTGCTACAGTTGTGTTTGTGTTACTAGAGAAGGCGTACGATAGAGCACCCAGGGAGAAGATGCCTAGCATCCTGAGGGATTATGGTATCGAGCGAAGGCTGCTACAGTTGTTTTTGTGTAACTTGAGAAGTCGTACGATGGAGCACCCAGGGAGAAGATGCCTAGCATCCTGAGGGATTATGGTATCGAGCGAGGGCTGCTACAATTGTGTTTGTGTTACTAGAGAAGGCGTACGATGGAGCACCCAGGGAAAAGATGCCTAGCATCCTGAGGGATTATGGTCTCGAGCAGAGGCTGCTACAGTAGTGGTTGTGTTACTAGATAAGGCGTACGGTAGAGCACCCAGAGAGAAGGTGCCTAGCATCCTGAGGGATTATGGTATCGAGCGAAGGCTGCTACAGTTGTGTTTGTGTTACTAGAGAAGTCGTACGATAGAGCACCCAGGGAGAAGACGCCTAGCATCCTAAGGGATTATGGTATCGAGCAAAGGCTGCTACAGTAGTGTTTGTGTTACTAGAGAAGGCGTACGGTAGAGCACCCAGAGAGAAGGTGCCTAGCATCCTGAGGGATTATGGTATCCAGCGAAGGCTGCTACAGTTGTGTTTGTTTAACTTGAGAAGTCGTACGATGGAGCACCCAGGGAGAAGATGCCTAGCATCCTGAGGGATTATGGTATCGAGCGAAGGCTGCTACAGTTGTGTTTGTTTAACTTGAGAAGTCGTATGATGGAGCACCCAGGGAGAAGATGCCTAGCATCCTGAGGGATTATGGTATCGAGCAAGTGCTGCTACAGTAGTGTTTGTCTTACTTCAGAAGGCGTACGATAGAGCACCCAGGGAGAAGATGCCTAGCATCCTGAGGGATTATGGTTTCGAGCAGAGGCTGCTACAGTTGTGTTTGTGTAACTAGAGAAGGCGTACGATAGAGCACCCAGGGAGAAGATGCCTAGCATCCTGAGGGATTATGGTTTCGAGCAGAGGCTGCTACAGTTGTGTTTGTGTAACTAGAGAAGGCGTACGATGGAGCACCCAGGGAGAAGTTGCCTAGCATGCTGAGGCATTATGGTATCGAGCGAAGGCTGCTACTGTTGTGTTTGTGTAACTAGAGAAGGCGTACGATAGAGCACACAGGGAGAAGATGCCTAGCATCCAGAGGGATTATGGTATCGTGTGAAGGCTGCTACAGTTGTGTTTGTGTAACTAGAGGTGGCGTACGATTGAGCACCCAGGAAGAAGATGCCCAGCATCCTGAGGGTTTATGGTATCGAGCGAAGGCTGCTACAGTTGTGTTTGTGTTACTAGAGAAGGCGTACGATAGAGCACACAGGGAGAAGATGCCTAGCATCCTTATGGATTATGGTATCGAGCGAAGGGTGCTACAGTTGTTTTTGAGTAACTAGAGAAGTCGTACGATGGAGCACCCAGGGAGAAGATGCCTAGCATCCTGAGGAATTATGGTATCGTGCGAGGGCTGCTACAGTTGTGTGTGTGTGTTACTAGAGAAGTCGTACGATAGAGCACCTAGGGAGAAGGTGCCTAGCACCCTGAGGGATTATGGTATCGAGCGAGGGCTGCTAGAGTTGTGTTTGTGTTACTTGAGAAGGCGTATCATAGAGCACGCAGGGAGAAGGTGCCTAGCATCCTGGTGGATTATGGTATCCACCGAGGGCTGCTACAGTTGTGTTTGTGTTACTAGAGAAGGCGTACTATAGAGCACGCAGGGAGAAGGTGCCTAGCATCTGGAGTGATTATGGTATCGAGCGATTGCTGCTACAGTACTGTTTTTGTTACTAGACAAGGCGTACGATAGAGCACCCTGGGAGAAGATGCCTAGCATCCTGAGGGATTATGGTATCGAGCGCAGGCTGCTAAAGTTGTGTTTGTGTTACTAGAGAAGGCTTACGATAGAGCACCCAGGGAGAAGATGCCTAGCATCCTGGGGGATTATGGTATCGAGCGAAGGCTGCTGGAGTTGTGTTTGTGTTACTAGAGAAGGCGTGCGATAGAGCACCCAGGGAGAAGATGCCTAGCATCCTGAGGGATTATGGTATCGAGCAGGGCTGCTACAGTTGTGTTTGTGTTACTAGAGAAGGCGTACGTTAGAGCACCAAGGAAGAATATGCCTAGCATCCTGAGGGAGTATGGTATCGAGTGAAGGCTGCTACAGTTGTTTTTGTGTAACTAGGGAAGTCGTACGATAGAGCAAACAGGGAGACGATGAATAGCATCCTGAGGGATTATGGTATCGAGCGAAGGCTGCTACAGTTGTGTTTGTGTAACTAGAGAAGGCGTACGATAGAGCACACATGGAGAAGATGCCTAGCATCCTGAGGGATTATGGTATCGAGCGAAGGCTGCTACAGTTGTTTTTGTGTAACTTGAGAAGTCGTACGATGGAGCACCCAGGGAGATGATGCCTAGCATACTGAGGGATTATGGTATCGAGCGAGGGCTGCTACAGTTGTGTTTGTGTTACTAGAGAAGGCGTACGATGGAGCACCCAGGGAGAAGATGCCTAGCATCGTGAGGGATTATGGTATCGAGCAGAGGCTGCTACAGTAGTGTTTGTGTTACTAGAGAAGATGTACGGTAGAGCACCCAGAGAGAAGGTGCCTAGCATCCTGAGGGATTATGGTATCGAGTGAAGGCTGCTACAGTTGTGTTTGTGTTACTAGAGAAGTCTTACGATAGAGCACCCAGGGAGATGGTGCCTAGCTTCCTGAGGGATTATGGTATCGAGCAAGTGCTGCTACAGTAGTGTTTGTCTTACTTGAGAAGGCGTACGATAGAGCACCCAGGGAGAAGATGCCTAGCATCCTGAGGGATTATGGTATCGGGCGAGGGCTTCTACAGTTGTGTTTGTGTAAGTAGAGAAGGCGTACGATAGGGCACCCAGGGAGAATATGCCAAGCATCCTGAGGGATTCTGGATTCGAGCAGAGGCTGCTACAGTTGTGTTTGTGTTACTAGAGAAGGCGTACGATAGAGCACCCAGGGAGAAGATGCCTAGCATCCTGAGGGATTATGGTTTCGAGCAGAGGCTGCTACAGTTGTGTTTGTGTTACTAGAGAAGGCGTACGATAGAGCACACAGGTAGAAGGTGCCTAGCATCCTGAGGGATTATGGCATCGAGCTAGGCCTGCTACATTTGTGTTTGTGTTACTAGAGAAGGCGTACGATAGAGCACCCAGGCAGAAGATGCCTAGCTTCCTGAGGCAATATGGTATCGGGCGAAGGCTGCTACAGTAGTGTTTTTGTTACTATACAAGGCGTACGATAGAGCACCCAGGGAGAAGATGCCTAGCATCCTGAGGGATTATGGTATCGAGCGAAGGCTGCTACAGTTGTGTTTGTGTTACTAGAGAAGACGTACGATAGAGCACCCAGGGAGAAGATGCCTAGCATCCTGAGGGATTACGGTATCGAGCGATGGCTCCTACAGTTGTGTGTGTGTTACTAGAGAAGTCGTACGATAGAGCACACAGGGAGAAGGTGCCTAGCACCCTGAGGGATTATGGTAACGCGCGAGGACTGCTACAGTTGTGTTTGTGTTACTTGAGAAGGCGTATCATAGAGCACCCAGGGAGAAGGTGCCTAGCATCCTGCGGGATTATGGTATCGAGCGAGGGCTGCTACAGTAGTGTTTTTGTTACTAGACAAGACGTACGATAGAGCACCCAAGGAGAAGATGCCTAGCATCCTGAGGGACTATGGTATCGAGCGAAGGCTGCTACAAATGTGTTTGTGTTACTAGAGAAGGCGTACGATAGAGAACCCAGGGAGAAGATGCCTAGCATCCTGAGTGATTATTGTATCGAGCGATGCCTCCTACAGTTGTGTGTGTGTTACTAGAGAAGTCGTACGATAGAGCACCCAGGGAGGAGGTGCCTAGCACCCTGAGGGATTATGGTATCGAGCGAGGGCTGCTACAGTTGAGTTTGTGTTTCTTGAGAAGGCGTATCATAGAGCACCCAGGGAGAAAGTGCCTAGCATCCTGCGGGATTATGGTATCGAGCGAGGGCTGCTACAGTTGTGTTGTGTTACTAGAGAAGGCGTACTATAGAGCACGCAGGGAGAAGGTGCCTAGCATCATGAGGGATTATGGTATCGAGCGAGTGCTGCTACAGTTTTTTTGTTACTAGACAAGGCGTACGATAGTGCACCCAGGGAGAAGATGCCTAGCATCCTGAGGGATTATGGTATCGAGCGAAGGCTTCTACAGTTGTGTTTGTGTTACTAGAGAAGGCGTACGATAGAGCACCCAGGGAGAAGATGCCTAGCATCGTGGGGGATTATGGTATCGAGCGAAGGCTGCTAGAGTTGTGTTTGTGTTACTAGAGAAGGCGTGCGATGGAGCACCCAGGGAGAAGATGCCTAGCATCCTGAGGGATTATGGTATCGAGCGAAGGCTGCTACAGTTGTGTTTGTGTTACTTGAGAAGGCGTACGTTAGAGCACCAAGGAAGAATATGCCTAGCATCCTAAGGGAGTATGGTATCGAGCGAGGGCTGCTACATTTGTGTTTGTGTAACTAGAGAAGGCGTACAATTGAGCAAACAGGGAGAAGATGAGTAGCATCCTGGGGGATTATGGTATCGGGCGAGGGCTGCTACAGTTGTGTTTGTGTAACTAGAGAAGACGTACGATAGAGCACCCAGGGAGAAGGTGCCTAGCATCCTGAGGGATTATGGTATCGAGCGAAGGCTGCTACAGTAGTGTTTGTGTAACTTGAGAAAGCGTACGATGGAGCACCCAGGGAGAAGATGTTTAGCATCCTGAGGGATTATGGTATCGAGCGATGGCTGCTACAGTTGTTTTTGTGTAACTTGAAAAGCCGTACGATGGAGCACCCAGGGAGAAGATGCCTAGCATCCTGAGGGATTATGGTATCGAGCGAGGGCTGCTACAGTTGTGTTTGTGTTACTATAGAAGGCGTACGATGGAGCACCCAGGGAGAAGATGCCTAGCATCCTGAGGGATAATGGTATCGAGCAGAGGCTGCTACAGTAGTGTTTGTGTTACTAGAGAAGGCGTACGATAGAGCACCCAGGGAGAAGGTGCCTAGCATCCTGAGGGATTATGGTATCGAGCGAAGGCTGCTACAGTAGTGTTTGTGTTACTAGAGAAGTCGTTCGATAGAGCACCCAGGGAGAAGGTGCCTAGCATCCTGAGGGATTATGGTATCGAGCGAAGGCTGGTACATTTGTGATTGTGTTACTTGAGAAGGCGTACGATAGGGCACCCAGGGAGAAGGAGCCTATCATCCTGAGGGATTATGGTATCGAGCAAATGCTGCTACAGTAGTGTTTGTGTAACTAGAGAAGGCGTCCGATAGAGCACCCAGGAAGAAGATGCCTAGCATCCTGAGGGATTATGGTTTTCTAGCAGAGGCTGCTATAGTTGTGTTAGTGTTACTAGAGAAGGCGTACGATAGAGCACCCAGGGAAAAGGTGCCTAGCATCCTGAGGGATTATGGTATCGAGCGAGGACTGCTACAGTTGTGTTTGTGTGACTTTAGAAGGCGTACGATAGCGCACCCAGGGAGAAGATGTCTAGCATCCTGAGGGATTATGGCATCAAGCGAGAGCTGCTACAATTGTGTTTGTGTTACTAGAGAAGGCGTGCGATAGAGCACCCAGGCAGAATTTGCCTAGCATCCTGAGGCATTCTGGTATCGACCGAAGGCTGCTACAATTGTGTTTGTGTAACTAGAGAAGGCGCACGATTGAGCACACAGGGAGAAGATGCCTAGCATCCTGAGGGATTATGGTATCGAGCGAAGGCTGCTACAGTTGTGTTTGTGTTACTAGAGAAGGCGTACGATAGAGCACCCAGGGAGAAGGTGCCTAGCTTCCTGAGGGATTATCGTATCGAGCGAGGGCTGCTACAGTTGTGTTTGTGTTACTTTAGAAGGCGTACGATAGCGCACCCAGGGAGAAGATACCTAGCATCCTGAGGGTTTGTGGTATCAAGCAGAGGCTGCTACAGTTGTGTTTGTGTTACGAGAGAAGGCGTACGATAGAGCACCCAGGGAGAAGATGCCTAGCATCCTGAGGGATTATGGTTTCGAGCAGAGGCTGCTACAGTTGTGTTTGTGTTACTAGAGAAGGCGTACGATGGAGCACCCAGGGAGAAGGTGCCTAGCATCCTGAGGGATTATGGCATCGAGCGAGGGCTGCTACAGTTGCGTTTGTGTTACTAGAGAAGGCGTACGATAGAGCACCCAGGCAGAAGATGCCTAGCATCCTGAGGCATTATGGTATCGAGCGATGGCTGCTACAGTTGTGTTTGTGTAACTAGAGAAGGCGTACGATAGAGCACACAGGGAGAAGATGCCTAGCATCCAGAGGGATTATGGTATCGAGTGAAGGTTGCTACAGTTGTGTTTGTGTAACTAGAGATGGCGTACGATAGAGCACCCAGGAAGAAGATGCCAAGCATCCTCAGAGATTATGGTATCGAGCGAAGGCTGCTACAGTTGTGTTTGTGTAACTAGAGAAGGCGTACGATAGAGCACACAGGGAGAAGATGCCTAGCATCCTCAGGTATTATGGTATCGAGCGAAGGGTGCTACAGTTGTTTTTGTGTAACTTGAGAAGTCGTACGATGGAGCACCCAGGGAGAAGATGCCTAGCATCCTGAGGAATTATGGTATCGAGCGAGGGCTGCTACAGTTGTGTGTGTGTTACTAGAGAAGTCGTACGATAGAGCACCCAGGGAGAAGGTGCCTAGCACCCTGAGGGATTATGGTATCGAGCGAGGGCTGCTACAGTAGTGTGTTTGTTACTAGACAAGGCGTACGATAGAGCACCCAGGGAGAAGATGCCTAGCATCCTGAGGGATTGTGGTATCGAGCGAAGGCTCCTACAGTTGTGTGTGTGTTACTAGAGAAGTCGTACGATAGAGCACCCAGGGAGAAGGTGCGTAGCACCCTGAGGGATTATGGTATCGAGCGAGGGCTGCTACAGTTGTGTTTGTGTAACTAGAGAAGGCGTACGATAGAGCACCCAGGGAGAAGGTGCCTAGCATCCTGGTGGATTATGGTATCGAGCCAGGGCTGCTACAGTTGTGTTTGTGTTACTAGAGAAGGCGTACTATAGAGCACGCAGGGAGAAGGTGCCTAGCATCATGAGGGATTATGGTATCGAGCGAGTGCTGCTACACTAGTGTTTTTGTTACTAGACAAGGCGTACGATAGAGCACCCAGGGAGAAGATGCCTAGCATCCTGAGGGATTATGCTATCGAGCGCAGGCTGCTACAGTTGTGTTTGTGTTACTAGAGAAGGCGTACGATAGAGCACCCACGGAGAAGATGCCTAGCATCCAGGGGGATTATGGTATCGAGCGAAGGCTGCTAGAGTTGTGTTTGTGTTACTAGAGAAGGCGTGCGATAGAGCACCCAGGGAGAAGATGCCTAGCATCCTGAGGGATTATGTTATCGAGCGAAGACTGCTAAAGTTGTGTTTGTGTTACTAGAGAAGGCGTACGTTAGAGCACCAAGGAAGCATATGCCTAGCATCCTGAGGGAGTATGGTATCGAGTGAAGGCTGTTAGAGTTGTGTTTGTGTAACTAGAGAAGTCGTACGATAGAGCAAACAGGGAGAAGATGAATAGCATCCTGAGGGATTATGGTATCGAACGAAGGCTGCTACAGTTGTTTTTGTGTAACTTGAGAAGTCGTACGATGGAGCACCCAGGGAGAAGATGCCTAGCATCCTGAGGGATTATGGTATCGGGCGAGGGCTGCTACAGTTGTGTTTGTGTTACTAGAGAAGGCGTACGATGGAGCACCCAGGGAGTAGATGCGTAGCATCCTGAGGGATTATGGAATCCAGCAAGTGCTACTACAGTAGTGTTTGTCTTACTTGAGAAGGCATAAGATAGAGCACACAGGGAGAAGATGCCTAGCATCCTGAGGGATTATGGTATCGAGCGAAGGCTGCTACAGTTGTGATTGTGTTACATGAGAAGGCGTACGATTGGGCACCCAGGGAGAAGGTGCCTAGCATCCTGAGGGATTATGGTATCGAGCAATTGCTGCTACAGTAGTGTTTGTCTTACTTGAGAAGGCGTACGATAGATCACCCAGGGAGAAGATGCCTATCATCCTGAGGGATTATGGTATCGGGCGAGGGCTTCTACAGTTGTGTTTGTGTAACTAGAGATGGCGTACGATAGAGCACCAGGGGAGAATATGCCTAGCATCCTGAGGGATTCTGGTTTCGAGCGATGGCTCCTACAGTTGTGTGTGTGTTACTAGAGAAGTCGTACGATAGAGCACACAGGAAGAAGGTGCCTAGCATCCGGAGGGATTATGGCATCGAGCGAGGGCTGCTACATTTGTGTTTGTGTTACTAGAGAAGGCGTACGATAGAGCACCCAGGCAGAAGATGCCTAGCATCCTGAGGCAATATGGTATCGGGCGAAGGCTGCTACAGTTGAGTTTGTGTAACTAGAGAAGGCGTACGATAGAGCACACAGGGAGAAGATGCCTAGCATCCTGAGGGAATATGGTATCGTGCGAAGGCTGCTACAGTTGTGTTTGTGTTACTAGAGAAGACGTACGATAGAGCACCCAGGGAGAAGATGCCTAGCAGCCTGAGGGATAACGGTATCGAGCGATGGCTCCTACAGTTGTGTGTGTGTTACTAGAGAAGTCGTACGATAGAGCACCCAGGGGGAAGGTGCCTAGCATCCTGAGGGATTACGGTATCGAGCGATGGCTCCTACAGTTGTGTGTGTGTTACTAGAGAAGTCGTACGATAGAGCACACAGGAAGAAGGTGCCTAGCACCCTGAGGGATTATGGTATCGAGCGAGGGCTGCTACAGTTGTGTTTGTTTTACTTGAGAAGGCGTATCATAGAGCACCCAAGGAAAAGGTGCCAAGCATCCTGCGGGATAATGGTATCGAGTGAGGGCTGCTACAGTTGTGTTTATGTTACTAGAGAAGGCGTACGATAGAGCACCCAGGCAGAAGATGCCTAGCATCCTGAGGGATTGTGGTATCGAGCGAAGTCTGCTACAGTTGTGTTTGTGTTACTAGAGAAGACGTACGATAGAGCACCCAGGGAGAAGATGCCTAGCATCCTGAGGGATTACGGTATCGAGCGATGGCTCCTACAGTTGTGTGTGTGTTACTAGAGAAGTCGTACGATAGAGCACACAGGGAGAAGGTGCCTAGCACCCTGAGGGATTATGGTATCGAGCGAGGGCTGCTACAGTAGTGTTTTTGTTACTAGACAAGGCGTACGATACAGCACCCAGGGAGAAGATGCCTAGCATCCTGTGGGATTATGGTATCGAGCGAAGGCTGCTACAGTTGTGTTTGTGTTACTAGAGAAGGCGTACGATAGAGCACACAGGGAGAAGATGCCTAGCATCCTGAGGGATTATTGTATCGAGCACTGGCTCCTACAGTTGTGTGTGTGTTACTAGAGAAGTCGTACGATAGAGCACCCAGGGAGAAGATGCCTAGCATCGTGGGGGATTATGGTATCGAGCGAGGGCTGCTACAGTTGTGTTTGTGTTTCTTGAGAAGGCGTATCATAGAGCACCCAGGTAGAAGGTGCCTAGCATCATGATGGATTATGGTATCGAGCGAGTGCTGCTACAGTAGTGTTTTTGTTACTAGACAAGGCGAACGATAGAGCACCCAGGGAGAAGATGCCTAGCATCCTGAGGGATTATGGTATCGAGCGAAGGCTTCTACAGTTCTGTTTGTGATACTAGAGATGGCGTACGATAGAGCACCCAGGGAGAAAATGCCTAGCATCCTGGGGGATTATGGTATCGAGCGAAGGCTGCTAGGGTTGTGTTTGTGTTACTAGAGAAGGCTTACGTTATAGCACCAAGGAAGAATATGCCTAGCATCCTGAGGGAGTATGGTATCGAGCGAAGGCTGCTACAAATGTGTTTGTGTAACTAGAGAAGGCCTACGATAGAGCAAACAGGAAGAAGATGAATAGCATCCTGAGGGATTATGGTATCGAGCGAAGGCTGCTACAGTTGTGTTTGTGTAACTAGAGAAGGCGTACGATAGAGCACATATGGAGAAGATGCCTAGCATCCTGGGGGATTATGGTATCGAGCGATGGCTGCTACAGTTGTTTTTGTGTAACTTGAAAAGCCGTACGATGGAGCACCCAGGGAGAAGATGCCTAGCATCCTGAGGGATTATGGTATCGAGCGAGGGCTGCTATAGTTGTGTTTGTGTTACTATAGAAGACGTACGATGGAGCACCCAGGGAGAAGATGCCTAGCATCCTGAGGGATTATGGTATCGAGCAGAGGCTGCTACAGCAGTGTTTGTGTTACTAGAGTTGGCCTACGATAGAGCACCCAGGGAGACGTTGCCTAGCATCCTGAGGGATTAAGGCTTCAAGCGAGAGCTGCTACAATTGTGTTTGTGTTACTAGAGAAGGCGTACGATAGAGCACCCAGGCAGAAGATGCCTAGCATCCTGAGGCATTCTGGTATCGACCGAAGGCTGCTACAGTTGTGTTTGTGTAACTAGAGAAGGCGTACGATAGAGCACACAGGGAGAACATGCCTAGCATCCAGAGGGATTATGGTGTCGAGTGAAGGCTGCTACAGTAGTGTTTGTCTTACTTCAGAAGGCGTACGATAGAGCACCCAGTGAGAAGATGCCTAGCATCCTGGGGGATTATTGTATCGGGCGAATTCTGCTACAGTTGTGTTTGTGTTACTAGAGAAGGCGTACGATAGAGCACCCTGGGAGAGGGTGCCTAGCATCCTGAGGGATTATGGTATCGAGCGAGGGCTGCTACAGTTGTGTTTGTGTTACTAGAGAAGGCGTACGATAGAGCACCCAGGGAGAAGATGCCTAGCATCCTGAGGGATTATGGTATCGAGCGAAGGCTGCTACAGTTGTTTTTGTGTAACTTGAGAAGTCGTACGATGGAGCACCCAGGGAGAAGATGCCTAGCATCCTGAGGGATTATGGTATCGAGCGAGGGCTGCTACAATTGTGTTTGTGTTACTAGAGAAGGCGTACGATGGAGCACCCAGGGAAAAGATGCCTAGCATCCTGAGGGATTATGGTCTCGAGCAGAGGCTGCTACAGTAGTGGTTGTGTTACTAGATAAGGCGTACGGTAGAGCACCCAGAGAGAAGGTGCCTAGCATCCTGAGGGATTATGGTATCGAGCGAAGGCTGCTACAGTTGTGTTTGTGTTACTAGAGAAGTCGTACGATAGAGCACCCAGGGAGAAGACGCCTAGCATCCTGAGGGATTATGGTATCGAGCAAAGGCTGCTACAGTAGTGTTTGTGTTACTAGAGAAGGCGTACGGTAGAGCACCCAGAGAGAAGGTGCCTAGCATCCTGAGGGTTTATGGTATCGAGCGAAGGCTGCTACAGTTGTGTTTGTTTAACTTGAGAAGTCGTACGATGGAGCACCCAGGGAGAAGATGCCTAGCATCCTGAAGGAATTATGGTATCGAGCGAAGGCTGCTACAGTTGTGTTTGTTTAACTTGAGAAGTCGTATGATGGAGCACCCAGGGAGAAGATGCCTAGCATCCTGAGGGATTATGGTATCGAGCAAGTGCTGCTACAGTAGTGTTTGTCTTACTTCAGAAGGCGTACGATAGCGCACCCAGGGAGAAGATACCTAGCATCCTGAGGGTTTGTGGTATCAAGCAGAGGCTGCTACAGTTGTGTTTGTGTTACTAGAGAAGGCGTACGATAGAGCACCCAGGGAGAAGATGCCTAGCATCCTGAGGGATTATGGTTTCGAGCAGAGGCTGCTACAGTTGTGTTTGTGTAACTAGAGAAGGCGTACGATGGAGCACCCAGGGAGAAGTTGCCTAGCATGCTGAGGCATTATGGTATCGAGCGAAGGCTGCTACTGTTGTGTTTGTGTAACTAGAGAAGGCGTACGATAGAGCACACAGGGAGAAGATGCCTAGCATCCAGAGGGATTATGGTATCGTGTGAAGGCTGCTACAGTTGTGTTTGTGTAACTAGAGGTGGCGTACGATTGAGCACCCAGGAAGAAGATGCCCAGCATCCTGAGGGATTATGGTATCGAGCGAAGGCTGCTACAGTTGTGTTTGTGTTACTAGAGAAGGCGTACGATAGAGCACACAGGGAGAAGATGCCTAGCATCCTTATGGATTATGGTATCGAGCGAAGGGTGCTACAGTTGTTTTTGAGTAACTAGAGAAGTCGTACGATGGAGCACCCAGGGAGAAGATGCCTAGCATCCTGAGGAATTATGGTATCGTGCGAGGGCTGCTACAGTTGTGTGTGTGTGTTACTAGAGAAGTCGTACGATAGAGCACCTAGGGGGAAGGTGCCTAGCACCCTGAGGGATTATGGTATCGAGCGAGGGCTGCTAGAGTTGTGTTTGTGTTACTTGAGAAGGCGTATCATAGAGCACGCAGGGAGAAGGTGCCTAGCATCCTGGTGGATTATGGTATCCACCGAGGGCTGCTACAGTTGTGTTTGTGTTACTAGAGAAGGCGTACTATAGAGCACGCAGGGAGAAGGTGCCTAGCATCTGGAGTGATTATGGTATCGAGCGATTGCTGCTACAGTACTGTTTTTGTTACTAGACAAGGCGTACGATAGAGCACCCTGGGAGAAGATGCCTAGCATCCTGAGGGATTATGGTATCGAGCGCAGGCTGCTACAGTTGTGTTTGTGTTACTAGAGAAGGCTTACGATAGAGCACCCAGGGAGAAGATGCCTAGCATCCTGGGGGATTATGGTATCGAGCGAAGGCTGCTGGAGTTGTGTTTGTGTTACTAGAGAAGGCGTGCGATAGAGCACCCAGGGAGAAGATGCTTAGCATCCTGAGGGATTATGGTATCGAGCAGGGCTGCTACAGTTGTGTTTGTGTTACTAGAGAAGGCGTACGTTAGAGCACCAAGGAAGAATATGCCTAGCATCCTGAGGGAGTATGGTATCGAGTGAAGGCTGCTACAGTTGTTTTTGTGTAACTAGGGAAGTCGTACGATAGAGCAAAGAGGGAGACGATGAATAGCATCCTGAGGGATTATGGTATCGAGCGAAGGCTGCTACAGTTGTGTTTGTGTAACTAGAGAAGGCGTACGATAGAGCACACATGGAGAAGATGCCTAGCATCCTGAGGGATTATGGTATCGAGCGAAGGCTGCTACAGTTGTTTTTGTGTAACTTGAGAAGTCGTACGATGGAGCACCCAGGGAGATGATGCCTAGCATCCTGAGGGATTATGGTATCGAGCGAGGGCTGCTACAGTTGTGTTTGTGTTACTAGAGAAGGCGTACGATGGAGCACCCAGGGAGAAGATGCCTAGCATCGTGAGGGATTATGGTATCGAGCAGAGGCTGCTACAGTAGTGTTTGTGTTACTAGAGAAGATGTACGGTAGAGCACCCAGAGAGAAGGTGCCTAGCATCCTGAGGGATTATGGAATCGAGTGAAGGCTGCTACAGTTGTGTTTGTGTTACTAGAGAAGTCGTACGATAGAGCACCCAGGGAGATGGTGCCTAGCTTCCTGAGGGATTATGGTATCGAGCAAGTGCTGCTACAGTAGTGTTTGTCTTACTTGAGAAGGCGTACGATAGAGCACCCAGGGAGAAGATGCCTAGCATCCTGAGGGATTATGGTATCGGGCGAGGGCTTCTAAAATTGTGTTTGTGTAAGTAGAGAAGGCGTACGATAGGGCACCCAGGGAGAATATGCCAAGCATCCTGAGGGATTCTGGATTCGAGCAGAGGCTGCTACAGTTGTGTTTGTGTTACTAGAGAAGGCGTACGATAGAGCACCCAGGGAGAAGATGCCTAGCATCCTGAGGGATTATGGTTTCGAGCAGAGGCTGCTACAGTTGTGTTTGTGTTACTAGAGAAGGCGTACGATAGAGCACACAGGTAGAAGGTGCCTAGCATCCTGAGGGATTATGGCATCGAGCTAGGCCTGCTACATTTGTGTTTGTGTTACTAGAGAAGGCGTACGATAGAACACCCAGGCAGAAGATGCCTAGCTTCCTGAGGCAATATGGTATCGGGCGAAGGCTGCTACAGTAGTGTTTTTGTTACTATACAAGGCGTACGATAGAGCACCCAGGGAGAAGATGCCTAGCATCCTGAGGGATTATGGTATCGAGCGAAGGCTGCTACAGTTGTGTTTGTGTTACTAGAGAAGACGTACGATAGAGCACCCAGGGAGAAGATGCCTAGCATCCTGAGGGATTACGGTATCGAGCGATGGCTCCTACAGTTGTGTGTGTGTTACTAGAGAAGTCGTACGATAGAGCACACAGGGAGAAGGTGCCTAGCACCCTGAGGGATTATGGTAACGCGCGAGGGCTGCTACAGTTGTGTTTGTGTTACTTGAGAAGGCGTATCATAGAGCACCCAGGGAGAAGGTGCCTAGCATCCTGCGGGATTATGGTATCGAGCGAGGGCTGCTACAGTAGTGTTTTTGTTACTAGACAAGACGTACGATAGAGCACCCAAGGAGAAGATGCCTAGCATCCTGAGGGACTATGGTATCGAGCGAAGGCTGCTACAAATGTGTTTGTGTTACTAGAGAAGGCGTACGATAGAGAACCCAGGGAGAAGATGCCTAGCATCCTGAGTGATTATTGTATCGAGCGATGCCTCCTACAGTTGTGTGTGTGTTACTAGAGAAGTCGTACGATAGAGCACCCAGGGAGGAGGTGCCTAGCACCCTGAGGGATTATGGTATCGAGCGAGGGCTGCTACAGTTGAGTTTGTGTTTCTTGAGAAGGCGTATCATAGAGCACCCAGGGAGAAAGTGCCTAGCATCCTGCGGGATTATGGTATCGAGCGAGGGCTGCTACAGTTGTGTTGTGTTACTAGAGAAGGCGTACTATAGAGCACGCAGGGAGAAGGTGCCTAGCATCATGAGGGATTATGGTATCGAGCGAGTGCTGCTACAGTTTTTTTGTTACTAGACAAGGCGTACGATAGTGCACCCAGGGAGAAGATGCCTAGCATCCTGAGGGATTATGGTATCGAGCGAAGGCTTCTACAGTTGTGTTTGTGTTACTAGAGAAGGCGTACGATAGAGCACCCAGGGAGAAGATGCCTAGCATCGTGGGGGATTATGGTATTGAGCGAAGGCTGCTAGAGTTGTGTTTGTGTTACTAGAGAAGGCGTGCGATGGAGCACCCAGGGAGAAGATGCCTAGCATCCTGAGGGATTATGGTATCGAGCGAAGGCTGCTACAGTTGTGTTTGTGTTACTTGAGAAGGCGTACGTTAGAGCACCAAGGAAGAATATGCCTAGCATCCTAAGGGAGTATGGTATCGAGCGAGGGCTGCTACATTTGTGTTTGTGTAACTAGAGAAGGCGTACAATTGAGCAAACAGGGAGAAGATGAGTAGCATCCTGGGGGATTATGGTATCGGGCGAGGGCTGCTACAGTTGTGTTTGTGTAACTAGAGAAGACGTACGATAGAGCACCCAGGGAGAAGGTGCCTAGCATCCTGAGGGATTATGGTATCGAGCGAAGGCTGCTACAGTAGTGTTTGTGTAACTTGAGAAGGCGTACGATGGAGCACCCAGGGAGAAGATGTTTAGCATCCTGAGGGATTATGGTATCTAGCGATGGCTGCTACAGTTGTTTTTGTGTAACTTGAAAAGCCGTACGATGGAGCACCCAGGGAGAAGATGCCTAGCCTCCTGAGGGATTATGGTATCGAGCGAGGGCTGCTACAGTTGTGTTTGTGTTACTATAGAAGGCGTACGATGGAGCACCCAGGGAGAAGATGCCTAGCATCCTGAGGGATAATGGTATCGAGCAGAGGCTGCTACAGTAGTGTTTGTGTTACTAGAGAAGGCGTACGACAGAGCACCCAGGGAGAAGGTGCCTAGCATCCTGAGGGATTATGGTATCGAGCGAAGGCTGCTACAGTAGTGTTTGTGTTACTAGAGAAGTCGTTCGATAGAGCACCCAGGGAGAAGGTGCCTAGCATCCTGAGGGATTATGGTATCGAGCGAAGGCTGGTACATTTGTGATTGTGTTACTTGAGAAAGCGTACGATAGGGCACCCAGGGAGAAGGAGCCTATCATCCTGAGGGATTATGGTATCGAGCAAATGCTGCTACAGTAGTGTTTGTGTAACTAGAGAAGGCGTCCGATAGAGCACCCAGGAAGAAGATGCCTAGCATCCTGAGGGATTATGGTTTTCTAGCAGAGGCTGCTATAGTTGTGTTAGTGTTACTAGAGAAGGCGTACGATAGAGAACCCAGGGAAAAGGTGCCTAGCATCCTGAGGGATTATGGTATCGAGCGAGGACTGCTACAGTTGTGTTTGTGTGACTTTAGAAGGCGTACGATAGCGCACCCAGGGAGAAGATGCCTAGCATCCTGAGGGATTATGGCATCAAGCGAGAGCTGCTACAATTGTGTTTGTGTTACTAGAGAAGGCGTACGATAGAGCACCCAGGCAGAAGTTGCCTAGCATCCTGAGGCATTCTGGTATCGACCGAAGGCTGCTACAATTGTGTTTGTATAACTAGAGAAGGCGCACGATTGAGCACACAGGGAGAAGATGCCTAGCATCCTGAGGGATTATGGTATCGAGCGAAGGCTGCTACAGTTGTGTTTGTGTAAATAGAGATGGCGTACGATAGAGCACACAGGGAGAAGATGCCTAGCATCCTGAGGGATTATGGAATCGAGCGTAGCGTGCTACAGTTGTTTTTGTGTAACTTGAGAAGTCGTACGATGGAGCACCCAGGGAGAAGATGCCTAGCATCCTGAGGGATTATGGTATCGAGCGAGGGCTGCTACAGTTGTGTGTGTGTTACTAGAGAAGTCATATGATGGAGCATCCAGGGAGAAGGTGCCTAGCACCCTGAGGGATTATGGTATCGAGCGAGGGCTGCTACAGTAGTGTTTTTGTTACTAGACAAGGCGTACGATAGAGCACCCAGGGAGAAGATGCCTAGCATCCTGAGGGATTATGGTATCGAGCGAAGGCTGCTACAGTTGTGTTTGTGTTACTAGAGAAGGCGTACGATAGAGCACCCAGGGAGAAGATGCCTAGCATCCTGAGGGATTACGGTATCGAGCGATGGCTCCTACAGTTGTGTGTGTGTTACTAGAGAAGTCGTACGATAGAACACCCAGTGAGAAGGTGCCTAGCACCCTGAGGGATTATGGTATCGAGCGAGGGCTGCTACAGTTGTCTTTGATTTCTTGAGAAGGCGTATCATAGAGCACCCAGGGAGAAGGTGCCTAGCAACCTGCGGGATTATGGTATCGAGCGAGGGCTGCTACAGTTGTGTTTGTGTTACTAGAGAAGGCGTACTATAGGGCACGCAGAGAGAAGGTGCCTAGCACCCCGAGGGATTATGGTATCGAGCAGAGGCTGCTATAGTTGTGTTTGTGTTACTAGAGAAGGCGTACGATGGAGCACCCAGGGAGAAGATGCCTAGCATCCTGAGGGATTATGGTATCGAGCAGAGGCTGCTACAGTAGTGTTTGTGTTACTAGAGAAGGCGTACGATAGAGCACCCAGGGAGAAGGTGCCTAGCATCCTGAGGGATTATGGTATCGAGCGAAGGCTGCTACAGTTGTGTTTGTGTTACTAGAGAAGGCTTACGTTATAGCACCAAGGAAGAATATGCCTAGCATCCTGAGGGGGTATGGTATCGAGCGAAGGCTGCTACAAATGTGTTTGTGTAACTAGAGAAGGCCTACGATAGAGCAAACAGGAAGAAGATGAATAGCATCCTGATGGATTATGGTATCGAGCGAAGGCTGCTACAGTTGTGTTTGTGTAACTAGAGAAGGCGTACGATAGAGCACATATGGAGAAGATGCCTAGCATCCTGGGGGATTATGGTATCGAGCGATGGCTGCTACAGTTGTTTTTGTGTAACTTGAAAAGCCGTACGATGGAGCACCCAGGGAGAAGATGCCTAGCATCCTGAGGGATTATGGTATCGAGCGAGGGCTGCTATAGTTGTGTTTGTGTTACTATAGAAGGCGTACGATGGAGCACCCAGGGAGAAGATGCCTAGCATCCTGAAGGATTATGGTATCGAGCAGAGGCTGCTACAGTAGTGTTTGTGTTACGAGAGAAGGCGTCCGATAGAGCACCCAGGGAGAAGGTGCCTAGCAACCTGAGGGATTATGGTATCGAGCGAAGGCTGCTACAGTAGTGTTTGTGTTACTAGAGAAGTCGTAGGATAGAGCACCCAGGGAGAAGGTGCCTAGCATCCCGAGGGATTATGGTATCGAGCGAAGGCTGCTACATTTGTGATTGTGTTACTTGAGAAGGCGTACGATAGGGCACCCATGGAGAAGGATCCTATCATCCTGAGGGATTATGGTATCGAGCAAATGCTGCTACAGTAGTGTTTGTGTAACTAGAGAAGGCGTACGATAGAGCATCCAGGAAGAAGATGCCTAGCATCCTGAGGGATTATGGTTTCGATCAGAGGCTGCTACAGTTGTGTTAGTGTTACTAGAGAAGGCGTACAATAGAGCACCCAGGGAAAAGGTGCCTAGCATCCTGAGGGATTATGGTATCGAGCGAGGGCTGCTACAGTTGTGTTTGTGTGACTTTAGAAGGCGTACGATAGCGCACACAGGGAGAAGATGCCTAGCATCCTGAGGGTTTGTGGTATCGAGCAGAGGCTGCTACAGTTGTGTTTGTGTTACTAGAGAAGGCGTACGATAGAGCACCCAGGGAGAAGATGCCTAGCATCCTGAGGGATTATGGTATCGAGCAGAGGCTGCTACAGCTGTGTTTGTGTTACTAGAGTTGGCCTACGATAGAGCACCCAGGGAGACGTTGCCTAGCATCCTGAGGGATTAAGGCTTCAAGCGAGAGCTGCTACAATTGTGTTTGTGTTACTAGAGAAGGCGTACGATAGAGCACCCAGGCAGAAGATGCCTAGCATCCTGAGGCATTCTGGTATCGACCGAAGGCTGCTACAGTTGTGTTTGTGTAACTAGAGAAGGCGTACGATAGAGCACACAGGGAGAACATGCCTAGCATCCAGAGGGATTATGGTGTCGAGTGAAGGCTGCTACAGTAGTGTTTGTCTTACTTCAGAAGGCGTACGATAGAGCACCCAGTGAGAAGATGCCTAGCATCCTGGGGGATTATTGTATCGGGCGAATTCTGCTACAGTTGTGTTTGTGTTACTAGAGAAGGCGTACGATAGAGCACCCTGGGAGAGGGTGCCTAGCATCCTGAGGGATTATGGTATCGAGCGAGGGCTGCTACAGTTGTGTTTGTGTTACTAGAGAAGGCGTACGATAGAGCACCCAGGGAGAAGATGCCTAGCATCCTGAGGGATTATGGTATCGAGCGAAGGCTGCTACAGTTGTTTTTGTGTAACTTGAGAAGTCGTACGATGGAGCACCCAGGGAGAAGATGCCTAGCATCCTGAGGGATTATGGTATCGAGCGAGGGCTGCTACAATTGTGTTTGTGTTACTAGAGAAGGCGTACGATGGAGCACCCAGGGAAAAGATGCCTAGCATCCTGAGGGATTATGGTCTCGAGCAGAGGCTGCTACAGTAGTGGTTGTGTTACTAGATAAGGCGTACGGTAGAGCACCCAGAGAGAAGGTGCCTAGCATCCTGAGGGATTATGGTATCGAGCGAAGGCTGCTACAGTTGTGTTTGTGTTACTAGAGAAGTCGTACGATAGAGCACCCAGGGAGAAGACGCCTAGCATCCTAAGGGATTATGGTATCGAGCAAAGGCTGCTACAGTAGTGTTTGTGTTACTAGAGAAGGCGTACGGTAGAGCACCCAGAGAGAAGGTGCCTAGCATCCTGAGGGATTATGGTATCCAGCGAAGGCTGCTACAGTTGTGTTTGTTTAACTTGAGAAGTCGTACGATGGAGCACCCAGGGAGAAGATGCCTAGCATCCTGAGGGATTATGGTATCGAGCGAAGGCTGCTACAGTTGTGTTTGTTTAACTTGAGAAGTCGTATGATGGAGCACCCAGGGAGAAGATGCCTAGCATCCTGAGGGATTATGGTATCGAGCAAGTGCTGCTACAGTAGTGTTTGTCTTACTTCAGAAGGCGTACGATAGAGCACCCAGGGAGAAGATGCCTAGCATCCTGAGGGATTATGGTTTCGAGCAGAGGCTGCTACAGTTGTGTTTGTGTAACTAGAGAAGGCGTACGATAGAGCACCCAGGGAGAAGATGCCTAGCATCCTGAGGGATTATGGTTTCGAGCAGAGGCTGCTACAGTTGTGTTTGTGTAACTAGAGAAGGCGTACGATGGAGCACCCAGGGAGAAGTTGCCTAGCATGCTGAGGCATTATGGTATCGAGCGAAGGCTGCTACTGTTGTGTTTGTGTAACTAGAGAAGGCGTACGATAGAGCACACAGGGAGAAGATGCCTAGCATCCAGAGGGATTATGGTATCGTGTGAAGGCTGCTACAGTTGTGTTTGTGTAACTAGAGGTGGCGTACGATTGAGCACCCAGGAAGAAGATGCCCAGCATCCTGAGGGTTTATGGTATCGAGCGAAGGCTGCTACAGTTGTGTTTGTGTTACTAGAGAAGGCGTACGATAGAGCACACAGGGAGAAGATGCCTAGCATCCTTATGGATTATGGTATCGAGCGAAGGGTGCTACAGTTGTTTTTGAGTAACTAGAGAAGTCGTACGATGGAGCACCCAGGGAGAAGATGCCTAGCATCCTGAGGAATTATGGTATCGTGCGAGGGCTGCTACAGTTGTGTGTGTGTGTTACTAGAGAAGTCGTACGATAGAGCACCTAGGGAGAAGGTGCCTAGCACCCTGAGGGATTATGGTATCGAGCGAGGGCTGCTAGAGTTGTGTTTGTGTTACTTGAGAAGGCGTATCATAGAGCACGCAGGGAGAAGGTGCCTAGCATCCTGGTGGATTATGGTATCCACCGAGGGCTGCTACAGTTGTGTTTGTGTTACTAGAGAAGGCGTACTATAGAGCACGCAGGGAGAAGGTGCCTAGCATCTGGAGTGATTATGGTATCGAGCGATTGCTGCTACAGTACTGTTTTTGTTACTAGACAAGGCGTACGATAGAGCACCCTGGGAGAAGATGCCTAGCATCCTGAGGGATTATGGTATCGAGCGCAGGCTGCTAAAGTTGTGTTTGTGTTACTAGAGAAGGCTTACGATAGAGCACCCAGGGAGAAGATGCCTAGCATCCTGGGGGATTATGGTATCGAGCGAAGGCTGCTGGAGTTGTGTTTGTGTTACTAGAGAAGGCGTGCGATAGAGCACCCAGGGAGAAGATGCCTAGCATCCTGAGGGATTATGGTATCGAGCAGGGCTGCTACAGTTGTGTTTGTGTTACTAGAGAAGGCGTACGTTAGAGCACCAAGGAAGAATATGCCTAGCATCCTGAGGGAGTATGGTATCGAGTGAAGGCTGCTACAGTTGTTTTTGTGTAACTAGGGAAGTCGTACGATAGAGCAAACAGGGAGACGATGAATAGCATCCTGAGGGATTATGGTATCGAGCGAAGGCTGCTACAGTTGTGTTTGTGTAACTAGAGAAGGCGTACGATAGAGCACACATGGAGAAGATGCCTAGCATCCTGAGGGATTATGGTATCGAGCGAAGGCTGCTACAGTTGTTTTTGTGTAACTTGAGAAGTCGTACGATGGAGCACCCAGGGAGATGATGCCTAGCATACTGAGGGATTATGGTATCGAGCGAGGGCTGCTACAGTTGTGTTTGTGTTACTAGAGAAGGCGTACGATGGAGCACCCAGGGAGAAGATGCCTAGCATCGTGAGGGATTATGGTATCGAGCAGAGGCTGCTACAGTAGTGTTTGTGTTACTAGAGAAGATGTACGGTAGAGCACCCAGAGAGAAGGTGCCTAGCATCCTGAGGGATTATGGTATCGAGTGAAGGCTGCTACAGTTGTGTTTGTGTTACTAGAGAAGTCTTACGATAGAGCACCCAGGGAGATGGTGCCTAGCTTCCTGAGGGATTATGGTATCGAGCAAGTGCTGCTACAGTAGTGTTTGTCTTACTTGAGAAGGCGTACGATAGAGCACCCAGGGAGAAGATGCCTAGCATCCTGACGGATTATGGTATCGGGCGAGGGCTTCTACAGTTGTGTTTGTGTAAGTAGAGAAGGCGTACGATAGGGCACCCAGGGAGAATATGCCAAGCATCCTGAGGGATTCTGGATTCGAGCAGAGGCTGCTACAGTTGTGTTTGTGTTACTAGAGAAGGCGTACGATAGAGCACCCAGGGAGAAGATGCCTAGCATCCTGAGGGATTATGGTTTCGAGCAGAGGCTGCTACAGTTGTGTTTGTGTTACTAGAGAAGGCGTACGATAGAGCACACAGGTAGAAGGTGCCTAGCATCCTGAGGGATTATGGCATCGAGCTAGGCCTGCTACATTTGTGTTTGTGTTACTAGAGAAGGCGTACGATAGAGCACCCAGGCAGAAGATGCCTAGCTTCCTGAGGCAATATGGTATCGGGCGAAGGCTGCTACAGTAGTGTTTTTGTTACTATACAAGGCGTACGATAGAGCACCCAGGGAGAAGATGCCTAGCATCCTGAGGGATTATGGTATCGAGCGAAGGCTGCTACAGTTGTGTTTGTGTTACTAGAGAAGACGTACGATAGAGCACCCAGGGAGAAGATGCCTAGCATCCTGAGGGATTACGGTATCGAGCGATGGCTCCTACAGTTGTGTGTGTGTTACTAGAGAAGTCGTACGATAGAGCACACAGGGAGAAGGTGCCTAGCACCCTGAGGGATTATGGTAACGCGCGAGGACTGCTACAGTTGTGTTTGTGTTACTTGAGAAGGCGTATCATAGAGCACCCAGGGAGAAGGTGCCTAGCATCCTGCGGGATTATGGTATCGAGCGAGGGCTGCTACAGTAGTGTTTTTGTTACTAGACAAGACGTACGATAGAGCACCCAAGGAGAAGATGCCTAGCATCCTGAGGGACTATGGTATCGAGCGAAGGCTGCTACAAATGTGTTTGTGTTACTAGAGAAGGCGTACGATAGAGAACCCAGGGAGAAGATGCCTAGCATCCTGAGTGATTATTGTATCGAGCGATGCCTCCTACAGTTGTGTGTGTGTTACTAGAGAAGTCGTACGATAGAGCACCCAGGGAGGAGGTGCCTAGCACCCTGAGGGATTATGGTATCGAGCGAGGGCTGCTACAGTTGAGTTTGTGTTTCTTGAGAAGGCGTATCATAGAGCACCCAGGGAGAAAGTGCCTAGCATCCTGCGGGATTATGGTATCGAGCGAGGGCTGCTACAGTTGTGTTGTGTTACTAGAGAAGGCGTACTATAGAGCACGCAGGGAGAAGGTGCCTAGCATCATGAGGGATTATGGTATCGAGCGAGTGCTGCTACAGTTTTTTTGTTACTAGACAAGGCGTACGATAGTGCACCCAGGGAGAAGATGCCTAGCATCCTGAGGGATTATGGTATCGAGCGAAGGCTTCTACAGTTGTGTTTGTGTTACTAGAGAAGGCGTACGATAGAGCACCCAGGGAGAAGATGCCTAGCATCGTGGGGGATTATGGTATCGAGCGAAGGCTGCTAGAGTTGTGTTTGTGTTACTAGAGAAGGCGTGCGATGGAGCACCCAGGGAGAAGATGCCTAGCATCCTGAGGGATTATGGTATCGAGCGAAGGCTGCTACAGTTGTGTTTGTGTTACTTGAGAAGGCGTACGTTAGAGCACCAAGGAAGAATATGCCTAGCATCCTAAGGGAGTATGGTATCGAGCGAGGGCTGCTACATTTGTGTTTGTGTAACTAGAGAAGGCGTACAATTGAGCAAACAGGGAGAAGATGAGTAGCATCCTGGGGGATTATGGTATCGGGCGAGGGCTGCTACAGTTGTGTTTGTGTAACTAGAGAAGACGTACGATAGAGCACCCAGGGAGAAGGTGCCTAGCATCCTTAGGGATTATGGTATCGAGCGAAGGCTGCTACAGTAGTGTTTGTGTAACTTGAGAAAGCGTACGATGGAGCACCCAGGGAGAAGATGTTTAGCATCCTGAGGGATTATGGTATCGAGCGATGGCTGCTACAGTTGTTTTTGTGTAACTTGAAAAGCCGTACGATGGAGCACCCAGGGAGAAGATGCCTAGCATCCTGAGGGATTATGGTATCGAGCGAGGGCTGCTACAGTTGTGTTTGTGTTACTATAGAAGGCGTACGATGGAGCACCCAGGGAGAAGATGCCTAGCATCCTGAGGGATAATGGTATCGAGCAGAGGCTGCTACAGTAGTGTTTGTGTTACTAGAGAAGGCGTACGATAGAGCACCCAGGGAGAAGGTGCCTAGCATCCTGAGGGATTATGGTATCGAGCGAAGGCTGCTACAGTAGTGTTTGTGTTACTAGAGAAGTCGTTCGATAGAGCACCCAGGGAGAAGGTGCCTAGCATCCTGAGGGATTATGGTATCGAGCGAAGGCTGGTACATTTGTGATTGTGTTACTTGAGAAGGCGTACGATAGGGCACCCAGGGAGAAGGAGCCTATCATCCTGAGGGATTATGGTATCGAGCAAATGCTGCTACAGTAGTGTTTGTGTAACTAGAGAAGGCGTCCGATAGAGCACCCAGGAAGAAGATGCCTAGCATCCTGAGGGATTATGGTTTTCTAGCAGAGGCTGCTATAGTTGTGTTAGTGTTACTAGAGAAGGCGTACGATAGAGCACCCAGGGAAAAGGTGCCTAGCATCCTGAGGGATTATGGTATCGAGCGAGGACTGCTACAGTTGTGTTTGTGTGACTTTAGAAGGCGTACGATAGCGCACCCAGGGAGAAGATGTCTAGCATCCTGAGGGATTATGGCATCAAGCGAGAGCTGCTACAATTGTGTTTGTGTTACTAGAGAAGGCGTGCGATAGAGCACCCAGGCAGAATTTGCCTAGCATCCTGAGGCATTCTGGTATCGACCGAAGGCTGCTACAATTGTGTTTGTGTAACTAGAGAAGGCGCACGATTGAGCACACAGGGAGAAGATGCCTAGCATCCTGAGGGATTATGGTATCGAGCGAAGGCTGCTACAGTTGTGTTTGTGTAAATAGAGATGGCGTACGATAGAGCACACAGGGAGAAGATGCCTAGCATCCTGAGGGATTATGGAATCGAGCGTAGCGTGCTACAGTTGTTTTTGTGTAACTTGAGAAGTCGTACGATGGAGCACCCAGGGAGAAGATGCCTAGCATCCTGAGGGATTATGGTATCGAGCGAGGGCTGCTACAGTTGTGTGTGTGTTACTAGAGAAGTCATATGATGGAGCATCCAGGGAGAAGGTACCTAGCACCCTGAGGGATTATGGTATCGAGCGAGGGCTGCTACAGTAGTGTTTTTGTTACTAGACAAGGCGTACGATAGAGCACCCAGGGAGAAGATGCCTAGCATCCTGAGGGATTATGGTATCGAGCGAAGGCTGCTACAGTTGTGTTTGTGTTACTAGAGAAGGCGTACGATAGAGCACCCAGGGAGAAGATGCCTAGCATCCTGAGGGATTACGGTATCGAGCGATGGCTCCTACAGTTGTGTGTGTGTTACTAGAGAAGTCGTACGATAGAACACCCAGTGAGAAGGTGCCTAGCACCCTGAGGGATTATGGTATCGAGCGAGGGCTGCTACAGTTGTCTTTGTGTTACTTGAGAAGGCGTATCATAGAGCACCCAGGGAGAAGGTGCCTAGCAACCTGCGGGATTATGGTATCGAGCGAGGGCTGCTACAGTTGTGTTTGTGTTACTAGAGAAGGCGTACTATAGAGCACGCAGAGAGAAGGTGCCTAGCACCCCGAGGGATTATGGTATCGAGCGAGTGCTGCTACAGTAGTGTTTTTGTTACTAGACAAGGCGTACGATAGAGCACCCAGGGAGAAGATGCCTAGCATCCTGAGGGATTATGGTATCGAGCGAAGGCTGCTACAGTTGTGTTTGTGTTACTAGAGAAGGCGTACGATAGAGCACCCAGGGAGAAGATGCCTAGCATCCTGGGGGATTATGGTATCGAGCGAAGGCTGCTAGAGTTGTGTTTGTGTTACTAGAGAAGGCGTGCGATAGAGCACCCAGGGAGAAGATGCCTAGCATCCTGAGGGATTATGGTATCGAGCGAAGGCTGCTACAGTTGAGTTTGTGTTACTAGAGAAGGCGTACGTTAGAGCTCCAAGGAAGAATATGCCTAGCATCCTGAGGGATTATGGTATCGAGCGAAGGCTGCTACAGTTGTTTTTGTATAACTTGAGAAGTCGTACGATGGAGCACCTAGGGAGAAGATGCCTAGCATCCGGAGGGATTATGGTATCGAGCGAGGGCTGCTACAATTGTGTTTGTGTTACTAGAGAAGGCGTACGATGGAGCACCCAGGGAGAAGATGCCTAGCATCCTGAGGGATTATGGTATCGAGCAGAGGCTGCTACAGTAGTGTTTGTGTTACTAGAGAAGGCGTACGATAGAGCACCCAGGGAGAAGGTGCCTAGCATCCTGAGGGATTATGGTATCGAGCGAAGGCTGCTACAGTTGTGTTTGTGTTACTAGAGAAGTCGTACGATTGAGCACCCTTGGAGATTGTGCCTAGCATCCTGAGGGATTATGGTATCGAGTGAGGGCTGCTACAGTTGTGTATGGGTAGATTATTGACTTTGGAATAACCTAACCACCAAGGGAAGACGAGGAAGAAAAGGAAGTGGGTTTCGGACTGAAGAATAAGGATGGAGAAATAGGAGGAGAGTCCTACAAAAGTTATTAGTTTACCTTTAAATATACTAAAAGGTTACTGCCACTGCAAATCAGCTCTCCGATACCTAAAGTGAGCAGGGACCTGGGCAAAGCTACATGGAGACGCAGCTGGAACTTGGGCGGTTTGCAAGAGAGTGGCTTTAGCGTATTCCCTTTCAAGCATACATATGCCTACTATGGGGAAGGGTGATGGTCTGGCAAGACAAAGAGTAACAGATTTATTATGTATCTGTTCAAAGGAGTTTGTTTTTAGACAAGTAATTTGAAGAATGCCAATAATTTGAATAGGTTTCGATATTTTTTGTTTTCGAAATTGTTGAATTCCTAAAGGGCGACCAAATGCTTCCAAGAAGGTTAGGGATAAATCAATTATACCTTTGGGAATAATTTTGGTAAGTGCACCAATAGTTGCACTTGGAAATGGCTAAGCTTTTACCCAGCAAGGAGCCGACTAAACGTTTAGACAATGAGAAACACTTATATTTTGAAAAACCGACCATAAGTGTTGTAGAGAATCTCCACAAGCAGGAAGCTGGCGTAGCGAGCTATGCTTGCCTTACTGGCCAGTTAGAATTAGCTATTAAAGCTAAGAGAGACTTTACCAAGTTGTCAACTAAGAGTTCTTGCTCAAATGCAACAAGTGGTGAAAACCCTATCAAGATATTTATTTGCATTAAGTGGGAAGAGTCAATGAATACAGGATCTTGCCTAACCGTTATGTTAGAGAAATGATGATTCAAAAAAGAAACTTTGAATTTATTTAACAATGCAAAAGAGTGTAATGAATTTAACAATATTGGGTAGTAGTTTTTTGACAAATATATAATTTAGATGGCATATTGGGTGAGAGGGCATTTCCCTGTTTCAGACCACTCTCCAGTTGAAACCATTCCGTTCTCTCTCTTCCCACCTTTACACAGCTTTTGCTTCCCTCGTACATTGCTTTCACTCTTGCCACTGTCTCCTTGTTCACTGCTTTTGCTCTCATTGCTTCCCATACCTTGTTTCTATTAATACTATCATATGCTTTCTCAATATCCAAGAAGGTCATCACCCGATTTTTCCCATATTCATAATGGTGTTCTTGTAGCTGTGTACGTGAACATAATTCCATCCTTAAGCTTTGCTGGTACGAGGGACTCCAAAACTTCCTTAAAAACGCCTCCTTGAATTTGTCCATCGTTACACCAAAGAAGTATTTTCTATCTAAATTGCATTTTGTAAATATTGTCAATTCAAATAACAGTACAGTAAGTATGTAGTTAGTTTTAGTTGTAAGTAGGTAGTTAGTTTGTCTATTAGATATATGTCATTGTTCTATTAGACTGTGGTGTGTGAGTGTGTCTGGTGGCAGTTGCATTGTTTATTAGTTATAGTTCATTGTTTCAGTAGACTGTGATGTGTGAGGGTGCATGTGAGTGTGCCTGGAGAGAAAGACTGTTTTAGTGGTAGTATTTGTTGTTGGTGGAACTTTGGTATTTTTTTTGTTAGTAGAATTTTGGTATTTAATTGTTAGTACGGTAGAAGGTTAGTATTTTTGTTAGTAGAATTGCTCTTTACTTATTCTGAAAGGGTGTAGCAGCCTTTTAGAATAAATCAAATCTTTACTAGTCTTATAGACGGTTAAGATATTGATAATATAAGCCAAATAATGGCTACACTGCGTCCTGCTGCACGGCTGAAAGCAACGGGAAACTACAGCCGTATGCTATTCCCGAGGATATGCACCTCTCTATGCATAATTACATGTGATGATGGCCTCCTCCCTTGTAAAATTTCAATCCGGAGGTAAACTAGTCCCCCGTTCGGATCTCCGGGTGGGGACTACTCGAGAGGGGGTTAACATCACAGAAGGGACAAAGAGGAAATCTGACATTCTACGGATCGGAGCGTGGAATGTTAGAAGTCTGCTAGGAAGTGGAAGGTTAGAAAACTTAGAAAGGGAAATGGATAGGTTGAGGTTGGATTTGGTTGGGATTAGTGAAATGCGCTGGCAGGAAGAACAGGACTTTTGGTCAGGAGACTATAGGGTCATTAGCACTAAATCAAACAATGGCCAAGCAGGGGTTGGCCTCATATTGAGTAGGAAACTTGGACAGCGGGTGGAATATTATGAGCAATATAGTGAACGGATTATTGTAGCAAAAATCAATACTAAACCTACCTGCACCACAGTGGTACAAGTCTAAATGCCTACCAGTCAAGCTGATGATGAGGATATTGAAAAGGTCTACGAAGAAATAGACGAAATTCTGAGGTATATCAAGGGTGATGAAAATGTTATAGTAACGGGAGATTGGAATGCTGTGGTAGGAAAAGGGAGAGAAGGGAAGATAGTAGGAGATTTCGGATTAGGTGAAAGGAATGATCGAGGAAGCAGGCTGGTAGAATTCTGCTCAGAGCATGAATTGGTCATAGCTAACACCTTATTCAATAACCACAATAGAAGAATATACACATGGATGAGACCAGGAGATACAGGGCGTTACCAAATCGACTTCATTATGGTCAAGCAGAGGTTTCGAAACCAGATTTTGGATTGTAAAACATATCCTGGTGCTCACATAAACTCTGACCACAATCTGGTTGTAATGAAATGCAGATTAAAGTTGAAGAAACTGAAGAAAAGTCAAAAGCCAAAAAGGTGGGCAACAGACAGACTGAAAGAGAAGGATGTAAACGAAAGATTCAAGAAGAGTATAAAGGAAGGACTAATGAAAAACCCTAAGCAAACTTCAATTGCAGACGAATGGGCACTTTTGAAGAATGAAATAACAAAATCCGCAGAAGAAAACATTGGTAGGAAAGAAAGAATAGGTAGAAAACCGTGGATCACTCAGGATATACTAGAATTGATGGATGAAAGGCGGAAACACAAGAATGTAAGAGATGAAAAGGGGAAAGCAGAATACAGACGTCTGAGAAATGAGGTTAACAAGAAGTGCAAGGAAGCGAAAGAAGAATGGTTGAAAGAGAAATGTGCAGGTATAGAAAATTGTCTGAAATTAGGAAAAGTAGACACAGCTTATCGAAGAATTAAGAATACTTTTGGGGAAAAGAAGACAAAGTGCTGTAATATTAAGGACACAAATGGAAAGCCTCTAACAGATAGGGAAGAAAAGGTTGAGAGATGGAAAACTTACATAGAGAGTTTGTATAAGGGAAAGGAGATTGAGAATCATGTAATGGAAAGGGAGGAGGAAATTGATGAGGATGCGAAAGGAGATTTAATATTGAGATCAGAATTTGATAGAGCTTTGGAAGACTTATGCAGGAACAAAGCACCAGGCATAGATGATATACCGATTGAGTTGTTATGCTGCATAGGAGATGAAGGTCTGATCTGATTATTTCACATGGTGTGTAGGATTTATGAGGCAGGTGAGGTACCCCCTGATTTCAAGAAGAATGGAATCATCCCTATACCAAAGAAAGTGGGAGCTGACAGATGTAAAGATTACCGTACAATCAGCTTGATTACTCATGCTTCAAAGATCCTGTCTAGAATAATTTACAAGAGGATTGAAAACCAGATAGAAACGGAGTTGGGTGAAGACCAGTTTGGTTTCAGGAGAAATGTAGGAACAAGGGAAGCTGTACTAAGTCTTAGGCTGATTTTGGAAGGTAGAATAAGGAAAGATAAGAGAACGTTCATGGCTTTTGTAGACTTAGAAAAGGCTTTTGATAACGTTGATTGGACTAAATTGTTTGACATTTTGAAATCGATTGGAATAAAGTACAGGGATAGGAGGGTGATATACAATCTGTACAGAAACCAGACAGCAGTCATTCGAGTTGAAGGACATGAGAGAGAAGCTGGTATTCAAAAAGGTGTAAGGCAAGGCTGCAACTTATCACCCATACTTTTCAATCTTTACATTGAACAAGCAATGAAGCAAATTAGAGAAAAATATAAAGTGGGAGTGAAGATTCAAGGAGAAATCATTTCAACTCTGAGATTTGCTGATGACATCGTCATCTTGGCCGACAAGCCTGAGGATTTGAATGAGTTTTTGAATGGTATGGACTCCGTCTTACGGAAAGAATTCATGATGAAAATTAATAAATGTAAAACAAAAATACTGGAATGCAGCGGAAATAAATCAGAAACCTCTATGGAGATCAAATTGGCAGGTGAAAAGCTGAAGGAAGTTGGAGACTTCTGTTACTTAGGAAGCAGAATAACCAGTGATGGACGAAGCAAAGAGGATATAAAAAGTAGGTTGGCTCAGGCAAAGAAAGCATTTCTACAAAAAAGGAATCTGCTGACATCGAATATAGATTTAGGTATTAGGAAGTCATTTTTGAAAGCCTTTGTCTGGAGCGTGGCGCTCTATGGAAGTGAAACTTGGACTATTGGTGCAGCAGAAAAGAGGAGAATTGAAGCATTTGAAATGTGGTGTTACAGGAGAATGATGAAGATCAGATGGGTAGATAGGGTTACAAACGAAGAGGTATTAAGACGAGTGGGAGAGGAGAGATGTTTCTGGCGACTGCTAATGAAGAGAAGAGATAGGTTGGTAGGACACGTACTAAGACACCCAGGAATAGGAAGCTTAGTTATGGAAGGAAGGGTCGAGGACAAGAACTGTAGGGGTAGACCAAGGTTAGAATATGTTAAACAGATTGCCTCGGATGTAGGGTGTGGTAGCTATGTAGAGATGAAACGATTAGCTCAGGACAGGGAGGCATGGAGGGCTGCATCAAACCAGTCAAAAGACTGAAGACTCAAACAACAACATTGGCTTTCACGGCCGGTGAATTAAAACTCAGCAATTCTTCTAGGTTAGTGCCGTGTAATGTGTGGGGTTTCGCCTAGGACACCAGGCTTGCTCATCGGCGGGCTCTTGGTGTCCCCGCCCGGACCCCCACAGGAGTGACGAACTGCGCGCCATCTCTCTTTATATTAGGTGCAACTGCACCACTTCACTGCGAGAACTAAAAGCTCAAGCAGCCTTAACCTCCCTATGAAGGCTTCCAAAAAGATGGCATATTGGCTTTCACGGCCGGTGAATTAAAATTCAGCAATTCTTCTAGGTTGTGCCGTGTATTGTGTGGGGGTTTCGCCTAGGACACCAAGCTGGCTCATCGGCGGGCTCTTGGTGTCCCCGCCCGGACGTAGAAGAATTGCTGAGATATAATTTAGACTTTGTAACAAATGGGGTCACAGACCTCCGAAAAACATCTAAAGTTTGCGCCAGGCAATTCACAATTCTTTTGGTTTCAAACCTTTATATGTTTTAAAATCCTCGCAAGATTTTGAAATGGCAAAGATAAAATAAAAAATTTAAAGACCATTAACGTGATTAAAGTTAAACAATAAATCAAGTACAAGGTGGGTACTTTAAGGAATTTCTAAGTAAATATCTTCGAAAGAGTAACAACTTCGAAAGTAACAACAACGAAAAGCAGGTAGAATAAATGAGAAATTCCTATAACTTCTTATATTAAAGCTGAATTACTTTTTAGTAGTTATACAAATAGGGCAGGTCACTTACTGTGAAACCTGAAGAGAAAGTCGAAAGGAAGTTTCTAGACCTCCTATGTTTAAGTAGGAATCACGAGACAAATGGGGCAAGTTTCCCTTTCGTGAAACCTAGAAATAACTCACGTATGAGTTGAAAAAATTGTATTCCCTGATTAGAAGGGAGAAACAATGTAACTTGACGCGTGTACTGGACACGAAGTTTTACAGACTTTAATGATATATAAGCAAAAAAGGAGGGCACGTCTTTAGAGTGACACCTCATTGAAAAAGACCTAAAGTTACAATTTTATTATTATGGTTTGTTAGTAAGAGGTTTAGGAAAGATCAACTGGGATTGAGGATAAATGTTCATGTCCGTATTTATAATAATCGGACGAGCGCGACGCAGAAGAAATACTGAACGAACACTGTTTTTCACTATAGTCTGTTGAAATGGATGAAACGTTCACTGTAGTAGCATAAAAGTTTATGGCAAAGAAGGTTATTGCAATGATGGAAAATAACTAGTTACACTAGATAGGCGAGAGTCTATTGCTTGAGAAAGTTGTAGATTACAGTTAAGTGCGCCAGAGAAAATCCCAACGGAGGAAGAAAAATTAGCTATTGATCATTAATTCATATGGAAGATTCCTTAGTTTGAAAAAGTATTCCCACATGTGAGTGGAAAATACATGACGGTATGACTGGTAGATAGAGAGCAGATTCTGGAAGGTTCCAGAGCAATCCTGACTGAAGAATAGGGCCAAAGTTATTCCAGCGGTGGAACGAGCTAAGTATTTTATAGACAGTGGGTAATTCAATGGTATCTCACGTTGTGAGAAGATCTCTCAAAAGAAATGCTGCTTTCTATTAAGATTGGCTTAGACAGACAAAAGCCCAACATAGAAAATCCCACGAAGGATGATTATTGCCCCAAATATAGTAATCTCACACTGCCTATAAAATGATCATTAAAAGCATGTGGTTAATAAAAGACGATGAGAATGAGGTTAAAACCTGAATCCGGTACATATCCTTGCTTCATGGCGAAGGTGAAGTTCCCTTTGACGGTTGAGATTAAAGTTCCAACATGGCGTGGAATTAAAAGAATGCCTCTTTAGTTGAGGAGGCTAGCTCTAGTTGAGCTTCAACTGACTAAGTCGACTGCCGACGTACAAGTGAGACACCCTCAGCGAAGCACAGAGGGAGCAGGGAAGGGAAAAGAGTGGGGGTAGGAGACAAAAGGAATACATATAAGAATAACCAACATGACAAAAAAAAATTCTTGATGAAATGGTCTTCAAAGAGTTGATAGTAGGCGACACTATCGCAGCCTGGTGGGTGAAAAAGTAGACGAAGTTCTCTTGATCACGGAGATGATAGCTGGCGATGGCGACGAGATCTGGTGGCCAGATTGATAAGGAAGTCCTCTTGCACAGGGAAGAATTGAGGAACTTCAGAGATTCGCTGCTAGATGACGCTAGGTGGGTCATGGAAGATATATATCTAGAACAGACTCACAAGTAACATGAGAACCCTAAACAGCATAGGAGAAATTAAAAGATCACTGTTGGTGTTTGAGAAAAAGGAAGGCATGAACAAGCAAAGAGCAGTAAAAGTATACTCTATCTTACCGTGTACTCCAAAGAATACACCAGTGTTTGTGTTACGAGAGAAGGCGTACGATAGAACAACCAGGGAGAAGGTAACTAGCACCCTGAGGGATTATGGTATCGAGCGAGGGCTGCTACAGTTTTGTTTGTGTTACTTGAGAAGGCGTATCATAGAGCACCCAGGGAGAAGGTGCCTAGCATCCTGAGGGATTATGGTATTGAGCGAGGGCTGCTACAGTTGTGTTTGTGTTACTAGAGAAGGCGTACGATAGAGCACCCAGGGAGAAGGTGCCTAGCATCCTGAGGGATTATGGTATCGAGCAAGGGCTGCTACAGTAGTGTTTGTCTTACTTGAGTAGGCGTACGATAGAGCACCCAGGGAGAAGATGCCTTGCATCCTGAAGGATTATGGTATTGGACGAGGGCTGCTACAGTTGTGTTTGTGTGACTAGAGAAGGCTTAGGATAGAGCACCCAGGGAGAAGATGCCTAGCATCCTGAGGGATTATGGTATCGGGCGAGGGCTGCTACAGTTGTGTTTGTGTTACTAGAGAAGGCGTACGATAGAGCTCCCAGGGAGAAGATGCCTAGCATCCTGAGGGATTATGGTATCGAGCGAAGGCTGCTAGAGTTGTGTTTGTGTTACTAGAGGAGGCGTGCGATAGAGCACCCAGGGAGAAGATGCCTAGAATCCTGAGGGATTATGGTATCGAGCGAGGGCTGCTACAATTGTGTTTGTGTTACTAGAGAAGGCATAAGATAGATCACCAAGGGAGAAGATGCCCGGCATCCTGAGGGATTATGGTATCGAGCGAGGGCTGCTACAGTTGTGTTTGTGTTACTAGAGAAGGCGTACGATAGAGCACCCAGGCAGAAAGTGCCTACCATCCTGAGGGATTATGGTATCGAGCAAAGGCTGCTACAGTAGTGTTTGTCTTACTTGAGAAGGCGTACGATAAAGCACCCAGGGAGGAGATGCCTAGCTTCCTGAGGGATTATGGTATCGGGCGAGGCCTGCTACAGTTGTGTTTGTGTTACTAGAGAAGGTGTACGATAGAGTACCCAGGGAGAAAGTGCTTAGCATACTGATGGTTTATGGTATCGAGCGAGGGCTGCTACAGTTGTGTTTGTGTAACAAGAGAAGGCTTACGATAGAGCACACAGGGAGAAGATGCCTAGCATCGTGAGGGATTATGGTATCGAGTGAAGGCTGCTACAGTTGTGTTTGTGTTACTAGAGAAGGCGTGCGATAGAGCACCCAGGGAGAAGATGCCTAGCAACCTAAGGGATTATGGTATCGAGCGAAGGCTGCTGCAGTTGTGTTTGTGTTACTAGAGAAGGCGTACGTTAGAGCACCAAGGAAGAAGTTGCCTAGCTTCTTGAGGGAGTATGGTATCGAGCGATGGCTGCTACAGTTGTGTTTGTGTAACTAGAGAAGGCGTACGATAGAGCAAACAGGAAGAAGATGCCTAGCATCCTGAGGGAGTATGGTATCGAGCGAAGGCTGCTACAGTTGTGTTTGTGTAACTAGAGAAGGCGTACGATAGAGCACCCAGGAAGAAGATGCCTAGCATCCTGAGGGATTATGGTATCGAGCGAAGGCTGCTACAGTTGTGTTTGTGTAACTAGAGAAGGCGTACGATAGAGCACACATGGAGAAGATGACTATCATTCTGAGGGATGAATTTGAATTTGAATTTATTGTTTCTTTTATACAGGCCACTGAGGCTACAAATCCTCTTTATGCAGCTCTCTTCATTCAGAGGGCGGTTAAATACAATAGAATAAATGAAGAATGAAAAAACTAAACCTATACATACAGTTGACAATAGAAGTTCTTGAACATGATAATTGTATAGCTGATAAATTACAATGAAGGGAGTGTTTTATCGCTCTGATAGGATGTCCTGAATACTGGTGCAATTTATATTTATTCCAGAGAATACTAGCTGAAATACGGAATGATCCTTTGCATTTTTCGGTTCTGTGATGAGGTATCTGGAGCATTTGTGCAGTGTGTCTATTCGCACGGTTATGCACTGATTGCATGGGAGTTAGTGTGCAGTAAATATAAGACGGAATTTTGAATTTTAGAATTTTTATCACAGTCAGAGCCATGGCATACTGTCTTCGTTCCTTTAACTTTAGCCATCCAATCTGGACGTAAAATGGAGTTATATGAGACTCTCTTGGTACATTGAGAACAAAACGCAAGCAAGCAATTTGCATTCTTTGCAATTTTGTATTGAGGACCTCCCCCATATCATGGTAAATTATAGATCCATAGTCAAATATTGGTAATATCAAACTCTGTATCAGTATCTTTCGTACATTTTGAGGCAAATAGAAGCAAGTTCGCCTAATTTGATATAATGACGATGCAACCCTTTTCAGAATCACGTTTGTGTGTTCCTGCCGCGATAATCGAGAGTCAAACATAACTCCCAGATTTCTTACTGCTGACTGGTACGGAACTGTTTGGGATGCAAGCTGTAAAGGTGGTACTGGGTCAGGTAGGGAACTGAGTAATTTGTTATAGCCGATGATGATCGGTTGCGTTTTTTCGAAGTATTAGATTATGATCGAGTGCGTACTGAGATAGGCTTTGAATGTCACTGTTAATTAGAGCTACCTTCAAATGAATGGATTTCAGATCCGTGTGTAGATATAGCTGAAGGTCATCTGCGTACATATGATGTTGACAGAATTTAAGGACAGATGGAAGGTCATTTATATACACGGAGAACAGGATTGGACCAAGGACCGAACCCTGCGGCACACCTGTTGTTACTTCACACCATTCTGAAACATTGTCATCTGCTAGGACTACTCTCTGACATCTGCCTGTTAGGTAAGACCTAAACCAGTTCGTTACTGACTTTGACAGGCCTAGATTTCTTAATTTAACTAGTAGGATCTCATGGTGAACTCGGTCAAAGGCTTTGCTGAAATCGAATAGAGATAATATAGTTATTTCCTTCCGGTCCATTGCTAAACGAATGTCGTCTGTGACTTTGATAAGGGCTGTCAGAGTACTATGTTTTGATTTATATCCAGATTGGTTCGGGTTTAGGATATTGTTGGAATTTAAATATCCATAAAACTGATCAAAAACAATCCGTTCTAACGCTTTCCCAATTGCACACAATATACTTATTGGTCTAAAGTCACTACAGTTTAAGGCGTTCGTGAATTTTGGTATTGCTTTGATGTTGGCTTTTTTCCATTGTGTCGGATAAATACCCATTTGCAGGCTATAGTTAAATATATGCAATAAAACTGGCATGAGGAGGTCCATATTCCTTTTCAATAGCGTAATAGATATATGATCTGGTCCTATGGATTTTGAAGTTATCCTAAATATGGCTAAATGAATATCCTATGGATATATATAGCCAAAATGAAATTCTTCCCGTCGGTCAGTAAATTTTTCCCTGTAGTTAGCAACAGTTGACAAAACTCTATTGCTGTCTACAACGGTTGATACGTTTAAATAATGCTTATTAAGCTCATCAGCGCTCATTGTTGGGTTATTGCTTTTGTGTCTGGATTTTCCAACACCGAGAGTTTTTATAGCTCTCCACAAAGCCGAAGAGTTTTTAGCTGAATTAATTAGCGAATAAGTGTAACGTATCTTTGTATTACGAATAACTTGTTGGGTTCTGTTGCGTAAGCATTTGTATTCTACAAAGTCCTCGGGTTTCTGTGTTCTGTTGCACTTCTTTCTGGCTCTATTTCGAGATCTTATTAGATCTTTTATTTCTGTGTTGATCCAGGCAGCTGGTGCGTGCCTCACGTTAGCTGAGCGCACTGGGGCATGGCGATCATATAAATCAATTAAAAATGTGTTGAATGTTTCGACCTTCTCATCTATAGTTTGCTGCTCGAGAACAGTGTGCCATGGAACTGAGATGGCATCAGCCTTAAACCTTTCATAATTAAACCTGCTGAAGTCTCGAAAAGTTCGAATACTGGGCTTATATTTTGGAGTTGACAGGGTATATACTGCGTATAAGAGATCATGTGCTGAGAAGCCAGAAGCAGCTGTTTGGCCAAACTCAATCACGTGCTCATTGCAGTTGGATGCTATTAGATCCAGTGTAGAAGAGGAGGTTGCAGTGTGATGTGTATATTGATACGGGAGCCATGACAGGTTGCAAGTATTTAGAGTTTCTACTATGTTTTTCGTTTCAAATGTAGCCGACCCAAAATGGGCATTGAAATCACCGGCTAATATTACATATTTATAACTAAAAATGTGTGAAAGCATGTCATTTAATAGTAGTTCCATAAAACCGACTTTGGGTGCTCTATAAACACAAATAAATAATACTTTAGTATCTTTCAGGCAAATCTCTACGAATAGGTACTCAGGTCTGAAATTCTCATTATTTGGGGATTTGCAGATAACCCGGCACTTAATGTGCTGTCGAACATACACTGCTACTCCACCCCCTTCTCTACGTTGTCTGTCATTGCGGTAGATATTATATCCTGGCAAGGTTACAGCTGAATCAGTAATGGACTTATTGAACCATGTTTCACTGGTATCGAGCGAAGGCTGCTACAGTTGTTTTTGTGTAACTTGAGAAGTCGTACGATGGAGCACCCAGGGAGAAGATGCCTAGCATCCTGAGGGATTATGGTATCGAGCGAGGGCTACTACAGTTGTGTTTGTGTTACTAGAGAAGGCGTACGATGGAGCACCCAGGGAGAAGATGCCTAGCATCCTGAGGGATTATGGTATCAAGCAAGGGCTGCTACAGTAGTGTTTGTCTTACTTAAGAAGGCGTACGATAGAGCACCCAGGGAGAAGATGCCTAGAATCCTGAGGGATTATGGTATCGGGCGAGGGCTTCTACAGTTGTGTTTGTGTTACTAGAGAAGGTGTACGATAGAGTACCCAGGGAGAAGGTGCCTAGCATCCTGATAGTTTATGGTATCGAGCGAAGGCTGCTACAGTTGTTTTTGTGTAACTAGAGAAGGCTTGCGATAGAGCACCCAGGGAGAAGATGCCTAGCATCCTGAGGGATTATGGTATCGGGCGAGGGCTGCTCAGTTGTGTTTGTGTTACTAGAGAAGGCGTAAGATAGAGCACCCACGGAGAAGATGCCTAGCATCCTGAGGGATTATGGTATCGAGCGAAGGTTGTTACATTTGTGTTTGTGTTACTAGAGAAGGCGTACGATGGAGCACCCAGGGAGAAGATGCCTAGCATCCTGAGGGATTATGGTATAGAGCGAAGGCTCCTAGAGTTGTGTATGTGTTACTAGAGAAGGCGTGCGATAGAGCACCCAGGGAGACGGTGCCTAGCATCCTGAGTGATTATGGTATCGAGCGAGGTCTGCTACAGTTGTGTTTGTGTTACTAGAGAAGGCGTAAGATAGACCATCCAGGGAGAAGTTGCCCAGCATCCTGAGGGATTATGGTATCGAGCGAAGGCTGCTAGAGTTGTGTTTGTGTTACTAGAGAAGGCGTGCGATAGAGCACCCAGGGAGAAGGTGCCTAGCATCCTGAGGGATTATGGTATCGAGCGAGGGCTGCTACAGTTGTGTTTGTGTTACTAGAGAAGGCCTAATATAGATCATCCAGGGAGAAGATGCCCAGCATCCTGAGGGATTATGGTATCGAGCGAGGGCTGCTACAGTTGTGTTTGTTTTTCTAGAGAATGTGTACGATAGAGCACTCAGGGAGAAGGTGCCTAGCATCCTGAGGGATTATGGTATCGGGCGAGGGCTGCTACTGTTGTGTTTGTGTTACTAGAGAAGGCGTACGATAGAGCTCCCAGGGAGAAGATGCCTAGCATCCTGAGGGATTATGGTATCGTGCGAGGGCTGCTAGAGTTGTGTTTGTGTTACTAGAGAAGGCGTACGATAGAGCACCCAGGCAGAAGATGCCTAGCATCCTGAGGGATTATGGTATCGAGCGAAGGCTGCTACAGTTGTGTTTGTGTTACTAGAGAAGTCGTACGACAGAGCACCCAGGGAGATGATGCCTAGCATCCTGAGGGTTTGTGGTATCGAGCAGAGGCTGCTACAGTTGTGTTTGTGTTACTAGAGAAGGCGTACGATAGAGCACCCAGGGAGAAGATGCCCAGCATCCTGTGGGGTTATGGTATCGAGCGAGGGCTGCTACAGTTGTGTTTGTCTTACTTGAGAAGCCGTGCAATAGAGCTCCCAGGGAGAAGGTGCCTAGCATCCTGAGGGATTGTGGTATCGAGCAGAGGCTGCTACAGTTGTGTTTGTGTTACTAGAGAAGTCGTACGACAGCGCACCCAGGGAGAAGATGCCTAGCATCCTGAGGGATTGTGGTATCGAGCAGAGGCTGCTACAGTTGTGTTTGTGTTACTAGAGAAGGCGTGCGATAGAGCACCCAGGGAGAAGGTGCCTAGCATCCTGAGGGATTATGGTATCGAGCAAGGGCTGCTACAGTTGTGTTTGTGTTACTAGAGAAGGCGTACGATAGAGCACCCAGGGAGAAGGTGCCTAGCATCCTGCGGGATTATGGTATCGAGCAAAGGCTGCTACAGTTGGGTTTGTGTTACTAGAGAAGGCGTACGATAGAGCTCACAGGGAGAAGATGCCTAGCATCCTGAGGGCTTATGGTATCGAGCGAGGGCAGCTACCGTTGTGTTTGTGTTACTAGAGAAGGCGTACGATAGAGCACCCAGGGAGAAGGTGCCTAGCATCCTGCGGGATTATGGTATCGAGCAAAGGCTGCTACAGTTGGGTTTGTATTACTAGAGAAAGCGTACGATAGAGCACCCAGAAAGAAGGTGCCTAGCATCCTGAGGGATTGTGGTATCGAGCAGAGGCTGCTACAGTTGTGTTTGTGTTACTAGAGAAGGCGTACGATAGAGCTCACAGGGAGAAGATGCCTAGCATCCTGAGGGCTTATGGTATCGAGCGAGGGCAGCTACCGTTGTGTTTGTGTTACTAGAGAAGGCGTACGATAGAGCACCCAGGGAGAAGGTGCCTAGCATCCTGCGGGATTATGGTATCGAGCAAAGGCTGCTACAGTTGGGTTTGTATTACTAGAGAAAGCGTACGATAGAGCACCGAGGGAGAAGGTGCCTAGCATCCTGAGGGATTGTGGTATCGAGCAGAGGCTGCTACAGTTGTGTTTGTGTTACTAGAGAAGGCGTGCGATAGAGCACCCAGGGAGAAGGTGCCTAGCATCCTGAGGGATTATGGTATCGAGCGAGGGCTGCTACAGTTGTGTTTGTGTTACTAGAGAAGGCGTACGATAGAGCACCCAGGGAGAAGGTGCCTAGCATCCTGCGGGATTATGGTATCGAGCAAGGGCTGCTAAAGTTGGGTTTGTGTAACTAGAGAAGGCGTACGATAGAGCTCCCAGGGTGAAGATGCCTAGCATCCTGAGGGATTATGGTATCGAGCGAAGGCTGCTACAGTTGGGTTTGTGTTACTAGAGAAGGCGTACGATAGAGCTCCCAGGGAGAAGATACCTAGCATCCTGAGGGATTATGGTATCGAGCTAGGGCTGCTACAGTTGTGTTTGTGTTACTAGAGAAGGCGTACGATAGAGCACCCAGGGTGAAGGTGCCTAGCATCCTGAGGGATTGTGGTATCGAGCGAAGGCTGCTACAGTTGTGTTTGTCTTACTTGAGAAGGCGTGCGATAGAGCACCCAGGGAGAAGGTGCCTAGCATCCTGAGGGATTGTGGTATCGAGCAGAGGCTGCTACAGTTGTGTTTGTGTTACTAGAGAAGGCGTATGATAGAGCACCCAGGGAGAAGATGCCCAGCATCCTGAGCGATTATGGTATCGAGCGAGGGCTGCTAGAGTTGTGTTTGTCTTACTTGAGAAGGCGTGCGATAGAGCACCCAGGGAGAAGGTGCCTAGCATCCTGAGGGATTGTGGTATCGAGCAGAGGCTGCTACAGTTGTGTTTGTCTTACTTGAGAAGGCGTACGATAGAGCTCCCAGGGAGAAGGTGCCTAGCATCCTGAGGGATTGTGGTATCGAGCGAAGGCTGCTACTGTTGTGTTTGTCTTACTTGGGAAGGCGTGCGATAGAGCACCCAGGGAGAAGGTGCCTAGCATCCTGAGGGATTGTGGTATAGAGCAGAGGCTGCTACAGTTGTGTTTGTGTTACTAGAGAAGGCGTACGATAGAGCACCTAGGGAGAAGATGCCTAGCATCCTGAGAGATTATGGTACCGAGCGAGGGCTGCTACAGTTGTGTTTGTGTTACTGGTGAAGGCGTACGTTAGAGCACCTAGGGAGAAGATGCCTAGCATCCTGAGGGATTATGGTATCGAGCGAGGGCTGCTACAGTTGGGTTTGTGTTACTAGAGAAGGCGTACGATAGAGCTCCCAGGGAGAAGATGCCTAGCATCCTGAGGGATTATGGTATCGAGCGAGGGCTGCTACAATTGGGTTTGTGTTACTAGAGAAGGCGTACGATAGAGCTCCCAGGGAGAAGATGCCTAGCATCCTGAGGAATTATGGTATCGAGCGAGGGCTGGTACAGTTGGGTTTGTATTACTAGAGAAGGCGTACGATAGAGCTCCCAGGGAGAAGATGCCTAGCATCCTGAGGGATTATGGTATCGAGCGAGGGCTGCTACAGTTGTGTTTGTGTTACTAGAGAAGGCGTACGATAGAGCTCCCAGGGAGAAGATGCCTAGCATCCTGAGGGATTATGGTATCGGGCGAGGGCTGCTACATTTGTGTTTGTGTACCTAGAGAAGGCTTACGATAGAGCACCCAGGGAGAAGATGCCTAGGATCCTGAGGGATTATGGTATCGAGCGAGGGCTGGTACAGTTTTGTTTGTGTTACTAGACAAGGCGTACGATAGAGCTCCCAGGGAGAAGATGCCTAGCATCCTGAGGGATTATGGTATCGGGCGAGGGCTGCTACAGTTGTGTTTGAGTAACTAGAGAAGGCGTACGATAGAGCACCCAGGGAGAAGATGCCTAGGATCCTGAGGGATTATGGTATCGAGCGAGGGCTGGTACAGTTGTGTTTGTGTTACTAGACAAGGCGTACGATAGAGCTCCCAGGGAGAAGATGCCTAGCATCCTGAGGGATTATGGTATCGAGCGAGGGCTGCTACAGTTGTGTTTGTGTTACTAGACAACGCGTACGATAGAGCTCCCAGGGAGAAGATGCCTAGCATCCTGAGGGATTATGGTATCGAGCGAGGGATGCTACAGTTGTGTTTGTGTTACTAGACAAGGCGTACGATAGAGCTCCCAGGGAGAAGATGCCTAGCATCCTGAGCGATTATGGTATCGAGCGAGGGCTGGTAGAGTTGGGTTTGTGTTACTAGAGAAGGCGTACGATAGAGCTCCTAGGGAGAAGATGCCTAGCATCCTGAGGGATTATGGTATCGAGCGAGGGCTGCTACAGTTGGGTTGGTGTTACTAGAGAAGGCGTACGATAGAGCTCCCAGGGAGAAGATGCCTAGCATCCTGAGGGATTATGGTATCGGGCGAGGGCTGCTACAGTTGTGTTTGAGTAACTAGAGAAGGCGTACGATAGAGTACCCTGGGAGAAGATGCCTAGGATCCTGAGGGATTATGGTATCGAGCGAGGGCTGGTACAGTTGTGTTTGTGTTACTAGACAAGGCGTACGATAGAGCTCCCAGGGAGAAGATGCCTAGCATCCTGAGGGATTATGGTATCGAGCGAGGGCTGCTACAGTTGTGTTTGTGTTACTAGACAAGGCGTACGATAGAGCTCCCAGGGAGAAGATGCCTAGCATCCTGAGGGATTATGGTATCGAGCGAGGGCTGGTAGAGTTGGGTTTGTGTTACTAGAGAAGGCGTACGATTGAGCTCCCAGGGAGAAGATGCCTAGCATCCTGAGGGATTATGGTATCGAGCGAGGACTGGTACGGTTGTGTTTGTTTTACTGGACAAGGCGTACGATAGAGCTCCCAGGGAGAAGATGCCTAGGATCCTGAGGGATTATGGTATCGAGCGAGGGATGCTACAGTTGTGTTTGTGTTACTAGACAAGGCGTACGATAGAGCTCCCAGGGAGAAGATGCCTAGCATCCTGAGGGATTATGGTATCGAGCGAGGGCTGGTAGAGTTGGGTTTGTGTTAATAGAGAAGGCGTACGATAGAGCTCCCAGGGAGAAGATGCCTAGCATCCTGAGGGATTATGGTATCGAGCGAGGGCTGTTACAGTTGGGTTGGTGTTACTAGAGAAGGCGTACGATAGAGCTCCCAGGGAGAAGATGCCTAGCATCCTGAGGGATTATGGTATCGGGCGAGGGCTGCTACAGTTGTGTTTGAGTAACTAGAGAAGGCGTACGATAGAGCACCCAGGGAGAAGATGCCTAGGATCCTGAGGGATTATGGTATCGAGCGAGGGCTGGTAGAGTTGTGTTTGTGTTACTAGACAAGGCGTACGATAGAGCTCCCAGGGAGAAGATGCCTAGCATCCTGAGGGATTATGGTATCGAGCGAGGGCTGCTACAGTTGTGTTTGTGTTACTAGACAACGCGTACGATAGAGCTCCCAGGGAGAAGATGCCTAGCATCCTGAGGGAGTATGTTATCGAGCGAGGGCTGCTACAGTTGGGTTTGTGTTACTAGAGAAGGCGTACGATTGAGCTCCCAGGGAGAAGATGCCTAGCATCCTGAGGGATTATGGTATCGAGCGAGGACTGGTACAGTTGTGTTTGTTTTACTGGACAAGGCGTACGATAGAGCTCCCAGGGAGAAGATGCCTAGGATCCTGAGGGATTATGGTATCGAGCGAGGGATGCTACAGTTGTGTTTGTGTTACTAGACAAGGCGTACGATAGAGCTCCCAGGGAGAAGATGCCTAGCATCCTGAGGGATTATGGTATCGAGCGAGGGCTGGTAGAGTTGGGTTTGTGTTACTAGAGAAGGCGTACGATAGAGCTCCTAGGGAGAAGATGCCTAGCATCCTGAGGGATTATGGTATCGAGCGAGGGCTGCTACAGTTGGGTTGGTGTTACTAGAGAAGGCGTACGATAGAGCTCCCAGGGAGAAGATGCCTAGCATCCTGAGGGATTATGGTATCGGGCGAGGGCTGCTACAGTTGTGTTTGAGTAACTAGAGAAGGCGTACGATAGAGCACCCAGGGAGAAGATGCCTAGGATCCTGAGGGATTATGGTATCGAGCGAGGGCTGGTACAGTTGTGTTTGTGTTACTAGACAAGGCGTACGATAGAGCTCCCAGGGAGACGATGCCTAGCATCCTGAAGGATTATGGTATCGAGCGAGGGCTGCTACAGTTGTGTTTGTGTTACTAGACAACGCGTACGATAGAGCTCCCAGGGAGAAGATGCCTAGCATCCTGAGGGATTATGGTATCGAGCGAGGGATGCTGCAGTTGTGTTTGTGTTACTAGACAAGGCGTACGATAGAGCTCCCAGGGAGAAGATGCCTAGCATCCTGAGGGATTATGGTATCGAGCGAGGGCTGGTAGAGTTGGGTTTGTGTTACTAGAGAAGGCGTACGATAGAGCTCCTAGGGAGAAGATGCCTAGCATCCTGAGGGATTATGGTATCGAGCGAGGGCTGCTACAGTTGGGTTGGTGTTACTAGAGAAGGCGTACGATAGAGCTCCCAGGGAGAAGATGCCTAGCATCCTGAGGGATTATGGTATCGAGCGAGGGCTGGTACAGTTGGGTTTGTGTTACTAGAGAAGGCGGACGATAGAGCTCCCAGGGAGAAGATGCCTAGCATCCTGAGGGATTATGGTATCGAGTGAGGGCTGGTACAGTTGGGTTTGTGTTACTATAGAAGGCGTACGATAGAGCTCCCAGGGAGAAGATGCCTAGCATCCTGAGGGATTATGGTATCGAGCGAGGGCTGCTACAGTTGGGTTTGTGTTACTAGAGAAGGCGTACGATAGAGCTCCCAGGGAGAAGATGCCTAGCATCCTGAGGGATTATGGTATCGAGCGAGGGCTGGTACAGTTGGGTTTGTGTTACTAGAGAAGGCGTACGATAGAGCTCCCAGGGAGAAGGTGCCTAGCATCCTGCGGGATTATGGTATCGAGCAAAGGCTGCTACAGTTGGGTTTGTATTACTAGAGAAAGCGTACGATAGAGCTCCCAGGGAGAAGATGCCTAGCATCCTGAGGGATTATGGTATCGAGCGAGGGCTGGTACAGTTTTGTTTGTGTTACTAGACAAGGCGTACGATAGAGCTCCCAGGGAGAAGATGCCTAGCATCCTGAGGGATTATGGTATCGGGCGAGGGCTGCTACAGTTGTGTTTGAGTAACTAGAGAAGGCGTACGATAGAGCACCCAGGGAGAAGATGCCTAGGATCCTGAGGGATTATGGTATCGAGCGAGGGCTGGTACAGTTGTGTTTGTGTTACTAGACAAGGCGTACGATAGAGCTCCCAGGGAGAAGATGCCTAGCATCCTGAGGGATTATGGTATCGAGCGAGGGCTGCTACAGTTGTGTTTGTGTTACTAGACAACGCGTACGATAGAGCTCCCAGGGAGAAGATGCCTAGCATCCTGAGGGATTATGGTATCGAGCGAGGGATGCTACAGTTGTGTTTGTGTTACTAGACAAGGCGTACGATAGAGCTCCCAGGGAGAAGATGCCTAGCATCCTGAGGGATTATGGTATCGAGCGAGGGCTGGTAGAGTTGGGTTTGTGTTACTAGAGAAGGCGTACGATAGAGCTCCTAGGGAGAAGATGCCTAGCATCCTGAGGGATTATGGTATCGAGCGAGGGCTGCTACAGTTGGGTTGGTGTTACTAGAGAAGGCGTACGATAGAGCTCCCAGGGAGAAGATGCCTAGCATCCTGAGGGATTATGGTATCGGGCGAGGGCTGCTACAGTTGTGTTTGAGTAACTAGAGAAGGCGTACGATCGAGTACCCTGGGAGAAGATGCCTAGGATCCTGAGGGATTATGGTATCGAGCGAGGGCTGGTACAGTTGTGTTTGTGTTACTAGACAAGGCGTACGATAGAGCTCCCAGGGAGAAGATGCCTAGCATCCTGAGGGATTATGGTATCGAGCGAGGGCTGCTACAGTTGTGTTTGTGTTACTAGACAAGGCGTACGATAGAGCTCCCAGGGAGAAGATGCCTAGCATCCTGAGGGATTATGGTATTGAGCGAGGGCTGGTAGAGTTGGGTTTGTGTTACTAGAGAAGGCGTACGATTGAGCTCCCAGGGAGAAGATGCCTAGCATCCTGAGGGATTATGGTATCGAGCGAGGACTGGTACGGTTGTGTTTGTTTTACTGGACAAGGCGTACGATAGAGCTCCCAGGGAGAAGATGCCTAGGATCCTGAGGGATTATGGTATCGAGCGAGGGATGCTACAGTTGTGTTTGTGTTACTAGACAAGGCGTACGATAGAGCTCCCAGGGAGAAGATGCCTAGCATCCTGAGGGATTATGGTATCGAGCGAGGGCTGGTAGAGTTGGGTTTGTGTTAATAGAGAAGGCGTACGATAGAGCTCCTAGGGAGAAGATGCCTAGCATCCTGAGGGATTATGGTATCGAGCGAGGGCTGTTACAGTTGGGTTGGTGTTACTAGAGAAGGCGTACGATAGAGCTCCCAGGCAGAAGATGCCTAGCATCCTGAGGGATTATGGTATCGGGCGAGGGCTGCTACAGTTGTGTTTGAGTAACTAGAGAAGGCGTACGATAGAGCACCCAGGGAGAAGATGCCTAGGATCCTGAGGGATTATGGTATCGAGCGAGGGCTGGTAGTGTTGTGTTTGTGTTACTAGACAAGGCGTACGATAGAGCTCCCAGGGAGAAGATGCCTAGCATCCTGAGGGATTATGGTATCGAGCGAGGGCTGCTACAGTTGTGTTTGTGTTACTAGACAACGCGTACGATAGAGCTCCCAGGGAGAAGATGCCTAGCATCCTGAGGGAGTATGTTATCGAGCGAGGGCTGCTACAGTTGGGTTTGTGTTACTAGAGAAGGCGTACGATTGAGTTCCCAGGGAGAAGATGCCTAGCATCCTGAGGGATTATGGTATCGAGCGAGGACTGGTACAGTTGTGTTTGTTTTACTGGACAAGGCGTACGATAGAGCTCCCAGGGAGAAGATGCCTAGGATCCTGAGGGATTATGGTATCGAGCGAGGGATGCTACAGTTGTGTTTGTGTTACTAGACAAGGCGTACGATAGAGCTCCCAGGGAGAAGATGCCTAGCATCCTGAGGGATTATGGTATCGAGCGAGGGCTGGTAGAGTTGGGTTTGTGTTACTAGAGAAGGCGTACGATAGAGCTCCTAGGGAGAAGATGCCTAGCATCCTGAGGGATTATGGTATCGAGCGAGGGCTGCTACAGTTGGGTTGGTGTTACTAGAGAAGGCGTACGATAGAGCTCCCAGGGAGAAGATGCCTAGCATCCTGAGGGATTATGGTATCGGGCGAGGGCTGCTACAGTTGTGTTTGAGTAACTAGAGAAGGCGTACGATAGAGCACCCAGGGAGAAGATGCCTAGGATCCTGAGGGATTATGGTATCGAGCGAGGGCTGGTACAGTTGTGTTTGTGTTACTAGACAAGGCGTACGATAGAGCTCCCAGGGAGACGATGCCTAGCATCCTGAAGGATTATGGTATCGAGCGAGGGCTGCTACAGTTGTGTTTGTGTTACTAGACAACGCGTACGATAGAGCTCCCAGGGAGAAGATGCCTAGCATCCTGAGGGATTATGGTATCGAGCGAGGGATGCTGCAGTTGTGTTTGTGTTACTAGACAAGGCGTACGATAGAGCTCCCAGGGAGAAGATGCCTAGCATCCTGAGGGATTATGGTATCGAGCGAGGGCTGGTAGAGTTGGGTTTGTGTTACTAGAGAAGGCGTACGATAGAGCTCCTAGGGAGAAGATGCCTAGCATCCTGAGGGATTATGGTATCGAGCGAGGGCTGCTACAGTTGGGTTGGTGTTACTAGAGAAGGCGTACGATAGAGCTCCCAGGGAGAAGATGCCTAGCATCCTGAGGGATTATGGTATCGAGCGAGGGCTGGTACAGTTGGGTTTGTGTTACTAGAGAAGGCGGACGATAGAGCTCCCAGGGAGAAGATGCCTAGCATCCTGAGGGATTATGGTATCGAGTGAGGGCTGGTACAGTTGGGTTTGTGTTACTATAGAAGGCGTACGATAGAGCTCCCAGGGAGAAGATGCCTAGCATCCTGAGGGATTATGGTATCGAGCGAGGGCTGCTACAGTTGGGTTAGTGTTACTAGAGAAGGCGTACGATAGAGCTCCCAGGGAGAAGATGCCTAGCATCCTGAGGGATTATGGTATCGAGCGAGGGCTGGTACAGTTGGGTTTGTGTTACTAGAGAAGGCGTACGATAGAGCTCCCAGGGAGAAGGTGCCTAGCATCCTGCGGGATTATGGTATCGAGCAAAGGCTGCTACAGTTGGGTTTGTATTACTAGAGAAAGCGTACGATAGAGCACCCAGGGAGAAGGTGCCTAGCATCCTGAGGGATTGTGGTATCGAGCAGAGGCTGCTACAATTGTGTTTGTGTTACTAGAGAAGGCGTGCGATAGAGCACCCAGGGAGAAGGTGCCTAGCATCCTGAGGGATTATGGTATCGAGCGAGGGCTGCTACAGTTTTGTTTGTGTAACTAGAGAAGGCGTACGATAGAGCACCCAGGGAGAAGGTGCCTAGCATCCTGCGGGATTATGGTATCGAGCAAGGGCTGCTAAAGTTGGGTTTGTGTAACTAGAGATGGCGTACGATAGAGCTCCGAGGGTGAAGATGCCTAGCATCCTGAGGGATTATGGTATCGAGCGAAGGCTGCTACAGTTGGGTTTGTGTTACTAGAGAAGGCGTACGATAGAGCTCCCAGGGAGAAGATGCCTAGCATCCTGAGGGATTATGGTATCGAGCGAGGGCTGCTACAGTTGTGTTTGTGTTACTAGAGAAGGCGTACGATAGAGCACCCAGGGTGAAGGTGCCTAGCATACTGAGGGATTGTGGTATCGAGCGAAGGCTGCTACAGTTGTGTTTGTCTTACTTGAGAAGGCGTGCGATAGAGCACCCAGGGAGAAGGTGCCTAGCATCCTGAGGGATTGTGGTATCGAGCAGAGGCTGCTACAGTTGTGTTTGTGTTACTAGAGAAGGCGTACGATAGAGCACCCAGGGAGAAGATGCCCAGCATCCTGAGGGATTATGGTATCGAGCGAGGGCTGCTACAGTTGTGTTTGTCTTACTTGAGAAGGCGTGCGATAGAGCACCCAGGGAGAAGGTGCCTAGCATCCTGAGGGATTGTGGTATCGAGCAGAGGCTGCTACAGTTGTGTTTGTCTTACTTGAGAAGGCGTACGATAGAGCTCCCAGGGAGAAGGTGCCTAGCATCCTGAGGGATTGTGGTATCGAGCGAAGGCTGCTACAGTTGTGTTTGTCTTACTTGAGAAGGCGTGCGATAGAGCACCCAGGGAGAAGGTGCCTAGCATCCTGAGGGATTGTGGTATAGAGCAGAGGCTTCTACAGTTGTGTTTGTGTTACTAGAGAAGGCGTACGATAGAGCACCTAGGGAGAAGATGCCTATCATCCTGAGGGATTATGGTACCGAGCGAGGGCTGCTACAATTGTGTTTGTGTTACTGGTGAAGGCGTACGTTAGAGCACCTAGGGAGAAGATGCCTAGCATCCTGAGGGATTATGGTATCGAGCGAGGGCTGCTACAGTTGGGTTTGTGTTACTAGAGAAGGCGTACGATAGAGCTCCCAGGGAGAAGATGCCTAGCATCCTGAGGGATTATGGTATCGAGCGAGGGCTGCTACAGTTGGGTTTGTGTTACTAGAGAAGGCGTACGATAGAGCTCCCAGGGAGAAGATGCTAGCATCCTGAGGAATTATGGTATCGAGCGAGGGCTGGTACAGTTGGGTTTGTGTTACTAGAGAAGGCGTACGATAGAGCTCCCAGGGAGAAGATGTCTAGCATCCTGAGGGATTATGGTATCGAGCGAGGGCTGCTACAGTTGTGTTTGTGTTACTAGAGAAGGCGTACGATAGAGCTCCCAGGGAGAAGATGCCTAGCATCCTGAGGGATTATGGTATCGGGCGAGGGCTGCTACATTTGTGTTTGTGTACCTAGAGAAGGCTTACGATAGAGCACCCAGGGAGAAGATGCCTAGGATCCTGAGGGATTATGGTATCGAGCGAGGACTGGTACAGTTGTGTTTGTGTTACTAGACAAGGCGTACGATAGAGCTCCCAGGGAGAAGATGCCTAGCATCCTGAGGGATTATGGTATCGGGCGAGGGCTGCTACAGTTGTGTTTGAGTAACTAGAGAAGCCGTACGATAGAGCACCCAGGGAGAAGATGCCTAGGATCCTGAGGGATTATGGTATCGAGCGAGGGCTGGTACAGTTGTGTTTGTGTTACTAGACAAGGCGTACGATAGAGCTCCCAAGGAGAAGATGCCTAGCATCCTGAGGGATTATGGTATCGAGCGAGGGCTGCTACAGTTGTGTTTGTGTTACTAGACAACGCGTACGATAGAGCTCCCAGGGAGAAGATGCCTAGCATCCTGAGGGAGTATGTTATCGAGCGAGGGCTGCTACAGTTGGGTTTGTGTTACTAGAGAAGGCGTACGATTGAGCTCCCAGGGAGAAGATGCCTAGCATCCTGAGGGATTATGGTATCGAGCGAGGACTGGTACAGTTGTGTTTGTTTTACTGGACAAGGCGTACGATAGAGCTCCCAGGGAGAAGATGCCTAGGATCCTGAGGGATTATGGTATCGAGCGAGGGATGCTACAGTTGTGTTTGTGTTACTAGACAAGGCGTACGATAGAGCTCCCAGGGAGAAGATGCCTAGCATCCTGAGGGATTATGGTATCGAGCGAGGGCTGGTAGAGTTGGGTTTGTGTTACTAGAGAAGGCGTACGATAGAGCTCCTAGGGAGAAGATGCCTAGCATCCTGAGGGATTATGGTATCGAGCGAGGGCTGCTACAGTTGGGTTGGTGTTACTAGAGAAGGCGTACGATAGAGCTCCCAGGGAGAAGATGCCTAGCATCCTGAGGGATTATGGTATCGAGCGAGGGCTGGTACAGTTGGGTTTGTGTTACTAGAGAAGGCGTAAGATAGAGCTCCCAGGGAGAAGATGCCTAGCATCCTGAGGGATTATGGTATCGAGTGAGGGCTGGTACAGTTGGGTTTGTGTTACTATAGAAGGCGTACGATAGAGCTCCCAGGGAGAAGATGCCTAGCATCCTGAGGGATTATGGTATCGTGCGAGGGCTGCTACAGTTGGGTTTGTGTTACTAGAGAAGGCGTACGATAGAGCTCCCAGGGAGAAGATGCCTAGCATCTTGAGGGATTATGGTATCGAGCGAGGGCTGGTACAGTTGGGTTTGTGTTACTAGAGAAGGCGTACGATAGAGCTCCCAGGGAGAAGGTGCCTAGCATCCTGCGGGATTATGGTATCGAGCAAAGGCTGCTACAGTTGGGTTTGTATTACTAGAGAAAGCGTACGATAGAGCACCCAGGGAGAAGGTGCCTAGCATCCTGAGGGATTGTGGTATCGAGCAGAGGCTGCTACAGTTGTGTTTGTGTTACTAGAGAAGGCGTGCGATAGAGCACCCAGGGAGAAGGTGCCTAGCATCCTGAGGGATTATGGTATCGAGCGAGGACTGGTACAGTTGTGTTTGTTTTACTGGACAAGGCGTACGATAGAGCTCCCAGGGAGAAGATGCCTAGGATCCTGAGGGATTATGGTATCGAGCGAGGGATGCTACAGTTGTGTTTGTGTTACTAGACAACGCGTACGATAGAGCTCCCAGGGAGAAGATGCCTAGCATCCTGAGGGAGTATGTTATCGAGCGAGGGCTGCTACAGTTGGGTTTGTGTTACTAGAGAAGGCGTACGATTGAGCTCCCAGGGAGAAGATGCCTAGCATCCTGAGGGATTATGGTATCGAGCGAGGACTGGTACAGTTGTGTTTGTTTTACTGGACAAGGCGTACGATAGAGCTCCCAGGGAGAAGATGCCTAGGATCCTGAGGGATTATGGTATCGAGCGAGGGATGCTACAGTTGTGTTTGTGTTACTAGACAAGGCGTACGATAGAGCTCCCAGGGAGAAGATGCCTAGCATCCTGAGGGATTATGGTATCGAGCGAGGGCTGGTAGAGTTGGGTTTGTGTTACTAGAGAAGGCGTACGATAGAGCTCCTAGGGAGAAGATGCCTAGCATCCTGAGGGATTATGGTATCGAGCGAGGGCTGCTACAGTTGGGTTGGTGTTACTAGAGAAGGCGTACGATAGAGCTCCCAGGGAGAAGATGCCTAGCATCCTGAGGGATTATGGTATCGGGCGAGGGCTGCTACAGTTGTGTTTGAGTAACTAGAGAAGGCGTACGATAGAGCACCCAGGGTGAAGATGCCTAGGATCCTGAGGGATTATGGTATCGAGCGAGGGCTGGTACAGTTGTGTTTGTGTTACTAGACAAGGCGTACGATAGAGCTCCCAGGGAGACGATGCCTAGCATCCTGAAGGATTATGGTATCGAGCGAGGGCTGCTACAGTTGTGTTTGTGTTACTAGACAACGCGTACGATAGAGCTCCCAGGGAGAAGATGCCTAGCATCCTGAGGGATTATGGTATCGAGCGAGGGATGCTGCAGTTGTGATTGTGTTACTAGACAAGGCGTACGATAGAGCTCCCAGGGAGAAGATGCCTAGCATCCTGAGGGATTATGGTATCGAGCGAGGGCTGGTAGAGTTGGGTTTGTGTTACTAGAGAAGGCGTACGATAGAGCTCCTAGGGAGAAGATGCCTAGCATCCTGAGGGATTATGGTATCGAGCGAGGGCTGCTACAGTTGGGTTGGTGTTACTAGAGAAGGCGTACGATAGAGCTCCCAGGGAGAAGATGCCTAGCATCCTGAGGGATTATGGTATCGAGCGAGGGCTGGTACAGTTGGGTTTGTGTTACTAGAGAAGGCGGACGATAGAGCTCCCAGGGAGAAGATGCCTAGCATCCTGAGGGATTATGGTATCGAGTGAGGGCTGGTACAGTTGGGTTTGTGTTACTATAGAAGGCGTACGATAGAGCTCCCAGGGAGAAGATGCCTAGCATCCTGAGGGATTATGGTATCGAGCGAGGGCTGCTACAGTTGGGTTTGTGTTACTAGAGAAGGCGTACGATAGAGCTCCCAGGGAGAAGATGCCTAGCATCCTGAGGGATTATGGTATCGAGCGAGAGCTGGTACAGTTGGGTTTGTGTTACTAGAGAAGGCGTACGATAGAGCTCCCAGGGAGAAGGTGCCTAGCATCCTGCGGGATTATGGTATCGAGCAAAGGCTGCTACAGTTGGGTTTGTATTACTAGAGAAAGCGTACGATAGAGCACCCAGGGAGAAGGTGCCTAGCATCCTGAGGGATTGTGGTATCGAGCAGAGGCTGCTACAATTGTGTTTGTGTTACTAGAGAAGGCGTGCGATAGAGCACCCAGGGAGAAGGTGCCTAGCATCCTGAGGGATTATGGTATCGAGCGAGGGCTGCTACAGTTGTGTTTGTGTAACTAGAGAAGGCGTACGATAGAGCACCCAGGGAGAAGGTGCCTAGCATCCTGCGGGATTATGGTATCGAGCAAGGGCTGCTAAAGTTGGGTTTGTGTAACTAGAGATGGCGTACGATAGAGCTCCGAGGGTGAAGATGCCTAGCATCCTGAGGGATTATGGTATCGAGCGAAGGCTGCTACAGTTGGGTTTGTGTTACTAGAGAAGGCGTACGATAGAGCTCCCAGGGAGAAGATGCCTAGCATCCTGAGGGATTATGGTATCGAGCGAGGGCTGCTACAGTTGTGTTTGTGTTACTAGAGAAGGCGTACGATAGAGCACCCAGGGTGAAGGTGCCTAGCATACTGAGGGATTGTGGTATCGAGCGAAGGCTGCTACAGTTGTGTTTGTCTTACTTGAGAAGGCGTGCGATAGAGCACCCAGGGAGAAGGTGCCTAGCATCCTGAGGGATTGTGGTATCGAGCAGAGGCTGCTACAGTTGAGTTTGTGTTACTAGAGAAGGCGTACGATAGAGCACCCAGGGAGAAGATGCCCAGCATCCTGAGGGATTATGGTATCGAGCGAGGGCTGCTACAGTTGTGTTTGTCTTACTTGAGAAGGCGTGCGATAGAGCACCCAGGGAGAAGGTGCCTAGCATCCTGAGGGATTGTGGTATCGAGCAGAGGCTGCTACAGTTGTGTTTGTCTTACTTGAGAAGGCGTACGATAGAGCTCCCAGGGAGAAGGTGCCTAGCATCCTGAGGGATTGTGGTATCGAGCGAAGGCTGCTACAGTTGTGTTTGTCTTACTTGAGAAGGCGTGCGATAGAGCACCCAGGGAGAAGGTGCCTAGCATCCTGAGGGATTGTGGTATAGAGCAGAGGCTTCTACAGTTGTGTTTGTGTTACTAGAGAAGGCGTACGATAGAGCACCTAGGGAGAAGATGCCTATCATCCTGAGGGATTATGGTACCGAGCGAGGGCTGCTACAATTGTGTTTGTGTTACTGGTGAAGGCGTACGTTAGAGCACCTAGGGAGAAGATGCCTAGCATCCTGAGGGATTATGGTATCGAGCGAGGGCTGCTACAGTTGGGTTTGTGTTACTAAAGAAGGCGTACGATAGAGCTCCCAGGGAGAAGATGCCTAGCATCCTGAGGGATTATGGTATCGAGCGAGGGCTGCTACAGTTGGGTTTGTGTTACTAGAGAAGGCGTACGATAGAGCTCCCAGGGAGAAGATGCTAGCATCCTGAGGAATTATGGTATCGAGCGAGGGCTGGTACAGTTGGGTTTGTGTTACTAGAGAAGGCGTACGATAGAGCTCCCAGGGAGAAGATGTCTAGCATCCTGAGGGATTATGGTATCGAGCGAGGGCTGCTACAGTTGTGTTTGTGTTACTAGAGAAGGCGTACGATAGAGCTCCCAGGGAGAAGATGCCTAGCATCCTGAGGGATTATGGTATCGGGCGAGGGCTGCTACATTTGTGTTTGTGTACCTAGAGAAGGCTTACGATAGAGCACCCAGGGAGAAGATGCCTAGGATCCTGAGGGATTATGGTATCGAGCGAGGACTGGTACAGTTGTGTTTGTGTTACTAGACAAGGCGTACGATAGAGCTCCCAGGGAGAAGATGCCTAGCATCCTGAGGGATTATGGTATCGGGCGAGGGCTGCTACAGTTGTGTTTGAGTAACTAGAGAAGCCGTACGATAGAGCACCCAGGGAGAAGATGCCTAGGATCCTGAGGGATTATGGTATCGAGCGAGGGCTGGTACAGTTGTGTTTGTGTTACTAGACAAGGCGTACGATAGAGCTCCCAGGGAGAAGATGCCTAGCATCCTGAGGGATTATGGTATCGAGCGAGGGCTGCTACAGTTGTGTTTGTGTTACTAGACAACGCGTACGATAGAGCTCCCAGGGAGAAGATGCCTAGCATCCTGAGGGAGTATGTTATCGAGCGAGGGCTGCTACAGTTGGGTTTGTGTTACTAGAGAAGGCGTACGATTGAGCTCCCAGGGAGAAGATGCCTAGCATCCTGAGGGATTATGGTATCGAGCGAGGACTGGTACAGTTGTGTTTGTTTTACTGGACAAGGCGTACGATAGAGCTCCCAGGGAGAAGATGCCTAGGATCCTGAGGGATTATGGTATCGAGCGAGGGATGCTACAGTTGTGTTTGTGTTACTAGACAAGGCGTACGATAGAGCTCCCAGGGAGAAGATGCCTAGCATCCTGAGGGATTATGGTATCGAGCGAGTGCTGGTAGAGTTGGGTTTGTGTTACTAGAGAAGGCGTACGATAGAGCTCCTAGGGAGAAGATGCCTAGCATCCTGAGGGATTATGGTATCGAGCGAGGGCTGGTAGAGTTGTGTTTGTGTTACTAGACAAGGCGTACGATAGAGCTCCCAGGGAGAAGATGCCTAGCATCCTGAGGGATTATGGTATCGAGCGAGGGCTGCTACAGTTGTGTTTGTGTTACTAGACAACGCGTACGATAGAGCTCCCAGGGAGAAGATGCCTAGCATCCTGAGGGAGTATGTTATCGAGCGAGGGCTGCTACAGTTGGGTTTGTGTTACTAGAGAAGGCGTACGATTGAGCTCCCAGGGAGAAGATGCCTAGCATCCTGAGGGATTATGGTATCGAGCGAGGACTGGTACAGTTGTGTTTGTTTTACTGGACAAGGCGTACGATAGAGCTCCCAGGGAGAAGATGCCTAGGATCCTGAGGGATTATGGTATCGAGCGAGGGATGCTACAGTTGTGTTTGTGTTACTAGACAAGGCGTACGATAGAGCTCCCAGGGAGAAGATGCCTAGCATCCTGAGGGATTATGGTATCGAGCGAGGGCTGGTAGAGTTGGGTTTGTGTTACTAGAGAAGGCGTACGATAGAGCTCCTAGGGAGAAGATGCCTAGCATCCTGAGGGATTATGGTATCGAGCGAGGGCTGCTACAGTTGGGTTGGTGTTACTAGAGAAGGCGTACGATAGAGCTCCCAGGGAGAAGATGCCTAGCATCCTGAGGGATTATGGTATCGGGCGAGGGCTGCTACAGTTGTGTTTGAGTAACTAGAGAAGGCGTACGATAGAGCACCCAGGGAGAAGATGCCTAGGATCCTGAGGGATTATGGTATCGAGCGAGGGCTGCTACAGTTGGGTTGGTGTTACTAGAGAAGGCGTACGATAGAGCTCCCAGGGAGAAGATGCCTAGCATCCTGAGGGATTATGGTATCGAGCGAGGGCTGCTACAGTTGGGTTTGTGTTACTAGAGAAGGCGTACGATAGAGCTCCCAGGGAGAAGATGACTAGCATCCTGAGGGATTATGGTATCGAGCGAGGGATGCTGCAGTTGTGTTTGTGTTACTAGACAAGGCGTACGATAGAGCTCCCAGGGAGAAGATGCCTAGCATCCTGAGGGATTATGGTATCGGGCGAGGGCTGGTACAGTTGGGTTTGTGTTACTAGAGAAGGCGTACGATAGAGCTCCTAGGGAGAAGATGCCTAGCATCCTGAGGGATTATGGTATCGAGCGAGGGCTGCTACAGTTGGGTTGGTGTTACTAGAGAAGGCGTACGATAGAGCTCCCAGGGAGAAGATGCCTAGCATCCTGAGGGATTATGGTATCGAGTGAGGGCTGGTACAGTTGGGTTTGTGTTACTATAGAAGGCGTACGATAGAGCTCCCAGGGAGAAGATGCCTAGCATCCTGAGGGATTATGGTATCGAGCGAGGGCTGCTACAGTTGGGTTTGTGTTACTAGAGAAGGCGTACGATAGAGCTCCCAGGGAGAAGATGCCTAGCATCCTGAGGGATTATGGTATCGAGCGAGGGCTGGTACAGTTGGGTTTGTGTTACTAGAGAAGGCGTACGATAGAGCTCCCAGGGAGAAGGTGCCTAGCATCCTGCGGGATTATGGTATCGAGCAAAGGCTGCTACAGTTGGGTTTGTATTACTAGAGAAAGCGTACGATAGAGCACCCAGGGAGAAGGTGCCTAGCATCCTGAGGGATTGTGGTATCGAGCAGAGGCTGCTACAATTGTGTTTGTGTTACTAGAGAAGGCGTGCGATAGAGCACCCAGGGAGAAGGTGCCTAGCATCCTGAGGGATTATGGTATCGAGCGAGGGCTGCTACAGTTGTGTTTGTGTAACTAGAGAAGGCGTACGATAGAGCACCCAGGGAGAAGGTGCCTAGCATCCTGCGGGATTATGGTATCGAGCAAGGGCTGCTAAAGTTGGGTTTGTGTAACTAGAGATGGCGTACGATAGAGCTCCGAGGGTGAAGATGCCTAGCATCCTGAGGGATTATGGTATCGAGCGAAGGCTGCTACAGTTGGGTTTGTGTTACTAGAGAAGGCGTACGATAGAGCTCCCAGGGAGAAGATGCCTAGCATCCAGAGGGATTATGGTATCGAGCGAGGGCTGCTACAGTTGTGTTTGTGTTACTAGAGAAGGCGTACGATAGAGCACCCAGGGTGAAGGTGCCTAGCATACTGAGGGATTGTGGTATCGAGCGAAGGCTGCTACAGTTGTGTTTGTCTTACTTGAGAAGGCGTGCGATAGAGCACCCAGGGAGAAGGTGCCTAGCATCCTGAGGGATTGTGGTATCGAGCAGAGGCTGCTACAGTTGTGTTTGTGTTACTAGAGAAGGCGTACGATAGAGCACCCAGGGAGAAGATGCCCAGCATCCTGAGGGATTATGGTATCGAGCGAGGGCTGCTACAGTTGTGTTTGTCTTACTTGAGAAGGCGTGCGATAGAGCACCCAGGGAGAAGGTGCCTAGCATCCTCAGGGATTGTGGTATCGAGCAGAGTCTGCTACAGTTGTGTTTGTCTTACTTGAGAAGGCGTACGATAGAGCTCCCAGGGAGAAGGTGCCTAGCATCCTGAGGGATTGTGGTATCGAGCGAAGGCTGCTACAGTTGTGTTTGTCTTACTTGAGAAGGCGTGCGATAGAGCACCCAGGGAGAAGGTGCCTAGCATCCTGAGGGATTGTGGTATAGAGCAGAGGCTTCTACAGTTGTGTTTGTGTTACTAGAGAAGGCGTACGATAGAGCACCTAGGGAGAAGATGCCTATAATCCTGAGGGATTATGGTACCGAGCGAGGGCTGCTACAATTGTGTTTGTGTTACTGGTGAAGGCGTACGTTAGAGCACCTAGGGAGAAGATGCCTAGCATCCTGAGGGATTATGGTATCGAGCGAGGGCTGCTACAGTTGGGTTTGTGTTACTAGAGAAGGCGTACGATAGAGCTCCCAGGGAGAAGATGCCTAGCATCCTGAGGGATTATGGTATCGAGCGAGGGCTGCTACAGTTGGGTTTGTGTTAATAGAGAAGGCGTACGATAGAGCTCCCAGGGAGAAGATGCTAGCATCCTGAGGAATTATGGTATCGAGCGAGGGCTGGTACAGTTGGGTTTGTGTTACTAGAGAAGGCGTACGATAGAGCTCCCAGGGAGAAGATGTCTAGCATCCTGAGGGATTATGGTATCGAGCGAGGGCTGCTACAGTTGTGTTTGTGTTACTAGAGAAGGCGTACGATAGAGCTCCCAGGGAGAAGATGCCTAGCATCCTGAGGGATTATGGTATCGGGCGAGGGCTGCTACATTTGTGTTTGTGTACCTAGAGAAGGCTTACGATAGAGCACCCAGGGAGAAGATGCCTAGGATCCTGAGGGATTATGGTATCGAGCGAGGACTGGTACAGTTGTGTTTGTGTTACTAGACAAGGCGTACGATAGAGCTCCCAGGGAGAAGATGCCTAGCATCCTAAGGGATTATGGTATCGGGCGAGGGCTGCTACAGTTGTGTTTGAGTAACTAGAGAAGCCGTACGATAGAGCACCCAGGGAGAAGATGCCTAGGATCCTGAGGGATTATGGTATCGAGCGAGGGCTGGTACAGTTGTGTTTGTGTTACTAGACAAGGCGTACGATAGAGCTCCCAGGGAGAAGATGCCTAGCATCCTGAGGGATTATGGTATCGAGCGAGGGCTGCTACAGTTGTGTTTGTGTTACTAGACAACGCGTACGATAGAGCTCCCAGGGAGAAGATGCCTAGCATCCTGAGGGAGTATGTTATCGAGCGAGGGCTGCTACAGTTGGGTTTGTGTTACTAGAGAAGGCGTACGATTGAGCTCCCAGGGAGAAGATGCCTAGCATCCTGAGGGATTATGGTATCGAGCGAGGACTGGTACAGTTGTGTTTGTTTTACTGGACAAGGCGTACGATATAGCTCCCAGGGAGAAGATGCCTAGGATCCTGAGGGATTATGGTATCGAGCGAGGGATGCTACAGTTGTGTTTGTGTTACTAGACAAGGCGTACGATAGAGCTCCCAGGGAGAAGATGCCTAGCATCCTGAGGGATTATGGTATCGAGCGAGGGCTGGTAGAGTTGGGTTTGTGTTACTAGAGAAGGCGTACGATAGAGCTCCTAGGGAGAAGATGCCTAGCATCCTGAGGGATTATGGTATCGAGCGAGGGCTGCTACAGTTGGGTTGGTGTTACTAGAGAAGGCGTACGATAGAGCTCCCAGGGAGAAGATGCCTAGCATCCTGAGGGATTATGGTATCGAGCGAGGGCTGGTACAGTTGGGTTTGTGTTACTAGAGAAGGCGTAAGATAGAGCTCCCAGGGAGAAGATGCCTAGCATCCTGAGGGATTATGGTATCGAGTGAGGGCTGGTACAGTTGGGTTTGGGTTACTATAGAAGGCGTACGATAGAGCTCCCAGGGAGAAGATGCCTAGCATCCTGAGGGATTATGGTATCGTGCGAGGGCTGCTACAGTTGGGTTTGTGTTACTAGAGAAGGCGTACGATAGAGCTCCCAGGGAGAAGATGCCTAGCATCTTGAGGGATTATGGTATCGAGCGAGGGCTGGTACAGTTGGGTTTGTGTTACTAGAGAAGGCGTACGATAGAGCTCCCAGGGAGAAGGTGCCTAGCATCCTGCGGGATTATGGTATCGAGCAAAGGCTGCTACAGTTGGGTTTGTATTACTAGAGAAAGCGTACGATAGAGCACCCAGGGAGAAGGTGCCTAGCATCCTGAGGGATTGTGGTATCGAGCAGAGGCTGCTACAGTTGTGTTTGTGTTACTAGAGAAGGCGTACGATAGAGCACCCAGGGAGAAGGTGCCTAGCATCCTGAGGGATTATGGTATCGAGCGAGGGCTGCTACAGTTGTGTTTGTGTAACTAGAGAAGGCGTACGATAGAGCACCCAGGGAGAAGGTGCCTAGCATCCTGCGGGATTATGGTATCGAGCAAGGGCTGCTAAATTTGGGTTTGTGTAACTAGAGAAGGCGTACGATAGAGCTCCCAGGGAGAAGATGCCTAGCATCCTGAGGGATTATGGTATCGGGCGAGGGCTGCTACATTTGTGTTTGTGTACCTAGAGAAGGCTTACGATAGAGCACCCAGGGAGAAGATGCCTAGGATCCTGAGGGATTATGGTATCGAGCGAGGGCTGGTACAGTTGTGTTTGTGTTACTAGACAAGGCGTACGATAGAGCTCCCAGGGAGAAGATGCCTAGCATCCTGAGGGATTATGGTATCGGGCGAGGGCTGCTACAGTTGTGTTTGAGTAACTAGAGAAGCCGTACGATAGAGCACCCAGGGAGAAGATGCCTAGGATCCTGAGGGATTATGGTATCGAGCGAGGGCTGGTACAGTTGTGTTTGTGTTACTAGACAAGGCGTACGATAGAGCTCCCAGGGAGAAGATGCCTAGCATCCTGAGGGATTATGGTATCGAGCGAGGGCTGCTACAGTTGTGTTTGTGTTACTAGACAACGCGTACGATAGAGCTCCCAGGGAGAAGATGCCTAGCATCCTGAGGGAGTATGTTATCGAGCGAGGGCTGCTACAGTTGGGTTTGTGTTACTAGAGAAGGCGTACGATTGAGCTCCCAGGGAGAAGATGCCTAGCATCCTGAGGGATTATGGTATCGAGCGAGGACTGGTACAGTTGTGTTTTACTGGACAAGGCGTACGATAGAGCTCCCAGGGAGAAGATGCCTAGGATCCTGAGGGATTATGGTATCGAGCGAGGGATGCTACAGTTGTGTTTGTGTTACTAGACAAGGCGTACGATAGAGCTCCCAGGGAGAAGATGCCTAGCATCCTGAGGGATTATGGTATCGAGCGAGGGCTGGTAGAGTTGGGTTTGTGTTACTAGAGAAGGCGTACGATAGAGCTCCTAGGGAGAAGATGCCTAGCATCCTGAGGGTTTATGGTATCGAGCGAGGGCTGCTACAGTTGGGTTGGTGTTACTAGAGAAGGCGTACGATAGAGCTCCCAGGGAGAAGATGCCTAGCATCCTGAGGGATTATGGTATCGAGCGAGGGCTGGTACAGTTGGGTTTGTGTTACTAGAGAAGGCGTACGATAGAGCTCCCAGGGCGAAGATGCCTAGCATCCTGAGGGATTATGGTATCGAGTGAGGGCTGGTACAGTTGGGTTTGTGTTACTATAGAAGGCGTACGATAGAGCTCCCAGGGAGAAGATGCCTAGCATCCTGAGGGATTATGGTATCGTGCGAGGGCTGCTACAGTTGGGTTTGTGTTACTAGAGAAGGCGTACGATAGAGCTCCCAGGGAGAAGATGCCTAGCATCTTGAGGGATTATGGTATCGAGCGAGGGCTGGTACAGTTGGGTTTGTGTTACTAGAGAAGGCGTACGATAGAGCTCCCAGGGAGAAGGTGCCTAGCATCCTGCGGGATTATGGTATCGAGCAAAGGCTGCTACAGTTGGGTTTGTATTACTAGAGAAAGCGTACGATAGAGCACCCAGGGAGAAGGTGCCTAGCATCCTGAGGGATTGTGGTATCGAGCAGAGGCTGCTACAGTTGTGTTTGTGTTACTAGAGAAGGCGTGCGATAGAGCACCCAGGGAGAAGGTGCCTAGCATCCTGAGGGATTATGGTATCGAGCGAGGGCTGCTACAGTTGTGTTTGTGTAACTAGAGAAGGCGTACGATAGAGCACCCAGGGAGAAGGTGCCTAGCATCCTGCGGGATTATGGTATCGAGCAAGGGCTGCTAAATTTGGGTTTGTGTAACTAGAGAAGGCGTACGATAGAGCTCCCAGGGTGAAGATGCCTAGCATCCTGAGGGATTATGGTATCGAGCGAAGGCTGCTACAGTTGGGTTTGTGTTACTAGAGAAGGCGTACGATATAGCTCCCAGGGAGAAGATGCCTAGCATCCTGAGGGATTATGGTATCCAGCGAGGGCTGCTACAGTTGTGTTTGTGTTACTAGAGAAGGCGTACGATAGAGCACCCAGGGTGAAGGTGCCTAGCATCCTGAGGGATTGTGGTATCGAGCGAAGGCTGCTACAGTTGTGTTTGTCTTACTTGAGAAGGCGTGCGATAGAGCACCCAGGGAGAAGGTGCCTAGCATCCTGAGGGATTGTGGTATCGAGCAGAGGCTGCTACAGTTGTGTTTGTGTTACTAGAGAAGGCGTACGATAGAGCACCCAGGGAGAAGATGCCCAGCATCCTGAGGGATTATGGTATCAAGCGAGGGCTGCTACAGTTGTGTTTGTCTTACTTGAGAAGGCGTGCGATAGAGCACCCAGGGAGAAGGTGCCTAGCATCCTGAGGGATTGTGGTATCGAGCAGAGGCTGCTACAGTTGTGTTTGTCTTACTTGAGAAGGCGTACGATAGAGCTCCCAGGGAGAAGGTGCCTACCATCCTGAGGGATTGTGGTATCGAGCGAAGGCTGCTACAGTTGTGTTTGTCTTACTTGAGAAGGCGTGCGATAGAGCACCCAGGGAGAAGGTGCCTAGCATCCTGAGGGATTGTGGTATAGAGCAGAGGCTGCTACAGTTGTGTTTGTGTTACTAGAGAAGGCGTACGATAGAGCACCTAGGGAGAAGATGCCTAGCATCCTGAGGGATTATGGTACCGAGCGAGGGCTGCTACAATTGTGTTTGTGTTACTGGTGAAGGCGTACGTTAGAGCACCTAGGGAGAAGATGCCTAGCATCCTGAGGGATTATGGTATCGAGCGAGGGCTGCTACAGTTGGGTTTGTGTTACTAGAGAAGGCGTACGATAGAGCTCCCAGGGAGAAGATGCCTAGCATCCTGAGGGATTATGGTATCGAGCGAGGGCTGCTACAGTTGGGTTTGTGTTACTAGAGAAGGCGTACGATAGAGCTCCCAGGGAGAAGATGCCTAGCATCCTGAGGAATTATGGTATCGAGCGAGGGCTGGTACAGTTGGGTTTGTGTTACTAGAGAAGGCGTACGATAGAGCTCCCAGGGAGAAGATGTCTAGCATCCTGAGGGATTATGGTATCGAGCGAGGGCTGCTACAGTTGTGTTTGTGTTACTAGAGAAGGCGTACGATAGAGCTCCCAGGGAGAAGATGCCTAGCATCCTGAGGGATTATGGTATCGGGCGAGGGCTGCTACATTTGTGTTTGTGTACCTAGAGAAGGCTTACGATAGAGCACCCAGGGAGAAGATGCCTAGGGTCCTGAGGGATTATGGTATCGAGCGAGGGCTGGTACAGTTGTGTTTGTGTTACTAGACAAGGCGTACGATAGAGCTCCCAGGGAGAAGATGCCTAGCATCCTGAGGGATTATGGTATCGGGCGAGGGCTGCTACAGTTGTGTTTGAGTAACTAGAGAAGGCGTACGATAGAGCACCCAGGGAGAAGATGCCTAGGATCCTGAGGGATTATGGTATCGAGCGAGGGCTGGTACAGTTGTGTTTGTGTTACTAGACAAGGCGTACGATAGAGCTCCCAGGGAGAAGATGCCTAGCATCCTGAGGGATTATGGTATCGAGCGAGGGCTGCTACAGTTGTGTTTGTGTTACTAGACAACGCGTACGACAGAGCTCCCAGGGAGAAGATGCCTAGCATCCTGAGGGAGTATGTTATCGAGCGAGGGCTGCTACAGTTGGGTTTGTGTTACTAGAGAAGGCGTACGATTGAGCTCCCAGGGAGAAGATGCCTAGCATCCTGAGGGATTATGGTATCGAGCGAGGACTGGTACAGTTGTGTTTGTTTTACTGGACAAGGCGTACGATAGAGCTCCCAGGGAGAAGATGCCTAGGATCCTGAGGGATTATGGTATCGAGCGAGGGATGCTACAGTTGTGTTTGTGTTACTAGACAAGGCGTACGATAGAGCTCCCAGGGAGAAGATGCCTAGCATCCTGAGGGATTATGGTATCGAGCGAGGGCTGGTAGAGTTGGGTTTGTGTTACTAGAGAAGGCGTACGATAGAGCTCCTAGGGAGAAGATGCCTAGCATCCTGAGGGATTATGGTATCGAGCGAGGGCTGCTACAGTTGGGTTGGTCTTACTAGAGAAGGCGTACGATAGGGCTCCCAGGGAGAAGATGCCTAGCATCCTGAGGGATTATGGTATCGAGCGAGGGCTGGTACAGTTGGGTTTGTGTTACTAGAGAAGGCGTACGATAGAGCTCCCAGGGAGAAGATGCCTAGCATCCTGAGGGATTATGGTATCGAGTGAGGGCTGGTACAGTTGGGTTTGTGTTACTATAGAAGGCGTACGATAGAGCTCCCAGGGAGAAGATGCCTAGCATCCTGAGGGATTATGGTATCGAGCGAGGGCTGCTACAGTTGTGTTTGTGTTACTGGTGAAGGCGTACGTTAGAGCACCTAGGGAGAAGATGCCTAGCATCCTGAGGGATTACGGTATCGAGCGAGGGCTGCTACAGTTGGGTTTGTGTTACTAGAGAAGGCGTACGATAGATCATCCAGGGAGAAGATGCCCTGCATCCTGAGGGATTATGGTATCGAGCGAGGGCTTCTACAGTTGTGTTTGTGTTACTAGAGAAGGCGTACGATTGAGCACCCAGGGAGAAGGTGCCTAGCATCCTGAGGGATTATGGTATCGAGCGAAGGCTGCTACAGTTGTGTTTGTGTTGCTAGAGAAGGCGTACGATAGAGCACCCAGGGAGAAGCTGCCTAGCATCCTGAGGGATTATGGTATCGGGCGAAGGCTTCTACAATTGTGTTTGTGTAACTATAGAAGGCGTACGATAGAGCACCCAGGGAGAAGATGCCTAGCATCCTGAAGGATTATGGTATCGAGCGAAGGCTGCTACAGTTGTGTTTGTGTTACTAGAGACGGCGTACGATGGAGCACCCATGGAGAAGGTGCCTAGCATCCTGAGAGATTATGGTATCGGGAGAAATCTGCTACAGCCAATCAAAAGTATTTGTGGTAATAATCAGATTACAGTGAGAGTTGATGGTAGGATGAGTTCTTGGTTCATGTTTTGTACAGGAGTGCATCAAGGATTAAACAACTATTGTATTTTATATCAGATCCATTTCTTGAAGGGCATAAACTGGCTGGGTGAATTTCAAGGTAAGTAATCTGGCCTATTTGGATGACCTATTAGTAATGACGGACTTCTCAAAAGCTTGCAAGCCAGTTTACTTGAATTTTGCTGCAAGACTCTCAGTTACATACATAAACGTAGATATTAATGAGGTGCATGGCATCTAACATCATTACACACCACTGTTTCAAATTTGCATAAATAATTATCTTTCTTTTTAAACACCCTGTACAGAATTTTGCCTCAATGCAATTAATGACTTCACACTCTCTGTGAACAAATCTCGGAAACATTTCCACTATGCCTCCTTTATAACAGTGCACAATATCATTCACGCCAAACTTTCGCACGGAATTCCAAATATTAAATCCATTTCAATGCATTCTACACTAATACAATGAAAATCAGAATCTTTATTTCATATTCACCTCAACTGTATTATTATTATTTATTTATCCTTTGGCAATACAAGATTTCAGAGAATTTTACAATGAAAATCACTTTAAAATCTACTGTACATTATTTTTACTGTTTACACTATTATTACAGTCTCAGGTCTAATGAGTCTATCCATTGGACCACGTCAGGTGTTGCCAACAGGAAGTCGATCCAGTCCCCTCCATATGCCCTCAGAGGACAGTCAGTTGTAATGTGAATATTTTTCAAGAAACACTCCAACAAACTTCCACTATTCCTTATACAATTATTTCCTCGTGCTTTCAAATTCAAATAATTCTGCACAGATTCTTAATCATCCTGTTGCTCTAATTCATCAACTTTAATTCACACATTAAATTTCATTGTAACATTACCGTAACTTCCTGAGATTAGTCTGCACGGATTGATATTGAATAAAAATACAAACATTTCCTCTCTTCCTGTGAATTCTAATTCTGAATATAATTCAGTTAAGTCCATCCTGACTTATTTACGACACTGGGTTAACTTAGAAAGAATCACCCTGTCATTTCTTTCGATATTTAAATTCCTTGTTCTTAACAATGAAGTTTCTCGGGTTCCTTCATGAAAGATTTGAATCACAAAAATTATTTGGATGTGATGATAGCAAACTCTCGTCTCGAGTAGGTTGGCCTTCCAATGCTGAATGACTCTTCATCGATGAGTCCGGAGGTGACTAAAAAGCTCAATGCGGGAGAGACACAGTTTCCCGCAGTGATGACAGGTAGTATCAGGTCCAGGTGAGACATCCGCATTCATTCCCTGTCTTCTAATGAACACTCTGTTCTTTCTGCGTTGCCTCCGATCTTCTATCATACGTCGGCGGTTTTCTTCAAAAAGTATCGCACCACGATGAACAATTGATCTCCAGGATGAGCGATCAAGAGCTAAGGTCTCCCAGTTGTTGATATTAATATGGCACATTTGCATATTAGCCTTTAGTACGTCTTTGAATCGCTTCCTCGGACCTCCCACACAGCGCTTGTCCTCAGTTAGTTCAGAGCAAAACACTTGCTTGGGAATGCGATTATTGGGCATGCGGATTACGTGTCCTGTCCATCGCAGCTGACGTTTTAAAAGCATGGCTTCAACACTGGTAGTCTGTGCTTCTTCGAGAATGCTTGTGTTTGTGCGTTTGTCTTGCCATGTGACACGAAGAATTCTCCTCAAACAACCCTGGTGATATTGCTCCAGCTTTTTAAAATGACGTCTGTAGCATGTCCAGGATTCATATCCGTAAAGTAAGGTGGGAACTACAACCGAGTTGTACACAAGGATCTTCGTTGCAGCATTGATATCATGTTTGTCAAAAACTCTAGACCTCAATCTTGCAAAGGATGCCCCAGCACGGTTAATCCTGTGTTGGATTTCGGAATCTATATTTGCACTTGATGACAGGGTGCTGCCAAGATAAGAAAAGGTGTTAACTTCTTGAAGCTTCGCTCCGTCGATGGTGACATTGATGTTTCTTTGTCCTTGTCCAGGGGCTGGTTGGTAGAAGACTTGGGTTTTACTGGTGTTAAGTTTCAGCCCAATCTTTTTGTATGCTGAAGAAAAAGCATTCAGGATTTTCCTAAGTTCGTCCTCTGATTGAGCTACTACTGCATTATCATCAGCGTACTGTAACTCAACCAATGCAGCAGGAGATGTTCGAGTCCTTGCCTTTAGACGGCTCAAATTAAAGATCTTCCCATCCATCCTGTAAGTTATCTGTATGCCTGTAGGAAGATATCTTTGACTAACTGCATGACAGTGGCAACGTACAGAGAAAACAATGTAGGGGCAATCACACAGCCTTGTTTAACGCCAGTATTTATATGAAATGGTTCTCCAATAGAGTCGTTACCAATGACATTTGCCTTCATATCAGTGTGGAGTAGTCTTAAGATGGTAATAAATTTCAGTGGAAAACCATACAATGCTAAAATCTTCCACAAGGCTTCACGGTTTACCGAGTCAAATGCCTTACTGAGGTCTATAAAGGCAATATAAAGAGGTCTATTTTGCTCTCTACATTTCTCCTGAAGCTGACGAACAGTGAATATCATATCTGCAGTTCCTCTAGAAGGCCTGAAACCACATTGGCTCTCTGGGAGTATTTTCTCCACCAGGGATAGAATACGATTCGCCACAATACGAGCAATAAGCTTTCCAAGGCATGATATTAAAGATATACCACGATAGTTGTTGCAGTCTGCACGATCACCTTTCTTAAATATGGAAACTATCAGACTATCTCTGAAATCAGCAGGCATTTTTTCAGTTCTCCAAATTTTAATGATAAGATCATGTATGTGGCTTATGAGTTCCTCACCTCCTTCTTTGAGAGCTTCCGCTGTTATTCCATCACATCCAGTGGCTTTGTGTCGCTTTGCTTGATTAATAGCACACTGAACCTCATCTAGTGTTGGCAGGGTACCAAGTTCTTCCTTGATGGGTGCTTGATCTAATATATCATACACCTGCTCATCAATAACTGAGTCCTGGTTCAAGAGGTCTTCAAAATGCTCCTTCCACCTATTCATGATGGAGTATTGATCTTTTAGAAGTGTACTTTTGTCACTGGACCAAAGTGGATTTCTACCAAACGTGGAGGGGCCATAAATCGCATTTGTGGCTTGGAAGAACTGTCACGAATCTTTGTCTGCTAGATATTGCAGCTCTTTAGCTTTGGATGTCCACCATGCATTTTTGAGCGCACGAGTTCCTCTTTGGACATTTGCCTTCGCAAGACAAATTGCTTCTTTCTTAGTACGGGAGTTCATATCTTTTCTCCAAGTTTGCAAGGCTTTTCTCTTTTCTGAGATTAATGCTTCTATTTCTTCATCATTTTCATCAAACCAGTCATGATGTTTCCTGGTCTTATATCCCAGCGTTTCCTTGCAAGCATTCTGAATAGCGGTCTTCAGACTCTCCCAGTGCAGTGTTACATCTGGATGGTATTCCTGTGGCAGTGTCTGGCTAAGCAACTCTTTATATTGGGAGATATGCTCTGACTTACCAAACTTCTCGGTATCAAAAATATGCCTACAGCTCTTCTGTTGCTTCCTCCTCTGTGTGGACAATGGTATACGCATAACTGATCTGATAAGCCGGTGATCTGTCCAACAGTCATCGGATCCTGTCATTGCTTTGGTGATAAGAACATCTCGTAAATCTTTCTTGCGTACAATCACATAGTCAATGCCAGTGCTTCGATCTAGGGTACTGCCATGATGTTTTAAAGCGATTCTTTTGGCGAAAGATAGTATTGGTGATTACCAATTCATGTTCAGTGCATTTGGAGAGCAGTCTGATACCATTGGAGTTTTCGCTCCCAACTCCCTCCTTACCAATGACACCATTCCAGACATTGTAGTCCCTGCCCACTCTAGCGTTAAAATCTCCGAGTAAGATGATCCTATCTTCACGGTTGATGTTTGATAGGACGGTATCCAGATCTGAATAGAACCTTTCCTTAATGTCATCATCAGCATCTAGTGTGGGGGCGTATGCGCTGATCTCCGTGGCATGCTGGTTGTTATATAACCGAAGTCTTAGTGTCATGAGGCGTTCATTATACCCAGTTGGCAGCTCTGACAGATCCTTGAGAAGCTTGCTCTTAATGGCAAACCAACTCCATGTATTCTGTGTTCGTCCTCACGTTTACCCTTCCAAAAGAAGCTGTACCCTGCACCTTGCTCATTCAACTGACCTTCCTCAGCAAGACGGGTCTCCTGAAGTGCTGCTATGTCAATGTCATATCTCCGTAGCTCTCTACCCACAATAGCTGTTCTCCTTTCAGGTCTCTCATTTGCGGGGTCATCAGTGAGTGTTCTTACATTCCAGGTTGCAAAATAAAATTTGTTACTTATACATTTTCGACCGCATGGGGGTGACACCTTTGGACGCGGCTATCCAATCGGTAGTATAAGTGGCTGACTATGTTTAGGGCACCTTTTCTAGCCCCTTCCCCATGTGGGGTGAGCAGAGTGGACCCTAAATAGGACTGCTCAGTCGTAGTTGCAGCGGCCGAATTGCTCTACAGCCACAACCCTAAGCAAGACGACCGATCACACATCTACCGCCTACGTGCCAAGTTATCACTAGAGGCTCCCAGACATCACAATCCTGCCCCCGTCGCAACTTCTCGATCGCCGCAGGACTTTGAAGAAAGTCAATGTTGTTGGAAGACTGCTGTGCGTGAAATCTTTTTACGTGAGAATGTTGCTGCACATCAACAAACGCACATTCCTTGATGACTTAGGAAAGATGTTCAATGGCAAGCAAATGCAAGACGATTGAATAAATCCTAGTCACTGCAGCCTTCATCCGCCATTCCAGCCAAGGAGGGACTCATTGCCCTTATGCCTGGTCCGCCGTTGAGGACTTTCTATGCCGTTGACCACAGGTGGTTCATCCGCCTTTAGGGAAAGTTTCCTGTCCCTAGGGCAAGAGAGTGCCCTAACCACTACCAGCTCATTCGCCCCCCTGGGGAGCCGGTGGCATGGTAGTGGGGGACTCCTTATCCCGGTAGTCACTCGGTCGTCAGAGCCTCGTTAGTCTAAAGCAGGGTGCACCACGTGCAGGTGAGGTTGACATTTGAGTAGAAAGCCTACCCCTTACACCCCGATGTATTAACGCTCTAATACTTTAATTTTACATATATCAATGTTCTCGGAACATTGTATCAACTGGAAATATTATTTTATTCCATTACTTGGCATACAGAATAGTTTCCAACAACTATCTGTTTCAACAAAGAATTAATGACATTTAATTATTAAACTTGACATATTAATTATTAAGACTTTCTTTTACATGATATTAGATGTCGTGTAATAAAGCATTTGTTACACGCAGCAAATTTTAATAATTTCGAAGCTCGCATCAACATCTTAAGGTTAAGAAACTCCCTGTACTTTTGCAAAGTTACGAACTTTCTTAACATACTGTATTTCCGACTATCGACGCATTCCATCACCCTCATACATCAGATTCAGTTAACGCCTCGCAAGTTTAAGAATAATCATCAAAGAATTTACAATTTAAATTTATTTAAATGTCAAAACGACATCGCTAATGAAAATGTCATAACTGACTGAAATCTGCAATAAAATAGCAATAAAAACTTGAATTTAATACATAAATAATCTACACAAAAATATTACGGTTATTAGGGAAAGAAAAATTATAGGTTGGTCAACCCTGAATTAAACACAGAACATGGCTACACTACTACATATAATAAAACGTTTGCTGCCGAAGAGAGATTCTGCAGGAACTGCAGAGCCTAGCAAAATGAGATTTGCCTGAGCTCCAGTGCCAGCACATGTTAGTGATGTAATGGGGTCTCAAGGGCAAGGCCAGGCCGTTCACCTCGCTGCCCTGCGTCTGGCCTCACTCCCAATATGCTTCTGAATTTACGTATGTGGGCAAAGTCTTCAAGCATAACACAGCCAATCTCGACCGGATCTCTTGTTCTAGTAGAATCTTCTTTTGTAGCAAATGTCTTTAAGGGTATTCCCAGATGTACGTGGAATCTCATTCTGTAGCGTAGTTTAGTTCTAATATTGAGAGTGTCGTGGACATGATCTGCCACGATATCCATCATGTGGGAACATTCTGGATCTCGCACCCTTCATTGATGTAGGCCAATTTCCCTTCATAGTGAATTTAGAACATGACAATCACTTGACTAAAGATTGAACACGTGTAGCTTCCCCTTCGCCAAACTGTTGACTGCATTTTATATACTGTTTAATATGAAGTAATGTTTTCGTAGTATATTGCTTTTATAAATGCGAAGGTGTTCTGTAGTAGTACAAGCAGTGAAAGAATGCTATATTTGCTGTGAGCTTGTACTTTAAGCTGCGTTATAAATGTCAAGTGTTCTGCTGAAGAACGCGTTTGTACAAATGTGCTCAGTTCTGAGCGGTACTGAAACACACGACTAGTCCGGCCTTCGAACTTGGCTTGCCAAGTGGAGATGTGCTGGCTTCGCACTCTCACTTATAATATCGTGCTACTAATAAAGCACTCGGACCTGAGATGAGTAGAGAATGAATTCTTGGTTTGGACTAAGATCTCCGCTCTCCTCCCCTCTTGCGTTGTGACGTTTTTCAAGCCTTCTCCTTGCGTGGCGCGCACGTGCCGTTTCCACCCCTCTTTGGTGACGACATCGCGTTCCACCGGAAGTAAATCCGTGTATTCACTATCGTGGGCCAGTCCTTTTACAATACATTTTCTTATTTATTTAAACAATTCCAGAGTTTTCTAAATTCACTATGGTCTACTGTAATTGTTTATAATTGCTTCAAAACATGATGATATACTTATTTACAGTATGAAATACTCAAATATTTGATTTTACATTATTTATGGGATTTTATTGTCTCACACATAAAATTCACGTGTCCCAGTTCGTATCTCGGCTGAATCATGATCATAGCCTTAAATAAATTTGGGCGCAGTACGCTAATCTGTTCAGATGGCCAAACACTCCCAGATGCCCGAAACGGAGTCAACGCTGCATGGCTGAAATTGCGCCAAGTCTCTGGAGTCCTTCTTGACCGGAATGTGCCTCTATATTTGAAGTCGAAAATTTACAAAACCATCGATCGACCAGTAGTACTCTATGGTACTGAATGCTGCCCAGTAACGGAGAGACATGAACAACAACTACATGGAGGTGAAGATGATTCGCTGGACACAGGGACTTACTAGACTGGACCGCATCAGGAAAGACAATGTTCGAACTACATTTGTTGTGGCTCCAATCCCTGAAAAAATTTGGGAGAGCCGTCTACGTTAGTATGGCCATGTACTGCGTAGCAATCACTCTTCAGTCGCGAGAAATGCACTTGACATCAGTCTAGAAGGCCGACGACCACGAGGGCGACCGAGAAAGTGCTGGCTGGATACTATGCGTGAGGACAAGGAAATAGTGAATGCTACAACTAGAGACGCACAAAATGATCAGTATGGAAGAAAAATTGAAGAAAAGCAGACTCTGAAATAGTGCGGGATTAATGGTAGGAAGATGATGTTCATTGAGCGACATCACTATGCATTCATCATAAGTGTAGTCTCTAAGTGGACGCATCTTTATATTGTACTAGCAGAAGTACCCGTTCTTCGAAAGGTGTTCGGTGTTAACACCAGACATTATCAATTGAGCTACTGTTGCAATGGTTAGCGGTTTGTCATTCCTTCATAAGTTTATCAGAACGAAGTTAGTTTTCTGGGAATATCACACACACTGTTAATTTAAGGGCCTTAAAATGTGGTTTTCGGACACCCTTTATAGACTCCCGAATTTTGTGTCTCACATTGAGAAGCGCAACATATGCTCTGGTCTTCCTTCTAGTATAATTGTTATATTTCGCCTATTTTAGCATGTATTTTGAGAAGTTTTTCCTTATATCCACCTTTCTACTGTATGAAAAGTACGGTAAAAAGTTTTATAAATGATTGGAGTATTGACTCTCATGGATGCCATACCTAATTTTACGATGCACCAAGCATCCGAACACGAGTTATATGCGTACATAAAGATACACAGAAAGACAGACAGACAATTCAATTTTCTACAACATATCACCCAGATATCCAAATATGGGTATATCTACCACACAGTATCAAATAAAATCATCCTTACGATGAACCCGTATGTCGACAGAATAAGAAATAAATAAATTATGAGTTAAAATGTGTTCTCATACTAAATTCAACTAACGTGTGCTTCATGACGTGAAATAGAATTGAAAGCCTTGTAGACGGAACGCAATACACGTCACATAAAAAGTGACCCTTTACGTTGTGGTAGGTTCCCATACACAGGAAGACCCCTTTCATAAATTATAAAGGCTTGTGGTGCATGAAAATTCAGGTTCTTTGGCCTCAATTGGCCCAAATTCCTAAAAGCCGCAAAATATGCTGATTTGCTGATTCAATTCAGGAATTTTTGATAATGATGTTGCTGTTTGGAGATATAATAGACCTTCTGTACTATATGTGGCACGTGAAAATTGCGTGAAAAAATTCTAGGATAACCCTTGACCCCCTTAATTGCATTGATGTATTATAACGTCTAAGTTGGTTCCGTGATAACCTAATAGCCATTTGCAAACTTTCACAGAAATCTAATAAATGGAGTGACATTGCTTCTTACATAAATAGAAGGAAAGTTAGATGCCACCCCTTGAGATAATGTTGTCATGGTTACCGATTTTGCATTCCTTCATTAGTTTGTTAAATTAAGTTTAAATTAGTTTTCTAGGAATACTTCAAAAACTGTTGGTTTTGGAGCCTTATAATGTAGTTTTCGAGGACCCTTTAGGGCCCCCGAGTTTTGTTTCTGGCACCGAGGGGCTTTGTCTCGTCGTTGTACGCCATAATATAATACTAATATAATAATATAATATAGGGATAGGGATATAATAGACCTGCCGTACCTCACCCGCAGATGTAAATCGCATGAAAAAAATTCTAAAGTACCCCTTGACCCCCTTAAGTGCATTATACGTATTGATGAATTTTACAGCTTAATTTGGTTCCGTGATAACCTTCTAGCCGTTTGCAAACTTTCACACTAATGTAATTAATGGAATTGCCAAAGATGGACCTCTGAGAATCTGTTGCCATGGTTACCGGCTTACATTCGTTCATTAGTTTTAGGTAGATTTCATTAGAAAGCTAACTATTGCAATGGGTCCCATGTTTCGACTTCCGGAAAATTTCGACATATCTTCGCGTTTCACATCCCCCAGACCCCAAAACCACCGTCAGTTCAAAAGTTTATATATAATTTATGTATATATATATATATATGTATATATATATGTATATCAGTTTCTTGTGGACACGATAACTGCCGTAATTTCGCACCAATTACTTCGAATTTTTTACCGAAGATGTATACCTATAAAATCTCGGTCGAGTTCGTTACTGGGCTAAATCGGTCGAAGGGGGTGAAAATGGGGGGCATTTTTCGAAAAAGTGAAATTTCGCTATAACTCTCTTAATACGTGCAATATCGAATCCATTCAAAGTTCATAATATGTGTCGGATAAGTGCCAAAAATATTTGTCAAATAAGATTTTTGATAGCACCAACCATTGACCAAAGGGGTGGAAAAAAGTGGGTTTTTCGGGAAACATTAATCATATCTCTCTTAATAGGCACAATATCAAAACCGTACAAAATGGACAATATTCCCCTAATAATTACCTAAAACTTTTGTCTGAAAGAATTTTTGATATGACCCACCATTACGCCAATGGACGAGAAAAATGATTTCGGAATTATAAGAAAATGCCAAGAGCTATCAGTGGTTGCCATGGCAACACTACTAAATTGATGAGGCATGGGCCATCAGACGTTGCAATGACAACGCACTTGCACGAGATCAGATTCAGTATTTCCATCTGATTAAGTGGTTGGTTGGTTGTTTCTTAAGTTTAGGGGCTGCGACAACGCGGTCATGTAGCCCCGTGTACTTTGGGTGTGTGTAGAATCTGTCTGATAACCGGTGTTAATTGAGATGACTGTATTAGTGTGTGTTATCTGTTTGTTAATTTAAGTACTGCAACTAACAATTTTTCAGATAGTTCCTACTTTTGCCGCCAAGCGCCACTGTCAACGACTACGAGGCCAAGTTCAGAACTGAGCTACTAGACGCCGCCGCAGTCGGCTCTTGGCAACGAACATAGAAACCTAAGAGCGTTGTATACATTCTTAACCTATCCAATTTAGCTTCACACAGGTGCAATTAGTGGAACGATCTTTAACATGCCATAAATCTATGACATGGGACCGCCGGCTTTACTTCCCCTCCGATGGAAGGGATATTTAACACTCTTAAAAAATCCGACGGCTTCGGCCGGGTTTGAACCCGGTATCTTGGGCATAGAAGCTCAGCACGCTACCGACTACGCCACCGAAGCCGCCTGGCAAAGTGGGAAGCGGCTTCGGTGACGTAACTGGTAGCATGCTGAATGTCTATGCCCAATGTCGCGGTTTCAAAGCCGGCCGAAGTCGTCGGATTTTCTAAGAGCACTAGAATCCCTCAGTATGCTTTCCTTTGGAGGGGAAGTTCCAACGTTCGTTGCGAGTTGATGGTTGGGGTGGCATCTAGTAGCCAAGTTCACAGCTAGGTGTCGTTGACGGTAGTACCTGGTAGCAACATTAGGAACTACTGCTTGAAATTGACCGTCTGCAGTACTTACATGAATTAAGACTAATACAGCCATTACAATTCACACCGTGTATCAGACAGATTCTACACTCACCCAAAGTACACGGGGTTAGATGACCGCGTTGTCGCAGCCCCTAAACTGAGGAACCAACCAGAGGTAGATTTCATTAGAAAGCTAACTATTGCAATGGGTACCATGTTTCGACTTCCGGAAAATTTCGACATATCTTCGCGTTTCACATCCCCCAGACCCCAAAACCACCGTCAGTTCAAAAGTTATATATAATTTATGTATGTATATGTATATCAGTTTATTGTGGACACGATAACTGCCGTAATTTTGTACCAATCACTTTGAATTTTTTACCGAATACGTATACCTATAAAATCTCGGTCGAGTTCGTTACTGGGCTAAATCGGTCGAAAGGGGTGAAAATAGGGGGCTTTTTTTCGAAAACGTGAAATATTGCTATAACTCTCTTAATATGTGAAATATCGAATCCGTTCAACATTCATACTATGTGTCGGATAAAGCCCAAAAAAGTATGTTTGAAGAGTTTTTTTTATAGCACCAACCATTGACCAAAGGGGTGGGAAAAAGTGGGTTTTTCGGGAAACATTAATCATATCTCTCTTAATAGGCACAATATCAAAACCGTACAAAATGGACAATATTCCCATAATAATTACCTAAAACTTTTGTCTGAAAGAATTTTTGATATAACCCACCATTATGCCAAGGGATGAGAAAAATAATTTCGGAATTATAAGAAAATGCCAAGACCTATCAGTGGTTGCCATGGCAACACTACTAAATTGATGAGGGATGAGCCATCAGACGTTGCCAAGATAACGCACTTGCACGAGATCAGATTCAGATTTCCATCTAAGTGTGAAGCGGCTTCGGTGACGTAACTGGTAGCATGCTGAATGTCTATGCCCAAGGTCGCGAGTTCAAAACCGGCCAAAGTCGTCGGATTTTCTAAGAGCGCTAAAAATCCGTCAGTATGCTTTCCTTTGGAGGGGAAGTTCCAACGTTAGTTGCGAGTTGCTGGTTGCGGTGGCATCTAGTAGCCAAGTTCACAGCTAGGTGTCGTTGACGGTAGTACCTGGTAGCAACATTAGTAACTACTGCTTGAAATTGACCGTCTGCAGTCCTTACCTGAATTACAGACTAATACAGCCATCCCAAAGTACACGGGGTTACATGACCGCGTTGTCGCAGCCCCTAAACTGAGGAACCAACCGAAATCTCTGCGGTAGATATAATTTTGCGTGAAGAAGTAACAGACCGTTACATAGTTGCACATCAGTGTCGAAACCTTGCATAAGGATAGTGTGACCACAAGTATAAAAATGGACCCCAAATGACAAGAAGGTTACCGTTCCCATAAGACAATAAAATGTTTAAAATAAGCATAAAATGACGAAAAACAAAGTTAATTAAGCTCCAATTATAAAATACCTTCTCGCATTAAATGAGGTCTGATCCTTCTACGAAAATCTGCATATTCTGCCTATTTTCGCCTATCCCCAAGTTTGTCCGGTGAAATCTACCTCCGCCTTCCGGCGTGCCGAGAGGACTTTTTTAAATGAAATTAGTTTTCTGGGTATATCTCAAAAACTGTTGGTTTTAGGGCCTTAAAATGTGGTTTTCGTGGACCCTTTAGGGCCCCCCGAGTTTTGTCTTTCACATTGAGGGGCTGAAAATGAGCTTTGTCACGTCCATCTACGCTTATTTCAACATGTATTTTAAGTGGGGTTCGGGAGACGTACAGATAAGAGTTACATCAATGATTAGTGTCGTGCCTCTGATGGATTTTACCTTGATACACCCAGCCGTTCTCGAGTTATAAGGGAACAAAGTTGTCCACAGACAAACAAACAGACAGCCAAAAAAATATTTCGCGCGCTTCCATCCTAAAACAGTCTGAAACGAGTAAATAACTCAAATTTCCGTAGAAATTCAGAAAAAAAAAACAGACAAACTTTCATTTTTATATATAGAGAGATAGACTGCACCGCTCGGTGTTGACCGTGTTTTATTGCACAAATTTAGGTTTTACTCGCTAATCGTTGGAGATACACGAGAAGTGATAAAGACCTTTCGGATAGGAAATTAAATTTTAAAGCTTGCTTGTGCCATCAAAAGTTTGCTATTTCTTAGCGTTCTCTTTTTATTTGAAATGGAAATATGAAATTTTGAAACCAACGGGTGTAGTGACGTCACTAAAATGGTCGCCATTTTTAAATAATGTAAAATATCGAAATGAAAAGTAGCCTATGTGTAACTCTGGTAAATCAGCTACATCCATGCAAAATTTCATTTCAATCGGACCAGTGGTTCATGCGTGATTGAGTAACAGACAGGACGACAGACAGACAGACAGACAGGGAGACAAACACCATCTCATTTTTATATATTAGTAAGTCTGATTAAAATCATTTCAAATTAATGGCTGAGACACGTTTTAAACGACCGCCAATTTGCGCCATTTGCCGATTTTTATGTGATGTATCGCTTAACTTTGCTGCTGATACAGCGCTGTAAATTCCGCTTAAAAACGCACCCTAACTGTTGACGTGTTGCCTATATATACATGGTGGCCACTACTCTTGAAAAACCTGGAAATCCTGGAAAACGACTGGATTTTTATTAGGTCTGGAAAACTCCTGGAAAACTCCTCGAAAATGACAAAAAATTTGAAAACTCCTGGAAAATAGCCACTGTTAATTAATTATAATAATCTTTCCAACTTAAATCATACTCCCGCTTTGGGTGAGCGCTCTATCGTTAACGAAAGAAATTACCTCAGGCTGCCTGTTTCTGTGTGGAAGAACACGCGATAGTATTTATGTAAAACATATTGAGTATTGACAACTCCACCACAATAAGATTGCAGGCAGAATTCTTTTCTCTTTTCTTTTTAAAGAGGAGCAGATGAGCTCGTAGTTCCGCCCCTTAAAACAACAATAAGTAACTTTCTAAAGCGATATTTGAGTCACGAAAGCTTTTTTAAAACAATTAAATCATGTGTGTGTAGGCTTGCGTATCAATAACGCAATCAGCACTAATTTTTGTCCACATCTGTATAAGTAAACCAAACACAACTGCTTTATTTTGGTCTTGAAGTAGGCAACCGATATAGCACCCCGCACCCGCGCTTATTTTTAAATCTGGAAAAATGAGAATTACTCCTGGAAAATTGACCGATTTGAGTGGCCACCATGTATGTAGCGAACGCTAAATACCGCCAGGTGGTGTCTTGTGATAGTCATGAGGGTCAACTCGTAGCGCGGTGGCGTGATGAAGTAAGAAGTTCGAATCCCTCCATTGACAGACATTTTAGCCATTGTTGCTGTTGCTGGATCCTGCACCCATGGCTCAAGATTGTTATTGGCAGCACCAACAAAATTTTATCAGTACTGGATGAAATAGTTGGCAGTCCCCCAAAGTCAGTAGCGCTCGAACAAATTGGGTCAGTAGTGGTACAGGAGCCATACCGAGGTGGCTGTGGAGGTCTATAACCCGGGACCAAGGCTGTAGTGGTGACGTGTCCGGCAAGTGTGGTGGAGGACTGTGGTAGTACAGGAGCCATACTGAGGTGGCTGTGGAGGTCTATAACCCGGGACCAAGGCTGTAGTGGTGACGTGTCTGGCAAGTGTGGTGGAGGACTGTTGTGGTACAGGAGCCATACCGAGGTGGCTGTGGGGGTCTATAACCCGGGACCAAGGTTGTAGTAGTGACGTGTGCAGCAAGTGTGGTGGAGGACTGTGGTGGTACAGGAGCCATATCGAGGTGGCTGTGAAGGTCTATAACCCGGGACCAAGGCTGTAGTGGTGACGTGTGCAGCAAGTGTGGTGGAGGACTGTGGTGGTACAGGAGCCACACCGAGGAGGCTGTGGGGGTCTATAACCCAGGACCAAGGCTGTAGTGGTGACGTGTCCGGCAAGTGTGGTGGAGGACTGTGGTGGTACAGGGGCCATACCGAGGAGGCTGTGGGGGTCTATAACCCGGGACCAAGGCTGTAGTGGTGACGTGTCCAGCAAGTATGGTGGAGGACTGTGGAGGTACAGGAGCCATACCGAGGTGGCTGTGGGGGTCGATAACCCGGGACCAAGGCTGTAGTGGTGACGTGTCCGGCAAGTGTGGTGGAGGACTGTGGTGGTACAGGAGCCATACCGAGGAGGCTGTGAAGGTCTATAACCCAGGACCAAGGCTGTAGTGGTGACGTGTCCGGCAAGTGTGGTGGAGGACTGTGGTTGTACAGGAGCCATACCGAGGAGGCTGTGAAGGTCTATAACCCAGGACCAAGGCTGTAGTGGTGACGTGTCCGGCAAGTGTGGTGGAGGACTGTGGTGGTACAGGAGCCATATCGAGGTGGCTGTGGGGGTCTATAACCCAGGACCAAGGCTGTAGTGGTGACGTGTCCGGCAAGTGTGGTGGAGGACTGTGGTGGTACAGGAGCCATACGAAGGTGGCTGTGGGGGTCTATAACCCGGGGCCAAGGCTGTAGTGGTGACGTGTCCAGCAAGTGTGGCGGAGGACTGTGATGGTACAGGAGCCTTATCGAGGTGGCTGTGAGGGTCTATAACCCGGGACCAAGGCTGTAGTGGTGATGTGTCCGGCAAGTGTGGTGGAGGACTGTGGTGGTACAGGATCCATACCGAGGTGGCTGTGGGGGTCTATAACACGGGACCAAGGCTGTAGTGGTGACGTGTCCGGCAAGTGTGGTGGAGGACTGTGGTGGTACAGGAGCCATACGAAGGTGGCTGTGGGGGTCTATAACCCGGGACCAAGGCTGTAGTGGTGACGTGTCCAGCAAGTGTGGCGGAGGACTGTGGTGGTACAGGAGCCTTACCGAGGTGGCTGTGAGGGTCTATAACCCGGGACCAAGGCTGTAGTGGTGATGTGTCCGGCAAGTGTGGTGGAGGACTGTGATGGTACAGGAGCCATACGAAGGTGGCTGTGGAGGTCTATAACCCGGGACCAAGGCTGTAGTGGTGATGTGTCCGGCAAGTGTGGTGGAGGACTGTGATGGTACAGGAGCCATACGAAGGTGGCTGTGGAGGTCTATAACCCGGGACCAAGGCTGTAGTGGTGACGTGTCCAGCAACTGTGGTGGAGGACTGTGATGGTACAGGAGCCATGCCGAGGTGCCTGGGGGGGTCTATAACCCGGGACCAAGGCTGTAGTGGTGACGTGTCCAGCAACTGTGGTGGAGGACTGTGTTGGTACAGGAGCCATACGAAGGTGGCTGTGGAGGTCTATAACCCGGGACCAAGGCTGTAGTGGTGATGTGTCCGGCAAGTGTGGTGGAGGACTGTGATGGTACAGGAGCCATACGAAGGTGGCTGTAGAGGTCTATAACCCGGGACCAAGGCTGTAGTGGTGACGTGTCCAGCAAGTATGGTGGAGGACTGTGGTGGTACAGGATCCATACCGAGGTGGCTGTGGGGGTCTATAACACGGGACCAAGGCTGTAGTGGTGACGTGTCCGGCAAGTGTGGTGGAGGACTGTGGTGGTACAGGAGCCATACGAAGGTGGCTGTGGGGGTCTATAACCCGGGACCAAGGCTGTAGCTGTGATGTGTCCGGCAAGTGTGGTGGAGGACTGTGGTGGTACAGGATCCATACCGAGGTGGCTGTGGGGGTCTATTACCCAGGACCAAGGCTGTAGCTGTGATGTGTCCGGCAAGTGTGGTGGAGGACTGTGGTGGTACAGGAGCCATACCGAGGTGGCTGTGGGGGTCTATATCCCGGGACCAAGGCTGTAGCTGTGATGTGTCCGGCAAGTGTGGTGGAGGACTGTGGTGGTACAGGAGCCATACCAAGGGGGCTGTGGGGGTCTATATCCCGGGACCAGGGCTGTACATGTGAAGGATTTGGCAAGTTTGGCCGAAGACTGCGATGGTAGCGGTGGTGTGAGTCCCGAACTGAAACCTGGGTTGCGGCAGCGCTGAGTGGTGTTGTGGTCGTTCAGTCCTAGGGCAAACTGCAGGGCAGAGGTTCTGGTAAATATCTGGGTCGTGCCGGTGCAATGCCGTCTGCGAACGGACAAGTTTGCTTAGGGAGGAGTCCGGGAGACCGCCACAGAGCGGTAGCTGGCTCCGGTGAAAACTTGGAGAGCTGGCAGAACGCAGCTACTAACCGCTCTGTCGCATAATGATTGACCACTAGAGCTACGGAACCCCGCTGTGGTAGTCTCTCGTGTCCTCTTATCCTATCCACGCCTCGGCCGTCTGCACCTCACGGCATATTCCTGCACAAAGATGAAACATTAGCAGTCTGTCGGTTGTCTTCTCGCATACAAGTATATGTACTTAACTGCTCTGTCACACTCTACTGACTCGCCGATTCGCTTTAGCCACTTTGTTGACTGACTGTACACGCATCACTGAACTTTGCTGGTTGTAATAAATATGCCACCTCAAGGTAGCGGGGCGATGTACTCGCTCACACTAAGTACACTACACCGACTTCACTAATATACACTTATTTATTAATAACTAACACTAGATACATAACAGGATGACAGTTCAAATACAAATACCCTGAAATCACAAACATATAATAATAATAATAATAATAATAATAATAATAATAATAATTCTCCGCTTACAGATTCTTCTTTTCTGGTTGTTCTCCGGCAATCAAAACTATCAATACTTGTTTGTCAACATGTAAGCAAGCTTCCATTACCTGCATCTCTTGTACAGTGTCCACATCAACTTTCATGAAGAAAGGGCCCCTCACAATATTTAATATCCTTCTGCTCCTTTCTTTTCTTCTTAAACGTCTCAGCATACCTGTAGACATAAAATCTATTAATCCAAAACATAACATTGCCACACCTCAGAACATAACATACTCTTGAATAAAACATGACATCACCATAGTAACAAAGCCACCTGTCACCCACTGCTGGACCACCACAAAACACTAGACTCTCTGTGGTGCTCCATCAATAGGTGGCTATGGTAGGTGACCTCATTTGCCCACATCACACACCATGGCGCTAGTACATACTTACAGAAACCCAAGGGTGGGCTATGTAACCAAAAGTGTACTTAACTGCTGTGTCACACTCGACTGTCTCGCTTTAGCCCACTTTGTTGACTGACTGTACCGTCGTACACGCATCACTGAACTTTGCTGGGTGGCGTCCTTACATATTTGGAAGGGTAGTCTCGGCCTTTCCAGGTGGATTTGAAATTCTAGACCTTACGAGACGTAGCATTAGCTTTTGGGGCTTTCTTGAGATTCTCTCGGCATCTCTTGAGACCTCTCGGAGCTTCTTCTCACGCGTACCTCCTCCCGTTAGAACCAGCTATGTATGTCGACCACCGCGCTCTGTGAGGTGTTGAGGCAAACTGATAGATTTAAGGCTTTAGGGGACGGAAGTAAGACAAAATGGTGGGTTTGCCACCATATAATATAAATATTTTGACTAAATACTCGGAAGACTGACAGTCTCTTAATATTTCATACAGAAGCTTTGCAGATACTTCAGGTAATGTTATTCAGCTATGCGGCAGCGTCCATGTAAATCTGTTCGTAATAGATTTTTACTCACATTGTGGAGTGTGTGTACTTGATATGATGAGTAATTGATTGGTTTATATTAATTTATTGTGAAGGGGTGTGGCAGTACGGGCGTAGTTATGCTTTGCTGGTCCCATAGATGGTGGGGACATCTATAACAATAATAAATAATGCCCCCAATTAACACCCCTTGGCTTCCTCTCCTTACCTGTGCTACACTTTGTCCTCCATTGCCCCATGGCAACGGGAAACGGCTGCCATAATGTTCTCTCCGAGGTAATGCACCTGTCTATACATAATTCTACGTAATGTTACCCTCTCTTTTGTGAAATTCCAATCATGCTGTAAACATCTCCCACTTTCTGATCTCCAGCCGAGGGCTACTCCAGAGGGGGTTAACATCACAAAGGTGACAAATGGGATGTCTGGCATTCTACTGGTTGAAAGTTGGATATTAGAAGTGTGATTATCCAGAGGAAGGTTTAAGAACATGAAATGGAAAATAGATAGGTCGAAGTTGGATTTGTGTTGGATTAGTGACGTATGCATGCACTAAGAATGGGACTTCTGGCCAAGAGACTAGAGGATATTTAGCTCTAAATCAAATAACGGTCATGGGGAATAAGTCTCTTATTGACTGGGGAACTTGGCCAGTTGGTAGAACATTATGAGCATTATAGGCTTATTGTAGTTTAAATTAAGTCTAGCAGGCTACCAATCAAACAGATAATAAAGAAGTTATAAAATTCTACTAACAAATACAGAAGGTGTAATTCTGCAGATTGTAAATGTTGAAAAGTGAGATTGAAATGCCGTGTTAAGAAGCGGAAGAGAAGAAAAGATACCGGCGAAATGTAGAATGCATGAAATATACGAACGATTGAGCAGGCCGGTAGAATTCTGCACCGATCACTAATAAGGCATAGCTAACACATGTTTAACAAACACAACAGCACTATAAACACTGGAATGAGACCAGGAGGTAAAGGACGTTTATAAATTGATTTCATTATGGTCAAGTAGAGATTGCAAAATCTGATTTGGGATTACAAAACGTACTCTGGGGCCAACACAAATACTGACTACAATCTGGATGTTATGAAGTAGATGAGAACTCCACTGCAAGGAACTCGAATCTTTGAAAAAGAAATCCGAAGAAGAAAATATTGCCAGGAAAGAAGATACAGAACCAGTAGAAGGTAGAGATTTTGGTTCCCTCAGGATATACTACAATATGAACCATTGATGGAAGAACAAGAGCAAATGACATGAAATAGAGAAAGCCGAATACAGACATCTGAAAATTGAGGAAATGATGGAGTACGAGAAAGCTAAAGAGAATGGTTCGAAGAAATATGAGCAATGACTATCTCAAGGTGTTGTGGATAGCATAGTTGACTGTCAACCCGGAGGTGTGGATTTGGTTGTTGGCCCTGCCAAGGATTTTAATTCTTGTCTGAGGACTGGGCCAGGGTACATTCAGCCTCATGAGGCCAAATTGAGAAGAGGTGGGCTCGATTTCCTCACCAGCCATCTTCGAACTGTTCTTTTTGGATTTCCGACTTTTACTCCAGGCAAACACGGGGATCGTTTTAGGTAGATTTCATTAGAAAGCTAACTATTTCAATGGGTCCATGTTTCGACTTCCGGAAAATTTCGATATATCTTCGCGTTTCACATCCCCCAGACCCCAAAACTACAGTCAGTTCAAAAGTTTATATATAACTGGCTGAAGTACCCGTGCTTCGCTACGCGTCATAAATAAATTAAAATGTGAAGGTGACAGTTAAAACAGGAGAGGGAGAGGGAGATTAAGGATGGAATATTTTGTCCAACTACACCGCTCGGCGTTGACCGTGTTTTATAGCACACATTTAGGTTTTACTAGCTAACCGTTGGAGATACCTTTCGGATAGAAAATGTAATTTTAAACCTCGTATACGCCATCAAAGGTTTGCTATTTCTTAGCGTTCTCTTTTATTTGAAATGGAAATATGAAAGTTTGAAACCAAAGGGTGTAGTGACGTCACTAAAATGCTCGCCATCTGTAAATAGTGCAAAGTATTGAAATCAAAAGTAATCTATATGTTAACCAGGTAAATCAGCTACTTCCATGTACATTTCATGTAAATCGGACCAGTGGTACTTGCGTGATTGAGTAATACACAAAAACACACCATCTCATTTTTAGCCTCGCTTCGCTCGCGTCATAGTCTTGTCATATTGTTATTCAATGGAATGTAGGTTTAACCCCGTTAACACCCCTTTAGAACCTGAATATCCAAAAATCCCTCCTTGGTAGACGTTTTCGACACACAACAAACATATCCCCAAAATACCATTCTTCTAACTTTAATAGTTTTGGTTGGTCGACGAGAGTGAACATCCAAAAATCCTTCCTTAGTGGACGTTTTTATTCCAGAATTTCACCCCTCCCCATAGGCCCCTTAAATTGCATTTAAGAAAAAACGGTCGAACACCTATTAATTTTATTTATTTATTTTTATGCGGATTGATTTCCTCCGAGTTTCAAACTCCTCACCTATGTCGTTTAAGAGATACACGCTCCGTTAGGAATCTGTCAATCCCCACTTTTCATCCCTTTCACCTCATAATATACACTACATCGAAAAACTATTAGACATGTGTCAGCTTATTTTTAAAGATTAGTATATATGCCAAATATCACATCCCCAAATGAAACCACTCGTGAGATATTGTTATTCAATGAAATGCACGTTTACCCCCCCCCCCCCTTAACACCTCTTTAGAACCTGAATATCCAAAACTCTTTCCTTAGTGGACGTTTTCGACATACAACGAACATATCCCCAAATTTCATATTTCTAACTTCAACAATTTTGGCTGGGCGATGATGAGTGAGTGAGTCAGTCAGGACATTTTCTTTCATTTAATTTTGATAATTTCACCCCTCCCCATGAACCCCTTAAATTGGATTTATGAAACAAACGGTCGAACACCTATTTACTTATTTAAAGCTATTTTCCCACTGAGTTTGATGAGTGAGTAAGTGAGTCAATCAGTTAGGACACTTTCTTTCCTGTTTTTTCCCCCAGAATTTCACCCCTCTCCAAGGGCCCCTTAAATTGGATTTATGAAAATACGGTCAAACACCTATTTACTTGTATTTTAAGCTGTTTTTCCCGCCGAATTTCAAACTTCTCGCCTATGTCGTTTCAGAGATACACGCTCCGTTAAGAATCCCTCAACCCCCAATTTTCACCCTCTTTCACCTCATAATAATACACCATATTGAAAAACCCTTAGACCCATGTCTGCTTATTTTTAATGATTAGTTTATATGCCGAGTATCACATCCACAAATGAAACCACTCGTGAGATATTGTTATTCAATGAAATGCAGGTTTAACCCCCATAAGACCCCTTTAGAACCTGAATATCCAAAAATCCTCCCTTAGTGTATGGTTTTGACATACAGCGAACATATCCCCGAAATGCCATGTTTCCAACTTCAATATTTTTGGCTGGGCGAAGATGAGTGGGTGAATGAGTCGTGACATTTTCTTTCAATATTTTTTTATCAGAATTTCACCCCTCCCGATGAACCCCTTAAATTTGATTGATCATAAAAAAACTGTCGAAAAGCTATTTACTTACTTTAAAGCAGTTTTTCCCCCTGAGTTTGATGAGTGAGTCAGTCAGTCAATTAGTTAGGACACTTTCTTTCCTGTTTCCCCCCCCTCCCCCCCCCCCTGAATTTCACCCCTCCCCATGGGCCCCTTAAATTGGATTTATGAAAAAAACGGTCAAACACATATTTACTTATTTTTTATGCTGATTTTTTTCCACTGAGTTTCAGACTCCTCGCCTATGTCGTTTAAAAGATACACGCTCCGTTAGGAATCTTTCAATCCCCACTTTTCACCCCTTTCACCTCATAATATACACCACATCGAAAAACCCTCTGACACGTGTCTTCTTACTTTTTAATGATGAGTTTATATGCCGTGTATCACATCCCCCAATGAAACCAATTGGGTGATATTGTTATTCAATGAAATGCAGGTTTAACCCCCTTAAGATCCCTTTAGAACCTGAATATCCGAAAATCCTCCCTTAGTAGACGGTTTTGACCTACAATGAACATATCCCCAAACTGTCATGTTTCTAACTTCAATAATTTTGGCTGGGCGATGATGAGTGAGTGAGTCAGGACATTTTCTTTCAATTTTCTTTTTTCATAATTTCACCCCTCCCCATGAGCCCCTTAAATTTGATTTATGAAAAAAAAATTCGAACAGCTATTTACTTGCTTTAAAGCAGTTTTTCCCCCTGAGTTTGATGAGTGAGTGAATCAGTCAATCAGTTAGGACACTTTCTTTCCTGTCTCTTCCTCCTCCCCCCTAGAATTTCACCCCTCCCAATGGGCCCCTTAAATCGGATTTATTGAGAAACGGTCAAACACATATTTACTTCTTTTTTATGTTGATTTTTTTTCCCGCTGAGTTTCAAACTCCTCGCCTATGTCGTTTAAGAGATACACGCTCCATTAGGAATCTTTCAATCCCCACTTTTCACCCCTTTTACCTCATAATATACACCACATCGAAAAACCCTCAGACACGTGTCATCATATTTTTAATAATGAGTTTATATGCCGAGTATCACATCTCCCAATGAAACCAATCGGGAGATAATGCTATTCAATGAAATGCAGGTCTATCCCCTTAACACCAATAGAACCTGAATATCCAAGAATTTTCTCTTAGTGGGCATTGGCTCCAATTGTAAAATACTTTCACGCAACAAATGAGGTCTGATCCTTCTTCGAAAACCTGAATATTGGGCCTATTTTCGCCTATCCCCTAGTTTTCCAGGTGAAATCTACCTCCGCCTTCCGGCGTGCCGAGAGGAATTTTTAACTTCAGGCCACAGCCGCCTCCTTGCCAATCCTACACTTAATTCCAAATAATCAGTTTAATACAGACATCAAAATACACAGGTTATCAGAAATATTCGAACTCACAAAATGCAACCTAAGTACTCGGGGCTAAATGACCAAGATGTACATGCTCCTTAAATGAAACTACAGAAATATCCAAATGTACATAATTGTTTTTAAATAGGAATCGTTTATGCAGCTTATCGAAAGATTAAGAATTCTTTCGGGTAAAGATGGCTTAAGTGCTCCATTGTTAGTGACTGAGGTGAAAACCTTTAATAAATATGGAATAGAAGGTAGACTCATAGAATAAACACATAGAGCGTTTGTATAGGGCTAAGAATATCAAGGATAATGAAGTGAAAGAAGAGCGGAAACCGCTGAGCATAAGTTAAAAGAGAATATTTAATCTTTGAATCAGAATTGGTTGGCCGCTAGAAGACCCACGTAGTTAGGAACCACCAGACATCGGTTATATACCAACTGAGTTGCTACGATGCATAGGGGCTGAAGATCTGGTCAGTTTATTTCGCTTATTAATACTTTGGATCTTTGACAGGTATGTCTAGGGTTATAAAACTTGTTATGAACAGTATGCCATTATCTCTATACTGAAGAAAGCAGGTGCTGACAGATGGGAAGGTTCTCCTACGATGAGTCTGATGACTAACGCTTGAATGTTTTTATTAGAAGGATACACAAATGCTGATGAAGAATTTGAAGAAATGTATGGCCAAATAGAAGAATTGTTTGACATAGTAAAGGTGAATTCAAATATTATTTTAATACTTCCGTTGGCTCTTATAATGATGTTAAGTATGTTGGTAAGTTTGGCGTGGGTGATGTCAATGCGAGAGGAGAAAGATTACTCGAATTCTGTGAGCAACATGAGATGGAAATAACTTATACCTGTTTCGAAGTTCCCAAGAGAAAACGTTACACCTGCATAGCACCTGAGGATAGAAGAAGGTTGCAAATTGACTACATCATAGTTAAACAAAGATGTAGGAACCAAGTGAAAGCCAGCCTTAGTTACCCTGGGGCGGAAATTGATAGTGATCACATCCTAGTTGCAGCTAAATGTGATATAAGGTTCAAGAGTATTGAAACATTCGGACAAAAGACATGGTGTTTAAATAAGCTTCAGAATCCTAATGCAGATCAGAAATTTAAAGATGTTAGATAATTGATAAAGGATGAGACTTTAGGATGGGATGATATAAGAAATGGCTTAGAAACAGCTGCAAAGGAAGTACTAGGCAAAAGAAAATTGGAAACGCAAAAGGAATGGATGACCCAGGATATCCTTGAGCTTATTTATTTATTTATTTATTTATTTATTTGTTGATGGTACACAACAGGGCTCAGTGTGCGCCCCAATAATAGTGCACCTACACAGTAAGATACATTTCCTGCATTAAGTATTAATATCTTAATGTAATTCTTAAAACTAATAAGTTCACACAGATCAAAATGCATAGTAGTAAAAAGATAATATAAAAACTAAATCTAAATATGATCTAATGCCAAATATAAAAACAGGTTTTGGAATTATTACATAATAAACTAATGGGTAACATCAATAACTAGGGAACAGGCCTATCCACATATATACATTGTTGATTCTGTTATGTGTGATAATTTTATTTCAAGTATGAATTAGAGTGACAGGGTTATAATTTCCAAGAACGGTCTGATTGAGAGACAGAAATCTAGTTTCCAGTTTACACGAACCGCATCGTTGTAAATACTGCAAAGCCTCCATACAGGTGAATTGTTATGTGAAGTGGTATTGGTTATATCAGTTTTGAATGTTATGGTTGATCTTGTAGTTAAGCGAGGGATGTTGAAATTTAGGAGTGATAGGAAAAATGAGTTATCAATTTGACCGTTAATGACTTTATAAAGGAATTTCATATCATTCACTCGCCTTCGAGACTCCAAACTAGTCATGCCGAAATTCAACAAAAGTTCACCGTAGGGTACCATGTGTGGGTAATTGTCCGTTATTTTGAGGTGTAAATATCTGAGGAATTTCTTTTGAACTTGCTCAATGTACTTAATGCATGTTTTCTGCCAGGGACTCCATACTTGGCTGGCGTACTCGAGCTTGGATCTCACCATGGCAGTATAAAGTTTTATGCAGGTACTGGTCCTAATGAATGGCTTAGTGTTTCTTATTATAAACCCTAACATGCGGTAAGCATCCCCGACCGTCTTTTGCACATGATAAGTGAAAGCAAGCTCTCGGTCAAACAGAATCCCTAGATCTTTCTTCTCGCTTACTGTTTTCAATGACTTAGGTCCAATTCCATAAACAAATGTGATTGGGTTCTTCTTACGTGTAAAGGTCATAACAACACACTTCGGTACGTTTAAGTATAATTTGTTTTCTATACTCCATTTGTGTATATTATTTAGGTCATTTTGTAGTAGAGTGCAGTCATTAGTGGAAGAAATTGATTTAAAAATTTTGAAGTCATCTGCATATAAAAGACTATTTGAGTGCAGTATACATCGTGGCAAATCATTTATCATTGCTAGAAAAATCAAAGGTCCAAGGTTCGAACCTTGGGGTATTCCGGAATGAACTATGTATTCCTTTGAGACAATTTTCTGGAACAAAACAAATTGTTTCCTGTCTCTGAGATAGGAGATGAATAATTTTAGTAATGGGTGGGAAAATCCCAAAATACATAATTTTTTAAGAAGGATATCGTGATTTATTGTGTCGAAAGCTTTCTCGAAATCTGTAAATATGACATCCATCTGCCCTCCTTTATCTAACTCTTTAGATATAATTTGAGTAAAATTAATTGCATTCGTCACTGTAGATTTCCTGGATAGGAAACCATGTTGGTTATCTGTTACGAGTGGTCTGAGGAATACTGATATTCTTCCGTGCAATATGAATTCAAATACCTTGGCTACTGCGGATAAAATAGATATAGGACGGTAGTTATTAATTAGTGATGGGTCTCCCGATTTTAGTATAGGGCAGACGCGAGTGATTTTCCAGGCGTCAGGGAACGTACAAGTTTGAATTGCTAAGTTAAATATAAAGTGTAACGGGTCCCTGAGGCTTTCAGCACATCCCTTAACTACATACGGTGGAATATTATCAGGACCAGCCGACGACTTAGGTTTTAATTTTTTAAATGCCATTTCTATCTCTTCCTTTGAGACAAGTTTTATGTGAAGGGTGTTGGGAGTATTCGAATTGCAGGCTGGGACTTTGTATTGGGCTGACTGAGAGTCATACACTGATTTGAAATATGACGCGAAACCTTCAACAATGGAGTCGCCCCTGTCCAATTCTTCATTATTATATTTAAAAGTGTCGCATGAGTTCCTATTTTTTTTCTTGTTTTTAATAAACGTCCAAAATTTCTTTGAGTCCCTGCTAATGTTTTGTTCAATATTATGGATATATTTCTTATAAGATAATTTAATGTCCTTTTTAATTTCTGACCTTAATTCTTCAAAACGTAGTCTATGATGATCTGAGTAATGTTTTCTCTTCCTATGGTGTTCCTTCTCCTTCAATTTACTCTTTATTTCCTTAGAGAACCAGACAGGATATTTTCTGCCCGTTTGTCGTTTACATATAGGAACGGTTTCGCCAAGTACTGTGTTAAAAATCTGATAAAACAGGTCTACTGCAGTATTTACATCAGTGCACTCGTATATTTGACCCCAGGCACTATCCCTCAACCGAGTGTACATTTGCTCAAAATCGGCTTCCCGGAAGTTATAGGTATCATTAGGCTGGATAATTACTTGGTTTCGACATATAGTTAGAGATATTTCCACATCCAGAGCTGGGTGATGGCGATCCTGCGGTAAGAGTGGGTCTGTGTTTTCCGTTACATTTATGTTGGGTTTGTTGGATAGAACTAAGTCCAGCGTCCTCCCGTTACGGTTTAGTACTGAATTATAAGATTTTAGCTGAAGATAATTAATAAAATTTACGAGTTCTCTTGTGTGAATATTGTCATCATTAATTATTGTACTTTGTATTGTTGGGATATTGAAGTCACCAAATATTAATAAATTTTTATCATATATTTCTGTGCGGGATTCCAGCCACCGATATACTTGCCTGTACGATTCTACTTTTGAAGCTGGTGGGATGTAAACATTACAGACGTACCAAATATTTCCTGAAATAACCAGTTTCACTAATAGACATTCCAAGCTGCCAGTCATTCTTTCGACCTTGAGTACTGTTAATCCGCTACGAACCAAGACAGCCACCCCACCCCCTGTTCTGGCAGGCCTCTCAGCCCTGTATACTCTGTACATATCACAACAGACCTCACTGTCAGCGATTTTACTAGATAACCAAGTTTCTGTAATTAGAATTAAGTCATGCTTTTTGGTGATCAGGTTTTCATTGAATAAATCTAATTTTGTATTCATTCCTCCTACATTTTGATAATAAATGGATAATCTAGATTTTGATACCATTAGAGAGTGTTCAGGTCATCCTCATTTCGAATTACGATGACTCGAGAACCTTCAGATTTGCGTATTTTAATGTGTCCATTTCTTACCCACAAGAAAGAATACTCCTTCTCTCTCCTGATGTTCCGAGCTTGTGACAGTAATTTCCTCTTCTCTGGTGATAAACTTTCGTTCACATAAATTACACTGTCCCCAGGAAGACCGACGTGACGAGTGGAGAGATTCCGTTTCACCCGGCGACGCTCCATGAAACGCTCCTTATCGTCCCGCCGAACGAATTTTAAGATGATGCCACTGTGTTGATGATTAGGTGACTTAGGCAGTCGATGACAGGCATCTACCATTGTTTCACTGATGACCACATCCAGAGCTTGACCTACTTTCTTCACAGTTTCAAAAATGTTTTCGTTAGGAACTTCCGGGACACCGTGTATTTCCACCGTATTCCTACGTGTGTACTGCTCAGATTCTCCTAGGCGGTTTTCTAGGGATTTTAGCTTCGCCTTGAGATTGACATTTTGCTGGGTTAATGTGTCAATCTGTCCTTTACATTCCTTAATTTCTGTCTGCTGGTTAGAAATTAATGTTACACAATCGTCTAGTTTCTTATGGCACAATTCCAATGAGTTACCTAGATCAGTCTCTCTCGCTCTTTGTTCGTCTTTTATGATTTTAAGTTGTTCTTTTACGTCTTTCAGCATTCCATAAATATTCTCCATTGATGGAGTGTCTTTGTCACTTACACTGTCACTTATAGTTGCACTATAGTCCACACATTGCACACACAGCCACTCGGTGAATCTGTTCAATGTATTCACGCACTTCTTATGAAACCACTTTTTACATGAACCACACTGTACCTTTCCAGCCTTCCCCAAGCTACCACCACACTCTCCACAGTCGCCCATGTTGCCAATGCAGGTGAAAACTCCTATTTAACCGATTTACGAGGAAGTTAGTAATTCTAACTGATGTTCTTATTAGTTACTGGGCAACTTATGCACTTATATTGTCGGGTGACAAATATGGTTTAGGTTCTTCCTCGAATACACTCTTAAATACACAATGTTTTCGGAGCTACTCCCTGCCGTGTTGTTCACTCAGCCGCCATTGAATAAAGGAACAAATTTAGAAGTATAGACACTCAAGCGTATAAGTCTCTAAGGAATCAAATAACAAGGAAATGTCGCAAGGAGAAAGAAAATTGGATGAAGCAGGTATGCGTGGGTATTGAGGATGACCTGAAAACTGGGAAACCTGACGAAGCTTATTTTGAAGTGAAATCTTTGAGCTATCAGCAACGCATCACAACTTAGGTAAGGATTCCAAACGGAAGCTCTTGTTTGAAAATGAAAAGGTATGTGAGCGATGGAAGGAATACCTTGCGGATTTGTATGATGGACCAGATATTACTGACAATAGTATTTATATAGAAAATGAACTAATCGAAGAAGATTATAATGTCCAACTATAAATAAAGCAGAGTTTTATGCATCACTCACTAAACTGAAAGGAAATAAAGCAACTGGTGTAGAAAACATTCCTGGAGATCTCTTAAAATATTGTGATGTAAGCATTAAGGAATGGCTTTTTGAAATGATTACTAAATGCTATGAGGACGGAATTGTACCTCCTGATTTTATTAAAATTCGATCAATCACACCACCCAAGAAAGGAAATGCTTGTGAATGTTCTAGTTATAGAACTTGAGCCATCATGCATCAACGGTTTTATTGATCATCATCAATGATAGACTGAGCAAGAAAATTGAACAACATCTGGATAGTGATCAGTATGGATTTAAAACAAGGAAAGGGACTAGGGAAGCAATCCTGGCATTACGTCAGATTTTAGAAAGAAGACTGGAAGTTAATCGAAAAACCTATATAGTATTGATATAGAAAAGGCATTTGATAATGTCAATTGGAAAACCTTATTTCTTACATTTGCCAACGTAGGGATTGACTGAAAAGAACTTATTCTGAACTTATATAAAAATCAAACTACCGAAATAACAGTTAATGGCATTAAAAGAGAAGCAAAAATAAGAAGAGGTGTAAGGCAGGGTTGTCCGCTATCTTTTTAATATCTATAAGAAGTTGCAGTAAATACATTAAAAGAGAAAACAAAAGGATTACAACTTAATGGATGGCAGGTTAATAGCATTCGCTTTGCAGATGATATTGCACTTTTAGCAAACTCTGCATGTGAAACGAATAGAATGTTAAAAACTTTCAAAAATCCTTAGGAAAATCGGGCTTAGAGATATTTCTCGGAAGACAAAATTAATGGTGGTTGATAAAAGAAACAACCAATTTTAGCCATTGAACAAGTAACGGAATTTTGCTAATTGGGAAGTGTGATTAATTATGACAACAGTTGCATCTCATAAATTAAGAAGAGAATAGCGTTGGCGAAGAAAGCCTTTCAAAATAAGAAGAATTTGCTACTCAATGGGCACCTCAACTTGAAGATATGGAAGTCATTTCTCAAGACCTTTGTTTGGAGTGTGTTGACCTATGATTGTGAAACATGGTCACTTGGGAAAAGAGAAGTTTCAAAACTTGAGGCAGCTGAAATGTGGTTTCGGAGACGAATGACCCGAACAAGCTGGATGGAAATAAAGACAAATGAGCTTGTTCTGAACCAAATCCAGGAGTATCGAAGCCTGTTAAACACCATCAAGAAAAGGATAGCAAAATTCATGGGACACATACTCAGACATAACACTCTCCTCCAGGTAATTTTTAAGGAAAATTTTTGGGGAAAAGCCAAGGGGACGACCAAGACAATCGTATCTCAAGAACATTGTCGAGGAGATGGAATTTGACTCGTATGCCAATATGAAGAGGACTGCTGAAGACCGTAAGAAATGGCTGCAACGACAAGGCTTTTAGCCTCTAGAAGCTGAAGATGATGATGATACAAATGGATGGGATGACAGCCAAGTTAGGTAAGGACAAGTTCAGTGAACAAGAATCGGAGGAACAAGGGTAGTTGTATTAAGTATCAGACTGTTCTTGGTAGAATAATGATCGAGAGGAAAACGTTCGTGGCATATTTAGTATAAATAAAGCTGTGTATAATATTGATTGGAGATATTGTTCGACAGTTCGAAAAGTTTCGGAATACAATTCAGGATTCTGAGTGTGTCTACAACCAGCTGGTGTTTATTAGGTTCGATAGATATGAGAGAGAGACTGGTATTTAGAATGATATAAGGTACGACTGCATTTTATCATTTGCACTTTTTCAATCTGTAGATATGCAAGTAACGAAGGAAACGCCAAAGAAATTTAAAGTAGAATTGAGGACGAAGATTAAGTAATTTCGACTCTGTGACTTACTAACGACAATGTCATCTTAACCTCATCACCAAAGGATTTGATCATGTTTCTAAACGGTGTGTACGAGGTGTTGAACAAAGATTTCATAATAAAATCATTGTATTTGAAACAGAATAAACGGAATGCAGCAGGAAGATTTAAAATAAAATAAAAAATGCAATCGATTGGCTGTTGAAACACTAAGAGGCGTTGGTGACTCCAACGTGGGCACAGAATGGACAAAGCGAATAAGATATAAAGATTGGGTTGACATCTGTTTAAATGAAATATAGATCTAGGTAATAAAAAGTCAATTTTGAAGTCATTGCCTGGAGCTTGGCGCTATATGGATGCGAAACTTGGATTGTTTTTTTCTGCAGAATGTATAAAAATAGAAATATTTGATTGTGGTGTTGCAGGAAAATAGTGATGATTAAAAGATTAAATATAGTACTTAATGAAGGGTATTAGGACGAGTGGGGGAGGGTAAATGAGTCTGATGACTGGTTATGAATAAAATAGATAGCTTGGTATGGCACATACTAAGGCAAATGGAATTGAAACCTTACAGTTGTTAAGGAAGACCGGGTCGAGGACAAGAACTCTAGGGGATAACCAAGAATAGTTTATTTTGAACGAATTCCTTTGGATGTAGGGTGTGTAGGTTCTGCCGAGATAGAATGGTAACCTCAAGAATGAGTGACGTCACTCAACATATACGCCGCCCGTGCGAAAGCTCAGCCACTTTTGCACGCGCGTATACGAATTTATTTAAGCAAATGCATCGATTTGTGCAAGAAGTAAAATCTCTTACTCTATTTCATCACTTTTAGGATATTGTGAATTTGTTGACGTCTAAATTGGAGGTCGAGATATTGAATCGTGGGGGTGGGATTGCTTATTTTAGGTTCCCAGCTACAGTACCTGGTTAGACGGGAGTCACATTGTGGTGAGCCGAGAGATGGATAAATGTGCGCTATATGGAGTGTTTAATCATATGGAGTTAACAGTTTCTGCATAATATAACAAGCCGCCGTTATATATAGTATCTGATATATTCTTGGACCTAAAGCTTATCACTCACCTCCACATAATTTATGTAGCCCTATATACCCATTCATCCGCGATGTATTCAAGAGTGTAGCATAATAGCGCATCTGGTTTCGAAATGACATGATTTGCGTACCCAAAATTCCCACCTTAATCCAAACGCTATTCTAACTATTCTGTAGGGAATATAGTATGGATTATTCTGTCACCTGTACGACCACGCACTTCCTAAGTCAGATGGATTTCAGTTATCCAGAATCTATTAAATAGTCATATCCCCGTACATCCGTGTTGTTAAAGCGGCACAATGAGGTGTAAAATAAGTTGTAACACTTTCACTGCCAGTATGAATTAGCACACAATTTCCGTAACCATTCGATAATTTCAATTATTTAACTGATCAAGGACAAAGTTGACTTTTGGCAAACAGAATGTGTCTGGAAATAATTTGCCATTTCCATGTATAATCAGTACTTTTGAAATAGATACGGATTTCATATTTATCAAGGAAACCTATGACTCCGAATACTCCGATGTGACGCACCATTTTGTTTGCATAGAATATAAGTAATTTGAAAATATTCAGACTGTATGAAAAACATAGCATTGAATATTAAAAACGAGAATAGTTCCAGGTATTAGATAAGGGCAGTATTCCTGGTAGTGATATTAATGATTGTTGGTCCAGTTATCATTTCATAAGTCATTTCTTTGAGTTTTGAAAGTTTTATTCACCATTCTTAGATAATTCAACATAATGATGAATGCACTGCATTGTATTAACATCAATGATTTCAGGCTGGGATGTCCTGATACTTCGGATCCTGCTGTTAGGGAGATATACGCATTATGTAATACTAGAGGACAGAATACCTGCACTGTATCTGAAAGAAATATTACAAATAAACGAAATTTGAAGACACGCATGGTAATCCATAGTGGTGAACAGCGATATTCGTGTAGTACATGCGGAGCCAAATTCGCCCGCAAAGGTACTTTGAAGAGACACATGTTCACCCATACTGGTGAGAAGCGTTACACTTGTAGCACATGCGAAGCCAAATTTAGTCAGAAAGGTAGTTTGACGCCACACATGTTAACCCATACTGGTAAGAAGCTATACTCGTGTAGTACATGCGAAGCCAAATTTATTTCGAAAGGTAGTTTGACGAGACACATGTTAACCCATACAGGAAAGAAGCCGTTCTCATGTAGCACATGCGAAGCCAAATTTGCACGTAAAGCTGATTTAAAGGTACACATGTTAACCCATACTCGGGAGAAGCGATACTTATGTAGCGTTTGCGAAGCCAAATTTGCAAGGAAAGAATATTTGAAGAAGCACATGGTTACCCATACAGGTGAGAAGCCATTCAGATGTAGAACATGCGGAGCCAGATTTAGTCAGAATGGTAGCTTGAAGACACACATGTTAACCCATGATGGTGAGAAGCCGTTCTCATGTTGCACCTGCGGAACCAAACTCAGTCAGAAAAGTTCTTTGAAGAAACACATGTTAACCCATACTGGTGACAAGCCGTACTCCTGTAGCACATGCGGAGCCAAATTTGCCCACAATCATGTTTTGAAGAGACACAAGGTAATCCATACTGGTGAGAAGCCATACTCTTGTAGAACATGCGGAGCCAAATTTGCCTACAATCAAGTTTTGAGGAGACACATGCTAACCCATACTGGTGAGAAGACCAAGTAGCATATGGCAAACCAAATTTGTTGGGACATTTGAAGATACACCTCTACCCATACCTGTTTAGCATATGCGAAGCCAAATTAACATATGAGGGATATTTGAAGGGAAGGTATTTGTCTGCACATGTGTTAATGCATAGCTGCAGAATCCAAATTTGTTAACTGAAAACATTTGAAGACACAAGTGCGAACCCATAGCGATAGCTACTATTCGAATGAGCATATGCGAAGTCAATTTTGCTATCAAAGGGGTTTTCAAGGCGCACGTATTAACCCTTAACCTTCTTCATGTATCATGTGCGTTGCAAAATGTATTGAGAAGGGGCATTAATTAATTGCTTGGCACCAAAAGGGTTAAGATTTGATGAGAGACTTCTTATCCTGTTTAATGCCCAGCAATTAATAAGCGAATATGCTAAAATTACCAAGTCATGTTTTGTGAAATGACAAGTGTTACAAATAACACCCAACCTATCTTTTCAAGATAGTGTGTTGATATTTTTTTCTCCAGCAGGTAAACAAATTACTCACGAACTAGAAGCTAAATAATTAAAATTTCCAGAATCAAAGCCGTCGCCATCAGTAGAATATTCACTCTCACATACTTCACTTAGCACTTAAACCTTATTTATAACCCCTTCGCTGAAAGAGATAGCCATATTTATCCCCTTCGCTAAAAGAGATAGCCATATTTATCCCCACGTATCTTAACTAGCTCCGAGCAAGATCATATACTTCAGAAGGTAACACATTTGCTAAGTCAGTTGACTGCAGCATGTTCAATGAATACCTATTATAAATGCAGTTTTTCATGGAACTTAAACTTATGGAGATAATCTGAGAAAGAAAGGTTTCCGCGTTGTCTCCGTTACGTTAGTTTAACTCCGTGTGTCTGGAAATAAAACAAAACAAAGTAGTTAGTTCGGCCGGTGTCATTTTTAACAGATGCTCCCTCGGCCAATACATCGGCACCATCAGGGCTAATCCATGGCGGCGAGAATCTATAATCAACGACGATAGACTAGTTTGGGGGGAACAATGCTATACTTGTGGGTGGTATAGTCATATCTAAGTTTTGCGACATTAAAATAGATAGTTCTTTTTCCAGCTTAATGCCTTAATATGTTTCAGTAATAGTTACCTCACTCACTGGTATTCTTGTATTTTGTTTTCAGAGGACAGTCACTGTAGGAGTTTTGTAGAGCTATTTGTTGTGTATATTTGTATCTGATGTTGGTCGCGTGACGAGCAAAACATGTCATCCCTTCTTCAATAAAAAGAATATATTGTAAACCGTTCTAATTTATTTGAGTTTCTTTTCACGTATTTTAGTAATTGCAATGATTTTATGTTGATTGAGTGGAAGATACAATATTATCTGTAAATGCGGCAACACTAGAATGGCTTCATGGCTGTCTATATTGTTATGTTGACCGACTGGAAGATACAATACTAATTGTTAATGTGGCAACACTGTAGAATGGCTTCAAGACTGTCTTTATTTTTATGTTGACGACTGGAAGATACAATATTAATTGCAAATGTGGCAACACTGGAGAATGGCTTAGAGGCTGACTATATTGTTATGTTGACCAACTGAAGGTACAATATTAATTGTTAATGTGGCAACATTGTGGAATGGCTTCAAGGCTGTCTTTATTGTTATGTTGACCGGCTGGAAGATACAATATTAATTGTTAATGTGGCAACACTGTAGAATGGCTTCAAGGCTGTCGTTATGTTGACCGACTGGAAGATACAATATTATATGTAAATGAGGCAACACTGGAGAATGGCTTCAAGGCTGTCTTTATTAGCCTATTTTCAATTTTGAAAAAATAGGCTTATGAGATCACCTTTGGTCCGTGTGTGTGTGTGATTCTTAACGGCTGGAGCGATTTCAATGAAAGTCGGTAAGTTCATAGCACAATTCCGGGCGACCCCGACCGTGCCCTTCAAATTTTGTTACGACTCACCAATCCAACATGGCGGCTGTGCGAAATATTTCGCCTGCATTCAATATCTCCGAAACTATTACCGATATTACCCTGACATTTTGTATTGTGATAAAGGGAACTACCCTTGAAAGCCTGGTAACTACAAAACCAACATGGCGGTCAAGCGAATTTGCGACTTTTAAATAGACGTTTCTCGCGATTTAACCTACCATACGCAATGAAACTTGGTACAGCATATGTGTATATACATTGTAATGCACTGACATCTAACTTCGTTCAATTGTTCTCATAACCACAAGATGGCGGATGTGCGAAATATTTCACCGGCATTCTATATCTCTGAAACTATTAGCGGTATCTCCCTGAAATTTTGTACGTAGATAAAGGGCACTACTGGAAGTCCATTCAAAAGACTTTCAAAAACCTGTTAACTACAAAACGAACATGGCGGCCAAGCGAATTTGAAAATTTTAAATAGACCTTTCTCGCGATTTATTGTTCCAAACGCACTGAAGTCTGGTACAGGAAATATTTATACACAATGTAATGCACTGGTATCTAATTTAGTTCAATTGTTTACATAACCTCAAGATGGCGGCAGTGCGAATTTTAAAATGAAGTTTTTATTTCTCGTGATGTAGTCATGCGATCGAAGTGAAAGTTTGAATAATGAACCTACGCAATAATTTTCTTTTAATGGTACATGACTCTGTGGCCTATACATAGTCTATAACAATCCAACATGGCGACCATCCGAAATATTTAGACGGCTCTGAATATCTACGAATCTATTATAGCAATCAAACTGATTTTTTAATGTTCATAGGGGCTATGACTTAAGTTCACCTATAGGACTTTAAATAACCTGGTGATCACAAATCCAACATGGCTGCGACGCGAAGTATAAATATTCACTTGGACGTTTCTCGCAATTTAACCATCCGAGTGCAGTGAAACTTGGTACAGTAAATCCTTATACGAATGGTAATCCACTGGCATCTAATTTATTTCAATTGTTTCCATAACTTCAAAATGGCAGCTGTGCGAAATTTAAAATCTCCTTGTTACTTCTTGTGTCCTAATTATGCGATTGAATTTGAATACTACACGTACACAATAATCTACATGTAAGAGTACACAACTCAAGGACCTACATATATAAAATCCAACATGGCGACCATCCGAAATATATAGTCGGTTTTCAATATCTACGAATCTATTACAACAATCAAAATGAAATTGTGTATGTTGATAGTGGCAATTAACATAAGTAGGATATATGAAAATAGGCGGTATAATTCTTCACGGAACTACTTGTTTTGATTTTGACCAACCAAAAGATAGAATATTAATTGTTAATGTGGCAACACTGTAGAATGGCTTCAAGGTTGTCTTTATTGTTATGTTGACCGACTGGAAGGTACAATATTAATTTTTAATGAGGCAACACTGTAGAATGGCTTCAAGGCTGTCTTTATTGTTATGTTGACCGACTGGAAGATACAATATTAATTGTTAATGTGGCAACACAGTAGAATGTCTTCAAGGCTGTGTTTATTAGCCTTCTTTTCACATTTTGCAAAATTTAGGAAAAAGTAGACTTATGAGATCGATCTGGGAAAATGTGTGTCTGGCTGTCCTTCTGTCTCTCTGGCTGTGTGTGTGTATCCCCCCCGCCTATCAACTCCTAAACGGCTGCAGCAATCGAAACCAAATTTAGTACGAGTGAAGATGTATACCGGAATATCTCAAGCCCATATATGAAAATGATGTCAGTGCTACCAACTGCTGAAAAAACGCACTAGAAAATTGAGCTCCATGTTGGATATCATGGAAGTTGTGCATGGGATCTATTCCAAAATTGGCACACATGTAGATAATACTATTTCTGTTTATTTTCCTGGAGGCCATACATGACAGTGTTGCCAAAATAATTTTAAGTGTTCTGATGGGTCCAATTTTAAAATGCATATAACTTCTACACTATTAATTGTATTTCAACCAAATTTTGTATGTAATATGTGTACATAAACAGATATGACTGAGTGTATTCTTAAGAGCCACCAGGGCTGTCAACTGTTAGTAACTGCTCTCTCTATTTTCTTCATCCAAATACCAATATATCTGAAAGTATGCAAGCCGACAGATTTAAACTATGCACACGTATAGTAACTGACATTTTAGGTTAATTTGGAGTAACTTATATACTTCAGTTCTACCAATATGATTCTAAGCCTGCTAATAGGACCAATTTTTAATTACATGTAACTTCTAAACTATCAGTTGGAATTCAACCAAATTTCGTACGGTATGTGGTATGTGTAACATAACAGATATGACTATAAGTATTCTTAAGAGCAATCAGGGCTGCCAACTGTTAATAATTGCTGTCGTTATATTTTTACCCTAATATCAATATATCAGAAAGTATGCAAGCCAACAGCTCTATACTTTGCACTCGTATAGCACCCGACACTCTAGATTAATTTGTAGTAATTAATATGTCAGTGCTGCCAACATGATTCTATGCTTGCTGATAGGTCCTTTTTTAAAATACATGTAACTTCTATACTAACAAATGGATTTCATCCAAAATGGCACAAGATATCATAATATTTCCGAATATTTCCAACCGGCTCACGCATGACATTGTTGCCAACATGCTTTTACGCGTGCTGATAGATCCAATCTCTAACTGCATGTAACGTCCTTTGGACTTCAACCAAATTTTGTATTCTGTACATTAAGAGATGGAACTAAGAATATATTCAGTCACCAGGGCTGCCAACTGTAGTGCCCTATTAGGCATCATTATACCAGGAATATTTCGAACTAATTAGACATTTCGATATTACCAACTTAATTTCGGCATTATTCTCGATAGGTTCATATACTGTAGAATAATCATTGGCATGAAAAGTAGGTTCTTTATTTCGTCACGGAACTTCTTGTTATACTCGCAAAGGAATTCAGGACAAACACATTAGCATATTCTCCGACATTTCCTAGCAAGAAACACAGTTTTATGATTGATACATGAAAAGCCGATTTTAGATCAGTGTAGGATCATCATCATCTTCATTTCCCCTTTTCCAGCTGACACTGGGTGGGGGCAGATATGGTTCCTCTCCACTTTGTTCTGTCGTTCCAACATTCCTCTTCCGACACAGTGTTCCAATCCAGATTCCGTTTGCTAATACTATTCTCCACCGAGTCCATCTAACGCATTCTTGGTGTTCCTCATCCTCTCTTCCCTGTCATCCGTCGTTCCAGTGCTCGTCTGGGTAGCCTTACTTCATTCATCCGTTTGACATGTCCAAACCATCTCAATCTGTCTTGCTCCAGTTTGTCATTTAGTTCCTGTACTCCTCCATTTTTGGCCTTCCTCGTCCTCTCTTCCCTGTCATCCGTCGTTCCAGTGCTCGTCTTGGTAGCCTTACTTCATTCATCCATTTGACATGTCCAAACCATCTCAATCTGTTTTGCTCCAGTTTGTCATTTAGTTTCTGTACTCCCAGTTCTTTCCGTATATCTTCATTTTTCACTCTGTCTCTCCTCGTTTTCTGGACCATACCTCTCAGGAATCTCATCTAAGCTACTTGTACTCTGCTCTCATCCCTCTTAGTCATTGTCCAAGTCTCTGCTGCATATGTCATTATAGGAACATAATATGCTTTGTACATAACTTCTTTAGCCTTAATTGGTATATCCTTGTTCCATACTAGTCCCCGTACCTGTTGGTAGAAAGCACTCCCGAGTTGTATTCTTCTGGTAATTTCCAAATCTAGTCTTCCATCTTCAGTCAGTTCACTTCCCAAGTATTTGAAGTGTTTCACTACTTCCAATTCCTTATCTCCTACTTTGATTGCTCCTTTTCCTTCTTCCTTATCTCTACTCTTCACTGTTTTACTCTCCTCCACATTTATCTTCAATCCCCATTGCTCAATCTTTTCATTTATTACGTCTAACTGTTCTTGTACCTCCATCTCATCCGCGCCCCAGATCACAACGTCGTCTGCCAACAATATTACCTTCATCTTTGCCCTAATAGTGTCTTTCATTGCTCCCTTCATTATGTCGTCCATCACCATTACGAACAATAATGGTGACAACACATTTCCTTGCTTTCGTCCAGTATCAATTTTAAACCATTCAGATGTCCCAGCTCTAGTATTCACACTACTGTAGCACTCCATGCACATGTCTCTCAGTTCCTTGCCTATCTCCCTATTTGTTGAGCATTCTCAAACTTTTGTTCTAGGGATGCTATCATAGGCCTTTTCTAGATCAATAAGTGTCATTACCATATCCTTCCCATATTCCCAAATCTTTTCTACGTTCAGTCTCAGAATGAAAATGGGTTCCACTGTTGACCTGCCCCCTCTAAATCCAAACTGTTCCTCCTCTATTTGGCTTTCTACCTTTAATCCAATTCTTTTTTCTAGGATTCTTTCCATTACTTTGGCAACATGCGAGATGATAATGATTCCTCGGTAGTTACCACACATCTTCCTATCTCCTTTCTAGAATATTGGCAATATTATTCCCTTTTTCCAGGCTTTAGGTACTTTCTTCTCTTTCCACACACTCTTGAGAAGTCTGTATGTCCACTGCAGTCCCACTGGTCCTGCCGCCTTGATCATTTCTATTGCCACTTCGTCCATTCCCACAGCTTTCCCCATCTTCATCCTCCTAACTGCCCATTCCACTTCTGCCATAGTAATGTCTGGTTCTTCTTTCATTTCTTCCTCCACTGTATGGCTGTTTGCCTAACTTCTCCGTATGCCTAGCGCCGCACCTTCAACAGCTCGCTGAAATATTCTTTCCATCTGTCGGTTATCTCTTCTGGTTTTGTCAATATTTCACCTTCTTTGTTTTGCACGAACCCAGTGTTCACCTTTTCATTCCTTCTGCTTTTTATAGTTCCAAACAGCAATTTCTTTCCACAATGTAAATCCTCCCTTATTTCCTGAGTGATTTATTCCCAGCTTTTCTTCTTTTCCTCTGCAATTACTTTCTTGCAATCTTTGTTTGCTTCTATATATTTTGACTACTTTTTTCAGTCTTGTTTGTTTTCCATTCCTTCCATGCTTTCTTCTTCTCTCTTACCTTTTCTTTCACTCTATCATTCCACCATTTTGTCGCATTCTCCCGTACCTTTCCTGATGTTCTACCACATGTTTTCTTTGCACTGTTTACAAATGCACTCTTAAACTTTACCCATTCTTGTTCCACGTGGGTAATATCCGTCCTAGGTATCTGTTCATGCCATTCTCTCTTAAACTCTTCTGCAACCGCCTTTTCCTTTAGTCTACAGACTTTAATCTTTCTTTCCCTTTTTCTGGTAATCACATGACCTTTCCTACTTTTAATTTTGCTACCACTGCCCTATGGTCTCCTTCAAAGCCTTCTTCTGGCATGGCTGTGACATCCATTAGCTCTTTCCGATGTCCTTTTTCGACTAATACATAGTCTATCAGAGTTTTCGTTCTTCTATCTCCCCATCCATACCTCGTTATCTTCTGACTATTTTTCTTTCTGAACCACGTATTCCCTACAATTAATTGGTTCCGCTGACTGAAGTCCATTAAGATATCCCCTTCTGAATTTTTACTGCCATAACCATATGGTCCTAAAATCTCATCTCTTCCTTGTCTGTGCCTTTCCACTCGTGCATTCAAATCTCCCATTACTATTATTTCCTTATCCTCTATATATTTTTCCACATCTTCTAGGAATTCTTCTAAGTTCTCTTCTTTATTCCCTGATTGTGGAGCATATACTTGAAACAGATCTTTCGTCCCTGTCTGGAACTGTATCCTTCCTATGATTATCCTGTCACTTACCTTCTTCACCTCTTCCACATACTCTAGGACATCATTTCTTATAATCATTTCTACTACATTATTTGCCTCTTTCCTTCACTGTAAAACAGCCTGTGTCCTTCCTTTAGTTTTCTTTCCCCTTTTCCTTTCCATTTCGCTTCACTGAGACCGAGGATGGCTATATCTTTCTCCATCATGAAGTCCGCTAGCTCATCGGTCTTGTCCGTCATTTAAGATGTTGGCTGTCCCTATTCGGATATATTGTGATGCTGGTCGCCCATTTCTCACAGCTCCCCCAGCATCTGTAGAACTGCGCGTCGCCTGCAGGGGATCAGTGTAGTTGCAAGTGCGGTGTTAACTCCGCGTAGGCGAGCTACCGAGGGATACAGTAGTACGTGCTTTTATGTATACTTTAAGTTATCATCACCTTGAAAGAAGGCACGACTTAAATTCCCTCAGGACCGCTCACAGAGTGCATTTATATATTAAGATATTGAACCCTTATTGATTTGCCGATCAATAAGTCTTCATGATTTTCATTATTATTATTACTGATATCCAAGCAGAGCATGTTGGAGATTGACAAAGGGAAGACAGGTAGTGTGTCGCAACGCTTGCAACAGAGGTAGCGTGGTAGTTATTCATGAGGATGACCAGCTAAGCCGAGTTCAAGGACAAATTCAGGGTGAACGCGCATCCAAGTCAGCATCATTATGGGCGTGCCAGAAATGAATTTCCAACCGATACACGATTGAATCAGCGAATCAGGTGAGAGGACGCCTAAACCACGCGGAGATTTGCGTACCAAAAAAAAGGCGCTAGAAACACGTGTATGAAGAACCGCCGATGCGATAGGATTCCGCATGAGTGCATTGAGACATTTAAATGAAAAAAAGAAGTTTGATACTAGTCCCAAGTCTGTGAGTTGAAAATTACAGATTATTTTCACAGATTGCCCCCACTACACTCCTTTCTGTCAGTTTCTAATAAATTGATCGGTGATGAGTAGTTTGACACACAACTTTATCGGGCTCTGAGGAGCATCGTTCACGCCAGTTTGAGACACGATTTTATCAGGCTCTAGTGAGCATACTTCACGTCTGTATGAACGAATATTTTATTGTGCTCTTGGGAGCAAAGTTCAGGCCTAGCGGAGGGAGATCTCTAGTTGAGATAAGCGCTACGCGGTAGACGTAATTTGTGAGACTTGTTAAAAGCCAGTTGCGTGGTGGACGAAGATTGTAATATTTTCTGTAAATTTTGTGTTATATTTTGTGTGATGTATCTGTGCGTGTGAAGTAAGAAAATGCTTAGATAGGGCCAGTTCAACGTTGAGTAATCGCCCAGGACATTTTGAGTGAAAGTCAGTAGCTCATAGCGATTCTAGCTAGGTATAATAATAACTTTGAACATTTCTTTCCAAGAAGCCACGCCAAGATGTCTACAGGAAGGTCGATTGGTGGAATGATGTGCTACGCCTCTACCAGAACGTCGACGATGAAGGTGTAGATTTCCTGTGGGGAAATACATTGGGATGGAGGTTGATATTCTACAAGCTGCACGGTGATGTACCAACCATTGATTTATTCAATATGTAGCTAGATTAGACGCGGGAACGTTGTAAATATTTTATTCATTGTTTTCTTTGTGTATTTAGATTTTTGTGCGCCGACACTGTTATATTTAAATGTACGTTCGCACGTGGCCAAAATGTTTGTTTGATTGTATATTTTTCTTATGAGTCATTATTAGTATGCACGGCGCGTGTATTTTGATTTTATTCATGCGAATGCGAGATTCGTCCTGGTCGATAAATGGTGCTTTTATTCAAATTCATTTTTAGTAGGAGAAGGGGGTAAAAGTTGTTAGATGTTTTACGAACAGGTTTTTATTCATACTAGGGTTGCTGAGCACAACAAGTTAAGATGTCACTGTAGAACACCTTAGTTCTATATTTTTTTGAGTTTTTTGAGATTCCTTTTCAGGTTCATTAGTCACGGACTAGATTGGGAGCGTAAGTCGGTGGAAAATATTTTATGTCCTTTATTTCAGGTTTCTGTCAAACCCATACGTGTGATTCTGGTGTGTGTATCGGGTCTGGTGTGTGTATTGTGTCAAGGTGTGTGTATTGATTCTTCGTGATGAGTGGTAGAATGTGCCTACCGCCCTCAAATATTGTGGTTGTATTTTTATGGAAAGGCAGAGCGCTCTTCGAGGCTACTGTACCTTGTCCTGTGCTGATTCTTGGATTTCCTTGGGAAATGCTAAGATATATTTTATTTTGACACACACACGTATATTATGTGCTTTTGGGAGCACGCTTCTTCGAGACTCGAGCCAGTGCTACGGCAGATCAAGGTAATTGACACGTGGGTCGACAGATGTGCAGATTCCACTTTGCGCCCATCTAGGTCTGGTAATTCATCGTTTAGGCAGTCCAGCTGACCGACTGACCCCTGTAAGCTATCTGTAGCAAACCTGTTCTTTTAATGGTCATTGGATCATGATATTAAATTGGGAGTTCGCCATGTCCGTTACGAATCGTATGAAATGAAATATTTGTTTTATGATGTAAATGTTGGCTCTGAGCCTAGTGATTTCTGTGACTCATTTCATTTGTTTGTATTGTTAGATTTTGTCTGTGGTGACACCGTTGGGTGTATTTTGTATTTTCTTGTAAAAATGGCAAGCGGCCATATGTGTTTTTCTTGATTGGTCACGTGTTGATTTACTTGTGTTGATTTGAAAGGTCCTAATTTTTAGGCGTTAATGTTGTTTGCTTCGGCAATTCTTTGATTCCAATTTCATGCGGAAATTATTTTTGTTTTATTCAGTGTAGGAAGTGTTGGATTAGTTTAATTAGTGTTTAGTGTGTTCCCTAGTGTCTGTCTAGCTCTAAGACAATGCAGATTCGTCCCCTGAAGGTTTACTGGATGGTAACGAATCTCGCCTTAATTTGTACACATCGTAACGCATGTAGAAAACCCGCACACGCACATGTCTTTGCAGTAATTTGGGACATTTGGTCCAGATGTTTTACGATCTCTCCTGAGATCTGGCCTAGTTTGGCAATTTATTTAATTCAAGAGGGTGTCATTTGGGAGACCTTGTTTTTTTGATGTTGTTGTAAATAGTGTAGATTTGTTGATCTGTTATTAAATTCATATGTTTTAATCCTGGTATTCACTTTTTCCTGCATGTTATTTTGTTATATGTTACCCTGCATGTTATAAGAAGCTCTTAACAACAACTTTACGAAATGGACTGTTACACCCCCGAAATTGAGTCTCATATGCTTCTTTGCAAGGGTTCATATATCAAAAATAGCTGACAAGTGGGGATTGTTTTTGTTGTTGTTTTGTTGACCTCACACTTATTTCGCTGAGAAATGATGCCAGGTCAGCAGGACAAAAGTAAATTCAGTAAATTGAGGTGAAGTTGTACCGCCATGTTTATCAGTAAAATCACTGAGTTCGTAAGTTAGAAATGTTGAACAAGGTTAGAAATTGATATTGTGTTTGTTGATAACATGTTCTGGCGCCCGGCTTAAAATTAGAAAATTTGCATAATTAATGAACTCAGTCAAAAGCAGGAAGGTGTTGCCTTACTTACATTTAATTAACTTCGGTTAATTAAAGTGTTTTTCGTAAATTCTGTTAGTTAGGAATTTAAAAGCAGATCACAAGGGAGTTATTTTGTTTTTTGGAAATAAGAGTAATTATTCAGTAAGAGCTTGATTACTGAAAATTTATTTAAATTAGAATCAATGTAATATTTAAATATCAAGACATGTGTGTGTGTGTGTGTACGACTGAAATCCCATTGCATGACCCTATTTTCTCAGAATATATTTGTGTGTTTTGCGATGGCTAGCATTGAGGAGATGAAAGTGTTTTTGGAGCAGATGTCTGTGCAAATGTCTGCAAAGACGGAGGAACAGTTAAAAAGCATGAAGGAGGAGATAAATGAAAATAGTGAGAAACAGTTAAATAACATAACTACTCAATTACGTGAACAGAGTGAACAGAGTGATAAACAATTAGACGAGTTGCGTGGACATAGTGATAAACAATTACAGGACGTGAACAGTAACATTACGGTGCAATTGCAAATCCAGAAATTGAATAGCGACAAACGATTACTCGAGTTGCGAGAGCATAACGATAAACAGTTAGTTGAACTAAACCACAAGTTATCGGAGCAGGCAACTTTACAAACAGTTCAATTAGAGAGGATCACCCTTGAATAAATCAGAGTACTAAAGTAGAATTAGAGAAACTGGCGGGGGAGGTGGCAGAGAATAATTCGAGACAGCTAGGCGAAATCAAGAAACTACAATCAAAATTTGACGACAAACTAGTGCAGTTAGATGGAATGGTAGCTGACAAACTGAAACAAATCGAGACAGCATGTGTGAACAATACGGCAGAGATTAAAAGCACGCAGGACGAATTACAGGGGCAATTCAACAGAATAGAGGTGAAGAACATTAACATACAAGAGCAGATTAATTCAGTCGACAACAATGTGTTAGGATTGATAAAAGAACTTGACAAACTAGAGATAAAAACGGAGAAAGAAAGGATGCACTTGCGCGAAAACCTGGAAGACCAGTTAAGTAAAAATCAAGAACAAATACGAGAAGAAATGGAAGAACAGTTAATTAAGAATCAGAAAGAAACGGAAGAACAGTTAATTAAGAATCAGAAAGAGATAGGAGAACAATTAATTAAAACTCAGCAGCTGATACAAGATCAAATAGGGGAACAGCTTGAGAAGAATCAGGAAAGCAACGAAGGAAAAATTAACAATTTGAAGAGTAGAACCCGGAAAGATTGGGAACAGCAGTTGAATGAGACAAAAGGGGATAGGCTGACTATATTAAAGAGGCTAGGTGAGAATAACTCTAGAATACAGGCTCTGGAGGAAAGTATCAAGTCCAAGCTCCAAGAACACGCATACCTCATTGTTAAAAATGAGATAAGATCTTTAGAGAATGCCACTTTATTCTCGTCAGAAAATTCAGTAGGGAAACAAGGAAATATGGGAAGTCCGGAGGGGTCGAAGCTAGCTGAGGATACCAGCCGAGGTCAGAGTCCAAAGATAACTTGCGACACATTCCACAATTACCGAGGGGGGACGTCAACTCCACAACCTGGTGTGACACCTGCCCAAGTCATACAAGTAATTAGGGGAAATGATTTTAAACCAGACAAATCAGGGAAAATTCAGGATCTACTCCAAAAGCATTTTTGCGCCAGCTGGAGGATTATTTTAATGACCAACACGTCAGTCCCGCAAAACAGCTTCGTCTAGTGGAGAAATTTTTAGAGGGCCCAAGTTTAATCTGGTTTCAGAGCTTCAAGTATACGTTTAATGACATGGCCCAGTTTAAAGAAGTATTTTTGAGGAAGTTTTGGAGTCCTTCACTGCAGCGGGGATTGAGGATGGACTTATATACCAGAAAATACCATAGCACACACCCTACAAGGTTTTCTGAGTTTTTTAGTCAGCAGCTAGTAAAATTCCGGGATTTTGACGAGCCGCCTTCCGAGGAAAACATGGTATTAACTATCGGCAAGCAGCTTCCGATGAACATACAGCAATTTTTAATGGCAGGAAATATCAAAACCGCAGTTCAGGCCGAGGAGATACTCCGCCACTTGGACGAAACGAGTATGGTTAGTCCGCAGACCGGGAGACGGAATATGGAATGCGTGAACACTGCAGAAATAGTTCAGGGGCATCAAATCGGTCAAAGTCAGAACAATCAGACGAAGACACAGTCCACTAGCACACAATTTACGCCCAGACGGCAGGAATTCGACGGTCGAAACCAATATAATAATAATAACAATAGGAACTTCCAAAATCGCCGTGATAATTAAAACAATCAGAACAACAATCACAATCAGAGGACGTACCAGCGAGAATATACTAACTGGAGGGGAAACCAAAGGCAGGGTAGACCATATTAAAGGAACGGGGATGGCAGATGGAATAATCAGAGGAATTATCGGCAAGAAAACCAGGGAGATTATCGTAATGACTGGAACGAGCGTTACGCTGAGTCGCAAAAGTATTTAGATGCACTAAATGCAGAAGAAGAAACGGGGAAAGAGAAGTGGGGGCGTGCGATGGCAAATAGAAAAAGTCCAGATAATCACCAGGATGCGGGAGCGGAAAGTTTATTACGTCAACAGGAGAGACACGATGACAACCGGCGAAAATCAACAAATGGGTCGCAGGATAAAAAAATCTCGATCACATCAAAACCAGATAGCCTGAAAACGGGGGAAACCAGGGAACGGGAGGAATTGATTGTTGCGAATATTGAAGAGTGGGTAGCATTCCCGGATGATTGCCTGGAGGAAGTGGTGAAGGACCGAGAGAATGTAATAAGGCAATTACCAATTATTTGTGCTCATATTGGAGGTCTTAGAGTGAGGTGCCTTATCGACACGTGTAGCCAAGTGAGTTTAGTCACGGAAGCATTACTGAACGAAATTGGAAATAAACAAACCATTCCAATTATGCCTGTACCATTAATGAAAGTCCGAGGGGTCATTCCTGACAAGACCATAGTTTGCAAGCACCAAGCATATTTAGATCTGGAGATATTAAACCACACATTTTCACAAACTTTTATCGTGATACCAAAGATGAATTATAATGTTATTCTGGGAGCCAACTTCGTTTGTGATTACCACGCTATAATTGACCTACATAATAACACTGTGAGTTTCAAACAAGTCGAGGGGCTGAGTCACGTTGGTCTGAACATGGAAGAGAGTCCACTAGAGAGAGAAGCGAATACTTGGGTCATTGAAGAATGCACTAATGAGGCGATCGAAGATAAGAACTCGACGGAGGGACGAGTAAGCGAAACAGCAGTTATTGAAATTGAGGGTCAAGATATTTCGCAGGAACTTTGGATACATTTGGCGGAGGAAGAAATTAGCGGGTCCAAATTTGAAATTTTACTTCAGGAGCGACTTAAGGAGGCAATATTAGGGGAACCTGACCGAAGCAAATTAGAGGAGATTTTGAGACATCATAAGGGAGTTTTCGACACGATCCCTGGAAAAGTATTAAATTTTCAGTATGCCATGCAAATTACCGATTGGACCCCATTTAAGAGTAAATTGTACCCGATCCCAGAGAAACATTTTGCTCAGGTCAAGGACATTATTACTAACCTATTAGATTCTGGAATGATTATAAAAGCAGCAACCCCATATTTAAATGCAATATTGGCTGTGGCCAAACCCAATGGATCAGTCAGATTATGCCTAGATGCACGGGTTTTAAATAGCGAACTGTTAGTCGAGCACGACCAAGCGCCAAGGTTCAAGGGTGTATTGAAGAGCTTCCGTGGAAAGAAGATCTATTCTAGCGTCGATTTAACGAATAGATTCCACCACTTGGAACTTGAGGAAAAATCCCAGTTATTGACGGGGTTTTTATTTGCTAACCAAAGCTATATCTGGTCTCGCATGCCCTTTGGTGTAAAAACAGCAGGATGTGCATTGATAAGAGCACTAGACAGGAATCTAACTGAAGAGGTCAAGAGCTTTACTACAAGATATGTTGATGACATACTCATAGCATCAGAAACAATGGAGGAACATTTGGAAAACCTAAACAAACTTTTGGATAATTTGAGAACCATGAATTTCAAAATTAATTTGAAGAAATCGCACTTTTGCCAGAGCGAGATTCTGTATTTGGGTCACATAATTGATGTTGAAGGCGTGAAACCAAATCCGGCAAAAATAGACGCAATTAAGAAATTCCCTACACCAACTAAAGTGAAACATGTTAGAGCATTTTTGGGGGTGACAGGTTTCTTTGAGGAGAATTGTCCTGGGTACACGGAAACAGTAGCACCGATGCAAGAGATGCTTAAGAAATCTAATCGATGGTCATGGAATGAGGAGTGCGACAGGTCCTTTAGAGCCACGAAAGACCTACTGGAGAATTGTGAGAAGTTAGGATACCCAGACTTCGCGAAGAAATTTGTGATCCAGGCAGACGCTTCGTTGATTGGAATCGGCGCCATGCTTTACCAAGAGGATGCTGATGAACCCAAGTATCGATCATATTTGGCATTTACTAGTCGTAAACTTAGGAAGCACGAGAGAAACTACACTGTTACAGAACTTGAGTTGTTAGCAATTTTGTACTCGTTGCAACAATGGCGCAAGATGGTCTTCGGTTACTCCATTGTTGTCAGAACTGACCACCATGCACTGACCTCCTTATTCAAAACAACGATGGCAAGCGAAAGAGTTACGCGTTGGTCCATTTATATACAGCAGTTCGATATCACCATAGAACACTGCCCTGGAAGGATGAACATCATACCAGATGCTTTAAGCAGGAACCCTGAAGATGAGAACGAGACAGCAGTAGATGTACAACACATAGCATTAACACCTACGGCTCACGAATTTTTGGACAAGTTGAAAGAAATTAAGAAGGAACAAGAAAAGGACCCATGGATGATGGTGATGATCAAGTTTTACAAGAAGGAATTACAGCCAGATTCACCTGAATATCGAGAAGCCCATGCAAAGGAAGCAAAATTCTATTACCTCAATAATCTTCTTCACAAGTTCGTGGATGATGATCACACCAAACTTCGAATTCTAGTTCCAGCATTGTTACAGAGAGGACTGACGTGGCATGTCCATGAAAGCTTAGCACATATCGGCACTAATAAAACTGAAGCAACAATAGGCGAAACTTTTATTTGGCCAAAGATGCGATACACCATTGTTGAAGTAATTAGGACTTGTGACGCGTGTCAGCGTACTAAGCCCAATAATTTCATACTGAAACAGCTTCCAAAACCTTTATTACCACAGAAACCGTGCGAACTGGTCGCCATTGGCTGTTTTGGTCCTCTAGTTAAAGGAAAACGAGGATGCCGACACCTTCTTGTATGTGTCGATGTCTTTTCCAAGATGGTGGTATTATGTCCAATCCAGAAGACGACATCAAAGCAAGTCCTTAGCAGAATCCATAACAAAGTCATTCCGACGCTTGGGAAGCCGGAATTCATCTTATCGGATCATGGAACATATTTTACAAGCAATGTTTTTAGACAAGGTCTAGAGAATTTAGGAATAAAGCATGTTCTATCTAGCATTCGCCACCCTTGTGGAAATCCAAGCGAAAGAACGATTCGCTGTGTTGCAAAATATTGCCGCGTCATGATTCCAAATGATCATAATAAGTGGGTCGACAGAGTAGGAGATATTGAGATGTGCATGATTACTACGAAGAACGAGTCGACAGGTCAAGTCCCACTAGTTGTACACCACAACAGGATGCCTGAAAGATCTTGGGATAAGATTATTCCATGCCCAAGGGACCCGCTGTTAACGCATGAGCTGCGAATTCAGAGAACCAGAGAACACACGAGGAGCCAGGCGGACCGAAGATTGAGGAGATACAGAGGGAAGAAATTTCATCGTGAACTTCAGGAACAGGAACTAGTGCTTGTTCGGAGACCACCGATATCAGATCCTAAGAACAAAGTATTTGCCAAGTTTTGTGCAAAATTTATCGGCCCGTTCCGTATTATCAAAAATTTGGGTAATAATGCTTATCGACTTGAAGAATTGAGCACTGGCGCTAAATCTGTTTTCAATAGTGCTAATCTCAAGCCATATTACAGAAGGGAACCATTTGATGTGCAATCAGGACAAGGTATGCAGAATCATAGTTGCAAAAATTAATTTGAGAGCCCACACTAAAATGCACGTCGCTACGTGATACCTGGGAGAGCGAGCTTTGTTTGTAAACAAGACGGCAGGTCTGGCAGAAGTTGTAATTGTGTATGAGTAAGAGAGGGGAGGTCTAGCGAGACGTGTGAATGACATCTCAGAGGGGTACATTGCAGCGAGAAGCGCGCACACTAATTGGGACGGTGGAATGTACACTCAGGCAAAAGAGTGAGGTACTTAACTGATGTTACCTATACTACTGTGGATATTGTTTTTAAAATCCAAATCAATCACTTGCTTCGAATTTCAAAACCTTGCTGAGGATAAATGAACCCTTATTGATTTGTCGATCAATAAGTCTTCATGATATTTATTATTATTATTACTGATATCCAGGCAGAGCATGTTGGAGATTGACAAAGGGAAGACAGGTAGTGTGTCGCAACGCTTACAACAGAGGTGGCGTGGTAGTTATTCCTGGGGTTGACCGAGCTAAGCCCAGTTCAAGGACAAATTCAGGGTGAACGCGCATCCAAGTCGGCGTCATTATGGGCGAGCCAGAAGTGAATTTCCAACCGATACACGATTGAATCAGCAAATCAGGAGAGAGGACGCCTAAACCACGCGGAGATTTGCGTACATAAATAAGGCACTAAAACACGTGAATGAAGAACCGCCGATGCGATAGGATTCCGCATGAGTGCATTGAGACGTTTAAATAATAAGAAGAAGTTTGATACTAGATCCAAGTCTGTGAGGTGAAAACTACAGATTATTTCCACAGATTGCCCCCACTCCACCCCCTTTCTGTCAGTTTCTAATAAATTGATCGGTGATGAGTAGTTTGACACACAACTTTATCGGGCTCTGAGGAGCATCGTTCATGCCAGTTTGAGACACGATTTTCACGTCTGTTTGAACGAACATTTTATTGTGCTCTTGGGGAGTTGAGTTCATGCCTAGCGGAGGGAGATCTCTAGTTCAGATAAGCGCTACGCGGGAGTCGTAATTTGTGAGACTTGTTAAAAGCCAGTTGCGTGGTGGACGAAGATTGTAATATTTTCTGTAAATTTTGTGTTATATTTTGTGTGATGTATCTGTGCGTGTGAAGTAAGCAAATGCTTAGATAGGGCCAGTTCAACGTTGAGTCATCGCCCAGGACATTTTTGAGTGAAAGTCAGTAGCTCATAGCGATTCTAGCTAGGTCGAATAATAACTTTGAACATTTCTTTCCAAGAAGCCACGCCAAGATGTCTACAGGAAGGTCGATTGGTGGAATGATGTGCTACGCCTCTACCAGGATGTCGACGTTGAAGGAGTAGATTTCCCGTGGGGGAATGCATTGGGATGGAGGTTTTCTACAAGCTGCACGGTGATGTATAAACCATTGATTTATTCAATATGTAGCTAGATTAGACGCGGGAACGTTGTAAATATTTTATTCATGGTTTTCTTGTGTATTTAGATTTGTGTGCGCCGACACTGTTATATGTTAAATGTACGTTGGCACGAGGCCAAAATGTTTGTTTGATTGTATATTTTTCTTATGAGTCATTATTAGTATGCACGGCGTGTGTATTTTGATTTTATTCATGCGAATGCGAAATTCGTCCTGGTCGATAAACGGTGCTTTTATTCAAATTCATTTCTAGTAGGAAGAGGGGGTAAAAGTTGTTAGATGTTTTACGAACAGGTTTTTATTCATACTAGGGTTGCCGAGCGCAACAAGTTAAGATGTCACTGTAGAACACCTTAGTTCTATATTTTTGAGTTTTTTTTTGAGATTCCTTTTCAGGTTCTTTAGTCACGGACTAGATTGGGAGCGCAAGTCGGTGGAAAATATTTTATGTCCTTTATTTCAGGTTTCTGTCAAACCTATACGTGTGATTCTGGTGTGTGTATCGTGTCTGGGGTGTGTATTGTGTCAAGGTGTGTGTATTGATTCTTCGTGATGAGGGGTAGAATGTGCCTACCGCCCTCAAATAGTGTGGTTATATTTTTATGGAAAGGCAGAGCGCTCTTCGAGGCTACTGTACCTTGTCCTGTGCTGATTCTTGGATTTCCTTGGGAAATGCTAAGATATATTTTATTTTGACACACACACGTATATTATGTGCTTTTGAGAGCACGCTTCTTCGAGACTCGAGGCAGTGTTACGGCAGGACGAGTTAATTGACACGTGGGTCGACAGATGTGCAGATTCCACTTTGCGCCCATCTAGGTCTGATGATTCACCGTTTAGGCAGTCCAGCTGACCGACTGACCCCTGTAAGCTATCTGTAGCAAACCTGTTCTTTTACTGGTCATTGGATCATGATATTAAATTGAGAATTCGCCATGTCCGTTACGAATTACCGCATATCGTAAGAAATGAAATATTTGTTTTATGATGTAAATGTTGGCTCTGATCCTAGTGATTTCTGTGACTCATTTCATTTGTTTGTATTGTTAGATTTTGTCTGTGGTGACACCGTTGGGTGTATTTTGTATTTTCTTGTAAAATGGCAAGCGGCCATATGTGTTTTTTCTTGATTGGTCACGGGTTGATTTACTTGTGTTGATTTGAAAGGTCCTAATTTTTAGGCGTTAATGTTGTTTGCTTCGGCAATTCTTTGATTCCAATTTCATGCGGAAATTATTTTTGTTTTATTCAGTGTAGGAAGTGTCGGATTAGTTTAATTAGTGTTTAGTGTGTTCCCTAGTGTCTGTCTAGCTCTAAGACAATGCAGATTCGTCCCCTGAAGGTTTACCGGATGGTAACGAATCTCGCATTAATTTGTACACATCGTAACGCATGAAGAAAAGCCGCACACGCACATGTCATTGCAGTAATTTGGGACATACGGTCCAGATGTTTTACGATCTCTCCTGAGATCAGGCCTAGTTTGGCAATTTTATTTAATTCAAGTTGGTGTCATTTGGGAGACCTTGTTTTTTGTTGTTGTTGTAAATAGTGTAGATTTGTTGATCTGTTATTAAATTCATATGTTTTAATCCTGGTATTCACTTTCTCCTGCATGTTATTTTGTTATATGTTACCCTGCATGTTATAAGAAGCGCTTAACAACAACTTTACGAAATGGACTGTTACACCCCCGAAATTGAGTCTCATATGCTTCTTTGCAAGGGTTCAATAGCTAAGGAATCTCACTGTATAATTGGCTTCAACTACACGAGTTTGACTTCTTGATAATATGATATACTCAAATGTCATCAACATCCAATATGACTATATTATTTTACGATGAAGATGAATACAGTTTCCTACCACAAACAATCACAGTTCCAACCCTTGATGCCGGGAACTTAGAGTTGAAGACAAGACTCGGGATTATTATTTTTATTCGTGTCAGTGGTACAAGAAGGACATAAACATGAAAACAAGAAAATGACTGTAAATGGACACAAGTTCATGCAACCTAAACAGTTTCTGCATTAAAATTAGCTACTTCGAGAACATTTAAAATTTCTGGAGTCAAATAACTCATTAAACAACCTGGGAATTAAGATTTTGGGATAACAAAACAGAAAGAAAATAAATATTAACTTTACATCAATTTACATACGGTAACGGATGTGGTCTAACGCTTGGTTCGCATGATTTTCAGTTAAAACGGAAATAGATATTTCGATCTTGATTCGACCATATATAGGTCAGAACTAGCGCTCGTAGTGATGGATTTATTAATCTACATACGACAAAACGCTTGGTGTCCATTAATTGTTTGAGCGAAACCATACGAGTGTCGACAGTGATCGTCTCCTGTTGGCGAGGTTTGCGTTTCATTGAAGGAATTTCATTTGTAGTTGCTGATCGTTCACAGATTACAACGACTTCATCTTGTTACCGACTCGTCCCAGGTTTATCGCTGAATCTTACTACTTTCTGCTTTTAATTGGATTATTCCACTGTTGAATAATTTATGTATTAACACACCAAACTGACAAGTAATGGATACCAAGCGTAAGACCACAACCTTCGTCATGTGTAGTTTACTATATCTATAATACATGGTCAAAAAATCGAAAAATCTTCTTCCATTTTTACTGACAAATCATGCCTACCAATAGATGGCCTAAATCTGTCACTAAGAGGACTAGTGTTGACCTATACAAGTTCCGTTTTATAAACAAGCGTTACTTAACATATTTTAATATATCATTTACAGCGGAAGTATTTTTTTAAAATTATATATAAATTTCAACCAATGGCCATAGGAGGATATTTTAACTAAACGCCCGTGGGCTATCAGCATGTTCAATTTCAAATAGTTTAATTTTGGTTTCCAGATGCCCCTGTCACTGACACCTAGCGCCGGTATATGATGAAACCTTCCAAACAAGCATTTCTTTCTTTTCCGAGTCTTCTAGCATTCAAACTTGGCACAATTTTCTAAACAGCTTAACAAAGAGTTTTTGCCGAACAAGATCCTAAAAGTCTGAGTGCCCTTACTGTCATTTAACAACATGTTTTACATTAAAATGAGATTCCGCAATTATCGTCTGGTATCAATTTGCATTCGCATATATAGCCTGAATATGCCGTCTAGTCACTATGGGATATCTTGTGTCATCAAAGTGTCTCTGCTAGAATATTTTCTTCGGAGATGCTACATGAATAAGGCTTATCGCCGCTGTGGTTTACAACGATTCTTATCTAATTATTTCTCCCATGAAATTTGGTTTCGCATATCTTACATGAATACGGCTTCTTCCCACAACGGGTTAATTCTTGAATTTTCAAAGATTGCTAACAATAATTTTGCTTGCAATGTGCACTATGGATTTGCCTTCTTGCCACCATGGAATACCATGAGTGTTTAAATCTTCTCTACAAGTATAATAAGCTTTGCATATGGTAAGGTATATGGCATCTTGCACGCGTTGCTTCAAGTATCTTTGAAGTATATTTGTGCTCTGACTTGCCAAATCAATATTGCCTTTCATACTCTGCACTAACATGTCCTGTATCAAACTTTCTCTCGACGAAAGTTGGTTTCCCATAGGTAACTTGATTATAGTATCTTCCCGCTACGGGTAAACATGTGATTCGTCAATTGTCTTCTCTCGGAAAATTTGACATCTCACCGCCGTGGATATGCAAGTGTCTCTTCAAATATACTCTTCAACCACACTTGTATTCTCATAAAACTTAGCAGTATCTACTCCTTTAGAATTGCAGTCTAATATCATTCATGACTATAAAGGTTTGATAAAAGAGATAAATCTCCTAAATAAATTTACAGTTTATCGCCTACTAGCTGTTACCCGCGGCTTCGCCCGCAATAACAATTGGAATCCCGTTATAACATTAGCTATATATATTTTTCCTGTAGTGGAAGATAATCACGGCAACTTTCTTTGACTTATTTTTCAGAATGTCACCCCTCTCGTGAACCCCTTAAATTGGATTTATGAAAAAAAAGCGGTCGAACACCTATTTACTTATTTTTGAGCTGTTCTTCCCCCCTGAGGTTGATGAGTGAGTTAGGACACTTTCTTTCCAGTTTTTCTTTTCACCAGAATTTCACCCCTCTCCAAGGGCCCCTTAAATTGGATTTATGAAAAAATGGTTGAACACCTATTTACTTATATTTTAAGCGGTTTTCCCCCGCCGAATGTCAAACTTCTCGCGTATGTCCTTTAAGAGATACACGCTCCGTTAAAAATCCCTCAACCCCCAATTTTCACCCCTTTCACCTCATAATATACACCACATCGATAAATCCTTAGACATATGTCTGATTATTTTTAATGATTAGTTTATATACCGAATATCACATCCCCAAAGAAACAACTCATGAGATATCGTTATTCAATGAAATGCACGTTTACCCCCCTTAACACCTCTTAAAAACCCGTATAAACAAAAATCCTTCCTTAGTTGATGTTTTCGACATACAGCAAACATATTCCCAATATTTCATGTTTCCAACTTTAATAGTTTTCGCTGGGCGTGATGAGTGAGTGAGTCAGTCAGGAAATTTTCTTTCATTTATTTTTCAGAATTTCACTCCTCTCATGAACGCCTTAAATTGAATTTATGAAAAATCGATCGAACACCGATTTACTTATTTTTTTAAGCTTAGTTTCAAATTTCTCGCCTATGTCGCTAAAGAGATACACGCTCCGTTAGGAATCCTTCAACCCCCACCTTTCACCCCTTTGACCCCATAATATACACCACATCGAAAAACCCGCAGACACGTGTCTTCTTATTTTTCAATCATGAGTTAATATGCCGTGTATCACATCCCCCAATGAAACCAATCGGGGATATTGTTATTCAATGACATGCAGGTTTAACTCCCTTAAGATCCCTTTAAACATGAATATCCGAAAATCCTCCCTTAGTAGACAGTTTTGACATACAATGAACATATCCCCAAACTGTCATGTTCCCAACTTCAATAATTTTGGCTGGGCAATGATGAGCGGATGAGTGAGTGAATCAGGACATTTTCTTTCAATTTTCTATTTTCTGGATTTCACTCCTCCCAATGAACCCCCTATATTTGATTGATGAAAAAAAAACCGCCGAACAGCTATTTACTTATTTTTAAGCAGTTTTTCCCCCTGAGTTTTATGAGTCAGTCAATCCGTTAGGACACTTTCTTTCCTATTTCCCCCCCCCAGAATTTCACCCCTCACTATGGGCCCCTTAAATTGGATTTATGAAAAAACGGTCAAACATCTATTTACGTATTTTATGCTGATTTTTTTTCGCTGAGTTTCAAACTCCACGCCTATGTTTTTTAAGAGATACACGCTCCGTTAGGAATGCTTCAACCCCACTTTTCACCCCTTTCACCTCATAATATACACCACATCGGAAAGCCCTCAGAGATGTGTCTTCTTATTTTTAATGATGAGTTTATATGCCGAGTATCCCATCATCCAATGAAACCAATCGGGAGACTGCTATTCAATGAAATGCAGGTCTACCCTCTTAACACCACTTTAGAACCTGAATATCCAAAAATCCTTCCTTAGTGGGCGTTTACCGATAGCAGCTGCTACACTGGCTAAAGCGCAGCGTTAGGTCATGAGGCCAAGCTCTCTGCCGACTCGGTAGACGCGTGGGTTCGAGTCCCACCGTTGGCCGTCCTTGAAATGGTTTTCCATGGTTTCCCATTTTTAACACCAGGCAAATGCTGGGACGGTACCTTCTAACAGGCCACGGCCGCTTCCTTCCACATCCTTGCCTAGTTTCATTCATATTCATATATTCCATCACTCATCCCGACGCGCAGGTCGCCCACGGGCGTCGACTAGAAAGACCTGCACTCGGCCTCTCAGGAGGCCACACGACAAGAAAAAGTGGGCGTTTGCGGCCCTTGAGAAAGCTGCATACCACATTTCATTCCATTTTGGCTGGGCGATGATGAGTGAGTGAGTGAGTGAGTCAGGACATTTTCTTTTATCAGAATTTCACCCCACCCCATGAACCCCTTAAATTTGATTGATAAAAAAACTGTCGAACAGCTATTTACTTATTTTGAAGCAGTTTTTCCCCCTGAGTTTGATGAGCAAGTCAGTCAGTCAATCAGTTAGGACACTTTAATACCTGTTATTTCCCGCCCAGAATTTCACCCCTCCCTATGGGCCCCTTAAATTGGATTTAATAAAAAACGGTCAAACACCTATTTAATTATTTTATGCTGATTTTTTTCGCTGAGTTTCAAACTCCTCGCCTATGTCGTTTAAGAGATACTCGCTCCGTTAGGAATCCTTCAACCCCCACTTTTCATCCCTTTCACCTCATAATATACACCACATCGAAAAACCCTCAGACTCGTGTCTTCTTATTTTTAATGAAGAGTTTATATGCCGAGTATCACATCCCCCAATAAAACCAATCGGGCGATATTGCTATTCAAAGAAATGCAGGTCTACCCCCTTAACACCCCTTTAGAACCTGAATATCCAAAAATCCTTCCTTAGTGGGGGTTTGCGTCCCTTGAAGAAGCTGCATACCACATTTGATTCCATTTTGGCTGGGCGATGATGAGTGAGTGAGTGAGTCAGGACATTTTCTTTCAATTTTCTTTTATCAGAATTTCACCCCTTACAATGAACCACTTAAATTTGATTGATGAAGAAAACTGTCGAACAGCTATTTACTTATGTTTAAGCAGTTTTTCCCCCTGAGTTTGATGAGTGAGTCAGTCATTCAATCAGTTAGGGCACTTTCTTTCCTGATTCCCCCCCCCCCAGAAATTCACCCCTCCCTATGGGCACCTTAAATTGGATTTACGAAAAAACGGTCAAACACCTATTTACTTATTTTTATGCTGATTTTTTTCGCTCGGTTTCAAACTCCTCGCCTATGTCGTTTAAGAGATACACGCTCCGTTAGGAATCCTTCAACCCCCATTTTTCACCCCTTTCACCTCACAATATACACCACATCGAAAAACGCCCACACACATGTCTTATTTTTAATGATGAGTTAATATCCCGAGTATCACATCCCCCAATGAAGCCAATCGGGAGATACTGCTATTCAATGAAATGCAGTTCTACCCCCTTAACAACCCTCTAGAACCTGAATATCGAAAAATCCTTTCTTAGTGGGCGTTTGCGGCCCTTGAGGAAGCTGCATATCAAATTTCATTCCAATCCGTTCCGTGGTTTCTGAGATTTCGTGATGAATGAATGAGTCATTGAGTGAGTGGTATTTGACAAATATATAGTAGATAACTCAGCCATTTTACCGCAAACATGTTTTTTTTTAATTTTCTCTCCGAGAATATGCATATACTACATGAAGTCGTACGGATTAATATGTGTATATTCAAATTTCTTTTCTCAAATTAAAATGATTTTCCAAGAACATAGTTTCTATGGTTTTAGCAGGTTTCTTTATACTCACGCTACCTCTAGGAGTAGACATGTGCTTTTTCAAATTACTTCTAACAGCAAATTTGGCTTCGCATATACCACACGAGTAGGTTTTCGCACACTATCTGTTATCGTGTGTATCTTCAAATCTCCAACCTGAGCAAATTTGACTTTGCATATGGTACACGAGTTTGGTGTCTCACTGCTATGCTTTAACACGTGGTTCGGCAAATGCCCTTATGGAGCAAATTATACCTAGCGAATGCTAAACGAGAATTGCATGTCACGCATAGGCCTTAGCATATGAGTCTTCAAACCTCCGCAACGAGAAAATTTGGCAACGCATATGCTACACAAGTATGCATTCTTCCCACTATGCAACAGCATGTGACTCTTCAAATCTTCGGGACGAGTATATTTGGCTCCGCTTACGCTACAGGAGTACTATATCTTACCAATATGCGTCAGCATGTAACTCTTCGATCTCCAGCACGAGCAAATTTTGCTCCGCAAATACTACAGGAATATGGTTTATTATTACTTGCTGCAGGAAATGCTCAACAACTTGCAGGACTGGGCGGAGGAAAATGAGCTCAGTATAAATGAAAAGAAGACAGTGTATATGGCCTTCCGAAAAGGAGGAAAACTGGCCACCAAAAACAAAATGATCCTGGGAGAGACTGAACTCGAAACAGTCAATTCCTACAAATAACTCGGCCTCACCCTACAGACATCGTGCCAATTATTTAGACTACATATAAAGGAATGAGCAGCAGTAGCCATTAGAGGAATGTACGATTTGAACAATATTACCAAGCTATCTTTACAAACAGCAATGATTCTCTTCCATGCGAAAATAACCCCCGTCATTACATATGGTCTAGAATTGATATGGGAAAGGCTATCCATGACAGACCTAATCACAATTGAAAAAGTAAAAGCTTCTTTCCTGAAAAGGATGCTAGAACGTCGCCGTCCATGCTGGCATATGTCCTAACAAGAGAAACACACTACATCGAAGATCTCAGATTAAGACTACTACTGCCGTCTACCAAGCATATGAAGAAACTCCTCGAGATAAGACATCAGAAACAGGACGAACTCCCGCTCGAATTCTACGCAACAGAAGCAATGGTGGACAGAAGATGGACAAACGAGAACCAAGTGATGAGACTTGTGGTAACAAGATGTTAAAAATGTTAAATACAATTTACCGAATGAAGAATGCATATGTTCTCTTTGCAATAACCCCTGCGACAAATACCACATAACATCATGCAGCAATCGGACAAAGAGCATATTTGAATACAGTAAAGATTAATCTACTTGTAATAGTTATTTGCAAGCACACCTTGTAACTGTACATCATGGCCACTTGGCTGAAATAAATATTTATTTTATTACTTGCCTTAACATGGGGTTCGTCAAATGCGATTTCTGTACAAATTTGAACTCGCATACTCTACATGAGAATGGTTTTTCACCAATACGCGTTAGCATGTCAAATGTTAAGAAATATTTATTGCAGCCAAGTGGCCATGTCAAATTTTAAAATCCTAATCTGAGAAAATTTGTCTTTGCAAATGCTACATAAGAACGGTATGTCACCACTATTAATTAATTTTATAAGATGCGCTCGAAAGAGCATCACTTAACCTACATAATACACGAAAATATCATTCTAAATACAATTTGATCTTACAGTGCTATTTAGTTTTCACTACAGTCTCTGATGGATTTAGTTCTTTATGCACACTTGGTTAAGTGATAACGATCACACCTCTTGTTACACAACGAACATATGCAATCATCACCTGGCTGGTGAAAGCCTTGAGTTAACCAGATCTTATGGTGAAAACCATGAGTTGCAAGTCTCGTTACCATATGTCTTAGATCTTGTCCTGCCTCCATCCATTGTCGATCCATCATTGCGCTAGTGCTATAAAAATCAGGGTCAATGTCATTTCTCTTCCTCCGCCGCAGTAAGAGATGCGCTTGGTAAGGGCCGGTAGATGGCAGCGTGAATTGCAGTCGCAGGTCTTCTAAGAAGAAGCTTTCCCTTGCTAATTCGTATACAATCCTTGAGGGTGCATAAATCCCAACTCACAAAGTATTTTTCAGATATCGTGCTTTAACACTTTCTAGTCGTTTGAAATCGCTACTCGAAAGCTTATCCCATATTAAATCTATTCCATACGAGGCAATTGGAGTTATTACTGTTTTGAATAATGACATTGCAGTGGGCAAGGAAAGTTTACGGATATTTTTAATTCGACGAGTGGCTTTCGTAGCAGCTGAAGCCCTTTCCTGAGTGTGTATCCTGTAGGAAGACAATGTCGTTTGTAAATATATTCCTAAATACTGGAAATTATTTACTACTCGTAGCATATCTCCTTGCAGAGTTAAATGATCATCCAACGCCAGTTTGCCTCCGTTTCTAAAAGTCATGTGCAATGTTTTTTCTTTGTTGATCACTAAACTGTTTTCGTCAGCCCATAGTTCAAGTTTCTGAAGGGCGGCACGCAGGTCACTTATGCAATGCGATCCTAGTGCAATGTCATCGGCGTACATGATAAGTTTCACTGTTGGGTTGTCTTGGACGGTGTTCATAATGTCAGATGTCAAGATGTTATAAAGTAGGGGATTCATAGAATCGCCCTGAATTACGCCATTTGTCTGACGGACCTTTTCAGACAGAACTACACAGTCATTTAAAATTATATAGTTAGTAGTGTTAGAATGGGGGTTCTGCGGCACTTCTTTTTGAACCCTCCCCGTATCGGCCCCGAATATGATACCTCGCTAACCAATCATGGCATTTGAACATACAGGGTGTCCGAGAACTCATAGTAATGACCCCTCTTTTCCTATAGCCTCTTTATTTAATTAAAATACAAAAACTAAAAGGTCATTCGCGAGTACAGGAGTAGTGTATGTTTTCTTGCAAGTCGCGTGTGTGCTTGAATACGTACGGCTATTTTGGGAAAAGGTTAGGTGGTGGGCGGGGACTAGGGTTGAGTGAGGGGTCGTTTAGATGGTATTTTTCCAGCTCTAATTGATGGTGAGGTTATTTTTTTAAATGGGTGGAATTTGGAAAGGCAATTTGAGGTAAACGTGTGTTTTAGACATTTTGGCGATTAGTGTTCTTTTTGCATGCATGCGCACTTGAGAGATTTTGTAAGAGAGCGGGCTTTTTAAATGATTATTTATAGATGAGATTTTAATATTTATTTAAATAAACCCTCAAACTAATAGGTCATCGGCTTTTTAGTATCTCGCTAATCAATAATGCGATTTAAACATATGAGGTGTCGTAGGACTCGTGGTGAACTCCCCTACCCTATGGACACGGTATATCCACCCCAAAATAAAAACTACCCTTACCCGGGGGGTGAAATTGTATTTTTTTTGCATGCATACTGTACCCGTTCGTCCTGGGGATGCGATGACCCATCTGCTATTACATCGCATTCCTGGAGTTCCAGGACAGAGCGGAGTTAAATGAACCTCTAGTCAAATAAGGAATGTGTCGGAAATTCAGCTGAGTTATCGAAAAAGCAGTGGGTAACACGAGACAAAGTATCTCTAGGGTCGTTACGGGCTTAAGTTTAATAGAAAAATGCAAATACAAATGGGCGCCATCAACTGAATTCCTAGCAAACCACTTCCTTTCCGGTTAAGCCTTACTCAAGACAAGGAAAGAAAAAGGAAAATCACATCATCATCAGATCACAACTAAGATAAAAACAAATTTATTTCACTTTGATAGTCAGACAGACATTTTAAATATTCATCCTACCTGAGAGCATGGTCGAATGCCAACGTTAAATTGTCATTGTCCAAAAATCGAACCATCTCTTTTCTAATCAAAAATATTTCATCCACATACAACAGAAAAAATCTCTAAAGTTCTCTTGGGTTCTCAGGATCACTGTAGCACTATGTCTTTCGTCACTGACATTTGTGAAACCTGAGACCTAATTTCTCTTCAATTTAACATCATGAATGTGGATTTGAAAAAGTTATTAATCTGTATAAACATACACATATTATAATCACATATTTTAAACATCACGTAATTTTATGGCTTGCATGGCATAATTCAAATGTTGAACACGTTAGTAAAATGCTCCTAAACATCGAATAATTAATTTACACTATTTACATTGTCATTAATAATTGCCTGTTCGTGAATTACAGAAAATTCACTGTTCATTGGTCATACTTATCATCATCATCAAAGTTAAATATTCCTCACATTAATTTTCATCTCAAAATTCAACATATTCCTGTCAGAATCATTAACTCATCACCATTAAATCATTTAAATGAAAATTATTATCACCACTTCATTATGCTTTCTAATTATTCACACATTCTTATCTTGTTATCTACTTCAGACTAAATCATCTTAAATGATCAATATAAATTATTTAATTCCTCAACTCAAGTTGCAATTTCCTCAAATTATATCTCAATTAAATTTATTTTTAATTCCATATACATTAATTAATCATCAGCTTCTTTAATTAATTATCACCTTCTAATTCAGTTATTCATCATCTATCCAATCATCTATTAATTTATTTAAATCAGTTTATTTATTCAATCTTTAATTCATCCATTTATTTAATTCATTGATTTATTCCAAAATTTAATTTATCAATTTATTTAAATTTTATTCTTCTGGTTATTTAGATTTTTATTATTTCATCTAGTCATTCTGATTTTTATTTCATTAGGCCAGATCATTAATATGCTTAAATTTCAGATTATTATTTCATTAAATATTATTCTCAGAAAATCTTGTATTATCAACTTTATTTATTTGTTTAATTTCATAACAAATTGTTTTATCACTTCCAAGTTATATCTCGTATTTAATTATCATGCCAAAAAATATTATTGCCTTCACGACATCACGTTGGATCTGACTATCCACAACGACATTATATATCCTCAATTCTTCAAATATCACATTTGAATACCACAATTATTCCACAAAACTCCATAAATATTCAGCACATACAGCATGAATCTCAACAATTATGCTAGACTGGGTTCGACGACCTCATGTCTGCCTCAAAATACATTAGCAACATTGCAACTATCACTTGGCAACTTCCAAAAAATGCCTATCACAAACTTCGCTTAACCATGTTGCATGATCTACAAAAAATATATAACTGGCTTCAAACTATCAACGCACACAATCTCCAATAACTGTAATTACTCTGATCACATCTAGACAACTTCTTAAACAATTGGAAAAAATATTACTTTAGTAATTCAAGATCCGCTTTCAAATAGCATAAATTCTCTTACAATCCTCATAATTCACATCCCAGAAAAACACCAATGTGCTGTAATCTCTCATATCAAAATCTGCAATATTAATCCGCCTTAAAATAAATCTGACCATTAATGATTCATCTTACAAGATTCAATTACTTTAACTCCTTCTCAAAGGTATCAAACACAATTATAAAAATCATCAAAAGCATCAGCTGTACCAGCTGTTAAACTGAAAGTACTCTCAAAAGAGTATAGCAACAAAATATTGGATTGGCAAACAAGAATTACAAATGTAACCCTGCTGACATTTATCTTTACTTTATTTAACAAAAGTTCGACTGATATGTGACTAGTAGTTCCTTGTTTGATTCTCTTACAATCTCATGTACACTCGGATGATAAAAATGAGTCCCTCAATGGCAAGTAAGATGAGTAACCACCGTACAATCGTATAAATACGACTGACCTCGCCCCGTCGACTAACATGATAGTGCCCTGAACGATGGGTAAGATGAGTAACCACCATACAATTGTATAAATACGAAAGACCCCATCTCGACGACTAAAATGAGTGAATGTACCAGATAGGAATCAACAAGTCTCTAGTTGTAATATAAAAGCTATATTCATTCACTAAAGCGAATAACATCTTAATATCTCCAAACAATCCTATGGAAAGAATCCCCACTGATGAATAATACACACTCGCTAGTATGCAATGAACTGACGAAGTAATTTAGATAATCAATTGCAGATCACGAGTTCGAAATACTCGTTACACAAAGAAAAACTATTCATGAAAACTATCCTTGCTGGAAAAATGTCTAAAAGAACAAACATCTGCTTAATAAAGCCAACCAATGGTGAGAATTTCGTATAATGATGCCTGCCATATCATATGGTCACGCCATATTCTAGCAAAAATTCGAAGCATATAAAGTCAAAGCCATGTCTTAAACAATCGTATCACTCCTATTAGAAAAATATACATGTGTGCCCAGTATTCATGAAAATAATCGTATCAGGAAGTTATAACTCTTACAGTACCTTTTCATAATCAGCTGTTATTAAATTTCAAAGATCGTCGATTTTCCCTATGTAATGAATTTCTCGAAAGATCGGCGTGAATATCATTCCACCGACGCAATGACGATTGCCTTCAAATCCCAAGTGAATCAGCTGGTAGACCTCCTCCTCGTCAGGAATCGAATCCATCGTTCCGTGGTGCCATCGCGTCTCTGTCTGCGTTTACTCCGACATGATGAATTTCTGGTTATCCATAGCGGATATTGTCCAAATCCTCACGAAAAAGTTCATAGAAACAGCGGACCCCCTTTTTCTCTTCCACGTTACGCCACTGTTCCATACAATGTTCGGTTTGAGTGTTGAAAGATCAATTTTCAATAACTGTAAAGTCTCACTTCCAGAAAATAAAATTTTATATGAAAGTGTCTAAGTTTATGAAACACCCTGTAGCTGTGTTCGTAGTCGGTAATTCATAATACTTCATAAGAAAGAAATGCATTAATGCACGAGCTAATGTTCCTAAGTGCATTTGCTTAAAACAATTCATTTGCTTACAATCGCTAATGTTACTTGGAATGCGTTATGCAATGCATAGTCGTAATGTCATTAAGAAACACTATGTTCATTTGAAGTTCACAGTTGCAGTATCTCGTAACTATCTGCCTTTACAATTCAAATGCTGGATAAACGTTCCAACTCAATGTTGTAATAAAGTTCAGCTTCTGTCATAATGCTTGCGTATAAAATGTGAAATAACCCGCTCGGCCATACTGCAATGCTATAATAATCTCCGCCTAAAGCTGGCCTCGCCATGTCGCTCTACTATGCTGTTCTGCGTTTCCAAAATGCAGCTTGGAATAAAGTTCTCCAACTCGTTTTACCGTACCGTTATAAACCCCGGCCTTCTCCTGCCTGCCTGGCCTGGACAGCTGGTTATGTAACCGGTCTTCACGCGGCCTACGGCTGGTGTCCGCCCGGCTCACTGACCTACTTGTCGTTCGCTGCTTAGTGAAGTTGAAACTGTCGCTTTCACTTTCCGTGACAAAAGCTGTGCGCTGCGCGACCTTTCCATACGCTCGGCATACGTCCTACTCTGCCCGCTCTCTGAATTCGACTGCGTTGCTCGCTGTACTGGACTCTCTTGCTAACAGAACTTTACTGCTTGGCTCTCTGAGCTAGACTGACTTCCTCTGGACTGCAATGACCCTTACCTGCCTGGCGCAGTCATGTGACGTTCTCCCCACCTCTGTGGTCTTGCGTCACAAATACAATCTCGAACCCCGATCATCTCGGCTATTAAGTTATAAAATAACTTAAGGGTTATCTGGCTTCCTTCAAATTATTACCACATATAATGCATGTTATATCTCCTCTTCTGAGATGTTTAAATACCATGTTCCATATAGATCTTAATAAAGCTTCATAATTCCATCCATAATTCCATCTGCTTGACTGCGGTCAGCACCTTCTAAATCCTAGACCTTCTATGTCATCCTGACATTCCTCTTGACTCGATCTGAGCGCTATCTTTTCATAACTCTTCCAATAACCTCAACTACGGCTTAATGTCTGCTGGCGTAGCCGATAGCCTCAACTAGGTATCGGGTACATCTCTCCCGTACATCTCCTTTTTTATCAGGATTGAGAAAAAAAATACACTCTCAGGCATTCTATATATAATACATGTACATGATAGCTCTACAATCCCCTTATTCAGCATGATGGTACTTCCTAATGCTAGCTGCATTAAAAGTTCCTACAACTTCATTAGTATCCATCCTGACAATCTTGTAGCTATTATTTCGATACGTTTCTTCAATACGGAATGGACCAGCGTACAATGGTGCAAATTTATGGTAGATCTTCAGTTGAAGATTCGAAGTGACTGGCTTCCTAATCAGCACCTCATCATTTTCTTGAAATGGCTCGTGGAACCTCCTTCCTGCTTGTCTCCTGGCTCTCTTCTCCGCCTGTCTTCTGAGTCTCTCTCCTGCCATCTCGACTCTTCTTTCTTGTGTGGGTTGAGGATCTACTGGTGCCCTCACGACTCGGTCCCATGGTCTATCCGGTTTCAATCCATGATGAAGCATGGACGGAATCTGTCCTGTGCTTTCATGTACTGTGGAATTCAAGCATTGACTAATGATGGGTATCACTTCCATCCATCTATGGTGTTGCCTTGACACATATAGGCGACACATTTTACTGATATCCGGCATAATTCTTTCGGCTGGATTTCCCTCTGGATACCGCACAGAATTAAACACATGCCTTATTCCTAAACGTTCCATAGCAGTAGAAAATTCCATACTGGTAAATTGTGATCCATGGTCACTCAACAAAACTTCAGGTTTCCCCATGCTCGGAATAACTGTTTTCTCTAATCTGTTGATCACGTACTTGGATGTAGCTTTCTGGATAGGGCATAGAGATACGTATTTAGAAAATACGTCTACTGTTACCAAAACAAACTGATTTCCTTTCGTCGAACGAGGAATCGGACCAAAAATGTCCGTAGCGAAAAGTTCTCTTGGCTTGCTGAATATTTACTTCGCTGACAACTGTCACAGGTCTTTATGACGTCGCGAATCGTTTGTCCCATTTGTCTCCAAACGAAGGTTTCTTGAGCGAGAGCTAAAGTCTTGTCTACACCTACATGAGCTGCAGTTCGGTGTATCATCCAAATAACTGGTTTGACAAGCTTGGGTGGGATCACTACTCTAAGTTTAGTATGATCCTGGTCGATATATTGGCGTATAACACCTCCCATAATATGGTATTTTCTAGCCTCTATCTCAGTTCTTTGAAAATCTGGATCAGCGTTGTCCATCCTACGTGTCAAAAAACGGTAAATACTTCGCAAAGGTGCATATCTCTTCTGAGTTTGCGCTAACATCCTCAGCTTTTCTACAGTACCATTATCCTCTTGAATCAAATTTATATGGTTGACAAGTACTTCCTCACAAGGGTTTCTGCTCAACACATCTGCTAACAGATTTAATTTCCCAGGTCTATGTACAACAGTTGAGTTAAATTGCTGTAAGAACAGAGCCCATCTGGTGATGCGGTCACTCGCTAAGTCTGTCTTCATAATAAATTGGAGGGCTTTATGATCTGTGATCACTGTTATGTCATGTCCAAACAACACCTTCTTCCACGTCTTAAGAGCATGAACCACTGCTAATGCCTCTAACTCAGTCGCATAGTAATTCTTCTCACAATTCCTGAGCTTGCGACTGGTGAAAGCTAAATACCTATGTTTCTTGTCATCGTCCAGCTGATATAGGATCCCACTGATACCTATTTTAGGATGCGTCTGTCTCTACAAAAAATCTTCTCGCAAAATCTGGGTACTCAAGCTTGATTTTTTGGATCAACATGTTCTTAGCCGCTAAAAACGCTTGATTGCATCTATCGTCCCATTTCCATCTATTTCCCTTTCTTAGTAAATACTGCAGAGGTGCCATCTTTTCTGTATATTCAGGACAATGTGTTGAAAAGAACTGACACATGCCTAAAAACTGCCGTACCTCTTTAATCTTTCGTGGGGTTGGAAACTCTGAAATAGCCATGATCTTCTTTGGATTGGGCCTATAACCATCTCCATCGATTCTATGTCCAAGAAATTCAATTTCTTCATGAAAGAACTGACATTTATTGAAATTCACCTTGAAGTTCGTCCTCTTAAGATCTTCAAAAAGCATTCGAAGGTGCCTGATATGTTCTTCCGCTGTCTCAGACGCTATAATCAGGTCATCAATATAGCTCACCACATACTCCTTAACTGCATCTGACAAATTTTCATCTAGTGCTCGGATCATCACCGGACCACTATTTCTCACTCCAAAAGGTAACCTATTGAATACATATGTTTTATGGTCAAACAAGAACCCTGTGTATTGTTTGCAGTCTTCTGCTAGCTCCACATGATAATAAGAACTAGTCAGATCGATGGAAGAAAAGAAACTCTTTCCTCTGAATCTGCGCAACAATTCACGAATAACAGGTGGCCTGTCGTGTTCAGGAAGAACTCTTTCATTAAGGGCTCTAGCATCTAGGCATATCCTCAGCTTACCATTAGGTTTCTTGACAACAGCTAAAGGATTCAAATAAGCAGTTGGTATCTTCTTGATTATTCCATCTTTCTCCATATCGCTTATCATTGTACTAACTTCTTTCTTCCATTTATCCGGAATGGGATATAAATTTTTATGGTATGGTTTGTCATCCATCAACTTGATGCTGTAGGTAAAATTTTCTATGAGACCTGGTTTGTCATTGAATATGTCCTCATATTCTGAAATTGCTTCATCAGACTGCTCTTTAATTTCTGGATTTATTTTACTTGTCATGCCAGTTCTATCTTCTATAGACCTTTCAATGCTGCATACTATCTCCTCCAATATATTCTCTCTAAAGAATGTCATCTCAGATTCCTGATTTTCCATGACCCCTTCTTGAAAGTACATGCGCCTACTCTGCATATCTATGATCAGGCCACTTTCACTTAAGAAATCCACTCCTAGGATCATGTCGAAATGTAGTTGACCCACTACTAGGAACATTTGTTCAAAACTTCTGGTTCCAATCCCAACATCTAAAAGTACCTGACTTTTACATTTCATACTCCTGTCTGGGATCACCCCTTGAATCTTGCTAACAACAGTTGGCAACATTGTAATTTCTCCTGATAATTTCAACTCTTCCAGGCAACCTATGGATATCAAGCTCCCCATAGCCCCCGTGTCTACTAGTGTCTTTATTTCCTTTCCCATGACTTCCACACTGATAACTGGCAATTCATGTCTATTTCCTCGATGTACTATGTCTTGCTCTTCAATTAAATCCTCGTCCTTGACCTGATACGTTTCCACAATGATGATCGATTCCCAATGATTAGCATCTTACTCTAAAGTTAATTTGACGTTTTTTTTTCCTTCGCCACTCGTGCTTGCTCGATTGACATCTCTGACTGTCTCCTCGGGTGGTGCACTAGGCTGTCTATTTTCTTGCCTCGATCTCTCATATTCACGATTATCTCGTCTTTCATTTGGCTCATTTCTTCGGCCATCCTGCCTGTCGTTCCTATTATACTGTTGACCTTAGCTCCAGTTGTTTCTACCACGATATCTAGTGTTGTATCGATTCCTATCTTGATATCTGGAATTCTGATTATAATTTCTGTATCGGCTGTCTCTTGCTTCCTGATCGTATGGCCTCTCATATGGTCCTCTATATCGATCATTTCCACGAACGTTACGGATGTTTCCTCGATTTCCTTCGTTCCTTCTGTTTTCCCAGGAATCTCTTCTGTCCGTTTGAGCTGCGTTATCAACGACTACCGCATTCACCTCTTGCGTGTTTCGATTGTCGTTTCTTGTATTTCTAGGCGTAACTTGAGCGCTTGTATAGTCCAATCGCCGTAAAATGTCGTCATAGTGCTCAAGTGTGTTTGCTCCCGACGCTATGAGTGATCGCTGTACCTCAATCGGTAACTGTCTCGCTATAGCTTGCAAAAGCTCTTCTTCTGGCAATGGAGGAATCAGAAACTGTAATTTAGCCAACTGTGAAGTAAAATAATTGGCATAATGCGTCGGATGTGACGTAGAATAACGCTTCGAGTACATTTCTGCTCTTACGTTCAGCTGATCCTCTGCACTCCAAAATCTCCTCAAGAATGCTATGGCGAATTGCTCCATATACGCAAAATTGCTTCTGAATGCCCTAAACCAAGTTAACGCAGACCCGTCTAAGGCGCGTTCGACTATCCTTAGCTCTCTTTCCTTGGCTACTCTATGTTCCGCCATGTAGTCTCGAATATCTCGCAGAAATTCGACTGGTGTGACCCCTGTGTTTCCAGAAAACTTCCTCAGCTTGTCATCCAGATTTCTGATAATGGTAACTGGACCTGAGTATCGTTCACTTGTACCCAACGTACTCCTATTCGAACTCGGATTATCCTGAGGGGTTGAACTTGCCCTTTCGAATGTCATATTCGGTTGCGTTTGACGGTCTTCTCCCATGCTAACTTCTTGATTACCCATACTGCGGTCTATCGCTGTCTGATTTATCGATATTTCCCGCGATGTAATATTTTGACTGGTGAAACTATTAATCATAGATTCTAGTTTAGTTATCCTATCTTCTGCCAGTGTCTCTACGGTCTTGACCTGAGTCTTCAACTCATCCAACGACGTAACATTCTGCGTTTTATTACTCTCGTCTAAATCGTTTTTCAACTTGTCAATCTTGTCTTCGCATGTATTCTTTACTGACGAGACTTGTTCCTTTAACAGATCAACACCTGTCCTAAATAGAGTTGAATCTATCTTCATCGCTTCCTTGTTCTCCGTAAATCTCGCTTCTAATTTCGCCATACCTGCGATTAATTTCTCATCTAATCCTGCACGTTGTTCTTTTGCTTCGGATCGACCTCACTATACCGTTCTTCCACGATTGCACCGACTCTATTTTTGAATAAAGCTAAGTTTTCATTAACCTTTTGCTCTATATCATCATCCATCTTCCTAATATCTTTCTGCAATTGATTCTCTAATGATTTTAAATTAGAATTAACCTCTCCTAAGACTTCCTCTTTAATGGTTCCAATTACTGACTTTAAATCTTTAATCTCATTACCTAGATTCATTTCTAGACCTTTGATTTTAGTTTCGAAAGATACTTCGGTAGACCACTCTTGAATTTTGCCTACATCTGCCACTAAACCATCGATGTCGAATCTCAACTTCGATACATCCGATTTAATGTCTTTCTGTATAGACATAACGTCTGTCCTTAAAGTAAAAATGTTTTCTTCTCCTCTACTTTCTAATTCAATAATATTCTTTCTTAATATTTGAACATTTTCCTCTCCTTTCATATTTACTGCAATTATATCCAATTGTAAAGTCATAAGCATTTCATTATTCTTTAAAGTTAATCTATTCTCTAACCTAGTTAACTTATTTTCTAACTCTGTGTTAGTTTCTTCACTATGATCTTGTAATTTCTCTTCCAATGATTTAAAATTATCCTCTCTAGTTGACTGTAATAATTTTATATTAGCTTCGTTACTAATCTGTAATGATTTCAACTCATCTTTACTATTTGACTGTAATCTTTTTTCTAATGATTTAAAAATATCCTTCAAGTTAGCTTCACTAGCTTTTAAATTTTCTTCATTACTAGTCTGCAATGCTTGCACATTTTCTTTACATTTAGCTTCTAACCTAGCTTCTGAACTATTTATCTGTTCTTTAACTTCCGTTTCCATTTTAGAAATAGTTTCTGCAATACCAGACATACCACTCTGTAACTCTCCTAACACCTTAGCTAAATCTTCCGGCAACATAATTATATTTTCAATAGACGTTTTATTCAGAGACGTTAGACAACAACACATCACAATGTCTCAATTCCTGCATTCAGTTGGGTATAGGAAAAAAATGACTTATAACTAACATGATATAATACTAATACGATTAACATGAACACTGGAATGGGCACACAAGTATATTGTCTGACTAAGTTTAATAAATTTTATAACACAATTAAATGAACTTGAGATCAATCTCTCAGTAATCTAAATCTGATGTGATTCTATAGAATAAAACAAAATCGAAGCCCCACAGGTGGGTAAAGCCAATTCTCCCTCTCTCTCTGTACCCGTTCGTCCTGGGGATGCGATGACCCATCTGCTATTACATCGCATTCCTGGAGTTCCAGGACAGAGCGGAGTTAAATGAACCTCTAGTCAAATAAGGAATGTGTCGGAAATTCAGCTGAATTATCGAAAAACAGTGGGTAACACGAGACAAAGTATCTCTAGGGTCGTTACGGGCTTAAGTTTAATAGAAAAATGCAAATATAAATGGGCGCCATCAACTGAATTCCTAGCAAACCACTTCCTTTCCGGTTAAGCCTTACTCAAGACAAGGAAAGAAAAAGGAAAATCACACCATCATCAGATCACAACTAAGATAAAAACAAATTTATTTCACTTTGATAGTCAGACAGACATTTTAAATATTCATCCTACCTGAGAGCATGGTCGAATGCCAACGTTAAATTGTCATTGTCCAAAAATCGAACCATCTCTTTTCTAATCAAAAATATTTCATCCACATACAACAGAAAAAATCTCTAAAGTTCTCTTGGGTTCTCAGGATCACTGTAGCACTATGTCTTTCGTCACTGACATTTGTGAAACCTGAGACCTAATTTCTCTTTAATTTAACATCATGAATGTGGATTTGAAAAAGTTATTAATCTGTATAAACATACACATATTATAATCACATATTTTAAACATCACGTAATTTTATGGCTTGCATGGCATAATTCAAATGTTGAACACGTTAGTAAAATGCTCCTAAACATCGAATAATTATTTTACACTATTTACATTGTCATTAATAATTGCCTGTTCGTGAATTACAGAAAATTCACTGCTCATTGGTCATACTTATCATCATCATCAAAGTTAAATATTTCTCACATTAATTTTCATCTCAAAATTCAACATATTCCTGTCAGAATCATTAACTCATCACCATTAAATCATTTAAATGAAATTTTTTATCACCACTTCATTATGCTTTCTAATTATTCACACATTCTTATCTTATTATCTACTTCAGACTAAATCATCTTAAATGATCAATATAAATTATTTAATTCCTCAACTCAAGTTGCAATTTCCTCAAATTATATCTCAATTAATTATGTTTTTAATTCCATATAAATTCATTAATCATCAGCTTCTTTAATTAATTATCACCTTCTAATTCAGTTATTCATCATCTATCCAATCATCTATTAATTTATTTAAATCAGTTTATTTATTCAATCTTTAATTCATCCATTTATTTAATTCATTGATTTATTCCAAAATTTAATTTATCAATTTATTTAAATTTTATTCTTCTGGTTATTTAGATTTTCATTATTTCATCTAGTCATTCTGATTTTTATTTCATTAGGCCAGATCATTAATATGCTTAAATTTCAGATTATTATTTCATTAAATATTATTCTCAGAAAATCTTGTATTATCAACTTTATTTATTTGTTTAATTTCCTAACAAATTGTTTAATATGGGTTATAGAACGTTGTCTTACAGTTTTATCACTTCCAAGTTATATCTCGTATTTAATTATCATGCCAAAAAATATTATTGCCTTCACGACATCACGTTGGATCTGACTATCCACAACGACATTATATATCCTCAATTCTTCAAATATCACATTTGAATACCACAATTATTCCACAAAACTCCATAAATATTCAGCACATACAGCATGAATCTCAACAATTATGCTAGACTGGGTTCGACGACCTCATGTCTGCCTCAAAATACATTAGCAACATTGCAACTATCACTTGGCAACTTCCACAAAATGCCTATCACAAACTTCGCTTAACCATGTTGCATGATCTACAAAAATATATAACTGGCTTCAAACTATCAACGCACACAATCTCCAATAACTGTAATTACTCTGATCACATCTAGACAACTTCTTAAACAATTGGAAAAAATAATACTTTAGTAATTCAAGATCCGCTTTCAAATAGCATAAATTCTCTTACAATCCTCATAATTCACATCACAGAAAAATACCAATGTGCTGTAATCTCTCATATCAAAATCTGCAATATTAATCTGCCTTAAAATAAATCTGACCATTAATGATTCATCTTACAAGATTCAATTACTTTAACTCCTTCTCAAAGGTATCAAACACAATTATAAAAATCATCAAAAGCATCAGCTGTACCAGCTGTTAAACTGAAAAAACTCTCAAAAGAGTATAGCAACAAAATATTGGATTGGCAAACAAGAATTACAAATGTAACCCTGCTGACATTTATCTTTACTTTATTTAACAAAAGTTCGACTGATATGTGACTAGTAGTTCCTTGTTTGATTCTCTTACAATCTCATGTACACTCGGATGATAAAAATGAGTCCCTCAATGGCAAGTAAGATGAGTAACCACCGTACAATCGTATAAATACGAAAGACCTCGCCCCGTCGACTAACATGATAGTGCCCTGAACGATGGGTAAGATGAGTAACCACCATACAATCGTATAAATACGAAAGACGACTAAAATGAGTGAATGTACCAGATAGGAATCAACAAGTCTCTAGTTGTCATATAAAAGCGATATTCATTCACTAAAGCGAATAACATCTTAATATCTCCAAACAATCCAATGGAAAAAATCCCTACTGATGAATAATACACACTCGCTAGTATGCAATGAACTGACGAAGTAATTTAGATAATCAATTGCAGATCACGAGTTCGAAATACTCGTTACACAAAAAAATATTCATGAAAACTATCCTTGCTGGAAAAATGTCTAGAAGACCAAACATCTGCTTAATAAAGCCAACCAATGGTGAGAATTTCGTATAATGATGCCTGCCATATCATATGGTCACGCCATATTCTAGCAAAAATTCGAAGCATATAAAGTCAAAGCCATGTCTTAAACAATCGTATCACTCCTATTAGAAAAATATACATGTGTGCCCAGTATTCATGAAAATAATCGTATCAGGAAGTTATAACTCTTACAGTACCTTTTCATAATCAGCTGTTATTAAATTTAAATTTAAATTTCAAAGTCTCACTTCCAGAAAATAAAATTTTATATGAAAGTGTCTAAGTTTATGAAACACCCTGTAGCTGTGTTCGTACTCGGTAATTCATAATACTTCATAAGAAAGAAATGCATTAATGCACGAGCTAATGTTCCTAAGTGCATTTGCTTAAAACATTTCATTTGCTTACAATCGCTAATGTTACTTGGAATGCGTTATGCAATGCATAGTCGTAATGTCATTAAGAAACACTATGTTCATTTGAAGTTCACAGTTGCAGTATCTCGTAACTATCTGCCTTTACAATTCAAATGCTGGATAAACGTTCCAACTCAATGTTGTAATAAAGTTCAGCTTCTGTCATAATGCTTGCGTATAAAATGTGAAATAACCCGCTCGGCCATACTGCAATGCTATAATAATCTCCGCCTAAAGCTGGCCTCGCCATGTCGCTCTACTATGCTGTTCTGCGTTTCCAAAATGCAGCTTGGAATAAAGTTCTCCAACTCGTTTTACCGTACCGTTATAAACCCCGGCCTTCTCCTGCCTGCCTGGCCTGGACAGCTGGTTATGTAACCGGTCTTCACGCGGCCTACGGCTGGTGTCCGCCCGGCTCACTGACCTACTTGTCGTTCGCTGCTTAGTGAAGTTGAAACTGTCGCTTTCACTTTCCGTGACAAAAGCTGTGCGCTGCGCGACCTTTCCATACGCTCGGCATACGTCCTACTCTGCCCGCTCTCTAAATTCGACTGCGTTGCTCGCTGTACTGGACTCTCTTGCTAACAGAACTTTACTGCTTGGCTCTCTGAGCTAGACTGACTTCCTCTGGACTGCAATGACCCTTACCTGCCTGGCGCAGTCATGTGACGTTCTCCCCACCTCTGTGGTCTTGCGTCACAAATACAATCTCGAACCCCGATCATCTCGGCTATTAAGTTATAAAATAACTTAAGGGTTATCTGGTTTCCTTCAAATTATTACCACATATAATGCATGTTATATCTCCTCTTCTGGGATGTTTAAATACCATGTTCCATATAGATCTTAATAAAGCTGCATAATTCCATCCATAATTCCATCTGCTTGACTGCGGTCAGCGCCTTCTAAATCCTAGACCTTCTACGTCATCCTGACATTCCTCTTGATTCGATCTGAGCGCTATCTTTTCATAACTCTTCCAATAACCTCAACTACGACTTAATGTCTGCTGGCGTAGCCGATAGCCTCAACTAGGTATCGGGTACAATACGAACTTGGCGGCTTTTGTAAGAGAACGGGCTTTTTATATGACTATTTTTAGATGCGTTTTTTTAAATAGTTATTTAAATAAACCCAAAAAACTAATAGGTCATCGGCTTTTTAGTATCTCGTTAACCAATAATGGGATTTAAACTTATGGCGTGTCGTAAGACTCGTGGTGAACTCCCCATTCCTATGGACGGGGTATATCCACCCCAAAATAAAAACTACCCTTTCCCGAGGGGAAAATAATGTTTTTTTGTATGTGTGCACACTGACGGCTTTTGTCAAAAGGACCTAACTACACTTTTGTTAATATTTTCTGAACCTCTGATGGGATTTTGACATCGGCATTATGCTAGCACTTGGGGTGACGCCCCGTTTTTGAATATATGATTCTATTTTTGTCAAAAGGGCCTAACTACACTTTTGTTAATATCTCGCGAACCAATCATGCTAGGGACTTGTATCAGGGGTCCTAGCACTTGGAGCGACGTCCTCCTTTAGGGGGTGAACCTACCCCCAAAATTGAAAAATCAATTTGATACCTTGGAAACTAAGAACCCTAAAATTAGGTGTGATAGCTTCAAAAATATGCCATGACATACGCTTTTACATGGATAGGTTATTTCACCCGTAAAACAGTAAATAGTGATTTTACAGGGGGTAAAAGTGTGTTAAACGGGTAAAAATGATAATTGAAGCTATGATCTTTTGTTTTTGATGAAAACTAACCCCAAATTGAAAAATCGATAACTTGGAGACTAAGAACCCTAAAATTAGGTGTGATAGCCTAAAAAATAAGTGATGACATACGCTTTTACCTGGATAGGTCATTTCACCCCCAAACAGTAAATAGTTACATTACACGGAGATAAAAGATGTTAAACGGCTGAAAATGATAATTGAACCTAAGATCTTTTGTTTTTTGATGAAAACTAGTAGGGGAGGGGGGTGGGTGAAAACTACCTCCAAATTGAAAAATCGATACCTTGGAAACTAAGAGCCCCAAAATTAGGAGTGATAGTTGAAAATAGGTGATGACATGCGGTTTTACCTTGATAGAGTATTTCACTCTTAAAACAGGGAATAGTAATGTTACAGGGGTAAACACCCAAAAGCATAAGCGTTTTGTGAAACCATGCTTTAATGGACGTGTGTATGGAGGATTATTATTATTATTATAATTATTAGGTAATTATGGATGAATGTGTGTATAGATAACTAACCAGTGAGGAGCGTGATGTCGCAGTGGCTTAGCTGCTCGTCTTTACCCGGACGGATGGGGTTAAAATCCCGGTGATAGCGGGGTGGAATTTTCACTTCCTAGTCTAGGAGAATGTCATGTTGAGGTTCTTGACTGCAGGGAGTGTGGTAAACGAAACAACAACAAAAAAGCATACATGTAAAGGGAATATTATGGAATTTTCGAGTACATGTAGTGATTTTTTAGCCTATTTTCAATTTTGAAAAAATAGGCTTATGAGATCACCTTTTGTCCGTGTGTGTGTGCGTGTGTGTGTGTGTGATTCGTGTGTGTGTCCCCCCCTAATAAAATCTAAACGACTGGAGCGATTTCAATGAAACTCGGTATGTTCATAGCACTATTCCCGGCGACCTCGACCGTGCCCTTCAAATTTTGTTACGTCTCACCAATGCAAAATGGCGGCTGTGCGAAATATTTCATTAGCATTCAATATCTCCGAAACTATCACCGATATCGCCCTGAAATTGTGTACGGTGATAAAGGGTACTACTCGAAGTTCACCTATGAGACTTCCAAAAACCTGGTGACTACAAAAGCAACATGGCGGTCAAGCGAAGTTGAGACTTTTAAATAGCCTTTTCTCGCGATTTAACTATCCACACGTAATGAAACTTGGTACAGCAAATGTTTATACACATTGTAATGCACTGGAGTCTAATTTAGTTCAATTGTTTACATAACCTCTAAATGGCGGCTGTGCGAAATATTTCACTGACATTCTATATCACCGAAACTATTACAGATATCACCCTGCAATTTAGTACGGTGATAAAGGGTACGGATACAAGTTTACCTATGTATACTTCATAAACTTGTAAAGTAGAAAACGAACATGGCGACCAAGCGAAGTTGAGACATTTAAATAGACTTTTCTCACGATTTAACCATCCAAACGTAATGAAACTAGGTACAGCAAGTGTTTATACACATAGTAATGCACTGGAGTCTAATTTAGTTCAATTGTTTACATAACCTGAAAATGGCGGCTGTGCGAAATATTTCACCGACATTCTATATCTCCGAAACTATTACAGATATTACCCTGCAATTTTGTGCGGTGATAAAGGGTACTGGAACAAGTTTATCTATGTATATTTCATAAGCTTGTAAAGTAAAAAACGAACATGGCGACCAAGCGAATTTGAAATATTTTAATAGACTTTTCTCGTGATTTAACTCTCTGAGCGCAGTGAAATTTGGTACAGTAAATGATTTTGCAGATTGTAATGCACTGCCATCTAATTTAAATCAATTGTTTACATAACCTCAATATGGCGGCTGTGCGAAATTTTAAAATTAAGTTTTTATTTCTTGTGTCGTAATCATGCGATCGAAGTCAAAGTTTGAATAATGAACCTAGGCAATAATTGTCCTTGAATGGTACATAATTCTATGGCCTATACATATAACAATCCTAAATGGCGAGCTTCCGAAATATTTAGACGGTTCTCAATATCTATGAATCATTTACAGCAACCAAACTGAATTTTTTTATGTTCATAGAGACTATGAACATATGTTCACCTATAGGACTTTCATTAACCTGGTGAGCACAAATTCAACATGGCGGCGACGCGAAGTATAAGTATTTAAATGGACGATTCTCGCGAATTAACTATCCGAGTGCTGTGAAACGTTGCACGTTAAATGCTTATACAAATGTTGATCCACTGGCATCTAATTTATTTCAATTGTTTGCATGATCACTGGCTGCTGTGCGTAATTTTAAAATCTCGTATTTACTTCTTGTGTTCTAATCATGCGATTGAAGTTTGAATACCACACGTACACAATAATCTTAATGTAATGGTACAAAAATAAAAATCCAACCTGGCGACAATCTGAAATATTTAGACGGTTCTCAATATCTACGAATCTGTTACAGCAATTAAACTGAAATTTTGTATGTTGTTAGAAGAAATTAACATGAGCAGGATATATGAAAATAGGCTGTATAGTTCTTTTCGGAACTACTTGTTATAAATTGGTTAAATTTCATGGTTTGTAGACCATTTGAGGAAGTTTGGTAAATTTTAGTGAATTTTTATCTATATTCGGGTAATTTTATATGATTTTGAGGTAGTTTAAATCATTCTTTGATAAAACAATGGCATTTCAATAAAGCTGGTAGTCATTTGTTGGATTTTGCTGTAAATTGTTGGAATTTGCTAAATTTGAGGTAAATTTAGTGGATTTTACAAAATTCTGGTCAATTTCAAAATAAATCTCAGATATTTAGGTATTTTACTAATAACCTCTGTCACTGTGATGTCTGCATTAATGTGTGCCTTTCACTATCACGGGTAGGAATTGGAAGGAGGTGGTTATGGACTTAATTGCAGAGTCATTTGTATTGACTGGGTGTTGTGGGAAAATCGAACACTTCTCTTGTTAGTTTTTGAAGTGAGTGTACTCCATGTCACCCTTAAAAACCTGCTAAGCATTGTCAGTTTGCAACCATCTCACTACTGTTAACATGGAATGCTCATTACTTGTTATCTTAAATACATGTTGTCATGTAGGTATGGAATTCATCCAAACATAACATGTTTTGATTTTCTTTACACTTGTCTGTGGGCAACCATGGCATTTACCTGTAGTACAAGTGGAAAACCACATGAGATTGACGTTTAGAAAACTCACCACACCTCACCCCAACTGTTTGGAAATGGAAATAATTTGTTTTTGTCTTACTAAGGGGCTTGGAAATCATGGTCATCACTTCCATGTACTGTACTTAGGAAAAATAATAAGGGGTCATGTACACTATTATTAGCTGAGTATCTCATACAATTTTGCATACCCCTAGGACCAGTATCGCATTATAAAGGCATGCCATGTGTTAGCGTCCTTAATGCCAGTGATATAAAACAAAAGAGGTCTTTATTTTCAACCCCCACCAAACATGGACTCACATTTAGTGGCATGCGGGTTGGCGACCACGCCCCCCCCCCAGTGGTTGCTATTGCATCTACTGAATTGTGCCAGGCTCGTCTCTGTCTTCTTTCCTTTCGACCTCACATGGTCAACTCTTGTTCTCTACCGAGCCTGACATTATAAGGGTATCCAAGGCCTAGGGAGACTCTTCCTTTTTTGACTTAATTGACCCTTGTTTAATTTTTTTCTGATACCCTCTTTGTGTGAGGGGGCAGTCTTCCTTTTATTTTCATGTTATTTCCTGCCTTTTGCTCAAGCCACACTTAAGGTAGGGTGTATGTAGCCCCACCATATGTGCTGCACCATGGATATGGCTACACCCTCAGGGGCATACGCCTGATCAGTTTGGAAGTTGGCGACCTCAAGGGATTCCTGAACTGGATACAGTTTTCCTCCTTTTTTATCCATTACCTCTGCGGCGGACCCTCTCCACTTTCAGGTTCATATCTACCTTTCATGGTTCTCTCTCCTTTCAAGTCCCTCAATCCACATTTTTGAGGGTTGAGGGCCATCTTTTATTCCTTCCGTCCTTTGTTTGCATTTCTTCTTCTAGTATATAAGCGTGTAGTTAGTTTTCGTTATAGTTTAGATTTAATTTTATTTTCACCATCAGCCAAACCAGTGGGGTCGTTAGGACAGCTTAGTGGTTAAGTTTATAGAACGCTTGTCTTTTGTTTGAAATAACACCAGCTTTAGTTCCTGACTGGCTCATGAATTTTATACTTTGTTCACTTATTTGTCATGGCTTTGAAACTGGATGTCTGTAACATGATCATTATTCATTTTAACTTCAGTGTACGGTGTAGGATTGGAAAGGAGGCGGCCATGGCTTCTGAATTACAACTATGTTAGCATTTGTCTAAAGTATAAATAAAAAAGTGTTCAAGCATCATGTAGGACATGAACTATTTTTAAATTCATATTTGTATTTCACAGTAAACACAATTATTCTCCGTTTAAAACAAGCCATACATTTCTTTTTCTAACATGATAGCTTATAGGCGGGCATTGTTATAGCTTACATGTACAGTAGTAGGGTCATCAGCTAAGGATTCAATTTCAAATACCTACACCTCTCTTGGTATGGCTCTTAGTCAATTCGATATACAACAGAAAACTTTTTTATATGTTCTGTAACATTATCGTTTGACCATCTCACAGTGTAGTGATTAACATACTTGCTTGTCAACCCTAAGGTCTTGGGTTCCAACCTCGACTATACCAAGAAATTCATTTTCATTTTAAGGTTGCAATAAGGTTCACTCAGCCTTGCCAACCCTTACCTAACAACCGTCGGATACAACTCTGGCGTAGCTCATCATCAGAGAAATATTGGGACAACCCCAAAGAAGAACTTGCTTCAGGTCATCACCTCCTATACGAGACATGGAAGGTCCTTAATAGACTGAGGACAGGAGTATCTCGGTGTAAGGTGAACATGAAGAAATGGGGATTCATCTCCGAGGACGAACTATGTGAGTGTGGTGAACATCAGGACCACCAGCACCTACTCAACTGTAGGAAACTATCATAACCTGTCTCCATGGACGATCTGGTAGCCGCCAGTGATAAGGCAGTGCGTGCAGCGTAATTCTGGGCATCACGTGGAATATAAAGATGCACATATACTTTGTAATCTATGTATATATATTTATAATAAGATATGTTCTGGACACGTATCAATAAACCTGACAACTATCTAGTCATGTACGTTAACACGGTGCAGAGCACGTGCACTATCAAGTAGACGAGTAATATGAAACTTGCTGACATCGCCGTGCTCTTATCACCAGGACTCACTACACAAACAAAAGCCAGTGTCTCTGTGGAAATTCAACCCAGCGGTAGTATGCAAGCGCATGTTTGTTTTAAAAGCATCATTAATATAACTCCACTGTCACCACAGAGGCCCCGGGTTCGATTTTTTCTTCTAAAGGCTGCAACAGGGAACACTGAGTCTTGACAGGTAAAACTTTTGGGGTACTTCGGCTTCTCCCAATTAATAGGGGTCGGCGGAGCCAACCAGTCTCATTTTGGTTTTGGCCGGGGATTTAAGGTCGAATGCAATTCCTTACGCCACGTGATTTTTGAGGTGAAAATTCCACCCCGCTGTCACCGGGATTTGAACCCTAGCCGTCCGGGTAAAGACGAGCAGCTAAGCCACTGCGTCATCACGCTGCCCACTGGTTAGTTATCTATACACACATTAATCCATAATTACCTAATAATAATAATAATAATAATCCTCCACACATACGTCCATTAAAGCATGGTTTCACAAACCGCTTATGCTTTTAGGCGTTTAACACCTTTTTCCCCTGTAACATTACTATTCCGTTTTAAAAGTGAAATACTCTATCAAGGTAAAACCGTATGTCATCACCTATTCTTCAACTATCACACCTAAATTTAGGGTTCTTAGTTTCCAAGGTATCGATTTTTCAATTTGGGGATAGTATTCACCCCCCCCCACACCACCCTACTAGTTTTCATAGAAAAACAAAAGATCTTAGGTTCAATTATCATTTTTAGCCGTTTAACACCATTTTACCTCATGTAAAATCACTTTTTACTGTTTTAGGGGTGATATGACCTATCCAGGTAAAATCGTATGTCATGACATATTTTTTAAGTTATCACACCTAATTTTTGGATTCTTAGATTCCAAGGTATCGATTTTTCAATTTGTTTTCACCCCCTACTATTTTTCATCAAAAACAAAAGATCTTAGCTTCAATTATCATTTTTCCCCGTTTAACACCTTTTTACCCCCTGTAAAATCACTATTTACTGTTTTAGGGGTGAAATGACCTATCCAGGTAAAAGCGCATGTCCTGACATATTTTTTAGCTATCACACCTAATTTTTGGGTTCTTAGTATCCAAGGTGTCGATTTTTCAATTTGGGGGTAGTGTTCACCCCCCTACTATTTTTCATCCAAAACAAAAGATCTTAGGTTCAATTATCATTTTTACCCGTTTAACACATTTTACCCCCAGTAAAATCACTATTTACTGTTTTAGGGGTGAAATGACCTATCCAGGTAAGAGCGTATGTCATGGCATATTTTTTAAGCTAACACACCTAATTTTTGGGTTCTTAGTTTCCATGGTATCGATTTTTCAATTTGGGGTAGTTTTCACCCCCTGTAATTCTTCATCAAACACAAAGGATCTTAGGTTCATTTATCATTTTTAAATGTTTAACATTTTTTTTCTTGTAAAATAACCATTTACTGTTTTAGGGAATGAAATGACAAATCGAGGTAAAAGCCTATATCATCAACTATTTTTTCAGCTAACACGCCTAATTTTAGGGTTTTTAATTTCCAAGATATTGATTTTTCAATTTTGGGGGGTAGTTTCACCCCCCAAATGGGGACGTCGCCCCAGGTACTAGGACCTTTCATACAAGTCCCTAGCAAGATTGGTTCGAGAGATATTAACAAAAGTGTAGTCAGGCCCTTTTGACAAAAAAAAATCATACATTCAAAAACGGGGCGTCACCCCAAGTGCTAGGATACTGCCTATGGCAAAACCCATCAGGCGTTCAGAAAATATTAACAAAAGTGTAGTTATATCCTTTTGACAAAAGACGTCAGTGTGCACACACACAAAAAATATTATTTATCCCCCTGGTAAGGGTAGTTTTTATTTTGGGATGGATATACCCCGTCCATAGGAAAGGGGAGTTCACCACGAGTCCTACGACACCCCATATGCTTAAATCCCATTGTTGGTTAACGAGATACTAAAAAGCCGATGACCTATTAGCTTTTTTGGGTTTATTTACATAAAAGTCTTAAAAAACTCATCTATAAATAATCATTTAAAAAGCCCGGTCTCTTACAAAAGCCCTCAAGTGCGCATGCAAACAAAAAAAACACTAATCGCCAAAATGTCTAAAACACACATTTACCTCAAATTGCCTTTCCAAATTCCACCCATTTAAAAAAATAACATCACCATCAAATAGAGCGGGAAAAATACCATCTAAACGGCCCCTCACTCAACCCTAGTCCTCGCCCACCACCTAACCTTTTCCCAACATAACCATACGTATTCAAGCACACACGCGACTTGCAAGAAAACATACACTACCCCACTACTCGCGAATGACCTGTAAGGTTTTGTCTTTTAATTAAATAAAGAGGCTATAGGAAAAGAGGAGGCATTACTACGAGTACTAGGACACCCTGTATGTTCAAATCCAATGATTGGTTAGCGAGATATCAGGTTCGGGGCCGATACGAGGAGGGTTCAAAAATAAGTGCCGCAGAACCCCCATTCTAACACTACTATAGTTGTATGCTAGGATTACCTCAACTATTCTCGCTAGGGGGTTAGAGTTTCCAAGCATTCCTTTAAGTTTATTTATGAGGATATTCCTGTCTATCAAGTCGAAAGCTTTACGATAGTCCATGAAGACCACGTGAAATTTCCTTTTCTTGTGCCTCAGAGCCTGTTCCACTTGTTCTTGCAGTATTGCCACTGTTTGTACAGTACTCAGTCTTTCTCGAAGGCCAAATTGGCAATCCGGTATGTACATATCCACCTCCTTGGCTAGTCTTTTTGATAAATTTTAGAGAAAATCTTGAATATCATGGGCTCTAGTACTATTCCTCTGTAAGAGTTGGGATCTTCAGTGTTTCCTTTCCCCTTGTATTGACATTTGGGCCGTTCTCCAGCTTACAGGAATGACTCCTGTATACAAACACTTATTAAATAGGTCCGTCCAGATGGGCAGAAGCAGTTCATGTGTCTCTTTTATGTGTTCTATGAATATCCTGTCAGGTCCTGCCGCCTTACCCTTCTTAGATGAAGTGATATTAATTTGTATTTCATCGGTGGTTATTTGGAGGAAATCATCAGCTATGCAATTTGTAGCAGAGACTTGGTGTTCTTCCAATGTTCCATTCTTGTTGAGGATCCCAGAGAAATGTTCCGCCCATGTCTCTATTGGTATCTCTCTTGCCTTAGGAGCTAAGTGGGGATCTGATCTCGCTAGTTCCGCTGTTTCCCTAGCTTCGGCTTCAATGTGCTCGGTTCTTTTAGTCTGAAGTAGTAGTTTATGCTCTTTCCTCCTCGTAGCGTAATCCTCCAAATCATCTTTGTCGTTTGTGCACTTTGCTTTGTACAACGATTGTAGTGTAATTTTCCGAGTAGTGTAGCACTCACTATCGAACCACTTTTGTGCATGTCTCTTTCTTCTGTAGCTGATGAAGTGGCTAACACACTGCGCCGCGTCATCTAATTGATCCTGAGCGATGAGGGCTCTTGCGTCTTCAATACATGTTATGTCCTGCAATTTTGTCTGATCTAGATTCCTAGAAGGGAGATGCTCTGGAAATCGTTGTGCTGATGCAGTCTGCGACGCTATTTCTATCTCAGTGTGCACGGGGATGTGTTTTCGAATTGGAGAAGCACCTGATGCCCATAATCCTTCTTGTTTCACTATGCGAATCACTTTTCCCCTGTGGAACACTTGATCGATGGCGCTTGCTCCATTGTGTGCGAAATAATTTTGAAAAGTTTTTTCGTTTACTAGCGTGAACCCTTCTTCTTCTAGTTTCCAAAACTAGATCCGTCTTTATACTTGGCTTGTCAGTTCTGCAGTTAATGTCGCCTGCTAATATAACATTCGTGTGACTTGTTACATGACCTATCGTTCTTAGAAGAGCGTCTATTACATCTTCTGTTGCCGTAACTGTGGAGATGTATACCCCCATCAGAGTGAGCCTTGTTGTTTTGACTATTATGGCATTTGACTCTGTCCTGTACTCCTGTGGTATTTGCATAGGCATGTACCCCGTAGAAGCCTGGTAGGTCTAAAAGTTCTTGTAAAGAGTCTCTGTCATAATCATTATGTCATAGTTCAATGTTAGATTTGGTGGCGAAAATTGTAACGCGTTTCTTAGTCCTTCCGTGTTCCATTATATAAGTTTTATAGTTTGGATATTCGAAATCAGCTCCTTCGGTAAATCTGTGGCCTCGGAAAAGGAATCTTCTAACAAGCACCCCTTTTGGCCAAAACCCTGGTTTCTCTAATTCGGCGAGATGATTAAAAGGAATGCCAACCTTAAAAGCTTCTTTAGATCCTAATGTGTTAAGCTTTTCACAAACAACTCCCTCGGTTATGTTGTTGCGTAATAGAAAGGTTCGAATTGCATTTTCGGTCGTTCCGTTCTTAGCCCTGCCCACATACAACCAAGCTGTCTTGTCTGCTGACTGTACGACTTCGTCGTTACCTTGTTTGGTACCGATAATCAGGCCATGTCTCTGACTGCGACGTCTCCTGGGTTTCTTGAATGGCCCAGCTTCTTCTTCTTGATCGACTATACCCTGTGTCGATGACTCCTTCACCACAACGTGCGTCTCTCCTCGGGACTCAGAGGGAACATTGGTTCTCTTTGTTTGAATTAAGTTGTCTCGCCCCGGTGCTATTGGTGCCGTTCTTTATCGTTGGTTTTTAACGTCAACTGGATGAATATCTGCCATTTTATCTCCTATAATTATATTGTTATCTTCTCTCTCATTACGAAGATCGTCTTCACGTGAACCATGTTGACTATCTAAACACTCTTTTGTGAGGGAAGACTGCGTAGAAGAACTTTGATTCTCTAGGTTTACTGTCTGAGACTTCTGCATATGTTTGGATATTGGATTTTGTTATTGATTCCCGTTTAAGATTCACTGTCTGAATTTTAACCACTATTATTGATTCTGCAAGAAGATCAATTTATTCATTTCGACTCGTACATTTTCTATAACCTTTTGCAGAGTATTTCCTGCTTTATAAAGCAGAAAGTCGTGCTCACATTCACAGCAAACCCTAAAAAGCTTTGCTTTCTTTTTATATGACACTTTCAAAGCGTTGAATTGTCCTTGTTGCAATTCAGCGCAATTTAGATGATGCCATTTCTGGCATATGCCATCGCATTGTGCAGCATTCTCATCTTCCACTAGTCGCTCACAGATGGGGCAGTCTTTCCCGCTTTGGATCGAGACGTGCTGTATGCTTATGCCAGGCATGTCTGTCGTATAGGCTCTGTGACAAAAAGGAGTACTAGATTTGCACAAACGTGATAAAATATTTATCACCTTTTTAATTTGTTGGTGTCACTATTTATTGATAACTATCACTCGTATAGATTACACTTATACTTAATTTCCCTTCGTAGACCTATATATTATTCAACTACAGAAAGATCTTGCATATTTCACTATAACTGTACCACCTATTCACTACTGCACTTCACTTCACGAGATATAGTATCTAGCAACTCGTTCATTTCCCTGACTGAAAGTCTTCGCACACTGCTAGCATGTCCCTTTGTCGCTTATGGAGCAATTTCATGCGGGTCTAATTCGTACCGTGTATAGCGCTTGCTGTAAGGTTTGCGGTAAAATACCTTATTGCGATCGCGACAGATGCTGTAGATTTGACGCTTACGGAGCAGGGTCATGCAGGTCCAATTTGTAGCGTGTGCAGCGCCTGCTGTAAGGCTTTTGGTAGAGTTTTCTGTTTATGTGTGTCGTTTGTAAATTGCTGTGACTTGTTCAACTCTAATCTACCTATTTCCCTGACGCTAGTATGCCAACTTTTGCTTCTATAAGTACACTTTACCTTTGGTATTTGCGTTTTCTTGTTGTTTCCTGTATCAGTGTCAATCCCTTTTCGCTTGTTTCCACGTTATTACCTCTCCTATCACGAATTTTATATGTAAATAATTTCACCTCTTGCTCACGCCACTCTTCCCGCCATGTCACACGCGAACATCTATGACCCTAGCATGTCAATCTTTAAATTCCTAATTTTGAGAAAATTTGACTTCGCAAATGCTATACGAGAACGGTTCATCGCCACTATGCCTTGGCATGGTGGAGGTTTTTTTTAATATTATTATTAAAGATCATATTTATTAACTGCAAGCTCCATTACAATTGAAGTAATACTACATGCATTGGTGATCTTATAGGTAAGAATGATAAATCTTTCTTTACATTATGTAACCTATATCTACATGGTTGATTGAAGTGTGTCTAGCCTAGATATAATATGTTTAAGTTTTCTTTCTTGACATAATTATGTCCTTCATCAGGTTATCAAAATTGATGCTCTGCACAAATAGCTTAAAGAATTTGACATATTTAACAACGAGTTCATTCATCCTTGCAGGCCAGTGGCCTCCTGATTTCATTACATTTGTCTTCAGTTTTTCCCTTTCGTGATTTAGTAATTCACACTCATATAAGATGTGGTCCACACTTTGCGTTTCTTCGCCACACCGGCACGTCATATGGTCTTGTATTTTAAACCTATACAGATAGGTGCCTCTTTTTCCAAGTCCTGTCATCATAACCGTCATATTATGGCTTAGAAGAATTTTTGAGGCAAGTCTCGCTTGAACACTTAAGTACTTTTTTTTTTGTCATGGATCCATTGGAAATTTCTCTCCACTCTTCTTCCCACAATTGTAAACTTCTCTCACTCAATACGCTTTTCGCTGCACTATCCGGAATTTTTTCGAAAGCCACTTCTAGGTCTGTCCTGCCTGCTGCTTGTTTAGACAGATGATCGGCTATTTCGTTTCCTTCCGTGCCAACATAAGCCTTAATCCATGAGAAGTGTATTTCCCAGTTTTGAAGTTGCAGGTCTCTCACCTTCCTTCTGATCTCTTCAATTAGATGATTTCTTTTCCCGTAGTTTTTGAGTAGGTCCAGGGTTATTTTACTATCGGTGTATATAATTGCTGACTTCTCTGCTCTATTTACGTAGTTGATGTCTTGTAATTTCTCTAGGGCCTTCAGTATGGAGTATTGCTCTGCTTGATTATTGGAACAGGTTTGATGTAATTTGAATTGATATTGCTGAGGAGGTTCATAATGACTGTACAGAATTATTCCAGATCCAACTCCTGCGTCACTTTTGCTGCCATCTGAATAGATTTGAAATGGGTAGTGTTTGTCATAAATTTGGTCGTGTATTTTAATCTGCTGAGCCGGGTGCGACCACTGTTTATAACAATTCCTGGTATCAAGTTTCAAAGTCTCTTCTCCCACTACCATTTCTCCAGTGCGTTTTGTTATGTCATAATACCTGGCAATCTCTCCAAGTTGTATCATGATGGGAGTTAATAGTGCCTCATGTGATGTTGTACGGTAGGCCTTAGCTATTTTAATGTTTATTAGTCGTTGCACGCATTATACGACTTGGTTATTGATTGTACCCATAATGGTATTCCGTAACACAGGATGGGTAGAATAGCTCCTTTATATATCATTTTCATAACATCAGGGCGAAGTCCCCAATTTATTTTGGCGGACTAAGAAAGAGCATGAATAAGTTTCGAGCATTTTTCAGTTGCATATTCTATGTGCTGGTCAAACTTAAATCTGTTGTCTATAATGACTTCAAGATACTTAATGCTGTATACTTCTTTCAGTGTCTTGTTATTGAAATATATTTGCAGGTTCTGCCTTACACCGGGTCTTCTGCGTGTTATTAACATTGTTTGAGATTTCTGTTCATTAAACACAACTTTGTTTTGTGTTGCCCATGTCGAATTTTTTCTAAGTTCTATGTTCGCATTATTTTCTAACAACAATTTGCTCTTTCCTTTGACTAGGATGAGCACATCATCTGCAAATGCGATCACCTTCGTGCACTGCTTGAAGTTTAAGTTTAAAAGTGAGTCGTATTGGATGTTCCAATATCCCGGTCCACAGCACGGACAGCCTTTACTTATGTTTCTTTATATAACGACCGAATCAACTTTCAGGTACAACTTCTCTCACTGAGATAACTTTGCGTGAGTTTGTAGAGGTTTTTAGGGCATTCGAAACCTTTCAGTGCGTTCAAGATTCCAGGCCACCAGGCCGCATCAAAGGCTCCTTTAACGTCCAAGCTAATCATTGCGACATTCTTTTCATTTTTGAGTCCATCTTCAACAAACTGCTTGACTGCCATCAATGCATCGATTGTTCCTGTTTGTGGCGTGAAACCAAACTGATTTCTGTTTAGGAGATCTCTGGAGTTTATGTGGTGCATTATTCGATTTATAAGTAGCTTTTCCAGCACTTTAGCGACTACATTCAGTAGACTTATCGGTCGATATTTAGAATCATCATCACTGTTTTCTTTTCCAGGTTTAATTATAGGTACAATGATGGCCCTTTTCCATACTCTTGGGAAGCATCCCCTTTCAAGACAACCATTGAAGAGCACTGTTATGTATGATGGAATTCGTTCGAATATGTATTTTAGTATATCACCTGTTATTCCATCTTCACCAGGTGCTTTATTGTGATCTAGGTTTCGTATTGCAGCGCCTACCTCTTCTTGTGTAAATGGGATGTCGTCAACAGTATTCGGAAGCTGTTCCGACTTCTTTCTTGCTTCTTTGTGATGTATGCTGTCTTCAGCTTCATCATCACAGGGAGTAAAATGAGCCATCATACAGCCTATTAGAACTGTATGTACCGTCGGGCTTTCTTAAGGTTGATATTGTGCAGTTGTTTCTAATTTTCTTTGAACCAAATTTGTACACTGCATTCCACGGGTTTGCCTTTGAGGTGATATTACAGTATGTTTTCCATGATTTCATTTTCTCTTGTCTTATCGCTAATTGATACTCTCTCTTAACTGCCTCGTATGTTTGTTTCCTTTGTTGTCGCAAGGGTTCCTTATCTATAGTCCTCTGATACCTTCTTCGTAAAGCGTTCAATCTTTTCCTCATTATGGTGAGCTGAGGTGTCCACCATGGAACCGGTCTGTGTTGGAATATTTACTTAGTTGCTTGACGAGTATTGAATGATTTAGAACAAGCTGCAGTAACCATGAATTGAAATTTGAGCACGGCAGTTTCAAAGTCCGTTTCTCCCATTAGAGCGTTTCATAGTTGTTGGTCCATTTCTTTTATGGAATTTATTTGACTACCATACTGTTCCCTTGCTGCTGTAAAAAGGTTGTCCGTGAGTTTCTGCAAGTAATTTTCCTTTATGATGTATCTCATTCCATGGAACTGCAATTCTTCTTCGTTGGGGCTCGATATACCAAGATCGAATTTAATTATCCTGTGATCCGAGAAACTTTCCACGTTACTACACTCCCAGCCTATTATAATAGGTGTCAGATCTTTGCTGCTCACCGTCAGATCTATGTAGCTGAATCCTCTACTATTTTCGAAGGTTGGTAGCCCTCCCTCATTCACAATGAAGAGCTGATATCCTATGAGGAATTCTTCTAGAAATCTCCCTCGTTTATTTGTCATAACATCATGCCAAATTTTAGATCTGGAGTTACTGTCCATGGAAAGCATTATGTTCTTTCTTTTTGCAAAATCCAGAATATTCTTCACTTTGAACAAGTCTAATTCTATGTCTCTATCTATATCAAAATACATACTTACAACTAAAAAACACGTAGGACCTCTAGTTATTTCAAGCACCACTACATCTTCGTCGGACAGTTGATTTATCATGATAGCGTTTATTGTTTTGTTGAAAATCACAATCGCCGCTCTCCTCTTTCCTCCACCAGATGAGTATGTTTTGCAGGAAGCAGGCATTCCCACCAGCCTATTTTGAATCACGTAAGGTTCTTGCAAAAATGCTATATCCGTACGCAGTTCTGTTACCAAATGAACAAGATTTAGTGTAGCAGCTCTCGAATGTTGCATGTTTAATTGCAGACATTTAATTGGTGATTGTATGAAACTCTTCGCGATGCATTGCTTCCTACTTGGGCCAATAGTGGTCTGTGTTTTGTTTGTATTTTCGAAGAACAGCAATTAAACTAGGACAATCCTTGTCTAATGAAGAGCGATTTTCTCGAATTTGTTGTACTTATTGAATGCTATGCAATTAATTTTTTTTATGGATGCTTTGCATTCCTTTAGTTTATGTTTCCCTGCGCAGAGAGGACAAGTATCTTCTTCTGCTCTACATTCGCGATGTCGGTGATTATATTTGGAACACTTAAAGGAGCGAACAGCGGCAATGTATTCGTCTATCTTACATATTGACCAGCCCATTTTGAGTTTGGTTTGAAGGAGCTGCTGTCTTACTTTCGAACATACTTCAACTACCATGTTCTTTCTGTTATTCTTGTTCCGGTAAATACATTTAGGTATGATGCCACCTTCATTTAGTACCAATTCCGAGTTTTGTTCCATTATTATTTCTTCAGCATTTGTAATTTCAATATGTAAGGGTACATCATAAATGACCAGATTCGGATTCCGCAACCTGGGAATTTTCACATCTAGCACATCACCGCAGTTTGCATTAATGCTTGTACATAATGTTTCAGTTTCTTCTTTAATACCAGTTTCTATGAGGGTTCGCCCATCCCTAAGGATCTTGAATGTCTTGATTCCTACCTTCAGCGCTGTAGGGTTAATGTTGGACTTTAGAAGTTCCTTCACTGCGTCAAAGTTTGATTTCTCTTTGAAGTTATCATAAGTTTTAAACGTTTTTCTTCCGAGCCTTCAATTGATTTAACTATACTAGAATACAACTGCCTTTGGTGACCGACAGGTGGAACAGTAGTCCCCAGTTGAGTCGCCAAAGATACCATAGGTCCGGAGATAGATGGTGCCACCTGACTATACACTTCATTGATGGAGTTTGCAGGCACTACATTGCGCTTCTTGTCAGTTTCTTTCAACTTGTTTTGTAACCTGATATTTTCTTGATCCGTTGTTTCAATTTTTCTTGACAGTTCTACAAACACAGTTCTTAGTTTACTCACCGATTGCAGAATAAGTTCTTTCAGTTCCTTTCTCAGGTTGCCGCGTTTTCACTTACACTCGTCAAGTTTAGGAGACAAGTTTCAAACACGTCATTCGTATTGTCCGTCATCTTTGCTGGACACGCAAAGGCGGAGTTTAATGTCACTCCATGCCGCACCTAGCGCTAAGAACGCTCGACTTCCTCCAGAAGTGCTACCTCTACGTACTTACAGTCTGGACAAAATGGCTGCTCTCTACAAAATTATTTTAGCACGCAAAATTTAATGTTTCACTCGATATTATTGCAATCTAAATGCAGACACAAACGAGAATGACTTAACAAACAAGTTTCAGAAAGACACTTCACACTAAAACCAAATTTCTTCCGCTATCTATCACGAGGCTTGTGTGCATGTCCATTGATTCAGGACTTCTCTCTTGTCACTATCTCTCCTAACCAGATTTCCATTTTCAAATTCTAGGGCCGTTTTGGTATTCATTGGTTTCCTTTTGCTTCTGATAACACTATACAGTAGTTTCCTATTGCCTCTGTTGTTCTCCTCCAGTTTCTGGGTGAATATCTTCCATGCCTTGTTCTTTTCTTCTGCAACTGTTCATTTAACGTCTAGTTTCTTGTTTCAGTATATTTCTTCGAGGTTCATGATCTTTGTCCCGCCTCTAGTAAGTTTAGGTTTAATTTTCTCCTGATCCCTTTCTTTCCGCACGAGATTACTTTCCATGATTGCTGCTCTCACTCATTCGTTCCACCAAGGTGTTGCTGTTGTGACTGTTAAAAACCAGAGAGGTTGCACTCCATTGTGCTGGGCATCTCTTAAGGGACATGTACATGTGGTTAGTATATTATTAGACCATGTAACTGTTTTGGCTGTTACAAACCAGGAGGGTAACACTCCACTGAACTTGGCAGCTGGTAAGGGACCTGTAGGTGTGGTTAATATATTATTAGACCATGGAGTTGTTGTGGCTGTTACAAACCAGGAGGGTAACACTCCACTGCACTTGGCAGCTGTGGGACATGTTGATATGGTTAATATATTATTAGACCACGGAGCTGCTCTGGGTGTTACAAACCAGAGGTAGCACTCCATTGCATTGGGCAGTTGGTAACGGACTTGTAGATGAGGTTAATATATTATTAGACCATGGAGCTGTTACAAACCAGTGGGGTAACACGCCATTGCACTTGCAGCTAATCAGAGACATGTAGATGAGGTTAAAATATTATTAGACCATGGTCTTTTGTGGCTGTTACAAACCAGGAGAGTGACACTCCACTGCACTTGGCAGCTATCAAGGGACATGTAGATATGGTTAATATATTATTAGACCATGGAGCTGTTCTGGGTGTTACAAACCAGAGAGGTAGCACTCCATTTCACTGGGCAGTTGGTAACGGACTTGTAGATGTGGTTAATAGGCTATATTATTAGACCATGGAGCTTTAACAAACCAGTGGAGTAACACTCCATTGCACTTGGCAGCTAATGAGCTGGTAAGGGACATGTAGATGTGGAGTGTAACCCTCCTGGATTGTAACAGCCACAACAGCTCCATGGTCTAATAATATATTAACCACGTCTACAAGTCCGTTACCAGCTGCTCAGTGCAAAGGAGTGCTACCTCACTGGTTTGTAACACCCAGAAGAGCTCCATGATCTAATAATATATTAACCACATCTACAAGTCCGTTACCAGCTGCTCAGTGCAAAGGAGTGCTACCTCACTGGTTTGTAACACCAAGAACAGCTCCATGGTCTAATAATACATTGACCGCACCTACCATGCCCCTTACCAGCTGCCCAGTGGAGTGGAGTGTCACAATCCGGGTTTGTAACAGCCACAACAGCTCCAAGGTCTATTAATATATTAACCACATCTACATGTCCCTTATCAGCTGCCCAGTGCAGTGGAGTGTTACCCTCCTGGTTTGTAAGCTGGCAGCTATGTTGATGGAGTTACCATTGTCCACAGTAAACATGAATTAAGCCAGGATTTCCCTTCCTCTCTGGTATATTTATATGTTCAAGGTCTAAAAATATATTAACGACATCTACATGTCCCTTATCAGATACCCAGTGCAGTGGAGTGTCCCACTCCTGGTTTGTAACAGCCACATCATCTCCATGGTCTAATAATATATTAACCACAAATACAGGTCTCTTAAGAGCTGCCAAGTGCAGAGGAGTGTTACCCCTCTGGTTTGTAACAGCCACAACAGCTCCATGGTCTAATAATGTATTAACCACATCTACATGGCAGCTGTTGTACGGGGTAGATGAACCTCGTAGTTTCACCCCTTAAAACAACAATAACTAACTATCTTGGCAGCTGTTAAGGGAAATGTAGATGTGGCTAATATATTATTAGACCGTGAAGCTGGTGTGGTTGTTACACACCAGGAGGGTAATACTCCATTGCACTGGGCAGCTCTTAAGAGACATCTGGATGTGGCTAATATATTATTAGACCATGGAGCTATAAATATACCAGAGAGGTAGGGAAATCCTGGCTTAATTCATGTTTTTTTGTGGACAATGGTATCTCCATCAACATAGATGAAATTTTAAGTAAATTTAAAACAAATTTTTTAAATGTATCCATTTATTTTATTAATATCATGTTATAATTCATATTTTGCTGATGAAGGACTCATCGTAGTCTGAAACATGTATACAATTAAGTATCAAACTTTAATTGTTTTAAATATTGTCTTGATTTGACGGAATCAATTCTAACTTATATGTATAATTCAAAGTAATGAAACAGGGGAGAACAAAAAAGGCCATTGAAGCTTGTTACAAGTTGACATTCTACTGGTGAATCACTTAACTTGCAGATGAAAACATAGAATTGATAAAACGGCACACGATATAGAGAAACAAGTACCGTACCGGTAATAGAAAGGTAGAAGAAATCTGTGGATGTGTTGAGACAGCTGTTTTATTGTAGCAGTATTGCCAACATTCCCAATTGAAGTGATAGAAGCCAGTGTTTCATTGCTGCCTAGTTCTAGCAAATTTCATCAGGCGGGAAAACACATATGTTTTATGCCTTAACATGAGAAACATTACATATGATATTTACCGCAATATAAAATGCTCTTATGGTTACTGTATTCCTGCCTAATGTAATCTGTGTTGGCTGACTGGAATCTCTTCAGACAACCACAAAATCTGAGCATGTTTTCTCTGCTCTATGTAAGATTTGTCAAGAGTTGGTAGAGATCAACAAATTCGTCTGTGCCACACTGAAGTACATTGACTCTAAAATGTAACATGCTTGCTCGGATATTGAATATGAAGTTTGAAGTTGATTTTTGTTGTTATTGTGGTCAAGGGAAAAGTAGATTCAATTTAGAGATGATTAATATATCCAACTCTTGCAATATATATATGAGACTTCTTAGAATCGCTCAACCTTCAGAATTTGAGACAGCAAAGACAGTTTCAAATTCTATAGGTTGCGCAAGTCAAATCATAAGCTATGCGTTAAAGGTATCCTGGAAGAAGTATATTTATGACAACGTAGCCTTGCAACTTCCCGTCTTAAAAAGCTTCCTGACAACACAAAAAATCATACATTACAATTGAAAAAAAAAAGCTTTATATAACTATTTTTAAGAACAATTGTCACTCTTGAGATTTGAAATTGGATGCAGTTTCCAGATATTTTTTCAGATTATAAGTTTGTTCAATTAGTTTATGATGAAGAGTTTTCCACCTTGTCAATACATGTGTTTACATGTTAGGGAATATAGGTGTTTCCTCGTTCAGCTTTTAAGTTTCCATGACAAATATGCATTATCCAAAATAATTGAAACCTATCCTTAATTGTTCTTAAATTATTATCTTGGTTACAAACATTTCCATGCATGAAATAAAATTATTATTACTATATATATTTATCGTATGGCATACATATAAAATATTTATAAATTGACATCAAGGTTAGAAACATAATGAAGTGCCTGTTGCGTCCCTAGGAAGAAGTCGCTGAATTCACCACTGTAAGATATTTGTGGGCATTCTTGAACTAGGTGCCAAACAGTCTGTCTTTCAGCACCGCACGCGCAAAATGCAGAAGATCTTTTCCTCCACTTGTACAAGATATCCCCGCATACACCGTGCTTGGTCCGGATTCTATTTAAATTTAACAAGGTCTTTCTAGGGTGAGTGAACCCTGGCACCTTCCCAGTTATGCATGGCATTACTGATCTATCTGGAGGGGCCAACGAATTCCAATAAGAAGACCATCTCTCAGTCAGGTGGAATTTGTTGATTGCAAGATTCTTTGCTCTGCAGATAGGTGGATGTCTTGAACGTAATCGTTTCACATGTAGATCAGCAATGTCTCCATGGATAGGTAGTTGTTTGTTGATCTGGAGCATTCTATATTCTCTTAACAAAATGTTGCATCGCTGCAATGAGATGGTTGGATGTTTCTGAGAAAAGGAAGTCATTTTCTAGGAGTTGACTTAATCGTTTCTGTTATCATGCGCATGGTGTTATTCAATTGTACATCCATTTTCAGTACAAGAAAACACTGACAGTCTAAATCAATCAACGGCTGTTCTGAAGATCGTTCCCTGGGCATGGTTTATCACCATCTATCATGCGCGAAACAACTTATAGTTTCCCTTTGTCGGCTAATGAACAACACCGTGATAGACTGGCCTTCAATATACTGAAAGATCGGAGTGGTTATCAAGTTACAATATATGAAACTGACTAATTGGATTAAAATATCCAAGTATAGAATTATTATTACTGGACTGTGACAAAGTACTTTCTAGACAAAGTCTAGCATATGTCCATATAGAAATAAAGTATTTCACCAGTGTCCGTAGAAAAATAACAATCACCTTAGTGATTCCCTCTGCCGGAATCTTACTATGTTCCACACATATCGTAGTACTTTTGTAACTATCACAATTTAAAGATATCTTCGGCGTAGATCCGGCAACCATGTGCCTTGGCTCAACGTTGCAGCAGCACCTTGTCATACAAGAGCTTGGTTCGAAGTGAGCTGATGATGCTTGGGCCGGTCGGCTTTTATTCAAAACGGTCGGGTCCACGCTTGATCACGCTGAAATCTGGAAATCCTCATATCTCAGGTGTCTCTGGTCCAATTCACTTGAGACTAAGTGCATTCTCTTTCATTTGGCCGTGCCAGTAATCTGATCCAGGTCTCTACTCCATGGCTAACTATTTAATCAACAAATAGTCTCGACCTCTGCTACTACTCGCTACGTCACTTAACATGCTCTTGGCTGCACAAAGTTTCCATTCCATTCTGGAAGTAATGGAGCGCGATATTCAAATATCTCAACTTTCAAAAGCGGCTGTAGCCTTTCCCTTGATATCTAGGTGTCTGAATCTTGGAATACCCATTCCTAGAGTTGGGCACAGTACATCCATTATACTTATATGCAGACAATTTATCCACACCGGAGAACGATACTCCGCAACAGAATAAACTAAACCTAGAGCTGAGCAACGGAGAGAAGTTGCATTGGCACCGACAAGTGGTGCCACATAATTTCCGCAAAATGTTGTTTTTTCTTCATTTTGGCAGAAGTCATTCGTAGGTGTTTTTTGAATGACAGTGTTATACCCAAATTCTTGGGATGTCTGTTATGACAAAGGAGTCATTACTATATATTGTGCCCTAATGTACTATTGCAGGTATCATCTCATACATTTGTCTTTAAGAAACGATTGGAGTAATAACAATATACGGCAGCAGCTATCCCCCTCAACAGAAGGGAATTACAACGTGTAAACGACAATTTATTTACCCGATACAACGCCTGTCTGTCAGCTCAAGAAGAACATTTTCAACATCCTCTGTGAAGAGGTAAGCCCTTTAATCATGATTTGCTGGGTGAAATTTCCATTAATTAATGTACTATGTTACGGTTTTTGCCTGCGCGCAACTTGCGATTTGCCAAACACAGCGCTCCAAAAAAAAAAGGATCTCACCGTACTACATTACTATCGCTTCTTGCCACCATAAGTTATATAGTCGTAAAATGTTCATATTTAAGCTAATTTGACCTTGGGTATACTTCATAAGAATGGCATTTTGCCTCTAAGGATAAGCATGTGCCTCTTCAAAGATACAATCTGCGAGAACTTCGCTTCACATAACTCACTGTTATGGAGTAGCACGTCTTTGTAAAAAAAAAGTTCCTCTTACAATAAACTGGGATTCACACATGCTACGTGACTGTGGGTTTTTCGCCGCTATGGACTGGCGTGTGCTCTTCTAATTTCCTCTCGTGAAAAACTTGGAATCAAATACGCTACATGAAAAGGGCTTCTCGTTGCTATGGTCGAGAATGTGCGTCTTCACACCGCTATGGATGAACATGTGTGTTTTCTAATTTCCTCTCGGGGTAAATTGTATTCACACTCGTTTTATGAGCATGGCTTATCGCTGCTATCGGCGGGCTTGTGTGATCTCTGTTAGAAAACATATATTCACATAGCTTCTCGCCACTATGGAGGAGCATTTGACTCCTCAAACCTCCTCTCTGTATAAACTTGTATTCACACACGCTACATGAGTATGGATTCGCTACATGCTACATGAAATGGGCTTCTCACCGCTATGGATGAGCATGTGTCTCTTCAAACTTCCTCTGCGGGCAAACATGGATGCACATACACCACACGAGTACGACGACTGGCTGCTATGGGCGAGCATGTGTGTATACACAACCTGAGTACGGCTTCTCACAACTATGGATGAGCGCGAGTGTCTTCAAAAGCCCTCCCAGGGATAACTTCGATTCACATACGCTACAGGAGTAAGTCCTCTCGCCGCTATGGATGAGCTTATGTCGATTCAAATTTGTAGTCGGAAAAATTGGATTAACATACGCTACATGAGTACGGCCTCTCGCCGCTATGGATGAGCATGTGTGTTTTCAAATATCCTCTCTAGGTAAACATGGATTCACATCCTCTACAAGAAAACGGCTTCTCGCCGCTATGGGTGAGCATGTGTCACTTCAAAGTTACTGTCTCGGAAAGATTGGATTCACATACGCTACATGAAATACACTACTCGCCACTATGACTGAGCTTGTGTCTCCTCAAGTTTCCTTTGACGGTCGACTTGGATTCACTTACGCTATGAGTACGGCTTTTCGCCACTATGGATAAGCATGTGTGTTTCCAAAAGTCCTCCTCAAATAAATTTAGATTCACACACACTACACGAGTACTGCTTATCACCGCAATGGACGAGGATGTTTCTCATCAAATTTCCACTGTCGGAAAACTTTGATTCACATACACTTTACGAGTTCTGCATATCACCGCTATCGATGAGCATGTGTGTTTTTCACATACCCCCTCCGGGTAAACGTAGATTCATGTAGATTACGGCTTCTCGTTACTATGGTTGAGGATGTGTCTCTTCAAACTTTCTTTTACGGTAAACATTGATTTACATAAGCTGCATGAGTACGGCTTCTCACCGCTATGGATGAGAATATGATTCCTCAAATTTCTACTAGCGGAGAACTTGGATTCACAAACCCTACATGAGAACGGCTTTTTGCCGCTATGGATGAGCACATGTCGCTTCAAAGAACCAGCACGGGTAAACATTGATTTACATACAGAACAAGAGTACTGCTTCCCGCCGCTATGGATGAGCATGTGTCGCTTCAAAGAACCACCACGGGTAAACTTTGATTCACATACACAACAAGAGTACTGCTTCTCGCCGCTATGGATGAGCATGTGTCGCTTCAAAGCTGCCCTGTCGGGAAACCTGGATTCACATTCGCTACATCAATACGGCTTTTTGCCGCTATGGAAGATCATGTGTCTCTTCAAATTTTTCTTTTCGAAAAACTTGGACTCACATACGCTACATGAGTACGGCCTCTCGCCGCTATGGATGAGCATGTGTATTTTCAATTGTCCTGCCTGGATAAAATTGCAGTCACATACACTGCACGAGTACGGCCTCTCGCCGCTGTGGATGAACATGTGTCTTCAGATTTCTATTGTCGGAAAACTTGGATTCACAAACTCTACATGAGTACGGCTTCTCGCCGCTATGGATGAGCATGTGACGTTTCAAACTTCCTGCGTAGTTAAACTTGGAATCACATACGCTACATGAGTACGGCTTCTCACCGGTATGGATGTGCATGTGTGTCTTCAAACTTCCTCTTTGGGTAAACTTTGATTCACACAAGCTGCATGAGTACGGCTTCTCACCGCTATGGATAAGCATGTGTGTTTTCAAATTTCCACTCAGGGTAAACTTGGATTCACATACGCTACATGGATATGCCCTTTTTACGATATGACTAGCAATGTTTGACTTCAATTTTTGTTTGGTACTACATTTTCCATTAGATGCAGTGTTAGCCCATTGTCTTACACTATTGCGAAATCGGTGAATCTTCCTTACTACCGGATCTGATGTATCTGGATAAATCAGCCTGAAATAATTAGCACTAACAGTTTCAAGCGCGGCACATTATCACTGGAGAAGAATAACATATTCTTAGAGATCTAAGAAGTGTAAATATAATTCGGACAACATTTATTGATACGATAACCAGAAAGCTTGTCTTCAAGAAGTACCAGTAACTGACGTTTCCACTAATCAATAATATGTTGAACCTACAGTCTGAACATTTTAAAATATAAAACACGCCTGTAGATATACAGGTGTGTCTTGTCGGAAATTTTGGATTAATAGCTCTGACTGCATGAGTGTATTTGGATCGTATCCAAGCCACCAAAAACCTCCGATTAAAAGTCGTTAGAATTTTTACATGCCGGGTGCCTTTAAGGACAAGGTGCTCATTCCTTCACCCTTTGCAACACAGCTTGACCTTCGCCAATGTTCATGAAAGTAAGTCTAATCTTCCGATTAATTCGGTGAGATTTCACGGACGCGGATAAATTGATGAGTGACAAGGATACAATCCCGTTGTTGTTTTTGATTGAGTCATAAGTCTTTAGACGCTCTTAATCCGGCAGTGGTCGCGGAAATATTTTGACGTAAGTGGTCGCGGGTGAGATTTTCACTGACCTTCGTAATTTGAAGCTTTATTTACAAATGATTGTTCTGAAAGTGACGGTAATACGTTTATTTGCTTTCGTGAAGTATCTAATAGGTATTTACTTAAAATATACCATAAGTTTGCCAGGCTAATATGAATAAATAAACGTTCTAAATCATAACACCCTAAATATGGTATCTAAAAATGTTATCTGGAGGACGGTTGCATTTATTAAGCATAAATACAAAATGGAAGTTTAAATGGGAAAGCAATCCTTCGGCCATACTCTGTTGTGAACAAGTCTGCAAAGGTTGTCAGACGACTAGCACATCCTTTTGAGAATAGTGGAAGGACCTTCACTGTGGGTAATTATTTTCATAGATTTCCCTGGCTTTTAGACTAGTTGAAGGAAGGATTGACAGTATCGGAAGTTGTTAGACAAAGTGAGGCAGATATTGCCCAATAGTCTTCTGCATTCACATGAGAAACGTTCAAAACGCCAGAGAGATAGAATAGGCCAAATAATGCAGTTATTTATTTACAGTGCTTCGAGCGTCCACTTTTCACACAATTTTGACATTTGTATTCTAGTGCAGTCCACAATTTCTTGAATAGTTTAAGGAGGAAAAATGTATATCCACCCCTCACTGTGGGAGGTCACAATATTTACCTCATCTTGTCATCCAGGAAGGCGTCGAACAAGGTTCTTTAATCTGTTTTTTGCAACGCTTTGTAGGCAATGAATGTACCAGGTTCTGCGTCCATCTTCCTCCGAGTACTGTGCAACAGGATTATCCAGTTCATCGCCAGATATGTCTGAAGCACTGCATCACTTAATTCTCTATTATCTTCTTCGTCTTCACTAGCCTTGCCGACTTCCAACAAATCATCATCAGCCTCATAATTTCTTCTTAATTCTTGCTCCACCTCGTCCTAGTATACCATAAGCTGTTCCTCTAGTTAATTAGCAATTTTTAAATTCACTAGAGAACAAACTATACAACGAAACGTTACACACAAATAGTTACGTTTATGGTCGCAGGTGATGGAAAGTCTCACTTCTCTGCACACGCGTACAATAACAGTAACCGTGTGAATGTTTCAAGTGTTAACTTGCTATTGTTGCGGGAGGTGTCTCGTTATGCACCCTACTAGGAATGGCTAGGAGGGTAGGTTAATCTGCGTGCGGGCTGTGAAGTTACATGCAAGATATTTGCAAAGTGAGATAATCTCTCACCCCGCGAACACTGCCGGGTTAATGCAGTACTTCATGTCTCCTAATCTTGATGTTATAAATTCAGTCCTCTGTATAAAACTACCACACCCTACATCAGAAGCAATGTACTTAATTTCGCCATCATGCCTACGGAATATATTACCTGCGGGCTAGAAGCTTCAATCCGTCATCTTCCAGCCTTCGAAGCAGAATAAATTAGAACTGAGGCTTCTCAGGACATCAAACAGGCCAGGCCCGTAGATAAGATCCAGCTTATAAAGCGATCCGAAGGCACCCCGTAAAGAAAATAGTGAAGACGAAGATGCGGCGAATTAAGGATTCATCTATTACAGAAGAGAACTAGAAATCCCTAGAACCTCGCTACTCAAAATCTCGATATTCTATGGCGTACCTAAACTACCCAAGACCGATAAGCCTCTGAGAGCAACATTTAGCGCTATAGCGTCCCCAACTCAAGCTCTTGCTAAATATCTGAATCAGGTCCTGCATCCATTATTTCCTCCGCCACACTCTCACGTCAGAAATTCCCAACACTTTGTAGATGTTAAAGCAAGTATAAGACTGAGCTACGGTGATCTACTGGCAAGCAGATTACTGGCAGGGTAATCGGTCTGACTTCCTGTGGGCAAAACCTACAGCTTTGCAATGGATAAGGAATTAGGATTCAAACAGATAAGCCTGCCTTGTCCCTGTAAATATGTATATATCAATGTATATGTGTGTATGTATTTATCTTGCTTGCTTTCTTGTTTGTATGTCATACGATAAATAGATAATACTGGCAAGCCTCGATGTGTAGTCCTTATTTACCAAGGTTCCTGTACCTGAAGCCACACAGATAATTAGGTAAAGGCTTACAGCCACAGAAGGTTCAACGGACTTAGTTGACTTATTTAACCACTGCGTAAACTCCACATTCTTCGTCCTCAATGGGAAGATGCTTCAGCCTTGGGATTACCCTTCTCTCCGTTATTGGCAAACGTTTTCACGGCAAATTACAGGAAGAATCTGTAAAGGAGAGCAACTTGAGTGTTTGTTCAGATACGAAAACGAGATATCTTGATTTGGGAACATGGACGCAACTCAGTTCAGGAATTCATAGACTTCATGTATTCCAGACATCTAAGCTTCAACATAACAATGGAAGTAGAAGAAAATAATCCACTGGCCTTAGTAGACGTTCTGGTCAATAAACGAACAGACAACACGCTCGGAAACAGGGTCTATAGGAAAGGCATTCATACGGATCAGTACCTACATGAAAACTCAAGCCATTCTACCATTGCAGAAGTAAATGATAGCTAGGACACTCTTCACCAGAGGAAATCTCATTTGCTATAAGAATAGCGTAAATGAAGAGAAAGAACTGGTTTGGAATACGCTCCTAGCTAATGGATACAAGAAAGGAGAGATACATAAGGTCATACGTAATAAAGAACAGAGCCGGAGAACTGCTGAACGACCGAAGATCAGCCCCACCATAAAGCCTTTCTGCCTAGTATACAAGGGGTGACAAATAGAATCGTCAGGTTGCTAAGGAAACCCAACCTGACAACGGTTAAGGTAAGGAAGACCTGCCTTACTCACCCATGTTAAATCTTCAAATTTATGGTGCACTTTACTTAAACTTTGTTTGGGCTAGCCGATTGACATTTTCATGGATTACTGTTTGCAATAATGCAATAATGAAAATAAATATTGGCAAAAGCGAAATGCATTTGCCGATATGATCTTTTAAGGTACGATGTTTTAATCCAAAATAATGTCGAAAAATAGTTATATTTTATTTTGTATATTATTTAAAGGGATCCCTTCTTATTACTGTTCACTAGGATGATGTCGATACATCAACAAATATTAAGGACTTATCTTTACTAGTTTTCTTACGAATTGTACCAAAGTAGTGTGAAAAAAAATGTTAAACTGAGAAAAGAGGTTGAAGTTTGTTATTACATTTTGTTACCTATGACATTTCTTGGAACATTACTGCCCCATAACTTGCATCATTTCGTGTATCACTGGTTATTTTGCTACAAAAGTCCCTTACTTCCTTTAACTTTTAAATAAATAAATAAACCTATAAATAAATAAGTAAATAAAAAAATACAAAAAATTAATAAAGGCGTGTTTTAACATACCTTTTTGCAAACAAGTGGACTTGTTTCCCTCTTCAAATCACCGATTCAATTAGTAATAATTGGTGCAGATGAACTCAATCTTCCGCCCCTTAAAACAATATTTCTTCAATAGGTCAGTGCACAATCACAGTGATTATAATAATTTTATGATGTAACATAACATAAACGTAACATAAACAATGCAGGAAGTTGTCATTGTTACCAACACTAAGTCTGCGCTCAACACAGCAGACCAGAAGTGGGTTCAGAAATCTATCTATAATAGTTCAGAAGATATACGCACAAACATAAATCTCTGTAAAAGTGGGCGTTATCTTTCATGGTGCAGCATAGCCATTTATATATAACAAAATTACCATTTTTCTCATTTTTTCGACTTTTTTAAACCAATTCCTATTCTCTACATTCTAAATAACAAAATACGCCAAAAATATTTTTTCATTTTCTTCGCCCTTTAACCATTAAACAAGCTGACGCAAGAGGTGTGTAAATCATCCGAGACAGGACGCAGAACTTACAAAGCGCCTTGCTCCTGTGGAGAGATATACATAGGGCATACAAAATAACGCGTTTCCTTAGGATATCATGGCACATTCGAGACAAAAGAACAAACAAACCACAAATCTGCAATACTTGAACATACTGACGTCTCGAGACACGCCATAGAATTTAATAAGGCGGAAAGTGTTGCTAAAATTCCTAGATATCAAAACAGGATAATACAAGAGACATTAGAGATCTTGAAGCATCCCAATAATTTCAATCGCGATGACAAACACAGGCTTAGCATTACATAGAGAGTTCTCTTATCACCTGACTGGCTAGAACTCTGACCAATCAGGAAGCAGCATCAGGTCAATGCCGATCAAGCAGTGTCTGACTGACAACCAACGGTTAGTTTGAGTACAGACACGAACTCATACCGATAAAGGCTGCTGCAATGACTGCCGAAACGTCAGGAAACAATACCGATACACGACGCACCTGCATCCAGTAAGCCTACATAATAAACTAGACACCGGCCAAATCCGACGTGAACCTAACCATTTCCCTTTAAATGTTTTTAAGCCAGCCTCTGCCAATCACAATTCTAACAGCCACGTTGAGCCCAGTAGAATGTCAGATGTTACCTTTGTAAACTTTGTGATGTTAACACCCTCTCAAGTAGTCCTCGGCTGGAGATCCGAAAGCGGGACCAACATACAGTAGAATTTGAATTTTACATGAGAGGACGGTATTGTCACAAGTAATAGTGCATAGGCCCATTCTTACAATCTCCAGTGACGTGACAGAATACTATAACTGACCTTTAATGCTAACGTCGGAGTTAAGTCCCGGTAACATTCGATCGTTCTTAAAATGTCCCACTTAATGTTTGCGGTTGGTTAGCAAACCTGCACATAATTTCCAACAGTTCGTATATACAGTATTTCTGGTTCAATTTGCAGATTACTTGATACCTCTCAAGTTAATCTACGTCAGGGAATAAATAATAAATATATATTATATATTCCTTGATCTGTGTTCTTGGCGCAATCTGTTTGTTTTCATTATTCACGTTATGATTATAAAGATAGATATTAGAAATGGAAGAACAGTTATCTCCAAATGAGATGAATAAACGCATGAAGAGGAAAAGGCACTCCAATTTCTCTTCGTCACAAGAGGAAGTCCTCATCAAGGTGGCGGAAGAAAAAAGATCTGTAATAGTAAGAAGTCCGACGCCATTCCATGGGAACAGAAGTATAAGGCATGGGAAGTAGCCCAAACAGTTGGGGCGTTACCAGGTTGAAGAAGACCTGTTAAATATTCACGGGATAAGTACGAAGTCATGAAGAAGAAAGCGAAGAAAGAGCTGACTGAAGAAAAGAAAACAGATTTCCCTGATGGGTGGGGGAAGTGAAACTCCCGAAAAGAAAACTGCCCATGAGGGAAAACGTATTTCTTTTATGGGAACATCGGCTGAGAGACTGTGCAATCCGTTTGACGGAGAAGGAACAGGTAAGTTTCAAGATACGATTATTACAGTTCTCTCGCGGGCCGGAATAGACAGGTCATCTGCCCTATTTATGACATACACAAAATATATTTTAATACTTTATTGAATTGAATTCTTGAATATGTTGAATAAGATGAGTTTTTTATTTAATGCCTTAGCATACACTCCTCTGGCTAATCCAGCAATCTCAGTAAGTAATGGCTAGGCCACGTAAGGTGACGTTATGGTTAGAAATACAGTATATCGATAGACTTAAGTGGGATATTGGTAAAAATATATAGATTATATTTCTCAAACGCTCGGTAGTAGATTAGGCCTTGAGTGTATTTGGAGATGTAAGAACAGTGATATTATGATTATTACAGTATATTATGTTTCTTAGTATATACATGTTGTTGTTCATAGGTGGACTCTTGAGGGGAAGCTCAAACTTCATGTTCCAGCTGTTCGTCAGCGCTGCTACGAGCAAACTATTATGTTCACAACACGATGGGCAATCGGAAATAAAAAGGAAAAAGACAGGATCAGGGCAAGATAGGCGATGATATTTTCTAGAAGAACAGAAGACAGCACAGGAGAGACAAGAGTGGGGACGGGAGAAGCCCAACTGGGAACGGGATGAGCACACGTCGAGAATGAACTTGCTTCAAATTAAATTAAAAAATATCTCATCCATAGATACCACTATAATTAGATACTACACGTAATTTATGTTACAACTATCTATAACTAGCAGAAGTACCCGTTCTTGGAACGGTCTTCGGGGTTAACACCAGACATTATCAATTGAGCTACTGTTGCAATGGGTAGCGGTTTGTCGTTCCTTCATACGTTTATCAGAAGGAAGTTATATTTCTGGGAATATCACACACACTGTTAATTTAAGGGCCTTAAAATGTGGTTTTCTGAGACCCTTTATAGACTCCCGAATTGCGTGTCTCACATTGAGAAGCGGAACATAAGCTTTGGTCGTCCTTCTAGGATAATTTTTACATATTTCGCCTATTTTAGCATGTATTTTGAGACGTTTTACTATATCCACGCTTCTACTGTATGAAAAGTACGGTGAAGAGTTTTATAAATGATTGGTGTGTTGACTCTCATGGTTACCATACCTAATTTTACGATGCACCAAGCATCCGAACACGAGTTATAGGCGAACATAAAGATACGCAGAAAGACAGACAGACAATTCTATTGTCTACAACATATCACCCAGATATCCAAATATGGGTATATCTACCACACAGTAACAAACAAAATCATCCTTACGATGAACCCGTATGTCGACAAAAAAAAAGATTAGTTAAAATGTGCTCTCAAACTAAATTCACCTAACGCGTACTTCCTGACGTTAAATAAAAATGAAAGCCTTGTAGACGAAACGCAATACAAATCACATAAAAACTGACCCTCTACGTTGTGTTAGGTCCCCATACACAGGAAGACCCCTTTCATAAATTATAAAGGCTTGTGGTGCATGAAAATTCAGGTTCTGTGGCCTCAACGGGCCCAAATTCCTAAAAGCCGCAAAATATGCTCTTTCAATTCAGGAATTTTTGAAAATAATGTTGCTGTTTGGAGATATAATAGACCTTCTGTACTATATGTCGCACGTGAATATTGCGTGAAAAAATCTATGATACCTCTTGACCCCATTCATTGAATTGATGAATTATACAATCTAAGTTGCTTCCGTGATAACTTTATAGCCATTTGCAAACATTCACAGAAATGTAATACATGGAGTGACATTGCTTCTTACAGAAATAAATAGAAAGTTGGATGTCACCCCTTGAGATACTGTTGTCATGGTTAACGACTTGGATTCCTCCATTAGATTGTTAAATTATATTAAATTAGTTTTCTGGGAATATCTCAGAAACTGTTGGCTTTAGAGCATTATATAGTAGTTTTCGAGGACACTTTAGGGCCCCCGAGTTTGTTTCAGGCACCGAGGGGCATTGTCTCGTCGTTGTACACCATAATATAATACTAATGATAATAATATAATATAGGGATAGGAATATAATAGACCTGCCGTACCACACCCGCAGGTGTAAAATGCGTGATCAAATTCTAGAGTACCCCTTGGCCCCCTTAAGCGCATAATACGTATTGATGAATTTTACAGCTAAATTTGTTTCCGTGATAACCTTCTATCCGTTTGCAAACTTTCACACTAGTGTCATTAATGCAATTGCATTGCATCTTACAGCAATATATGGACCTCTGAGATTCTGTTGCTTTGGTTACCGGCTTGCATTCGTTCATTAGTTTATTAAATGCAGTTAGTTTTCTGGGAATATCTCAAAAACGGTTGGTTTTAGGGCCTAAAAATGTGGTTTTCGGGGACCCTTTAAGGCTACCGAGTTTTGTTTCTCACATTTAATGAGAGGTACGGAGAAGAGTTACATCAGTGATTAGTGTCGTGCCTCTGGTGGACATCTGTACCAAATATTACGTTGATACACCCAGCCGTTCTCGAGTTATAAGGGAACAAAGTTGTCCACAGACAAACAAACAAACAAACAGACAGACAAAAAATATTTTCGCGCGCATCCATCATAAAACAGTCTGAAACGCGTAAATAACTCACATTTCTGTTGATATTCAGAAAAAACACACAAACATTCTTTTTATATACCTAGAAATATACTGCACCGCTCAGCGTTGACCGCTTTTTATAGCACAGATGTAGGTTTTACTCGCTAACCGTTGGAGATACACGAAAAGTGATAAGGACCTTTCGGATAGAAAATTACATTTTAAAGCTCGTATATGCCCTCAATGGTTTGCTATTTCTTAGCGTTCTCTTTTTATTTGAAATGGAAATATGACGTTTTGAAACCATGGGTGTAGTGACGTCACTAAAATGGTCGCCATTTTTAAATTGTGCAAAATATCGAAATCAAAAGCGGCCTATATGTAAACCTGGTATATCAGCAACATCCATGCAAAATTTCATTTAAAACGGACCAGTGGTTCTAGCGTGATTGAGTAACAGACAGACGGACAGATAGACAGACTGACACACACCATCTCATTTTTATATATTAGTATGATAATTTATATAAAACAAACTGCATTTGCAGAGTTCCTTTTATTGTCCTGTATGATATTTTTCAGACTGGGAAGCTAACGATGTGTATGAATGAAAGTGTCACATACTAGATGTTGATCTTGAAGGGATGGTAAATCTATACAGCATTTATCAACAATTGGTCTCTCCAGGGGAGGTTCATCAAAACCTTGCTGTTGAGCAACGTTAAGAAGTACCGCACAAGGAACAATAACGGCCATTGTCGTGTTGACTTTAGATCTGAGTCCCAAACAGGCAAATTCCGGAGGTCAATCACCACTTCTAGTATCTCAACAAAACGTCACATAGAGTACAACTAACTGACGATTTGCATTATCTTAACTAATACTGCAACTAAATAAGTATACATATTGTAAATACTTTCGGACATAGATTTTATAGCTGAAGAGTAATGATTCTGATGATGATCGCTTGACGACCGAAACTGGTCACCGAAGTGTATATACTAATCTCATGTAATTTCTTTCAGGATTAGGGAATAACCCATCTCATTTGGGTACAATCGTGTTGACCGACTGAAAAGGACCAAACTTTTGTTTTATTACCTTACTAATGTTATAAATGTCTCTACCATCTCTGGGTCAAGTGAAGCATGGCTAATTCTGAACTGTTACTCCCCTTCAAAAAGAACTATTAAAATCTATCATATTACGTATCATATCAAAGTTCTACTATTAGCACACATACTTCACCACCAACGTTAGCAAACTTTTATTACGAACAAACTTAAATCACTTGTCCAATAGAATATGCTCCACATAAAACTTTATTAAGCATCTGCAAATCCTCTCAAAAGTGTTTTAAGATACTGACTTATCCTCCGTATTTATCCTACTTTCGATTTTTGAAAAAAGTTAAAGCAGACTTATGTGATCTACACGGGCCAAAAGTTTTCAGTATGACTGTGTGTGTGAATGTGTGTGTGTGTATAACTGCAACCCCCCCTATCAATTCAAACATGAAGAAACGAATTTGTACCAAATTTGGTACTGAACTCGAATTCATCCCAGCTTAGGACCTTTGACTGAGCCGAATTTCGAACGACTTGTGCACCATTGGAAAGAAAAATTGGAAATTTGGAATTAAAATAATTTAATAATTATATATGTATTATGGAATACAAATGATGCATAATGAAAGTATTTTGAAGAATTTTGAAGCATTTTGAGGAATTTATTATTTGGAAATATTCCGGTGAATGAGATTTTAACTAAGGAAGAGTTCATTCGAAGCTGGAAATTGTTCAAAGCTTCATGTTTGGCAACAGAAAACCAGTTTCGGTTAGCAAGGCGATCATAACAAAGCGATGCACACGACCCGTGGATAAGAGGCTAGATCCAGGAGCCTTTATCAGAATATTTCAACAGCCAATCAAATAAAAGCACATAAATGTTGTAGGAATCGCTTCTATATAAATTTGGCAAATATAAAGCGAAATAAGCACATCTATAGGTGTAGAATTCAATATGAAATTTATTTGGTTGACAAGAAATATAAATTATTGAATAATAGAGCAAATATGAGTATATTTCTATTAAAATGCATGAGTGTGAGGCTAGCTGAGGAAGGCAAGCGGTGACACGCGCCGCAGAGCAGAGAAGCGTGGCGGGACTCTCTCGCAGCAACTTGACGCGTTTGACGCAGGTGCGTAGAAGAGAAGCATTTATTGCACGCAACATAAGCCCGGTTGACAAGCACTGTTGTACTGTCGAATGACCGAGGAATCGCCGAGGAAGTTTAGAAGAGGACCCGGTGAAGTGAAATTGCATTAGTATTGGAGAGACCAGCGTTTATGAAAGTATAACATCATCTGATCGAGACTTTGTTAATAAAACAGCACTTTATAGAGAAGCAATAACTAACAGTATTGCCTATTGCCAGCTACATTATTGCTACAACGAATTCAACTATATAATTCAACATTATTACATCACAGTCTACATTATAGTCTACATGATGACAGCGAATTTAAGTCGGGGAGGAAAAGCTTATTCTACGTATTCTGAAGAGAATATTATGGAGAACTAAATAAATGAAAGGAGGTTAATCTATACCATGAATTGGGAAGTCTGAGTGACTTGGAAAATCAAGGATCGACACAGCTACAACTGCGCAATAACTTGCTGTATTCCAATATGAGTTTCTACACTACAAGCAAGATGTCCAACAACACCAGGATGAGATGTCAACTCAGGACTTGCGGATCTACGATGGCGAGACCACTCTGCAGTTCAGAGATAAGAAGCAGAAGACCGTTTGCAGCCAATGGAACCAAGAAACGCAGTTCCCAGGTCGCTGACCGTGAAGATGGCAGATTCACCGTTAGCAGCTCCAGCCGAGACGCAGAGCAGGTGATTGCAGCCCCACTGAGATGGGGTCGCTCACAGCTGATTTGCACGTGCTTGGCTGTAACTGGTTTCTCGGTGAGGCGAGCGATTGCAGCTTCGACGGAATATCAAGAACGGCTGATAGAGGTATTTCTTGGCTGTAGAAGACATCTCAAGGTAGAACAACCGTTTGCTCTAATATCTGTAGTTTTGTTGTAACAGTAGAAATCCATTTTTGGAGTGACCAACTTCATTTGTAGAAATTCTTATCTTCATTCTTTGTTTTTAATAGCTAAAATTTTATAGTTTCATTGTTATTTTGATACGTCTTCGTGTGTCGTTTAAGACGTTATTTCATGCATGTTTAACTTAGATTTGCGTTTCTGTTATTTTTATTTTATTTTGAAGGAAACGTTGTAAGATACTAACTTTCGAACGATACTTGTCTTATAAAAGGAATGCTTCGGTAATATTATCTCTCGGAGAGAAGGCTTCGATTACATTGTATTTGGAGAGGAAAGCGTAAATAATGACAAATTGTAAGAACATTTAAACATTATAATTGTTATTAACAATTTCTATACATAACAGCGAAAGTACACATTTATATGTCTATATTGCATTATTATCAAGTAAAGCATTATTGTGAGATGCTGTAATATTATTTAACAAACATTATGATGTTAATATACATCTGAAATATTTATTTATAACAATTTGAATGTTATAAAATTCCAATAGCGGAATACAACTTATTAGACAATTAAACAGTCTTGGACTATTTATATTACGAATATACACTATAAAATAGGATCATGGTAGTGACAATTGAGGTCAAATGATGCCTATATTTATCAACAATTAAAGTAAAAACATTGTTTAACTGAGACGAATAGACCAGGGGATATTTTAGTCTACCTGCGGTCTAGTATGTTAAAATCAAGTTAAATATGAATTGTTCATATATTTAAATGTACACCAGAAGCGTGAGGATATGTATTTAAATTTATTAACAACTAAAAGACGAGCGAACTAAAAATTAACATTGTTAACGTTTGGTAACGTGGAAGAACAAGTTTGTTATGGATCAAAGAGAACGAATAGCGCTAATGAAAGGAATAAGGAGTACTTTGTAAAATGTATTATTGTGAACGAACATGTAATTGCTGTAATTGATGCACGAGGTTTAATAATTTAGAGTGAAGTTGAGAGTTAGGAGTGCATTCTGAACGGTAATATATTCTAGCGTAGTTACCTAGTAAAATCACTAATTCTTCTACAAGGGTGTAGCATGGAAGTAATGCCATGCGGAGTTTTGGAGATTGTTTATAGTAAGGAAAGGAAAGAAGTATGACAGGTTTGGAGCGCAGTAAACGCCATTGATAAGTATTGCTCACTGTATTGCGGAAGGAAGGAATATATTGCTATGGGGAGCAACGAATTGTTACAGGATGAGTAAGAAGCGCTAACACAAAGGTTAAATGTTTGAATTGTTTATGTCTGAGAGTATTTGTATATGATCCACGAAATGTATAGAGTCTTTAAGTAGTTTCGCATCGCTCTTTATCCTATTGTTTTATTTATTGACACCACATTCTAAGCTGTATTTAACTTAAGGGTTTGATATTTAAAGCTTATTTACTATGACTTAACACTAGAAGTACCTGAGAATTTGATATCGTTGGTTGAAACATTGTTCAAAGAACTGTTAATGTAACAGAGACACTATGAAGCTGTCAGATCGCGACTGATAGTGTTAATAGTATAATTTTTAAACCGTGTGATGCATGAAAACCTTATATCATTTATAAAAGTATTATTAGAGTAGATAGTAACATTTTACGCACGTCCGTGTATAATGTAGGGGTTTTGTAATGTTAATTTCATTTTTATGATGAACAGCTGATTTTAATCAGACTATTTCAATGACATAGCCACAGGGTGACTGCCAATTACGTAAATATTTTATAAAACTTAATATAACTACATTGTTGTAACGAGAATGCTCAATTACATTTGTTCTACGGATAGTAGAACTATCAGACGTGTGTAACAGTTAATTTTAACTTGTTTGATTATTTTAATGGTAATAGGGATTATTTTTCAGATTTGTAATTTGTTAGGAAATAAATCCCAGGCACTAGTTTTTGTTTGCCTGTTCGTTTTCATAAATCTGATCAACATTTCATTCGTGCAATCGACATGCGATAACTCTGCGAATTAGTTACTAGAATTCATGTTAGTCTCAACTTTCACCCTTCACACCCGAGATCCGAGATTCTGGTCTTACCATTTTGTGTTTAGGATAGTTTATTTTATTTATAAATGTGTAACTAATCGGTAGTGTTGTTGCATGGCCGGTATGCATCGAGGGTTCCCTAGTCATTATCCTAGTAGGGTAGTGTTGGATCACCTGGCTGGGTATCGACCTCCCTACAATCCTTTTCTATCTTTGCGGATATAGGCTATGACTATGCGGGATTCGGGTGCAGTACGTAGGTAGCACTAGCAAAGGAAACCTCAGTGTCATGATTTATATCGCCGCCATCTTGACAGAAATGGAATAGGGGTCACTTAAATGTTCAAAGCTTAAATCAAATTACGACTTACCTAATATTCTGATATCTACCAAAGTTTGCAACAATATTTCTTCGTGTGGGTAGCACCTTGGGCCTATACTACAAGGTTTGTAGATGGTGGTCGTATATGTGTGCAACCCATTCTGCCCTATCAAATCAAACATGAAGAAACCAAATCGAACTATCTTTGGTACAGAGGTAGCGCTAACAAAGACCAACTCAGTGTCGTGTTGTATATCACCGCCATCATAACGAAAAAGAAATGGCGCCATCCAAATAGTCTAAGCTTAAATCTAATTTCGACTAACCTATCATGCGATCTATACCAAATTGATCAAAAATAAACCTTAATATGGGAAGCGTTTTTGCCCAAACTACAAGGTCATCAGTCAAATAGTTTCAAGATAGCGGATGTATGAATCATGCCTAGCGAAACATACGATTCAACAAGGCCTGGCTTCACTTAATGTGCTTATCGTACAGAAGGTGGTTTAAACTTTCCTCAAAGACAGAATACTAATATTTTATAACAGAATAATGTTCCGTAGTAGTGACTAACAGTTCGGGCTGACTGTGCCGTACTGTGGAGGGCTGTGCCGCCCTGTTGGGTCAAAATGAAGGCAACTAAATGCTCGATACACCATGTTTCAGTAGATTGATATACTTTTAGGAATGTACTGAACAAAATAATACAAATTTAGTATCAAATGGTTTATAAAGTGGCAGAAAATGATAATGAAATCATTCTTTCCAAGACAAAACATGCTAGACAGTTATACTAAACCAGTTGCTAACGCAATACTAGCATTGGTCATGTGTAGCAGCGGGTGAGCATCATTATCTCTAATTATCCTATTAAATTCACCTAGTCAAACACTAAAGAAACGTTTAGTTACATTATTAATCGTCCATCTTTCGGTATTTCATTGATCTTAAAACAAAGCCAAAAAGAAATGGATATCCTTACAAAAATTGTTTTAAATCAAAAATGGAAAAGCTTGCAAATATATTAATTGGCATGTATTAAAAGGTGATAGTGAAATGATGCTATGCCTTATAAACTGCCTACGTCAATACTCCATTAATTTTTTTCGATATTGTAGTGACAGAAAATATCGCTGTCAGAAGAATGAAGAAGCGAAAAAAATGTAGGCTAAATTGTCGCATCAATTGGAACAAAATTTGTGAGAAAAAAACCTAACTAATATTATATAATACCGTACCGTCTTCTAACCTTAAAAATTCCATCGAATCCCAACTTGATGGCCCACTCTGTTGTTGTTGTTGTTGTTTGAGTCTTCAGTCTTTTGACTGGTTTGATGCAGCTTTCCATGCCTCCCTGTCCTGAGCTAATCGTTTCATCTCTACATAGCACCGACACCCTACATCCGAGGCAATCTGTTTAACATATTCTAACCTTGGTCTACCCCTACAGTTTTTGTCCTCGACCCTTCCTTCCATAACTAAGCTTGCTATTCCTGGGTGTCTTAGTATGTGTCCTACCAACCTATCTCTTCTCTTCATTAGCAGTCGCCAGAAGCATCTCTCCTCTCCCACTCGTCTTAATACCTCTTTGTTTGTAACCCTATCTACCCATCTGATCTTCATCATTCTCCTGTAACACCACATTTCAAATGCTTCAATTCTCCTCTTTTCTGCTGCACCAATAGTCCAAGTTTACTTCCATAGAGCGCCACGCTCCAGACAAAGGCTTTCAAAAATGACTTCCTAATACCTAAATCTATATTCGATGTCAGCAGATTCCTTTTTTGTAGAAATGCTTTCTTTGCCTGAGCCAACCTACTTTTAATATCCTCTTTGCTTCGTCCATCACTGGTTATTCTGCTTCCTAAGTAACAGAAGTCTCCTACTTCCTTTCGAAGTGAAATGCCATGTCCTGTGGTTCGGATTCCACGTAAAAAGGAGGTCCCGTGGCTCATAATCACAAGATTCACGGTCACGTAAAACTACAATCTTCCTTTCCTTTTCTCCTACTTCCTTCAGCTTTCCACCTGCCAATTTGATCTCCATAGAGGTTTCTGATTTATTTCGGCTGCATTCCAGTATTTTTGTTTTACATTTATTTATTTATTTTCATCATGAATTCTTTCCGTAAGACGGAGTCCATACCATTCAAAAACTCATTCAAATCCTCAGGCTTGTCGGCCAAGATGACGATGTCATCAGCAAATCTCAGAGTTGAAATTATTTCTCCTTGAATCTTCACTCCCACTTTAAATTTTTCTCTAATTTCCTTCATTGATTGTTCAATGTAAAGATTGAAAAGTATGGGTGATAAGTTGCAGCCTTGCCTTACACCTTTCTGAATACCAGCTTCTCTCTCATGTCCTTCAACTCGAATGACTGCTGTCTGGTTTCTGTACAGATTGTATATCACCCTCCTATCCCTGTACTTTATTCCAATCGATTTCAAAATGTCAAACAATTTAGTCCAATCAACGTTATCAAAAGCCTTTTCTAAGTCTACAAAAGCCATGAACGTTCTCTTATCTTTCCTTATTCTACCTTCCAAAATCAGCCTAAGACTTAGTACAGCTTCCCTTGTTCCTACATTTCTCCTGAAACCAAACTGGTCTTCACCCAACTCCGTTTCTATCTGGCTTTCAATCCTCTTGTAAATTATTCTAGACAGGATCTTTGAAGCATGAATGATCAAGCTGATTGTACGGTAATCTTCACATCTGTCAGCTCCCACTTTCTTTGGTATAGGGATGATTACATTCTTCTTGAAATCAGGGGGTACCTCACCTGTCTCATAAATCCTACACACCAAGTGAAATAACCTGATCAGACCTTCATCTCCTATGCAGCGTAGCAACTCAATCGGTATATCATCTATGCCTTGTGCATTGTTCCTGCTTAAGTCTTCCAAAGCTCTATCAAATTCTGATCTCAATATTAAATCTCCTTTCGCATCCTCATCAATTTCCTCCTCCCTTTCCATTACATGATTCTCAATCTCCTTTCCCTTATACAAACTCTCTATGTAAGCTTTCCATCTCTCAACCTTTTCTTCCCTATCTGTTAGAGGCTTTCCATTTGTGTCCTTAATATTACAGCACTTAGTCTTCTTTTCCCCAAAAGTATTCTTAATCCTTCGATAAGCTGTGTCTACTTTTCCTAATTTCAGACAATTTTCTATACCTGCACATTTCTCTTTCAACCATTCTTCTTTTGCTTCCTTGCACTTTTTGTTAACCTCATTTCTCAGACGTCTGTATTCTGCTGTCCCCTTTTCATCTCTTAAATTCTTGTGTTTCCGCCTTTCGTCCATCAATTCTAGTATATCCTGAGTGATCCACGGTTTTCTACCTATTCTTTCTTTCCTACCAATGTTTTCTTCTGCGGATTTTGTTATTTCATTCTTCAAAAGTGCCCATTCATCTGTAATTGAAGTTTGTTTAGGGTTTTTCATTAGTCCTTCCTTTATACTCTTTTTGAATCTTTCGTTTACATCCTTCTCTGTTGTTTTAGTTGTTTAATGGGTAACGCAATGTGCAGGATATTTATTAAACACAGCAATCAAGCATATTATACAATCATTTAACCTCTAAAAAGTTCAGTCGATTTACTTGTCTGTCTACTCCGCTGTTCTATCCTTCCAATGGGTAACACAAAGCGCAGATCATATACTAACCCCAATAACATAGCATAATCAACAATCTTTTAACCTCTAAAAAATCTGTCGATTCCACTTGTTGGCCTTCTCCGCTGTATTAGTTTTCGATGGGTAATGAATAATTGCAGATCATATATGCCCATTGAGCCCAGTAACCAATCATACTATAAATTGAAGATGATTTCCAAAGACACAAAACAAGGGATTTCTATCAAACTTTTAAGCACCAACTGTCCAAATACGTCGCCCCTACTCTTCACATCCGAGGATCTGATGGTAAACTTAATCTCTATAATAATGACTGTGCCAAAGCCTTTGGAGAATATTTTGAAACCCTTTTGAACATGGACATACGGTACCTACTGAAAAACTTGCTTTCTATCCTAGCGTTGCATACCACGACAGCTCACTACCCTCTGTCGAAGAAATAACACAAATCATCAAGGGGCTAAAAATTAATAAGGCCTCTGGGGAGGATAGTATTGTGGCTGAATTATGGAAATATGCAGATAATGACTCCATCATTTGTCTCCAGAAAACCATTGAAGAAATATGGCACAGTGAAAAATTGCCGGAGGATTGGCTTCCGCCATCATTCATCCTATACAAAAGAAAGGGGATAAATCCGACCCAAATAATTATAGAGGTATTTCACTGGTATCGGTAACGTACAAAATATTTGCAAGGGCTCTTCTGAACAGAGCATAACCGATATTAGACCGTCAGTTAGGGGAATATCAAGCTGGTTTCAGGAAATCAAGATCCTGTCCTGAACAAATTCATAACATTAAGACCATAATTTTCTACTGTACGGTACGATCAAAACCTTATGTTGCGATTTTTGTGGACTTTCAAAAGGCTTATGATTGCATTCATAGAGACACAATAATTAACACCTTACGTGAGTTTGGCCTAGACAATAAATCAATTATTTTGTTCAAAGCAAGCTTAGAAAACACCATTTCTAAGGTCAAATTTCGTGGTGAATTGTCCGGAGCCTTTCCAATCAAGACTGGCTGTAGACAAGGTGCTCTGGGATCACCGATGCTGTTCAACTGTGTCTTGGAAAAAATTATAAGGGAATGGTTAACAATCTTACAAAATAATTATGGTATTCGAATTGGTTATAAAAAAAATCCTCTCGGCATGCCGGAAGGCGGAGGTAGATTTCACCGGGCAAACTAGGGGATAGGCTATAATAGGCAAAATATGCAGGTTTTCGTAGGAGGATTAGACCTCATTTATTGCGAGGAAGTATTTTACAATTGGAGGTTAGTTAACATTTTTTCGTCTTTCTATGCATATTTTTAACATTTTACTGTCTTATGGGGATGGTAACCTTCTTGTCATTTGGGGTTCATTTTTATACTTGTGATCACACTGTCCTTATGCAAGGTTTGGAAATAATGTGTAACTATCTAACAGTCTGTTACTTCTTCACGCAAAATTTTATCTCCCGCAGAGATGTTGGTTGGTTCCTCAGTTTAGGGGCTGCGACAAGGTGGTCATGTAACCCCGTGTACATTGGGTGTGTGTAGAATCTGTCTGATAAACGGTGTTATTTGTGATTACTGCATTAGTCTGTAATTCAGGTAGGGTGTGCAGACGGTCAATTTTAAGTAGTAGTACCTAATTTTGTACCAAATACTAACGTCAACGGCACCCAGCTGTGAACTTGGCTGCTAGATGCCACCGCAACCAGCAACTTGCAACGAACGTTGTAACTTCCCCTCTGAAGGAAAGCATGCTGACGGATTTTTAGCGCTCTTAGATAATCCGGCGACTTTGGCCGGCTTTGAACCAGCGACCTTGGGCATAGAAGTTCAGCATGCTACCAGTTAGCAGCTTCCCTCATAGTCAGATGAAACAAGAAGTTCCGTGACGAACTAAAGAGCCTACTTTTCTTAAAATTAAAATTCATGCCATAGATTAATCTACAGTATATGAACCTATCTAGAATAATGACGAAATTACGTGGGTAATATCGAAATGTCTTAATTAGTTCGAAATAATGTACAGTACCCCAGGGGTATGCACCCCTTGGAGACCATCCCCCCATCATCTATCTAAATATCCTAACTGGCAACCCTTGTAAAGTCAGACCAACATCCATCAACACCGCAAGGACAGCTTGCCATTCTAGAAAGCGGCTCAATCCTTGCACAATTATTACACACAGCGACACATTATTAACTGGGGCAGCTATGCCGTCACAATGCTGACAGCATAGCGCCGAAGAATAAAAAAGGGTCCTAAGGAGGTCAGGGGATCTCTCCATTATCAGTCTTTCAACGGGACGGCCGGAGGCTACGCTGGTGTCATCAGAGGTGAGTCAGTCGTGTTCAGATCTCCTATATTTGTAACCTTTACCCACAGATTGTACTTTTACATTGTGACCATTATTACATTCCCTACAAGGGACTCATAATTCAACATCACAGACCAATAAACACTTGGTCAACACACTACACTCGCCTTACTGTTTATACGCCTCTTTACGTCCCAACGCCCTTCCTTATTCCCGTCACGGTTAGACGTGACATACGGTAGCCCAACAGAGCTAGCTCAGGTATCATTGTATTTCTCGTGGCGGCCCGGCTGCTAAGAGCAGCGAGAGCCACTTAGCTGACACGAGCACATTCAGTTATATAACAAGCCAGTCAGCTGGAAGACCAGCGCATTGACTTGTAGACCAAACTCCATCCCCTAAGATACATCCACAGTCTTTATAGGAGCGCCCCCTAGTTCCTAGCACTAAACAACACTCTACACTGGTCAGCTTACCCTGCTACGGGAAGTTGCCCCTTTTAGGCACTACTTTATAAATTAATACAATAACTCTTCCTTTTAGATCCTGCCACCCCCAAATAAGGGATCTAAAACACTGGTGGAGGCGGGGTACTACGCATAGTAGAACAGGACTCAACCAACGAGCCCTCGTAGTCAAAACGGTCCTAACCGCACGCAGCCAAGCAAATAGTGAAAATTTCTTTTTCTTTCTCCCCAGACAAAAAAAACACAATTTTTGCTCCAAACTAGTTACATAGGGGAAATTCTTAATAAACCAACCCCCCAGCCCCAGACAGAATCAAAGAGATACGAAAATACACTGTCAAACACGCACAGATTTTTTATTTTTATTTTATTCGCATACACTTCAGTCAGAATGGCGCCTCATGCAGAGATTGCAAGCCATAGAGGCAATAGGGTTACGCCAATATTATTAACATTATTAATAAGATGCCAAAGGCATATACAAAGGCGACAGACACGAATACGGGCACTCCAAACAAAAGTCGGGGCAATACAGGGCAAACAGCCATACACTCCGTCAGAGGGTAGGACAACGCAATTAAGATGCGCACATAAGCACTTAAGGAACATACACGAACACCTCAATAGGATCCATGTCCAAAGAAACAAAATATACGAACAATTAATCACCACACATGGTCCCGTAATAGATAATGCAACCCTCGAGAGAATGAGGGTGCACTACACAGGTTTACACACTCAATAGAGGGAACTCATTCGCCAACAGGCGTTTCTCCAATTGGCGGCTACAGAACTGTATAGGACACAGAAACATTAATACAGTAATTTGCAAACAGGCCATATGCCTCAATAGGCAGTACACCCAAATTTGGGACGAATACCGTGAGCTCCAAGCCAATAAGGCCATTTTTGAGTTCATGGTAGGGCCACAAGCCCAGCCGAGAGAGGACATAAGCGTAGATACGCTAACTCGACAATTTGCGAGGATGTCCCTCTCGCCATGTACTGCCACACATGAGAAGGAGTTCGCCGTGGCCACAGTCCAGGAGACGGCCAGGTTAGGCTCCAATAGGCTACAAGCACAAAGTTACACAAACACATGTCCTTCAGCTCCGGATCGGAAGGCAATTTTGCCAAACCGAGGGGCAGAGCCTAGAACAACCCCCTCGGAACAAAGGGACGAGAGGGAGTTGAAGCCAGGACTCTCAGAAACACATGACATGACACAGAGACAACAGGAGGTGACCACGTCATGGGCAGACGACATAGAACCCATCCCACTACACATAAAGCCTACATACACCCACACTGATAGGCTCACACAATGGCAGGAGTCTGCCGTGGCCACGGGCCAGAAAGCGGCCAGGCTACACGCCCCCACATTGCTAGGCCAGACACAAGCCATTAAGCGACCTTTACCGCCAGTTCAAAGGGCAAGTTTGCCAGAACGAAGGCGAACACCGGCATTTGCACCCCAGGTGCGAATGCATAAGAGGGGGTTGCATTCAGTCCCTCAGGATGCACGATACACGCCTGCACATTGGGACCAGGCACTACCACACAGTACACGGGGATTAGGAAAAGTGTTATTACCTACCCCACAGAACAGATCAGTCGAAAATATACACACCCCCGTAAACTCTACTAGAGTAGCACAGAGCGCGAGTAGTTCCGCGAACACAGGTACACTTAGACCAACGGTCAAGCGATACGGTGAAAGCAAGCCCGGTCGTACTTTGCTACAAACTCCTCCGAAAAATAGCAGAGGGGCACCTCAGTGGATCCCAGGGGCTTACACCCTAGTGACGGGGCGACGGTATCCATCTTTCCGAGCACTGACGCTCGAAATAGGATAACGGCTTTCACTAGGAATACAATATATTCCGACATCACTTGTACCAATAGTATAGTACACATAAGTTCTTTTACACGGGGGAAACAAGATAATAGACAAACAAGTAATCACAAATATAAACTGCACATTTTTTTTCTCTTCCTTTTTTGCATGTATATGCAGTACAACATGGCTAAACCAAAGAGGTATAATCCTAAATCCTTCTTGATTTTTATTTTGGGCACCTGACATTTTTTCTCCCAGGCCATCAATGGTTATTGGTCGGAGTTGGTTATCACCATAAATTGGTTAACGTAAAGTTTCTAATAGGCTAAGCCAAATGGAAGCCCATCAGGCGAGACACGCGGCTTAAGGCCGGAAAAAGCTATTTTGAACACAGCTTAAGCAATGAAACACAGCATAAAGCTTAAGCGGGTCTTTCTAAGTAGAAATGACTAAATGTTCTATGTTCCGGCTCAACAGTTTGATAGATTCTTTTGTGACGAGCGAAAGCCGTAAGCGTGGCAAGAATTAAGAATCGCAAACTAGTTTTCAAAAATTTGGTGAGGTGTGCTTTAACCAACTGAAAAGCCCAATTGCACACCGGGGCGAGACACTGTCATATTGGTGAGTTACAATTGCTTTGGAAGGGAGGTTCAACTCCCACAGTGCACTGGCTTTGCTCGTGACGTGGATACAAATGTATCAATTACGTCTTGCAATGGCCTTCCCAATGTGTACTAGACAGTGTCGGTAGATTCCCCTGAGATGTAACCAGAGTACTGTAGTACTAACGTTACCAAATTGGTAAATACTACACTCAGGTCCCAACCTTCATTTTTAAACATTTTTCATATTTACGACACAGTTTTTACAGACTACCACCGCCCGGAAACCCGCTTTTATAAGCATAAAAGCATTGGGCAGGCGAGATACAATATAGTCTTTCTATTATTTTCTTTCAAAGTGCTCTCTTAATTCAGAGCGGGGCATGACATATTTTTTTTTGCCTCACGCATTCGGCCCGAGAAAGGAAGGTGGCCAAGTTAAACTGTATATATTTAATACATAGGCATCCGTTACACATAACACTGCCTCTAACATGACTTTTTCTCACCGGCACATAGTCACCAAACACGCGACTAGCGCCCCGGAAACACTCGGGTATAACGCCATTTTGAACAACGGATAGGGACATACTCGAACCACGTCACAGTAACACAAAATTTGGGGACACAAATGTAGTTAGTGAAAGGTTCTTTTACAGTGCGGCCAAGGCATGTGAGATTTCCGAAGTGAAATGCCATGGCCTGTGGTTTGGATTCCACGTAAAACGGAAGTCCCGTGGCTCACGATCTACAGATTAATGGTCACGTTAAACTACAAGTTTCCTTCTTTTTATTTACAGTGCGAGAGGCACTACTCACCATTACACAGAGAGCAATCAAGTCCCCACATACGCGTGCAGGAAACAAGAACGTGGACAGAACATAAAACAAATTAGAGCGCACGACATCGTAATTTAACACTATCGCGTCAGCGATAACACACTCTTCAATGGGCAAGACTGCTCGATACAGACGAACCAAGCCAACTCCTAGTAAACAGGAACAAACGCATCATTCACGTCCGATCCAAGGACCCTATAACTTCCAAAATTACACCACGAGGAGAGTTCAAAAATACGCAAACTCCTCACAGTATTGAGTACTTTCGTTTGCGCATAGCAAATACACAGTACATGTGCCATAATATATGCGGCACAGAGAGGGTCACACCAAGTCTTTACAGGCAACCGGGTCCGAACCCATGACCACACAACACGCTCGTACCAGAAACTAACTAAACAACGGTATTTTTGGTACGGGAAACACAATCAAAATACATACAAGGAGCGCACAAAATATGAACAACGCAGACATAGTACACAGGGAATGACATAAAGTCACGGGTTCCAATCCCAGTAAAAATTTGACACCAGGGAAAACAATTATCCAGGTTGCCAACCACACCGAAATTGGCCCATACAAATACATGAACAGGGAATACTACATTTCCTCCCGCCAAAAACCAGGCATAATTTTCAAATTACACCAGACATAGAAAATACATTTCCCAAACACAGGTAGGAAAATTTCGTAAGACAAAAGTCTTATGGAATGAGGGCCACACAACACCACTAGCTAATTAGGGCCGATTGCCACATTAGTCCGGCAGGAATTTAGAACAATAGCAACATGGCATACGTGCAAGAAGGCACATGGCGACAGCTGACATACATAACGTCCGAGATATTACACATACAAACTGCTGATGGGCAGATTTCGTCACATGGCAATATTGCTGGTGACAGACACTATTGTTTACCGGCATTGACCATGAAGTGAAAAACGCAAAACAATCATAATAACATACATTTTTTTAACACTGCAAAAGCATTTAACAATGGACAAGACGTTGACAGGCCACGGGCACCTCCTGCCCATACACGCGATACATATTACGACTTAGCCTGCAACAGACCAACCGTCCGCGTAGTGTAGCGGAACATAGTCACACACACGCACATGCACTCAACAATTAGGAGCGGACACAGACAGGGGCCCTCAGAAAACAAAACCTCCCCTCTAATAACTTCTTTTCTCGATTGTAAGGCATAGGAATCATTACAGATGATTAGGACATGGCCAGTCGCACTACGACCACTGGCCACACTCACACTGCAAATGGCAGACCAGATTAGGTCGTGAAGCTTTACTATCCCAAGGCGCGGATAGAAAGCAAACATGGACCAAGGGAGGATGACAGGACCACAGGCTACCAGAGTACCACCTTACTCCCTTCCAATAACCTTCTCACGTCCAACATAACCAACGCAGACACATGAACACGATCAAAACAGCTACACTACATTACAGAGTATACACAGGGGTTGATAGACTTCATGCGTCTAAAGAGAAGGCTTGCTACGCCTTGGTTTACGATGCTACCACCTGAGTATTAGGGGTGGGTCGGCAAACATTAAATAAGCATAATGCGCATCTCCAAATGAGAGATGAGGCCATAGTTATATATATTAACCATTCTTTGTTAATTAAATACTCCCGCATGACAGGAACATATTAGTATTATGCCCCAACCTACACCTATCCTTATATGAGTGCAGATGCCTCATATCCAGATACCTGCATGAGTATCCCATCCATTTACCAGGGATTTTAATATCAAACCTGCATGGAATTTTCATACCTTTGCAATACCGGGAATTACCTCCCCAGTCCACTCATTATAGGAGCAATCCTAGTAGCATTACCGGCTCAAGGCCACCATTTATTTGAGCCCAAAGATGCACAACCCCTTCCTACCATACTTTAAGCCCACTCTACAAATAACTACCCCCAGATCCTAATAACAGGGTACCTGACATTACAGACCCTACTAACACCTCCATTAAGGTAAAAAAGAGCATTATCGCTGGAAATCTGACGTAGCAATGGTAGACCAGAAGTAGTCTATGTACTTAGAAGTTCTACAACCCCACAACACTTGGAAAATTTTACATTTTTACATAAAAATACATTATTTACACAGGTTACGCCTATATTTTTTTTCTCCCCATAAAAAGGAATCTGATACACTCTGATTGGTGATAGCGGCGTAAGCCAAAGGCCAGAGGCACCACACTGGAGCAGAGCTGGGGAAGGTGATGTGGACCCTTACCCCAGTTGGATCAACAGCTCAGTGACCTTACTTAACTCCACGACCAGACCAAACAGACGAACCACGTAAGGTCAAAGCATTCGTGACCTGGCACGAGCAAACATCGAGATCTAGGGGTGCATATAGCTTATCCCCCTTGTCGGAGACGGTTATACCCACTATGTGCCACGGTCGTCGAAGCCAAGACCTGCAGGGAGACTTTCTGAGAATGGCGGGAGAAATAGCTCACTCAGCGCCGGACTCGAGAGCTATCCCTAGAGACGACCCATATTATGACTAGACTGTTAGTTAAATTTAAGTAAGTAGGACTTCCATGGCGGGGAGTCAGACTCCTATTCGTCAGGAGTGAAGCAGGATCCTAGGGTTCAGCAGGACCAATCCTAGATCCGACAAGTCCTTACCCCGCGAGGTGAAGGTGAAGACCACGACGTTAATAAATAATGAAGAATGAAATATGAATATATATATGGAATGTACGCGCTCATTCGGTCCTGCGCCCACGTAAATGGATGACAACGGGTCGCCAGAGATCTTAAATGAGTAGCATAGCGGGCACTCAAAGGGGTTCAGTGGGCCAACCCAGCAATGCCGACAAAGGCGAAGAGATTCTTATAATGCGAAAAGCATACTACTGCGGCCGATACAGGCGAATATTACTGCGAAAAGCAGACCACGATTGCCGACGAAGGCGAAGATAATATTATGCCATTGGACGACAATGTCCAATGCCCACATAAATGGCGACGCAGCGGGCAACCAATGGGCATTAAGAGAGGGGCATTGCGAGCACCTCATAAGGGTTACGTGGGCGGCCCAACTACGACAACGATGAACGATAACGGTAAAGAACTGATAAGTACAGCGGGCGAAACGGTTTGCTCAGGGGCACCGTAAGCTGCCTGCGACTAGGTTAATACTAGTTCATAAGCGTCGACACCTAGAATTAAGGGAACGGAATCCAGCGATCCTAGAGACAACCGGTGTTTCTAGGACTCGTGCGGGTGGTGTCCTGAGGAAGTAAATTGCCTCAGGCGATCGTTCTGGTCCAAATTTAGCTATAAGACGGTTGCATTTGACACGCAACCTAGGATTAAGCAAATTTATTAACCGCTGTCGCCAGGTAATGGCACAGCACATTTCGGCAGTAGATTAAGGCCACCCTTTCGGCTTAGAAATAGCATTTTTTTAGACCATAATTAAAATAGATAGCGTTAAGCAACGCCGTTCGGCGCCTGATGACCCACAAACCCGGCATCAGGGTAAGTCCGACAACTCATGACAACTCATGGCAACTCATGACAACTCATGACAACTCATGACAACCCATGGCAACTCATGACAACTCATGGCAACTCATGACAACTCATGACAACTCATGACAACTCATGACAACTCATGGCAACTCATGGCAACTCATGGCAACTCATGGCAACTCATGGCAACTCATGACAACTCATGACAACTCATGATAACTATTGATAATTCATTATAATACAGCATAAGGCTACATTTAAGGCAATTTTTTTAATATATATATTAAGGTAAAATTTCGGCACTTGGTGACTAAAAATCCGTTACCAAGGTAAGCCCGACAACGTTAAGCTAAGATAGGTTAACATAGGCTAACCTAGATTAAGTTAGACTTCAGTGGCGCTACACTTAGTTTTGCAAATTAAGCGCTACCAATGAAGGTTCTATAATATATTGTAATGTATTGTCATGTATTGCTAACAACTAATCCGTTTTCCCAAACACAGGAAACCCAGGGAGCAACGCGTCCACGGATATACACAACAGAAAAAGAGCTGCCATTAATACATTTTTTTTACATATAGCAAGGAGCATGAGCATGTCTATTGTAAATATATTTCCCACACCAAATTACACATACCCTTATCTCTGTCACACAGACACACTACTCCTCATCATTTTTGAGTCGCGCCAATAAGGTGACGGCGCCGCGATCAACGACGTAAGGTGACGTGGGGCACCGAGCGGCGCAGACGCAATCACACGTTTGAACACGCTTCAATAATAAGCAATATACGGTAGCCAGGGGCGGTGCAGAAATTGTGAGCACCTACCCTCGCTGCCAAGGTGAATTTTTCCACCCACGAGGAAAATTTGCGACAGGTAAGGTTAACGGCATGACCACTAACCTACAGCCATAGGTAAGAGGTACCTACAGCTCAGCGAATAGCAAAATGAAGGGAGGATGCGTCGACAGAGGAGAGCGCTACAGAAGGCCTAGAGACGAGGTACCAGGCTCATGAGCAAACAGTCTAGTAATAAGATTATTATTTTATATTATATCATGCCTGTAAATTAAATGTAAACCCAAAGCGTACACGAATATATATTAATGCTCAAGTGTACGCCTATGCACGTAAACTTACAATATGTCACGCCATTCAACACTGCCATAATCGCAACACTGAATACACGGTTTTGTTTTTTCCTTTCTACTCTACTAACGCCCAAATTTGTCAGGGTGTTCCGTTTTATCCCAAACCAATAAATACTTTGAATATTTCCCTTAAATTATACCCTGGAACACCCATTTTTTATATTCTCTTCTATCTTTCTCTTAGCAGGGAGCACTTTTTCCCCAAAATAAAGCCAGACGGCACAATTCCTCGTCTAGCTGGGTTTTTCCTCCCTGCACAACTATGTAACGGATAAGTATCAAAACCATGTTTTTTTTCTTTTTTGAAACTCGCAAGATGCCAACAATGGCAATGTCAATTTTTTTCTCAATGTCAATTTTTTCTCAATGTCAATTTTTTTCTCAATGTCAATTTCCATTTTTACAATGTCAATGTCAGTGTTATACATATATCTGTACATCCCATAACCCTCCCCTCTGAACACGGGCTGATCTCACGTCATCACCCATTCTATACGACGACGCCGACGACGACGAGGAAGACACCACCAGAAGACACGAGGGGGCTTCAAGAACAACTACAGCAACATCCCAACCTCAAGTTCCGTTCCCGTTCGCGGGGACGCGAACTAAATAGGGAAAGAGGCTTGTACAGTACCCCAGGGGTATGCACCCCTTGGAGACCATCCCCCCATCATCTATCTAAATATCCTAACTGGCAACCCTTGTAAAGTCAGACCAACATCCATCAACACCGCAAGGACAGCTTGCCATTCTAGAAAGCGGCTCAATCCTTGCACAATTATTACACACAGCGACACATTATTAACTGGGGCAGCTATGCCGTCACAATGCTGACAGCATAGCGCCGAAGAATATAAAAAGGGTCCTAAGGAGGTCAGGGGATCTCTCCATTATCAGTCTTTCAACGGGACGGCCGGAGGCTACGCTGGTGTCATCAGAGGTGAGTCAGTCGTGTTCATATCTCCTATATTTGTAACCTTTACCCACAGATTGTACTTTTACATTGTGACCATTATTACATTCCCTACAAGGGACTCATAATTCAACATCACAGACCAATAAACACTTGGTCAACACACTACACTCGCCTTACTGTTTATACGCCTCTTTACGTCCCAACGCCCTTCCTTATTCCCGTCACGGTTAGACGTGACATACGGTAGCCCAACAGTGCTAGCTCAGGTATCATTGTATTTCTCGTGGCGGCCCGGCTGCTAAGAGCAGCGAGCGCCACTTAGCTGACACGAGCACATTCAGTTATATAACAAGCCAGTCAGCTGGAAGACCAGCGCATTGACTTGTAGACCAAACTCCATCCCCTAAGATACATCCACAGTCTTTATAGGAGCGCCCCCTAGTTCCTAGCACTAAACAACACTCTACACTGGTCAGCTTACCCTGCTACGGGAAGTTGCCCCTTTTAGGCACTACTTTATAAATTAATACAATAACTCTTCCTTTTAGATCCTGCCACCCCCAGATAAGGGATCTAAAACAATAAGGTATACTAGGCATAATGTAGCCTAATAGAGCAATAAAGTTGGCAGCTCTGGTGACTGAATATATTCTTACTTCCATCTCCTAAGGTACAGAATACAAAATGTGGTTGAAGTCCAAAGGACGTTACATGGATTTAGACATTGGATCTATTAGTACACGTAAAGGCATGTTGGCAACAATGTCATGCGAGTGCTGGTCAGAAATAATCTGAAATATTATATCCTTCTGTGCCAATTTTGGATGAAATCCATTTGTTGGTATAGAAGTTACATGTATTCAAAAATTGGTCCCATCAGCAGGCTTAGAATCATGTTGGTAGAACTGACGTATATAAGTTCCTCCAAATTAATGCAAAATGTCAGGTAATTTACGTATGCATAGTTTAAAGCTGTCGGCTTGCATACTTTCTGATATATTTGGATACAAAATAGAGAGCAATTATTAACAGTTGGCAGCCCTATTGGCTCTTAAGAATACACTCAGTCATATCTGTTTACGTACACATATTACATACAAAATTTGGTTGAAATCCAATTGATAGTGTAGAAGTTATATGCATTTAAAAATTGGACTTATCAGAAGGCTTAAAATTATTTTGGCAACGCTGTCATGTATGGCCACCTGGAAATTAAACTGAAATAGTATTATCTACTGAACCCATGTACCATAGGCTTCAAAGAGGGGTCGAATCCATGTATTTTGTGAAAGGAATGAAAGAATCATACAGTCTCTAAGGGAACGGAGAGAGATTTAAAGCCAGGATTCTAGTCTAACATTGCGCAAGCTGCAGGACCAGGTGTTCATAAGATGAGCTCATGCCTCTTGACATTTATAAGGGAGCCCGTCATGGATATAAATAGAACGAGTGGAAAATTTGGACTGTAAGACGAAGAAGCTTGACTCGGAAATTGCTCTTACGTTGCAGGAAAATGGCAACCTCGCCGCTGAGTCAGAACAAGAATAATTAAATTTAACCCGTTTGCGAGTATAAAAATAAGTAAACAAATATAGTACGGTGAATCATTTCGGATTAAAGATTTTTGTGTAAAGAAAAACCCTTTAATAATTGCACAGGAAAAAACTGCAAACGCAAGTATACGTCATTGGGGGTTCACTGGGAGCCTAGGAGTGGGAGAATTAAAAATGAACAGCACCACCCACACAGTTGAAGACGAAAAATTAATTAATATCTCGGAAATGCACGATCGATTTCCATGCACAGGAAGATCATTTTACGTCTGGAAGACGAGCTTTCTGGAGATATCATTTTTATAAGTGTACGACAATTAGTTCAAAAGATGGTTACGAAAAGGACTAGAGTTTTATCTTTTTGTGGATAAACAGTATAAAGCTCCTGGCAGAGCCAGACCAAACATGCAGTTTACGATAGCCCAGGGAGGCGTTACTCTGCATCAGTGCAGTGCAGTCATTCCGACAGCCCGAGAGGGGGCGTCACCCTGTATCACACCGCAGGTATTATTAGTCCGTCCAGGGGGGCGTGACGTTGGAGCATCACATCGTTCGACTTGAGACTCCTGAGGGAGGCTATGCTACAAGTTCGCCGAGTGTAGGCCAGTTACGATAGGAGTGCGCTACGCTGATGGTTAGCAGTTCGAGACTCTGAAGAGTCCTAAAGTATAAAGAACACTAAATATACGGACTTTAAAGCAATAACGTCATAGTAAGATACAGCGATCAGTAGGGAACTTCGAGTTCCAGAAGAACACTAGTTCGATACAGTTACGAAGTTATAAGAACTCTAACAAATAAACGGCGTTATGTCCAGTAAAGACATTGTTAAAGACACTAAGTCCTGTAAAGGACAAGAATAAACAGTAATTACGATCGCGAAAGATAGAAGTTCTAGCAAAAGGAACTTAGGAACTTAGGTTCGAAACCAGAGGGAAAACGTACTCTAGTGAGGAAACGTCAAATAATATATGATAGACAGTATACGGTCCTCGAAGGGAGGCCAAGATATAGAACCTATAGGGTACGATAGACAGTGTACGGTCCTCGAAGGGAGGCCAAGATATCGAAACTATAGGGAGCGATAGACCACCATATATAAATAGAGGTGACGGCAAAGTAAAGACATTTATCGCCTAGTTCAAGCAGATAAAGTGAAGCCGAGTAATAGACAATAGAAGCGGTTTTGAGAGACTGAAACCAGTAGTTTCCACTGTAGGAGAGAGAAACTTTGAACGAGTAAAATCACACGTCCAATGCAGGTTGATAGGATTCATATCAGGGATCGTCAACAGCCGACAGAAATCGTCAAAATCGTTGAGATACGCTCGTGTGATAGAAGCGAAGTGTAAATATTGTAAGAAAAAATTTAAGAGTATCATTTTAAGTGTTTTATGTAAGTGAAAGTGTTTTATGCAAAGTGATAGGTGTTATAATATGTACCAGAATAATATTTTTTAGTGTTTTAATGTGTGTTCTGAACGGATACACCAGTGTATCAAAAATGTTGCTAGTGTTAAATGTATTGAATATGTGTCAAGAAATGTTTGTACACGAGATGAATTTGTACAATATGGAGTAAGTCAAGAAGGTGGGCCAAAATGATGCATCGATCGAGAATAAAGGTCAGAAAACGACCTTAGACATGTGAGTAAAGATTTTAATTATGTTTTGGTGTCGGGAAATTTTTTTGTGTACAATTCCACCGGAGTTTTGAGTAAAAGGGATGTTTTTAAATGAATAATAATTAAATAAGGACGCGATCTGAACAAAAATAAAGTTTTGAGAAATAATAAATAATTATGTGAAAGAATAAATCCTGTAGAGGAAATGCATGGAATAAAATGTCAGTGTATTTGACGAATGTTATAAAAGCAAGCGTAATAATAATAATTATAGCAAAAATATTTAAATAAAGGTAAATTTGAATTATATGAAAGAAATAGCTTTTGAGCTTTTGTAAGGAATGAAGACATGATGTGAATAATAATAACAATAATAATAACAAGGTAAAGAAATCTAAATAAAGATTAAATTGAATGATATAAAAGTATAGAGCATTGGAGCCTTAACAAATGTATAAGACATGATGTGAATGCATGTTCTTAAAAATGGAGCGATTTATTGTCAACGGAAAAGATAAATATAAAAATTGAGATATGTATCAATTGTTACTATGAAATTTATCAGTTCTTGGAAGACATTTGGCCGTATAGTAATGTGTAGCAATGGAACGCAATTAAATAAAAAGTCACGCTAGGAATGCGTGGAATTTAAATGTACTTGGTAAATTACTTATGAGGGGTAGTTGATTGTATTCAATTGAGATATGTTGTAAGTCCTCTAAGTGTGACGTAGATCACGAGGCCATGTGTATGTTGTAAAGGGAGCAAATGTATGGTATTATTGAGCGTAGGTCCTGTAAGCTACGGCTAGACCCTAAATCGCAATTTGTATAAGTCCTCAAATGTGGAAATAGTTCCCGAGGCAAGTTAAGAGATTCGAACCGAGAATCCTCTTGTTGTTAAAGCCCCTAATTATTCGTCGTAGAATGTGTATTACTCTTCACAATCAATGAGGACCCTTCATAATTAATAAATGCCAAGATTACGAAAGTGGTTTTTGAGCCCAAAAATATTGTTGATAGTAAAACGAGGAGTAGAATGCCATGTCTCCCCAAAGAACTGAAAATGAAAGGGAATGTTTGTTTTAAAAGCATTGAGGAGAGCTCCAACTGCGGACGAGACGGGAGGGTTCCCCGCACTGTCATAAATCACACTCAAGTAATTGACCAGACCCTCGCCGCATGAGGGTTGAGGAAAAGGCTGTTTGTAAGAAGTAATGAATACACCGTGAGTGTTTAAAGTTGTTAATGACCCGGGCGTTGAACCGAGGTCCTTGTAGATTGATATTATCGCTTGCCAGTTCAGATCGTAGTTTTCTTATGTGATAATAGTCTTATAAGACAAACAATATAAATAAAAATCCCTGTTGTAATGTTGTATGGAAATAGGAATCCACGAGTTTTATGAAGGTAACTAGATTTCGGGAGTAATCATAGTTTTTGACTTTGTCAAGTAATCTTTATAACTCTGGAGTACACAAGTAGTTTCCCGATCACCGTAGTGAAATTTCAAAACTTGAGAGAGGTGGTAAATGCTAAGAACATGTGAAGTGCCCAAATATCGAAGTGGATAATTAACATGTTATTTTAAATGTAATTATATATTTGTTTTGATGATAAGAAAAGATAAAAATAGTTCTTGAGGTGTACAAAAGTATGACACCATTATTATGGAAAGTATCGAGCCAAAGAAGCTCGTAGTTATATGGAACTTTAAGATAGGTACTTTATGGAAGTAAAAATAATCATGAATTATTAGTTTTAAAGAAAACCATGTGTTTTAATCTAATATCTGTTTTATTCTTACGTTATTCCTTGTTCACTTTGAACAAGTAGAAAGATATTGGTCAGAAGTTTATTTGTTTTATTGTTTGTAGCGCCATAATTTTGATTAATTAAATATGTTAAAATAGGAGTTGATTTTGTTGTTATTTTTGCAAGTGTATCCTCTATTTAATCCAAAATATGTAAGTCACAGAGTGGGAGAACTTACCGCAGCCCCGAAAATCCCGAATTGAGCAATGCTGGCATACTGTGATTTGCATATTTCTTGCTGCAAGGGCACACGGGGGTGAATAGAAGTACTGTGCTTGGATTAATAATTAGAGGAACACTAAAGACGGTCGATTCAGGTAAAAGTAAAGTAATGATAGGAGTAGCTACAACGTATAATGTTAACTGACCGCATGGGTCCCTGGAAACTCACACCGAGCAGCCCTGGATTTAAAACAACCCCCCCGCAAATCTTTGATTTTGGCGCCCAGTACGCAGGGCTGAGTTTTCCTAGGGAAAACCCGAGTTTTTCGAAAAATCAAAATTTTCATTTTTTTTTGAAAAAAAAAATGGTTTTTTTGAAATTTTGAATTTTAAATGCTTCCATAAAGGTATTGAGTTTGAATAAGAATATCAAAAGGGTATGGTGTAGTAAAAACCCGTACCAAAGTAAATTTTTAAAGAAATTGGGACACAAAGGTTCAGATTACCATCTCTCAAGCATGTTCTAGCGATGTGACATGAGTAGCCCACTGTATTTTTATATTGGAATAAGATGGTGACGATGATGGAGTTAAAGGAGTGTTTGGATGAACATTTTCAAAAGAATAGGGACGAGATGGTAAAAATAAGTACGAAAAGTACTGAAGATGCAAAAAAAGAGAATAGGGAAGAGAGGCAGGAACTTTTGAACGCTATAAAAGCCGATAGCAAAGAAAAGTGGGAGACCATGAACAATAAATTGGGAACAATAGACAATACATTGAGCCTCCAAAAGGATGAAAATAAAAAAGAGTTCGAATCCATAAATCAAAATTTAGGATCTCTTAGAACTGATAATGTTAACATGGGAACTAAATTAGAATCTATCCAGGCCGAGTGTTAAAACATGAACAGGGAATTGAAGGCTGAGATAGAAGGCAAATTGAATAGTATAAAAACAGAAAATTCAGATCATTTGTCAGCACAATCCAGGGCTTTGGAAGATAAACTAGGAGTAATAGAAGGGAAACTTGAAAATAAATTACATTCATTTCAGGAGAAGATGATAGGTGATAATTTGTTGAAAAGTCAAGCCATGAACAACAAGTTAGATGTCATGGAGACTAAAATACAAAGTAATATAAATAAGAAATTAGAAGAAACAATGAATAACAAATTTCTAGCTTTTGACACTGATTTTGGGAGTAAGTTAAAAGAGTTTAAAGGGGAAATCACAGGTGAAATTAAAAAGGAAAACGAGGCCTTTAATTCAGGATTGCGAGTCCAAATACATACCTTAAATGAAAATATGGTAAAATCCCAAACTAAGTGTCAAGAAAATTTTGAAAATTTAGAGACTAAATTGGTTGAAATGGAAGAATCTTGTAAAAAAAATGTAGAAGCATGTGAAGAGAAACTTGTAACCCAGATCCAAGGTGTGCAGGATAAATTAGAAGCTCAGATAAAATCTAACAGCGATATCTGTAAAACATCCCGGGATGAGATAAAAGTAAGTGTGAATGAGCTAGGAACCCGATTTGACAGGGTGGAGGAGAAAGTAGGAACCCTCGAGGAAAAAGTCGAGAAAGTTCAGGCAGAAATAACTGAGGTTAAGAAGCAAGGTAAGGCCGATGCCAACAAAAGGGAATTGCAATTTAACGTATTCACGGGACAGGTGGATGAATGGTTGAGGAAGCATGAGGGGGATATTACTACGAAGTTAGGTGAATATGAAGGGAATCTTAAGAAGGAAAGCACGCAACGAAAAAGGGATCGCGATGAACAACTCATAAAAATAGAGAGGATAGATAAAGGGGTTACTGGAATTCAGGAAACCGTAATAGGATTAACAAAACAAATGGGAGACACAAAGGGAGATATAGATAAGGTTACGACCGACATAACAATTATATTCGAGGAGCAAGGAAAGGCTCGAGAGGATATGAACAAGATCCAGGACAAAGTCTACAAAGGACAAAAGGAGATGGAGAAAAAGATAAAGGAAATGCGAGAAGACTTAGATACTAAAGGTGACGTTAAGCCAGAAATTATAAAAGAACAGGTCATGGTCATCAAGAAAGAGGTAGAAGATCAATTAGCTGAAATCAGGGATAGTTTCAGGGAAGAGAAAGTCCAACTCAAAAAGGTAGAGGAAGATAGTAAAAGGAATCAAGAAAGAATTCAAAATGTATTAAGATCACGGTTGGAAAGGACTGAACACAAAAATAGTCAAATGGAAATCCAACTCATGGCGAATGAAGAAAGTGCCCGAAGGGAAAGGAAATTAGAATTTGAGAATCAGGAGGAATTTCCAAAGACAGGATGGGTAGATTCCCGTGAACAAGGCACAGATACAGATAGGGACATAGGAGGGGAGAGCCCTTATAAGAACCCAGGATATCCGATGGCGATGTCAACCCCATACATGAACCAGACAAATGGTCAGATAATAAACATTATCAAATCGAATGAGGACAGACCGGTAAAGTTTACGGGTAATAACATGTCAATTACTCCAAAATACTGGTTAAAGGAAGTAGCAGAATACTTAAACGAAATGAAAGTTCCTCAGGATCGGAGACTGAGAGCTATTGAGAAGTTGTTGGCAGGTGATTGTCTCACCTGGTTCAGAAGCTTCAGGTACACCTTTGATACGGTGGAAGGCTTTAGAGAAGCCTTTTTAAAACGATATTGGGCAGCAGACGTCCAGGAGAATTTGAGGCTAGATCTGTACTCTAGGAAGTACAGCACAAATGCACCAACTAAGTACTCGGAATTTTTACCGCTCAGCTGTGTAAATTCCGCGAACTTGACATTGCTCCAGCTGAGAACGACCTGTGTGCCGCCATTGCAAGACAAGTTCCATATGAGATTCAGAGGCTGTTAATCTCATCCAAAGCCAGAAGTGCTGTGGAAGTGGAGAGTGTATTACGTCAATTAGACATGACGACGTCACACGTAACTCCTAGGCATCAAAGACAGACTGAAAAGGGAACATATGGCCAGCAGTCAGGAAACCAGAGAAAAACCATCGACCAGGAATCTGTCCACTAGCACTGATACTCAAGGAGCCTAGAGGAATACAGCCATACTACAGAGGAGGATATCGAGGAAGAAATCCTAGGAATACGGGTTATAGGCAACAAGAAAGCCGACCCTATAACAATAACCATCAGAGGCAAGAAAACAGAAAGAAATGGGAGAATTATCCCAGAAGGAACGTAAGGCCAGAAGATAGGGATGATGAATATCGGGCCGAAATAGAGGAAAGATATCAGGAAAGTCTTCGTTACATGAACGAACGACCAGACGAACCTCAAAGGCAAAAAGTCCGTTGGAGTGAGGCAATAAAGAACCGGAAATCACCCGACCGACTAGACGGAGCTCAAAGCTTGGAACTGCAAGCTCAGTTAAAGAATGAGGGGAAAGGAAGCCCTCAGGATAAAAATAACTCCAAATTTAAATCGTCAAAAGAGGAAACATACCAGGAGCTGGGAGGAGGTAGAAATTGTGAATTGGATAGCAAGACCAGATGAGCTAATTAATGAGGATGTGGAAGGAATCCCACCTATCAAAAGAGAATTACCCATAATTATGCTAAGGATAGAAGGATTACTGGTCAGGGCATTGATTGATACCGGATCAACAATAAGTTTAATTACGCAAACCCTTCTGAATGAATTGGAAACAAGAGGCCGCGTATTAAAAATTCCCACATCAAGTGTAAAGATTAAGGGAATTATCCCTGAAAAATCTTTAACATGCAAATTTCAGGTATACATTGATCTGATCATGGGTAACGCTGAAATTTCGCAATGCTTTTTACTGGTGAATCAATTACCGTATAATGTCATATTAGGTATTGATTTTATCCGTGAGAACAAGGTCATCATAGACCTAGCGCAAAACTGCATTAAAATCCAAAGAGAGGATGTGGATGAACAAAACATTAACCTACAGGAACAGGATGCGAAAATAGGAGAACAGGTATGGCATGTGGAAGAAGTAACGGAAGAAGGTTGTAAGGACATAGAAAGGATATTTGAAGTCCTCAACATAGAACTCGAAGATAATTTGGAAACTGAGTTCGAGACCAACCTGTCAGGAAAAGTACAGGAAGCCAAAGTTAACCTCGAAAATAAGGAACAATTACAGGAATTATTATTAAATTTTAGGGACGTATTTGATTCCAAGCCAGGGAAGATTGAAAATTTTAAATATGCGTTCCAAGTCAATGATTGGGCACCGTTCAGACAAAAACCATACCCGGTTGCGGAAAAACATTACCCACAAACGAAGAAAACACTGCAGGAGATGATGAATGCAGGTGTTATAGAAAAGATGGCGACACCATATGTTAGTCCATTAGTGATTGTGAGTAAACCGGATGGCTCAGTAAGGGTGTGTCTAGATGCAGAAATTTAAATGCAAAAATCATACCAGAAAATGATTCGGCACCACCCATAAAAGAAATACTGAGGAAGTTCAAAGGCAAGAAGATTTTTACAAATATTGACATGACTTCTTCGTATCATCATCTCGAACTGGAAGAGAAAACCAGCTTGTTGACTGGATTTCAGTTCGACCAACAAACCTATTGTTTTAGGAGATGTCCGTTTGGATTGAAGACCGCGGGATCTGCCTTAATAAGAGCGCTTGATCGAAACTTGTCAGAGGAAGTGAAAGATTGCACTATCCGTTATGTAGATGATATTTTGCTTACTTCGGAGAATATTGAGGAACATTTAGAAAAATTGAAGAAATTATTAGAAGACTTAAGAAGGGCAAATTTTAAAATCAATTTAAAGAAGTCAAATTTTTGTCAAAGACAAGTAACATATTTAGGGCATGTGATTGATAAGGATGGAGTTAAACCAAATCCATGCAAATTAGAATCGATAATATATTTTCCAAGGCCTTTGAAGGTGAAGAACGTTCGCCAGTTTTAGGGATTGATTGGTTTCTTCTCAGGACATTGTCCATCATACACAAAAACTGTTGCACCACTACAGGACCTTCTAAAGAAGGGGGGCAAGTGGAAATGGACGGAGGAAACAGAAAAAGCATTTGTGGAGGCCAAGGAAATGCTCTTAAACTATGTGAAGCTAGGATATCCTGATTTTAATCAGAAATTTATAATTCAAACAGATGCATCTCAGATTGGAATAGGGGCAATGCTATATCAGGAAAACCCGGATAACCCTGATAAGAGAAATTATCTAGCTTTCACAAGTCGGAGACTGAAACCACACGAGAAAAATTATACGATCAGCGAGATCGAGCTGTTAGCGATATTGCACGCGCTGCAATATTGGCGAAAGATCGTATATGGGTTTCAAGTCATTTTATGAACGGATCATAAAGTCTTAACCTTTTTGATGAAGACTGATTTATCCAGTCAAAGGTTGATGCGTTGGGCTTTATACATTCAACAGTTTGATGTAAAGATAGAATACTGCCCAGGAAAAGAAAATATAGTTCCAGACTATTTAAGTAGACAGCCAGAGTCCACAGAAGAGGAAGTAATGGCTATTGATTTGGAAGATAGGGATCAGCGTACTCTAAATGAGTTAAGGAGCATTAGTCAATGGCAACGTGAGGATCCATGGATGAACATGCTCATATCCTTCCTTGAGGGAAGTTTGATAAGGGGAACACCAGCATACACGGAAGCTAATAAGATAGCACAGGATTACACATTTTATAATGGATTATTATATAAGTTTGTGGACTCTGACCATACACGATTAAGGATCGTTGTACCTGCAATTTTGCAGAGGAAAATAGTATGGTTAGCCCATAGATCGTTCGGACATATGGGAGTCGACAAAACAGTCTCGATGCTGAAAGAAGCATTTGTATGGCCGAGACTGAGAGAAACTGTAAGGGACACGCTAAAGACATGTGATCTATGTCAAAGGATCAAACCAAATGCATTTCTGATGAGACAAAAGCCTATACCATTGTTGCCCGAAAGGCCAGGTCAAATTATATCTATTGATAACTTTGGACCTTTGCCCAAGGCAAGAAGAGGAAATCGACACATAATGGTGGCTATGGATGTCTTCACTAAAATGGTTGTCCTTGCTCCCATACAGAAGACTAGTACCAAACAGGTGTTAAAACGACTTAAAGAAAAAGTGATACCGATTCTGGGAAAACCTGAGAATTTGTTGTCGGATCACGGTAGTTGTTTTACCAGTGTAGAGTTCAGACAAGAATTAGAAAGACTTGGAATACGTCAGATTTTGTCAAGTATTCGCCATCCTGAGGCAAATCCTGTAGAAAGAGTGATGAGGGAGACGGCCAAGTATTGTAGAATATACTGTGCCGAAGAAAATTGGAAGTGGATAGATATCTTGGATATTATCGAATTTTGTATAAACAATACAATCCATGAATCTACGGGAGAGATACCAATAACGTTACATCGGAGTGAGCAACCAGAGAGACCTTGGAGTCTGGTAATTCCTAGGCCAGCAGACGCTCAGCCTGGAAGAGATGTACGTATTAGAAGAGCCTTTGAGCATCTAAAAGCTCAAGCCGACAGGAGACAAAGAAGAAATAGCCACAAGAGGTACCATCGGCCACTATTAGCAGGGGAAATGGTGTTAGTAAAAAGACCCGCCATTTCGGATCCAGGGAACCGCGTGTACAAAAAGTTCCAGAAAATGTACCACGGACCGTATCAAATAATAAGGGATTTGAGAAATAATGCCTATAGAATTCGGCACTGTGAAACGAATCACGAAGTGACCACGAATTCAGCAAATTTAAAAGTGTATTACCCTCCCGAAGACTTCGATGAAGCAAATGAACAAGCCCTGGTTATGGAACAATTTAGAGATGAGGAATCCACTTTTGATAGAAACGAGAATGAGATAGAAAAAGGAAACAGAGCTCAAACATTCGAGTGCGAATGCGAATTGGAGAAATTATATTGGGAAATAAAAGAAATAATTGATTTTATTGAAGAAGAAAATTTCAATTTAAGAAAGGAGAATGATGAAATAAAGGAACGGGTAGGGATAGACCACACCCGTAAAGAAGAATGAGGTTCTGGAAACCTGAAGTCCAGACAAATAAAAAGGGGAAAGAAAGGGTAGGGACAGAGCGTACCCAACCGACACAATTACCGGATATGACTTAAAAAGATGAAAGAAATCCAATTATCGTGGGATTTTTAAGGAATAAAAATCAGAAGGTACGGATAACGTTATGATGGCTTCGACAGTTAAAAGGAAAAATAAGATTTTTATAAATAATTGAAATAAATTTCCTCAAAATTTTTCGAAAATTTATTTACCTAAGGAGGGGAGAGATGAACCCATGTACCATAGGCTTCAAAGAGGGGTCGAATCCATGTATTTTGTGAAAGGAATGAAAGAATCATACAGTCTCTAAGGGAACGGAGAGAGATTTCAAGCCAGGATTCTAGTCTAACATTGCGCAAGCTGCAGGACCAGGTGTTCATAAGATGAGCTCATGCCTCTTGACATTTATAAGGGAGCCCGTCATGGATATAAATAGAACGAGTGGAAAATTGGACTGTAAGACGAAGAAGCTTGACTCGGAAATTGCTCTTACGTTGCAGGAAAATGGCAACCTCGCCGCTGAGTCAGAACAAGAATAATTAAATTTAACCCGTTTGCGAGTATAAAAATAAGTAAACAAATACAGTACGGTGAATCATTTCGGATTAAAGATTTTTGTGTAAAGAAAAACCCTTTAATAATTGCACAGGAAAAAACTGCAAACGCAAGTATACGTCATTGGGGGTTCACTGGGACCCAAGGAGTGGGAGAATTAAAAATGAACAGCACCACCCACACAGTTGAAGACGAAAAATTAATTAATATCTCGGAAATGCACGATCGATTTCCATGCACAGGAAGATCATTTTACGTCTGGAAGACGAGCTTTCTGGAGATATCATTTTTATAAGTGTACGACAATTAGTTCAAAAGTTGGTTACGAAAAGGACTAGAGTTTTATCTTTTTGTGGATAAACAGTATAAAGCTCCTGGCAGAGCCAGACCAAGCATGCAGTTTACGATAGCCCAGGGAGGCGTTACTCTGCATCAGTGCAATGCAGTCATTCCGACAGCCCGAGAGGGGGCGTCACTCTGTATCACACCGCAGGTATTATTAGTCCGTCCAGGGGGGCGTGACGTTGGAGCATCACATCGTTCGACTTGAGACTCCTGAGGGAGGCTATGCTACAAGTTCGCCGAGTGTAGGCCAGTTACGATAGGAGTGCGCTACGCTGATGGTTAGCAGTTCGAGACTCTGAAGAGTCCTAAAGAACACTAAATATACGGACTTTAAAGCAATATCGTCATAGTAAGATACAGCGATCAGTAGGGAACTTCGAGTTCCAGAAGAACACTAGTTCGATACAGTTACGAAGTTATAAGAACTCTAACAAATAAACGGCGTTATGTCCAGTAAAGACATTGTTAAAGACACTAAGTCCTGTAAAGGACAAGAATAAACAGTAATTACGATCGCGAAAGATAGAAGTTCTAGCAAAAGGAACTTAGGAACTTAGGTTCGAAACCAGAGGGAAAACGTACTCTAGTGAGGAAACGTCAAATAATATATGATAGACAGTATACGGTCCTCGAAGGGAGGCCAAGATATAGAAACTATAGGGTACGATAGACAGTGTACGGTCCTCGAAGGGAGGCCAAGATATCGAAACTATAGGGAGCGATAGACCACCATATATAAATAGAGGTGACGGCAAAGTAAAGACATTTATCGCCTAGTTCAAGCAGATAAAGTGAAGCCGAGTAATAGACAATAGAAGCGGTTTTGAGAGACTGAAACCAGTAGTTTCCACTGTAGGAGAGAGAAACTTTGAACGAGTAAAATCACACGTCCAATGCAGGTTGATAGGATTCATATCAGGGATCGTCAACAGCCGACAGAAATCGTCAAAATCGTTGAGATACGCTCGTGTGATAGAAGCGAAGTGTAAATATTGTAAGAAAAAATTTAAGAGTATCATTTTAAGTGTTTTATGTAAGTGAAAGTGTTTTATGCAAAGTGATAGGTGTTATAATATGTACCAGAATAATATTTTTTAGTGTTTTAATGTGTGTTCTAAACGGATACACCAGTGTATCAAAAATGTTGCTAGTGTTAAATGTATTGAATATGTGTCAAGAAATGTTTGTACACGAGATGAATTTGTACAATATGGAGTAAGTCAAGAAGGTGGGCCAAAATGATGCATCGATCGAGAATAAAGGTCAGAAAACGACCTTAGACATGTGAGTAAAGATTTTAATTATGTTTTGGTGTCGGGAAATTTTTTTGTGTACAATTCCACCGGAGTTTTGAGTAAAAGGGATGTTTTTAAATGAATAATAATTAAATAAGGACGCGATCTGAACAAAAATAAAGTTTTGAGAAATAATAAATAATTATGTGAAAGAATAAATCCTGTAGAGGAAATGCATGGAATAAAATGTCAGTGTATTTGACGAATGTTATAAAAGCAAGCGTAATAATAATAATTATAGCAAAGATATTTAAATAAAGGTAAATTTGAATTATATGAAAGAAATAGCTATTGAGCTTTTGTAAGGAATGAAGACATGATGTGAATAATAATAATAATAATAATAACAAGGTAAAGAAATCTAAATAAAGATTAAATTGAATGATATAAAAGTATAGAGCATTGGAGCCTTAACAAATGTATAAGACATGATGTGAATGCATGTTCTTAAAAATGGAGCGATTTATTGTCAACGGAAAAGATAAATATAAAAATTGAGATATGTATCAATTGTTACTATGAAATTTATCAGTTCTTGGAAGACATTTGGCCGTATAGTAATGTGTAGCAATGGAACGCAATTAAATAAAAAGTCACGCTAGGAATGCGTGGAATTTAAATGTACTTGGTAAATTACTTATGAGGGGTAGTTGATTGTATTCAATTGAGATATGTTGTAAGTCCTCTAAGTGTGACGTAGATCACGAGGCCATGTGTATGTTGTAAAGGGAGCAAATGTATGGTATTATTGAGCGTAGGTCCTGTAAGCTACGGCTAGACCCTAAATCGCATTTTGTATAAGTCCTCAAATGTGGAAATAGTTCCCGAGGCAAGTTAAGAGATTCGAACCGAGAATCCTCTTGTTGTTAAAGCCCCTACTTATTCGTCGTAGAATGTGTATTACTCTTCACAATCAATGAGGACCCTTCATAATTAATAAATGCCAAGATTACGAAAGTGGTTTTTGAGCCCAAAAATATTGTTGATAGTAAAACGAGGAGTAGAATGCCATGTCTCCCCAAAGAACTGAAAATGAAAGGGAATGTTTGTTTTAAAAGCATTGGGGAGAGCTCCAACTGCGGACGAGACGGGAGGGTTCCCCGCACTGTCATAAATCACACTCAAGAAATTGACCAGACCCTCGCCGCATGAGGGTTGAGGAAAAGGCTGTTTGTAAGAAGTAATGAATACACCGTGAGTGTTTAAAGTTGTTAATGACCCGGGCGTTGAACCGAGGTCCTTGTAGATTGATATTATCGCTTGCCAGTTCAGATCGTAGTTTTCTTATGTGATAATAGTCTTATAAGACAAACAATATAAATAAAAATCCCTGTTGTAATGTTGTATGGAAATAGGAATCCACGAGTTTTATGAAGGTAACTAGATTTCGGGAGTAATCATAGTTTTTGACTTTGTCAAGTAATCTTTATAACTCTGGAGTACACAAGTAGTTTCCCGATCACCGTAGTGAAATTTCAAAACTTGAGAGAGGTGGTAAATGCTAAGAACATGTGAAGTGCCCAAATATCGAAGTGGATAATTAACATGTTATTTTAAATGTAATTATATATTTGTTTTGATGATAAGAAAAGATAAAAATAGTTCTTGAGGTGTACAAAAGTATGACACCATTATTATGGAAAGTATCGAGCCAAAGAAGCTCGTAGTTATATGGAACTTTAAGATAGGTACTTTATGGAAGTGAAAATAATCATGAATTATTAGTTTTAAAGAAAACCATGTGTTTTAATCTAATATCTGTTTTATTCTTACGTTATTCCTTGTTCACTTTGAACAAGTAGAAAGATATTGGTCAGAAGTTTATTTGTTTTATTGTTTGTAGCGCCATAATTTTGATTAATTAAATATGTTAAAATAGGAGTTGATTTTGTTGTTATTTTTGCAAGTGTATCCTCTATTTAATCCAAAATATGTAAGTCACAGAGTGGGAGAACTTACCGCAGCCCCGAAAATCCCGAATTGAGCAATGCTGGCATACTGTGATTTGCATATTTCTTGCTGCAAGGGCACACGGGGGTGAATAGAAGTACTGTGCTTGGATTAATAATTAGAGGAACACTAAAGACGGTCGATTCAGGTAAAAGTAAAGTAATGATAGGAGTAGCTACAACGTATAATGTTAACTGACCGCATGGGTCCCTGGAAACTCACACCGAGCAGCCCTGGATTTAAAACAACCCCCCCGCAAATCTTTGATTTTGGCGCCCAGTACGCAGGGCTGAGTTTTCCTAGGGAAAACCCGAGTTTTTCGAAAAATCAAAATTTTCATTTTTTTTGAAAAAAAAATGGTTTTTTTGAAATTTTGAATTTTAAATGCTTCCATAAAGGTATTGAGTTTGAATAAGAATATCAAAAGGGTACGGTGTAGTAAAAACCCGTACCAAAGTAAATTTTTAAAGAAATTGGGACACAAAGGTTCAGATTACCATCTCTCAAGCATGTTCTAGCGATGTGACATGAGTAGCCCACTGTATTTTTATATTGGAATAAGATGGTGACGATGATGGAGTTAAAGGAGTGTTTGGATGAACATTTTCAAAAGAATAGGGACGAGATGGTAAAAATAAGTACGAAAAGTACTGAAGATGCAAAAAAAGAGAATAGGGAAGAGAGGCAGGAACTTTTGAACGCTATAAAAGCCGATAGCAAAGAAAAGTGGGAGACCATGAACAATAAATTGGGAACAATAGGCAATACATTGAGCCTCCAAAAGGATGAAAATAAAAAAGAGTTCGAATCCATAAATCAAAATTTAGGATCTCTTAGAACTGATAATGTTAACATGGGAACTAAATTAGAATCTATCCAGGCCGAGTGTTAAAACATGAACAGGGAATTGAAGGCTGAGATAGAAGGCAAATTGAATAGTATAAAAACAGAAAATTCAGATCATTTGTCAGCACAATCCAGGGCTTTGGAAGATAAACTAGGAGTAATAGAAGGGAAACTTGAAAATAAATTACATTCATTTCAGGAGAAGATGATAGGTGATAATTTGTTGAAAAGTCAAGCCATGAACAACAAGTTAGATGTCATGGAGACTAAAATACAAAGTAATATAAATAAGAAATTAGAAGAAACAATGAATAACAAATTTCTAGCTTTTGACACTGATTTTGGGAGTAAGTTAAAAGAGTTTAAAGGGGAAATCACAGGTGAAATTAAAAAGGAAAACGAGGCCTTTAATTCAGGATTGCGAGTCCAAATACATACCTTAAATGAAAATATGGTAAAATCCCAAACTAAGTGTCAAGAAAATTTTGAAAATTTAGAGACTAAATTGGTTGAAATGGAAGAATCTTGTAAAAAAAATGTAGAAGCATGTGAAGAGAAACTTGTAACCCAGATCCAAGGTGTGCAGGATAAATTAGAAGCTCAGATAAAATCTAACAGCGATATCTGTAAAACATCCCGGGATGAGATAAAAGTAAGTGTGAATGAGCTAGGAACCCGATTTGACAGGGTGGAGGAGAAAGTAGGAACCCTCGAGGAAAAAGTCGAGAAAGTTCAGGCAGAAATAACTGAGGTTAAGAAGCAAGGTAAGGCCGATGCCAACAAAAGGGAATTGCAATTTAACGTATTCACGGGACAGGTGGATGAATGGTTGAGGAAGCATGAGGGGGATATTACTACGAAGTTAGGTGAATATGAAGGGAATCTTAAGAAGGAAAGCACGCAACGAAAAAGGGATCGTGATGAACAACTCATAAAAATAGAGAGGATAGATAAAGGGGTTACTGGAATTCAGGAAACCGTAATAGGATTAACAAAACAAATGGGAGACACAAAGGGAGATATAGATAAGGTTACGACCGACATAACAATTATATTCGAGGAGCAAGGAAAGGCTCGAGAGGATATGAACAAGATCCAGGACAAAGTCTACAAAGGACAAAAGGAGATGGAGAAAAAGATAAAGGAAATGCGAGAAGACTTAGATACTAAAGGTGACGTTAAGCCAGAAATTATAAAAGAACAGGTCATGGTCATCAAGAAAGAGGTAGAAGATCAATTAGCTGAAATCAGGGATAGTTTCAGGGAAGAGAAATTCCAACTCAAAAAGGTAGAGGAAGATAGTAAAAGGAATCAAGAAAGAATTCAAAATGTATTAAGATCACGGTTGGAAAGGACTGAACACAAAAATAGTCAAATGGAAATCCAACTCATGGCGAATGAAGAAAGTGCCCGAAGGGAAAGGAAATTAGAATTTGAGAATCAGGAGGAATTTCCAAAGACAGGATGGGTAGATTCCCGTGAACAAGGCACAGATACAGATAGGGACTTAGGAGGGGAGAGCCCTTATAAGAACCCAGGATATCCGATGGCGATGTCAACCCCATACATGAACCAGACAAATGGTCAGATAATAAACATTATCAAATCGAATGAGGACAGACCGGTAAAGTTTACGGGTAATAACATGTCAATTACTCCAAAATACTGGTTAAAGGAAGTAGCAGAATACTTAAACGAAATGAAAGTTCCTCAGGATCGGAGACTGAGAGCTATTGAGAAGTTGTTGGCAGGTGATTGTCTCACCTGGTTCAGAAGCTTCAGGTACACCTTTGATACGGTGGAAGGCTTTAGAGAAGCCTTTTTAAAACGATATTGGGCAGCAGACGTCCAGGAGAATTTGAGGCTAGATCTGTACTCTAGGAAGTACAGCACAAATGCACCAACTAAGTACTCGGAATTTTTACCGCTCAGCTGTGTAAATTCCGCGAACTTGACATTGCTCCAGCTGAGAACGACCTGTGTGCCGCCATTGCAAGACAAGTTCCATATGAGATTCAGAGGCTGTTAATCTCATCCAAAGCCAAGAGTGCTGTGGAAGTGGAGAGTGTATTACGTCAATTAGACATGACGACGTCACACGTAACTCCTAGGCATCAAAGACAGACTGAAAAGGGAACATATGGCCAGCAGTCAGGAAACCAGAGAAAAACCATCGACCAGGAATCAGTCCACTAGCACTGATACTCAAGGACTAGGTCGAGAGTATGGGCACCAAGAGCCTAGAGGAATACAGCCATACTACAGAGGAGGATATCGAGGAAGAAATCCTAGGAATACGGGTTATAGGCAACAAGAAAGCCGACCCTATAACAATAACCATCAGAGGCAAGAAAACAGAAAGAAATGGGAGAATTATCCCAGAAGGAACGTAAGGCCAGAAGATAGGGATGATGAATATCGGGCCGAAATAGAGGAAAGATATCAGGAAAGTCTTCGTTACATGAACGAACGACCAGACGAACCTCAAAGGCAAAAAGTCCGTTGGAGTGAGGCAATAAAGAACCGGAAATCACCCGACCGACTAGACGGAGCTCAAAGCTTGGAACTGCAAGCTCAGTTAAAGAATGAGGGGAAAGGAAGCCCTCAGGATAAAAATAACTCCAAATTTAAATCGTCAAAAGAGGAAGCATACCAGGAGCTGGGAGGAGGTAGAAATTGTGAATTGGATAGCAAGACCAGATGAGCTAATTAATGAGGATGTGGAAGGAATCCCACCTATCAAAAGAGAATTACCCATAATTATGCTAAGGATAGAAGGATTACTGGTCAGGGCATTGATTGATACCGGATCAACAATAAGTTTAATTACGCAAACCCTTCTGAATGAATTGGAAACAAGAGGCCGCGTATTAAAAATTCCCACATCAAGTGTAAAGATTAAGGGAATTATCCCTGAAAAATCTTTAACATGCAAATTTCAGGTATACATTGATCTGATCATGGGTAACGCTGAAATTTCGCAATGCTTTTTACTGGTGAATCAATTACCGTATAATGTCATATTAGGTATTGATTTTATCCGTGAGAACAAGGTCATCATAGACCTAGCGCAAAACTGCATTAAAATCCAAAGAGAGGATGTGGATGAACAAAACATTAACCTACAGGAACAGGATGCGAAAATAGGAGAACAGGTATGGCATGTGGAAGAAGTAACGGAAGAAGGTTGTAAGGACATAGAAAGGATATTTGAAGTCCTCAACATAGAACTCGAAGATAATTTGGAAACTGAGTTCGAGACCAACCTGTCAGGAAAAGTACAGGAAGCCAAAGTTAACCTCGAAAATAAGGAACAATTACAGGAATTATTATTAAATTTTAGGGACGTATTTGATTCCAAGCCAGGGAAGATTGAAAATTTTAAATATGCGTTCCAAGTCAATGATTGGGCACCGTTCAGACAAAAACCATACCCGGTTGCGGAAAAACATTACCCACAAACGAAGAAAACACTGCAGGAGATGATGAATGCAGGTGTTATAGAAAAGATGGCGACACCATATGTTAGTCCATTAGTGATTGTGAGTAAACCGGATAGCTCAGTAAGGGTGTGTCTAGATGCAGAAATTTAAATGCAAAAATCATACCAGAAAATGATTCGGCACCACCCATAAAAGAAATACTGAGGAAGTTCAAAGGCAAGAAGATTTTTACAAATATTGACATGACTTCTTCGTATCATCATCTCGAACTGGAAGAGAAAACCAGCTTGTTGACTGGATTTCAGTTCGACCAACAAACCTATTGTTTTAGGAGATGTCCGTTTGGATTGAAGACCGCGGGATCTGCCTTAATAAGAGCGCTTGATCGAAACTTGTCAGAGGAAGTGAAAGATTGCACTATCCGTTATGTAGATGATATTTTGCTTACTTCGGAGAATATTGAGGAACATTTAGAAAAATTGAAGAAATTATTAGAAGACTTAAGAAGGGCAAATTTTAAAATCAATTTAAAGAAGTCAAATTTTTGTCAAAGACAAGTAACATATTTAGGGCATGTGATTGATAAGGATGGAGTTAAACCAAATCCATGCAAATTAGAATCGATAATATATTTTCCAAGGCCTTTGAAGGTGAAGAACGTTCGCCAGTTTTAGGGATTGATTGGTTTCTTCTCAGGACATTGTCCATCATACACAAAAACTGTTGCACCACTACAGGACCTTCTAAAGAAGGGGGGCAAGTGGAAATGGACGGAGGAAACAGAAAAAGCATTTGTGGAGGCCAAGGAAATGCTCTTAAACTATGTGAAGCTAGGATATCCTGATTTTAATCAGAAATTTATAATTCAAACAGATGCATCTCAGATTGGAATAGGGGCAATGCTATATCAGGAAAACCCGGATAACCCTGATAAGAGAAATTATCTAGCTTTCACAAGTCGGAGACTGAAACCACACGAGAAAAATTATACGATCAGCGAGATCGAGCTGTTAGCGATATTGCACGCGCTGCAATATTGGCGAAAGATCGTATATGGGTTTCAAGTCATTTTATGAACGGATCATAAAGTCTTAACCTTTTTGATGAAGACTGATTTATCCAGTCAAAGGTTGATGCGTTGGGCTTTATACATTCAACAGTTTGATGTAAAGATAGAATACTGCCCAGGAAAAGAAAATATAGTTCCAGACTATTTAAGTAGACAGCCAGAGTCCACAGAAGAGGAAGTAATGGCTATTGATTTGGAAGATAGGGATCAGCGTACTCTAAATGAGTTAAGGAGCATTAGTCAATGGCAACGTGAGGATCCATGGATGAACATGCTCATATCCTTCCTTGAGGGAAGTTTGATAAGGGGAACACCAGCATACACGGAAGCTAATAAGATAGCACAGGATTACACATTTTATAATGGATTATTATATAAGTTTGTGGACTCTGACCATACACGATTAAGGATCGTTGTACCTGCAATTTTGCAGAGGAAAATAGTATGGTTAGCCCATAGATCGTTCGGACATATGGGAGTCGACAAAACAGTCTCGATGCTGAAAGAAGCATTTGTATGGCCGAGACTGAGAGAAACTGTAAGGGACACGCTAAAGACATGTGATCTATGTCAAAGGATCAAACCAAATGCATTTCTGATGAGACAAAAGCCTATACCATTGTAGCCCGAAAGGCCAGGTCAAATCATATCTATTGATAACTTTGGACCTTTGCCCAAGGCAAGAAGAGGAAATCGACACATAATGGTGGCTATGGATGTCTTCACTAAAATGGTTGTCCTTGCTCCCATACAGAAGACTAGTACCAAACAGGTGTTAAAACGACTTAAAGAAAAAGTGATACCGATTCTGGGAAAACCTGAGAATTTGTTGTCGGATCACGGTAGTTGTTTTACCAGTGTAGAGTTCAGACAAGAATTAGAAAGACTTGGAATACGTCAGATTTTGTCAAGTATTCGCCATCCTGAGGCAAATCCTGTAGAAAGAGTGATGAGGGAGACGGCCAAGTATTGTAGAATATACTGTGCCGAAGAAAATTGGAAGTGGATAGATATCTTGGATATTATCGAATTTTGTATAAACAATACAATCCATGAATCTACGGGAGAGATACCAATAACGTTACATCGGAATGAGCAACCAGAGAGACCTTGGAGTCTGGTAATTCCTAGGCCAGCAGACGCTCAGCCTGGAAGAGATGTACGTATTAGAAGAGCCTTTGAGCATCTAAAAGCTCAAGCCGACAGGAGACAAAGAAGAAATAGCCACAAGAGGTACCATCGGCCACTATTAGCAGGGGAAATGGTGTTAGTAAAAAGACCCGCCATTTCGGATCCAGGGAACCGCGTGTACAAAAAGTTCCAGAAAATGTACCACGGACCGTATCAAATAATAAGGGATTTGAGAAATAATGCCTATAGAATTCGGCACTGTGAAACGAATCACGAAGTGACCACGAATTCAGCAAATTTAAAAGTGTATTACCCTCCCGAAGACTTCGATGAAGCAAATGAACAAGCCCTGGTTATGGAACAATTTAGAGATGAGGAATCCACTTTTGATAGAAACGAGAATGAGATAGAAAAAGGAAACAGAGCTCAAACATTCGAGTGCGAATGCGAATTGGAGAAATTATATTGGGAAATAAAAGAAATAATTGATTTTATTGAAGAAGAAAATTTCAATTTAAGAAAGGAGAATGATGAAATAAAGGAACGGGTAGGGATAGACCACACCCGTAAAGAAGAATGAGGTTCTGGAAACCTGAAGTCCAGACAAATAAAAAGGGGAAAGAAAGGGTAGGGACAGAGCGTACCCAACCGACACAATTACCGGATATGACTTAAAAAGATGAAAGAAATCCAATTATCGTGGGATTTTTAAGGAATAAAAATCAGAAGGTACGGATAACGTTATGATGGCTTCGACAGTTAAAAGGAAAAATAAGATTTTTATAAATAATTGAAATAAATTTCCTCAAAATTTTTCGAAAATGTATTTACCTAAGGAGGGGAGAGATGAACCCATGTACCATAGGCTTCAAAGAGGGGTCGAATCCATGTATTTTGTGAAAGGAATGAAAGAATCATACAGTCTCTAAGGGAACGGAGAGAGATTTAAAGCCAGGATTCTAGTCTAACATTGCGCAAGCTGCAGGACCAGGTGTTCATAAGATGAGCTCATGCCTCTTGACATTTATAAGGGAGCCCGTCATGGATATAAATAGAACGAGTGGAAAATTGGACTGTAAGACGAAGAAGCTTGACTCGGAAATTGCTCTTACGTTGCAGGAAAATGGCAACCTCGCCGCTGAGTCAGAACAAGAATAATTAAATTTAACCCGTTTGCGAGTATAAAAATAAGTAAACAAATACAGTACGGTGAATCATTTCGGATTAAAGATTTTTGTGTAAAGAAAAACCCTTTAATAATTGCACAGGAAAAAACTGCAAACGCAAGTATACGTCATTGGGGGTTCACTGGGACCCAAGGAGTGGGAGAATTAAAAATGAACAGCACCACCCACACAGTTGAAGACGAAAAATTAATTAATATCTCGGAAATGCACGATCGATTTCCATGCACAGGAAGATCATTTTACGTCTGGAAGACGAGCTTTCTGGAGATATCATTTTTATAAGTGTACGACAATTAGTTCAAAATTTGGTTACGAAAAGGACTAGAGTTTTATCTTTTTGTGGATAAACAGTATAAAGCTCCTGGCAGAGCCAGACCAAACATGCAGTTTACGATAGCCCAGGGAGGCGTTACTCTGCATCAGTGCAATGCAGTCATTCCGACAGCCCGAGAGGGGGCGTCACTCTGTATCACACCGCAGGTATTATTAGTCCGTCCAGGGGGGCGTGACGTTGGAGCATCACATCGTTCGACTTGAGACTCCTGAGGGAGGCTATGCTACAAGTTCGCCGAGTGTAGGCCAGTTACGATAGGAGTGCGCTACGCTGATGGTTAGCAGTTCGAGACTCTGAAGAGTCCTAAAGAACACTAAATATACGGACTTTAAAGCAATATCGTCATAGTAAGATACAGCGATCAGTAGGGAACTTCGAGTTCCAGAAGAACACTACTTCGATACAGTTACGAAGTTATAAGAACTCTAACAAATAAACGGCGTTATGTCCAGTAAAGACATTGTTAAAGACACTAAGTCCTGTAAAGGACAAGAATAAACAGTAATTACGATCGCGAAAGATAGAAGTTCTAGCAAAAGGAACTTAGGAACTTAGGTTCGAAACCAGAGGGAAAACGTACTCTAGTGAGGAAACGTCAAATAATATATGATAGACAGTATACGGTCCTCGAAGGGAGGCCAAGATATAGAAACTATAGGGTACGATAGACAGTGTACGGTCCTCGAAGGGAGGCCAAGATATCGAAACTATAGGGAGCGATAGACCACCATATATAAATAGAGGTGACGGCAAAGTAAAGACATTTATCGCCTAGTTCAAGCAGATAAAGTGAAGCCGAGTAATAGACAATAGAAGCGGTTTTGAGAGACTGAAACCAGTAGTTTCCACTGTAGGAGAGAGAAACTTTGAACGAGTAAAATCACACGTCCAATGCAGGTTGATAGGATTCATATCAGGGATCGTCAACAGCCGACAGAAATCGTCAAAATCGTTGAGATACGCTCGTGTGATAGAAGCGAAGTGTAAATATTGTAAGAAAAAATTTAAGAGTATCATTTTAAGTGTTTTATGTAAGTGAAAGTGTTTTATGCAAAGTGATAGGTGTTATAATATGTACCAGAATAATATTTTTTAGAGTTTTAATGTGTGTTCTAAACGGATACACCAGTGTATCAAAAATGTTGCTAGTGTTAAATGTATTGAATATGTGTCAAGAAATGTTTGTACACGAGATGAATTTGTACAATATGGAGTAAGTCAAGAAGGTGGGCCAAAATGATGCATCGATCGAGAATAAAGGTCAGAAAACGACCTTAGACATGTGAGTAAAGATTTTCATTATGTTTTGGTGTCGGGAAAATTTTTTGTGTACAATTCCACCGGAGTTTTGAGTAAAAGGGATGTTTTTAAATGAATAATAATTAAATAAGGACGCGATCTGAACAAAAATAAAGTTTTGAGAAATAATAAATAATTATGTGAAAGAATAAATCCTGTAGAGGAAATGCATGGAATAAAATGTCAGTGTATTTGACGAATGTTATAAAAGCAAGCGTAATAATAATAATTATAGCAAAGATATTTAAATAAAGGTAAATTTGAATTATATGAAAGAAATAGCTTTTGAGCTTTTGTAAGGAATGAAGACATGATGTGAATAATAATAATAATAATAATAACAAGGTAAAGAAATCTAAATAAAGATTAAATTGAATGATATAAAAGTATAGAGCATTGGAGCCTTAACAAATGTATAAGACATGATGTGAATGCATGTTCTTAAAAATGGAGCGATTTATTGTCAACGGAAAAGATAAATATAAAAATTGAGATATGTATCAATTGTTACTATGAAATTTATCAGTTCTTGGAAGACATTTGGCCGTATAGTAATGTGTAGCAATGGAACGCAATTAAATAAAAAGTCACGCTAGGAATGCGTGGAATTTAAATGTACTTGGTAAATTACTTATGAGGGGTAGTTGATTGTATTCAATTGAGATATGTTGTAAGTCCTCTAAGTGTGACGTAGATCACGAGGCCATGTGTATGTTCTAAAGGGAGCAAATGTATGGTATTATTGAGCGTAGGTCCTGTAAGCTACGGCTAGACCCTAAATCGCATTTTGTATAAGTCCTCAAATGTGGAAATAGTTCCCGAGGCAAGTTAAGAGATTCGAACCGAGAATCCTCTTGTTGTTAAAGCCCCTAATTATTCGTCGTAGAATGTGTATTACTCTTCACAATCAATGAGGACCCTTCATAATTAATAAATGCCAAGATTACGAAAGTGGTTTTTGAGCCCAAAAATATTGTTGATAGTAAAACGAGGAGTAGAATGCCATGTCTCCCCAAAGAACTGAAAATGAAAGGGAATGTTTGTTTTAAAAGCATTGAGGAGAGCTCCAACTGCGGACGAGACGGGAGGGTTCCCCGCACTGTCATAAATCACACTCAAGTAATTGACCAGACCCTCGCCGCATGAGGGTTGAGGAAAAGGCTGTTTGTAAGAAGTAATGAATACACCGTGAGTGTTTAAAGCTGTTAATGACCCGGGCGTTGAACCGAGGTCCTTGTAGATTAATATTATCGCTTGCCAGTTCAGATCGTAGTTTTCTTATGTGATAATAGTCTTATAAGACAAACAATATAAATAAAAATCCCTGTTGTAATGTTGTATGGAAATAGGAATCCACGAGTTTTATAAAGGTAACTAGATTTCGGGAGTAATCATAGTTTTTGACTTTGTCAAGTAATCTTTATAACTCTGGAGTACACAAGTAGTTTCCCGATCACCGTAGTGAAATTGCAAAACTTGAGAGAGGTGGTAAATGCTAAGAACATGTGAAGTGCCCAAATATTGAAGTGGATAATTAACATGTTATTTTAAATGTAATTATATATTTGTTTTGATGATAAGAAAAGATAAAAATAGTTCTTGAGGTGTACAAAAGTATGACACCATTATTATGGAAAGTATCGAGCCAAAGAAGCTCGTAGTTATATGGAACTTTAAGATAGGTACTTTATGGAAGTGAAAATAATCATGAATTATTAGTTTTAAAGAAAACCATGTGTTTTAATCTAATATCTGTTTTATTCTTACGTTATTCCTTGTTCACTTTGAACAAGTAGAAAGATATTGGTCAGAAGTTTATTTGTTTTATTGTTTGTAGCGCCATAATTTTGATTAATTAAATATGTTAAAATAGGAGTTGAGTTTGTTGTTATTTTTGCAAGTGTATCCTCTATTTAATCCAAAATATGTAAGTCACAGAGTGGGAGAACTTACCGCAGCCCCGAAAATCCCGAATTGAGCAATGCTGGCATACTGTGATTTGCATATTTCTTGCTGCAAGGGCACACTACATTTGTGCCAATTTTAGAATAGCTCCCATGTATACCTTCCAAGATATCCAACATGGAGCACAAATTTCTCGTGCGTTTTTTTAGCAGTTGGTAGCACTGGCATCTTTTTCAAATATGGGCCTGAGATATTCCGGTATACATCTTTACTCATACTAAATTTGGTTTCGATTGCTGCAGCCATTTAGGAGTTGATAGGGTGGTCACACACACAGCCAGACAGACAGAAGGACAGACAGACAGACAGACAGACATAAGGACAGACACATTTTCCCGGATATATCTCATAAGTCTACTTTTACCTCATTTTTGAAAAGTGTGAAAAGTAGGCTAAAAATGAATGTGATCTCGTCAATGGCGTTGTCTTGGCAACCTCTGACAGATCATCCCTCATCAATTTAAAAGCGTTGTTATGGTAACCTCTGATGGCACTTGGCATTTTTTTAAAATTCCGAAATCATTTTTCTCATCCCTTGGCGTAATGGTGGGTTATATCAAAAATTCTTTCAGACAAAAGTTTTAGGTAATTATTAGGGGAATATTTTCCATTTTGTACGGTTTTGATATTGTGCCTATTAAGGGAGATATGATTAATGTTTCCCGAAAAACCCACTTTTTTCCACCCCTTTGGTCAATGGTTGGTGCTATCAAAAAACTTATTTGACATAAATGTTTGGCACTTATCGGACACATATTATGAACTTTGAATGGATTCGATATTTCACGTATTAAGAGAGTTATAGCGAAATTTCCCTTTTTCGAAAAAAGCCCCCATTTTCACCCCCTTCGACCGATTTTGCCCATTAACAAACTCGACCGAGATTTTATAGGGATACATATTATGTAAAAAATTCAAATTGATTGGTGCAAAATTACCGCAGTTATCGTGTCCACAAGAAACTGATATATATATATAGATGGATAGATATATACATAAATTATATATAAACTTCTGAACTGACGGTGGTTTTGGGGTCTGGGGGATGTGAAACGCGAAGATATGTCGAAATTTTCCGGAAGTCGAAACATGGTACCCATTGCAATAGTTAGCTTTCTAATGAAATCTACCTAAAAGAAGATCTGAATATAAACTGTCTCGCTTTTGCAGATGACATTGCTTTGTTCGCTAATACAATGGAAGAGGCCACTGATCAACTTAATAAACTACAAACCATAGCTGCTAAAACTGGACTTAAAGTGGCCTTCATTAAAACTAATTTTATCACAAATGTCAAAGATGCCTCAAAATTCATCACGATTGGTCTGCAAAAAATAAAAAAAAGTCCGAAAATTTAAATACCTAGGGGAATGGATTACCCCTAATAATTTAGAAATAGCTGCCATTGAGAGCAGATGTAACAAATTGGAAGGTGCCTTTCAAACCTGCAAAAACATTTACAAAAGTAAAAGCTTGTCCCGGAATGTCAAACTTTGTCATTATAACACAGTAATTAGGCCGCCAGCACTGTATGCCGCAGGATGCTTACAGATGGCAAACAAAGGTCCATTGAGAAAATTAGAACTTAAGGATCGGAAAATTCTAAGGAAAATATTAGGACCAGTGAATGATAATGGTACTTACAGAAGAAGACATAACAATGAATTATTTGAACATATAGAAGATTTGGTGAGTGTGATGAGAAAAAGGAGAATGTCTTTCTTTGGACATTTGGAGCGGATGGAGCATCATCGACTTTCATATCGAATCCACTCATCAATATCTTTAAAAAATTCCTATTGTAAATGGCCGATGCAAGTTAAAAAGGACCTAACAGAAGCTCGAATCAATCAAGCTCTGGTTTGGGATAGGAACCTGTTCAGAAAGGTGGTTAAATCAACCAGTAATCTACACCCTTTAACATCTGTGATGCCTCGCCCTCACTGCAAGTGGACGGATGAAAGGAGAGCAGAACATTCGTCAAGAATGAAGATCTACTGGCAGACAAGAAAACAAGCATTACAGTGATCATATGAGTGAAGAACATCGTGGTTCTTTTATGGCCGAAACGTCTCAAAAAAAAACTATAAAATAAATGCATAAGTCGCATGAATTTTTCTAGTGACTTGCCAAAGTATGTCTCCAATACAATGTCGTCTTCAGGTGGAATACTGTTACGATAAACGTAATAGTTTATGGTATACCTTCCCCTAAACTTCGACGATTCAGTTGATTCTTATTTGTATGCTCTCTCTGATTTATTGTGTGTGTGTTGGGCAACACAATTCGCAGATCATTTATTTAAAACTATAATGTAATTTGTTGGCAAAATTGTTACAATAACAAGCAAATCAAAGTGAATAAAGCGTTTGAGAAGAACGATCTAAGAAGCCGAGATGAAGCAAAAGTATGCTATAGTTGACAATGGTAAACGTTATAGCGCTGTTACAAGTCGTGAATCGTCACTTGTGCAAGAAAAGCAACACGCTTTGTAACATATCATGCGTTATAATACATAGCAAGTTGGAGTTAGGTTACCAACGCGGGATTATTAAGATAGTTATAAAAGTAAAATCATATGTTTCAATTGTCATGGTAGTCGTTATAGCCAACAAAGTTAACCCCTGACACTATCCAGCCCATGACGGGCTAAGGCCGACCAAGCGACCGCTGCCCAGCCATTCGGCCTGCAGATATTGGGGTGACGCGTGATCAGCGCGTCGGGTCCCCTCGGCCGTTAATCTTGGTTTTCGTGATCGGGGCGCTGTCTCACTGTCAGACAGCTACTCAATTTTCCTCACGAGGCTGAGTGCATCCCGTTCCAACCCTCACGTCAGTTTTAAAATCCCTGACGGAGCCGGGGATCGAACCCGGGGCCTCCGGGTGAGAGGCAGGCGCGCTACCCCTACACCACGGGGCCGGCAGTCGTTATAGCGCTGTTACAAATCGTGAATCGCCACTTGCAAGAGACACTTGTAAACACATCATCCGTTAAAATATATAGCAACTTGGGTTAGGTTTCAAACGCGGGTTTAATAAGATGGAATGATAAAATGAATTTGAAGTAAGGTGATTGCATTGGGGTTTAAAATATAAATAACATGAGTAGTAATCATAAAAATTAATCGATAAAGAAAATGAAATACAAATGTTATAAAATTAATTGGTGAAACGTATTACGGCAATATTATACACGTGATATATTATGCTTTAATTAGGGTATGAAATCTAAAAAAGAAGAAGAGGATTAAGGAAGAAATAAGGTAGTTAAATGGTGTCTTATGGGGGATGGAGTCTTGTAGGTCTGCGATGGGCAAAATTAAATATCATCGATAAAAGGGGGTTATTGTCATTAATAGTTTCATTCAGATTATGACAAGCATCTAGCTTCTGGTTGATGTATATGTCTATTCTTTCAAGCATGTCTAATATTCTACCCTTATCTGTTAAATGAAGTATCGTTAAATCTGTGTCTATTGAAGTGAAAGAATGAAGTGATTCATTGTTATGTTCAGCAATACTAGAATGTTTTATATCTAATTGCGATTACTTGTTCATGATAACGTTGACGAAATGTACGTCCAGTTTGGCCTATGTACGTAGATTGACAATCGTTGCATGTTAGTTTATAAACTCCAGATTTATTAAATATATTCACTTTATTCAAAGTACTAAAATTATATAATAAGTTGGCTGTAGTGTTACCTGTTTTGAAAGCTATTCTGCAATTTATTTTTTTAAATATATTTGTTATTCCATTATCTTATTTGATAAATATGTAAAACTTATTATATCTCTATCTTTTGATTTTTGTTGAAGTGTGCAAAAAGGTTTATTCTTAATTCTATTTAAAATTTTATTTACGAAATTCCTATTGATCCATTAAGTTCAGCGATATCATAAATTATGTTAATTACATGAACATAATCTGTAGATTCCCTAGGCCTATTTAATGCCCTATGAATAAGGCTCTAAAATGTTGATGCTTTATGGGATCCAGGACGTAAAGAATCATTACGAATTACGTTGGATGTAGTCGTTGGTTTTCTATACAACTTGTATGTGAAAAATCTTTGTTTCTTGTTAATGTAATATCAAGATAGTTTAGTGTACCATTTATTTCTGAATCAACAGTGAATTGAATGATGCGATCAAAACTGTTTACTTTTGATAACAAATTATCAATGTTGTCTAAATTATTGTCAATGATAACGAATATGTCACCCACATATCTTCCCCAAAATTCTAAACCAGGTGTTTTGTTAACTATATGTTTATATTCTAGACGGTCGATATAAATGTTGACAATTATTCGGTATGAAGGAAACCCCATTTGTTGATATATTTTATTGTTAAATTTGAAGAAATTGTTTTCAAGAGTGAATGTCAGAAGGGTTATAAATTCAGTAATTTCCACTTTACTTAGTCCACTGGCTTCTGATTAATTATCTTTGATTATGTTGATAGTTGATTTTATGTTTGTGTACATGTCTGTAATATCAAGAGAATGGATTTAATATGAAGGGATATTTGGAATATTTTTTGTTTTGAGGATGAATTCACTTGAATTATTGAATGAAGTGTTAGCCTTGAAATGGTAATGGAATTTCAGAAATTTCTGTATATATTTTGCTAACTTGTGAGTCGGATTATGTACATTATTGACGATTGGCCTAATAGGTATATTTGGTTAGCGAATTTTAGGAAGAGCTCTTAATGTAGGTAATTTTGGGTTCATTTGACGAAGTTTTCATGTCATTGTGTTCAGAAAGAAACAGAGTATTTTTAAATAAACTTTTCATATTTCGTTGTAAAGAATCGGTAGGATCTTTATCAAATTTTTGGAAATTATTTCCCTGTAAAAAATACTCCGTTTTTGCGATGTATGTGTCCTCATCAAGATTAACTGTTACTGCTCCTTTGTCTGCCTTAGTGATGATTTCTACGTTCGTTGCCAAGAGCCGACTGCGGTGGCATCTAGTAGCTAAATTCTGAACTAGGCCTAGTAGTCGTTGACGGTGGCGCTTGGTGGCAAAAGTAGGAAATATTTGAAAAATTCTAAGTTGCAGTACTTAAATTAATAAGCAGATAACACACACTAATACAGTCAACACAATTAACACCGGTTATCTGACAGATTCTACACACACCCAAAGAACACGGAGCTACATGACCCCGCAGCCCCTAATCTTAAGAACCAACCAGCCAGTGATGATTAACTGGTTAATACAAGTTTTATTCTTGATGCTTCGAATGATTGGAATGTGACTTTGGTTGGATTGATCATGATTTATTAACTTAGTAAGTTGTTTTTTAGTTTCATGTCGTAATGAATCTTGTTCATCGGGGAATTTGCTTATTGCTGTTTCTATTTCTGTTACTGTTTGTTTTAGGTTCTGTAAATTGGTAATCATCGGCCAATTGTGTTTTGGGCCTTTACTTAATAACTTCAATTCATCACTGGTGAAATTGGTGGATGAAAGCTTTTGCACTGGGGAAATATGATTAGTTTGTTGCTTCAATTTATGTTTTTTTTTTGTTCTTTAAGTAAGGCTAATTTGTTATTGATAGCGAGTTATTTCTTTTCAATAGCCTTGGATAGTTTATGGTCTAGTTTCTCTTGGAAAAGGGTCCATTCCAATTTTGAGAGGGTATTAATTAGCGATAAGTGTAGGGTATAGCATTGTTGGGATAAATTGTGTTCTTTAATGTTAAGAAATTTTAAAGCATCTCTTAACCAAATGTTGTTTACTTTGATTTGTGTTCTATGTGTATAAATAAACAGACGTCCTTTGAACTGATTGAAGATGTTTGGTAACGAGTTGAAAAGCTTGGCATTCCTTAATGAATGCAATGTCCCTTATTAAATTAGAAAGTTTAACTCTTAATATACTAAACTTGTTTAAAGATATGTACGGTTGGATTGCTCCTTCACAAAATGCGTAAACATTGACCATAATGACAATGGTATTAATTAATAACCGTGTTGACAGATAGTACTATCTTATTAAAACCGCCTCGTCAAACACTAAAGAAACGTTTAATTACATTATTAATCGTACTTGTTTCGGTATTTCATTGATACCTGGCTCAGCGTGATTGATATTAAATCTCAAAGCTAGTAAACATAACCAAAAAGAAATGGGTATCCTTACAAAAGTTGTTTTAAATAAAAAATGGAAAAGCATGCAAATATAGTAAATGCCATTTTTTAAGTGATAGTAAAATGATGTTATTAAAATAAGAGTTCTACCTCATAAACTGCCTACGTCAATACTCCATTCATTTTGTTCGATAATGTAGTGACAGAAGATGTCGCTGACAGACGAATGAAGAAGAGAAAAAATGTAGCCTAAATTGTCGCTTCAACTGGAACAAAATTTGTGAGAAAAAAAACGTAACAAATATTATATCATACCCTACAGTCTTCTAACTGTTGTGTATTTACTTGAGTTAACATGAACATTCTAGAAAATGTTGTGTATTTACTTGAGATAACACGAACTTTCTAGTTCCTATGCCCAGAACATTCCAATCTGGAACATTCGAATCTGGATCCTTCCATATACTATGTTGATATGCACCCGCAAACTATAGACGTCAGTTCCACGCTAGTTCCGCTCAAGGTAGTCCCCCTTGTGTATCGTTGTGTATCAACTAGTGTTAAATAAACCGTTCTTTTATATTACCAAGTGTGTGTAATTTATCTTGTGTCTCCCACGATATAACAGTGGTGTCAGAAGTGAGATAAGATAATTAACTTTGTGAAACCGAGCGTACTTTCTAACCTCAACGCAAGTGTTGCACCGAACGACGTTCATCGCAGTGCGTGTTGGAAATACTAAACTAAGTGAACTTTCTAACCTCAACGCAAGTGTGTGCACCGAAAGTTCATCGAAAGTGCGTGTTAGAAATACTGTTCTCCACTCATCTTCACCATGCCAGACTTAACCTCTGAGCAACTCCAACAATTCTCGGCAATGATCGTCGACGCTATCCGACAGACAATAGGGTCAACAACGGCATCAGATCCTCGACCGCCAAAATTTACAATGCAACCTTATCGTGCTACCGACGGGACGACTGTAGCCGACTATTTCACTCGCTTTACCTGGGCGCGCAATCTGAGCAAGGTACCGACGGATTAACACGCACATTTTGCACGAGTTTACATGGGATATTAACTCAATGATGCCCTGAAGATCGTGGTGAGTCCTAATGATGCGGAAACTCTGTCATACAACGAGATTCAATCTAAGCTGAAAGGCCACTTCGACGCCACACGCAACAAGTTTGCTGAGAGCACCAAATTTCGGAGGGTAATGCAGAAGCAAGGGGAAACCATCGCTAGTTTCACCTTAAGACTGCGGCAGGCTGCAACGTTTTGTGAGTATGGCACCTTCCTTGATCGCATGTTAATTGATCAAATGCTCGCAGGGTTGGAATCACGAGAAATGTGCGAAGAGATTAATGCAAAACAACCAGAGAACTTCACCGCGGGATATGAAATCGCGCACGCACTCGAAGCTACTCGCATCACCACCAACGAGGTCAAAACAGCTTCCGCTACGTCTGAATCAACCAATCGGATTGGATACGAGAAGCCTCTGTCCAGGAAGAACAGCAACCAGCAGTCGCCACGCAGTAAGTCAGCTCATCAAAATCAGGGGTTTTACAACCTAACCAGACAACACCAATGGCCACATCAGGCAAACCAAAGTACATCCCAAGACAACAAATCTACATGTGCAGGGTGCGGTGATGCCCACTCTCGCAGTCAGTGCAGGTCCCTGAACGCCAAGTGCCTGAAGTATGGCAAGAATGGTCACATCGGAAAAGTTTGCCGATCAAAATCGAGGAAACATCGAACTCAAACCGAGTGACCGGCGCCCCCTGCTCAACCATGAGCAAATCAAAGCTAAGTATGCTCAAACTAGGTTTTGTGTTGCAGAGAAACGATCCTAACTTCGTCAGTTACACTGGCCATCCGATCAAATGCATTGGCAAAACGACAGTGTGCGCCGCCATCGGAACGACAACCAGGGCGCCCTATTAAAATGAACATATTCTTGGCGTGCCTCCTAGCTGCATCACTGGAACCAACTAGAAAAGAAAGGAGTACGCAGTGGAAATGGATGTTAATTTCTGACCTGTGCTGGGCCCGTACTTGCAGGCCAGATGTGCCGAGCGACTCCAGACTCCGTGAAGGTGGTCCCACGACGAGTGGTAGGAATACCCTCCTGGTGCTAGACAGCTAGAATAAGTTAGGCCTAGGGTTGAAGAGAGAGAGAGAGCAGCCCGATCGTCAAACACTACTAAATAAGACACATGGATAAAGAAATGGAAATTTAATTATAGTGAAATCGAACACACAAAAAAACCGGCCAGAATAACACACTCAAAGAAAAGAGTACCCTAGGGGTCAAATACAGTCACTTTCAAACGGGAAGGATGATTATAAACAATAAATAACTTACAATAATAAATAACGGAAACAAATAAAATAAATACCTGTGCCACTTCCAATAAAAATGATGTAAAAAGGGAGGAGGTAATTGACCAAAAGACAATCGAGCCGGTCGCTGGTCAACAACAATCACTTCTCAGCCTAGAGATGGATGGTTGTCATGACGACCACAAATAACAAGCATAGCAAAGATAAAACAAGAGGCTGTGTGCGTGTCGCAGAGGCTGTGGCGAGCAAAGGGGATGCGATCGAGCTGGCAGTCCCCAGAGAAAAGAAAAGCAAAACCAAAGATACTATAAGAAGAAACAAATGACGTCAGGTGTCCGTGAAATATATCAAGATACATACACGCAGTCAAACACACAAAATGCCAGCCGACGATGCAGAAATAAAACTCAAAGCAACTCGTGCTTGTAGGTAGTCTAGCAAAATATGCTAAACCTATATAGTCCCCAACTTACGTTCCGAGTTCGAGCTGAATACGGTAAGGCCTACTTAAAGTTACCGCCGTGATCCAGTTGCCCGAAGCATGGAATGAAGGGAAAACATAAGGGCTAAAATATATGGTGTCATGCCTCGTGTTGGGAGAATGGTCGAAACGCCAACGTCCACAAACCACGGGAGACCCATTCGAAGATATGCCCAATCAAAACAGCATCAATGCACCTGGCAGCAAGAAAAACATACACTCACAAAATCACTCGCAGATATATTTCACGGCACAAATAAAAGGTTAAACGAAGACTCAAACAAAATAAAACAGGAGACCGCCATTTCGATCGGTTCCACAGCAAATCCAAGCACACGACGAAGATCAAAAAGAAAGGTTAAATTTAGGAAATGAGCATAGTGGACACAAGGTTAGATGTATTACTTACATGAGTAAATGGAAGGCTTCGGCATAATAACAATGTTAAATAAAAAGGAAAAACATTACATTTTAAATAATAAGGCGGAGAGCCTCAAGGCACGTCCGGACAGAAAGTATCTCACATGGCGTCTCAGTCAACCGGGACGGCCGCCAAAGAAAATAAAGAAATGAGAGATGTTAAACATGGCTCATAATGCTGCAGGAGGTTACGATCCATAATTGCTGGTCACTTCACTTTTCGGCCGCTGTGACGCCTGTTTCATGTCCTTTTAACATGATGAGGTCTCTCCCTTATCATTTTACATGGATTTCAGAAAGAGTGGGGATAGGTGGGCCACAGTGAGACAGAAAAATGTATTTTAGTATACTGTCTTATTTTTCAATATCTGAAAATGTCTTTATATACTGAAATAGAAACTGATTGTTGCTCATCAATTTCATACCCTTAGAATGTATAGAGCATCCTCACTTTTCTGTAAAAATAATAAATTGTGAACATGTTGCAGCCGCCTCACTGTAGCCCACCCGTGGGCCACACTGAGCCACAATGAAAAACTTTTATTTTAACTGGTTAAATACATAAACACTTAAACAAAGAATTAATGCCAGAAAACACTAAAGCACATTCAGATTCCCAAAATTAAAAGCAAATTTGAGATAAGACTTTTGTCTTTTCGTTATGCCATATGCAAAGGGACCAGCAACAGTGATCTTATGCATTTTGCGCTGACTGAAGCAATATCTGCAACCTCTGGGTAAAAGAAACTGCCTATCATTTTAGCACTTTTTTCTTAAAAACTTCACTTCGTAATCTCCTTCTTCTACATCCCGTTTCACTTCCCCGACGTAGAATCTGGAGTGTTTCGCAGGAAACTTGACCAGAATGAAGTCACCTTCCTTAGGCTCGCGAACAAGTTGGTAAAATGTTACTAGCTCTATTTCTTCATTATCTGAAGAACTGTCTGAATAAGAAGGATCATCAACATCATCATCCATGGAAATATCTGCTGCCTTCTTGGATTTCAAGTTCCTTAGGCGGAACAAACTTTTCTTGCAACTCTTTTGATTTGTTTTCTTATTTATTGATTTAAGAGCAAGATTGTATTTTTCTAGGGTGTCCATTGGAATGAAAGATCTCCCCTTTTCTCTCCTAGACCTTGACTCTGCCCCCTCCTCAGCTGAGGGGTAGCTTCGTATAACTTTTGGGCAGATTCCAAACCACTTTGTTTAGAAATGTTCGTGCCAGCTGCCTCATGGTAGCCTAGTGCTGTTTCACTGGAAGTTTTGTTGCCATCTTGTGTGACTTCTCTATCCGTCACAGCACACACCAGAAAATCTTGATCTTAAAATACATCGGCATCAAAAGGTAAGATTCCTGTTGCGAAATCCAGACATGATGTTTGATGGAGTCATTGCTCGTTGGTGTGACTGGCCAATGAACCCTGCAACATCATAAATAAAAACAGTTTTTCCAGGATTTGACATCACCCACGAATCAACAGCAGTGTTGTAGAACACCTTAAAGGGCCCGAACACTGAAACGTCCAGTGGCTGTAGACGATTGCTGCAGTGAGGACGGATTGCTAAAATTGTAACACGACTTTCCTTGGCGATAACAATTGCTTCAATCGTCAAATGGCTTTCGTGATTGTCCATAATCAAGAGAGATGGATTCTCTGGCGAGGAATAGGAATGCTTCAAAAAATGCCTTAAAACTTCTACACATAGTTCACCGTTCATTTACCCAGACTGTGTTGCCAGTCCGAGACTTCCAGTTGGGGCTCCTTGAAGCATGTGGTCCTTAAAATGAATTCTTGGAAAGATGATCACTGGAGAAAGAACATTCCCTGCTGCATTTATTATATAACATGCTGTTACGAGGGTGCCTTTTTCTCCACTGGTAACTTTGGCCACCTTCTTCACATCTTTCCCTGCAATTATATTTTTTGGTTTCTGAACAGTGCTGCAACCAGTTTCATCTAGGTTTAACAAACGCAGTTCAATTGAAAAGAGAGGGGAACGATGAAATATAATCTTTATTTTATTAAAGAACTGGCCCACATTATGTCTATTAAACGATGTTGTACGTGACAGACTGTAACCTTCTGGCTGTCTTAGCGTTAAATATGGATGCCGCTTCAAGTAACCTCGGACCCACTCTATACCGGATCTTTTCTCAATTTCCTATGATTCTGGACATTTAATACTAGGACTATTTCTGGATGCCATTTCATATGCCAAATTTCTGCAATCTAATAAAGTAAGACCATAACACATAGCTGAGCATGTCAACAAATAAATCTTTCAGCTCCTCTTCTTGTTTAGCAGTGAACACTTGTCGACTGTTGTATTTGGGGCACATCCTCAGGGTGTAAACATTAGGCCTAGTCTTCTTTTTCATCACATACTGAACCCATGTATCATTGGCTCCAAAAGGGGTCGAATCCATGTATTTTGTGAAAGGAATGAAAGAAACATACAGTTTCTAATGTAACGGAGAGAGATTTCAAGCAAGCGTTCTAGCCTAACATTGCGCAAGCTGCAGGACCAGGTGTTCAGAAGATGAGATCATGCCTCTTGACATTTATAAGGAGCCAGTCATGAGTATTAATAGAACGAGTGGAAAGTTTGGACTGTAAGACGAAGAAGCTCGACTCGGAAATTGCTCTTACGTTGCAGGAAAACGGCAACATCGCCGCTGTGCCAGAACAAGAATAATTAAATTTAACCCATTTACGAGTATAAAAATAAGTAAACAAATACAGTACGGTGAATCATTTCGAATTAGAGATTTTTGTGTAAAGAAAAACCCTTTAATAATTGCACAAGAGGAAAGTGCAAATGCAGCAGACGTCATTGGGAATTCACCGGGACCCAAGGAGTGGGAGAATTAAAAATGAACAGCACCACCCACACAGTTGAAGACTACAAATTAATTAATATCTCGGAAATGCACGATCGATTTCCACGCACAGGAAGATCATTTTACGTTTGGAAGACGAGCTTTCTGGAGATATAATTTTTATAATTTTACGACAATTAGTTCAAAAGTTGGTCACGAAAAGGACTAGGATTTTATCTTTTTTTGACTAAAAGGTATAAAACTCCTGGCCTCACCAAGCCAATCATGCAGTTTCAAACGGCCGGAAGGCACGTCACTAGGCTACATTACACACTGAATGCAGTGCAGTCATTCCGACAGTCCGAGAAGGGCGTTACGCTGTAACAGACATCGAAGGCAGTTTACCAGTACTTCTTGAGGGGAGAAACGCTGTATTACACCGCAGAATTAATATCCGACAGCCACGGGCGTCGCAGTACCAATAACTTGCGTGCCTCCATAAGGAGTTGCAAAGAAGAAATATTAAAGTATCGCCGTGTTGAAAAATTAGGAAAATCCTAGTTACAGGATTTAGGTCCGACAGTACAAAGTTTACCGTAAAAGTTCATAAAATACAGTTAAAGCAGGCTGCGAACTTAGGATTCAGGGCGATAGGTCTTTCAGTAAACGACCAAAAGTATCATAACGTACGGAAATACCGGAACAGCGAGATAAATAGTTTATCAATTTTAAAGAACCCGAACAGGGAAAAACAGAGTAAGGTTCGCAACGTATTCTAGAAAATTAGAAGTGCGAGAACCGAATAAGCAAGGAAGAAAGGAAACTATAGACATTGTTTCAAGAAAGCAGACGAACTATTATAAAGCACTAAGACTCGAGAAGTATTAGTTGCTAAGAAATCCATAGGTCACCGATAGGTTATCGAGGGGACCTCGATCAGAGCAGACTTTCACTAGGATCGATAAATAAGATCTAAAAGGGGAGCCGTTCAAGCTAGAGAAATAGCCGATCATCAGGAACGGGATTCGAAGAATTGCTATTCCAGGGAAGAAGTAGATGATTCGAGACTTTCGTATTCTGCAGGATAGGAAGCCGGCATTGAATAAATTTCACCCTTGGAGACGGGAGATTAAGAGGTCACGTGTGATACGTTAAAAAGGGACGGCCTAGTGATCAAAAGTTGTGAAGTGTAAATATATCAAGATTGTGTGTTAAAAGTAATATATTTTTAGTGTTTTATTGTGTGTTCTAAACGGATACACCAGTGTATTAAAAAATGTTGTCAGTGTTAAATGTATTGAATATGTGTCAAGAAATGTCTGTACATGAGATGAATTTGTACAAGATGGAGTAAGTTAAGAAGGTGGGCAAAAATGACGCATCGTACGAGAATGAAGGTCAGAAAACGACCTTAGACATGTGAGTAAAGATTTTCATTATGTTTTGGTATCGGGGAAATTTTTGTGTACAAATCCACCGGAGTTTTGAATAAAAGGGATGTTTTTAAATAAAGAATAACTAAATAAGAACGCGGTCTGAACAAAAATAAAGTTTTGAGAAATAATAAATAATTATGTGAAAGAATAAATCCAGTAGAGGAAATGCATGGAATAAAATGTCAGTGTATTTGACGAATGTTATAAAAGCAAGCGTAATAATAATAATTATAATGGAAGACATTTAAATAAAGGTAAATTTGAATTATATGAAAGAAATAGCTTTTGAGCTTTTGTAAGGAATGAAGACATGATGTGAATAATAATAATAATAAGGTAAATAAATTTGAATAAAGATTAAATTGAATGATATAAAAATATAGAGCGTTGGATCTTTAACAAATGTATAAGACATGATGTGAATGCATGTTCTTAAAAAATGGAGCGATTTATTGTCAACGGAAAAGATAAATATAAAAATTGAGATATGTATCAATTGTTGCTATGAAATTTATCAGTTCTTTGGAAGACATTAGGCCGTAAAGTAATGTATAGCGCAATGGAACGCAATTAAATAAAAAGTCACGCTAGGAATGCGTAGAATTTAAATGTACTTGGTAAATTACTTATGAGGGGTAGTTGATTGTATTGAATTGAGATATGTTGTAAGTCCTCTAATTGTGACGTAGATCACGAGGCCATGTGTGTGTTATTATATAAAAGGGAGCAAATGTATGGTAGTATTGAGCGTATGTCATGTAGGCCACGGCCGACTTTAAATCGTGTTTTGTATAAGTCCTCAAATATGGGAATGGTTCCCGAGGCATGTTAAGAGATTCGAACCTAGAATCCTCTTGTTGTTGAAGCCCCTAATTATTCGTCGTAGAATGTGTATTACTCTTCCCAATCAACGAGGACCTTTCATAATTAATAAATGCCAAGGTTACGAAAGTGGTTTCTGAGCCAAATAATATTGTTGAAAGTAAAACGAGAAGTTAAATGCCAGGTCTCTCCATAGAACTGAAAAGAAAGGAAGGTTTGTTTTAAAAGCATTGAAGAGAGCTCCAACCGCAGGCTAGACAGGGAGCCACCCTCCCAGTCATAAATCTCGCACGAGTATAACGGCCTGACCCTCATAGTATGAGGGTGGGTAAAGACCGTCTTGTAAGAAATAATGAATACACCGTGAGTGTTTAAAAGTTGTTAATGACCCGGGCGTTGAACCGAGGTCCTTGTAGATTGATATTATCGCTTGCCAGTTCAGTTCGTAGTTTTCTTATGTGATAATGGTCTTATAAGACAAATGAAATAAATAAAAATCCCTATTGTAATGTTGTATGGAAATAAGGAATCCACGAGTTTTATGAAGGTAACTAGATTCTGGGAGTAATCAAAGTTTTTGACTTTGTCAAGTAATCTTTATAACTCTGGAGTACACAGGTGTTTTCCCGATCACCGTAGTGAATTTGCAAAACTTGAGAGAGGTGGTAAATGCTGAGAAAATGTGAAGTGCCCAAATATTGAAGTAGATAATTAACATGTAATTTTAAATGTAATTATATATTTGTTTTGATAATAAGAAAAGATAAAAATAGTTCTTGAGGTGTACAAAAGAATGACACCATTATTATGGGAAAGTATCGAGCCAAAGAAGCTCGTAGTTATATGGAACTTTAAGATAGGTACTTTATGGAAGTGAAAATATTCGTGAATTGTTGGTTTTAAAGAAAACCATGTGTTTTAATCTAATATTTGTTTTATTCTTATGTTATTCCTTGTTTACTTTGAACAAGTAGAAAGATATTGGTCAGTAATTTATTGTTTTATTGTTTGTAGCGCCATAATTTTGATTAATTAAATGTGTTAAAATAGGAGTTGATTTTGTTGTTATTTTTGCAAGTGTATCCTCTATTTAATCCAAAATGTGTAAGTCACAGAGTGGGAGAACTTACCGCAGCCCCGAAAATCCCGAATTGAGCAATGCTGGCATACTGTGATTTGCATATTTCTTGCTGAAAGGGCACAGGGGGGTATATAAAGTACTGTGCTTGGATTAATGATTAGAGGAACACTAAGGACGGTCGATTCATGTAAAAGTAAAGTAATGATAGGAGTAGCTACAACGTATAATGTTAACTGACCGCATGGGTCCCTAGAAACTCACACCGAGCAGCCCTGGATTAAACAACCCCCTACCAGACATTTCATGGCGCCCAGTACGCGGGGTTGAGTTTTCCTAGGGAAAACCCGAGTTTTCTCGAAAAATCAAAATTTTTCATTAAAGAAAATGGTTTTTCGAAATTTTGAATTTTAAATACTTCCATAAAGGTCTTTGAGTTTGAATAAAGATATCAAAAGGGTACGCTGTAGTAAAAACCCGTACCAAAGTAAATTTTTAAAGAAATTGGGACACAAAGGTTTAGATTACCATCTCTCAAGCATTATTATTATTATTATTATTATTATTTATTAACCATAAAACGTACACGAAGTATGGAAGGCCTAGTGAAAAAGGGCAAGCCCCACATACATATTTCATGCTCCACAGGCACAGCTTACATCTACATTTGTTTTAACTATATTTACAAGTTTTACAAAGATATTTGCAGTATTTACATATTTAGACTATTGACATAGTGCATTTTCCTGTTCACTCACTCTCTCACGCACGCACTTTCATAACCTCAAACACTCCATACATTCATTCATTCCATTCAGATACTCATTCATTCAGCGAGACAATCAATCACTCATACATACGTTTATTTATACAATGTACCTTTTTACGTACGGTTTGAATTTCCTAAGAGGCAAGATCTTGGCATCCCCTGGCAGCGCGTTCCATAACCGCGCAGAGCGGCCGTAGAAACCTGTCAGGTAAGCATTGCTACGTGCGAAGGGCGGAACGAGGGTTACACCTCGTCCTCTCCGAACTGAGCGATATGCCAATGACAGTCGGCAAAAAGGGTCAATATTAATGGAACCTGTAAGGGATTTTTTAAGAAAAATTAGATCAATTTGTTTGGCTGTTGCCTCTATAGATGGAAATTTTGACAAAGGGGAAGGGGAATAACGAGCTATTAGCCTTTCTGCGCGGCGCTGTACACGCTGGAGCTTGTTTATGTTTTCCGCTGTAGTGGGATGCCAGGCAGGTAAGTCGTACGTTAATATTGGACGGACCATGCATGTGTAAGCCATCCTGAAGGCTCTAGGTTTACAACCTCTCATGTTTCTGTACAAGAAACCCAGAACTTTGGTGGCCTTACATCTTGCTTCTTCAGTTTGAATGTTCCAATTCAGGGTGTCGGAGATTGTTACCCCTAATAGGTTTAAGTTTGTGCACTGTGGGATGGCACTGTTCATAATTTTGTATTCATTCCCAATGGGTTTTTGTGACCTGGTTATTCTTATGTATTTACATTTTTGTACATTTATATTTAAATTATTCACAGAACACCACAGCGATAAGTTGTCCAGATCTGATTTAAGACAGAGGGAATCTTCTTCACATTTAATTGCCCTGTATAGCACGGTGTCATCTGCATATAGTGACATTGATGAGGTGACACAGCCAGGAAGATCGAGCACATATATAGTGAAGAGAAGAGGTCCGATCACAGAGCCCTGAATCACTCCAGAAGTAACTTGAGCAGCCTGCGATCGAGCTCCTCCGTACACCACACACTGTGTTCGACCCTCTAGGAATGACCTCACCCATGCAAGTAAGCTACCCCGTATGTTAAGCTGCTGCAGCTTTAACAAAAGTCTTTCATGAGACACTTGATCGAAGACCTTAGCCCAATCCAGTGCAATACAGTCCACTTGTTTCACTTCTGGCTGATTCAAGTAGAACTGAAACTCATCAATGACTTTTGTCAATAGAGTAGTGCAAGAACGACCCGGAAGAAAACCGTGCTGATTTGGATCGAGCAGATTGTTCTCCCGTAGGAATTCCAGCACACTGTTTGCTACTAGCCGCTCCATACATTTACAAATAATAGATGTTAGACACACCGGTCTGTAATTTGCAACATCTTCTCTGTCACCTTGCTTATAGATTGGCACCACGTTAGCACATTTCCACCCACACGGCACAGAACCTTGGTTGATAGACAGGTTGAATAACGCACACAGAGAGGGTGCTAATGCTTCCGCACACTGCAGCAGGATCCGTCCGGGAACATCATCTGGGCCGGTCGCCGCAGGTGGTCTAATCTTCCGTAGGCTCTGAATCACCTCAGTTGTTGTGAAGTACAGGTTGGAGAGTGGGAGGGGTGGAAGTGATGACCTTGGCAGAAGCAGGTTCATGGTCATATCCGGCTTAGAAAAGTTCTTCTTGAAACTGTCACTGAATGCTGTTGCAATATCTTGGGGTGCACTTAGGAATTTACCGTAACAATGAAATGAGACTGGCGCAGCGGTGCCGCGTCTTCTGGACAAAAATTTCCACATTTCACTCGTGCTGCTTATTTTGAGAATATAATTGTCGTATGTTTCGCGAATTAATTTCTTTGTTTGGTTCCTGATGTTCTTGTATTTTTCCCACATGATGTCAGTTGAGCAACTTTTCCATTACTTGTATAGAACGTTCCTTTTCCTAATCATTTTAATGACTTCCTTCGTCACCCAAGGAGAATTTTTCTTCCCACTAATGGTTATTTTCGGTATAGCTATATCCACACATTCAAAGAAACAATTTCGCCAGGCGTGCCACACTGAGTTGATGTCGCTGGTGTCCAGAATACATGGGGTGGGAAGGTGTTTGAGGAATAAAGATGAAAGCAGTTTCCAGTCTGCCTTTTTGTAATTGTATACTGTCCTCACTGTGCTCTTGCTGCGTGGTTTGTTGTAATGCAATGTGGTAAAGATGGCTGCGTGATCACTGAAACCGGGTATGACTTCAGCTTTCTGTACGGAGGAAGGAAGGCTTGTGAGGAATAGGTCTATTGTGGAGCGTGTAGTTTGTGTGATACGAGTTGCTTCGGTTATTAATTGGTCAAGGAATAAATCGTAGAATGCGGTAAGGAGTTCATTAGCAATGGGATCCTTGGGAGTGGGAGGAGAGTTTTGCCAGTCTATTTCTAAATTAAAATCGCCTGTTTTGTAGATGGCCTTGTATTTGTGCTGGATGTATTGTACACGACGGAGGGACTCCAATAGTTCATCATTGATGTGCCGAGTTGAATTTGGAGCACGGTATACAGAGCCTATTAGAAATGTATTGTTCGCACACGTGAATTCCACCCACACAGCCTCAGCATCAGTTTCAAGCTCCCTTTGGCGAACAGGCCTTAACTCAGGTTTCATGGCTATTAGTACCCCTCCCCCTGATGTCCAGGTTCGATCTTTGCGGAACATGGTGTATGTTACCGGAAATATTTCTGGGTCGTTAGTGGATTTTTTCAGCCATGTCTCCCCTGAACACACAATTGACGGATTAAGTGCTGTGAGACAAGAACGCAGGTCCGGTTGTTTGGAGGGACATGTTACACTTCGAGCATTGAAGGAAAAAATGGACAATGCTTTGCCATCCGAGGGTGTTACGTCACTATCTACACTATTTGCACTCTGTGTCGATGTATTAAAATATGAGTTAGAGAACTGAGGTAAAGAACAGTTCCAACACAGCCACGATAGTTTCCCAGAGGTGATTATTTTGTGTTTTGAAGCACTGATTTTTGCACAAGTTCTGTGCGCTTGAGAGTGGCAAGATGTACATGTCACAAATAACTGATTCACACGACCCTTCGAATCACAAATTATACACACCTTATTCGGCCCTGGGTTCATCTCCACATCTCCACTGAGAGCCACAGACAGCACCACGAGATGTAATAATGTAGCGGGCGGTCTGGCAACCCCGCGCAGTGCAGGGCGCCCTCTGCTTGCTGCCGTGACTATCAGCCCCTCGCTTCCACACCATGTGAGAGAAGATATATTGAGTTTACAAACTACCATGAGGTGTTCCTTCAGGTCCGAGTTCACACACGAGTCTTCAATTGTTAAAGAATGATCGAGGATCTTTTTCGAGGCACCCACTGAGCTTTTTACTAGGTAGAACACGAGGAAAAGTTGGAGCACTCTAACTGCTACACACCTGCTGGCCGCCATCTTGTCTGCATGTTCTAGCGATGTGGCATGAGTAGCCCACTATATTCTAATAAGATGGCATTGAGTGAGGAGATGCAACGGCTCTTGGAGGCCATAAACAATAAGTTGGATAGCCAACAGAATACAAATAAAGAAGAGTTCAAATCCATGAATCAAAGTTTAGAGTCACTAAAAACTAATAGTGATAACATGGGAACTAAATTAGACGCTATCGAAGCTAATAGTGATAACATGGGAACTAAATTAGAGGCTATCGAAGCTAAAAGTGATAACATGGGAACTAAACTAGAAGCTATTGAGGCTAACTGTGTAAAAATGAATAAGGAACTGAAGGCTGAAATTAAGGAAATGAAAGAGGGGTCCAAGGTTTTAGAAGAAACAATGAATACCAAATTTCAAGGTTTTGACACTGAGTTTGGGAAGAAGTTAAATGAGTTAAAAGAGGAAAATAAAGGATTTCATTCAGGATTGCAAGTCCAAATAAATACCTTGAACGATAGTACGGTAAAATCCATAAATGAATGTCAAAATCATTTTAAAATTATCGAGGATAAAATTGGTTCTATGGAAACAACTTGTAAAAAAAATGGAGACGAATGTAAAAAGGAACTTGTAACCCAGATCCAAGGTGAGCAGAAAATTTTAGAAGCTCAAATAGAATCGAACAAAAGTATTTGTGAAAAAATCCCAGGGAGAGATAAAAAGTAGTATTGATGCGTTAGGAGACAGATTTGGAGGGATGGAAAAGAAAGTAGAAAACCTCGAGGGAAAAGTCGAGAAAGTACAGACAGAAATAACTGAGGTTAAGAAGCAAGGTGAGGCCGATGCCAACAAAAGAGAATTGCAATTTAACGTATTCACGGGACAGGAGGATGAATGGTTGAGGAAGCATGAGGGGGATATTACTACGAAGTTAGGTGAATATGAAGGGAATCTTAAGAAGGAAAGCACGCAACGAAAAAAGGATCGTGATGAACAACTCATAAAAATAGAGAGGATAGATAAAGGGGTTACTGGAATTAAGGAAACCGTAATAGGATTAACAAAACAAATGGGAGACACAAAGGGAGATACAGATAAGGTTATGACCGACATAACAATTATATTCGAGGAACAAGGAAAGGCCCGAGAGGATATGAACAAGATCCAGGATAAAGTCTACAAAGGACAAAAAGAGATGGAGAAAAAGATAAAGGAAATGCGAGAAGATTTAGATACTAAAGGTGACGTTGAGCCAGAAATTATAAAAGAACAGGTCATGGTCATCAAGAAAGAGGTAGAAGATCAATTAGCTGAAATCAGGGATAGTTTCAGGGAAGAGAAATTCCAACTCAAAAAGGTAGAGGAAGATAGTAAAAGGAATCAAGAAAGAATTCAAAATGAATTAAGATCACGGTTGGAAAGGACTGAACACAAAAATAGTCAAATGGAAATCCAACTCATGGCGAATGAAGAAAGTGCCCGAAGGGAAAGGAAGTTAGAATTTGAGAATCAGGACGAGTTTCCAAAGACAGGATGGGTAGATCCCCGTGAACAAGGCACAGATACCGATAGGGACTTAGGAGGGGAGAGCCCTTACAAGAACCCAGGATATCCGATGGCGATGTCAACCCCGTACATGAATCAGACAAATGGCCAGATAATAAACATCATTAAGTCGAATGAGGACAGACAGGTAAAGTTTACTGGTAATAACATGTCAATTACTCCAAAATACTGGCTAAAGGAAGTCGCAGAGTACTTAAACGAAATGAAAATTCCTCAGGATCGGAGACTGAGAGCTATTGAGAAGTTGTTGGAAGGTGATTGTCTCACCTGGTTCAGAAGCTTCAGGTACACCTTTGATACGGTGGAAGGCTTTAGGGAAGCCTTCTTAAAACGATATTGGGCAACAGACGTCCAGGAGAATTTGAGGCTAGATCTGTACTCTAGGAAGTACAGCACAAATGCACCAACTAAGTACTCGGATTTTTTTACCGCTCAGCTGTGTAAATTCCGCGAACTTGACATTGCTCCAGCTGAGAACGACCTGTGTGCCGCCATTGCAAGACAACTTCCATATGAGATTCAGAGGCTCTGCCTTTCGATTCGTGATGGATTATTTTAAGGTCCGACTCTATGTTGGTAAAGCTGTGCCCTGTGTCACACATATGTTCGCATACGGCTGAATGTGTTCCGTATCTTATCGCATTCCTATGTTCATTATAACGTGTGTCTACTCGCCTTCCACTCTGCCCGATGTAATTAGCTTGACAATCGGGGTCTTGGCACGTTATAGAATATACCCCTGACCTTGAATACGGGTCACGTTTATTTAGATTACTATTTAGGAGGTGCCTAGCGGTTGTGTTTTCGTCGTGAAAGCTATCTTTATGGCTTGTTTTTCGAATAGGTTAGTGATTTTATATGTATTCGCATTCACATAGTTGAAGCGCGCAAATTTTTTCTCATTACTGTCCGGTTTGGGAATCGTTTTATCTTTATTTTTATGTTTGGCTATAATTTGATTTATTTTGCTTGGCGAGAAGTTGTTTTCCTTTGCTATTTGCATAATAGTTCTTATTTCCTTACTATAGTTGTCTTTTGACATGGGTATGTTTAAAGCTGTGTGCACCATTGAATTGAAACCCGCTAGTTTGTGCGTACTGGGGTGATTAGACTGATTGTCGATTGCATGCGAGGTTTGTGTTGCTTTCCGGAATATGGAATATGAAAGGTCGTTGTCTTTACGTTCAATAGTTATATCGAGATAATTTATTTTCCGGTCTATTTCGGATTCCTTAGTGAATTTGATAGAGTGGTGAAGGCTATTAATGGATTGGAGAATTGTTTCTTCGCTTGTTAGTTCAGTATCGTAGATGCAAATTACATCATCTACGTATCTTTTCCATATTACTATTCCCTTTGTTGAAGTCTTTTCTAAGAACGCATTTTCTAGTGCATTGATGAAGATGTCAGCGATTAACCCACTTAGTGGCGATCCCATTGCTAGGCCTTTTCTCTGTGTGTATATTTTATTGTCGAATTGAAACACGTTTTGGGTGAGAACGACCCTCAGTAATCTCACAATCTCTTCAATTTCTTTTACCGAATTGTTGGATTTTAAGTTGTTTTCGATAGTGTTGATTGCTTCAATAATCGGAATATTGGTGTACATGTTAGTTACGTCGAAGGATACTAGCCTGAAGCTAGGTTTCATTTGTAGGGTGTTCAATGCTGTTACTAGTTCTGTTGTGTTCTTTACAGAGTTGTTTTTGTCGTTGGAAAGACGGCATTTTAAGATTTTTAGAAACTCTTTGCTGATTTTGTAATTAGGGGCATTCCTACAATTGACTATTGGACTCATTGGGCATTCATTTTTGAGTATTTTTGGTTGTCCCCTCAATGACGGTATTTTCGGGTTCATGTTTATTAGTTTTGATTTTTCGGCTTTGGTCAGTATGTATTCTGTTTCTTTTAGCGCACTTTTTATTTGTTTTTGGAATAAGACCGTCAACGCTTAGTTCGAATGGGTTATGCTCCACGCGTGGCGAGGGCTAATCCAGGGTCTTTAATAGTTGTAGACCCACCTCATTCAATAACATACATCTTATCTAGGTTGGCAACACCTCACATAAACACATCGCTATCACTCCCCACAGCACGTAGGGACAGGGGAAAGAAGGCAGGGAAAACCAGTCGTTAAGATAACCACCGCAGTCGAGCGCACAGTGATTTCCAGTGAGCACGAAAACTGCGAGTAGCTGTTGTACGGAAGACAATCAGATAAGTAGTCAGCCTAAAATTTTATAGTTTAACCATAGTTTAAAACCATATAATCTCTCTAAAGTACAATCTCCGGATAGCTATCACCATTTAGCATTTCACCTAACATATATACTGCATTTAGCATACACTGACAGTTGCAGTACCAATACTGCAACTAAATAATTGTACATATTGTAAATATTTTCACCTGTATTTCAAACATAGATTTTGTAGCCTAAGTGTAATGGATCTGATGATGATCGCTTGACGATCGAAACTGGTCATCCTAGTGTTTTATTAATCTCATGTAATTTATTTCAGGATTAGGGCATAACCCATCTCTTTTGGGTACATTCGTGATGACCGACTGAAAAGCACTAAACTCTTGTTTACTAAGGCAACACTGAAAATATGGCTTCAAACACCACATTGTTCACGGCTAGTCAGGCAAATCGTGAAGCCAAGAAATTCAAATCACTCAGGCTTAAACTCATGAATTTAGACAAGTCAATTTGGTTCAACAAAAAATGTATAGAACTAAACCTCACCCCTAAATACGTACCAATTAAAACCATACCGAACACACCAGCCACGATCATTTTAACCAAACAAGCCAAAGCGCTTTGGATAAAAAACGAATTAAGATTTGCATACATAAGAAAGCAAAAAATTAACCAACAATTATACGACATTCAATTGCAACTAAGTAATTTCTGGCACGCAGCCCAATGGGACAGCTTCACCGAGCACCTACATGACACCATCAAAATCAGAGCAACGAGGAAGCATGAAACGCTAGAAAATAAATTAAGAAAACTAGGAGAAACACAGAACCATCAATCTAACGAACAACACACGAATAACAATGAATTCAATTTCCACAGCAGAGTAAACAACAGAACGAACGTAACCTTTTCTCAAGGTGAAATGAATATGTTAGACAAAAGGTTTGAAATACAACTGCACAGACGCACACACGAACCACAATATAAAACAGTTAATCACAGATATTGAGATAGCCAGTCACAAGCTCCCAGCAGAAGACAGGGAATTAACCAAAAATCTCGCCACCAACGAAGCCAAAAAAATCCTCAAACGAGAGGGCGATAGCAATAACATTCAAAACAACAAACAACTCAAAGAAATAAAGTCGTTGACACAAAAAATAAAAGAACATGACTTAATCATCACAAAAGCAGATAAGGGAAGCACTACAGTAATTTTGAATAAAACAGAATACATTGAAAAAACAGTCGAATTCCTAAACAACAACGAAATCAAGGAATTAACAAAAGACCCCACCAACAAATTCCAAAAACAAATAAAAAGTGCGCTAAAAGAAACAGAATACATACTGACCAAAGCCGAAAAATCAAAACTAATAAACATGAACCCGAAAATACCGTCATTGAGGGGACAACCAAAAATACACAAAAAGGAATGCCCGATGAGACCAATAGTCAATTGTAGGAATACCCCTAATTACAAAATCAGCAAAGAGTTACTAAAAATCTTAAAATGCCGTCTTTCCAACGACAAAAACAACTCTGTAAAGAACACAACAGAACTAGTAACAGCACTGAACACCCTACAAATGAAACCTAGCTTCAGGCTAGTATCCTTCGACGTAACTAACATGTACACCAATATTCCGATTATTGAAGCAATCAACACTATCGAAAACAACTTAAAATCCAACAATTCGGTAAAAGAAATTGAAGAGATTGTGAGATTACTGAGGGTCGTTCTCACCCAAAACGTGTTTCAATTCGAAAATAAAATATACACACAGAGAGAAGGCCTAGCAATGGGATCGCCACTAAGTGGGTTAATCGCTGACATCTTCATCAATGCACTAGAAAATGCGTTCTTAGAAAAGACTTCAACAAAGGGAATAGTAATATGGAAAAGATACGTAGATGATGTAATTTGCATCTACGATACTGAACTAACAAGCGAAGAAACAATTCTCCAATCCATTAATAGCCTTCACCACTCTATCAAATTCACTAAGGAATCCGAAATAGACCGGAAAATAAATTATCTCGATAAAACTATTGAACGTAAAGACAACGACCTTCCATATTCCATATTCCGGAAAGCAACACAAACCTCGCATGCAATCGACAATCAGTCTAATCACCCCAGTACGCACAAACTAGCGGGTTTCAATTCAATGGTGCACACAGCTTTAAACATACCAATGTCAAAAGACAACTATAGTAAGGAAATAAGAACTATTATGCAAATAGCAAAGGAAAACAACTTCTCGCCAAGCAAAATAAATCAAATTATAGCCAAACATAAAAATAAAGATAAAACGATTCCCAAACCGGACAGTAATGAGAAAAAATTTGCGCGTTTCAACTATGTGAATGCGAATACATATAAAATCACTAACCTATTCAAAAAACAAGGCATAAAGATAGCTTTCACGACGAAAAACACAACCGCTAGGCACCTCCTAAATAGTAATCTAAATAAACGTGACTCGTATTCAAGGTCAGGGGTATATTCTATAACGTGCCAAGACACCGATTGTCAAGCTAATTACATCGGGCAGAGTGGAAGGCGAGTAGACACACGTTATAATGAACATAGGAATGCGATAAGATACGGAACACATTCAGCCGTGTGGGAACATATGTGTGACGCAGGGCACAGCTTTACCAACATAGAGTCAGACCTTAAAATAATCCATCACGAATCGAAAGGCAGAGCTCTTGACATAAAGGAAGCAATCGAGATACACCTAGCCAAACGAAACAATCCCAACAATCTAAATGAACACACGTTCATGGAGAGCTCACCCCTCTTCACGCTACTAAAAAACACACCCTGTCGGAAACAAAACACAATTTAGCGACACAGCCAAGCTAGATAAAAAAGGGGGGAAATTAGGGGGTTTTTAATAGGTAAATGTTACCTGGATCAGGTGTACGATGTACTTTTCTTCTGCAACAAACCAAGGCCCATATTCGCGGCAGTATAAAGGTGCCGGGACGTCCTCATAAGACCGTCAACGCTTAGTTCGAATGGGTTATGCTCCACGCGTGGCGAGGGCTAATCCACGGTCTTTAATAGTTGTAGACCCACCTCATTCAATAACATACATCTTATCTAGGTTGGCAACACCTCACATAAACACATCGCTATCACTCCCCACAGCACGTAGGGACAGGGGGAAGAAGGCAGGGAAAAACCAGTCGTTAAGATAACCACCGCAGTCGAGCGCACAGTGAGTTGCAGTGAGCACGAAAACTGCGAGTAGCTGTTGTACGGAAGACAATCAGATAAGTAGTCAGCCTAAAATTTTATAGTTTAACCATAGTTTACAACCATATAATCTCTCTAAAGTACAATCTCCGGATAGCTATCACCATTTAGCATTTCACCTAACATATATACTGCATTTAGCATACACTGACAGTTGCAGTACCAATACTGCAACTAAATAATTGTACATATTGTAAATATTTTCACCTGTATTTCAAACATAGATTTTGTAGCCTAAGTGTAATGGATCTGATGATGATCGCTTGACGATCGAAACTGGTCATCCTAGTGTTTTATTAATCTCATGTAATTTATTTCAGGATTAGGGCATAACCCATCTCTTTTGGGTACATTCGTGTTGACCGACTGAAAAGCACTAAGCTCTTGATTGCTATAACTCTCTTAATATGTGAAATATCCAATCCGTTCAACGTTCATACTATGTGTCGGATAAAGCCCAAAAATTTATGTTTGAAGAGTTTTTTTATAGCACCAACCATTGACCAAAGGGGTGGGAAAAAGTGGGTTTTTCGGGAAACATTAATCATATCTCTCTTAATAGGCACAATATCAAAACCATACAAAATGGACAATATTTCTCTAATAATTACCTAAAACTTTTGTCTGAAAGAATTTTTGATATGACCCACCATTACGCCAAGGGATGAGAAAAATGATTTCGGAATTATAAGAAAATGCCAAGAGCTATCAGAGGTTGCCATGGCTACACTACTAAATTGATGAGGGATGAGCCATCAGACGTTGCCATGACAACGCACTTGCACGATATCAGATTCAGTATTTCCATCTGACTAAGTGGGAAGCGGCTTCGGTGACGTAACTGGTAGCATGCTGAATGTCTATGCCCAAGGTCGCGGTTTCAAAGCCGGCCGAAGTCGTCAGATTTTCTAAGAGGGCTATAATCCCTCAGTATGCTTTCCTTTGGAGGGGAAGTTCCAACGTTCGTTGCGAGTTGCTGGTTGGGGTGGCATCTGGTAGCCAAGTTCACAGCTAGGTGTCGTTGACGGTAGTACCTGGTAGCAACATTAGGAACTACTGCTTGAAATTGACCGTCTGCAGTCCTTAGCTGAATTAAGACTAATACAGCCATTACAATTCGCACCGTTTATCAGACAGATTCTACACTCACCCAAAGTACACGGGGTTAGATGACCGCGTTGTCGCAGCCCCTAAACTGAGGAACCAACCAGAGGTAGATTTCATTAGAAAGCTAACTATTGCTATGGGTACCATGTTTCGACTTCCGGAAAATTTCGACATATCTTCGCGTTTCACATCCCCCAGACCCCAAAACCACCGTCAGTTCAAAAGTTTATGTATAATTTATGTATGTATATCAGTTTCTTGTGGACACAATAACTGCCGTAATTTTGCACCAATCACTTTACATTTTTTACCGAATATGTATACCTATAAAATCTCGGTCGAGTTCGTTACTGGGCTAAATCGGTCGAAGGGGGTGAATATGGGGGGATTTTTTTTCTGAAAAAGTGAAATATTGCTATAACTCTCTTAATATGTGAAATATCGAATCCGTTCATCGTTCATACTATGTGTCGGATAAAGCCCAAAAATGTATGTGTGAAGAGTTTTTTTTATAGCACCAACCATTGACCAAAGGGGTGGGAAAAAGTGGGTTTTTCGGGAAACATTAATCATATCTCTCTTAATAGGCACAATATCAAAACCATACAAAATGGACAATATTTCTCTAATAATTACCTAAAACTTTTGTCTGAAAGAATTTTTGATATGACCCACCATTACGCCAAGGGATGAGAAAAATGATTTCGGAATTATAAGAAAATGGCAAGAGCTATCAGAGGTTGCCATGGCAACACTACTAAATTGATGAGGGATGAGTCATCAGACGTTGCCATGACAACGCACTTGCACGAGATCAGATTCAGTATTTCCATCCGACTAAGTGGGAAGCGGCTTCGGTGACTTAACTGGTAGCATGCTGAATGTCTATGCCCAAGGTCGCGGTTTCAAAGCCGGCCGAAGTCGTCAGATTTTCTAAGAGCGCTATAATCCCTCAGTATGCTTTCCTTTGGAGGGGAAGTTCCAACGTTCGTTGCGAGTTGCTGGTTGTGGTGTCATCTAGTAGCCAAGTTCACAGCTAGGTGTCGTTGACAGTAGTACCTGGTAGCAACATTAGGAACTACTGCTTGAAATTGACCGTCTGCAGTCCTTAGCTGAATTAAGACTAATACAGCCATTACAATTCGCACCGTTTATCAGACAGATTCTACACTCACCCAAAGTACACGGGGTTAGATGACCGCGTTGTCGCAGCCCCTAAACTGAGGAACCAACCAGAGGTAGATTTCATTAGAAAGCTAACTATTGCAATGGGTACCATGTTTCGACTTCCGGAAAATTTCGACATATCTTCGCGTTTCACATCCCCCAGACCCCAAAACCACCGTCAGTTCAAAAGTTTATACGGTACATAATTTATGTATGTATATCAGTTTCTTGTGGACACGATAACTGCCGTAATTCTGCACCAATCACTTTGAATTTTTACCGAATATGTATATCTATAAAATCTCGGTCGAGTTCGTTACAGGGCTAAATCGGTCGAAGGGGGTGAAAATGGGGGGCGCTTTTTTTTTCGAAAAAGTGAAATATTGCTATAACTCTCTTAATATGTGAAATATCGAATCCGTTCAACGTTCATACTATGTGTTGGATAAAGCCCAAAAATTTATGTGTGAAGAGTTTTTTTTATAGCTCCAACCATTGACCAAAGGGGTGGGAAAAGTGGGTTTTTCGGGAAACATTAATCATATCTCTCTTAATAGGCACAATATCAAAACCATACAAAATGGACAATATTTCTCTAATAATTACCTAAAACTTTTGTCTGAAAGAATTTTTGATATGACCCACCATTACGCCAAGGGATGAGAAAAATGATTTCGGAATTATAAGAAAATGCCAAGAGCTATCAGAGGTTGCCATGGCAACACTACTAAATTGATGAGGGATGAGCCATCAGACGTTGCCATGACAACGCACTTGCACGAGATCAGATTCAGTATTTCCATCCGACTAAGTGGGAAGCGGCTTCGGTGACGTAACTGGTAGCATGCTGAATGTCTATGCCCACGGTCGCGGTTTCAAAGCCGGCCGAAGTCGTCGGATTTTCTAAGAGCTCTACAATCCCTCAGCATGCTTTCCTTTGGAGGGGAAGTTCCAACGTTCGTTGCGAGTTGCTGGTTGGGGTGGCATCTAGTAGCCAAGTTCACAGCTAGGTGTCGTTGACGGTAGTACCTGGTAGCAACATTAGGAACTACTGCTTGAAATTGACCGTCTGCAGTCCTTACCTGAATTAAGACTAATACAGCCATTACAATTCACACCGTTTATCAGACAGATTCTACATTCACCCAAAGTACACGGGGTTAGATGACCGCGTTGTCGCAGCCCCTAAACTGAGGAACCAACCAGAGGTAGATTTCATTAGAAAGCTAACTATTGCAATGGATACCATGTTTCGACTTCCGGAAAATTTCGACATATTGTAACGTGTTTTTCGAGGGGTTTTTATGCAACTGGCATAAGTCAGTTGGAAGCCATTCTATAATTATTTACGCGGCAAATTGTTCAGCCAAGAGAATTGTTCACGTTAATTTATTATTATTATTAATTTATTATATTTATTATTAAGGTATTTTCGGAGCATTTTATAAAAATTATTAGCATTCAGATAGGTTTTCTATGTCTTAGAAAACGCTATCATGCAAATTATTACGAACGACGATATCATAGAAAATTACATGATTACGGAATTTTACGGAGTTTTCGTCAGTTAGGATATATTGAGAGACATGACTCACTGGGAATTCAAATACAAGCTGATTCCTGTCGAGAAGCATGACGCAAGCTTGGGTCGCATCGTCAAGAAAAGGCGAATTGTTGGAACGGAAATCGACTTCTCCCTCTCGCGCGCCGTGTGTAATGAACCAGAGGAGGGGAAGTAGCGGCGTGCTCAGCCAATCAGTGGAGACAACGTAAGCTGGAAGACGGTACCATGGTGGGGGAGCCAACGTGTGGATATATCGTTCGACGCGCCGTGAAACGAGGACAATCTGTGTAGTTCTTGCCGAGTGTGGTTATACGCGGGGGTCACTCCGATGTTCCGTGGAACGAAGACTATCTGTGTAGAACTTAACGAGTATGGTTCACGCGTTAGTCGCTCCGATGTCCAGTGGAGTTAGCGACTATCTTTGTGAAACTTAACCAGTGTAGTTATACGAGTGTTTGGGTCCGAGGTACGGACCATAGAATTATCTAATCTACCTGAATATCATCAAATAACGAAGAAGATGGCGACGTCCAGGAGACTGTGGGAAGCACACAGCATCATCCAGTACGAGGGAAATGCTTTAGCAATTTCCAGTGGTAAGCGCAAATGACGCGGAAATACGCAATCTCTCATTTTTCTTTGTTTTATATTTCATAATTCAGTAACTTCATAGCTTGGAAATAAGAGTAAAATCAATTTATCAGACTCCGTTTCACGTAATTTTCTATCGGTAATATTAAAATCGCAACGCTCCAATTTAAAATTTAAACTTATTATTATTATTAATTTTGCTATACTTGTTTTATATAATAAATTCATTTCTTTTACAATGCAATCTTTGCTTTCAGTAGGTAGCATTAGATATAGACCAATTCCTTCTCCTGATACAATTGTTTGTTGGGTTAATGATCAAATCATACCACGATCTGAGTGATTAGATTCTTGAAGGTGTTCTACCAGAGCTAGACGTTGTTAAATACAAATTTAGATTTCAACATTGGGTTGAGGTCTTGGCGCCCATTAAAACAACATAGCTTAGGCAAAGGTAAACAGTTACATTTCTCACCCAACAGTTAGGGGCTAGCAAAACGTTACACTTGTCGCTCAAAGTGAGGGCTGTAGAAACCATTACATTTGTACGCTCAACGTGTGGGCTAGCAAAGATGCTACATTTGTCGCCGACAACTTGGGGCTGAAAACCTAATAACATTTGTGGAAGGAGAAGGGTATATATTTCTGTGCCTGTATTTTGGGGGTTATTTGTCTTTATCAGTGTATATCATTATGGGGGATGAGAAAGAAAGACAGATGAGGTTACGTAGAGGTCATCAACTGGAGAGTGATGATACGAGCAGTATGTCGAGTGATGGTAGTACCGGGGTAGCGGAGGTAAATCCCGATACTGAAACAGGGAGTGTAGGCGGCCAACCAGAATTAAAAACTTTACTTCTCGAGTTCATGTATCAGAACAAAGTTAGTAGTGATGCCTTAAATGCAAAATTAGAACAGAATAATGCAAAATTAGAACAAAACAGTAGGGAAAATAAAGAAAGTACAGAAGCCTTAAATGCAAAATTAGAATAGAATAATGCAAAATTAGAACAGAATAATGCAAAATATATTAGTCAGTAGTCAAGTAAACACGCGCCATTTCCGAGCTCCACGGTTTTTGGATCTTTACACGGTAAAACGATATCAGTGCAGCTTAAAAGTGAAAAAAAAAGTACCCGAGGAAGACGTACGCAATGAAAGAAAACCAGGAATCACCCAAATTGGAGGTATATAAGTATATAACTGAAATTAATTACATCACACAACAGAAGGAGATTAGTGAGGTTATATAGCACCAAGCTCACCAAAACACTAATCGCATACAGCAACAACGAACCGTTTGAATGCCTTACCGCAAAAATAACATGTGACGAGAAGAAACTCTGTATGGAGAATGAGACATACCGGTTACAAGTCGCTGGCCTGTCAATAATGAAAGAGGACATTCGTCGCATAACGAACGTCTTACGGCACAAAGCACAGGCATAGTATCAGCTCACACAAGAAAACCAGCAACCTGCTACTAAGGTGTGAAGACTTTTAACAATATACATAGACATATTTTAGCACTAAAATGGAAGCGAATGAGTGTGAGAGGAACTATATTGCAAAAACGAAGTGAATGAAACCAAAGCAGATTAATACACTACACGCGCCAAAAAGAGGAGTAAAATATATCACAGTACGTAACTAGCAAATATAACAACATGCCACCCAAAACACAGCCCTCAACTAAAAACATGAAGCAAAAAGAGAGAAAAAACAAAATATCAACCTCAGAAAGCTCGGGAGAAGAAGAACACACAAACAATGCAAAACCCCAAAGAGACGACATTAAAGGTATGTTTTCTGAAATACTATCAGAACTTAAAGATTTGAAAAAGCAAACTGAAGAGTTTAAACAAGAAACAAGAGAGGAAATTCAGTCCATGAGAAAGGAAATTAAAAAAAGAAATGATTACTGCGAAAGAGCAAATGAGTCATTAGAACAAAAAATCACTAACATAGACAACACAATACAAGAAAAGATAGAAACATTATCCAGAAGAATAAGTGACCTAGAAGAACAAAAAGAACAACAGACGAAAAGAGAAAGGAGAAACAACATAGTGGTAAAAAGTAGTGAATTCACTAATGATGAAAGTAACAAAGACGAACTAAAGAACAAAATCAAGAAGATATTGGACACGATAGAAAAAGAAGTGACTGCAGAAAAATCAACCTACGTCGGTAAAGACAGAAACAATAGAGGTATAGTGAAAGTCAGTTTCACAAATTTTGCAGACAAACTAAAAATAGTCCGAAACAAACACAAACTGAGAGGACAAGACATATTCATAGATGATGACCTCACAATAAAAGAAAGAGAAATCCAAGCATCACTCCGACAGAAAGCCAGGGAAGAAAGGGAAAAGGGTAATAACAATGTAAGAGTTGGATACCAGAAAATCCTGTTAAATGACCAGTGGGTGCACTGGAAAGACTTAACCTCAAAAAACGGGGAAGAAGAATTCAACACAACACAACGATGAAACAACGTTCACACAAGGAAGAAGAACTCATACTTGGTACACTAAACGTTAGAACCTTAAGAACCCAAGATAAAGAAATAGAACTCGAAAACGCACTCGAAAACGTAAGGTACGATATATTAGGCCTCAGTGAGGTGAGGCAATACGGCGAAGACATAATAGAGAAAACAAATGGGGATGTCTTTAGCTTCATAGGGGAAACAAAAGGACAAAAAGGGGTAGGTTTTTTGATAAAAAGACATTTAAAACACAATATAAAAGAAATAAAGGGAATCTCAGAAAGAATCATAGTATTATCCCTAAAATTAAATGACAACACATTAATAATAATTCAAGTCTATGCTCCCACAGAAGCAAGTACGGAAGAAGAAATTGAAGACTTCTATATGCTCCTCGAAGACACACTAGCCGAGTACGAAGCACACACAACATTCATAATTGGAGACTTCAACAGCAAGGTAGGAAGAAAGGAATACGAAGAAGAAGAACCTATGGGCCTTCACGGATACGGAACAAGGAACGAAAGAGGAGAAAGACTAATACAGTTTGCACTGGGACAAAGACTTAAAATTGTGAACACATTTTACAAGAAAAACCCAGAAAGCAAATGGACATGGAAATCTCCGAATGGGAAAATCAAAAACGAAATAGACTTCATCCTAACCAATAGACTAGCAGAGGTGAAAAACATACAAGTGATAAATGGTCTGAAGTTTGACACAGATCACAGAATGGTACGATTGAAAGTGAGAATAAAGAAGAAAAGGAGACACTACTTCAACAACAAAACTACACATCCAGGATGCATAGACAGGGCGGAGTATGTAAAAGCACTACAACAAAACCTACGAGACTTCAACCAACAAACGGAGCAAAAAGTCCAACAACACTATACAGAGCTCGTAAATTGCATATCCCGCGCAGCCAAACAATCGTCAACACCTGGAAACGGTATGAAAAATAGAATAAAACTTAAGGATAGCACCAAATGTTTGATCGAAGAAAGAGAACGCCTAAAATCACAAGCCATAGAAAACGAACACAAAAAGCTGGAATATGCGGAAGTCAATAAACAATCAAAAAGGGAAATCCGAAGAGACATCAGAGAACACAACACAAAAGTGGTCAAAGAAATCATGGATACCACAAAATCAATAAAGAAGATTAGAAAAGAATTAACTCCAGGCAAACATTGGATGCTGGGAGTAAAAGACAGCAACGAAAAAAGACAAGCCTCAAGAGAAGAGATAATGACGCAAGCGACAGAGTTCTATAGGTCACTATACTCAAGTAACTCTCAAAGATCCAACTTGCATCAGGACCAGAATACATCAGAAGAAAACCTAGAGGAAGAAACACCTCCAATACTACCCAGTGAAGTAAGAGCAGCCATTCGACAAACGAAAACCGAAAAATGCCCAGGTGAAGATGGAATTTACAATGAATTTCTAAAATGGGGTGAAGAAGACCTAATCCCAGTCATCACAACATTATTTAATTCCATACTCACATCAGAAGACATACCAATGCAGTGGAAACAAAGCATTATCATACTTCTACACAAAAAGGGAGCCCAGGACGACATAAACAACTACAGACCGATCAACCTAATTGTAAACCTCTACAAGCTATTTATGAAGATCCTAACCAATAGAATGACAAAGGCACTGGATGAACAGCAACCGATAGAGCAAGCAGGATTCAGAAAGAGTTTCAGTACATCAGACCACTTGCAAACAATAAATCAACTCATGGAGAAAGTTCAGGAATTTAATCTAGAGGTGTATATCGCATTTGTGGATTACAACAAAGCATTTGACTGCGTAGAACAGGGAAGCGTCTTAGAAGCACTGGAATAACAAGGCATCCCAAACAAATTCGTCAGACTCCTTGGCAAACTCTACGACGGTAACCAAGCCAGAATAAAGACAGAAAGAGAAGGATGTAACATCATGTTAGAAAGGGGAGTAAAACAGGGAGACCCCCTCTCACCAAAATTATTCACCTGTTTGCTGGAAAATCAGTTTAGAAAACTAGACTGGGAAGAAAAATATGGCATCAGAATCGATGGGACAAGACTAACCCATTTACGGTTCGCAGACGACATTGTTTTGGTGGCTGAATCAGCGAAAGAGCTGGAACAAATGATAAAAGAATTAGACAAAACAAGTAAAGAAGTGGGCCTTACAATGAACCCGAAGAAAACGAAGCTGATGACCAATGCGTTAGAAGCCCCAATTAATGTGAACGGAGAAACACTGGAATATGTTGAAGAATATGTATATCTCGGTCAGAACATGTCATTTTCAAGTCGTTCAGAGAAAGAGGTCAAACGAAGAATAGGACAAGCATGGAAGAGCTTTTGGTCCCTAAAGTTTATACTGGCTGACAAGACCCAAAAACGCACTTTAAAGGCTGAAGTTCTGGAAAAAATGCGTTATACCGGTGTTACTATATGGTTGCCAAACTTGGGCATTAACATCGAAACAAAGACAAATGATCCAGAGATGTCAACGGAAAATGGAAAGGAAGATACTTCATGTCTCATTGAGAGATAGAATACGGAACGAAGATTTAAGAAGGAGAACCGGCATGAAAGACGCTATGACATCAGCAGACCAGCTCAAATGGAGATGGGGTGGACATGTAGCGAGATTAGATCCTAACCGATGGACGTACAAAATGACGATGTGGGACCCAAGAACAGGAAGACGAAACGTTGGGAGACAAAGAATCAGATGGGCAGACTGGTTCGTAAAATGGGGAGGAAAGCAATGGACAAGAACAGCGAAGATGAGGCAGGAGTGGAAAGACCTAGGGAGACTCGCATGCAGTAACTAATAAAACAATGCATCAACAGAAAGACACCGTTCAGTGGGCATGCAGCAAAGCGGTACATATCTCTGGTGTGCAATAAAGGCTTCCCACAGAACGGTGACCTCAAGAAGCACACTGTTGTTCATACTGGAGTGAAGTAATACACTTGTAGCACATGTGAGAAGTCATTTGCATGGCGGACAGAACTAATGGAACATTGTCTCGCGCTCTAATTTGAGGAATCATCATCGTGTTCACTAGGGAAAATAACCTTACTGCATCACAAGGAATTCAAAAGGTTCAACTATCTTGCGAAACACTTGTTAATTCGTTCCGGGACCACATGTACACAACATAGTGAATGATTTGTGGGATGTTAAAGAACGTGTATAGGTATCTGCATCCAAACTAGATGTTAAAACTCCACCGGTAAGGTTTTGTATTGCATTTTAAAAAGACCTATTTGAAACGGTTCAATATACGTAGATTTTACTGAAGAGTGAAGACTTGGCAGTTTCTGTCATTGTTCAAGTGCTTAGATAGGGTAAGCTTTGTGCTTAGTGGCAGTGGGAAGCTCCCAGATATTGGTTGATGGCTATTATGATTTCCGTAATACTAATGGATATTTGAGGCCTTGATATCGCCAGACTCAGAAATGAAGATTGTTGTAGCGAATGTTATGCCATCGTAATATAATTTACTTAATCTTTAATCAGCTGCACATCTATATAGAAGGCCCAATCAGAAAGAATAACCCCGAATGCTCCTCAGGACTTGCTCACCTGATGAGTTAAAACTGAGCAATTCCCTGCAAAGCAGGAGGCCATAGCCCTTATGGGATTTGTAAGGCTATTTATTTATTTATTTATTTAATGCAAAATTAGAACAAAACAGTAGGGAAAATAAAGAAAGTACAGAAGCTTTAAATGCAAAATTAGAACAGAATAATGCAAAATTAGAACAAAACAGTAGGGAAAATAAAGAAAGTACAGAAGCTTTAAATAAAAAATTAGAACAGAATAATGCAAAATTAGATAAGAACAACAAGGAAATTAGTGTGAAAATGGAGCAGATTAGAGGAGAAATCAGAGGAGTAATGGAAGAGAAGGTTAAAGAGATCATTGCAGATGTAGACAAGAAATTAGGAAAAGTACAGGAGGAGTTAGAAGTTAGAATCAGTACACAGGCTGAAAATATAAAAGAACTAGTGCAACTGGAAACACAGCAGGTCAAAAAGCAATTGAGGGGAGAAATTGACAAAATTCAGGTAGCAACTAAAGAGGTTAAGGAACAGCTGGGGGGTAGAATTGAGAAAGTCCACTCGCAAATAGTTGCAGAAGTAAATGATTTAAGAGAGAGTAATAGAGAGAGCATTAGCAAGATTGAGGAGAAACAAGCAAAGCTATATGATAAAGTAGAAAAATCAGAAGGAAACATTAAATTAACAGTAAACATTATTGAGAGGAAGGCTGAGGAGAAAATAGCAGAATTAGAATTAAAATTAAAAGCTAGGATCAGGCAAGAAAATAGTCAGAATAGGCCAGTTTTTGTGAATAGCACACACAGGGAGGTAGAACTGGGTAAGTTCAGCAATCGACAGGGGGTGCCCAATGGAGTTCATGAACACTATAGAAAATAAATTCGGGGAGAGGTTGGAAAATGGTAGTATTGAGTGGTGCCAGGTAGTTGAAATTTTAGAACAAGTGTTTGTGGGGGAAACGAGGAATTGGTTTGCTGTCTACAGAGACAAGTTTACTGATATCAATGATTTTAAAATGAAATTCTGTGAAAAGTTCTGGAATGAGGTTATTCAGTCGCAGCATCGTGAGGGAGTAGTGTGTGGTAAATATAACCCTAAAGGAAGCTCCACCATGACCGAATACTTTTTAGGGCAGGTATTAGTGTGTAAATATCTGGATGGCTTGAAGGAGGAAAGTTATGTGGTAAGGTTGCTACTTAGGCACTTTCCCTATAGGATCAAGGAGGCTGCTTGTATCCAGAATGTAAAGACTATATCACAAGTAGAAAATTTGTTAAGCACATTTGATGCACTAGGGAGAGGGGGTTATGAGGACAATTTCAATCGGAACCAGGGTAATAATAATAATAGACCTAATGAAGCCAGTCATCAAGAAGTTCAAGGGAACGGTGGCGAAGGGGCCAACGCTCAAAATAGAAATAATAATAATCAGCTAAATCAGAACAGAGGAAATGACTATGGTAATCAGTATCAAGGGAGGAACAATGATTTCAGGGGAAATCAAGGGAGGAACAATGATTACAGGGGAAATCAAGGGAGAAACAATGATTTCAGGGGAAATCAAGGGAGAAATTATAATGACAATAATTACAACCAGAATAGGGGTCAAGGAAGAGGACAGCCTAGTGGTAGTAATATACAGCCAAACAATGACAACACAGCCCAGAACAACCAGACCAGTTCAGTAGTTAGTAGTACTACGGCCAGCTGTAGCGGTTCTTTAAACGCGAACCAGGCTGCGAAGTAAGGTCAGAATCTCAGTCTGTAGCATGCCCTGTCCATACAATTATACAGGAACCCTATGACGTAAATGTAAGAAATGAATTATTACATGAACTAAATGATGAAGGTATTATTCAGGAAGTGGTTAGTAAGAGCCCCATAGTTAAATTTAACGTGTCCGAGGCGTACACAGATGTTTTAATTGATAGTGGTTGTATGAAGAGTTGCATAAGTAGTGCATTTTATGATAAAATGAAAGGAACTGGAGTAAATTTTGAGGAGATGCCAATTAAAAGCACTTTTGTTATCACAGCTGTTGGGAAGAGGTCGAAAGTAATTTCTAAGCAAGTTTTAGTAGACATTAAAATTAATAATCATGTAGAGAAGCAGATTTGCCTTGTAATTCCAAATTTAGTATTCAGTGTTATCTTGGGTTCAGAGTGGCTAAGTAGAGTGTCTGGTAACTTATGTTATGATGTAGGGAGTTTGAAATTTAAATGGGGAGATTCTGAAGTAGAAGTAGCGTTCATTGACCATATTCAGAGGAGTAGTATTGTAGGTGTGATTTGTACTTTAAATGAGATATCGCCAGCCGTAGAGCGGGGTTCTCCATGTTTTGTGGGCAGTGTGATTACGAACGGAAGTCTAGAGGACTCGTTACGTGAGGCTGCATTTCAGGGAAATATAGAGGTGGAACAGTGTGTTCGGCTCTATGATGTGTTATTGTGTAATAGGAGAGTTTTTGAGGATCCCATTGGTATGGCAAATTGCTATACACATTCATTGAACGTTATTGATAGGTCAGTATTCACAGGACATAGATATCCTGTACCTTTCGCTTATCAGAGTGCAGTTGAGGCACAAATTAATCAGATGCTTGAAGATGGGATTATTGAGCACTCTAACAGTCCATATGTTAATTCTTTGATCACGGTACCCAAGACCGACGGCACTGTTCGTATTTGTTTAGACGCTCGTTTGGTTAACAGTAGAATTAGTTCAGATCAGTTGAAATCTATGTCAATAGAGGAATTAATGCAAACATTTGAGGGGAAGAAGTGTTTCACTTGTGTAGATTTGAGTTCCAGTTTTTGGCAAGTGCCACTTATGTACGAAGATAGACCATTTACAGCTTTTAGTCATAAATATAACCTTTATCAAGTTTGTAGAACACCTTATGGGTTAAAGAGTAGTTCAGCAGCTTTAATTAGGGCTTTATACATCGCATTAGGGGATGACACAGGAGAGTTTGTATCCATTTACATAGATGATATGGTAATTAGTTCACGCAGTTTTGAGGAGCATCTACGTCATTTAGATATAGTTTTTCAGAAGTTAGATCAGGCAGGGTTCACTTTGAAGCTGTCTAAGTCGTCATTCTGTCAGTCAGAAGTGACAATTTTAGGTCATAGAGTGTCGAGTAGAGGTGAGACACCAGAAGAAAGTAGGGTTAATAAGATACTTAACGCAGAGGTTCCACAGAATGTTAAACAGTTAAAAACATACCTGGGAATTTGCAACTTTTACAGGAGGTTCGTTCTTAAATACTCAGGGTTGGTAGAACCATTCAGGGAATTGCTTAAAAGTGGGACTCGGTGGAGATGGGAGTCCAAGCATGATCAGGCTTTTAGAGCGCTGAAGGAAGGTTTTGAGAAAGCTGTAGTGCTGAAATATCCGTTAAAAGATAAGGAATATGTGGTTATGACAGATGCTTCACATATAGGCATTGCTGGAGTATTATGTCAGAAAGATGATGAGGGTAATCTGTGCATTGTATCTTTAGCCTCACGAGGACTGACTGCAGCAGAGAAAAGATACACGATTACTGAGTTAGAGCTTTTAGGTATTGTTTTCAGTTCAGGGAAATTTAGAATGTATTTAGTAGGGGGGAAATTTGAGATCCACACAGATCACCATGCATTACTGTATATGAGGACTTGTAAACTCAGTTCTAACAGAGTTAGTAGGTGGATTCTTGCTCTGCAGGAATACGAATTCACAGTAAAATATATTAAAGGTAAAGATAACATTCTTGCAGACATGCTATCAAGGGACACTAATTTATGTAGGGATTATCCTGTGGTTAAAGCAGAGGACGGTATTTTAATATGTGCATGTGTGGACAGTAGCAATAGGGCATCGTTACAGACACTGAGAAATATGCTAGTGGAGCAACGTGATGACGTTCATTTAAAGGGAGCCACTTGGAAGGTTGGAAGCAGGTGACGCAGAAACATTCATAGTTTCCAAACGTATTGGGAAAACAGCATATGTGCTGGAGAATAGTGAGGGAAACAGATTATACGGGACGTATAATATACATAGTCTACGAAAATATGTGTCATAAAGTGAGTGTGTTTAGCTGGCGAGCCAGCCTATCAAATGAGTAAGTGTGGTATTTGGTGCGTGGGAGGAGTTGGTCTTCCAGGCAGGCGTATCAGAAGTCACACAGGGGGGTAGTATGTAAGTAAATGAGAGTTTTTAAGGTACAGGGAAATATGACGGGATTGTCGGATGCTCTTGAGCACTAAAATGTCTCGATACACCAAGGCCAGAATTTGGTAGCGCTGGTGAATTCCCATTTGCCTCCGAGAGATGGGTGAGCGCTTGAACAGGGTATTTTTGCTTAAGGCGTCCACGAGGCAAAAGATGGGCCATCAGAATGCGAGACAGTCCTTCATGAAACTCATACATATCAGCACACGTGATTTCTGTTTACGGCCTCGCCATGTAAGATTTGTAAGTGTGTAATTTAAGGTAATTTGTATAATGGTATTATTTGTGTGAGGAGAACGGGTCTGTGTTGAGAACTAGGGCGATTACGGCACAGAAATATTTGGTGTTATATGTAATGCACATTTACTGTTGTTTTTTTTCAGAAGTCAATATTAATTTAATCTACTTTAAAGAGAGATTAAGTATTATGGTCACGAGGCGCTGCCACAATAGTGTGATCGTGTGCTCAGTGATAAGTGAGATTAAAATTTCACCATAAGGAAGGGACCTCCAGTGAAATTAGGAAGTTCTATGGTGATATAAATATATCAGAACACCTTCAATGCGTGTGATATGACATCATAAATACATAGTGCTGACACATTAATTATGTCTATTTCTCCAACATAGAGCAATTTGAGAGGCGGAAATATCCGTGGAACACTACTCTATATGTAAAACATTGGACTGGTTGCAAAGTGCAATCCATAGTGACAACAAACTTTGACGCAAAGTGCGTGAAGAAAAATTATGAGTGTATATATCTGTAATTTAGGGTGATTTCATTTATGTAATATGTATGTTGGATGGGGTTTATTAACGTGTCTGGGATAATCGGATAATGGACCGTCGTCACGGTAAATCATCCGATGATCCGAGGCGAATATGTAACGTGTTTTTCGAGGGGTTTTTATGCAACTGGCATAAGTCAGTTGGAAGCCATTCTATAATTATTTACGCGGCAAATTGTTCAGCCAAGAGAATTGTTCACGTTAATTTATTATTATTATTAATTTATTATATTTATTATTAAGGTATTTTCGGAGCATTTTATAAAAATTATTAGCATTCAGATAGGTTTTCTATGTCTTAGAAAACGCTATCATGCAAATTATTACGAACGACGATATCATAGAAAATTACATGATTACGGAATTTTACGGAGTTTTCGTCAGTTAGGATATATTGAGAGACATGACTCACTGGGAATTCAAATACAAGCTGATTCCTGTCGAGAAGCATGACGCAAGCTTGGGTCGCATCGTCAAGAAAAGGCGAATTGTTGGAACGGAAATCGACTTCTCCCTCTCGCGCGCCGTGTGTAATGAACCAGAGGAGGGGAAGTAGCGGCGTGCTCAGCCAATCAGAGGAGACAACGTAAGCTGGAAGACGGTACCATGGTGGGGGAGCCAACGTGTGGATATATCGTTCGACGCGCCGTGAAACGAGGACAATCTGTGTAGTTCTTGCCGAGTGTGGTTATACGCGGGGGTCGCTCCGATGTTCCGTGGAACGAAGACTATCTGTGTAGAACTTAACGAGTATGGTTCACGCGTTAGTCGCTCCGATGTTCAGCGGAGTTAGCGACTATCTTTGTGAAACTTAACCAGTGTAGTTATACGAGTGTTTGGGTCCGAGGTACGGACCATAGAATTATCTAATCTACCTGAATATCATCAAATAACGAAGAAGATGGCGACGTCCAGGAGACTGTGGGAAGCACACAGCATCATCCAGTACGAGGGAAATGCTTTAGCAATTTCCAGTGGTAAGCGCAAATGACGCGGAAATACGCAATCTCTCATTTTTCTTTGTTTTATATTTCATAATTCAGTAACTTCATAGCTTGGAAATAAGAGTAAAATCAATTTATCAGACTCCGTTTCACGTAATTTTCTATCGGTAATATTAAAATCGCAACGCTCCAATTTAAATTTTAAACTTATTATTATTATTAATTTCGCTATACTTGTTTTATATAATAAATTCATTTCTTTTACAATACAATCTTTGCTTTCAGTAGGTAGCATTAGATATAGACCAATTCCTTCTCCTGATACAATTGTTTGTTGGGTTAATGATCAAATCATACCACGATCTGAGTGATTAGATTCTTGAAGGTGTTCTACCAGAGCTAGACGTTGTTAAATACAAATTTAGATTTCAACATTGGGTTGAGGTCTTGGCGCCCATTAAAACAACATAGCTTAGGCAAAGGTAAACAGTTACATTTCTCACCCAACAGTTAGGGGCTAGCAAAACGTTACACTTGTCGCTCAAAGTGAGGGCTGTAGAAACCATTACATTTGTACGCTCAACGTGTGGGCTAGCAAAGATGCTACAATATCTTCGCGTTTCACATCCCCCAGACCCCAAAACCACCGTCAGTTCAAAAGTTTATATATAATTTATGTATGTATATCAGTTTCTTGTGGACATAATAACTGCCGTAATTTTGCACCAATCACTTTACATTTTTTACCGAATATGTATACCTATAAAATCTCGGTCGAGTTCGTTACTGGGCCAAATCGGTCGAAGGGGGTGAAAATGGGGGGATTTTTTTTCCGAAAAAGTGAAATATTGAACTCTCTTAATATGTGAAATATCCAATCCGTTCAACGTTCATACTATGTGTCGGATAAAGCCCAAAAATTTATGTTTGAAGAGTTTTTTATAGCACCAACCATTGACCAAAGGGGTGGGAAAAAGTGGGTTTTTCGGGAAACATTAATCATATCTCTCTTAATAGGCACAATATCAAAACCATTCAAAATGGACAATATTTCCCTAACAATTACCTAAAACTTTTGTCTGACAGAATTTTTGATATGACTCACCATTACGCCAAGGGATTAGAAAAATGATTTCGGAATTATAAGAAAATGCCAAGAGCTATCAGAGGTTGCCATGGCAACACTACAAAATTGATGAGGGATGAACCTTCAGACGTTGCCATGACAACGCACTTGCACGAGATCAGATTCAGTATTTCCATCTGACTAAGTGTGAAGGGGCTTCGGTGACGTAACTGGTAGCATGCTGAATGTCCATGCCCAAGGTCGCGAGTTCAAAGCCGGCCGAAGTCGTCGGATTTTCTAAGAGCGCTAAAAATCCCTCAGTATGCTTTCCTTTGGAGGGGAAGTTCCAAGGTTCGTTGCGAGTTGCTGGTTGTGGTGGCATCTAGTAGCCAAGTTCACGGCTAGGTGTCGTTGACGATAGTACCTGGTAACAACATTAGGAACTACTGCTTGTAATTGACCGTCTGCAGCCCTTACCTGAATTACAGACTAATACAGCCATCCCAAAGTACACGTGGTTACATGACCGCGTTGTCGCAGCCCCTAAACTGAGGAACCAACCAAAATTTCTGCGCGAGATATAATTTTGCGTGAAGAAGTAACAGATCGTTACATAGTTACACATCAGTGTCGAAACCTTGCATAAGGACAGTGTGACCACAAGTATAAAAATGAACCCCAAATGACAAGAAGGTTACCGTTCCCATAAGACAATACAATCTTTAAAATAAGCATAAAATGACGAAAAACAAAGTTAATTAAGCTCTAATTATAAAATACCTTCTCACAATAAATGAGGTCTGATCCTTCTACGAAAACCTGCATATTCTGCCTATTTTCGCCTATCCCCATGTTTGTCCGGTGAAATCTACCTCCGCCTTCCGTCGTGCCGAGAGGAATTTTTTATTTCTCTTTTTCACAGTTTTACTACAATATCTCTGAATCTGGCTTATTATACTGGCCCATTCTCCCCACTTATTATTGGAAATGTAACCTATTAATAATACATCTGAACAAAGGCTGCCAAGGGAGTTTTTTGAAATGTGATACTTCAAACAATAACATACATTTTTGAGATTTTACAACCCTCCAGATTTTAATTGACCCCAGTTTGGACACAAAATAAGCATTATGTTGATTATGACATTAAGCAACTGCTTCAAGAAGAGACAGTGAATTTTAAATGCAACTTTTTATATAATTTTTAATACCGGGACAAGTTATCTTAGTCTTTAGTTTTTTTTATGTTTTTAATTCTGTGTTTTTAATTCTGTTTTTGAGTGTACTGATATATGGTGTTTTTTTAGATCATGCCACTGTGTCTCGCGCATCATTCATTTCAATTTCATTTCATGTGATCTTCCCGATTTTAATATATTTTTGCGCAATGGAACAATTATCATGAATGTTCGGCCTGTCACTTTGTAAGCTGATGAAGAGATCATTTTATGTAGGATCTCGAAACATGTACTTGTAAAATATATGATCTAAAAGTATTGACTAGGCGGTCCTTGAATAAAAAGATAATTATTTATCTATTCACATAATCTCGTCAATACGGAATAATGTCAAATGTTAACGACCTTGAAGTTAACATTCCTGAAAATGCCAGTGTTGCCAATGTGATTCTAAGCCTGCCGATAGGTCCAATTTCTAAATGCATGTAACTTCTATACTATCGACTGGATATCCACCAAATTTCGTATGAACTATGTGTACTGCAACAGATATAACTGTCCGTATTCTAAGGAGCCACCAGGGTTGCCAACCGTTAATAAATATCAATAAATCAGAAAGTATGCAGGCCCATTGCTCTAAACTTTGCACACGTATAGTACGTGACATTGTACCATAGTTCGGAGTAGCTCATGTACATCAGTGATGCCAACACGATTCTAAGCCGGCTGATAAGTCCAGTTTTAAAATGCATATAACTTATATACTTAATAATGGACTTCAATCAAAATTCGTATGTGCTTTGTGTACCGTAACAGTTATGACTATCCGTATTCATGAGAAGCGTTGTTGTTGTTTTAAGGGGCCTAACATCTAGGTTATCGGCCAATTCATGAGAAGCAGCAGGGCTGCCAAATGTTAATAAACGCTCTCTCTATTTGTATAATCCAAATATCAGTATATCAGTAAGTTTGCAAGCCATCAGCTCTAAACTTTACACACGTATAGTAACTGACATTCTAGATTAATTTGGAGTAACTAATTTACCGCAGGTTTCTGGTAAATTTAATTTTAATTACATGTAACTTCTATACTAACAAATAGATTTAATCCAAACATGGCACTATAATATATCGCAATATTTCAGATTAATTCTGAGCATCACATACATGACATTGTTTCCAACATGATTTTATGTGCACTGATAAATCCAATATCAAACAGCATGTAACGTCCATACTATCTATTAAACTTCAACCAAATTTTGTATATTCTTTCTATACTTTAAAGGATGGAACTAGGGATATATTCAGAGTCACCAGGGCTGCCAACTATAGTAAGTTACTCTATTAGGCTACACTATTTCAGGTGTATGTCAAACTGCAGTACTTAGAAATGTTAGTATTACCAACTTGATTTCATCATTATTGTAGATAGGTCTATATAGATTGGCATGAATCTTAAAAATTAAGAAAAGTTGACTTGTTAGTTCGTCACGGAACTACTTGTTGGAAGTCACATAGGTGAACTTGCTTTAATTTGTAAATGATACATTGTATAAGCTTATAGATTTACGTGACCATTAATATTACTATCATGAGCCATGGGAGGGGTACACTGTTTGGGACAATGTGTGTGCAGGGGCTTGTCACCCCCCAGTGCTCTGGTTTGGATTAGTAGGCCAATTGAGGGTATACATTGGTGACGGTTAATGATAACTCATCTAACATCATGGTCAAGGAGTCACATGTACATGTTTGATAACCAGTGTGGTTGTGGTGGCTGAACTAGTGTATTTGTAATTGTGGAAAAGGTTTGGGTAGGAGGCGGCCGTGACCTGAATTAAAGTATCATCCCAGCAATCGCTTATAGAATTGGGGAAAACCACTTTTAGGTTGGCTGGGGTGGGAAACGAAGGCAATTCTTCTTAGTTCTGCTACTCAAGGTTCGGTATTACTACAGTAATTCTGTTCCGTAATGAAAGAGCGAGTAATTCCTACAATGATATTAATGGTTTTGTAATGTATCAACCGAATTTCAATTCATTGTCTGTATATAGCTGATTTATTATAGTTTTTCTATTTGATGTATTTATTTTACGCTTTAGCTTACTTTCACTGTACATTGGCGGAAAATGTATTAACACATCCCAGGTATTATGATCTATATCAATAAATGAATTACGGATTATGTTTTGCATGGTAATTCCAAGATTTGTTCATTAAAATGAAAACATGATGGGAAACTTGCTGTTAGGGACATCCCGCACAATCAGCGTGAAATGAAGGAGTCACGTGGTACATAGCTTTGTTGCCAGAACAAGAACCCTAATCGACTTGGGGTTCCATTTAGATGTAACTTTTGACTTTCGTTTCAACAAATGTTCTCACATGGATAGTTGTTTGCGGTTTGCTCACGCGTCGGAATGCCTTCTGATTTATTTATGTACGCACCAGACGGAAAAACAAAATACACTTGAATAAACAAAATCACAACAGAAACGCTTTCTTTCTTTCTTTCTTTCTTTCTTTCTTTGATTGGCAATGCAACGCACGGCGGATACAACTAGTAAGTCATTTTCTCAATATCATTCATACTGGAATACTTCCAAGAATTAAAACTCTAAATCAGAACGGTTAGTTCTTGAGCTGCCAAGTAACATGTGAATATCAATATCCACTTAAGACAGACAAATACAAAAACGTTCAACGATAAAAAGAAGAGAGTAACTGATTTGTCAACATAACTTATTCACATCCATCAGTTTTAGTCTTCATACATACAATAGTTTTCCTTATTATGTTTTCCACTTACTCATTTATATGATTTCCACTTGCATCACTCTCTTCATCATGGGCTTCTTCTTTTATATCCTAGCAACAAGAATGAATCATTAATTTATACATTATCATATTACGCTTCTACACAATCAATAACAAATAATGTAACTTCACAGCACAGCTCAACTCAAAGAAAGGATTTATCAGCTGTAAAACTCACTGAAATTACATTCTTATTCTCGATCATATCTTACTGCATTATACAAGTCTCGTCTGGATCTGAAACTTATGAAAGACGTCCCTCCTTTATGTTTAAGAGCGTTACAAATCCCTCATTTGTAATCCCTCAGCCTTCCTTGGGAGGGGAAGTAAAGTGGTGGTCCCATGTCATAGAACTATGGCATGTCAAAGAACCTTCCACTAACTACAACAATGGGAAGGAAAATTTATAGGTTAGACTTGATTTATGCTCTACGATTCAACGTTCGTTGCAAGGATCTGGTTGCGGTGGCATCTAGTAGTCATGTTCACATATAGGAGTCGTTGACGGTAGCATTTGGTAGCAAAGGTAGGAAGTACTACTTGGAATTGACCGTCTGCAGTCCTCAGCTGAATTACAGACTAATACAGCCATCACAATTAACACCTGTTATCAGACAGATTCTACACACAACCAAAGTACACGGGACTGCATGAGCGCGTTGTCGCAGCCCTTAAACTGAGGAACCAACCAACATCTCAGCAGGAGATAAAATTTTGCGTGAAGAAATAACAGACCATTAGATAGTTACACATCAGTGTCGAAACCTTGCATAAGTACAGTGTGGCCACCAGTATAATAATAGACCCCAAATGACGAAGAGGTTACCATCCTCGTAAGGAAATAAAATATTAAAAATATGTATAAAAAGACGAAAAACGAAGTTTATTAAGCTCATAATGAGAGGAATAAAATGAGGTCTGGTCCTTCTACGAAAACATCCATATTATGCCTATTTTCGCCTATCCCCAAGTTTGCCTGGAGAAATCTACCTCCGCCCTCTGGCGTACAGAGAGGGATTTTTTTAAATCGTGTATTAACCCCCCTTCAGTAATTCAGATAGCAAACCTCGAAACTTTAAAATTAGATCCGAGACTTATTCTTCATGCCTTAGAGCCAAATTCATTTTAAATACCATAAAACTTAGTTCAAGGCCACTTCGACAGGTTACGACAACCCTCTGAAAGCAAATTTGTATGAAACCCACAGTCGGCAATCGTTTAAATGGTTTACCAGTGTTTCTCATTATAAATTCCAGGTGAATTCTGGGACGGTGGACATCCCAACTAATGACCCTATTTTCCTTGGATAAAAGAGTAACAAAGTGGGTTTAATCTTAAAATATAAATGAACATCACACATGACGAATGATGAGAAATACAGTGATAAAGATTTTCCAGTGTTTACATACAAATAAAGTGCAACTGATACAGAAGGATGGCGATCATCAATGTGCTCCTATCCATTCTCTCCCAGCTTAATGAGACTCCCGGTGATCTTGATATATAAAGTTCAATATCCTCTACTTGGTCATAGTCATCTCAACTTCTAATACAACATTTGGCGAGAACTTATACCCATGGACATCGAGGCGATTGCATGTAGGTATAAAGAAAGGCACAGCATTGTGGCTTACGAGGTCCATATGGATTTATGTACTCACAATCAGCTTCTCCATTTGAATCCTCAATGTTCTCTTACTTTTAGTTCATAGGCTATCTGCAAGTATTTTGATAGAATTCGCACAAGAAGAGCTTGCCACTAAATCCTGCGCAGATCTTCGGCAAAGTTCGGGTGGGCTCGGTAGTAGCAGAGCACGCCCCTCCCATTTCGCTTCAGTACCTCGCTGGTAGCAGTTCTGAACGGACCGCCTGCCCAGCCGGAGGCTCGGCATGCTAAACTGTGAGATCTCAGTGCGTGTACGTAATGCCTTACACAGTAGTTATTACCTGAGCCAGGACACAGTAACCTATACCCTCATTAGCATATCTTGTTTGCTGCTTCCTTGCAGTCGACGCTTGAATTACAGCTGTACACCGCGTCTCGCAGCGAGACCGCATGGTTGAAGAATGGAGTGAGCAGTGAACCTGGTAACCAGCATTCGGGGCACACACAGAAGCCCCGCAATGAGCATTAAACTACGCCGACTGATATCGGTCTCTGCGCATCGTTGAGTTTCGGCAAGCTCTTCTTGCGGGTACTCTACATTTATGCTTAGCACCAAGTGCGTGTTCTTAGAAATGTCAGGAGAGGAGGCCACTGTCTTAACTTATAACCATTCCTGCAATTGCCCAGAGTGCATGTAACAAGCAAAGGAAGCAGGAACACTTAGGACGATTGTGGATGTAGTCAAAATCATCTCCCCTCTATCATTTGGTATACATAGACCTTCGAAATACTCTAACTTCGTCATACAAAAATGCAAATTTCACCTCAGGCAACTAACACCAAAGGATTGTGCTAAAGCTTGGCCAATGAGAATTACGATATATCCTTCTTAGAACAATGGTATACATAGAGGGAGGACATGGGTTTGAGTCTAGCATTGGTCACACATTACAATGCCTCACTTTCCATCTACACGGCTTGTACAATATACAAACTAATAGCTGAAAGCATCCAATTGCATTCTATACGGTCTGAATATACAATTATGGAATCCCTGAATGGCATTAGACAGAAGAAAATAACAATCAGGTCAAGTCCTCCATAAGATACAAGTAGTAACTTACCTCTTCCAAATCTCCACCACTCACTGAAGATGGTGTTTTTATTTTGACGCAGGGAACAATCTCTGGTATGGACATTTCTTCAATCTTAATATCCTCAGTGAGATCAGCATCATCCTGCAGAGAAATTACTTATTTCCCAATCATGTTCCATTGCATTGGAAATACACCTTACACAAATTGTAAACTTGCACTCAGGGAATCAAGGAAAAAAGTAACCTTCTATCAGATTTTCATTGTCTCGAATGCCTTCCTAACACAATGCGACATACAAGACCTAGATCAGAAACTGGGTAAAGAATGGAAGTTGTGTTTTCGAAGGTCACATCCCATACTTAGATGCTTTACACGGTAAGTACAAGAGCTGATCTCCATACATCTATTAACATATATAATGAACCCGTAGGTTCATGTCTGATGATCCTTTAGTTTGTGTCAAGTCGGTATCACATCCTCAGACGGCTAGAACGCACCGGGACAGCTTGAACTGGCCACCGCATGCTATTTTGACTACAGCAGTACGGATTTATACTCCGAAGTTAGGAGATACTTCCTGTAATTTGATTATCACTTCTGCTGAGTTATTAAAACTAATTGGATATTTTGAAAGTTTCGTAGGCACATTTCTGGATTTTTACAGTCAGAAACAGGTATTATCATCGCAGATATTTGAAAGGAGGAATTTATAGTCGCTGTACGAGTTCATTTTTGACTCGAACCGGATCCTACCGTGTGTGTCTCCCGACTCTTGGGAAACGTGCGTTTCGAGTACGCCGTAATCGTATGCCTTAAACTATGGCGTGATAGTATCAAATTTTGCCTCACTACAGAGAAGTGAAGGCAATAATTATTGTGGGCAAGTAGGCGATGTTCTGAAGAGACATCCATCACATTTGGACACATAATTGTGAGTGGCGAAACTGTGAGTAGACTGACGACATGGTGGGCATATTTTCTGAGTGATGCCACAAAGCTGGCTTAAATACTGACTGAAGAGTAAAATTATATCAGTGTAAACTTTTTTGTAACCTCAGGTAGCAGGTTTGGACCCTCTTCGGAGGTAGCTCTGCCCTGGGATTGGCTCGCCTATGCGAGTCCAGAGCATACTGGCCCGGTGTGTACCATCTGATAACGGTCCCAGCTCAGGGTTACGAGTGAAGACCTCGACGGAATCTACAGCGGAGGAGATGGACTTCGGAAAGGTGGAGATTGCGGACGAGGCAGCCCAGTATTAAGGGAATAATGTGAGTGCACTAAGCATCAGCAGCGTCTGTTTCCCACGTTAAGGGTGTCTGTTCTCCATGTAAGGGGCGGCCTGAATACTTGCTTGCAGTAGCTCTAAAATGCCTCTGGGATTGGCGACCCCATTGTAATTAACGCTTCTGAATAAGATTCGGAGTGGACAATCTTGAAGGCATTCAGACTTCACCACTAGTAAACCTCTTTACTAGTTCACATTCGATGATAACCATCGACATAGATGCCACTGCCCCAGGGAGTATCCAATCTCCCGTCACCAATGGTGGCGCATTCAGGCCTTCGGACCTCATCGTGCGGGGAAAGTCGGAGTTCCCCAATACCATCAACCGACTGAGACCCAAAACTATCACACACATTGGAACTATCAATATTCAAACTTTAAAAAAAGAATAAAGAACGCTTTAAATCTGACATCATGCAAAATAACATGAAAGACTGGAACTACCTGAGGTCCACTACATGCGAAGCGACCAATAACCTCGGACAACCTCGAAGGAAGCGACGCCATAGATGGTGGAATTCTGAATGTGACCTTGCAGTTGACGAAAGTGCTGCAGCATGGATGAATTGGAACTCGACAAAACGACAAGAAGATTGGGAGAATTTCACAGTGGTGCGGAAACTGTCGAGCAAGACCATACGGCGTGTGAAGAGATCATACGATAGATCAAGACTGGAAAAGTTGGATGAAGAATTTAAAATGTATAACACCAGAAATTTTTATCGGGTCTTCAAAGAGGAACTCTCTGGGTATAAACCACAATGCTTCACTTTAAGGATACAGCCGGGGAGCTGGTCCCCAGCAACCGCGAGAACGTGCAACTTTTGGCAAACTACTTTGAACAATTGCTTAATTGCGAAGAGCCTACGGACAGATTGCCTGTTGAAGATCCTCCAGAGATACTCCTGCCATCTAATCCACCAACTATGCAGCAAGTTGCTAATGCCATTAATCATCTTAAGAACTACAAGGCACCCAGGGCAGATGGCATCATTGCAGAAGCCCTGAAAGCCGGTGTAAATAAGATCGCAGAGGCGCTACACCAGATCTTAGTCGAATGTTGGGAGACTGGCAGGATTCCTGATGACTGGAAATCAGCTCTCATACACCTTTAACATAAGAAAGGCGATCACAGTTATGTCAACAACTACCGGGGGATATCTCTGCTGTCAATAGCATACAAATTGTTCTCCAGGACTTGATTGGACAATGTAGAACGTCAATGTGATCAAACAATTGGTGAATATCAAGGAGGATTTCGACGTGGAAGGTCCTGTACCGAGCAGATCTTCATTCAGAAAACCATTCTCCATATTAAACAGGTAAGGAGTACGAACATCACTGTGGTTATCGTCGACTTCGCAAAAGCTTATGATTCCATCGACCGCCAGACACTATTTTCAATACTCCAAGAACCCTCATCAAACAGACTCTCACGGATACAACCTCTAAGGTGAAGTTCAGAGGAGAACTATCTCGAAGTTTGAAGATCAAATCCGGAGTACGACAGGGTGATGGCCTTTCACCCATTCTGTTTAATCTGGTGCTTGATAAAGTCATCGTGACCTGGGAATGCACAGTGAGGAATCTAGAAATCAAACCAGTTGCCTTTGGAACTGGGACTCGAGAATCGAGATCAGGTGCCTTGCCTTCGCTGATGACTTTGAAATCATAGCCAACAACTCTAAAGATGCTGTCGTAGCTGTCCAAACCCTGCACGAGATAGCGGTGAAGTCTGGATTACAGATATCTTACGATGAGACCAAGTACTTTGAGAATCGCCGCTCCGGAAACACCCCTTTGACGACCATACATGGAACGATTGGAAGAGTCAATCGCTTTTCTTATCTTGGTCAATTGATCCACCCCAATGGTAGAGTTGGCACCTCCATCTTAGCAAGGCGGAACAAACTCAACGCAGTATACCCACTATCCCACTATTTGTACAACATGAAATGCATTTCGAGGAATGCTAAGAACTGTCACTACAGAACTGCTGTCAGACCACAGTTTCTGTACGCCGCAGAGACCCTCTTGATGACCTGGAGAAAGCCGAAAGACGTATCCTCAGGAATATTCATGGCCCGAGATTGCTCCCAGATGGATCCTACCATTTGATATATAATTCTGACCTGTATCAACAGTTAGAATCAGCCAATACCAGCATGCGACGTAGGAGGCTATAGTTCTACGGGCACCTACAACGAATGAACAGCAACAGGCTTACTAAGAAGATCTTCTCCTTGGTTAAAACCTACACGACTGAAAGCCTGTGACTTAATAAAGTACTAGAGGACTTGGATTCAGCTAGAATTACTGACCTTGATGTAGAAGATCGTTCTAAATTTTGGACCACACCACCTAGTTTCCCTAAATGTCGGAAGCCCCTTTCGCAGGAGAGAAAGGAAAAATTATTAGCAGGTCTCAAGAGATATTGGGAACGGAAAAGAGCATCGAACAAGAATTAGTCATAAGCGCTCCATAGTGGGCGTAAATCAATAATAATTTTTTGAAACCCAAGTTACATGTTAAAAACGTTCATTTTGAAGACTTTTTGCGTGAACGATCGCTACGATTTTGTGCGATACTTATCAGTATTACATTCTGTGAGCGAACACCACGTGTGTGTTCTAGAGTCAGTGGCAGACCCTCATGGCCATTTTGTACTGTCTGCGCCAGTGTAAAATCTGTGCTTATTTTAGTCAATGTCCAAAATTAAACCCTGTGAAATTCGCCGATTTAACATGGTAAAACCAATCGACCACGTGGAGCCTATTGCATCATTTGATGCTCAGGTAAGGATGGAGTAACTACCTTATGCAGGAGGGAGATGCTTAAATCGAGGGCCATACGAACATAATGAAGAAGAATAAGCGATGGTATTATTGGAGCCTAGGTTCGAACATAGGTCTTGCTAAAGACCGTGGCTCAATGGCAGATCTACTACTTCAACGCTGATATGTGAGTTTTTGACCAATACTTACTCATTTTGATAGGCTTGATTCCTGTTGATTAGCATGTAAGTAACCGCATTCAAATTAGTAGCAACCAGATTCATTGTTTCATATATTTAACAACCATTCATAATTTTAACAATGCGTTGCCAGATAGCATTCTTTTGGTCAACCCTAGACCAAGTAAAATTATGTGAGAATCGAATCACATGTGCTATGTGATTAATACAAGCAAGCTTTAGGAAAGCTTAGGAAGGCGACCACTATTTATTGTAAATATATTTTCCCATCACACGGAAAAGCAGTGAGATATTTTTGAGTTAGTGTGCATTGGAAGCATCACATTCTTGAGGTAAGCCAGAATGACATGGTCGTATCTTTTGGCAGTATGGAAGGCTGCGCTGTTGGTTTTTCATGTGTTTTATTGTGTGCAAAAAAACCACAGCTGTTATTTGAGATGTATAGAAGCAACACTAGAAGCGTCAGAAGCCTGAGCTGGCATTTGATTGTATTCAACGTATCATTTGGCGGCACGTTAAGCTTTGGTGTCGCTGGTCATGTTTAATTTTCATGCAGAGTGTGCATAATTGTTATTGGAAAGTTTAAGACACACTCATGTGATAGTGTGAGGCTCAGAAGCCGAAAGATGCTAATAATGTTGTGTCATTTGTAACTTTACTTTTAGCACATAGACTGGAGCTAGTGGAATAGATTCCGTTTCGTGATGTTTCGGAACAACCTTGCATTAATTATGAGCGTAGGCACAGGCCAGCTCGAGTTTATAATTTTGTGGTGATATCCCTGTACTATTCAACGTTACATGAGCTAACACATTTGAACTGTTTTGTTGTGATAACAGCTCATTATTGTGTGTGAGCTTAGGAAGTTATTTGGTTCGCCAGTTTGCAGTTGGACATGCTTACGACTAGGGGGGAGGCCTTGAGACTGACCAGTTGTGTCGCTCCCAAAATGATTAGTAACCTTTTAGTGAGACGACTACTGTACTTGACAGAAACTGTCATGTTTCAAATCGACTTGAGCCAGAGGCCTGAATTAATGAATTGATGTTACTGAGGAGTGGTCAAAACCTTGTGGGCCTTATCTATCAGTTATATCTGAACTGTATCGTCTCATTTAATCTACGTTTCTTGCTTATTCCGTTTGTTAGGAAATTGCGAATACGTTGATGACACATTTAATGTATCCCTTTGCTAAACGTTTTTGACCATATGATTTATGTAATTGTTAGGCAGTGTTATTGTACTGTCCTTGGAGGACGAGGTAATGATGGGATAAACTGTGATCACCCACATTGTTCTTATAGAGCGGGACAAAGCATTGGAAGCCTGAAGGTCACGCGTAGTCAGCGCGGTGTTGTCCTGTTGAACGGATGCTTCTTTCTCCTTTCCTTTCTCGCTCACACCTATCACTACTTAGTATAAAACTAAATCCCCGATTCTTGGATGTCACGGGTAATCTCGAGAACGACTGGATAGATTTTGATGCGGTTTTCACCATTCTGTAAAGAATATCTCGAGGAAGGTTTCTGTACAAAATTATTTATTTATCATCAAAGGTGACCAAGAAGTAACGATTTCAGTGAAAAAGTCAAAAAACTAACTGGCATCCGTGCGCTGTTTAAGCCTACGCTGGGCAAACCGTTAAAAATATCAATATACTATGAGTGTAAGAATTGTTCAACATGAAAAGTTCTTCAAAAAATGCCGCGAGAGTATATCTCTATCTTCAATAAATCGCTCACTGTAAGTGTTTTTATATTGGACGGTATTCACAGTATTTGAAATGTAGGAATTATCAGCCAAAGTTTGGAAAAATCCGTACACATTTGCAATTATACGTTTACACTGTTTACTCAAGTCTTTCTTGCCCAGTCGAGTTCCTGGAGTTCCCGGTGGCGTACAAGCAACATCCGCATTATCGCTGTCAGAATCACTCATTGTCAAACAACAGTATGTTTACGTTCTCGCATGCAGCACGCGACTGAAGGCATGGTGCAATAGCATGGCAACACCGCCGGGCGCAGGGGGTAGAGCGGTGCAGAGGGCTGGTTGACCTTCAGGCTTCCAATGCTTTGTCCCGCACTATAGTAGTGTTTTACCGGCGATAGAGGCTTTTCTCATCGGCCGAGGTATTATAGAGAGCCAGGTGAGCCCCGAGTTCCACCATTCTAGTCGCGTGTTATTGTGTTGACTGCCATGAGTTTTTCCCTCATATTTTCTTAGAACAGACATCCTTTGGAGCAATGGTTTTTGCTGTTGTCATCAAGTGTCATGATGGTCATTAAACATCTAAACTACACTTATAGGGATTTAAAAGCAAACTAAACTTGAAACGAAATAAAATGCATAACTGATCTAAAATTGAAAGTAAATATAAAGTAAACCGTTTAAAATTGTAATATTTTTTCATTGATGACCGACACTTCAGGAACAGCTGTTCTCATTAGACATTTTTAGGCCATGCTGACATATTTCGTGACAACAGAGTTGCCTATTCTAATGGCATTTTGTAAACATGGACTGATGGCAACCAAATGAATACTGTCATAGTCATGACTACACCTTCACCATCCTAACACTCACCTAGGTGACGATTAGCAACAAACAGCGACTAGTTCGCGTAGGCAGGGGTGTACAATAATAATTGCATGAATGTGCGTGTTAAGTTATTTCTTGTTGTGATCTGATTGTAGTTTATTGTTGTATATGGTTGTTGCTTAGCTTTTTTTTTTTACTTTTCAGTGCTGTGTACGCATCTCGTCTGCAATTATTTAACTTCAGTTAGGACTTAAGCTAGTTAAATGCATCGTTAATGTCAGAGAGAACACCATCATAGCTTAGATTAATACTTATTGCTGCTTTAATATATTAATTATTGAAATTAGCCCTGTGAACCTATTAAATGTTATTCTTTGCAATAAGTTCATGAGATGTCACAATTAGTATTTTTAACTCTGTTTGTATATGTTTAGGGGACAATTTACGAGACTCTCTTAGGTTGCTTGTTTAATTTTATCTTCCTGTAATAGGAAATCTTGAGGGTTTAACTTGAATTCGATTAAGGGGATGATTCTTTTAAATTCTTTTTATTAACTTAGCTGATCAGCCGATATTTTTACCCTTCGAAGTAGGTTAGGGATTTGTGATTTTTGGCCTGTTTGCCATCCCTTGATGAATGCAGTACATTTGCATTTGTCTGTTGGCACAGGCTAGAGTAAAAGGTGGCTTTTCCCCGATGTCTCAGTCTCACTCATGGCTGTGATTATATGGAAGCTACTGAGGTATGGGTGGTGCTTAGTAATGGCATTCGGGGCACAGTCAGTGCCTGTGAATGCTGTGAAAGGTTTCACTCATAGGTTTAGGACTACTGTTCTGACTCAGTGAGGAAAGCAATGGCAAACTACCTCACTCCTCTTCTTGCCTAGAACACCTCAAAATAGCACTGCCTTGGGTTTTTGTGGGTATCTACTCACATAACGTAACGGCGGTGCTTTTTGAGGATCCAACCAGTCTTCGGGCTGACTACCTAACACACACAATAACCCGAAAGTGAATTTTACCTCAGTCTGGACTATTTCTTCTAGCTTTGTATTTTGGGGGTGTGTTGCTTGGGTTGGTTCTTTAACCATTTAGTCTCTCATTAGTCCCGATACTCCCTGAGTTATAGGTCTCGTGCGAAGCTAGTCTGTGAACACATCCAATCCTCTCGGCGTGTGAGTTCAAAGTATGAGGGTGTCGGGACGACTACTGCGGTCAGTGGTTCCCTCGATGGCCTTATCTTGCGGGCACAATATATACTCACATAATTTTATCAATCTGAATAAACCCAGCAGGTTAAATGAAAATGGAAATAAGAGGGATAATTTTATGGTCAATGGGGGTGTAAGGATTCAGTGAATCGGGTGAGGAAGGAAAAGACTAACATTGTCTTGATGCAGAACATCTGCTCAGAAAATGCACCAAAATTAATGTAAGAAGGTTCGAAAGAACACAGTATATTGTGGAATAAGCATCCCCTTTAATAAACATGTTAAATAGGAAAAGGAGAAAGCCAGGTAAATTAGCAAACCCAATCAGTGTTCCCAGGGGAATAAGAAATAGGAACGTGAAGGTAGAGCAGCAATACCAAGAAGGTTGGACATGGGATATGAAGAACTTCAAAGTCATAAAGTGATATAAAAGTGGGGATCATATTATTTGTTTAGATTAGATTCACATTTCTGCAGTATAATTCTTTTTGAATAGAGACGGTTTCTTGCTAGCATAATCAGATATATCCGTAACATTCCTCCATCTAGAACCAAATCACTCCAATTCCCAACGGATAAAAAGCAGATAACTCCCACGGGATCTGAATATGCCAGTCTTAGTGGCACACAGATTTCCATTTTGATCCCATTAAAAGGTTCTTGTTCATGATCAGACCACAACAGTCCTGGTGGAGGTGATCAGGCTGCTTTTCCTGAATTTAAGCAATATAAAGAAGACTAAATGTCAACCACACAGTATTATAGACTTTCATTGTTCGACTCCACTAGCTCCAGTCTCCCAGAGTCTCTGATTCAGTAAAACCCAAGACGCTGAATAATCTTGCTCTTCTTCAAAGAAACATTAATTCACGGCCACCAGCTTGTTAATCTGATTCATAAAATCACCAGCTTGAGTTTCCTGGCTAAAGATTGAAGAACCAGGGAAGAGAATAATAATGGAGAGCGCAATACTTCACTGCAACGACAGAACAAACATTTATTTATTTATCAATATATCGTATGGCTTTTAGTGCCGGGAGTGTCCGAGGACATGTTCGGCTCGCCTGAGTCTGTAGCTGCTTCCAACGGACACCCTTAGGGTGAGCTACAAGTTCCGTTCATTTTCAAGTATTTCCAACTTTCGCTACCAGATATCAATGATACCTAGTGGTGAACGTTGGAACTTTGATAGAGCGTTCTGACAAAATCTAACCTAACAACTTAGCTTCACACATGTTTAGTCTGTGGAAGGATCTTTTACATGCCGTAAATCTATGACATGGGACCACCGGCTTTACTTCCCCTCCGAAGGAAGGCATACTGAAGGATTTTAACGCACTTAAAAAATCCGACGACTTCGGCCGGGTTTGAATCCGCTATCTTGGGCACAGCAGTTCAGCATGCTACCAACTACACCACCAAAGCTGCTTAGAACAAACAATATTATTCTTAGACCCTTTTGTTTTTATTGGTATTTATACGAGGAATAAAAAGCAAAAAGTTTGGTGAATTTGAAACGTCAATGCGGACCACAACGAGCTTTTTACCTGAGTAGAAATATAATTAGGACGAATTTGTAAAGATTAAATTGGGCACATTAACGCGTTGACAGACTGAAAGACAATTCTCTTACGAATGCAACAATGAAAAATGGCTTCTTAAACTTCTAATACTCTACTCAATCCTTGAAGAATACGGAACTTAGATGGAAAGAAGTAAGTCATGAAATGGAGTTCATAAAAAGAAAAAGGAGAGCTCACTAACCAGTAGACCATGAAGGACAAGGGAATATAATCAATGTAAATCTTCTGGTTTTGCACACTTGATGGTCTGACCACATGGAAATCTATGATTGTCTTTCATCCCCAAATTTACGTGAACCATCCCTAGAGAGGATGAATGTACTCATTAGAAACACACGCCAGACATAGTGCGGCCCATGTGAAAGGGCTTTTCGGGTTATCATTTCCTATTCAACCTATTCCTTCAGCAGTCTATTGAGAATCTAAAAATTGTTTAAGCTGTTACTGAGCCGAGGCAGTCTTCTCATTTCCCCACTAGCCTATATGCAATAGGATACACTAACACTTGACCTTCCATAGAGCGCACATAACCTGTGAGATTATATGGGGATACTTTTTCCCTCGTAGGCTTATGTTTTGGTTTTAACGGTGGGTGATTGATTTTCAGATTTTAATAACAATTGAGCATTTTATAATTCACAATGGATATTTTCTTTTATTCAAAGTACAAAGTCAGTTTGTTAAAGATATGCCAAGCCCTAGTAGATATAAGGATCATTAGTAGTGGCAATAGTGATGTTATACAGGTTGCACCAAGCCCTAGTAGATATAAGGTAGATTAGTAGTGGCAAAAGTGATGGTATACAGGTTGCGCGAAGCCCAAGTAGATGTAAGGTAGATTAATAGTGGCAACAGTGATGGTATACAAGTTGCGCCAATCTCTAGTAGATATAAGGTAGATTAATAGTGGCAACAGTGATGGAATACAGGTTGCGCCAAGCCCAAGTAGTTGTAAGGTAGATTAATAGTGGCAACAGTGATGGTATACACGAAGCGCCAAGCCCTAGTAGATATAAGGTAGATTAGTAGTGGCAACAGTGATGGTATACAGGTTGTGCCAAGCCCAAGTAGATATAAGGTAGATTAGTAGTGTCAACAGTGATGGTATACTGGTTGCGCCAAGCCCAAGTAGATGTAAGGTAGATTAGTAGTGGCAACAGTGATGGTATACTGGTTGCGCCAAGCCCAAGTAGATATAAGGTAGATTAGTAGTGGCAACAGTGATGGTATGCAGGTTGCGCCAAGCCCAAGTAGATATAAGGTAGATTAGTAGTGGCAACAGTGATGGTATGCAGGTTGCACCAAGCCCTAGTGGATATAAGGTAGATTAGTAGTGGCAACAGTGATGGTATGCAGGTTGCGCCAAGCCCAAGTAGATATAAGGTAGATTAGTAGTGGCAACAGTGATGGTATACAGGTTGCGCCAAGCCCTAGTAGATATAAGGTAGATTAATAGTGGCAACAGTGATGGTATACAGGTTGCGCCAATCCCTAGTAGATTTAAGGTAGATTAGTAGTGGCAACAGTGATGGTATACAGGTGGCACCAAGCCCTAGTAGATGTAAGGTAGATTAGTAGTGGTAACAGTGATGATATACAGGTTGCGCAAATCCCTAGTAGATTTAATGTAGATTAGGAGTGGCAACAGTGGTCGTATACAGGTTGCGCCAAGCCTTAGTAGATATAAGGTAGATTAGTAGTGGTAACAGTGATGATATACAGGTTGCGCCAATCCCTAGTAGATATAAGGTAGATTAGTAGTGTCAACAGTGATGGTATACAGGTTGCGCCAGATGAAATGTTAAGGGCAATCATAACTCAAATGCTTTATGGTATAACACGAGGTGTAGACTATGACTACAATATATCCCAGGGCGTCAGCAGCATCAATATAATAACACCAGCTATTGTCAGTTGTTCTTATGGAAAACAGGACTTAGTAGTCCTAACTTCCTAATAATAATTTATGAATAAGCCATTAGTATTATTATAAGAGAGGTAAACGGTACCTGTATTTGGTATTCCCCTTTAACAGCTACAGATACATCAGCAGCCTCGTCCTGCAGGTTATGAGCGGTCAACTGCTCACTCGACTCCTGGGGAGTATTGAATAAGTGTGACCCAATGTGCAATATATAGACACTAACATAACAGATCCTAGTTAGCTTACCATTTGCTATTAAGGATCCAGTCACTAAGCCTTGCACATCACTAAGATTGCAATGTTATACGAGTTAAAATACAACTTACAATATTTGGGAATTCCTCAGCACGAGCCCACCATTGTGGCTCACTCTTGATGAAGGGTTCCTCCTCCATTATGCTCAGGAAACTAGAACATAGGAGGAGCACTCCTTATATCACTCTCACATTTTAATACATTAAATGAGGTAATTTTAGACCTCTAAATGTATGTAAACACTCGTAATCCCAATTTAACCCACGAGGTGCACAGAGACAAGAAGAGACTGTTTGTCAACAAAAGGAAAGTTTATATAACCTTGACGCTCAACATTTGCTCTAATCATATGTTTGCAAGTTAAGCCTCGTGGTGAAATAAGTTTTTAATATTTATCATTGCGATTGAAGAGATGAAGTGAGGAAATAATTGTGCCTGTTTACAGGAATGAAGCATCCTACATTCGGTTTCTCTATTTCTATGAACACACACCCATAATTTTGATGCAGGCGGAGTGAATAGAATATTGTGAGATGATAAAGTACCTTACAAACCTATCAACACGTTTAATTAGGCCACGTGAAAGTGAACTTAGGTAACTGCACGAGTATCAACAGTAGTACATACAGCAGGCACTCAGAATCCTCAAAATGGAACTTCCACCTAGTGTTACAAGACGCCCAACTTAACTAGACACTTAACCATATCTCCAATGACCAATGAGACTTCTAAAGCTAACACTAGCTACTAGTGTATTGATGTCATGAGACTGTTCCTAGTTACACAGTCACACCACTGTATCCTCGACAACTTATATTGGGTGTCACAGATAATCTTCACTGAGCATTTACTTCCGCTGTAAAACGTGTTATCATTTCAACCACGTTTTGTCATGTCCCTAAAGAGTATTTCAGGTCTTCTAAATCGGACTTGTCACTTAAGTATATTTTTAATAAAATCTTCGACTAACATCTCACAGAAATACTAATTGCAGTGACGAATCGCTGTGTGGTTCCCATCAACTACTGAAGATATAGGAACGTTCAGACTGGAAACAGTTCACACTAATCACGCAGTGGCCAAGCGTCCTAATATCCACTGTTGTCATAAGTAACCGTTGAAAAATGTTTAAATATGATTTGATAATACTGTACCGTAATAATCTATTCTTATGTTTGGCAACGAAGCCACCATTTATATCTCTATAATACTACTGGATGTCGCGCCAAAAAGTGTGTCCAGGTAATCGGCTACATTCGCCTGGAGGAGCGGGAAGGACAGTATGTAATGTGTGATGTGTCATTCCTTGTAAATATATTCATTTCATAACACAGTGCCGTTAATTAGTACACACTAATTCCTGAGGCTCTGTGAGGAAACTGTTATATTTATCGTAAGGGCCTGGTTGTTAAGTCAGGTTTCTCATATGAATAGAGAGTAGTGAAAAGGGTTCTAAATATACGAGGACTTGCAAATAACTGCATTCTTGGCTGACACCGCGGTGGCCTGGGTCCAATTCCCGCCTCTTCCAAGAATATTTTAATTCTGGTCTGAGGGCTGGAGCGGGGTACACTCAACCTCGTGAGGCGAAAATGAATAGAGGTGGGTTCGATTCCTTCCTCAACCATCCTGGAAGTGGCTTCCGGTGGTTTCCAGGCAAATGCCGGGATGGTACTGCGCCCGAATTCCTCTATGTCAACGTCCCGAATCCGTGCAGATGGAAAAAGGATCGTAGGGATGTCAATACCCGGCTAAGAATTGAACATATCCGACCGGACTGAAGACTAGGGAACCCTGAACACACACAACGCACCTCTAACCATACTACTACCTAGTTGCATACAGAACAGCTAAAAAAAAATAAAAAATTGAGCACAAATGAGCAACTCGGCTCTCGGGTTGATAAGGTAAACATGTCGATTCACTGTCTGCATCTAACTAGCAGTATCGTTATCGCGTAATTAAGTATTGAAATAAGAATCTGCTCTACACAAACGTAGCAAGTGTATAAAAAGCACTTGCCATTTATTCACTAAAATGAGCATTACAAAAATGTCCCTAATATTGGTTAAAATAAAATTAAATAATGACATTCAAATAAAATATCTGCCTTCTCTCGGCATAGATGCGACTAAACTAGCCTCTTGTGCATCAAACTCAAAATTACGTGTATATCTTTCCTTGAAAGATATTTCAAAACAAAAGTATTACACTTCCATAAAATACTGTAGGCTACTACTCTTCTTAATATATCTCACTTCATCGTTCAAATTCTACATACATATTCCCTGCTTGATACAACGTTAATATTTTTCGCAATTATAGCGTCAAATCTATAAATTATAATGGAAAATTGTTAATAATAATAGTAATATCTGTTTATATATACATATATACAATATCGCGTCCTGCACCATTTCTTTCTACATGCATTAATTGCATAGAGTTAGTTTCTACTGCATTTCTCTCGTTTTTCACACAATGTATCTGTCAAATCCTGTAGTACATTTCCATTATCAATGTGAACTGTTGTAACAAACACTTAAGTTCATGACTATTCACTTAAATTTACAAATCCGGTATTTAATAATCAATAATATTACAAACATGCGGCGCATGACTTTCAGATAAGCTTCCCAAAACAAAAATAAGTGTGCATGGCATTCAAATCTCACTACTCACACTAGTAACTCTCCATAAATACATATTTCGGCTTTACTCAACTTAACACACTGTACTTCATATTTTCTCACAATAATTCTTTATGTTCAACCCTCACTATTATGTGTCAGAAAACTGTATCATAATGATGGTCATTATAACACTGTTTTTCATTATGATACTGTTTCTCCAGCCAATCAGAGCTCGTTCATTGACCAATTAGGTAACGATACCTTCGCGCATGCGCTCAAAATCCAACATGTCGGACATAAACACAACATCGAACTATAATAAATTACCGACATGGAATACGCACCGTCCATATATTCGCTTAAATAAACTGGCGAATAAGAGACAAGAAATAGCACTGTACCTTAATATCACCAACTCTAATTTCTACACAGCGCATAGTCTTGAAACGATTCCGGAGACAATATAACTGAGGGGCGGCAGATGTAAACATATGGCATTGCAGGCACACAGAGCGCATGCGTCGGTCGTTCAGAGATCTTGGAAGACAGAGATATCATACTTAGCGCTCGCTCTCCAATCACAAAATTCAAGTGGCTGACTCTCAACAGATATTTATGAATATTTCTGTTAAAACATATAATAAAGTTATAATTATCGTCGAACATAAACAGTCGTATGCAACTCGCCTATAATGGTAATTAAGACACTCGTATGGAAATTACAAAACTCGCATACGCTCGTTTTATAAAAATACTCGTGTCTTAATTATAGCCATTATAGGCTCGTTGCATAATGTACTATTATCTCACACTCTTCATAAACATATTATCGCAACTTTTATTACTCTTCCTTCCAAATAATGCCTGTCGCATATCTTCCTCTTAGCACTTTCACAAAAACTTCTACTAACCATATCAAATACCTTCAACAAGGTAAGATATTCAGTATTCCTACTAGATATTACCACTGTAACACCTTTCATGAATACACTACTCCTCCTCCGACATAATCTTCTATCGATTATACAATTCCGTGCTATATCTCACCTATTATATCTCTCACAAAATATTATCGCGTATCTCTTCACTCTTTCACTTACATAACTCATGCCACATTTCCTTTCTCCGCTTTAAATACATCTCCGTTACAATTTCTAGCTTCTCTCTGAATCTTAAGTCAGCTCGCGTCTGTTATTCAAATAATAATATATTTACCTCACGTCCTTTTCATTGCAATTGATACTTAATATCCTTCCTTTAATCTTACAAAACCTATCCATAACAAATATTGATCCGTAATCTTTTTACATTTCTCTCTTGCATCATTGAGTTATGCCTCCAAACTACGGATTCTGTTCTTATGTTCCAAATAACTTCTGGGTTTTACAATGTCATCTTCTCAAACAATGGAGTTCCTTCAATGCAAATATTGAATACTCCTGTCAATAATTACGGTTTTATACATTATAGTTTCGTTCCTGTATCGAATTAGCTTTAATATAGGATCATCATGGCCTTTCTGTCTCCTACCTTACATATACTAACTTTTTACGCTTGTCAAATACTTATGACTCCTTTCTCTCCGATTCAACAATAATAGTTAATGCTCATGACTCCTTTCTCTCCGATGTTACAATATTTGCGAAAAAAAATACTCTAGTGATCGCCAAGGATTTACCTTCAAGCAAAAATCTAAGCGTTAGCTTAATAAACTGCAAATTAATTACGGTGAAAAATATTATCAATAAACGTTCAAAATACGTCCAAAATGGCGTATGAAAATTTCTACCAAAATTTGAAAATTCTAGACAAAATAATAACATGAACTATGAATAGCAAAATTAGATGTTGCACAAAATACTGGAATAACGCGTACACGTTCTAACTACATAAGTATGTAAAATATCACTGGTCTACCTTCAAAACTGTGCCGCTAGTAACAGACCTGCTGATGTTGGTATTTGCGGGATCTCTCTACAAGCTTCGGGAATGTGATACTCGTCTACCACCTGGATTGCACGTGTCTCACTGCTTCCGTCTAGACTGCTTGGCTCGGCGCACAGCAAGGGATGGGGTGAGAAAACCGGTAGTCAGCTGGGATCTGGCCAGGCCGCTTCCTCTCTCGTCCACGCCAATGACCTCGCTCCACTGCAGCGCTTCAGTCTTCCCGGTCAGATGACCTCGATACTCCTTTCGCTTCTTTCTTGTGTCCATCTTCTTCCTGCTCATCTCTGGATGTTCTCTGATGTTGGTAGTATTACAGTGATGTTTCTTAACATGAGAAATCACCCCAGCTTGTGAATTTCTCTCTATTGTAGTAGATTGTTGCGTTTGTTTGAGCGAACTGCAGATGTTAGCGCAGCTCGCTTCCATGGTCGAATCTGGAACTCGCTTGTTAGTATAGCTTTACTTTCCCTTCATAGATGATGAATTAAAACATTCTCCTCTCTTCTGAACAATAGTTAGGCGTAATTTCTCCCCTTCGACCTAATTCAATATCCATCTTGTATGACATGATGTGTTTCTTCAGTGAAGTATTTCAATTGTTCAAACTTCTCTTCTTCTGCGTAGTCTCGAATTGTAGTTACAATATACTGCTTCCAAAGTATAATAACGTATCACGACGTATATTTCTTGTTGGTTCTGTCCAATGTTTCTTCTCAGTTGTAATATTAACTTATTTATTCATGTCGTTCTATATTACTCTTCATACTCTTCATACCGAAGTCTTAAATTTTACAAGTCTTCATCTCTTGTAGATTGTAGAGTGAATTATAGTACATATTACTTCCTCGGAAGTTCGAATAGAAAGAGCCTCACTTCTTGGCGTTTGCTAGCCTCTTCAGTTAGATTTCCCTCGTAAATCTGCTGTCCTAGCCTCACTCTGCTCTGTGAACTTACTCATTCGCTAGACGATGTACTTCTCTTCACAGAAACGTTCAGCACAAGTGACATAACCATTAACAATTTCTACGGAGCCCACTCCCTAGCTAGGAAAGGGGACAGAGGAAGACCTTCAGGCGGAATAAGTTGTTACATAAAGGCCCACTTACAACCAATCAAGGTAATAGACTGCACTGCGAACACCCTATCCATATCCACACGAATAATAAATATAATAGGAGTATACTTCAAGCCTAAGACACAACCGGAGACAATTATCGATGAACTAGGGAAAGCGCTAGAAAGCACAGACGATGACAAACCTATCATATTAATGGGAGACCTAAATTGTCGTATAGACAAACAGGATGCAAAAACTCTAGAGGTTAAAGATTTCCTCATGGAGTACCAACTCAAATTACTAAATAAGGAAGAAGAATACACTTACATAGCACCAAATGGAAAAAGTACGATTGATTTAATCTACACTAACAATCAAGGCCATGGGCAGCTAGAAACTGGAAAAACCACACTCAGGAAACATCTACCCGTGATAGCCTAAATCCAAGTAAAGGGAACGATGCAGGTCCTCACAGACAAAAATGTCAAATCGAAAGTATCAAGATACATAAATGAAGAGAAATGGCAAGCATTAAGAATCCAAATACCATTAATAATGAGTAAGCAGAAAACCCTAGACGAGACTACTGAGGCCCTAAACGAAATAATTCTGCAGGCTGCCACTAAAACGCCAAGAAACAATCGGATAGCGAAACAATGGTTTGATTCTGAGTGCTATGCTATGAGGAAAATAACTCTACAGTGCCTTAATGTAGCTAGAGAACACGGAAATGGTGCACTAGCAGAGTACGCTTCAGAACGTCGAAAATACAAGCAGCCACTAAAAGAGAAGAAACTATCGTATGATCTCCACGTCGAACAGAAACTAATCGCAGAAGCAGAAAGGAGTCCACATAAGATCTTAAGGTCTTCGAAGAAGCAAAAATCGAGTCATCCAATAAACATTGATCAATGGGAACTACACTTCAGCAGCCTTCTAGGAGAAAAAGATAAAATATCAAATGAATTCACTTTGACACCAGATCACTCGCAAGACATTGACTTGATCACATGTGATGAAGTCATCCATCTTATAAGAAACGGCAAAAATAACAAAGCGGCTGGGCCAGACAGAATTTACATGGAGCATCTAAAAGACACCTTACAAGACATAGCAGAACCTCTAACTGCTCTATTCAACAAATGTCTTATGATGAAATCAATACCGCATCAATGGAGAAGATCAACTATAATAGTACTTTACAAAGGCAAGGGAAGGAAAGAAGACCCGAACTCCTATAGAGGAATTGCTCTAGAGAGTGTAATGTTTAAACTGTTCTCCAAAGTACTATTAGGACGCATCGCGCAAAACCTTTATGCAAATATACCTACATTTCAATATGGATTCACTCCTGCCAGATCAACACTGCACGCGGTGCAAGAAATTATTCAGGAAATAACTCTATCTCTAGCTCATCGCAACTCCCCGATATATGTAATCTTCATAGACTACTCCAAAGCTTTTGATAGCATCAGCAGATCAACATTGGTAAACAAATTGGAGAGCATATTAGGCAAATCAAATCAGGAGCTCCAAACCATCAAGTCTATCCTTGATGCAAACCATATAGCGGTGTATGATGGCATAACTACATCGAATGACATCATACTGTACCCGATACCTAGTTTAGGCTATCGGCTACGCCAGCAGACATTAAGCTGTAGTTGAGGTTTTGAGAAGCAATAGGAAAAGATAGCGCACCGATCGCGTCAAGAAGAAAGCCAAGATGACGTAGGAGGTCTAGTATCAAGGAGGCATTGAAATCTGTAAGAAGATGGAATTATGAATGGAGAAATGAAGCTTTATTGAAACATATATGGAATTATAGCAATTAAAACAACTTAGAAGAGGATATATAACATGCATTATATGTGGAAATAATTTTATGGAAGTAAGTTATTTTATAACAGAACAGCCGAGAGGATTCGGGTTCGAGACTATGTTCGTGACGTGGGAGCACTGTGGTGGGGAGAACAAGCCACGTGCCGCGCGGAGCTCATAAGCCGAGACACAGCGCTAGCAAGTCAGTTGAGCCCAGGAAGACGGGCAGTTCAGAGCAGCTCTATAGCACAGCGAGACGGGCATTGAAGGTCACGCAGCATACAGAAACTGTCACGGCAAAAGTGTAGGTGACAGTGCCTGCTTCGCCGAGCAGCTAAGGCCGAGCGGGTCACTGATCCAGGTGGGATGGCCGAGGAGACAATTGTAGGCAGCCGGGGTATTTCAAAACCACACTGCTCGTATTTGAAGACCTTATTTCAAGCTTCATTTCGACGCTGTTCAAACACAGGCTTTTACGAATAACCTTATAACCATGCTGTTATATAACACATTCAAAGCGACTTTTACTATTCCAAGTAAACTGAATGTTTAGCATAGGCTCTGATGAACATTATATCGTGCATTTATAAGATTTATATCTTATACAATTTTCATGATTTACCTATTACGAACAGATACAGGGTGTATCGTAATCTTGAACACTATCAAGTAAAATTTTATTTTACTCAAGTGGGACTTTGCAGTAAGTTGAGATTGGACTTACAATTCTCAAACTCAACATTTAAAGGAACAGTGGCGTATATTAGAAGAGGAGTAAGGGGGTCCGCTGTTTCCATGAACTTTTCGAGAAGGAGTTGGACAATATCCGCTATGGGTAATCCGAGGTTCAACATGACCGAGTAAACGTGAATAGAGACAAGATGGCACCACAGAGCGATGGATTCGATTCCTGACGAGAGGAGTCCAACAGCTGATTCGCTTGGGATTTCGAAGGAAATCGTCATTTCATGGATGAAATGATATTCACGCCGATCTTACGAGAAATTCTTATGTAGGGAAAATCGACGATCTTGGAAATTATATTGCAACTGATAATGAAAGGTATTGTAAGAGTTCTAACTACCTGATACGATTATTTTCATGAATACTGGGCACACATGTATATTTTTCTAATAGGAGTGATTTGATTATTAAGACATGGTTTGAATTTATATACTTCGAATTTGCTAGAATATGGAGTGACCATATGATATGGCAGGCATCATTATGCGAAATTCTCATCGTTGTTTGGCTTTATTAAGCAGATGTTTGGTCTTTTAGACATTTTTCCAGCTAGGATATTTTTCATAAATAGTTTTTTTTGAGTAACGAGTATTTCGAACTCGTGATCTGCAATTGATTATCAAAAATTACTTCGTCAGTTCATTGCATACTAGCGAGTGTGTATTATTCATCAGTAGGGATTTTTTCCATTGGATTGTTTGGAGATATTAAGAAGTTATTCACTTTAGTGAATGAACGTCGCTTTTATATGACAACTAGAAACTTGTTGATTCCTTTCTGGTACATTCACTCATACAGACTACGAGATGGGGTCCTTCGTATTTATACGATTGTATGGTGGTACTCGCCTTACCCATCGTTTAGGGAACTATCATCCAAGTCGACGGGGCGAGGTCCTTCGTATTTATACGATTGTACGGTGGTTACACATCTTACTCGCCATTGAGGGACTCATTTTTATCATCCGAATGCACACGAGATGTAAGTGAATTAAACAAGGAACTACTAGTCACATATCAGTCGAAATTTTGTTAAATAAAGTAACGATAAATGTCAACAGGATTGCATTTAGTAATATTCTTGTTTGCCAATCCAATATTTTGTTGCTATACTCTTTTGAGAGTAATTTCAGTTTAACAGCTATTACAGCTGATGCTTTGATGATTTTTATAATTGTGTTTGATACCTTTGAGAAGGATTTAAAGTAATTGAATATTGTAAGATTAATCATTAATGGTCATAATTATTTTAAAGGCAGATCAGTATTGCAGATTTTGATATGAGAGATTATAGCACATTGGTGTTTTTCTGCGATGTGAATTATTGAAACTTGTGAAAGAGAATTTATGCTACTTGAAAGCAGATATTAAATTACTGAAGTAATATTTTTCCAATTGTTTAAGAAGTTGTCTAGATGTGATCAGAGTAATTACAGTCATTGGATATTATGTGCGTTAATAATTTGAAGCCATTTATATATTTTTTGTAGATCATGCAACGTGGTTAAGTGGAGTTTGTGATAGGCATTTTGTGGAATTTGCCATGTGATAGTTGCAACGTTAATAATGTATTTTGAAGCAGACATGAGGTCGTCGTACCCAGTCTTGTGTATTTGTTGAGATTCATGCTGTATGTGCTGAATATTTATGGAGTTTTTGGAGTAATTCTTATATTCAAATGTGATATTTGAAATATTGAAGAAATATAATGTCGTTGTGGATAGTTAGATCCAACGTGATGTCGTGGAGACAATAATATTTTTTGGCATGATAATTAAATACGAGATATAACTTGGAAGTAATAAAACTGTAAGACAACGTTCTATAAACCTTATTAAACAATTTGTTAGGAAATTAAACAAATAAATGAAGTTGATAATACAAGATTTTCTGAAAATAATAATTAACGAAATAATAATCTGAGATTTAAGCATATTAACGATCTGACCTAATGAAATAAAAATCCGAATGACTAGATGAAATAATGAAATTAAAGAAGTTGATGATTGAAATTTAAATAATTTGATAAATTAAATTTTTGAATAAATCGATGAATTAAATAGATGGATGAATTAAAGATTGAATAAATAAACTGATTGAAATGAATTAATAGACGATTGTAATGATGATGAATAACTAAATTAGAATGTGATAATTAATTAAAGAAGCTGATGATTAATGAATTTATATGCAATTAAATAAATTTAATTGAGAGATAATGTGAAGGAATTGCAACTTGAAATGTGAATTTAAATGATGTAATGGTGATGAATTAACGATTCTGACAGGAATATTTAGAATTTTGAAGTGAGAATTAATGTGAGAAATATTTAATTTTGATAATAACGATGATGATGACCAATTAGAATTTGAATTTTCAGTAATTCACAGATGAGAGATTAATGACGATGTAAATAGTGTAAATTAATTATTCAATGTTTAGGAACATTTGATTAACATGTTCTATGTTCAAATTATACCATGCAAACCATAATTTATGTGATATTTAATATGAGTGATTATTATATGTGTATGTTTAGGCAGATTAATAACTTAATTAAATCCACATTGATGTTAAATTAAAGAGAATTAGGTCTCAGGTTTCACAAATGTCAGTGACGAAAGACATAGTGCTACAGTGATCCTGAGAACCCAAGAGAACTTTATACATTTTTCTTGTTATGTGGATTAAGATAATTTTGCATTAGAAAGGAGATGGTTCGATTTTTGGACAATGACAATTTAACTTTGCATTCGACCATACTCCTAGGTAGGAAATATATATAAAATGTCTGTCTGACTATCAAAGTAAAATAAATTTGTTTTTATCTTAGTTGTGATCTGATGATGATGTGATGTTCCTTTTTCTTTCCTTGTCTTGAGTAAGGCTTATCCGGAAAGGAAGTGGTTTTGCTAGGAATTCAGTTGATGGCGCCCATTTATATTTGAATTATTTTTATTAACTTAAGCCCGTAACGACCCTAGAGATACTTTGTCTCGTGAAACCCACTGCTTTTTCGAGAACTCAGCTGAATTTCCGACACATTCCTTATTTGACTAGAGGTTCATTTAACTCCGCTCTGTCCTGGAACTCCAGGGATGCTATGTTATAGCAGATGGGTCATCGCATCCCCAGGACGAACGGGTACAGAGAGAGAGGGAGAATTGGCTTTATCCAACTAGTGGGTCTTTTCGATTTTGTTAATTCTATGGAATCACATCAGATTTAGATTACTGAGAGATTGATCTCAAGTTCATTTAAGTGTGTTACAAAATTTATTAAACTTAGTCAGACAATGTACTTGTGTGCCCAATCCAGTGTTCATGTTAATCGTATTAGTAATATCATGTTAGTTATAAGATATTTTTCCCTATACCCAAGTGAATGCAGGAATTGAGACATTGTGATGTGTTGTTGTCTAACGTCTCTATATAATTCTATATTGAAAATATAATTATGTTGCCGGAGGATTTAGCGAAGGTGTTAGGAGAGTTACAGACGGGTATGTCTGGAATTGCAGAAACTATTTCTAAGATGGAAACGGAGGTTAAAGAACAAATTCATAATTCAGTAGCTAGATTAGAAGCTAAAAGTAAAGAGAATGTAAAGTCATTACAGGCTAGTAACGAAGGCAATCTGAACGACAGTTTAAAGTCCTTAGAGACTAGGTTACAGTCAAATAGCAAAGATGAGTTGATGTTATTAGAGACTAGACTGCAGTCAACTAGTGAAGATAATTTAAAATTATTAGAAACAAGGCTACAGTCAAATAGTGAAGCTAACTTGAAGGACAATTTTAAGTCATTAGAAGAGAAATTACAGTCTCGTAGTGAAGAAACTAACACTGAATTAGAAAATAAGTTAACCAGATTAGAGAATAGTTTAACTTTAAAGAATAATGAGATGCTGAAAACATTACAATTAGACATAATTGCAGTAAACATGAAAGGAGAGGAAAATGTTCAAATATTAAGGAAAAATATTATTGAGTTAGAAAGTAGAGGAGAAGAAAATATTTTGACTTTAAGAACAGACGTTATGACCATACAGAAAGACATTAAGTCAGATGTATCGAAGTTGAGATTCGACATCGATGGTTTAGTGGCAGATGTAGGCAAAATTCAAGAGTGGTCTACCGAAGTATCTTTCGAGACTAAGATTAAGGGTCTAGAAACGAATCTAGGTAAAGAAATAAAAGATTTAAAGACAGTAATTGGGACCATTAAAAAGGAAGTCTTGGGAGAGGTCAATTCTAATTTAAAGTCATTGGAAAATCAATTGCAGAAGGATATTAGAAAGATAGACGACGATATAGAGCAAAAGGTTAACGAAAACTTAGCTTTATTTAAAAATAGAGTCGGAGCAATTGTGGAAGAACGGTATAATGAGGTCGATGCCGAAGCAAAAGAGAAACGCGAAGGGTTAGATGAAAAATTAATCGCAGGTATGGCAAACTTAGAAGCTAGGTTTACGGAAAGCAAAGAAGCGATGAAGATAGATTCAACTCTATTTAGAACAGATGTTGATCTGTTGAAAGAACAAGTCGCGTTAGTAAAGAACACGTGCGAAGGAAAAATTGACAAGTTAAGGAACGATCTAGACGAGAGTAACAAGACGCAGGATGTTACATCGTTAGATGAGTTGAAGACTCAGGTCAAGAGATTAGCGGAAGACAGGATGACTAAACTAGAATCCATAGTTAACAGTTTTACCAGTCATAATGTAACATCAGGGGAAACATTAATAAATCAAACAGCGATAGACCGCAGTATGACGAATCAAGAACCGAGCATGGTAGAAGACCGTCAAATGCAACCGAATGTGACATTCGAAAGGGCTAGTTCAACCCCGCAGGAGAATCCAAGTTCGAGTAGGAGTACGTTAGGTCCAAGCGAACGATACTCAGGTCCAGTCACTATTATAAGGAATCTAGATGACAAGCCGAGAAAGTTTTCGGGAAATACAGGAGTTACACCAGTAGAATTTCTGCGAGATATTCGAGACTACATGGCGGAACACAGGGTAGCCAAAGAAAGAGAGCTAAGGATAGTAGAACGCGCCTTAGATGGATCTGCACTTACGTGGTTTAGAGCGTTCAGAAGCAATTTTGCGAACATGGAGCAATTTGCCATGGCTTTCTTGAGGAGATTCTGGAGTGCCGAGGATCAACTTAACGTAAGAGCGGAGATGTACTCCAAACGCTATTCTACGTCACATCCGACGCATTACGCCAACTATTTCACGTCACAGCTGGCTAAATTACAGTTCCTTATTCCTCCATTGCCAGAAGAAGAGCTTTTGCAAGCTATAGTGCGACAGTTACCGATAGAGGTACAGCGATCTCTGATAGCATCGGGAGCCAATACGCTGGAACATTATGATGACATTTTGCGGCGGCTGGATTATACAAGCGCACAGGTCACACCTAGAAGTAATAGAAATGACAACAGGAACACGCAAGAAATAAATGCGGTAGTCGTGGACAATGCAGCTCAAACGGACAGAAGGGATTCCTGGGAAAACCGACGGAACGATGGGAATCGAGGAAACATCCGTAACGCAAGAGGAAATGATCGATATAGAGGACCATATGAAAGGCCATACGATCAAGAAGCGAGAGATAGCCGGTATAGGAATTATAACCAAAATTCCAGGTATCAGGACAGGAATCGGTATAATAACAGATATCGGGGAAGGAATAACTGGGGCCAAGGGCAACAGTATAATGGAAACGACCGACAGGATGGCCGAAGAAACGATCCTAACGACAGACGGGACAATCGTGGACATGAGAGGTCAAGACAAGAGGATAGACAGCCTAGTGCACCACTCGAAGAGACAGTGAGAGATGTCAATCGAGCCAGCACAAGTGAAGACAGAAGAAATAAACGTCAGAATGACACGAAATCAAGGTGTTAATCATTGGAAGGCATCATTATAGAGAGTCAGAAAGAACCATCATGCTGAGTAAGGGAATTGTAGAGCTATCGTGTACATGTAATATATATTGAATGCCTGAGAGTGTATTTTTTTCTCAATCCTGATAAAAAAAAGGAGATGTACGGGAGAGATGTACCCGATACCTAGTTTAGGCTATCGGCTACGCCAGCAGACATTAAGCTGTAGTTGAGGTTTTGAGAAGCAATAGGAAAAGATAGCGCACCGATCGCGTCAAGAAGAAAGCCAAGATGACGTAGGAGGTCTAGTATCAAGGAGGCATTGAAATCTGTAAGAAGGTGGAATTATGAATGGAGAAATGAAGCTTTATTGAAACATATATGGAATTATTGCAATTAAAACAACTTAGAAGAGGATATATAACATGCATTATATGTGGAAATAATTTTATGGAAGTAAGTTATTTTATAACAGAACAGCCGAGAGGATTCGGGTTCGAGACTATGTTCGTGACGTGGGAGCACTGTGGTGGGGAGAACAAGCCACGTGCCGCGCGGAGCTCATAAGCCGAGACACAGCGCTAGCAAGTCAGTTGAGCCCAGGAAGACGGGCAGTTCAGAGCAGCTCTATAGCACAGCGAGACGGGCATTGAAGGTCACGCAGCATACAGAAACTGTCACGGCAAAAGTGTAGGTGACAGTGCCTGCTTCGCCGAGCAGCTAAGGCCGAGCGGGTCACTGATCCAGGTGGGATGGCCGAGGAGACAATTGTAGGCAGCCGGGGTATTTCAAAACCACACTGCTCGTATTTGAAGACCTTATTTCAAGCTTCATTTCGACGCTGTTCAAACACAGGCTTTTACGAATAACCTTATAACCATGCTGTTATATAACACATTCAAAGCGACTTTTACTATTCCAAGTAAACTGAATGTTTAGCATAGGCTCTGATGAACATTATATCGTGCATTTATAAGATTTATATCTTATACAATTTTCATGATTTACCTATTACGAACAGATACAGGGTGTATCGTAATCTTGAACACTATCAAGTAAAATTTTATTTTACTCAAGTGGGACTTTGCAGTAAGTTGAGATTGGACTTACAATTCTCAAACTCAACATTTAAAGGAACAGTGGCGTATATTAGAAGAGGAGTAAGGGGGTCCGCTGTTTCCATGAACTTTTCGAGAAGGAGTTGGACAATATCCGCTATGGGTAATCCGAGGTTCAACATGACCGAGTAAACGTGAATAGAGACAAGATGGCACCACAGAGCGATGGATTCGATTCCTGACGAGAGGAGTCCAACAGCTGATTCGCTTGGGATTTCGAAGGAAATCGTCATTTCATGGATGAAATGATATTCACGCCGATCTTACGAGAAATTTTTATGTAGGGAAAATCGACGATCTTGGAAATTATATTGCAACTGATAATGAAAGGTATTGTAAGAGTTCTAACTACCTGATACGATTATTTTCATGAATACTGGGCACACATGTATATTTTTCTAATAGGAGTGATTTGATTATTAAGACATGGTTTGAATTTATATACTTCGAATTTGCTAGAATATGGAGTGACCATATGATATGGCAGGCATCATTATGCGAAATTCTCATCGTTGTTTGGCTTTATTAAGCAGATGTTTGGTCTTTTAGACATTTTTCCAGCTAGGATATTTTTCATAAATAGTTTTTTTCGAGTAACGAGTATTTCGAACTCGTGATCTGCAATTGATTATCAAAAATTACTTCGTCAGTTCATTGCATACTAGCGAGTGTGTATTATTCATCAGTAGGGATTTTTTCCATTGGATTGTTTGGAGATATTAAGAAGTTATTCACTTTAGTGAATGAACGTCGCTTTTATATGACAACTAGAAACTTGTTGATTCCTTTCTGGTACACTCACTCATACAGACTACGAGATGGGGTCCTTCGTATTTATACGATTGTATGGTGGTACTCGCCTTACCCATCGTTTAGGGAACTATCATCCAAGTCGACGGGGCGAGGTCCTTCGTATTTATACGATTGTACGGTGGTTACACATCTTACTCGCCATTGAGGGACTCATTTTTATCATCCGAATGTACACGAGATGTAAGTGAATTAAACAAGGAACTACTAGTCACATATCAGTCGAAATTTTGTTAAATAAAGTAACGATAAATGTCAACAGGATTGCATTTAGTAATTCTTGTTTGCCAATCCAATATTTTGTTGCTATACTCTTTTGAGAGTAATTTCAGTTTAACAGCTATTACAGCTGATGCTTTGATGATTTTTATAATTGTGTTTGATACCTTTGAGAAGGATTTAAAGTAATTGAATCTTGTAAGATTAATCATTAATGGTCATAATTATTTTAAAGGCAGATCAGTATTGCAGATTTTGATATGAGAGATTATAGCACATTGGTGTTTTTCTGCGATGTGAATTATTGAAACTTGTGAAAGAGAATTTATGCTACTTGAAAGCAGATATTAAATTACTGAAGTAATATTTTTCCAATTGTTTAAGAAGTTGTCTAGATGTGATCAGAGTAATTACAGTCATTGGATATTATGTGCGTTAATAATTTGAAGCCATTTATATATTTTTTGTAGATCATGCAACGTGGTTAAGTGGAGTTTGTGATAGGCATTTTGTGGAATTTGCCATGTGATAGTTGCAACGTTAATAATGTATTTTGAAGCAGACATGAGGTCGTCGTACCCAGTCTTGCGTATTTGTTGAGATTCATGCTGTATGTGCTGAATATTTATGGAGTTTTTGGAGTAATTCTTATATTCAAATGTGATATTTGAAATATTGAAGAAATATAATGTCGTTGTGGATAGTTAGATCCAACGTGATGTCGTGGAGACAATAATATTTTTTGGCATGATAATTAAATACGAGATATAACTTGGAAGTAATAAAACTGTAAGACAACGTTCTATAAACCTTATTAAACAATTTGTTAGGAAATTAAACAAATAAATGAAGTTGATAATACAAGATTTTCTGAAAATAATAATTAACGAAATAATAATCTGAGATTTAAGCATATTAACGATCTGACCTAATGAAATAAAAATCCGAATGACTAGATGAAATAATGAAATTAAAGAAGTTGATGATTGAAATTTAAATAATTTGATAAATTAAATTTTTGAATAAATCGATGAATTAAATAGATGGATGAATTAAAGATTGAATAAATAAACTGATTGAAATGAATTAATAGACGATTGTAATGATGATGAATAACTAAATTAGAATGTGATAATTAATTAAAGAAGCTGATGATTAATGAATTTATATGCAATTAAATAAATTTAATTGAGAGATAATGTGAAGGAATTGCAACTTGAAATGTGAATTTAAATGATGTAATGGTGATGAATTAACGATTCTGACAGGAATATTTAGAATTTTGAAGTGAGAATTAATGTGAGAAATATTTAATTTTGATAATAACGATGATGATGACCAATTAGAATTTGAATTTTCAGTAATTCACAGATGAGAGATTAATGACGATGTAAATAGTGTAAATTAATTATTCAATGTTTAGGAACATTTGATTAACATGTTCTATGTTCAAATTATACCATGCAAACCAAAATTTATGTGATATTTAATATGAGTGATTATTATATGTGTATGTTTAGGCAGATTAATAACTTAATTAAATCCACATTGATGTTAAATTAAAGAGAATTAGGTCTCAGGTTTCACAAATGTCAGTGACGAAAGACATAGTGCTACAGTGATCCTGAGAACCCAAGAGAACTTTATACATTTTTCTTGTTATGTGGATTAAGATAATTTTGCATTAGAAAGGAGATGGTTCGATTTTTGGACAATGACAATTTAACTTTGCATTCGACCATACTCTTAGGTAGGAAATATATATAAAATGTCTGTCTGACTATCAAAGTAAAATAAATTTGTTTTTATCTTAGTTGTGATCTGATGATGATGTGATGTTCCTTTTTCTTTCCTTGTCTTGAGTAAGGCTTATCCGGAAAGGAAGTGGTTTTGCTAGGAATTCAGTTGATGGCGCCCATTTATATTTGAATTATTTTTATTAACTTAAGCCCGTAACGACCCTAGAGATACTTTGTCTCGTGAAACCCACTGCTTTTTCGAGAACTCAGCTGAATTTCCGACACATTCCTTATTTGACTAGAGGTTCATTTAACTCCGCTCTGTCCTGGAACTCCAGGGATGCTATGTTATAGCAGATGGGTCATCGCATCCCCAGGACGAACGGGTACAATACAAACACGAGGGGTCTTGCAAGGAGACCCGATGAGTCCGGTCTTATTCAACGTCATGACAGCGGATATCGGCAACGCTATAAACGTCAATGTAAAACTACTGATGTACGCGGATGACATGGCCATTCTCTCCAAAAGCCCTAAACATTTACAAACGGCATTAGACGACATCAGGAACTGGGCAACATACAACTCTATGGAAATAAATGGCTCGAAAACCAAAGCAATGAAATTCAGGAGAGGAGGCAAACTTGCAAAGGGGGATCATTTCACTTGTGGCAACTCTCCCTTAGAATTCGTAACAAATTTCAAATACTTGGGGGTTACCCTCCAAACTACGGGAATTACGTTTTCACTACACATACAAGAACGAACAGCAGCTGCAGCAAAAGCAATATATGACATACCCAAATTACAACTACTGTCAGTTTCAACAGCAATGGCACTATTCAAGATCAAAGTCATGCCGACGGCCACCTATGGAATACAACTAATCTGGAACTACCTGACGGTCGGAAATCTAAGAAAGCTGGAAAGCATTAAATCTAGCTTCCTCAAAAGAGTGTTATCCATCTCAAAATTCACAAGAAATAGTTATGCTTATATCCTTGCACAGGAATCTCTCTTCGTGGATGACATAAAACACTGCTTTAGTTTATCGGAGACACAAGCATATGCAACCTTCACCGAAGAGAGGAGCAGCAAAGCAAAACAGATACCGGAGGGGATTAGAGAAACCGACGCAATGACATCAGACTGCTGGAAAGGACCAAACTTCCAACTCCGACACCTGAACACACGATTTGCAGTACACGGCTTTCATGGAAAGATTTGCACAGAAAGCACCTACCATGATCCTAAGGACAGCTGCATCTGTAAGCTATGTAATGAACGGTGCCCGAAATATCACCTGCAGGAGTGTAAGAATAGGACTGTTTCACTAATTGAGCTATCTAAAGATTGGTGAAATCACGACAATGTAACTTTTCATTTTTATTTTATTTTTTCTCTCAGTACACATTGTGTTTAATAAATATAATATTATATCTCCTCTCTCAGTTATCCAATTTAACTTCTGTCTTGCCAATTAAATTTCTCCTTCCTTCCTGATGAATTTGATATGTCACACTCCTTTATAATATTAAAATAATATATTTAATATTTATCAGTTCCGTCTTAATCAATCTTCCTTCTGATTGGCTGTCTGCTTTTCATGGCACGCGTCGTCCAGGCGACATCCCCTCTTCTCTCACTCTGGCTCGCATTCGACCTCTGCTTATCCTTGTGACGTCCCCTAGTCTCAAAAACTGGTTTCTTGCAACCGACATTGATGAAACTGTACACTTTCCTGGACTTGGCTCAAGACATTTCCTCTTGATTAAAATATATCATGTAATAAAATTTCCATTCCTTCTCCAAATAAGCACATTTCTTATGGCTAAAATTTTACCAATAGCTTCTTAGTCCTTAAACTCTCTTCCTGTCTGATTCATATCTCGAAAAATTTCATACACTATTTTTCTCTGATGCTCTCGGTTCATATCTCTTCCGGTGATATAGTCATGGCTAGACATGATTTCGAGCGCAGTACATAACTTAAGGTCACGGCTGTTTCCTATCCAAATCCTACTTCAATTGCAAATACACACACCAGTAATGGGGCGTGGTGGTACAGCGGTCAAGCTGTTGGCCTCTCAACAAGGTGGACTGGGTTCGATTCCCAGTCAATCTATATGTTGTTTTGAGATTGAAATGGCATGTCCCGTGGTTCGGATTCCATGTAAAAGAAGGTCCCGTGGCTTATGATCTAGAGAATAACGGTCACGTAAAACAAAAATCTTCCTTCATTTTTACACACACCTGTAAAGACATCTCAGTGACACAGGTTATCAGACAAATTCACACATACCCAAGTACACGGGGCTACATGGCCAAGATCTCGCAAAGACCCTAAAATATTCAACAATAACATAAAACTTCAGTCCGGACTACTTTGGCAGTGTACAGTGGCTTCTTTAAAAGAATGTATCTTTCTCTCTCTGTCATAATCATAAAGCATTACTGGGTTGCAGGAAGGATATAGAACATTGCATTCCATGTTTCAGGCTAACATATTTAATGCCAGAACCCCCTTAGTTAACTCATGTTTTCGTCTGACTCCAAAGCTAGTTGGGTAATGTCTCTGAGGCTAGAGTATCCCTCCCTTTCCTGTCTCTCATGACCCCTTCCCGTTGTTATACCCTTATTATCTAGGGACTGGAACTCTGAACTGTGATATGAGTTACATATTAAAAGTAGGCTACTTGCAGATTGTATATGTTCAATATAATGGTAAAAGGAACACTTACCTTAGGAGAGTATTTTTTGTTGCAACAAACACACTTTATTAGAGTCAAACTTCAGAATGAAATTTAGTGATAAATTGAAGTTAAGGTGGAAAAATTAAAATGTTGCCCAAATAATGCAGGCCAAACACCATCTGAATAAGCAAAATTTACTCTCTATATAATAGTAGGGCTTGATCTCCATCCTTTAATGGAGTGACCCTATGGATGACTTGTTTATTGTTGTATGCATAGCGCCTGATGACCTTGCTGTGCTTCCCCTTAAAACAACCATAACTAACTGATGTATGTAGGCTACATATTTTTAGCCTACTTTCGATTTTTGCAAAAAATGAAAGTAGACTTATGAGATCAACACAGGGCGAAAAAGTGTGTCTGTCTGTGTGTGTGTATGTGTGTGTGTGAGTCTGTGTGTGTGTATGTGTGTGTGTGAGTCTGTGTGTGTGTGTGTGTGTGAGTGTGTGTACTCTGAATGTCTGTCCCCCCCTATCAATTCGAACACGGTGAATGCGAATTGAACGAAATTTGGTACAAAGGTAGCACTAGCAAAGGACACCTCAGTGTCATGTTTTATATCGCCGCCATCTTTACTAAAACTGAATGGCGGCCACTCAAACGTTCAAAACGTAAAATCAAATAACGACTAACCAAATCATCCAATCTCTACCAAATTTGGTAACAACATACCTTCGTATAGGATGCGTCTTGTGACCAAACTACAAGGTCGTCCGCCATACCATTTCAGGATGGCGGCCGTGCGAATTATGCAAACTTTATAATCCATATCATGGGACCCACCAGTTCCGATTATCGAGCCGAGAATCGTTTTAACTGTTCTAAAGGAAGAGGCACGTACGAAATTAAAAGTTTATTTTGTAATACTATAGTGCAGACGTGATTTTAAAAAGCTCAGCTGATTCATTAATAAGACAAGATGGCAGCGGATATCTTGTGCCTGACTTATATTTCACTAATTTGAGTATTGCTTGCAATATAGCGTACTGAAACAAAATAAATAAACTTTGTATGAAATGCTTTATATATAAATAATATACTTCAGTGATGAAATCGTTTAGTATAAATCATTATTTGCTAACAAGTTCTATGTAAGTCATTTTATATGGATCAATGTTCGTTGGCACAAATGGCTCAGTGGTAAAGCGTTAGTCTGTCATTCATATGCCTATGGTTCAAACCCCATCAGAGATATGTTTTTTGCTTGACATTTTACATATTTGTTGCTTTGTAATGACTCAGACGTTTTAAAATTAAGCGTTATATTGTGCATATTACGGTGCAAAACATATACTTAATTAAAACATAATTCGCCAGCAGATTTAATCGAGACATCTAGCTGACAAAAAGGTAACAGATTTTATTGAAAAGTTTCTTCTTCTGGCCGCTAGAATGCACTCGCTCTGTTAGGATTATATTGTTCGATATTTCACAACTAGATATCACGACTAGTTTTTATATTTATTGTTTCTTGAGTACTGAGACGTTATAAAATAAAGCTTTATATGGTGCTTTTTGCAATGGAAATTATATATTAAAAAAAACGACATTCTCCACTGGAGTGACATCTTCCATCCTTCAGTTGTACTATGCAGAAACTATAGATTCGAGCAGCGCTCTATACCGGCCAGTTAGTGAACCCAGTCTTAACGACTGCTAGGAGTAATAAGACAGTAACATTCGTTTATTCCTTGTGCACAGAGGCGTTGTTGATAATCTCAAAACTTGCAATATGGATGATTTGGAGATGGATTATTTTGTTATACCGTGTATTTAAGATTAGCCTATAAATTTACGGGTTGCGAAGTTACTTCACTTAGTTCGATATCATTCGTACACGACACAGAACAACAACGTGACGTCAGTTTCTGATCGGCTCTGATTGGCTATTACATTGCTGCAGTCGGGTAGTTGGCAGTCAAGGATAAAATTCTCGACTGCCAACTGCCAGCTACCAACTGCAACTTCATGTTGTGTATGGTGCCTATAGTATACACGGAGTCGATCGCGACTGCCGACCGAGGACTACCAACTACGGACTGCCGACTGCGCATTGTAGATGGGCCTTATTAGAGCAACGAAGTTTCAATTATTGTAAGTAGTCGGTGTTTGGAGTGTTTGCTGATGAAATTGCAAAATGCTGGGGTAAATTATAAACTATGGTTTGAACGCCACTGTTCAAATCCTGTGTGCCAATTTGCACTTCAAATAGGAAGAAATTAGGAGATGATAAGGACAGAGAGTTATAACTATACCCATACATTTCGGAGAAAGTAGGCTATATGTTCTTTCCCGAACATCTTGTTTTAATTCTTTTTACAAATTCAAAGCAAAAAATATATCAGAATTTTATGTTTTAAACACTTCATCCCATTACTGATCCTAAAAAGCACCCGGTTTATCAAGTGCACCGGGGGCTTGGGGGCGAAGTCCCCAACGAGTAAAGCGAGTATTTATATAGACCTGCAGAAAAGAAAGCTTGGAATTTGCTCATGGTTGCATACCTATGCCTAATAGATTAAACAGCAAAGGAGCTTAGAAGGTACCCAACAAGCGAATTTTTAGCCTATTTTCAATTTTGAAAAAATAGGCATATGAGATCACCTTTTGTCCGTGTGTGCGTGTGTGTGCCCCTCCCCTAATAATATCTAAACGGCTAGAGCGATTGCAATGAAACTCGGTAATTTCATAGCACTATTCCGGAAGACCCCGACCGTGCACTTTAAATTTTCTAACGTCTCACCAATCCAACATGGCGTCTGTACGAAATGTTTCACCAGCATTCAATATATCCGAAACTATTACCGATATCACCCAGGAATTCTTTACGGTGATAATGAGAACTACAAGAAGTTTACCTATGTGACTTTCGAAAAACTGGTAACTACAAAACCAACATGGCGGCCAAGCGAGTTTGCGACTTTTAAATAGACGTTTCTCGCGATTTAACCAACCAAACGCAATACAACTTGGTAGAGTATATGTTTATCCACGTTGTGCACCGACACTCAACTTCATTCAATTGTTTACATAACCTCAAGATGGCAGCCGTGCGAAATATTTCACCGGCATTCTATATCTTTGAAACTATTAGTGGTATCACCGTGAAATTTTGTACGGAGATAAAGGGCACTACTGGAAGTTCATCTATAAGACTTTCAAAAACCGGTTAACTACAAAACGAACATGACAGCCAAGCGAATTTAAAAGTTTTAAATAGACATTTCTCGCGATTTAATGTTCCAAACGCAATGAAACTTGGTACAGGGAATGTTAATACACATTGTAATGCACTGGTATCCAATTTAGTTCAATTGTTGACGTAACCTCAAGATAGCGGCTGTGCGAATTTTTAAATTAATTATGTATTTCTTGTGTCGTAATCATGTGATCGAAGTGAAAGTTTGAATAATGAACTTACTCAATCATTTTCCTTTAATGGTACATGACTCTAAGGCCTATACATTCAACAATCCAACATGGCTACCATCCGAAATATTTAGACGGCTCTGAATATCTACGAATCTATTATAGCAATCAAACTGATTTTTTTATGTTCATAGGGGCTATGAACATGAGTTCACCTATAGGATTTTCAATAACCTGGTGATCACAAATCCAACATGGCGGCAACGCGAATTATAAATATTCACATGGACGTTTCTCACCATTTAACCATCCGAGTGCAGTGAGACTTGGTATAGTAAATCTTTATACAAATGTTAATCCACTGGCATCTAATTTATTTCAATTGTTCCCATAACCACAAGATGGCAGCTGTGCGAGATTTTATAACTCGGTTTTACGTCTTGTGTCCTAATCATGCGATTTAAGTTTGAATGCTACACGTACACAATAATCTTCATGTAACAGTACATAACTCTAGGACCTACATTTATAAGAATCCAACATGGCGACCATCCGAAATATTTAGTCGGTTCTCAATATCTACGAATATATTACAGCAATCAAACTGAAATTTTGTATGTTGATAGTGGCACTTAACATAAGTAGGATATATGAAAATAGGCTGTATAGTACTTCACGGAACTACTTGTTCATATTATGCTAAACTCGACTAAAATAGCATACTATTTTCTATTAAAGCGCGTGGTGTAAATTAAGATTGCCTATGTATCACTTATCTTCTCCTGTAGAATGTACTCATTGCCAAGTATTATGAAACAAAGGAATGTAGAATGACTGCTTATACCAAATGTCTTCTTGTTCATTCATAGCAGCTCGTGATAACAATTTCCCATCAGAATTAGGGTGTTAATAAGCCTAAGTAAGCATCCTTTCTACGAGCGCGCCATGCAGCTTGAGCGATGATTTCCCCTTCCGCCAGGCAAATGTAATCGCAAAGCAAGAGGCCTCATTCTATAGAGATCAATGGGTTTCTCACATGTATAGACAATAGTGGAAAGTGTTCTGAATATAACACTCTATTCTTGGCTGTCTGGTCTGGGGTTGGCGCGGGGTACACTCAGCCTCGTGAGGAAAAAATGGAAGGAGGTGGGTTCGATTCCTACCTCAGTCATTCTGGAAGTGCTTTTCCGTGTTTCCCCACTTCTACTTCAGGCAAATGCTCTGATGGTATCTAACTCAAGGCCATCACCTCAATTGCAAATACACACACTAGTACAGACAACACAGTGGCACAGGTTATCAGACATATTCTACACACACCCCCAAGTACACGGGGTTAGATGACCACGATGTCGCAAATCCCCTAAAACAATCAACACCAACAACATAAGACTGCAGCCCAGACTACTTGGGCAATGCACAGTAGCTTTGTAAAAAATGTATATTTATCAGTCATAAACATAATCCGTTCTGTGGGTTGCAGGAAGGATATAGGCCTACCATATTTTCATAGAACATTGCTTTCACATGTTTCAGGCTAACATATTAAATGCCTGAACTCCCTTGGTTAACTCATGTTCTCGTCTGACCGCACAGCTATTTGGTAATGTTTCTGGGGGCTTAAGTATTTCCTTTTCCTGCCTCTCATGCTCCCTTCTTATTCTGATATCCCCATTCTCTATGGACTGGAACTCTGAACTGTGATAAGAGTTACGGTACATATTAAGCACCTTCGCTTCCTTATTCTGATATCCTCATTCTCTATGGACCGGAACTCTGAACTGTGATATGAGTTACGGTACATATTAAGCACCTTGCAGATAGCCACTAGCAATTTTAGTGCTGCGCTAATCAAATATGTTTCTCATTTAGTGCTGATTATTGGCTGATGAAGAGGACCAAAAATTTATTTTTGTCCTCGAAACATGTACCATTTCTAATTACCACATAAATGATCATTTTCAATAGATGAAAGAGAATTGGGGGATAGTCTTCAGTAGGGTAAAGGTGCATAACAGAAATGAGGGGATTGAATTAGCGGACCAGCTGGCTAAAGAAGCAGCACAAAGCGGTTTAAGTGAGTGCTATAATAGAATTCGAAAAAGTAATATGCTAAGAGAATTAAGTGTGTTTAGTTTGAGAAAGTGGCAAAATAAATGGAACAATACATCCAAGGGCGAAATTACAAAATCATTTTTCCCCAGTGTACAGGACAGACTAAAATTGAAAATGAACATAACGCCCAATTTTACCGTTATGACAACAGCACACGGCAATATTAAATCATACTTATATAGATTTAAAATTATAGATATTCCAGCATGTATATGCAATAACGGTCACCAGACTGTAGATCACTTACTATATGAGTGTAAGTTATTAGGGAAAGAAAGGGATATATTAATAGCACATGTTTTAAGATCAGGCAACTGGCCTATAAAGATAGACGAACTTGTTAAAAACTACCTTAGGGAATTCTTCACTTTTGCAAACTCTATCTCATTTGAAACACTAAATAGATAATTTTTATTTATATTTTCTTAACTGTTAATCATTTTAGTGACACAAATTCCATTTAACAGGCCATAGATATAAAATATTTATAATATAAATTGTATAGTTTTAGTCTGAAATGATTAATAAGTAATAATTAAGCATGTAGTATTACTACATTGTAATGGGGCATGCTGTAAATTTAAAAAAATAGAAGTATTGACTCAGGCGGAACCTTAGCCCATTAGAAAAGGTAATCTTGAGTCTATGTAAACAATTGAACTAATATAGATGTCATTGCATCACAATGAGTTTCGATATTTGATGTATCATGTTTTACTGCGCTCGGATGGTTAAATCGTGAGAAAAGTCTATTTAAATGATTCAAAATCGCTTGGCCACCATGTTCACTATGTAGTTGACAGATTTTTAAAAGTCATATAGGTGACCTTGTAGTAGTGCTCTTTATCGCCGTAAAAGAATTAGGGTAATATCAGTAATAGTTTCGTAGATATAGAATGTCGATGAAATATTTCGCACAGCCGACATGTCGTATTGATGAGAAGTAACAAAAATTGATGGGCACGATGGGGATCGAACGAAATACCGTAGTACAATGTGTTGACTGACTTTCATTGACATCGCTACAGCCATTAAGGTTTTATTAAGGGGACACACACATACACACACACACTCACATACGGACAAAAGGTGATCTCATAAGTCTATATTTTTCATAAATGAAAATAGGCTAAAAATGCACAGCATTTCACCGCACGAATAACGATCGCGTAAAAGCAAGCCGTCACAAGACATGGTGAGAGTATAATACAGTCAGGCTCTTAACGCATCTGGACAAAACAAATTTGCTGCCCCCGACTTGGAATATGCAGATTTATTAAATGTTCCTTAACACATGGGGCTGTTTCTTCACCTATTTAACTACGAGTGGTAAACACTATAAAATAGAAAAAGAACTTAATGCAAATAGGTGAATTTATATTAAATTAGAACAGTCATCACACACAACCAATAACAAGTTTAGGATTCCCTCACTCGTGCAATTTCACATGCAAGTCAGATCAGCAGCAAGGACACCAAGGTGACTGAGACGATCCTTTAATTTATGTCCTTAAATAATCAACAACGCTAAAGTATATTTTCATGTGGAGGGTTTAAACCTTAATAACTTGACGTTTAATGCTCAAGCGCAATTTGTATATTTTTCCAGAAATTTAGCAGTTGCCAAATTTGTCCCCCCGTAAATATGGGCCTGAATACAGTGAATGATCCAATATTGTAAGCACAAGCTTACAGGTCCAGTGTTTTACTAGTCGGCAAACAACCCCATATTTTAGGAGTTAATATCTGCTAGCAGTTCAAACCCAGCCGAATTCGTCGGATGTTTCAAGAGCGTTAAAATCCTTCAGTATGCCTTCCTTCGGAGAGGAAGTTAAGCCGGCGGGCCCATGTCATAGCTTTGACATGTAAAAGAACCTACCACTACAATTGGTAGTGTGTAGCCAATTGTATACGTGATATTTCCTTAGAAACGCTCTACCAAGTTCCAGCGAAGGTGTCACCGGCATCCGGTGGCAAAAGTTGGAACTACTTGAAATTGAACTTGCTCATTCATTTCTTCTCACACGTGACGGCACTTGTAGCTCACCCCATGGGTGTCACATAGAAGCAGCTACAAACTCTGGCGGGCCGAACATGTCCTCGGACACTCCTGGCACTTAAAGCCATACGCTAAATAAATAGCGCTGTTGCAATGTCTAAAAATATCTCCAGAACGTGCTTTCATATCGACACTGCCGAAGTGAGGTGTCAAAAGTAGTAGCCACTGGTGTTAGTGTAGGGGAAACAGGGGGTATTTAACACTAGGCATAACCGCATTGAAAATTGGGGCTATGTTTCCATTGGTGGCCTAGTGTAAGACATCTTTTGAACCAGTTTGTTTTCGAATGTAAATACATGTTATAACAGTTGGTTGTCAGTCGACTATTTTCGGACATGGTGAACGTACAGTACATTAAATCACAGCCTTAATGCATAGTTAGAGTGATCTAGAGAGAATTTAGGTCAACTTGCGAAACTTCAACGAAAGAAAGCCGGACTGATTAATGGAGACGAACTTGGCGTGGAAAAGGGGAATGATAATGGACCATCAGTACATGAATAAAAGAAAAGAAATATAAAGCGTAAGTCAGATTTATATATTGGAATCTGGAATGTGAGATCCCAGGAGCCCTGAAAGTGCTGCTGAACCACACAATGAAGCTGAAGCAGAGTATCATAGCTCTGCAAGACGTAAGGTGGACCAGAAGTGGAATTCTAGAAAAGCGAGAAGCTAGTATATTCTATAGCTGTAGCGAGGAGAAGTACGAGTTCGGCACAGGATTTATGGTACGGTACACCACTAGCTAAAGCACTTTGTAATTAGGGTTAGCCTACACCTATTAATCCATGACTGTCAGTAGTCAGGATAAAGGGTAAATTCTTTAATTACTTTATAAATAACGCCCACACTCCGACAGAAGAATCTGAGGAAGAAGACAAAGAATCGTTCTATGAACTTTTGGAAAGAACATAATATGATGGTTGCCCAGGCCATGACATAAAATAGTAGCTGGTGATCTAAATGCTCAGGTGGGAAGGGAACAGGTATATGCGCCAACAATTGAACCCTACAGCAAGCATACTTGGTTGGTTCCTCAGTTTAGGGGCTGCGACAACGCGGTCATGTAGCCCCGTGGGTAGAATCTGTGATAACCGGTGTTAATTGTGATGGCTGTATTAGTGTGTGTATCTGTTTTTTAATTCAATTAAGGACTGCAACTTTGAATTTTTCAAATATTTCCTACTTTTGCCGCCAAACGCCACCGTTAACGACTACTAGGCCTAGTTTAGAACTTAGCTACTAGACGCCACCGCAGTTGGCTCTTGGCAACGAACGTAGAAACCTAAGAGCGTTGTTTACATTCCTAACCTATACAATTTAGCTGCACACACGTGTAATTAGTGGAAGGTTCTTTAACAGGCCATAAATCTATGACATGGGACCTCCGAATGAAGGCATACTGAGGGATTTTTAACGCTCTTAAAAAATTCGACGGCTTCGGCCGGGGTTGAACCCGCGATCTTGGGCATAGCAGGCTACCAACTACGCCACCGAAGCCTCCTAGCAAGCAATGACAATGTAATGAGACTTATATTATTTGCAGCATCTAGAAGTACGGTTGTGGGCTCCTCATTGTTCCAACACAAAGACATAGCCTACATAAAGGATCGTGCACATCGCCGGATGGAAACGTAGTTAAACAGGTCGATCATGTGTTGATAGATGCAAGGCACAAATCAGATCTCTTGGATGTGAGGAGCCTCAGATATCCAAATATAGACTCAGACCACTTCCTGGTAGGGCGCGAATTAGAGTTAAGATCTCCAGTGCATTCAAAGGATCCCGACACAATAATCCTAAATATAATATAACAGCTCTAGAATCCTCTGAAGCCAAAAAGTAGTACCGGAGAGGATAATACAGATTCTTGAAAATACTGAAGAGTGCAACGACATCGAGTGTCAGAGGGAAATGCAGTGGAGACGTCAGCGAATGGAACACTGGGGATTGAAACAGGATATAAAAGACCTCCTTGCTTTGACACTGAGTGTGAAACAGCAACAGAAGAGAAGAATACAGCATACTGAATGGCATTACAATCAAATTGTATAAGAGGAACGAAGGGAGTCTATAAAGAAAAACGGAGGATTGAAAAGAAGATCCATCAGAGAAAAAAGAGGGAGTGGATGAAGGCAAATATCGAAGAAATGGAGCTTCTGAGAAATCATAATGAGGAGAGGAAATTTTATAGATAGGTAAATGCTGCACGGAAACCCTTCTGTAGCAAAACTAGCCTGATAAAGGATGAAACAGGAAAAATTGTTAGCGAGGGAAAAGAGATATGTGAAAGATCGCGGCGACATTTTGATAGACTTCTCAATTTAAGAATGATACCAAGACACTCAATAGATGCGCAAGGAGAAAATGTCCCTTGCGAAAATATAGCTCCACCAACTCTAGAAGAAGTGATAACTGCCATGAAGAAATTGAAAGACAACAAGGCAACAAGGCAAGCGGAACTGCTCAAGCAAGTTGGAAATGAATTGGAACGAAATTTCCCAAAAATAGCTACTTCAGTATGGGATGAGGAGAAAATGCATCAGCAATGGGAAGAGGGAATTATATGTCCTATAGGCCTATATAAGAAAGGAGATCAGCTTGAGCGTGATAGAGGAATTACGTTACTTAATTTGGGATACAATGTACCGGTATTCTCCAACATTCTATTTGAACGTCTTCTCCCAATTGTTCAGAGAGGAACTGCGTCATATCAGTGTGGATTTATCACAGGAAAGTCCACTTTAGATCAGATCTTCATTTTAAGTCAAATTTTAGAAGAGACAATCGAATATGCAATTGGCACACATCACCTCTTCATTGATTACAAAGGAGCATATGACAGTATTGACAGAGAGCAATTGTACCATGCTGATTGAATTGGGAATTCCTGGAAAATTGGTAAGGTTGGTGAGAATGACAATGAGTGGGACACGAAGTAGTATAAGAACGGGAGGAATGATGTCTGACCCATTAAATATTCAGAATGGGGTACGGCAGGGAGACGCGCTGGCATGTCTTCTGTTTAGTGTTGCCTTGGAGAAGGTGATGAGAGATGCAAAACTCCTGAATAGGAAAACAATTTTCTATAAATCAGTGTAGATAATTGCTTATGCCGATGATATAGATATAGTGGCTAGAACTCGGAAGGCAATGGAAGAGACATTCATCGCCCTTGAACAGGTGAGTAGGAAAGTGGGACTGAACATCAACCAGCAGAAAACTAAATATATGGCTGTTGGGAGAGCACGTAAGGAGAACATGCCACCCTCAATTACTGTGGGCAATTACACCTTTGAGAGAGTTGAGCAGTTTAAATATTAGGGATCAACAGTCACCTACTCATATGATACCTCTTATGAAATTAAACTGAGATTAATATCAGCCAACAGAGCCTATTTTGCTCTAACAAGACTTTTCTCTTCAAGGCTCTTGACCTGTACCGGTACCACTAAATTAGCGATCTATAAAACACTTATAAGACCTGTGCTTACATACGGTATGCCTCGGAAACTTGGCCACTAACAGCAAAAGATAACCGGTACTGGAATGGTGGATGCCTTTGAAAGAAAGATACTTCGAAGAATCATCGGCCCAGTCTGCAAAAGAGAAACATGGAGGAGGAGGTACAATCATGAATTGTAAAACAAGACCCAACTATTAGAAGAATAGTGAAATCAGCCAGATTGAGGTGGGCCGGGCATGTAGCACGGATGAGTGATACGGAAGTACCGTAGGCCTATAGGCTACATACAGAGACAGGGGCGGATCTAGGGGAGGGCGAGGGGGGCGACCGCCCAGGGCCCCGAGGTTCGGGAGGGGGGGGCACCATGGATATTTTTAAATTAATTAATTAATTATACATTTCAAACTAATTTTTAATTCATATTTTTTCAGTGCAGCTATGACCTCCCTTGATCGTTTAGCAAGTTTCAATTTCATTGAAATAATAGAACACTTCAGCCGGAAAAATGTCGCAAAGTAATATATTAATATTTCATAATGTACCGGTACATAATATTCATCAAGGGGACTTATCAAAGGTTTCTTTCATATTATTAAAAAATGTACTGTAGTGTACTCAAAGTATTGAAACTACTATTTATTTATTATTATTAAAAAACTGAAGCCTCCGTGGCTTAGGCGGCAGCACGCCAGCCTCTCACCGCTGGGTCCGTGGTTCAAATCCCGGTCACTCCATGTGAGATCTGTGCTGGACAAAACGGAGGCAGGCAGGTTTTTCTCCGGGTACTCCGGTTTTCCCTGTCAAAATTTCATTCCAGCAACACTCTCCACTATCATTTCATCTCATCTATCATTCATTTAATCATTGCCCCAGAGGAGTGCGTCAGGCCTCGGCAGCCGGCACAGTTCATATCCTCGCCGCTAGATGGGGGCTTCATTCATTCCATTCCTGACCCGGTCGGAGACTGGAAGCAGGCTGTGGATTTTCATTTTCATTAAAAAACTACATTCCATTTGTTTTGTTTTGTTTTTGTTTTCCTATTGTTGTGGGGCCCACCTTATCATGTCGCCAAGGGCCCCGCAAGGCCTGGATCCGCCACTCTACAGAGACGTTCCTATATTATCTGTAGTTGACAGGTAGGCTACCACATAGAGATTCCGTCACTGGAATTAGTATATCTGATGTGTATTTCGGCAAGATGTAAGTGTAAGAATATTTTATTATACGCAAGTAACAAGTCCATGGTTGAAGGATTGAAATTTTGAGACAATGATGTATCTAGATCGTACTGGGTGTTTTGTAATGAAAGGAGAAAGTTTTATTCGTGGTGTGGCAAATAGTGGCGATTTGCAATACCAGGGCTGCAACCTAAGTTCACTACCACGCAGCATAATTAAACGTGTTGGTAGCTACGTTATCATCTGACAATATAATTTTTAGTCTGCTTCCCCAAATCAAATTTTTGTGTATACCGGAGTAGAGAAATCGAATGTAGGATTCCTTATTTCTCTGCTCTAGAAGCAGGCACCATAAGTTTGGCCTATATCTATTCAATTGGAAGGATAAATAGCCTACTGACGACTTAATGACGGTCAACTGTGCACTTCACGGGGTCTGAGAATACCTCATTTGATTTATTAGACATGAGACTGATTTAGCGTAGGCTACTGGCATAAGTAAGGTATTAAATATCTTTCTCTTCTAGTTTGCTAATCAAAATGGAGAAGCAACTACTCATCAAGAGGGAGCCAGGATGTTTGATTCATGAATTCCCTGTAATTGTAAGTAGCATTTTAATTCATATACGGTGTAACGTTGCTATCTTAGTGATGTAGTGACATAATACTGTACTTCATAGTAAATGGTACTCTAACCAGGATCTGTTAATTTATACTTTTATGTTCGACCCTCACTATTATGTGTCAGAAAACTGTATCATAATGATGATGGTCATTATAACACTGTTTTTCATTATGATACAGTTTCTCCAGCCAATCAGAGCGCGTTCATTGACCAATTAGGTAACGATACCTTCGCGCATGCGCTCAAAATCCAACATGTCGGACATAAACACAACATCGAACTATAATGAATTACCGACATGGAATACGCACCGTCCATATGTTCGAGTAAATAAACTGGCGAATATGAGACACGAAATAGCACTGTACCTTAATATCACCAACTCTAATTTCTACACAGCGCATAGTCTTGAAACGACTCCGGTGACAATAGTACTGAGGGGCGGCAGATGTAAACATATGGCCTGCATATGGCATTGCAAGAACACAGAGCGCATGCGTCGGTCGTTCAGAGATCTTGAAAGACAGAGATATCATACTTAGCGTTCGCTCTCCAATCACAAAATTCAAGTGACTGACTCTCAACAAATATTTATGAATATTTATGTTAAAAGATATAATAAAATTATAATTATCGTCGAACATAAACAGTCGTATGCAACGCGCCTATAATGGTAATTAAGACACTCGTATAGAAATTATAAAACTAGCATACACTCGTTTTATAAAAATACTCGTGTCTTAATTATAGCCATTATAGGCTCGTTGCATAATGTACTATTATGATACAATTAACTTAGTACGGTACTCATATTGTGTCTATATATTTAACATTGGGTAATACTTTGCAGGATTCAAATGAGCTGTTGCCCTCGGATAACCTGCAGGACGAGGCTGGCGATATACTTGACGATGAAAGTATATCAGTTAAGGAGGAACATGAACGTCAGGTAATTATATGTTCTGTATTACTTCTCTTATAATACGAATGATTTATACAATAAATATTACTTGGAACACTGGATTATTTGGTCTTGTTTTCTATAAGAACACCTAACAATAGCAGATCCTATTGATACTACAGTTCCACTCCGCTGGCACCCTGGATCCTATTACAGGTGAAGTCTACACAATGTGCCTTGTTAAAACTCAATCGTATACGGCATTTGAGATATGATTGCCCGTAAGTGAATGCGCTGCTGTTCGTGGATCCAATTGCTAATAGGCTAGACTGCCACAGCAAAGCAAGCATGTATCTTGGCAGTCAGCAATCATATTTCAAAAGAATAATTATCACTACATCATTCTTCTTCTATTTCTTGAAGACGTGACCGCCAACGGAATAAACAGAAAACTTACATTCCAGGCAGTTGTGCTAATGCACTTTGCCTGTGGTAGTTCTTTTGTCGACTCTTGATGTGGTACAGTGCCAAGCTCTCAAGAATAATTTGTATAAACACATGTTTTAGATACGGTACCTTAAGTGATTACACAGAATCTAAATATTAACTTGTCACAATAACAGTAATTGGAAGTTGAGACCCACAAGGCCTTAGTAAAGCCTGACATTGCTTCTGGTTACTTGTTCATCTATTCATTTCACCATCCCTGGTCAACTCTCCCTTAATTGTTATCCCGATAATTGCAGGTAACCATCCATTTTCTCTCCCTCATTGACTGTTTTCTTTACTGCCTGATAACTTCCTCTAATTCTTTTACGGGGTCAGACCTCTTCCTTCTCTTCATGCTGTAAATGCTCAGCACAACTGCCTGGAATGTAAAATAATCAGATATATTCCATAATTCATAAGAGGTAACTTAAAGGGCGGTGTGTACCACACCTTCAATAACCTGGTGAGCACAAAACCAGCATTGCGGTGAAAATAAAATATATAATCGTCCAAGAAATGCAAGGCACGGAATATTTTCAAGGGTTAATAAACTGGCGTCTATTTTAATTTAAATGTTTGACAACTTAAATTGACGTCGTGCACAATCTTTAGTCTATTTTCATTGTGTCTGTGTGTGCGTGTGTGTGTGTGTGTGTCCCCTAATTAAATCTAAACGGCTGGAGTGATTTCAATGAAACTCAGTAATTTCATAGCACTATTCAAGACGACCCCGACCGTGCCCTTCAAATTTTGTTACGTCTCACCAATCCAACATGGCGGCTGTGCGAAATATTTCACCAGCATTCAATATCTCCGAAACTATTACAGATATCACCCTGGAATTTTGTACGGTGATATAGAGAACTACTAGAAGTTCACATATGTGACTTTTGAAAATCTGGTAATTAAAAACCAACATGACGGCCAAGCGAATTCGCGACTTTTAATTAGACGTTTCTCGCGACTTAACCAATCAAACGCAAAGAAACTTGGTACATCATATATTTATACATATTTTAATGCATCGACATCTAACTTCGTTCAATTGTTAACCTCAAGATGGCCGCTGTGCGAAATATTCCACCGGCATTCTGTATCTCCGAAACTATTACGATATCACCCTAAAATTTTGTACGGAGATAAAGGACACTACTGGAATATCATCTATGAGACTTTCATAAACCGGTTAACTACAAAACGAAGTTGAAAGATTTAAACAGACTTTTCTCGCGATTTAATGATCCAAACGCAATGAAACTTGGTACAGCAAATGTTTATACGCATTCTAATGCACTGGTATCTAATATAGTTCAATTGTTTACATAACCTCATGACGGCGGCGGTGTGAATTTTAAAATGTTTTTTTTTTTAATATTTCTTGTGTCGTTATCATGCGATCGAAGTGGAAGTTTGAATAGTGAACCTACGCAACAATTTTCCTTTAATGGTGCATGCCTCTATGGCCTATACATATAGCAATCCAACTTGGCGACCATCCGAAATATTTGGACGGTTCTCAATATCTACGAATCTATTACAGCAATCAAACTGAATTCTTTTATGTTCATAGGAGCTATGAACATTAGTTCACCTATAGGACTTTCAGTAACCCGGTGGTCACAAATCCAACATGGCGGCGACGCGAATATAAATATTCACATGGACGTTTCTCGCAATATAACCATCCGAGTGCAGTGAAACTTAGTACAGTAAATCCTTATACAAATGTTAATCAACTGGCATCTAATTTATTTCAATTGTTTTCATAATCACAAGATGGCAGCTGTGCGAAATTTTGAAATCTCGTTTTTACTTCTTGTGTCCTAATCATGCGAGTGAAATTTGAATAGTACACGTACACTATTATCTTCATGTAACAGCACATGACTCTTAAGGCCTACATATAAAAAATCCAACATGGCAACCATCCGCAATATTTAGTCGATTCTCAATATCTTCGATTCTATTACAGCAATTAAACTGAAATTTTGTATGTTGATAGAGGCAATTAACATAAGTAGGATATATGAAAATAGGCGTTAGTTCTTCACGGAACTACTTGTTTAACAACATTTTCTTTATCTTTAAAATATGCGAGAAATGTAAATAGGTCTAATGAACTAATATTCTGGCATATAACTCTACAGCCTAAACATAAAACATTCCAACATGGCATTCATGCGATATATCACAAAAGTTCAAAATATCTCTGAAACTATTTAAGCAATCAAACTGAAATTCTGTATGTAGCTATAAGACTATTAAGTAAGAACTGTAGCCGTATTTATCATGAAGCTGACTTGACGAAATCCGAAGATCAAGAATGGATCGAAGAATCTTGTAGGCCCCGGCTAGAAAACCTGAAAGTCCCTCCGACAAGCACTTCTATGATAAACACAACAGCCATATGAAAGTGTTATGGACTAACTACTGTTGACAAGGATGCTAACTACTTTCGGAGAGTGAGATCCCTACAAAAATCTCGGGTCGGAATGGGTTAAAGGCGCCATATACCGTGATCCGTTCCATAACACAATCTTCATTATAATTAAAGTAAATTACGCCACTCCGTTGTTTTAAAAGGAACGAAATTAAATTTATTGTCAAAAGAACAATAATTAAAATAAAAACAACCTCCAATAAAATTAAGTGAGGCTCGCACGCCTCCGAAGAAAAACATATGTGTTGAAATTACACATGAACAACATAACGTAATTACCGCCTTCAACTGGAGTTCATTAAATAAAATTTAAAATTTAATTGAAAACCACTAATGACTTTCCAAACGCAAATAAGAATTATTATTAACATTACTTGTTGTTAATTTATACAGCGTAGAACTCCCTACTAAAATAATAAAGCAGAAATCAGCTCGGCTAATGTCACAATCTATCAGCTGTTCCGGGCACGTCTTCATTTCAAGTAGCGATCAGATGTTATTCCACTCAAGGTTCCACGCACACAAATGACCATACCCCTCAGTCATACATTTATACATTCCACTAATACTCTCACATCTATGTTTTAAACCCCCTTAACTTGATATTAAATATTGTCGGAGAATTTTTCTCATCTCCATTTCATGTTCATTCACATAAATTTCACAGTGAGTTGTGCATCCAAAACAAACATTCACTTACCTTCCAGTTCCATAGTAACACTTCCCCTCATATTTCATAAACACGTATATTACGATCCTGCGCTTATTTATTGGCCCGATAATAATTTATTATTATCCACGACATTTTAGAAGTCGAATAATAAATTAACTAAATTCAAATAATTATTTAAACTATTTACAACGAATTACTTCCTCATGTGTACATTTAAAACTGTTCATCTATAACTTTCTTCAATAATAATTCTCTTATTATTAATTATTATAGTTTAAACAAATTCTTAAACACTGTTTATGTGTGTATTTAAATATGCTCCCTTTAAAATTCACTTTAAATGTTTATATTAACTGTTTACTTTAAAAAGATCACTCACCTAAATCACTTTACTAGTGAGGTTTAGTTAGGTTTATATGGCAATTCCTGGCTAATATGACCATTCAATTAAGTACAGTTCATATTATTATTAATCCACAATCTTGATAATCAGTTAATAAAAATTAGGAAACGAAGGTTATCGACCACCTCACCTCACTTTTCCGCAAGCATATCAATTTGTCAATCAGTCAATAATAATTCCAACAACAAATGTGAGTTACGACCAACTCATCTCCACTACAATGCAATACTTCAAAACAGCATGTTCTTACTTCACAAAAATATATTAATGCAATACTTTCACAATATGTAATAACTCTTCGTATTTGAATTCAATATTTCCTCGCAGGCATTCTCCTCAACATATATACTTATACGGCATTACAATCCCTCGTATATCTTACATAGCTTCATTATTATTGCCTTCTTAAATTATTATCATAGTATTTGCATTATTCTTTGATACTACAACCTTACTTGTTGTTCACAATGTACTCCATCAGAATATTATCATTGAAATGTGTATAATAATTGAACTCCCGCAAGTTTACTTCGTAAAGTTACTATGGGATAAGCAATTGTTCCCAATATTTAATATTAATACAATCATGTCTCTCCATTCCGATCTTACTTCAAAATTCATCATTATTGCAAAGTCATGACAACGTTTGTCCACAACGTTAAAAAATGATATATTAACATCATTGTTATTAGGAATTCGATTTATCTGAGTTAATATCTGGATCACGATGTTCCCTACATCAGAATGTCAATAAATATAAACCCTCCATGAAGATTTATGTCTCATCTATTATTTATTAATGATAGAACAATGCTATCAATGAAAATAAAAATAGTCATCTGATATAACGAATATCATTGCTGTTCCAATGTCTCCGTTGCATATTACATATTGGCATAATGTAGCAATTATTAATATTGTTCTTGCCAAACGTCAGAGCATTAATAAAATCAAATCTACTTTGATATTTACGTCGATAACGATCGATAAATTCGTCTCCTAATTAAAATCTTCTTACAGAAAAATACCCAACATCTTTACTCGAAATGAATAGAAAATAATCGTCGGAGACGACATTATGAATAGAAATCCAGAAAATATCATCCAAGAAAAGCGAAAGAATTAATTTGAGAAAATTTTGAATGAGGAAATTAAAATTCCATTAAAAAATCTTGAAGTTCCAAAACTATGAATCGAAATCATTGTTGGAACTAAAAACCAAAACATCCAACATGCCTTCCACAATTAAATAAAAACGAAGAAATTTCGAAGACGCACAACATTCAAAATACGGTAGATTGGCGCTCAATGAAATTGTCAAACTACTCTACACTACTAAGTAATATAAATCGTCGTTCTACCTTGAGAAGAATCTAGCAGCAATAATTGGTATAAGAAATACCCAGATGGTCCAGTATCTCTGCACAAGAGAAGTCTCGAACTGTTGGCCTCCACTCCGGACGTACAGCTATCTCGGGAAACGAACCCATGTTCTCAAGAACTGCCTCAGCTCCAGACGTTGTGTGAACTCCTTCTCTCCCGGCTTCCATGTACCAAGTTTTAAGCTTTGGGTGGGATCTCCCTACCGCTCTTCTACGACGCATCTTGTAGTTGGCAGTCATATAAGAGCAATATCGCTGGTAGACAATCATTGTTTCTGACCATACAGTATTTCATAGATGGTGGAAATAAAATAGGTCGAAGAATGTTCGAAGTAGCTCGAAATAATTTTGATAATGCTCAATGTTCAAGTTGGAGTTCCTCTGTGTAGCAATCTCACTTCTGTGTAATGTATTCCAATCGCATATTAAAACTTAGGCCATCTCTGCAGCTTTCGTAGACTGATAATTCTGCCTTCCGTTCAATTCCATGTTAATGTTCATAGTGAATATCCGTAGAGTTGATATCTCACTGATATGAGTAGCCTCAATGTTCATAAACACACGCAGCTTAGTAAAAGTCAATGGTTTCAATACGCTGCTAATAATGTTCGTCTCACTTCACAAAAATATGCTGCTTGCCTCGCTAGGAAACAAAATGTTACGGGATGAGCGATCTAGTATCAGACGTAGATTCTCTTCTAAATACACTCGCATAAAACACTCTTACAAACGTCAGTATATTTCCCTAACAATAGTTTGTAATTCCCTTCACATTCGAGCTTCGATACGAATTGATATAAGCTGCTTGACTTCGTAGCGAAACACGCACGTTTAACTTCACACTACTGTGGTGCAATAACGTAAATGTTCAGTGCCCGGCCTTCAGTTGGCACTTGACCCGAGCTGTGGTCCTATCGAGGGGTGAAGATTACCGCACCTCGCTAACCTTGACTGGGCTGGGAATTAACAAGTCCATCTTCAACTTCCCTCTTCAAGCGCTCGCGGAATAAGAACCTCGATCTCGGGCTGCAATCTCCGAGCAGCAGATTTCTCGGTGCCATTTTCCAGGGGAGGGGATAATGGGCGCGTACCTTATTTTCTTAATAATACATTGTACTGCGTACTTCTTCTGCCATAATACTTCTGAATACTTCTCTCTTATTAATTTAGGCACATTTCCAAACAATAAAAACTTCTTAATAGATCCAGGGATTGAATTGTTAATTAGCATAATCATATCTCCAGAATCTTCCAATCATGCAAACCTTTTCTCATTGGTTAATCCATTATCTTCTATTAGCTGATGGATATCATATTCCTCCTAATATAGGCGCGGTCGCAGTTCGATGCTAGGAGAAATGACCTCGCTAAACTGACCCATAATGCATCGTCAACCTTCGCTAATGTGAAGAAAACACGTTTTCTAGCACCTATCCAGCGTCTATGTTTCAATGTAAATCCTTTATCGTTGGGAGGAAATTGACCACAAAATTGATAAAAAAAATAATCAGAATTCGGGCTCATTGCTCCTTCAATTCAAGATAAAAACGTTCTCCAAAATGTTTTTTATCTAGTCCAATTCAAGACCAGGAATATGTCACTGAGATTGGTTTCGGAATATTATCATTAGCCTACTTTCTTATATGAGAAGCTGGTATTCAGAAAGGTGTAAAGCACGGCTGCAACTTATCACCCATAATTTTCAATCTTTACATTGAACAAGCAATGAAGGAAATTGTTGAAACATTTAATGTGGGAGTGAAGATTCAAGGAGAAATAATTTCAACTCTGAGATTTGCCGATGACGTAGTCATCTTGGCCGACACGCATGAGGATTTGAATGAATTTTTGAATGGTATGGGCTCCGTCTTGAGGAAAGAATTCATGATGAAAATTAATAAATGTAAAACAAATATATTGGAATGCAGCCGAAATAAATCAGAATCCTCTATGGACATCAAATTGGCAGGTAAAAAGCTGAAGGAAGTAGGAGACTTCTGTTACTTAGGAAGCAAAATAATCAGTGATGGATGAAGTAAAGAGGATATAAAAAGTAGGTTAGCTCAGGCAAGGAAAGCATTTCTACAGAAAAGGAATATATTGGCATCGAATATAGATTTAGGTGTTAGTAAGTAATTTTTGAAGGACTTTGTCTGGAGCGTGGCACTCTATGGAAGTGAAACTTGGACTATTGGTGCAGCAGAAAAGAGGATAATTGAAGCGTTTGAAATGTGGTGTTACAGGTGAATGATGAAGATCAGATGGGTAGATAGGGTTACAAACGAAGAGGGATGAAGGCTAGTGGGAGAGGGGAGATGTTTCTGGCGACTGCTGATGAAGAGAAGAGATAGGTTGGTAGGACACATACTAAGACATCCAGGAATAGCAAGCTTAGTTATAGAAGGAAGGGTCGAGGACAAGAACTGTGAGGTAGATGAAGGTTAGAATATGTTAAACAGATTGCCTCGGACGTAGGGTGTGGTAGCTATGTAGAGATGAAACAATTGGCTCAGGACAGGGAGTCATGGAGAGCTGCATCAAACCAGTCAAAAGACTGAAGACTCAAACAACAACCAAAACGAAATTCCATGACAGAAAGAAGGCATGTCCCTGGAGGAGTCTTAATCACCAATACTTAAAGTTAATCACACAGCACATCATTATTGGTGTTGGTATATATACAGCTTGTTATATCTCGAAGTAATGGTGTTGGTGGAGACAAGGAGGTTGTTTAGTACATCACATGGAATGTATTTTTTATGGACGGGAGAGTTTCAATGAGACAGATATCTCGTAGCTCCGCCCCTTTAAACCTTGCTCAGAATTTTCAATGGAAAAGTTCAGTGGGATATGTGAAAATAGGCTAATTGTTTTTACTTGTTCAGATTTGCCTTCGTAATCTCGCACAATATATTCATTTCTCTGAGTAGTTCCGCTGCATTAAGGCTAGGGTCGTCTTTTCCTTTTTCCCCTCAATGTGCTGGTTTGTACATTCCTATTGATCATAAAATTCAGTTTTCAGGGCGTATTCCTATAGGAGAATGATTGATATTGTGCCCCCATTTCTCTGAAATACCACAGGGCCCAAGGCCAAAATACAGCCTCGTGAAATCCCATCACAAACAAACTCATACCACCACAGACAAAGACTTGAGCTAGTCACAACACCAGAATGTTACTCATAGGGCATCAGGTAAGGATTGCGTGGAGTTAGCTCAAAATGCTCGTTAATTAATGAAATGGAAAGTTCTAATATACTGCAAATCACCAACCATTTCATATAAATACGTGTCCTAAAATAATGTATCCACGAAAAATCCTTAGCCAAAACTTTATTAGGGATAAATTTATTTCTTTTAACATAATTATAAGGATTAAAGTACCTATAGCTACAAATAACTGCCACTACAATATATGTTTCATTTAAAGAGAAACTTAAATTAACCTAAATAGTCTTCATAATAAGGAAGAAATATTTACAAACCATTTCACCTACATAAGTAGGTCTAGCATTACGAGGTTGCATTTCAAACCCGTATAAATAGAAACTCTTAACAACCGCACCTCAAACAAGTTTTCACGGTCACTCGAGCACCGCCTCCTGGATTATACTGAACATCTGTTATATCTCAATTCAAGATTTCCATTTTCAAAAGTTGGTCCTTCGTATTTTGGTTGAACTCACCTTCCATGCTTGAATTGGATTTGCCATAATGACCACCTTCCTCCCATACTGAATTGAGTGGCTCATGGTGTTGGTTGGAATCATCTTCTCTATGGTGTGAAATCTCATAATAATTGTATCACATCTTCTAGCATTGCAGCACTTAAAATATTTTTTCTAGTTCACTTCTCTCACGTGCCCAACTTCATGTATAATTCTCTGTCACTTATATCTGATTTTTTTGAGTGATTATGCTTTCAAAGCGTCGTACAATTAATTTACGGACTACAGCAAATAATTCAGAACAATATTTGAGCTCTATCTTGTCGTGTAGCACTTTGCAGTTTTATGATAATATGTACTCACTATCGCATTCGACAGATCGCAAAATCCAATAAATACACAAATCTTTGTTTAAAAATCATCAAACGCGTATTTTTTAGCGTATTGCACACTCCTTACGAAATATTTGCACTCTATTTCACAAATACTCAATTCTATACACCGTAGATTACCATGGGGTACGATGCTCGAATTTCCGTATCCATCCACTCTGGTGTTCGACAAGTTCTGTTTTGTGCGTAGAGTAGCATTTCCGGCTTCTCCGTTGTGCAGCCAATCAGCTTCTTCCTATGTTCTTCCGGGTTGTTCGAAGTATTTCCGTACAATGTACGGTGAATGTTTAATTCGGTTTATTGTATTGTACGTTTCTTCAATCTTCATACTACTAAGTTAGATATCGTGTTTCCAATGAATTCCACGGCTCGCTCGATCCTTTCACAGCCTTAACAAGTATCTTTTTCTGCGCCCTGACTTCATAATTGTACTCAGCTAACAATCTCAGAGAATTCGGCTTCGGTGTCGTAGTTGGTAGCATGCTCAGCGTCTATGCCCAAGATCGCGGGTTCAAACTCGGCTGAAGTCGTCGGATTTTTAAGAGCGTTAAAATCCCTCAGTATGCCTTCCTTCGTAGGTGGTCCCATGTCATAGATTTATGGCATGATAAAGAACCTTCCACTAATTACAGTTGTGTGAAGCAAACGTGTAGGTTAAATTTGACTATCGCTCTTAGTTTCAAACGTTTGTCGCCAAGATCCAACTGTGGTGGCATCTAGTAACCAAGTTCAGAACTATTTATTCGTTGCCAGTGGCGTTTGTTAGCAAAACAAGGAACTACTTGTAAATCGAAAGTGTGCCGTCCTTACTTGATTTGAAGACCGATAACACACACTAATAAAGCCATCACAAATAACACCGGTTATGAGACAGATTCTACACACACCCAAAGTACAGGGTATTGGCTTCACATAATACAATACAATAAACATAACCGCGTTGTCGCAGCCCCTAATCTGAGGAACCAACCAATCCCAGAGAATGACTCAGTGTTGTAACGTGGCCTTACATGAATAGGCAAGTGAACGGGGACAATAAATATATATGGAGACCAACTGATGGGATGTTAACTCTGAAAACATGATTGCACGGTCCCTGGAGCAGCGCCTCCTGGATTATACTCGACATCTGTTATATCTCAATTCAACATTTCCATCTCCTGAAGCCGGTCCTTACCTTCCAGGTGAATTTAGTTGCTCATAATGTTGGTTGGAATTATATTCTCTATAGTCTGAAATTTATTATTGTAACACAGCTTCTTCACTCTTTTGAATTGTAGTAAAAATATGGACTGCTTTTAGATTTAGTACAGATTCTAATATTTTAGCACTCTGAATAATTCTTCTCGTGCACTTCCAACACGTGCTCAACTTTATGTTCAAATCACTGTTACTTATAACTGATTTTATCGGAGTAATCGTGCTTTTAAAGCCTCTTACAATTAACTTACACACTTACAACAAATAATTCTGAAGAATATTTTTGCTCCCTCGTATCGGTGTAGAACTTTACAGTTTAGCCCTCAACACGACACGTGAGTCTATCAGACTCATACGATTTATTTCATGTCAAATATTGGCTGCCCTGTGCCTCAAGGTGGTCAGAAAACCCTATGTAAATTCGCTTCAGCCAGTTGTCGTGAAGCTGTGGCATATGCCGTTGCGGTTGACAGCAGCCGTTGAATGTAAGGGAAATATTTCTAACACCTAGGGAGCCTCATAGGTTGACGCACAGTGCTCCTTTTAGGATATCTGGCTGCGCAAAATACCTTTGCATATAGAAATGGTCTATAAAACTTAAAATTAATGTTCAAAATTATGTAAAACAATTTCCTTATTCTCATTTATAAGAATTTAAGTTTGATTGTCGCCCCGGATGTCCAGATTCGATTTCCGGCTCTGCCAAGAAATTTTAATTCTGGTTTGAGGGCTGGTAAGGGGTAAACTAAGCCTCCTGAGGCAAAACTGAGAAGAGGAGGGTTCGATTCTCACCTCAACCATCCTGGAAGTGGTCCCGGAGGTCCGGGTTCGATTCCCGGTTCTGCCAAGAAATTTTACTTCTGGTGTGATGGCTGGTACGGGGTAAACTAAGCATCCTGAGGCAAAACGGAGAAGAGGAGGGTTCGATTCCCACCCCAACCATCCTGGAAGTGGTTTTCCGTGGATTTCCCCACTTCTACCCCAGACAAATGCTGAGATGGTTCCCAACTTAGGGCCACGGCCGCCGTCTTCCCAATCCCATCTCAAATGAAAGGATAGTAGTACAGGCATCACAATAACACAGATTATCACAAAAATTACACAGTCATACCCAAATGCATGGGACTATACGACAACGATGTTGCAGCCCATAAAATAAGCAACATCAACAAGAATTGACGTTAAACTTCTCTTATTAATCTAATAATAATAATAATAATAAAAATAATAATATTTTCAACTGGATTAGGATTTTCCTCAACGCCGCTAAACTGGCAGAAAATTCTGCATTTTTAGCCTATTTTCAATTTTGAAAAAAATAGGCTTATGAGATCACCTTTTGTCCGTGTGTGTGTGCGCGTGTGTGTGTGTGTGAGGTGTGTGTGTGTCCCCCCCTAATAAAATCTAAACGGCTGGAGCGATTTCAATGAAACTCGGTAAGTTCATAGCGCTATTCCCGGTGACCTCGACCGTGCCCTTCAAATTTTGTTACGTCTCACCAATCCAACATGGCGGCTGTGCGAAATATTTCACTAGCATTCAATATCTCCGAAACTATTACCGATATCGCCCTGAAATTGTGTACGGTGATAAAGGGCACTACTAGAAGTTCATCTATGAGACTTTCAAAAACCTGGTGACTACAAAACCAACATGGCGGCCAAGCGAATTTGAGACTTTTAAATAGACTTTTCTCGCGATTTAACTATCCAAACGTAATGAAACTTGATACAGCAATTGTTTATACACATTGTAATGCACTGGAGTCTAATTTAGTTCAATTGTTTACATAACCTCAAAATGGCGGCTGTGCGAAATATTTCACTGACATTCTATATCTCCGAAACTATTACAGATATCACCCTGCAATTTTGTACGGTGATAAAGGGTACTGATACAAGTTTACCTATGTATATTTCATAAACCTGCATAGTACAAAACGAACATGGCGACCTAGCGAATTTGAAATAATTTAATAGACTTTTCTCGTGATTTAACTCTCTGAGCGCAGTGAAATGTGGTACAGTAAAGGATTTTGCAGATTGTAATGCACTGCCATCTAATTTAAAACAATTGTTTACATAACCTCAAGATGGCGGCTGTGCGAAATTTTAAAATTAAGTTTTTATTTCTTGTCTCGTAATCATGCGATCGAAGTGAAGGTTTGAATAATGAAGCTAGGCAATAATTGTCCTTGAATGGTACATAACTCTATGGCCTATACTTATAACAATCCTAAATGGCGAGCTTCCGAAATATTTAGACGGTTCTCACTATCTATGAAACTTTTACAGCAACCAAACTGAAATTTTTTATGTTCATAGAGACTATGAACATATGTTCACCTATAGGACTTTCAGTAACCTGGTGAGCACAAATCCAACATGGCGGCGACGCGAAGTATAAATATTTAAAAGGACGTTTCTCGCGAATTAACTATCCGAGTGCCGTGAAACGTTGCACGTTAAATGCTTATACAAATGTTGATCCACTGGCATCTAATTTATTTCAATTGTTTGCATAATCACAAGATGGCTGCTGTGCGTAATTTTTAAATCTCGTTTTTACTTCTTGTGTTCTAATCATGCGATTGAAGTTTGAATACCACACGTACACAATAATCTTAATGTAATAGTACAAAAATAAAAATCCAACCTGGCGACCATCTGAAATATTTAGACGGTTCTCAATATCTACGAATCTGTTACAGCAATTAAACTGAAATGTTGTATGTTGATAGAGGCAATTAACATGAGCAGGATATATGAAGATAGGCTGTATAGTTCTTCATGGAACTACTTGTTTTCAATAAGTTCAGTGGTGTCTCTCACTCCTTCTAAGCGTATACTCACTTGACCGGCTAACGCTAGCTCCTCCTTGCTTAGTTTTTGTATTAAAGGTCGCAATTTCCTTCGTTTCGAAAATTCACTACACTCCTCCAATGATTGGGAAGGATGACCCACATTACCTGTATTCCCTCTCCATGTTCCCTTCCAGGCTATTCTTATTTCGTGACAAACTTTCTTAAGATCCTGCGATTGGCAACCCACGTTTTCTTAACTGCGCGGAAAAATGAATAAGATTTTTTCTAACATTATTTTAACAGACTGTCCAAGGGATTTCAGATCGCAGTTTTCTATTAGATAGGTTCAACTCCTTTCACTTTTCCACCTGCATGGCGCCAAGCATCGGAAAGATCGTTCCGCGAAAATCCTCCTGACAACATTAAAAGGAGAGCAAAAGCCAAAGTTTCAAAAAGTTGCAAATAATTTTTACACAGAAAACATAATAGGGTGTAGGCTATAGGCTAATGGAAAGAAATTCACCAATGGTTGACAATTGTGAATTTCCTGGTCTGAAAACCCATAAAAGAAGAATTATTTTATAACAAAAATTCACTATTTTCGAACGTTTATCACATAAACACAGCGATTTTTATAAGATTTTGCAAATTTCATAAAGAAAGACCATATCATAGTCTGTCATATCCACTGGCATACGATGAAGATAGCTGAACTAACAAGTCTTTACAAGCACAAGATTTTAACACAAATAATCAGCCTTGCTTCCAGCTGTGGATGCGATAAGAAACAAACCTACTTCAGCGGTCTTTCACATTCCAGGGGGATAACAAATAAGACATATAAGTACAGTTCTGAGGTCCTCTTACATTGCCGATACTAAAAATGTCATATAACATGAAAAAACAAGACATTTATTTTTTACATTTTGAGCGCCCAGATCGTGCAAAAGGACCACTGTGTGACGTGTCGCAACGGGCTATAAAATAATATGAGTCTGGTTTAGTCGCGTGCCAACACGGGATGGTGACAAACTGCAGTTACATGTAGGCTACATGTGTGTTTCATGACCATGAATACTCCTCTATTTCCTGCTAATTCACATTTTTGCCCACTTTTCACATTTTGCAAAAATGAGGAAAAAGTAGACTTTTGAGATCGATCCGGGCAAATGTGTGTCTGTCTGTCTGTCGGTGTGTCTGTGTCCCCCTATCAACTCCTAAACGGCTGCAGAAATCGAAACCAAATTTGGTATGAGTAATATCTCAATCCCATATTTGAAAATGATGTCAGTGCTACCAACTGCTAAAAACCGCAATTGCAATTTGAGCTCCATGTTGGATATCTTGGAAGGTATGCACAGGAGCTATCCCAAAATTGGCACACATATAGATAATAATATTTCAAAAAGATGGTATATTGGCTTTCACGGCCGGTGAATTAAAACTCAGCAATTCTTCTAGGTTTGTGCCGTGTCTTGTGTGGGGTTTCACCTAGGACACCAAGCTGGATCATCGGCGGGCTCTTGGCAAGAAATTCACTGGCCTTGAAAGCCAATATACCATCTTTTTGGAAGCCTTCATAGGGAGGTTCAGGCTGCTTGAGCGTTTAGTTCTCGCAGTCAAGGAGTGCAGTTGCACTCTATATAAAGGGAGGTAGCGCGCAGTTCGTTACTCCTGTGGGGTCCGGGCGGGGACACCAAGAGCCGACCGATGAGCCAGCTTGGTGTCCTAGGCGAAACCCCACACAAGACACGGCACAAACCTAGAAGAATTTCTGAGTTTTAATTCATCGGCCGTGAAAGCCAATATACCATTTTTTTGGAAGCTTTCATAGGGAGGTTCAGGCTGCTTAAACTTTTAGTTCTCGCAGTCAAGTGGTGCAGTTGCACTCTATATAAAGGCAGGTAGCGCGCCGTTCGCTACTCCTGTGGGGGTCCGGGTGGGGACACCAAGAGCCCACCGATGAGCCAGCTTGGTGTCCTAGGCGAAATCCCACACAAGACACGGCACAAACCTAGAAGAATTGCTGAGTTTTAATAATATTTCAGTTTAATTACCAGGAGGCCATATATGGCAGTGTTGCCGAAATGATTCTAAGCCTGCTGATAGGTCCAATTTTCTAATGCATATAACTTCTACCCTGGATTTCAACCAAATTTCGTTTGTACTATGTGTACATAAGCGAATATGACTGAGCGTATCTTCAGAGCCAACTGTTATTAAAAGTTTTTTCTATATTTTTTATCCAAATACCAATATATCAGAAAGCATTCAAGCCGACAGCTTTAAACTATGCACACGTTTAGTGCCTGACATTCTAGATTAATTTGGAGTAACTAATATACGTCAGTGCTACCAACATCATTCTAATCCTGCTGATAGGACCAAATTTTAAATACATGTAACTTCCATACTAAGAAATGGATTTCATCCAAAATTGGCACAACAAGACATAATATTTCAGATAGTTTATGAACATCACATGCATGACATTGTTGCCAACATGCCTTTAAGAGCGCTGATAGATCCCTTGTCTAACTGCATGTAACGCCCATGCTGTCCATTGGACTTCATCCACATTTTGTATTCTGTACCTTATGAGATGGACCTAAGAATATATTCAGTCACCAAGGCCTAAAACTGTAGTGCTCTATTAGGCTACATTATACCAGTGCTCTATTAGGCTACATTATACCAGGTATATTTTTAACTAATTAGAAATTTCTATATTACCAACTTAATTTCGTCATTATACCAGATAGGTCCATATACATTAATCATTGGCATCTTAAATCTTAAATTTAAAGAAAAGTAGGCTCTTTAGTTCGTCATGGTTCTCCTTGTTTTTCTTCTTACTATTTATATTCCTCCTATATATGAAAATAAGTGATAAAAGGAAGAAGTACGGCTCATTGTGCTCTTACAAGAAACATTGGCAAACCAGTTACAGGTGTGTGAAATGTCATCATCTTGTACAGTTTCCAGCCCCAGGCTGGGTCTGTTTGGAACATAAGCCTCGCCACTTAGTTCTTTCTTCCCACCACCTCTCCGCTGTCACTCTGGTCCAGTCCTCGCCTCTCTTCTTGACACATTCCTCCACTCCTTTCAGCCATCTATCTCTTGGTCTTCCCCTTGGTCGTTTCTTCTGCATCTGCATCTCATGTATCCTCTTGGGAATCTTCTTCTCATCCATTCTCTTTAAGTGTCCATACCACCTCAGTCTTGATGTCTCAATCCTACCTTGCAGGGGCTCCTCTTTCACCATTTCCCTGACCTTTTCATTCCTCACCCTGTCTCTTCTTGTTACTCCGATCCTACTTCGCAGGAACTTCATTTCACCTGCCTGTATTCTGCTTATGTCTCTTTTCTTCATTGTCCACGTTTCTGAAGCATAGGTCAGTATCGGGATATAGTAGCTTCTGTATAACACTTCCTTGCTTTTTTGTGGGACATCTTTATTCCACACTAAGCTCCTAATGCTCCTCAGAAATGCTTCTGCCTGTCTGCCACGTTCCGTAATCTCTTTGTCATTTCTCCCATTTTCCTCCACTATACTTCCCAAGTACTTGAGTCTTTCCACCTTCTTCAGCTGTCCACCTCCAAGTGTTATCCCACTCATTGGTCTGTCCTTTTTCCTGGTCGTTAACAGGATCTCACATTTACTGATGTTGAACTTCCATCCGTACTCTGCCACTGTTTCTTCCCAAGCCTTCAGTTGCTCCTGAATTTCCTCCTCCTTGTTTCCCCAGACCATGAGATCATCTGCAAACACCATTGCTTTCATCTTATCTTCTCCTATCTTTCCTGCTATCCGTGTCATTACCTCGTCCATAACCACAATAAAGAGAAGGGGTGACAGCGCACTACCCTGTTTCAGGCCACTCATTTGTCTGAACCAGTCTGTTCTTTCCCCTCCAACTTTCACACAACTCACTTCCACAATACATCTCCTTCACTCTGTCTACAGTCTCTTTTTCCACTCCCATGTTTTCTATTGCTTTCCAAACCTTCTCCCTACACACACTATCATAGGCCTTTTCGATGTCCAGGAAGGCCATCAGCAGATCCTCTCCAAATTCGTAGTGGTGTTCCTGGAGCTGTCTCACTGAAAATATGTGATCCACTGTTGATCTCCCAGGTCTGAATCCATACTGCTCCTCTCTCAATTTTCTCTCCACTTTGGCTCGTATTCTACTTTCTAATATCTTTTCATATATCTTGGCACAGTGTGGTATGAGTGTGACTCCCCTGTAATTTCTGCACTCCTTTCTGCTTCCCTTCTTAAATATTGGGACAATTAATCCTTTCTTCCAATCTTCTGGGGTCTTTTTCTCCTTCCATATCACCCTCATCACACGGTACAGCCACTGTTTCCCAACCTCCCCTGCTGCCTTCACCATTTCAACACTCACTTCATCCACACCTGGTACCCTTCCTCCTTTCATCTTGTCTATAGCCATTTCCAGTTCTCTCCAAGTCAGGTCTTTTTCCATTCCGGTGTTGTCTTCTCCATCTTCTAATACATTGTCTTCCTCCCTATGACCATTTGGATTCAGCAAATCCTCAAAGTACTCTTTCCACACTGTCTTGAGTGCCTCATTGTTGTGTACCTCATTTCCGTTTTTGTCCATCATTACCACATCCTCTCGCAGACCTCTTCTCTTACTTTTGACCATCCCATAAAGTACTTTCTTATTTCCTCTGCTGTCTTCCTCCATCATCTCTGTCCACTTTACCATCCACTTCTTCCTCTCCTCTGCGACAATCTTCTTTGCTTCTTTCTTCTTTATCTTATAATCTTCCCTTGTCAGATCAGTTCTTTCCTGGAACCACACTCTGAAAGCCTTGTTCTTCCTTCCCACAGCTTCTTTTACTCTTTCATTCCACCATGGTGTCTCTTTACACCGCTTTCTGTTGCTTGTTCTTCCACATACTGCCACTGCTGCTTCCACCATTGTGTTTTTGAATTGCTTCCATTCCTCTTCCCCTGTTTTAGCATTGTCTGTTGGCATCCTTTCCCTTACTATCTTCTGGAATTCTTCCTCGACTTCCTTTTCCTTGAGTTGCCATACTTTGATTCTCCTTTCCTGGTACTCTGTCCTCTTGCTATCCTTAACAACTCCCAGGTTCATTACAAGTATTCTGTGGTCGCTATCTAAGGCCTCTGATGGTATTACCTTTATATCTCTGACACTTCTCTTCATTTCCCAGCATGTAATCTACCAAAGATTTATTTGTTAAATGTGTAAAATGTAACAATACTATTTGTCTTGAATGTTCACGGAAAGTGTGTTTGAAATGCCTGCAGAAAAAATAAAAGTGGTCATGTTATGTCTTATTGGTCTCCTGAACCCAGAGCTTGGGTCCGTAGTCTTAGTAAATTAACAGGCGAGGTCACTCAACTTGCGATGCAAAGTCTGTGTTTTTTGTATTTTGTTTATGTTTATTAATTTTATTTCAAAGCTAATTGATTCTACATTGATAATTTAAGCTTACCCCTATTTTCTTCCTCCCTGTGGCATTTCGAATTATTTAAAACATGTAATTTCAATTGAATTATCGTTTCATGATTTGGGATTTAGTTGAGGTTTCGAATTTTCTTGGATGTGAGTCTGTCATGCTCACGTGTCGCTACGGAGTGGTTAAGAGGACGTATCGCGTCGCGTTGTGAGTCTGTCATGCTCACGTGTCGCTACGGAGTGGTTAAGAGGACGTATCGCGTCGCGTTGTGAGTCTGTCATGCTCACGTGTCGCTACGGAGTGCTTAAGAGGACGTATCGCGTCGCGTTGTGAGTCTGTCATGCTCACGTGTCGCTACGGAGTGGTTAAGAGGACGTATCGCGTCGCGTTGTGAGTCTGTCATGCTCACGTGTCGCTACGGAGTGGTTAAGAGGACGTGTCTCGTCGCGTTGTGGGTTAAATGAAATGTGCTCAAAATATCGCGGAAACTCAACAGTTCGCAAAATTTCATAAATACACACAATTTCGTAATAAATCATCCAACGGGTAACTGAAGTGTTTTCTACACTCAACAACAAATAATCTGCACTCTATTTCACAACCTATACTCAATTCTATACACAGTGGATTACCCTGGGGTTCGATGCTCGAATCTATGTGTCCACTCTCTCAGGCGTTCGACAGCTTCTGTTTTGTGCGTTGTGTAGCATTTTCGGCTCCTCCGTTCTGTAGCCAACCTGCACTTTCCTATATCCTTCCGGTTTGAATTATTTTCGCACAATGTACGGTAAATGTCTAACTCTTTTTATTGTTCCTTTCTTCAATACTTATAATTTTTATCAATATTTTTTATCTCGTTTTTCCAATGAATTCGAGGGTTTACTCGATCCTTTCACAGCCTTCACAAGTATCTGCTTTCGGGCCCTGTCTTCATAACTGCACTCAGCTTACAATTTTGGAGATTGACTCGGTGTTGTCTTGTGGTCTGACATAGTATTCAGATCTTGGTGCGGTTTATAAATAAGTGAACGGGGACATTAAATGTATATTGAGGTCAGCGGATGACGTTACCCAAGTCTGGGTAGATAACTCTGAAGAGAGAACTACCATTCTGTACAAAATTTCTTATCTAGGTGTTGTACTGTATGTCGAATAATGTTTGGAAGGAATTCAAATCAATGGAAACCTGGATAAGATTTAATTCCATCTATGCATAGGAACGTGTTTGTGAAACCAGTAATTTCTCTGCAGGATGATGGTGATCTCACTGAGTATATTAAGATAGCAGAATCCTCCATACCAGAGTTTGTTCCATGCATCAAAACTGAAACCCCATCTTTAGTGAGTGGTGGAGATTTCAAAGAGGTAAGTACCCTAATGGGTTATTACCTGTTGCATCTTATATAGGACATGACCTGATCGCCATCTTCCTCTCACCGATGCTATTTAGAGATTCCAGAATTGAGTATTTAGACCGTGCTGATGACAAATGGACCCTGTCTGCTATAATGTTGTGAAAAGTACGGAAAGTACAAGACTTCTATATGGATGGTAAAGCATTATATTTTCGACTTGTGCTGGACTGAAACCATGGACCTCACTTTATGTATGGCGTTGCTCTAATCACTGAGCGAGTGGAGGCTATATTTTAATCCTCATAGGTGAAGGGTACATGATGTGAAGTCAGCTTATCCATAGAACAATCAGTTCGTATTAGTTGCCTGTTGTGATGAAGTTACATTATTTTCATGGTAAAAGTGTATCAAATGATCCGATTATGCATGTTGGCTTGTCGTATTATACTTCATATTCACCATTCTCGGCAGCCCGACAAACGGGAAGGTTTTTATTGTAATTTTTAGAAAATAAATCATTTTTACCTGTGCTGCAGTAATTCTAATAAATGCTGTTGATATATAATGTGAATACAGTAGGCCTACTGCTTGCAGTTAGCAGCATTATGTAGTGGCAAAATGTATGTAAATGGTCAACATATCACTCTCTCTAGAGGCACTTACTGTAATTGGCTTACTGGAAGTTCCTTGACAATGTACCTGCCCTAGTCACCAATTGTGAATTTCTTGTCAAGATGTTCATGTAGAATATTGTTTATATGACATATGAGTAATTAATACATTCATTCATTCTTAAAAGCTGTGCTGGTAAAACTATTTAGGACGAAGTCTTGTGTAAGTGACATGTGCATGTATTATGTGCTGTGACCGAAATGGAACAAAAGGATGGATCAATAAGGGAAAAGTCATTTACAATCTTGCTACTAGAAATTTCAAAAATAATTCTTTCAGCCCTTTAACCTAATACTTCCTTTAAAGCACTGTTCTCCACATTTCCTACCACACTTCAATTTGTTGTTGTTGTTGTTGTTTGGGTTTCATCCCTACATAGCTACAACACCCTACATCCGAGGCAATTTGTTTAACATATTCTAACCTTGGTCTTTCCCTACCGTTCTTGTCCTCGACCCTACCTTCCATAACTAACATTGCTATTCCTGGGTATTCAAGAATGTGTCCCACCAACTCATTCAAACCCTCTGGTGTGTCGGCTAATATGACGATGTCATCAGCAAATCTCAGAGTTGAAATTACTTGTCTTTGAATCTTTACTCCTTAAAACAACAATTATCATCATCTATCGAATTTTTACCAATTTCCTTCATTGCTTGTTCAATGTACACATTGAATTCCATGGATGATAACTTGCAGCCATGCATTACACCTTTCTGAATACCAGCTCTCTCTTATGTCCTATGGCTTGAATAACTGCTCTCTGGTTTCTGTATAGATGGTATAGCACCATCCTAACCCTGTACTTTATTACAATCTCTTTTAAACTATCAAACTACTTACTTCAATCAACATTATCAAAAACCTTTTCTAAGTCTACAAAAGCCATGAACGTTCTCTTATCTTTCCTTATTCTTCCTCCCAAAATCAGCCTAAGACTTAGTACAGCTTCCCTTGTTCCTATGTTTCCCCTGAAGCCAAACTGGTCATGACCCAACTCTGTTTCCATTTGTCTTTCCATCCTCTTATAAATTATTCTCGTCAGGAGCTTTGAAGCATGACTGATAAAGCTGATTGTACGGTAATCTTCACATCAGTCGACTCCTGTTTTCTTCGGTATAGGGATGATGACATTTTGCTTGAAATCAGAAGGTAACTAACTTGGATCATAAATCCTACACACCAAGTGAAGTATCCTGATCAGACCTTAATCACCTAAGCTGCGTTGCAATTCAATCAGTATATCATCTCTGCCTGGTGATTTGTTTCTGCATAAGTCTTCCAATGCTCTGTCAAATTCTGATGTAATTTACCTATAAAGGAGGGACGTCTTTCATAAGTTTCAGATCCAGACGAGACTTGTATAATGCAGTAAGATATGATCGAGAATAAGAAAGTAATTTCAGTAAGTTTTACAACTGATAAATCCTTCCGCTAAGTTGATCTGTGTGGTAAAGTTACATTATTTGTTATTGATTGTGTAGAACCGTAATATGATAGCAAATAAATAAATGTTTCTTTCTTGTTGCTAGGATATAAAAGAAGAAACCCATGATGAAGAGAGTGATGCAAGTGGAAATCATATAAATGAGTAAGTGGACAACATGATAAGAGAAAGTGTTGTATTTATGATAACTATAACTGTTGGATGTGAATAATTTTTGTTGACAAAGCAGTTATGTTTTTTTTATCGTTGAACGTTTTTGTATTTATCTTTCTTAAGTGGATATTGATATTCAATTTCCAGCTGGCAGCTCAAAAACTAACCGTTCTCATTCAGAGTTTTAACTGTTGGAAGTATTCCAGTATGAATTTTATCGAGAAGATGACCTACTTGTTGTTCCCGCCGTGCAATCAAAGAAAGAAAGAAAGAAAGAAAGTGTTTCTGGAGTAATTTTGTTTATTCAGGCGTATTTTGTTTTTCCATCTGGTACGAACATAAAAAAAAATAGAAGGCATCCCGACGCGTGAGAAAACCACAAACAACTATCCATGTGGGAATATCTGTTGAAACGAAAGTCAAAAGTTACATCTAAATGAAACCCCAAGTCGATTAGGGTTCTTGTTCTGGAAACAGAGCTATGTACCTCGTGACTCCTTCATTTCACGCTGATTGTGCGGGATGTCCCGAACAGCAGGTTTCCCATCATATTTTCGTTATAATGAACAAATCAGGTAATTACCCTGCAAAACATAATCCATTTATTGATAATGATCATAATATCTGGGATATATTAATGGATTTTCCGCAAATTTACAGAAAAATTAAGATAAGGCGTAAAATGAATAAATGCATTAAATAGAAAAAATATATTAAATCAACTATATACAGACAATGAATTGTAATGCGGTTCGTACAATACAAAACCATTCATGCCATTAAAACAATTACTCGCAGTTTCAGCACGGTACAGGATCACTGTAGTAATACCGAAACTTGTGCAGCCGAACTAAGATCAAATTGCTTCATTTTCAACCCCAGACATCCTAAATGAGATTTTTCGTTGTTTCCCCACTTCTTCTTTAAGCCATTGCTGGAATGGTACCTTAATTCAGGTCACGGCCGCCTCCAAGCAAACCTTTTCCCCAATCAAAAATACATTAGTTCATATATCACAATAACACTGGTTATCAAACATGTACGTGGGCCTCATTGACCATGATGTAAAGCTCTTTGATGAGTTGTCATTAACCGTCTCCAATGCATACACGCAATTGGCCTACTAATCCAAACCAGCGCACCTGGGGGTGAAACGACCCCTGTGTCCCAACTGTGTATCCCACCGTGGCTCATGATCGCGAGATTATTGGTCACGTAAAATTATAAGCTTACACAATGAATACTCTCAGTTCACTCACAAATCAATACCAGTTTACCCTAGAGATGATGAGGCCCTGCACCCAGTGTTTATGACAATGTATACTCTCAGTTCACCAAAAAGTCAATATCAGGGTACCCTAGAGGTGACGAGGCCCTGCACACACAGTGTTTATAACAATGTATACTCTCAGTTCACCAACAAGTCAATACCAGGGTAGAATAGAGGTGACGAGACCCTGCACACACAGTGTTTATAACAATGTATACTCTCAGTTCACCTACAAGTCAATACCAGGGTACCCTAGAGGTGACGAGGCCCTGCACACATAGTGTTTATAACAATGTATACTCTCAGTTCACCTACAAGTCAATACCAGGGTACCCTAGAGGTGACGAGGCCCTGCACACATAGTGTTTATAACAATGTATACTCTCAGTTCACCAACAAGTCAATACCAGGGTAGACTAGAGGTGAAGAGGCCCTGCACACACAGTGTTTATAACAATGTATACTCTCAGTTCACCTACAAGTCAATATCAGGGTACCCTAGAGGTGACAAGGCCCTGCACACACAGTGTTTATAACAATGTATACTCTCAGTTCTCCTTCAAGTCAATGACAGGGTACCCTAGAGGTGTCGAGGCCCTGCACACACAGTGTTTATAACAATGTATACTTTCAGTTCACCTACAAGTCAATACCAGGGTACCCTAGAGGTGACAAGACCCCTGCACACACAGTGTTTATAACAATGTATACTTTCAGTTCTCCTTCAAGTCAATATCAGGGTAACCTAGAGGTGTCGAGGCTCTGCACACACAGTGTTTATAACAATGTATACTTTCAGTTCACCTACAAGTCAATAACAGGGTACCCCAGAGGTGTCGAGGCCCTGCAACACAATGTGTATTACAATGTATACTCTCAGTTCACCTACAAGTCCATTCCAGGGTACCCTAGAGGTGACAAGACCCCTGCACATACAGTGTTTATAACAATGTATACTCTCAGTTCACCTACAAGTCAATACCAGGGTACCCTAGAGGTGACAAGGCCCCTGCACACACAGTGTTTATAACAATGTATACTCTCAGTTCACCTACAAGTCAATACCAGTGTACCTTAGAGGTAACAAGACCCCTGCACACAAAGTGTTTATAACAATGTACACTTTCAGTTCACCTACAAGTCTATACCAGGGTACCCTAGAGGTGACAAGACCCCTGCACACAAAGTGTTTATAACAATGTATACTCTCAGTTCACCTACAAGTCAATACCAGGGTACCCTAGAGGTGACGAGGCCCTGCACACACAGTGTTTATAACAATGTATACTCTCAGTTCACCAACTAGTAAATACCAGGGTAGACTAGAGGTGAAGAGGCCCTGCACACAAAGTGTTTATAACAATGTATAACCTCAGTTCACCTACAAGTCAATATCAGGGTAACCTAGAGGTGACGAGGCCCTGCTCACACAGTGTTTATAACAATGTATACTCTCAGTTCACCAACAAGTCAATACCAGGGTAGACTAGAGAAGAGGACACCCTGCACACACAGCGTTTATGACAATGTATACTCTCAGTTCACCTACAAGTCAATATCAGGATACCCTAGACGTGTCGAGGCCCTGCACACACAGTGTTTATAACAATGTATACTCTCAGTTCACCAACAAGTCAATACCAGGGTAGACTAGAGGTGACGAAGCTCTGCACACACAGTGTTTATAACAATGTATACATTCAGTTCACCTACAAGTCAATAACAGGTTACCCTAGAGGTGTCGAGGCCCTGCAACACAATGTGTATTACAATGTATACTCTCAGTTCACCAACAAGTCCATTCCAGGGTACCCTAGAGGTGACAAGACCCCTGCACACACAGTGTTTATAACAATGTATACTCTCAGTTCACCTACAAGTCAATACCAAGGCACCCCAGAGGTGACAAGGCCCCTGCACACACAGTGTTTATAACAATGTATACTCTCAGTTCACCTACAAGTCAATACCAGGGTACCCTAGAGGTGACGAGGTCCTGCACACACTGTGTTTATAACAATGTATACTCTCAGTTCACCTACAAGTCAATACCAGTGTACCTTAGAGGTAAGAAGACCCCTGCAAACAAAGTGTTTATAACAATGTACACTTTCAGTTCACCTACACGTCAATACCAGGGTACCCTAGAGGTGACGAGGCCCTGCACACACAGTGTTTATAAAAAATACTCTCAGTTCACCTACAAGTCAATACCAGGGTACCCTAGAGGTGACAAGACCCCTATGCACACAGCGTTTATAACAATGTATACTCTCAGTTCACCTACAAGTCAATGCCAGTGTACCCTAGAGGTGACGAGGCCCTGCACACTCAGTGTTTATAACAATGTCTACTCTCAGTTCACCTACAAGTCAATACCAGGGTACCCTAGAGGTGACAAGACCCCTGCACACAAAGTGTTTATAACAATGTATACTCTCAGTTCACCTACAAGTCAATCCCTACCAGGGTACCCTAGAGGTGACGAGGCCCTGCACACACAGTGTTTATAACAATGTATACTCTCAGTTCACCAACTAGTCAATACCAGGGTAGACTAGAGGTGAAGAGGCCCTGCACACAAAGTGTTTATAACAATGTATAACCTCAGTTCCCCTACAAGTCAATATCAGGGTAACCTAGAGGTGACGAGGCCCTGCACACACAGTGTTTATAACAATGTATACTCTCAGTTCACAAACAAGTCAATACCAGGGTAGACTAGAGAAGAGGACACCCTGCACACACAGCGTTTATGACAATGTATACTCTCAGTTCACATACAAGTCAATATCAGGGTACCCTAGACGTGTCGAGGCCCTGCACACACAGTGTTTATAACAATGTGTACTCTCAGTTCACCAACAAGTCAATACCAGGGTAGACTAGAGGTGACGAGGCCCTGCACACAGTGTTTATAACAATGTATACTCTCATTTCACCAACAAGTCAATACCAGGGTAGACTAGAGGTGACGAGGCCCCTTCACACCCAGTGTTTATAACAGAGTATACTCTCAGTTCACCAACAAGTCAATACCAGTGTACCATAGAGGTGTCAAGGCCCTGCACACACAATGTTTATAATTGTGTATACTCTCAGTTCACCTACAAGTCAATACCAGGGTACCCTAGAGGTGACGAGGCCCTGCACACTCAGTGTTTATAACAATGTATACTCTCAGTTCACCTACAAGTCAATACCAGTGTACCATAGAGGTGTCAAGGCCCTGCACACAAAGTGTTTATAACAATATATACTCTCATCTCACCTACAAGTCAATACCAGGGTACCCTAGAGGTGACGAGTACCTGCACACTCAGTGTTTATAACAATGTATACTCTTAGTTCACCTACAAGTCAATACCAGGGTACCCTAGAGGTGACAAGACCCCTGCACACACAGTGTTTATAACAATGTATACTCTCAGTTCACCTACAAGTCAATACCAGGGTACCCTCGAGGTGACGAGGCCCTGCACACTCAGTGTTTATAATTGTGTATACTCTCAGTTCACCTACAAGTCAATACCAGGGTACCCTAGAGGTGACAAGACCCCTGCACACACAGTGTTTATAACAATATATGCTCTCATTTCACCTACAAGTCAATACCAGGGTACCCTAGAGGTGACAAGGCCCTGCAAACAAAGTGTTTATAACAATGTATACTCTCATTTCACCTACAAGTCAATACCAGGGTACCCTAGAGGTGACGAGGCCCCTGATACACAGTGTTTTGAACAATGTATACTCTCATTTCACCTACATGTCAATACCAGGGTACCCTAGAGGTGACGAGGCCCTGCACACACTGTGTTTATAACAATTTATACTCTCAGTTCACCTACATGTCAATACCAGGGTACCCTATAGGTGACGAGGCCCCTGATACACAGTGTTTTGAACAATGTATACTCTCATTTCACCTACATGTCAATACCAGGGTACCCTAGAGGTGACGAGGCCCTGCACACACAGTGTTTATAACAAAGTACACTCTCAGTTCACCAACAAGTCAATACCAGGGTAGACTAGAGGAGAGGAGACCCTGCACACACATCGTTTATGACAAATATACTCTCAGTTCACCTACAAGTCAATATCTGGGTACCCTAGAGGTGACGAGGCCCTGCACACACAGTGTTTATAACAATGTATACTCTCAGTTCACCAACAAGTCAATACCAGGGTAGACTAGAGGTGACAAGGCCCTGCACACAGTGTTTATAACAACGTATACTCTCAGTTCACCAACAAGTCAATAGCAGGGTAGACTATAGGTTGCGAGGCCCTGCACACACAGTGTTTATAACAATGCATACTCTCACTTCACCAACAAGTCAATACCAGTGTAGACTAGAGGAGACGAGGCCCTGCACACAAAGTGTGTATGACAATGTATACTCTTAATTCACCTACAAGTCAATACCAGGGTACCCAAGGGGTGACGAGGCCCTGCACACTCAGTGTTTATAACAATGTATACTCTCAGTTCACCTACAAGTCAATACCAGGTTACCCTAGAGGTGTCGAGGCCCTTCACACAAAGTGTTTATAACAATATATACTCTCATCTCACCTACAAGTCAATACCAGGATACCCTAGACGTGTCGAGGCCCTGCACACACAGTGTTTATAACAATGTATACTCTCAGTTCACCAACAAGTCAATACCAGGGTAGACTAGAGGTGACGAGGCTCTGCACACACAGTGTTTATAACAATGTATACTTTCAGTTCACCTACAAGTCAATAACAGTTTACCCTAGAGGTGTCGAGGCCCTGCAACACAATGTGTATTACAATGTATACTTTCAGTTCACCTACAAGTCCATTCCAGGGTACCCTAGAGGTGACAAGACCCCTGCACACACAGTGTTTATAGCAATGTATACTCTCAGTTCACCTACAAGTCAATACCAGGGTACCCTAGAGGTGACAAGGCCCCTGCACACACAGTGTTTATAACAATGTATACTCTCAGTTCACCTACAAGTCAATACCAGGGTACCCTAGAGGTGACGAGGTCCTGCACACACTGTGTTTATAACAATGTATACTCTCAGTTCACCTACAAGTCAATACGAGTGTACCTTAGAGGTAACAAGACCCCTGCACAGGAAGTGTTTATAACAATGTACACTTTCAGTTCACCTACACGTCAATACCAGGGTACCCTAGAGGTGATGAGGCCCTGCACACACAGTGTTTATAAAAAATACTCTCAGTTCACCTACAAGTCAATACCAGGGTACCCTAGAGGTGACAAGACCCCTGCGCACACAGCGTTTATAACAATGTATACTCTCATTTCACCTACAAGTCAATGCCAGTGTACCCTAGAGGTGACGAGGCCCTGCACACTCAGTGTTTATAACAATGTCTACTCTCAGTTCACCTACAAGTCAATACCAGGGTACCCTAGAGGTGACAAGACCCCTGCACACAAAGTGTTTATAACAATGTATACTCTCAGTTCACCTACAAGTCAATACCAGGGTACCCTAGAGGTGACGAGGCCCTGCACACACAGTGTTTATAACAATGTATACTCTCAGTTCACCAACTAGTCAATACCAGGGTAGACTAGAGGTGAAGAGGCCCTGCACACAAAGTGTTTATAACAATGTATAACCTCAGTTCACCTACAAGTCAATATCAGGGTAACCTAGAGGTGACGAGGCCCTGCACACACAGTGTTTATAACAATGTATACTCTCAGTTCACCAACAAGTCAATACCAGGGTAGACTAGAGAAGAGGACAGCCTGCACACACAGCGTTTATGACAATGTATACTCTCAGTTCACATACAAGTCAATATCAGGGTACCCTAGACGTGTCGAGGCCCTGCACACACAGTGTTTATGACAATGTATACTCTCAGTTCACCAACAAGTCAATACCAGGGTAGACTAGAGGTGACGAGGCCCTGCACACAGTGTTTATAACAATGTATACTCTCAGTTCACCAACAAGTCAATACCAGGGTATACTAGAGGTGACGAGGCCCTGCACACACAGTGTTTATAACAGTGTATACTCTCAGTTCACCAACAAGTCAATACCAGTGTACCATAGAGGTGTCAAGGCCCTGCACACACAATGTTTATAATTGTGTATACTCTCAGTTCACCTACAAGTCAATACCAGGGTACCCTAGAGGTGACGAGGCCCTGCACACTCAGAGTTTATAACAATGTATACTCTCAGTTCACCTACAAGTCAATACCAGTGTACCATAGAGGTGTCAAGGCCCTGCACACAAAGTGTTTATAACAATGTATACTCTCATTTCATCTACAAGTCAATACCAGGGTACACTAGAGGTGACGAGGCTCTGCACACTCAGTGTTTATGACAATGTATACTCTCAGTTCACCTACAAGTCAATACCAGTGTACCATAGAGGTGTCAAGGCCCTGCACACAAAGTGTTTATAACAATGTATACTCTCATTTCACCTACAAGTCAATACCAGTGTACCCTGGAGGTGTCGTGGCCCTGCACACACAATGTTTATAATTGTGTATACTCTCAGTTCACCTACAAGTCAATACTAGGGTACCCTAGAGGTGACGAGGCCCTGCACACACAGTGTTTATAACAATGTATACTTTCAGTTCACCTACACGTCAATACCAGGGTACCATAGAGGTGGCGAGGCCCTGCACACAAAGTGTTTATAACAATGTATACTCTCAGTTCACCTACAAGTCAATACCAGGGTACCCTAGAAGTGACTAGGCCCTGCACACACAGTGTTTATAACAATGTATTCTTTCAGTTCACATACACGTCAATACCAGTGTACCCTAGAGGTGACGAGGCCCTGCGCACGCAGTGTTTATAACAATGTACACTCTCAGTTCACGTACAAGTCAATACCAGGATACCCTAGAGGTGACAAGACCCCTGCGCACACAGCGTTTTTAACAATGTATACTCTCAGTTCACCTACAAGTCAATGCCAGTGTACCCTAGAGGCGACGAGGCCCTGCACACTCAGTGTTTATAACAATGTATACTCTCAGTTCACCTAAAGTCAATACCAGGGTACCCTAGAGTTGACAAGACCCCTGCATACAAAGTGTTTATAACAATGTATACTCTCAGTTCACCTACAAGTCAATACCAGGGTACCCGTGATAAGGCCCTGCACACACTGTGTTTATAACAATGTATACTCCCAGTTCACCAACAAGTCAATACCAGGGTTGACTAGAGGTGAAGAGGCCCTGCACACAAAGTGTTTATAACAATGTATATTCTCAGTTCACCTACAAGTCAATATCAGGGTAACCTAGAGGTGACGAGGCCCTGCACACACAGTGTTTATAACAATGTATACTCTCAGTTCACCAACAAATCTATACCAGGGTAGACTAGAGGAGAGGAGACCCTGCACACACATCGTTTATGACAAATGTATACTCTCAGTTCACCTACAAGTCAATATCTGGGTACCCTAGAGGTGACGAGGCCCTGCACACACAGTGTTTATAACAATGTATACTCTCAGTTCACCAACAAGTCAATACCAGGGTTGACTAGAGGTGACGAGGCCCTGCACACAGTGTTTATAACAACGTATACTCTCAGTTCACCAACAAGTCAATACCAGGGTAGAGTAGATGTTACGAGGCCCTGCACACACAGTGTTTATAACAATGTATACTCTCACTTCACCAACAAGTCAATACCAGTGTAGACTAGAGGAGACGAGGCCCTGCACACAAAGTGTTTATGACAATGTATACTCTTAATTCACCTACAAGTCAATACCAGGGTACCCAAGGGGTGACGAGGCCCTGCACACTCAGTGTTTATAACAATGTATACCCTCAGTTCACCTACAAGTCAATACCAGGTTACCCTAGAGGTGTCGAGGCCCTTCCCACAAAGTGTTTATAACAATATATACTCTCATCTCACCTACAAGTCAATACCAGGGTACCCTAGAGGTGACGAGGCCCTGCACACTCAGTGTTTATTACAATGTATACTCTTAGTTCACCTACAAGTCAATACCAGGGTACCCTAGAGGTGACAAGACCCCTTCACACCCAGTGTTTATAACAATGTATACTCTCAGTTCACCTACAAGTCAATACCAGGGTACCCTCGAGGTGACGAGGCCCTGCACACTCAGTGTTTATAATTGTGTATACTCTCAGTTCACCTACAAGTCAAAACCAGGGTACCCTAGAGGTGGCAAGACCCCTGCACACACAGTGTTTATAACAATGTATGCTCTCATTTCACCTACAAGTCAATACCAGGGTACCCTAGAGGTGACGAGGCCCTGCACACTCAGTGTTTATAACAATGTATACTCTTAGTTCACCTACAAGTCAATACCAGGGTACCCTAGAGGTGACAGGACCCCTGCACACAAAGTGTTTATAACAATGTATACTCTCAGTTCACCTACAAGTCAATACCAGGGTACCCTCGAGGTGACGAGGCCCTGCACACTCAGTGTTTATAACAATGTATACTCTCAGTTCATCAACAAGTCAATACCAGGGTACCCTAGAGGTGACAAGACCCCTGCACACAAAGTGTTTATAACAATGTATACTCTCAGTTCACCTACAAGTCAATACCAGGGTATCCTCGAGGTGACGAGTCCCTGCACACTCAGTGTTTATAACAATGTATACTCTCAGTTCACCAACAAGTCAATACCAGGTTACCCTAGAGGTGACGAGGCCCTGCACACAGTGTTTATAACAATGTATACTCTCATTTCACCAACAAGTCAATACCAGGGTAGACTAGAGGTGACAAGGCCCTGCACACAAAGTGTTTATAACAATGTATACTCTCATTTCACCTACAAGTCAATACCAGGGTACCCTAGAGGTGACGAGGCCCTGCACACACTGTGTTTATAACAATTTATACTCTCAGTTCTCCTTCAAGTAAATACCCGTGTACCCTCGAGGAGAGGAGGCCCTGCGCACACTTAGTTTATAACAATGTAAACTCTTAGTTCACCTACATGTCAATACCAGGGTACCCTAGAGGTGACGAGGCCCCTGATACACAGTGTTTTGAACAATGTATACTCTCATTTCACCTACATGTCAATACCAGGGTACCCTAGAGGTGACGAGGCCCTGCACACTCAGTGTTTATAACGATTTATACTCTCAGTTCACCAAAAAGTCAATACCAGTGTACCCTAGAGGTGACGATGCCCTGCACACAGTGTGTTTATAACAATTTATACTCTCAGTTCACCAACAAGTCAATACCAGGTTACCCTAGAGGTGACAAGACCCCTGCACACAAAGTGTTTATAACAATGTATACTCTCAGTTCACCTACAAGTCAATACCAGGGTACCCTAGAGGTGTGGAGGCTCTGCACACACAGTGTTTATAACAATGTATACTCTCAGTTCACCTACAAGTCAATACCAGTGTAGACTAGAGGTGTCGAGGCTCTGCACACACAGTGTTTATAACAATGTATACTCTTAGTTCTCCTTCAAGTAAATACCAGTGTACCCTCGAGGAGAGGAGGCCCTGCGCACACTTAGTTTATAACAATGTATACTCTCAGTTCACCTACATGTCAATACCAGGGTACCCTATAGGTGACGAGGCCCCTGATACACAGTGTTTTGAACAATGTATACTCTCATTTCACCTACATGTCAATACCAGGGTACCCTAGAGGTGACGAGGCCCTGCACACACTGTGTTTATAACAATTTATACTCTCAGTTCACCTACATGTCAATACCAGGGTACCCTATAGGTGACGAGGCCCCTGATACACAGTGTTTTGAACAATGTATACTCTCATTTCACCTACATGTCAATACCAGGGTACCCTAGAGGTGACGAGGCCCTGCACACGCTGTGTTTATAACAATTTATACTCTCAGAGTAGGGGGGTAGTAGGAGTTCCAACGAGTGTCATGGCCGCCGCGTGAGTCAAAGCCGATAACTCCCGAACCAGTGGTCGGATATTCACGAATAAAGTGTTGTTGGACTCGGGCTGACGGGGGCTTTGCTATGGACCACTCGTTATATTTTTGAATTTTTTTTTTTTGAAAATTTTCGTTTTCGGAAATAGGTAATAGTTTGAAAACCAAAGATGATAGAACGTTGTGCCATGGTTCAAACGAATGGTCTTTATGACCTTTATTTTCTATAGTAAAACTTTTTTAATTTTTATGTTTTTTTGAAAACACTCGAATTTTGAAAATTCTATATTTCGGAAACTAGGAACTCTACAAAAAAAATTGTTTAACGTAAATCAATGGTCCCTACCCCCTCTACCCCCCTCGAGGATGAAAACCTGTAGTAGTGGGGTAACACGGGAGCTGCTTACAAAAGCAAGTGGTGAGCCCCTGCGACCTTGGAATGGAAGAAGTCATGCTAGGAGGGCGTGCTTGGATTCGTTTTTTTCGTCTCGTCGTGCTATTTACGGGAATGTCGGTGTCGAAAAGGTGAAAATCTGGAAACACGGTCTTTTTGGGGTAAAAACGTGATTTTAAACTTTTTGCTATATCTCGCGAACCAAGTATGCTAGAGGCGTGTACGACGGGTCCAAGGACTCGGAGTGACGTCCTCTTTGCTATGGACCACTCGTTATATTTAAAAAAAAATTGGAAACTCGATTTTGAGGTAAACACGTGTTTTTTGTGATTTTTGTCGATATCTCACAAACCAATAATGCTAGAGACGTGTACGAGGTGTCCTAGGGTTCGGGCTAACGCCCCCTTTTAGAAACTATGTTTGACAATTTGACATAGGGCCTAACGCCATACATGTTGAAAAAAATTCTTTACCGATACCTGTTTATAATTTTCATGGAGCGTGGTGGTTGAGAGAGACGATACTGCTGGATGTGTGTGTTTCAACGAACCTATCGCTGACCACGGTGGCTGTGCTCAATAGAACAATCGTTATTTCGGCGGGTCGGTGTATGACAGAGCGAGCGTGCGTTTTTTCACACATTTTACCTTTAACGTGTAAACGGTAATGAGAACTTGGTTCTATGTTGGTCGAAGCGAGTAGAGAAAACAAACTTGTCGAGGAGCAGGAGGTGAAGGTCATTTGAGCTTATTGGAAGGCGTTGATCTGACTTGACAACAAGTGCAATGGAAAAATGACCATGACGCTTCAAGATGAAATAATCTGACCATTATGGTGGCAGGGAAGTGCGAAAGGCATGTGAACACATGTGTGAAACCACAGGCACGCTAAACCAGTGACATCCTGTCTTGCTTCGTACGTGACAAAATGCAAGTCCATGTGAAATTTGATCTTTCACAGGTGTTCGCCTGACACGTTAGCTGTCCACGTGCGCGATAACTGTTAACAAGTCACATCCTGTTTTGCTTCGTACGTGACAAAATGCAAGTTGACGTGAAATTTGATCCGGCACAGGTGTTCGCCTGGGACGTTAGCTGTCCACGTGCCTGATAAGAGAATGTTCAAAGCGTGGGAATCGCTGAATCAGTAAAAAGTATGATGCAACTTGTGGGAATGATGTCACAACCAATAGATAGGCAAGAGCTGCAAACAGCAGTGGTGGGAGGTGAAGGGAGGGAGAGGGGAGGGGTAATGTATGAGAGAACACATTAGGAAAGGGAAAGACAAACATGTATGAATATGCACGAAGCGCGGAGCGCTGTACACATAGAGCTATAGGTGGTGTACAACATGGGTGAATAAATAAAAAGTACACAGGTTCACACAACATGTAATTTATTGATCCAGGAGTTAAACGTAGAGTTAAACCCTAACCATTTGACGTAGAGTTTATTTCCTTTTTGTTTCAACACTTTTTCCACAAGATAATGCTGAGGAAATGATGTTTTCTGAAGTTCATGGAGATAAAATCTACCTTTTATGGGTTGACGGTTGAGGTCCTCGAGTAAATAGGTGACTGGAGTGTCCAAGTTGACTCGACGAATTCGAAATAGTTCAGTCCCCCACTGTGGCGTGTAGCCCTTATTGAAGGCAGACTTAAATTTGCTCACACGAACAAAATCCCCAATGTTCAGTCGGTGACGTTTAGGATCGGCTGTTTTTATGGGGTTAAACAGTTTATCCAATCGCTGAATATTTTTAGTCACGAGACGTGGCTTGGTCCCAATTGTTCTATGTTTGGTGTAATTGTAACGTGATACTAGCTCAGGTAACATGTCCAACCAGCGATAGGTGCCCTGAGCGGTAAACGCTTTCCACATATGGGTTTTCAATGATCGGTTGAACCGTTCGACCACACTGGCTTTGAGGTTGCTGTACGTGGTGTAATGGTGAATATCCTTAGATTTGAGAAAACTGGATAAGTCCTTGTTGAAAAATTATTTCCCCTGGTCGGTTTGTAGCAGCTGAGGTTGACGTTTGGAGTGTTGAATAATATGTTGAAAGGCCTTGGTAACTAGTGGGCCAGACTTGCGACGCACAGGTTCAACAAAGGCCATTTTGGAATAGACATCAATGACGGTCAACATATAGCGTACACCGTCGTTAACGCTAGCATAGGGTATCATTTCAACCAAGTCAGCCTGCCAAAGTTCATCCACACCTCGTGAAATCACCTTGAGTCGCGGATAGTGACGCCTAGCTGGGCGATGCAACTCGTGAGCAATACCCATTTTAATGGGTGAGGGCTTAAACAATAATTTTGGCATTTCGAAGTTCTTGTTCAATTTCTTGAATTTCCCAATCGTGACCGGTATGGCCAGCTTGACGTGAGGCATGCAACAACTGTAGCCGCTGGACGAGCTTATTGGGATTGTGCCAGTAGGTAACATCCACAAGGGGTTTTAATGGTTTAAATGTCACTCCCGAAGCGGATGCTTTACGACGAGTACTTTGACTAGTGGGAAACATTTTTGCAATGATGGTTTTATATTTTTGAGATATATTGGCATTCACTTGTTGCGTGGGATCATACTGTCTTTTGTGAGCATGGGTATCCAATAAAATGGATTTATATTTGTCAAGGTCCTCTGACGTATAATCATGGGAAGAGGGGGTCCGAGAAAAGAGCAGCTTTAACAGTCCTGGCGTTAATTTATAGTTGATGTTTTTAATGACAGCTTTAGTACGAGCAAATTTAATGGATGAATCGCCAATTTTAAAACTATCATCCTCATAGCGAACACCATACGTGGTATCTGTGTTTCCAATAAATAGATCGGTGAAATAGGGTTCCAATGTTGATCCATAATATTTTATTAAAATGGTTTTCAGTTGAGCTTTATGTTGAGGGGTGGCCAAGAGTTGTGAAAACGGAGACGCTCTGGAAGGGCAAGGTGTTTCGACCATGGCCAAGGATTTCTTTTTTCTCAAAAACTCTGCAAGGGGTGCGGCCTTTTTTTGAGGCGTAAACACTTGTTCCTCCTCATCCTCAACTTCACTAACACTAGTCAAATCTTCCTGTTCCTCTTCCTCTTCCTCAGGGTCCTCGTGCAGCGTCTGCGTGGCTTGTGAAACGGTGGGTAGCGTTTCAGATGGCTTGAAAGAGGGTTTCAACATGGCTTTTAGCGGAGGTGCTAAATGTTGTTGAATAAACAAAGCATGATTGGCACGTGATTGTTTCAATTGACGAAACTTTTGGCGAATAGTATTTTTTGCTCTAATAATATGCTTTTTTAATTGACTCTCTGCTAACGCCATGGTGTCTTGGCAAATGACTTGCCGGGGAATGAGACAAGGCCTTAAATAGCAATAAAATGATCAAACCCTAAGCGATACCGTCCTTGGTTGAGTTCACTTTGTTTGTCAATCACTAAACAGGCATGACGTTGAGTGTTCCAGCACTTGGCACACAATTCTGTAAACATTTGAAAGGTCATATCCGGATTCACATGTTCATTATAAATGTGACGACTGTTCCTCTCGTCCTGACGAAATAAAACAATGACATTGGCATTGTCACGAATCAACTGTTTGGACATTTTAGAATACGTTTGCCCAAGATAGAAGCAATCGATATGTTTGTGTCGACCCATGCTGAAATAGCTTTGAATGATGCCTTGACGTTCAGTGGATACATCATCGAAAATCATGAGTGAATCAGGCTTTACCTCATCCGGCGAAATCACATTTTCTTGCATGGAAAATGTAAAATAACCCATATTCTCTTTTTGTAATCCAGACATGACTTGATCCAGAAACACGTAGAGGGGTTGGTAGAGAGATTTTGCAAAAATATAAATATTTTGAAAACGCAGACCATTGGACGCTGTAATGAGCGTTAGCAAAAGATTAGTCTTTCCACAGCCGGAAGGCCCCACAATGATGCAGCGAATGGAAGATGGAAACAGTGAACACACCCCGATTCCATTGGCCCATTACTAGGATTTAAACCACGTGTGTTGGAGCCCAACAAAAAACATGAATCGGACCATGAAGTGAAATTCATTGAGGACCATCATGTGTCGGTGACGTGTAATATTATTAGCCAAGTGTACACCAATCAAGAACCATCGCATTCGCTTTATGACTTTATTGTGACATCGCCCAATGGGTATATTATTCGTGAAAACCCTCCAGTGGTGCTTTTTCATGCTGTGGCTGTCGATAGTATTAGTAATATAACATTAAGACTGATCAATAGAGATCAACAACTCATTGATCTAGATTCTACCACACCAGTGACTTACAAGTTGATGCTAAAGCCACTATGAAGTTTGTGTATAAAGCAACAACACCGTCTAGGAATAGTGTTAGTTGTTTGCCACGTGAATACACGTTAACATCTCAAGACAAGCAGATTTTACAGCATTTGGGTTACCACGTCAACCCTCATAATGAATTCTATCCTAGAGATAGCGAACCACATCGAGGAGCAACCAGGAGTGGTAAGAATTGATCTCCATTCCTATCAAGCTCAAACACCTGGACTCAATAACAATGATGAAATTCAATTTGTTATCAACAACCAAGATATTTACACCCTACCGCATGAAAGTGTTATTCAGATTGAAGGTCGGCTCACCAAAGCCGATGGCTCTACACCCACCACATCCAAGTTGGCCAACCATGGTTTGGCCTTTCTGTTTTCTGAAGTGCGGTATGTCATTAACGATATCGTGGTGGATAGCACTCGAAATGTGGGCATTTCCAGTGTCATGAAACTATACCCCTCTTATAGTGAGGAAGAAGGTAAAACACTTTGCATGGCAGGTTGGTGTCCTGACTCGACCAATGACTGGATGGTACACACCGATGGAACCTTTACTGGATATTTACCTCTTAAACTGATTTTAGGCTTTGCCGAAGATCACCAACGCATTGTGGTTAATGCAAGGCAAGTGCTTTATCTAGTGAGAGACAGGAGTGATAATAATGCACTCAAGGGAGCCGACAATGCCCCCATCGATTCAAAAATTCAACTACAACGCTTGCTATGGAAAGTCCCCCATGTGACCCTTAACGATAGCAAAAAACTGGACATACTCAAAATGGTAAAGAGAGATATGCCTCTACCCATGGAATTTAGAAACTGGGCACTCCATGAGTATCCGCTATTGCCCACCACCAACACACACAGTTGGTCTGTAAAAACAGCTCGCTATACAGAGAGACCTCTCTACCTGATCGTGGGTTTTCAAACGAATCGCAAGTATCAACAAACTAAAGATGCCACGCAATTTGATCACCTGCAATTGAGAAATGCACGTCTTTTCCTCAACGGAGCTGTGTTTCCCTATGAAGGACTGGATTTGGATTTTTCAAAAAATAAGTTTGGCCCCCTGTACGACTTGTTTTCTAAATTTCGATGGTCGTATTATCAAAAAGAGAACGGCCCCATGCTACTACCCCAAGCGTTTAAGGCAAGAGCACCACTGATTGTCTTTGACTGTTCTTACCTGGAAGAGTCTGTCAAGCCATCCAATATCGATATTCGACTAGATTTTGAAACGCATGACAATGTACCAGCCAATACGACGGCCTACTGTTTGATTATTCACCACAAACAAGTCAACTATTATCCACTGTCCAACCAAGTGACGAGTGTATAAATAACAGCTCAACCCACGTCAAGCCGCTCAGTCATGTCTTGCTTTAAAGCCTCAAGAGACGTCACATCCATGAATTTAAACTCTGAGGAACAACGTTTCAAGACGTTTGCCACGTGGCCAGTGCCTTTCATAAACCCTCAAGCCTTGGCGGCTGCTGGATTCTACTATTTAAAAACAAGAGATGAAGTGAAATGTGCCTTTTGTCCCATCATCATAGACCAATGGCAGGAGGGCGATGAACCCATGCAGGAACATCAGCGCTGGTCACCCACCAGCCCCTACCTATGCAGAATGAAAGTGGGAAATATACCCTGTCATTCAAGCTATCCCTCACTTGTGACTCTGGGTGATGAAAAAAAAACAAGTTATGATACGTGTGGACCGTATGACATCCATGGTGCTTCGGTGAGCAGCTCACCATCAAAAACGCCTAGTTTAGAGACATTGGGACATCATCGGTGTTATGGACGTTACAAACACAAGAGACTATATTGTTGTATCAGTTGCTATCGTCCTTATCCTAAAATGAGAAAAGCCTGTAAGACGTGTTCTGATAATAAAATGATGTAATTCTTAAATTCTTATTTTTGCATGTCCCCCTGTCCTACCCTAACCTCAATTTGAAACTAGCATGGCAGGTAAGTCCATGCCATGATCACACCTGATCGTCCGTCAGTCGTCAGTTGAACTTGGTCCAGGCAAGCGTCAACATGTTGCGCACACTCATTGTGGATTGCCAAGGGTTTAAAATTGGTGACAACAAATTTATATTTAAACAAGTGGCCATGATCGATTGTACCACGTTTTGGATATCGCAAGCTACGCATTTGCTATTTAAACCACCCCATGCTTTTGATTTGTTGTGTGAAAAAGACCGTAAACAAACCCAGTGGATTGAAAATCATAGGCAACTAGACTGGAATCAAGGAACCATTTCCTATAAATATTTGGACGTGGTCATGAAAGCACACTTGTCCTCGGCCAATGTGGTATTTGTGAAAGGTAATGAAAAACGTCAATGGTTGCAACCATTTTTGGCGTCTTACTGCCAATGTATCGACCTCATGGAGTTGGGCTGCCCCTCCCTGCAAACGCTCATGGATACTTGTTCCTGTGGCAACATAACCCATACAGCCCTATCGCATGCGTGGCATCTCTTTCATTGGTTAACCACCCATGCCTGCTGGGAGTTGTTGAACAAAATTATAACTCATGATTTACCTGTGAATGACGCCAGTGAGATTTCTACAAGCGACGTGTAAACATCTACAGCACGTGATACCATGGAGAAAGGCAATGCTACGGACAAAGCCATCGGCAAGTTCTTTGTGTGCAAAAAGAAACTAGACAGTTTTACCAAAGAGGAACTCTTGGCGCTGCCCAAGTCGTTCATTAATTATGTGGCCGCCAACGCAGTGAAAGAAATCTGGCAACATGTACCAAAATCATGGACTCAAGACCCTGTGTTGAGTGAATTGCAACCCTGTATGGATTACGATCACCATAAGCAAGTGGCCATGGCAAAAATACCGTCTATGCGTCAGTGTGCGACTTGCCAGCTAGTGAAACTGTATCACGGTCATAAAAGTCCGTGTAAAGACTTTGTTGAATCATTCCACGGGTGTCATGGCGAGAAAAAGCAACAACAACAACAAACACAAACATCGTCCACAGAGGAAGAGGAAGACCAAACCTTTTTACCATCGATGGAAAAGGATATGCCAGACCTGTACTGGCAATGGCGTCATTGACAAAGTGATTCAATACCTACCTTTCGAAATCCATCTTCCAGGTTATCGTTTTTGCGGCCCTGGAACTCGTCTCGAAAAACGTTTACAACGTGGTGATATACCCATTAATCTTTTGGATCAAGCATGCAAGGAACATGACCTTTCTTATCGCCATAGTCATCCTGGTTTAAGACATGTGGCAGATAAATTGTTATTGAAGAAAGCTAAACAACGTTTCACATCCAGTGATGCCTCAGTAGGTGAAAGGATGGCAGCCCTAATTGTCATGAGTGCTATGAAAGGAAAGTTGATGATGCATGGACATAAACATTGAGGAGTGAGGAATTGGGATTTGTTTTATATTCTATATTTCTTTTGTCAATTCACTATGACTATGAAATAAAAACAAAGGTTTACCAGAGCACAATGATTTGTTATTTTTAATTTTAAGAAATCGTGATGTTGATGGCTGATTTTTTCATTTTACACATGATGAATTCCACACACTGTCATTTGCCAATTTGCAATTTACAGTTTTTAAAAATGTTCGTTTCAAGTTTTGCGTTTTTGATGATATCGATTTTTCCAGTTTGCTGATGACACTTTTTAAACAATGTCTGTTTGAAGTTTTTGAATTTTCATATTTTACACATGGCCATTTCCAGTTTTTAAAAATGTCCGTTTTAAGTTTTGCGTTTTTGGTGATATGGAAACATGGATTTTCCATTTTGCTGTTTTCACATTTTTCCATTTAGTGTATGTCGAAAGTTGAGATTTGATAATGATATTGATGCAAGTGCATGACCATGGCGATGCTGCAGTGAGTTTATGGGTGTTTGGAGAAACGTCGAGGTCTACGACTACTGCAGGTAAGACTGTTTTTGCAAAAATAATGTCTATTGTCTGCCACATTTCAATGAAAAAACGAAACTATTGAAAACAAAATGAGTATATAAGTGACCATTTACCCCCTCCCCACCCACCCACCCTACCTCATCGTGTTTGCTCTGGTCAATCATACACACCAGTTTTCTCTCTCCATTCATACATTCACACCTGTTTTTGGGAACAAACACAACCACTTTATTTATTCCCAAAAGCACATTCTCGACATGCACACTCATCCCAAAAGAACTTTTTAGTTTATCATTTACATTATGCAAAATAATTAAATACTAGTTATTAAAGTTACTAAAAATCTCACTTATTTCATATTTACAAAAAAAACTCAACTTTGTACAGCGTTAAAATAATCACACTATTAACCAATCAAAAAAAAATTTTAAAAATAAGTTTGAATAGAACTTTTCAAAGAGCAAATGGTCCAAGTGGTTTGCCACTATTTACAAAATCTACTATTTACAATGACAGAAACCAATATTTACATAATACTAAATCTACAAGTTACATAAAGCTATGTCCCATAAACGATTATACAGTGAAATCACACCTCCTCCTCCTTGCGATCATAACCCCAGGGCAAGCTGGTGAGCAGGTCATCAGCCCACACACGTTTGTTATCCATGGAGGCGAGGGTGCGTTTTCTCTGTTCCACAAGATACAGATGATGGTTGCTGGATTGTATCCTGCACTGTGTATGAGACATAGCTTTGCCAGTGCGTAAAACCGCTAAGTAATCGTCTACACGTAGCGATTTTACCACTGCCCTACCTACACCTTTTGCTCTTTTGGCTTCCTTACAGTTGAGTGTGCGGTAAGCATACATTTTTGAAGCCAAACCTACGAATTCCGTCATAATGGAATCACCGCATTCATCTTTTAAAACGCCCATTTTCTTCTTGTTTTTCATGGGCAGCTGAAACACGTTGTTAGCACTATAGCAAGAGGTGTCGAACCAGTCACTATGCTGCCTCATGACGTCATAGGGGTTGCAGTGACGAATGTGGTAAATGAATGAGTCCGTGTCCATATACAAAAGAGAGACGTTCTCAAAATGGCGTTTGGCAAACTCATAGTGAAATCGATACATGCCCGATTTAGAAAAGTCTAAAATGACTTGACCCAAGTAAATGGGTTTATCCATGGTCACGCTGGTCTTACTCATTTCAATAGTTGCCAAATCCTCATCGATAATTTTGATCGATTTGAAATTTGGCTTGGCAATGTACAGCCGGGCACCCCACCGCCCCTCCCAGACATTCACCTATTTAATGTCACGGTATTTGCGGACATTCACCATGGACTTGCCATAGATGCAGTTGTTCATTAATTTAAAAAAATTAATTTCAAACTGCTGTGTTGCCATTTGTCGGTGCTCTGTGTTGAGTCGCATGTATGGCTCAAGCCATGCTTTTTGAGCAAAAGAAATACCCCTGTGGATTTTCTTTAACACCAAGCCTTGGGCGAGGCATTGCACCAACATTTGGATATGTAGCACATACCGATTTTTGTTGTAAAGTGTGCCCATGAGTTTTTCAATTTTCACTTTACTGTCAGGGGGAACCATTTGCTCAAGGCAGAATGGGAAATCGGCATGTTCATCATACAAGGATGAGGGATATTCAATATCCACTTCTAGCACATATCCACGGCCTGTTTCTTGGCTAGCCTTGATCACATCAAATTCTGACACTTGTTTGTCTGTCAGCCAAGCAAACTTCCCATAGGGCAAAGGCTGACTCATGGCGTAACCGTACAAATTATTCACGTCATAGTACATTAAGTACGATTCTTGTTTTTCCGGTGAATAATCAGGCATGTAGACATTGTTCGCTTCGGCATGGCGCTGGTTAAGTGACACAAAGCCGCCACGAATGCCCTTTTCAAAAAATAGAACCATGTCTACGTCAGTGAGTAAATCCAATTCCACTTGAGTGTATTTTAAAGCGGCATCAAACGAGAGCCCAGGACTCGTATAATAGTGAGCCGGGTCAAGACCGTAAATGTGTTGACACAAGTTACGGAATTTTTCAAACACATCAGTGAGCAGCAATACATCCAGTTTTAGGTAATGCAAGGCATATTCACTTAGCGTGTTCATGCCAAACACTCACCAAACTTGACATGCATGTGCATAGTCTTCATCGGAAACGGTACTGCGTGTTAGTTTGGAGTAAAATTTCTCTTGTGGTGGGAGTTTTCTTTGCTTTAACACGTCCCAGCTGTTGCAGAAATCATACGGGAATATACCTTTCCGAATGCACAATTGAAATTGCTCAGGATCATTAAAATGCATTCTAGTATTTTTTAATTCCTCCTCATTCAAGCCATTCACAAGGCTGTCTAGCGAGGATGCCATAAACTTAAAGGAATCCAAAAATCGAATGCTAAAGTTGCTCAACCTCCATGTCAGGGCTGTAAAACGCTCATGGTTTTGGGGGATAATGGTAAACGAGCCCTTGTTGACATGACCCAATTCACGAATCAAAAACTGAATGTCATAATTCGCCAGATTGTGGAAAAAGACACTGATGAAACGAGGAGCTGGAAAGTTCAAGTTGCATTTACTATGCGCAGCTCCACGAAACTCCCCTGTAAAATGCGAGTGGTCTCTGACTTTTTCCTCTCCACTTAAAATAGGCTTTTCGCAAATATGGCATGTCATGGCATGCTCATACTGCTGCTGTTGTTCTGGAGATAGGCTCATGGGTACTGGGTGGTCCAGTAATTCCTGTACATGGTCAGCCAACTTGACAAGTTCATCCAAGAACCATTTGGCACAATCTGGCCCCTCGCGGTATTTGTAAACGGATTGCGTGGGGTCATGGGCACACACCACATTAAATCCTATGGCAAAGGGTTCATGTTTTTGAATGGGTGTGGTTGAGCTCGTGGAGGGATCTGGTTCACATCCCGCCATGGGTGTGGTGAGAGCTTCAAAATCTGCATACACCACATAGGGAACAGTGTCACGCTTGTGAATGTCCTTAAACTTTAACACAGCCTTGTCCCCTTGTGGCAATATCAGTCTCACCGCTTCCTGAGAAACACAATCTACCCTATGACGTTCTAAGAGCATGGGGGTTGTAAAATATTGCAAGCAACGATCACAAATATGTTTTTTACCATGTGCTTTGGACGCTTGACTGCTTAGCAATCTACTCAGGCTTTTAATCAGGCAATAGTGATTCACCTCTCCTACAGATAAATATAAAAGATGAATGTGATGTCGTTTCGGTTCTTTTGTGGCATAAAGAGGACCCACAATCACATTACCATTAAGGCCATACACCATGAACGAAAAGTCCTGGTTGTCTTGTTCAAACCTATGGATCTCGGTTAAGTCCATAGGGAACGACACTCGAGTTAAATTTAAAGTATGTTTCAATTCATCAAACTTGGCCTTGTACTTTCCCGGCCAACAACCATCATGTTGTACCGGCTGCAAAAAGGCAGCCACAGACCACAGAAAGCAATCATTGTCACGATTCTTAATATTGACCACAGCATTTTTCGAAGCTATTGCTGGCGGTGTTTTAATATAGCTAGACCCAGCATTCAACGGGTTGAATTGACAAATGTTGATTTGTAAATGATGAATTTTGTCTAAGGCAAGGCCACTCGGTCCTTGTTGCAGTTTATCAAATTTTGATAGCAAGACATTCACCACGTGGGTTTCATACCACTGTTCCAAATTATGGGCTATGAATAGCTCTTGCATTTTACTGCAAATATAGAATGTCTCTTTATGCTCTACGTCCTTCTTTTTATATATGAAATCGCACACCAGTTCTGTATTCACCTTTAAAGCCGTATGCAACCTTTGCGCTGTACAAATTTCAATTTTAAAAATTTCAAAACAAGATTGTAAAAATTCTTTGGGAATCAAACTTTTTCTAACATTGACCACACGACCAGAGCACACACGCGATTTGAAACAACTGTTTAAGGGTTCCCAAATTAACGTATCGGTAGCAGTGGCAAAATACATTATTTTGAAAGAACACTCTCACCTGAGTTTTCAGCTGTAGACTGCTTGACAATGATTCCACTCTAAAGCCACTTGGTTTTCAACTGAATTTGCAATAGCAGTGAACCCTTTTGTTTTCCAAATATCTAAAAAGAAATAAAATAAACCACCATAAGTATATCCATTCCATATAGTTTATGCCTTTCATAAACAAAACAAAATCAAACAGGTTATATATTTAAAAAAAAACAAATCTCACCTTGACGTGTAATGCTTTGCTATATTCCCGTCTCGTGGGCTAGTGTGGAAATGGTTTCCTCTTCTATCGGTCTGTCTTTCTCTTTCTTTAATATATTTCTCACAGACACACGACAGGTAGGCTATACACGTTATCTGCAAACAAATAAATAAATAAATAAAATCATTAATTACCTAATCAATAAATAATTGCATGTATTTATATAAAAATCAATAAATATATAAATATATACCTACCCCACAACAAGGTTAAGTATTTTCCACCAACACCAAAACTGATAAACAAGACCAGGGGTTTCATGCAACGCAGTGTGTTCAAAGGTAGTCACCTAAGTGAGCGTGGAAATGATAACGACATGTCTTTATATATGCTACGTTGCATGTATAATCTTTTTTTTTTCCCATGCTTTGAACATTCTCTTATCAGGCACGTGGACAGCTAACGTCCCAGGCGAACACCTGTGCCGGATCAAATTTCACGTCAACTTGCATTTTGTCACGTACGAAGCAAAACAGGATGTGACTTGTTAACAGTTATCGCGCACGTGGACAGCTAACGTGTCAGGCGAACACCTGTGAAAGATCAAATTTCACATGGACTTGCATTTTGTCACGTACGAAGCAAGGCAGGATGTCACTGGTTTAGCGTGCCTGTGGTTTCACACATGTGTTCACATGCCTTTCGCACTTCCCTGCCACCACAATGGTCAGATTATTTCATCTTGAAGCGTCATGGTCATTTTTCCATTGCACTTGTTGTCAAGTCAGATCAACGCCTTCCAATAAGCTCAAATGACCTTCACCTCCTGCTCCTCGACAAGTTTGTTTTCTCTACTCGCTTCGACCAACATAGAACCAAGTTCTCATTACCGTTTACACGTTAAAGGTAAAATGTGTGAAAAAACGCTCGCTCGCTCTGTCATACACCGACCCGCCGAAATAACGATTGTTCTATTGAGCACAGCCACCGTGGTCAGCGATAGGTTCGTTGAAACACACACATCCAGCAGTATCGTCTCTCTCAACCACCACGCTCCATGAAAATTATAAACAGGTATCGGTAAAGAATTTTTTTTCAACATGTATGGCGTTAGGCCCTATGTCAAATTGTCAAACATAGTTTCTAAAAGGGGGCGTTAGCCCGAGTCCTAGGACACCTCGTACACGTCTCTAGCATTATTGGTTTGTGAGATATCGACAAAAATCACAAAAAACACGTGTTTACCTCAAAATCGAGTTTCCAAATTTTTTTTAAAAATATAACGAGTGGTCCATAGCAAAGAGGACGTCACTCCGAGTCCTTGGACCCGTCGTACACGCCTCTAGCATACTTGGTTCGCGAGATATAGCAAAAAGTTTAAAATCACGTTTTTACCCCAAAAAGACCGTGTTTCCAGATTTTCACCTTTTCGACACCGACATTCCCGTAAAGAGCACGACGAGACGAAAAAAACGAATCCAAGCACGCCCTCCTAGCATGACTTTTTCCATTCCAAGGTCGCAGGGGCTCACCACTTGCTTTTGTAAGCAGCTCCCGTGTTACCCCACTACTACAGGTTTTCATCCTAGAGACTTAAAATTTATTTTGGGGGTAGAGGGGGTAGGGACCATTGATTTACGTTAAACAATTTTTTTTGTAGAGTTCCTAGTTTCCGAAATATAGAATTTTCAAAATTCGAGTGTTTTCAAAAAAACATAAAAATTAAAAAAGTTTTACTATAGAAAATAAATAAAGGTCATAAAGCCATTCGTTTGAACCATGGCACAACGTTCTATCATCTTTGGTTTTCAAACTATTACCTATTTCCGAAAACGAAAATTTTCAAAAAAAAAATTCAAAAATATAACGAGTGGTCCATAGCAAAGCCCCCGTCAGCCCGAGTCCAACAACACTTTATTCGTGAATATCCGACCACTGGTTCGGGAGTTATCGGCTTAGACTCACGCGGCGGCCATGACACTCGTTGGAACTCCTACTACCCCCCTACTTCTCAGTTCACCTACAAGTCAACACCAGGGCACCCAAGAGGTGACGAGGCCCTGCACACACAGTGTTTATAACAATGTATACTCTCAGTTCACCTACAAACAAGAAAAGGTTCTTCTGGCAATGACGAACTCCCTGTATATACATTGTCCCAAGATTTGTGACTACTTATTACTCGTTACGAAACATGTACATTACATATCTCCGTAATTGCTGCCTAAGTTTCACAAAAATCTTTCTCATTCATCAAGACGAAGAGAACTCAAAAAGAAATACACGCTGGAATGGTTCGGCAAAATGCTGCGATCGGCCTGAAACTTCAAATGCCTATACCTAAGCACGTTTAGACAGTCCACGGTGCATTAGTGAACATCCCTTAGCTTTTTAGAATCGGGGTTTTGTGTGAAGATTTACATTATTCGAGCGAATACGTCTAAACGTACCCAGTGTTAATGCGCACGCTTTTGTTTACTTGTTACTTGGCAACATTTCCTCGAGTGTACACATTTTAGAAAGAGACTTCAAAATCGGTGTGTAATTATTCGGTTTGTTGGAAATGGTCAACTATCAATATTATTTTGAGAAGGGAATAATATTAATTATATGCCGTGCCGTATCTCGCAGTATGGAGCGGTGTGAGGCATGTTGGCTAAGTAATCCGCACTGCATATCGACAGGATTACCTCATGGCGCGATGAGGTAAGAAGTTCGAATCCCACCATGGGCGCAAACTTTGTCATTGTTTTTGTTGCTGGATCCAAGTTTGAAAGTTCAGGATTGATATTGGCACCACCAGAAAGAAAGCAGCGCTTTGATGAAATAACATTGTCGGCGCTAGGAAATGAGTTTGCCAGTGTCCAAAATTATATTGTGATAGTGGTCCAAAACTTGGACTGAGGCATCTGCGGGTTCATGAACTCAGGAACAATGGGTGGTGTGTCCAGCAAGTTAAATTGAGGACTGAGGTTGTGCTGGAGGTGCTAGCTCAGGTCCTGAAGCGAAACCCTTTTTACGGCTGCGCGAAGAGGCGGCTGCGTTTCCTGGGTGCAATGTAAAGGCGAGGCACAAACCACACAACAGTGGTCGTGGACAATAACCTGGTTTGTGCCAGCGTGGAGTCGACTACGAGCTTGTGGCGCGCAGGTTTGCCTAGTGATGGGTCCGGTAGTCCCTGACTCTAGACTGAGCAGTTGCTTGTCGCCGTAGACATCGCGCAAATCCAGCAGAGCTGGTAAAATGCAACTACATACGCCATCAGAGACAGGAGAACGCAGCTGCGGGTTTTCCGAGAGGTAGCAAAATAGCTCTCAAAACCTGGTTTCCAATCACTCAGGGACACATATTTTCTGCCTAAAAACAATTCGTGTCACTGAAAAGGAAACACTCCAACTAATAGTCTAAGTTTATTTTACACCCGTCATCCTAGCGCACAAAATGTGCCCTGGATCTCATAACAATACATCAAAACCGCTCTGTCACATAATTTACTACCAGGGACACGCAATTACGCTCTGATAGCCCTCGTGTCCCCTTGCCGTAACCACGCTGAAACTAGGGCATAGTTCAGCACTTAAAGGAATATTCCTGCACAAAAGTATCACAATTACCGTCTGTCACTAGTCACCTATTATATAAAACAAAGTGTCCTGACTGACTGACTGACTCATCATTGAAGTTAGAAACACGAAATTTTGGGGATATGTTTGTTGTAAGTCGAAAACGCCCACTAAGGAAGGATTTTTGGATATTCAGGTTCTAGAGGGGTGTTAAGGGGGTACACCTGCATTTCATTAAATACCAATATCTCCGGCTTGGTTTCATTGACGGATGTGATACTCGGCATATAAACTCATCATTAAAAATAAGAAGACACGTGTCTGAGGGTTTTTCGATGTGGTGTATATTATGAGGTGATAGAGGTGAAAAGTGGGGGTTGAAGGATTCCTAACGGAGGTTGTATCTATTAAACGAGATAGGCGAGGAGTTTGAAACACAGCGGAAAAAATTAGCTTAAAAAGAAGTAAATAGGTGTTTGACCGTTTTTTTCATAAATCCAATTTAAGGGGCCCATGGGGAAAGGTGAAATTCTGGGGGGAAAACAGGAAAGAAAGTGTCCTTACTGATTGACTGACAGACTCACTCATCAAACTCAGGGGGAACGAACTGCTAAAAAATAAGTAAATAGGTGTTCGACAGTTTTTTTCATAAACCCAATTTAAGGGGTTCATGGGGAGAGGTGAAATTCTGAAAAAAGAAAATTGAAAAAATAAGTCCTGACTCACTCACCATCGCCGAACCAAAATTATTGAAGTTAGAAACATGACATTTGGGGGATATGATCATTGTATGTCTAAACCGTCCACTAAGGGAGGATTTTCAGATATTCAGGTTCTAAAAGGGTCTTAAGGGTGTTAAACCTACATTTCATGGAATAACAATAACTCCCGATTGGTTTCATTGGGGGATGTGATACTCGGCATATAAACTCATCATTAAAAATAAGATGACACGTGTCTGAGGGTTTTTCGATGTGGTGTATGTTGTGAGGTGAAAGGGGTGAAGAGTGGGGGTTGAAGGATTCCTAACGGAGCGTGTATCTCTTAAACGACATAGGCGAGGAGTTTGAATCTCAGCGGAAAAAATCAGCTTAAAAGATAAGTAAATAGGTGTTGGATCGTTCTTTTTTTTTCATAAATCCAATTCAAAGGGCCCTTGGGGAGGGGTGAAATTCTGGGGGGGGGGGCAGGAAGGAAAGTGTCCTAACTGATTGACTGACTCGCTCACTCTTCAAACTCAGGAAGGGAAAACTGCTTAAAAATAAGTAAATAAGTGTTCGACAGATTTTTTTTTCATAAATCAAATTTAAGGGGTTCACGGGGAGGGGTGAAATTCTGGAGAAAAAATAGAAAGAAAATGTTCTGACTCACTCACTCACTCATCATCGCCCAGCCAAAATTATTGAAGTTAGAAACATGACATTTTGGGGATATGTTCGTTGTATGTCAAATCCGTACACTAAGGGAGAATTTTCGGATATTCAGGTTCTAAAGGCGTCTTAAGGAGGTTAAATCTGCATCTCATTGAATAACAATATCTCACGAGTGGTTTCATTTATGGATGTGATACTCGGGATATAAACTAATCATTAAAAATAAGCAGACATATGTCTAAGGGTTTATCGATAGTGTATATTATGAGGAGAAAGGGGTGAAAATTGAGGTTGAAGGATACTTAACGGAGCGTGTATCTCTTAACAGGCATAGGCAAGAAGTTTGAAATTCGGCGAAAAAAAACAGCTTAAAAAATAAGTAAATAAGTGTTCGACCGTTTTTTCATAAATCCAATTTGAGGGGCCCATGGGGAGGGGTGAAATTCTGGGTGGAAAACCAGGAAAGAAAGTGTTCTAACTGATTGACTGACTGACTCACTCATAAAACTCAGGGGGAAAGTCAGCTTAAAAATATGTAAATAAGTGTTCGACCGTTTTTTTCCATAAATCCAATGTAAGGGGTTCATGGGGAGGGGTGAAATTCTCAAAAATAAATGAAAAAAATTCCCTGACTGACTCACTCACTCATCATCGCCCAGCCAAAATTATTGAAGTTTGAAACATGAAATTTTGGGGATATGTTCGTTGTTTGTCGAAAACGTCCACTAAGGAAAGATTTTTGGATATTCAGGTTCTAAAGGTATGCTAAGGGGGTAAACGTGCATCTAATTGAATAACAATATCTCAGGAGTGGTTTTATTTGGGGATGTGATACTTTAAAATAAGCTGACACATGTCTAATGGTCTTTCGGTGTGGTGTATACTATGAGGTGAAAGGGATGAAAAGTGGGGGTTGAAAGATTCCTAATGGTGCGTGTATCTCTTAAACGACATAGGCGAGAAGTTTGAAACTCAGAGGAAATCAATCAGCTTAAAAATAAATAAATAAATAAATAGGTGTTCGACCGTTTACTCATAAAGACAATTAGAGGGGTCCATGGAGAGGGGTGAAATTCTGGAAGAAAAACGTCCACTAAGAAAGGATTTTTGGATATTCACTCTCATCGACCAACCAAAACTATTAAAATTAGAAGAATGATATTTTGGGGATATGTTTGTTGTGTGTCGTAAACGTCTACTAAGGAGGGATTTAGGATATTCAGGTTCTAAAGAGGTGTTAACGGGGATAAACCTGCATTTCATTGAATTACAATATGACACGACTATGACGCGAGCGAAGCCGCGGGTAAGTGCTAGTAATACATACAAATAAGCCTACAACTGCTAAGTCACTCTCGACTGACTCACTGATTCATTGCAGCCCACTTCGTCGACTGACTGCGGTGTAGTACACATGTCACTGAACTGCGTGGCATTTCTTATACGTTGGGAAGGATGTCTCAATCTGTTGCGATGGAGTGGAAATTCCAGATGTTACGAAACTTAAGCATTATCTTGTGGGACTTTCTCGAGAGCGTTACGCCACCTCTTAGAAACCTCTGCGAAGCTTCTCCATGTGCGTACTGTACCCGAAAATCCGGAAAGAAGCCTGTTGGAATATCCATTGCTCCAGCTGCATCGCCTATTTCTAACAGCACCGGCAAAATACTACATTAGAAATCGCTCCCAACATGGCCTTTAGGGATTTACGTACAGCAGTTACAAGAATATTGTGGATCATCAACATACTACACGGGGCACACCTACCTTTACTTACCTTCTCGGGGACTGGGAATTCAGCTTCGCCTACAATACATCCACAATACTCTAGTTCTTATATTTAAAATGAATCACACGCCAACAACAACAAATAACGAACTGAATAAAATTTATTAACAATGGTGTAAACTAACCTAGTATAAACAAAATAACAATAAACTAATTTAACAATCAAATTAAAATAAAAACACGCAATCATTCACACTTCCTTTCTACTCCACATCTTACTACAATGCTGTGTAAAAAAAATATGAGCATAAAATTCTTGGCTGGTTTTAGACCTACACTGCGTAAAAAGAAGACGTTTAATGAAGGCTCTTGCATTCGTGGCATTCCTGACACCTGATTTTATTAACTAGCCTGCGTTTGAAGAACGCACGTGCACTGGTCTTGTTTCATCAATGAAACACTAGCACTACGCTGCACTCGGAACTAAATACAATTTATACAAGGCGGTGAGTCTTCACCGGCTCATGTTATGACACACCGCTCTCCAACTCTAACGGTGAATCATTCTAGCCAGCCCTCATCGAGACTGCTTTTGAGTGCATTTAAAATACGCGTAAAATTAACATTTAGATCTTACAAACATGCACATAACTTCTATGTTTCTTAAACAATCATACTGAAAATTTTTATACACTCTTTCATTCGCACCCCGCAATTGTTCATGACCAATTCGGTTCAACAATCACTCTTAACCGTGAACAATCATTCATACCAAAAACATCCGCTCATAAAACACACGCTATTCCAAAACAATTGATTAATAAATCCTACTAAATTATTTAACTAATTAAATCATTTCCAAAGAATTATTTACATGTAATATGTTCATAATAATATACATTATTTAGTGTTGCTAACACGATACTTTCTAGATTCTGGCTTCTCGGTTACAATACATCTCTCAATTAATTATATACACTGGTTTTCCACATAACCATTCTCTAGCATTCCGTAGTTTTGATATACTGCTTAAACATCGTCTTATATAGGTTTCATTACATTGTCGGTCTAATACAGTCGACTAATTAAGGTTAAGTATACGTAATTACATAACTTCGGGTTTAATAAAATATAATAATTGCATTATAGACATGAGTAGACAATCGTTCTCTAGTTGTATTTCCGCTAAATTCCTCCTGTCAACACAGCTAAATCGTTACTTCACATGAACTGGACTACTTGTATACAATGACTCTGATCATGATCCATGCCTTCTTATCAATGAACAACAATACTTTGACTTCCCTTTAAAATGCGGAACTCCCTTCGCACGAGCATTCTTCATAGCTCTACAAATCCTCATATAACAGTATATATGGCATAAACAACTATCATCCACTCTGTTAAACAATAACTAAAAACGGATTAATTGTTATTAACATATCTTCTGTAGGAACTTCTCTCAAATAATGGCATGACCCTCAGTATGATTCCACACTGAACTACAATTATACATGCTTAAGTTCTTCAAACGAAACTTCCAATTGTAATGAACGATATAAGACTGTCGTGATTGACCTCCTAAAGTTTACTCCACAACAAGATAATTAACTGTTAACTCGTCTGTCGCAAATACATGTAATAAAAATAATACTCCTGTCTCACCTCACTTGACAAGCTTTAAATTGTTTACCGTTTTAATATCAGGTCCACAAAATTACGTGATGTTACACAAATAGTGTAAAATAACACAAATGTTATTTATAGTGTGAAATAGAATTCAATCTTGACCGGGATAAACTCGCTTTGAATTCCTAGCCAATGTTTTGAATAATCTTCTATCAAAAGATATTTCCTCTAACATATTAAATGAACAAAGCGCTCAGCTTTCCAAATAATAAGAAGGTTTGTCAACGTCGTAATGTTTTTCCACTCTACACAAAGAATGTTTATAGGGATTAAGACTTCGGTCTTATCAAACGACTAGTATTTCTTAGACCGTCGACAGTTACAATAATGATATAACAATATCTTTCGATGTTTCTTCTGTTCTTGAAGTTAGATGTTGTTACAATAAAGTGCTCAAATTAAATTTAATAAGAATTTAATTTGAAGCTATGACACAATGTCAGAATACTTGGTTTAAATAAAATTATTAAAATTCGAAAGTCGAAACGACTAGTCTTCTATGAGGCAATATGATTCCTCAAACAAAATTTTTAATGTCAGTTCCACAACTGATCCGTAGAATAAAATTGAAAAATAGATGAAAGGCAATCATCTCCTAAATAATCTTGACGCATAAAAATCTTAACACACATCTGAAGTGTAAAATACATGAAAACACTGAAATACATGAAATGTGAAAATATGGAAATATGGAGTAAGATCGTTGGCTCAGGATGTCACTAATCAAGCTCTATACTACAAATAAGAGATACTGCTACCTTATTTGGACGAAAACTTGAAGATCTATGTAAGTATTCCCACAATACTTTAGTTGTTTCCTCAGTTTAAGATACTGAGATGGATCTGCATTCGAACCTCGGATCTGCGACCTCAGAGATAGGAAACGTCCCACTCTGGAATTCACCAACATTCGCCTGGGCTCGAACGACATCCTTCTGGCAAATTCTTCTGTGTTGCTGGGCTACCCCTAGCATCTTGACAAATCTCTTCTGTAGAGTCTTCATTCTCCGTCGTAAATATGTATCAGCCTCATCATTGGAATATAATTTATAGAAATATTCATAAATGGTGAATGAAATATTTCCATTGGTAATTGATGTTACATTTGTGTTCGTAGACTGACGAAAATGTACAAGATGGACCGTACACTACGTCTGTATTCAAGAATGCGTCGTCTAACGAAGTTCCATCGTTGTTTCTTAACTCCTGTTATCGAATATGTCTCTGGTGCATGACTATTTAGTTCATCATATCAACAATGTTAATTATGTTGAATGAAACCATTTGAAGAATAATGATAGTCATTCTGTTAATGTATATGTGTTGCGCCAATGTTACAAGTTCTCCGCTACTGTTCACTTGAACTGCGTTCGCCAACTTCACGTTGCAATCTAAAATGATATTCAGCTTTATTTCCAACACATTTGAAAATCTGTCTTAACAGGCTTATATTGTCGAAACGGTAAGTTTTAGAACGCTCGACTTTTCACAGAATGTAGTATGCAATCTTTTCTTTATATATATTCGCTTAGTTAAATTCAGATCTCAATTATATAAGAGATATAATTATTTCAATGTTCCTCACAACTTCACATAAAATGGAAGTGCGGCAATCTCCTACGTTCCACCTAGCTATCCCCCACGTCTCCACAAGTCGACAGTCGTCGCACTCGGACAAAGCTTTGGGATCTCGGTTAACCCTGTAAAAAGACTTCCTCACTCTTCAAAGACTGCTGGAATAAGAACATCGATCCTTGGATCTCCCTCTCCAAGTCGAAATTTTGGCGGCCATATCAATCTCCCACCATAATTTTAGCGCGTTGATTACTAATGCTTATTACTGCGTAGATTAACCGATCTGCGGTTTTTAAAGTATCAGACATATTTTCTTTTAATATTCTCTTCATTACCAAATAAGAATATCTTCTTCTAAGGGCCTAAATGCATAATTTCATCACATTATGTAGTTGATGTTGATCCCGTCTTCAATAAGACCTCTTCTCATTGGCTCTGGGCTGGGGTCCAATAGCATAATTTATAACAATATTTATAATATTAATTTCCGAACTCGCTGTTGCTAAACCAATTTTAGCCTTCCAGAAGCGTCTCTTGTGCAATATATCACGTGATCGGGCTCTCCCACAGCCTCGAGCTTGTAACACTACCCTCCTGTGTCACACTTCCAGAATCTATATTTGCTGGTTAAATTTTATCTTGGGACGGAAAATACTCTCAATTTGTCCCAAAATAATTCAATTTCCGGGGGCATGTGCGTACCTCGTTCCGTTAGCACCTACTGCAAATGCTGTCCACCCCTAGGTAAAAGGCCCACTGCGCTCTCTCAAGCCGGTGAGACAGACAGATTGAAGTGGTCAGTAGCCGGAAGTATGTTCAGTAAAGAACATCATCTCCTAAATGCATGGAGTACAATTGAATATTGGTTGTAGTAGCTTGTTGAAATATAACGTGCAATATTATATTATACGTTGATTGAATCCTCACCTATATTAGAAATACACACATAAATACATCCATCACAATAACACAGGTTATCAGAAATACTTCAACACTCACCCATGTACACGGACCTAATGACCATGATGTTCAAGTCTCTCAAATGAAACAACCAAAACTGCTTCCTACCCAAATCCTTCCTCGTGTAAATGTATGCACATTTGTACTGACATCACAGTGTCACAGGTTATCAGACAACTTCTACACACACCCAAGTATATGGGGTACATAGTCACGATGCAGCAAAGCCCGTAAGGAATCACCAACAACAGACTCCACCGCGGACGAAGGATAGCATCCTCATTTACAAGTACACACACTAGTACAGACATCACAGTGAAAGTTATCAGACAACTTCCACTCACACACCCAAGTACACGGGGCTACGTGACCATGATGCTGCCATGCCCCTAAAGAATACACAACAACAGTCTGTACCACGCATCAAGGACAACGAATTTTGATCGCTGTAGTTGAGTGTTGGAATATGTGGCGTTATAAGTACAGTATATATATTTTCTTTTGCAAACACACACTAGATATGCTTAAGATTATAACGTTTGAGTAGTTATAAATCAATAAATGCAAAAGAAACCAAGAAAAAATATTGAACCCGTTTGGTTTTGTTCCACGAACCTCCAGTTTAAGAGTTTAAGACGCTAACCCGTGGCTACACATGGCCAATGCTAGTATTGCGTTAACAACTGGTTTATTATAACTGTATAGCATATTTTATCTTTGAAAGAAAGATTTAATTAGCATTTTCTGCTGTTTTATAAACCATTTCATACTAAATTTGTATTATTTTGTTCAGTAAATTCCTAAAAGGATATCGATTTACTGAAATATGGAGTAGCGAGCAAACAATAGCCTCCATATTGACCCAACAGAGCGGCACAGCCCAGAACGATACGGCTCGGTCAGCCTGAACTATTAGTAATTACTACGGAATATTATTCTATTACAGCATAAAATGTTAATATCCTACAGGTCACCTCCTTGAGCCACCTCTGTATTATAAGTGGATTTAGTGAAGCCAAGACTTACTGAATCGTAAGTTACTCGTAGGCTATAATAATTGCATGATTCATACATCCGCCATCTTGAAACTATTTGGCTGATGACCTTGTAATTTGGTAAAATGACATTAATCTGGTAGAGATCGATCGGATGATTAGGTCAGTTGAAATTTGATTTCAGATTAGAGCATTTGGGTGGCACCATTTCTTTTTCGTTATGATGGCGGAGATATAAAACATGACACTGAGATGTCCTTTGCTAGTGCTACCTACCGACCAAATTTGGTTCAATTCAGTTTCGTCATGTTTGAATTCATGGCGGGGAACAGATATAGGCCTACACACTCGCACACACACACACACACACACACACACACACACACAGACAGACTGACAACTTTTGGCCCGTGTAGATCTCGTAATTCTACTTTTAATTTTTGCAAAAATCGAAAGTAGGCTAAAAATGCAGGATTCACCACCATATGTTAGTACGGTATCTTAAAACTTTTTTTCAGTAAATTTACAGATGCTTAATAACGTTTAATGTGGAGCATTTTTTTATTTGACTAGTGAAGTAAGTTTGTTCGTAATAAATATTTACTAACGTTGATGGTGAGGTATTTGTGTCAATAGTAGAACTTTGATATGATACGTAATGGGGTGGATTTTAATAGTTCTTTCTGGAGAGGAGTAACAGTACAGAATTAGCCATGCTTCACTTGTCCCTTAGATGGTAAAGAGTTTTACAACAATAGTAAAATATTATCTAATCCTTGCACTGCTACATGGCTGAAATCAAAGGGAAACGTTCTTTCCAAAGACCTATCTATAGGCCCGTATTTACAATCTCCGGTTAAATTCTTAGTGACACTTTTACGGCAGGTTTACTGGTACCTGATTCTTGCAATGCCCGGTTTGCGTCAAACTGACAGTAAAATAAGCCTTAACCGGCAGTGAACTCTACCAGAGCGAAAACTGCATTACTGCCAGATTTCCCATTATGATTTTAACGCCAGCTGATTACAAACATCGTCAATATGCCTAGAAGTATCCGTAATTTCAAGGGTTTCGTAAATGATGATGCTACTCAAAGAAGGAGGCGATACGTGATTATTATAAGGAGAACAAGATTTTTAGACCATTCCGTTTGACCAAGTATTCAGATCGAATAGTTCTTGGTTGTATAAATTCAGAGATTCGTCATAGTACCCACCACGGTCCTCAGACCTTACTCCTCTTGACTTCTCCCTTTGGAGGACCTTGAAAAATGAAGTTTATCAACAGAAACCATCTACATTGTACGAGCTACGAGAAACCATCGAGGCGTCCTGTGCGACTATCACACCGGCATCACTGACAGCCGTAGTTCGGTCAGCAGTTCAGTGGTATCGACGTTGTTTGGCTGCTAATGGGGGTCACTTTGAACACATGAAATAACCTCCCCCCCCCCGCAAAATTGTAACGGTATGTCATTTTGTTCCATAGATATTAACTATCATAATTGTCTACATTTTTATGGACCCCTCTGTAGTTACGTGTATAATGAAAACAAACAGATTGCGCCAAATACACATATCAGGGAATAAAATGTATATTTTTATTATTTACTCCCTGACGTAGATTTACTCATGCTAACTCTTGAGAGGTATGAAATAATCTGCAAATCCAACCAGAATTATATACCAACTGTTACCGGGAATTTACTCCGACCGTAAACTCACCTGTCAGAGTTTACTGTCACGTCATTGGAGATCGTAAGAACGGACCTATGCATTATTATTGTGGTAATACCGTCCTCTCCTGTAAAATTCAAGTTCTACTGTATGTTCGTCCCGCTTTCGGATCTCCGGCCGAGGACTACTCGAGAGGGTGTTAACATCACAAAGTTTACAAATGTAACATTTGACATTCTACTGGGCAGAACGTGGCTGTTTGAATTGTGATTGCAGATGCAGGTTTAAAACCATTCAATTGGTAACGCTTAGATTGACGTTGGATATGGTTGGGTTTGTGGAAGTGTTTAGATCGTAGGCTTTTGAGGCCGGTGTCTAGTTTATTATCTAGGTATATTGGATGGAGCTGTGTCGTGTATCGGTGATTGTTTCCCGACGTTTCCGCTGTCATTGCAGCATCTTTTATCAGGGGCACGAGTTCGTGTCTGTACTCAAACTAACCGTTGGCTTTCAGTCAGGCAATGCTTGATCGGCATTGAACTCATGCTGCTCCCTGATTGGTCAGAGCCTTAGCCAGTCACGCGATACGAGAACTCTATATGTATTGCTAAGCCTGAATCTGTCATCACGATTGAAATTATTGGGATGCTTCAAGATCTCTAATGCCTCTTTTATTGTCCTGTTTTGATATCAAGGAATTTTAGAACAGTTTCCGCCTTATTAAATTCTATGGCGTGTCTCGTGTCGTCAGCATGTTCAAGTATTGCAGATTTGTGGTTTATTTGTTTTTTTTTCTCTCGAATGCTCTCTGGAAACGCGGCTCTTTGTATGCCCTATGTATATCTCTCCACAGGAACAAGGCGCTTTGTAAACTTCTGCGTCCTGGTTTTGTCTGCTTTATCTCGGCTGATTTACGCAGCTCATGTGTCAGGTTGTTTAGTCGTTTAGGGGCAAAGAAATGAAAAAAAAATTGTTGGCGTATTTAGTTGTTAACAATGTAGAGAACAGTACTTTGTCAAAAAAATCGAAAAGATATGAAAAATGATTTTTTTAAGATTTAAATGACTATGCTGCACCATGAAGGACAATGCCCACTTTTACAGAGATGTATGTACTGTACGTGCGTATAACTTCTAAACTATAATAGAGAGATTTCTGAACTCACTTCTGGTCTGCTGTGTTGAGCGCACACATTGTGTTGGTAAGAATTAAAACTTCCTGCATTGTTTTTGTTACGAGTGGTTACTCAATATCGTCATATCCCTCCCTATATTTTTCTGCTAAGGTCCCATTCCAGTTTTGTACCGAAAATAAGGTCCCATTAACACCAACCTACACACATGGGGCACCTACAGGTTCAGCATAACCCAATGCGTAAGCGAAACGCACTCACTTACTCTTTAAATGTCTCACAATTAAATAAATACCTTAAAACATGTATATTTACAATGAAAGAATGCAACACGGTAACCATGGTAACAGAATCTCTCAGGTCCATCTATTTCCGTAAGACGCAATGCAATTACAATTATTATATTACTGTGAAAGTTTCCAGACGGTTATAAGGTTATCACTGATCCAAATTAAGCTGTAAAATTCATCAATACATACAATATAAGGCTCTTAAGGGGGGTCAAGGGGCACTCTAGAATTTTTTCAAGCAATTTTCACGTGTGAGTGTGGTACGAAATGTCTTTTTCACCCGACTATAAAGGGTCTTCGAAAACCACATTTAAAGGCCCTTAAATTAACAGTGGCTGTAATATTCCCATAAAACTAACTTCGTTCTGATATACCTATGAAGGAATGACAAACCGCTAACCACTGCACCAGAAGCTGAATTGATAAAGTTTGATTATTCATACTAAGGATAAATCAGTCATAGCATTCATGATTGAGATTTTACTCTTTACAACTAGAATATTCGCGGGCGAAGCCTCGTTATTATAATCACTGTGATTTTGCACTGACCTATTGAAGAAATATTGTTTTAAGTGGCGGAACAGCGCCTATTATTACTAATAGAATCAGTGATTTGCAGAGGGAAACAAGTTCACTTATTTGCAAAACGATAAGTTGAAATACGCATTTATTTATTATTATTCTTTCCGATTATTCCCTTTCAGGAGAGCGTGAGAACTTGAGCCAATCTCAGCTTCACTTCCTTTTCCTCTCTTCTTTTCTTCCCAAAACCTCTTCATTTTTTCATTGTGCTTTTTCTGCCTTTCCTCTGTCCATTTTTTTCCTGATGTGTCCTTCCTTGAAACTTGTACAATTTTCGTGTTTGTGATTTTATTTCTAAATTCTTCTCTGTCCTTAATGTCGTCTTCAGAGATTTTAAGTAATTCCATGTCTTCATGTGCTTCTTTTATCCAACTGGTATTTAATTTACTTGCATTCACGATATTGAAAATCTTCTTAATGAGTCTGTTCTCATCCATCCTATGTATGTGTCCATAGAACTGCAGACGTCTCTTCCTAAATTTAACTATAAGTGTGTCTGTATTTTCATAAAGATCTTTTGTTGGTCTCCTGACCCAAATTCCATTACGGAAAACAGCGCCATGGATTTTCCTAAGAATTTTTCGTTCCTGTTTCTCAATATCATGAATTCTCGTCATTCCTCTAATGACTGTGGTTTCTGCTCGTACAAGGCTTCAGGCAAAACAACTGCGTTGTAATGGCGCAGTTTTGAATTACGAGGTACTGCTCTTTTGTTATAATGATTCAATGTCAGCTTGTACGCCTTCTGCAATTTTACTATTCTCTCTGCATTAGAAATTGTGTTCAATCCTGTGGGTAGGATGGCTTCTCCTAAATATTTGAAGTGAGTGATCTGCGAGATTTTTCCATATAGCGTTCGCAAGATGATGTTTCCTGTTGTTTTGGTATCCATATACTGTTTTCTTTCATAGGAAATATCAAGTCCCGTTTTACTGGAGATTTCATGTAGTTTGTCTAGCGTTAATATGGCTTCATCCTTGTTGTTTGGATGGCCAGATCATCTGCAAAGGCCAAGCATTTCACAGTGACTCTTTTCCATTTCTCCTTTCCAATTTGGATACCTTTTACATGCTTTTCCCATTCTGTGATGATTTTGTCCAGTACGATGTTCAACAAGATTGGTAATAAACCATCCCCTTATCGGACTCCAGTATGAATTGCAAAAGAGTTAGAGATTTCTCCCATGAATTTCACTTTTGAGGTAGTTCCCAATAATGTTTCCTGGATGATGGCCCTGGTCTTCCTGTCAACTCCTAATTCTTCTAGTCTGTTAAACAAGGGTTGTCTGTCAACCGAATCGTAAGCCTTTTTGAAATCCACAAAAGTAACTGTAGTGTTCCTGCATCGTCGGATGTGCAGTATGGTCTTGAGGTTCTAGATCTGCTCAATACAGGACCTTCCCTTCCTAAAACCTGCCTGATTATCTCCAATATGGTGGTTCACCTGTGGCTCGAGTCGATTCAGCAAAGCTTTAGAGAGAATTTTATAAGCCACTGGAAGAAGCGAAATTCCTCTATAATTATTCGGATCAGTTTTGCTTCCCTTCTTATGGAGTGGGTGTATCAAAGCACTCTTCCATTCTTTTGGGATTTTCTCTGTTTTCCAGACATCTAATATTATTCTGTGAATTTTTTGTGTTATATGTTCATGATCTAATTTCCAAACTTCTGCATTATGTCCATCTTCACCAGGGGCTCTATTGTTTTTAGTGACTTAATTTTGTCCACTATTTCTTCATGTGATGGTGGAAGTGAATCAAGGTTGGGCACTGGTTTTGGAAATTGCAGTAGTTCAGAAGGTGCTTCGCAATTAATGAGTGTACTGAAATATGTATCTAGAATTTCACAATTATTGCTCGTATTAGTTTCCAGAGATCCATTAGGTCGTTGGAAGCATAAACTAGGAGGTTGAAAGCCAGCTATATTTTCTCTAAAGGTCTTGTAAACATTTCTGGTGTTGTTCTTAGTGAAGTCCTGCTCTATTTCATTTAGCCTATTATTATCATAATTGCGCTTTTGTCGGCGAATAATTTTAGAAGTTTTTTCCCGAACCTGCACAAATTCTTGCCATTTTTCTGTTGTTTTATGACTATTGAAATTATTTATTAATTTATTATATTTGTATTTACTTACGGTATTTATTTGTTTATTTATTTATTTATTTATTTATTTAATTATTTATTTATTTAAAAGCTAAAGGAAGTAGGAGACTTATGACGCAAAATAACTAGTGATACACGAAATTATGCAAGTGATGGGGCAGGAATGTTCTAAGAATTGTCATAGGTAACAAAACTTAATGAAAAACGTCAACCTCATTTTTCTTAGTTTTACATTTTACAATACTTTGGTACTGCGCTGGAAATCATGTCTAGTAGAGAGGAGAAGACAGGATGAGGTATGAACCAAGGACCACCTCAGGAAAATGGCATATGTTAAATTTGGAATTTTCGACTAAATTAGCAGTCCAGATGAAAGGGAACGTTAATACAAGCATTTGGGAAAATTTTCGCCTGAAGAAATATTTTTATTTCATGTAATAATGGAGATTTTATGATCTGGTAAATTTTTCACCATGAGTGAATGAAAGAGATACTGTCCTGGAAGTCGACATTTTTAGCAAGGTTCGTGGTGAGAAACCAGTTATTGATCCGAGGGGAGAGCGAAGGTGGACCAGAGGTCAGACGCACGCCAGTATCAAGAGTGGGAGAAGCGAACGCGTGTCTCAAGCGCGCCACTTTTTGGCGAGAACCAATAAGAAAATAGTTTGAACACTGAGGAAGGAACGAATATTCAAATCTTGATTTTAATATTTTATAAGAGTGTTACATATTGAATTCACCAGCAGAGAAAAAGAAATTTAATTGGCAAAACGGATTTTAAATTAAAAGACTGAGAGAGAACTTATGTATGAATTTGTTTTTATTCATAGCGGTTGGAGGCTAGTTGATCAGATTTGCGAGGGAAATCTAACCGAGGAGGCTAGGAGACGCTAGCAGACGAGACTCTTTTTACATGGACCGTCGACAAGACAAGACGTAAATTGTATTCATTCTTCAAATAGTATTAGACAAAGGTTTTGTAAACTGGAGACTTCAAGATGAAGCAAGTAGTAATGGAAACGAACAATTAATATTACAAGTCAACAGTATTGAGAAAAGTTATTCATCGTATTTAAAAGAAGAAATCTACGACGAGATAAAACATTGAAAGTTACAGACTGAACATCGAACACGTAACTACGCAGAAGTAAAGTCTGAAGAAGGGATACTTAATTCATTGAAAATTCAACAATCTAGACAAGAATGAATAAGAATTTAGGTCGGAGGGGAAGAACTACGACTACAAACAATTGCGCGGTGAGAATGATGTTTTAAATTCACCATGATGGGAAGTAGGGGGGTAGTAGGAGTTCCAACGAGTGTCATGGCCGCCGCGTGAGTCTAAGCCGATAACTCCCGAACCAGTGGTCGGATATTCACGAATAAAGTGTTGTTGGACTCGGGCTGACGGGGGCTTTGCTATGGACCACTCGTTATATTTTTGATTTTTTTTTTGAAAATTTTCGTTTTCGGAAATAGGTAATAGTTTGAAAACCAAAGATGATAGAACGTTGTGCCATGGTTCAAACGAATGGTCTTTATGACCTTTATTTTCTATAGTAAAACTTTTTTAATTTTTATGTTTTTTTGAAAACACTCGAATTTTGAAAATTCTATATTTCGGAAACTAGGAACTCTACAAAAAAAATTGTTTTACGTAAATCAATGGTCCCTACCCCCTCTACCCCCAAAATAAATTTTAAGTCTCTAGGATGAAAACATGTAGTAGTGGGGTAACACGGGAGCTGCTTACAAAAGCAAGTGGTGAGCTCCTGCGACCTTGGAATGGAAGGAGTCATGCTAGGAGGGCGTGCTTGGATTCGTTTTTTTCGTCTCGTCGTGCTCTTTACGGGAATGTCGGTGTCGAAAAGGTGAAAATCTGGAAACACGGTCTTTTTGGGGTAAAAACGTGATTTTAAACTTTTTGCTATATCTCGCGAACCAAGTATGCTAGAGGCGTGTACGACGGGTCCAAGGACTCGGAGTGACGTCCTCTTTGCTATGGACCACTCGTTATATTTTTTAAAAAAATTTGGAAACTCGATTTTGAGGTAAACACGTGTTTTTTGTGATTTTTGTCGATATCTCACAAACCAATAATGCTAGAGACGTGTACGAGGTGTCCTAGGACTCGGGCTAACGCCCCCTTTTAGAAACTTTGTTTGACAATTTGACATAGGGCCTAACGCCATACATGTTGAAAAAAAATTCTTTACCGATACCTGTTTATAATTTTCATGGAGCGTGGTGGTTGAGAGAGACGATACTGCTGGATGTGTGTGATTCAACGAACCTATCGCTGACCACGGTGGCTGTGCTCAATAGAACAATCGTTATTTCGGCGGGTCGGTGTATGACAGAGCGAGCGTGCGTTTTTTCACACATTTTACCTTTAACGTGTAAACGGTAATGAGAACTTGGTTCTATGTTGGTCGAAGCGAGTAGAGAAAACAAACTTGTCGAGGAGCAGGAGGTGAAGGTCATTTGAGCTTATTTGAAGGCGTTGATCTGACTTGACAACAAGTGCAATGGAAAAATGACCATGACGCTTCAAGATGAAATAATCTGACCATTGTGGTGGCAGGGAAGTGCGAAAGGCATGTGAACACATGTGTGAAACCACAGGCACGCTAAACCAGTGACATCCTGTCTTGCTTCGTACGTGACAAAATGCAAGTCCATGTGAAATTTGATCTTTCACAGGTGTTCGCCTGACACGTTAGCTGTCCACGTGCGCGATAACTGTTAACAAGTCACATCCTGTTTTGCTTCGTACGTGACAAAATGCAAGTTGACGTGAAATTTGATCCGGCACAGGTGTTCGCCTGGGACGTTAGCTGTCCACGTGCCTGATAAGAGAATGTTCAAAGCATGGGAAAAAAAAGATTATACATGCAACGTAGCATATATAAAGACATGTCGTTATCATTTCCACGCTCACTTAGGTGACTACCTTTGAACACACTGCGTTGCATGAAACCCCTGGTCTTGTTTATCAGTTTTGGTGTTGGTGGAAAATACTTTACCTTGTTGTGGGGTAGGTATATATTTATATATTTATTGATTTTTATATAAATACATGCAATTATTTATTGATTAGGTAATTAATGATTTTATTTATTTATTTATTTGTTTGCAGATAACGTGTATAGCCTACCTGTCGTGTGTCTGTGGGAAATATATTAAAGAAAGAGAAAGACAGACCGATAGAAGAGGAAACCATTTCCACACTAGCCCACGAGACGGAAATATAGCAAAGCATTACACGTCAAGGTGAGATTTGTTTTTTTTTAATATATAACCTGTTTGATTTTGTTTTGTTTATGAAAGGCATAAACTATATGGAATGGATATACTTATGGTGGTTTATTTTATTTCTTTTTAGATATTTGGAAAACAAAAGGGTTCACTGCTATTGCAAATTCAGTTGAAAACCAAGTGGCTTTAGAGTGGAATCATTGTCAAGCAGTCTACAGCTGAAAACTCAGGTGAGAGTGTTCTTTCAAAATAATGTCTTTTGCCACTGCTATCGATACGTTAATTTGGGAACCCTTAAACAGTTGTTTCAAATCGCGTGTGTGCTCTGGTCGTGTGGTCAATGTTAGAAAAAGTTTGATTCCCAAAGAATTTTTACAATCTTGTTTTGAAATTTTTAAAATTGAAATTTGTACAGCGCAAAGGTTGCATACGGCTTTAAAGGTGAATACAGAACTGGTGTGCGATTTCATATATAAAAAGAAGGACGTAGAGCATAAAGAGACATTCTATATTTGCAGTAAAATGCAAGAGCTATTCATAGCCCATAATTTGGAACAGTGGTATGAAACCCACGTGGTGAATGTCTTGCTATCAAAATTTGATAAACTGCAACAAGGACCGAGTGGCCTTGCCTTAGACAAAATTCATCATTTACAAATCAACATTTGTCAATTCAACCCGTTGAATGCTGGGTCTAGCTATATTAAAACACCGCCAGCAATAGCTTCGAAAAATGCTGTGGTCAATATTAAGAATCGTGACAATGATTGCTTTCTGTGGTCTGTGGCTGCCTTTTTGCAGCCGGTACAACATGATGGTTGTTGGCCGGGAAAGTACAAGGCCAAGTTTGATGAATTGAAACATACTTTAAATTTAACTCGAGTGTCGTTCCCTATGGACTTAACCGAGATCCATAGGTTTGAACAAGACAACCAGGACTTTTCGTTCATGGTGTATGGCCTTAATGGTAATGTGATTGTGGGTCCTCATTATGCCACAAAAGAACCGAAACGACATCACATTCATCTTTTATATTTATCTGTAGGAGAGGTGAATCACTATTGCCTGATTAAAAGCCTGAGTAGATTGCTAAGCAGTCAAGCGTCCAAAGCACATGGTAAAAAACATATTTGTGATCGTTGCTTGCAATATTTTACAACCCCCATGCTTTTAGAACGTCATAGGGTAGATTGTGTTTCTCAGGAAGCGGTGAGACTGATATTGCCACAAGGGGACAAGGCTGTGTTAAAGTTTAAGGACATTCACAAGCGTGACACTGTTCCCTATGTGGTGTATGCAGATTTTGAAGCTCTCACCACACCCATGGCGGGATGTGAACCAGATCCCTCCATGAGCTCAACCACACCCATTCAAAAACATGAACCCTTTGCCATAGGATTTAATGTGGTGTGTGCCCATGACACCACACAATCCGTTTACAAATACCGCGAGGGGCCAGATTGTGCCAAATGGTTCTTGGATGAACTTGTCAAGTTGGCTGACCATGTACAGGAATTACTGGACCACCCAGTACCCATGAGCCTATCTCCAGAACAACAGCAGCAGTATGAGCATGCCATGACATGCCATATTTGCGAAAAGCCTATTTTAAGTGGAGAGGAAAAAGTCAGAGACCACTCGCATTTTACAGGGGAGTTTCGTGGAGCTGCGCATAGTAAATGCAACTTGAACTTTCCAGCTCCTCGTTTCATCAGTGTCTTTTTCCACAATCTGGCGAATTATGACATTCAGTTTTTGATTCGTGAATTGGGTCATGTAAACAAGGGCTCGTTTACCATTATCCCCCAAAACCTTGAGCGTTTTACAGCCCTGACATGGAGGTTGAGCAACTTTAGCATTCGATTTTTGGATTCCTTTAAGTTTATGGCATCCTCGCTAGACAGCCTTGTGAATGGCTTGAATGAGGAGGAATTAAAAAATACTAGAATGCATTTTAATGATCCTGAGCAATTTCAATTGTGCATTCGGAAAGGTATATTCCCATATGATTTCTGCAACAGCTGGGACGTGTTAAAGCAAAGAAAACTCCCACCACAAGAGAAATTTTACTCCAAACTAACACGCAGTACCGTTTCCGATGAAGACTATGCACATGCATGTCAAGTTTGGCGAGTGTTTGGCATGAACACGCTAAGTGAATATGCCTTGCATTACCTAAAACTGGATGTATTGCTGCTCACTGATGTGTTTGAAAAATTCCGTAACTTGTGTCAACACATTTACGGTCTTGACCCGGCTCACTATTATACGAGTCCTGGGCTCTCGTTTGATGCCGCTTTAAAATACACTCAAGTGGAATTGGATTTACTCACTGACGTAGACATGGTTCTATTTTTTGAAAAGGGCATTCGTGGCGGCTTTGCGTCACTTAACCAGCGCCATGCCGAAGCGAACAATGTCTACATGCCTGATTATTCACCGGAAAAACAAGAATCGTACTTAATGTACTATGACGTGAATAATTTGTAGGGTTACGCCATGAGTCAGCCTTTGTCCTATGGGAAGTTTGCTTGGCTGACAGACAAACAAGTGTCAGAATTTGATGTGATCAAGGCTAGCCAAGAAACAGGCCGTGGATATGTGCTAGAAGTGGATATTGAATATCCCTCATCCTTGTATGATGAACATGCCGATTTCCCATTCTGCCTTGAGCAAATGGTTCCCCCTGACAGTAAAGTGAAAATTGAAAAACTCATGGGCACACTTTACAACAAAAATCGGTATGTGCTACATATCCAAATGTTGGTGCAATGCCTCGCCCAAGGCTTGGTGTTAAAGAAAATCCACAGGGGTATTTCTTTTGCTCAAAAAGCATGGCTTGAGCCATACATGCGACTCAACACAGAGCACCGACAAATGGCAACACAGCAGTTTGAAATTATTTTTTTTAAATTAATGAACAACTGCATCTATGGCAAGTCCATGGTGAATGTCCGCAAATACCGTGACATTAAATAGGTGAATGTCTGGGAGGGGAGGTGGGGTGCCCGGCGGTACATTGCCAAGCCAAATTTCAAATCGATCAAAATTATCGATGAGGATTTGGCAACTATTGAAATGAGTAAGACCAGCGTGACCATGGATAAACCCATTTACTTGGGTCAAGTCATTTTAGACTTTTCTAAATCGGGCATGTATCGATTTCACTATGAGTTTGCCAAACGCCATTTTGAGAACGTCTCTCTTTTGTATATGGACACGGACTCATTCATTTACCACATTCGTCACTGCAACCCCTATGACGTCATGAGGCAGCATAGTGACTGGTTCGACACCTCTTGCTATAGTGCTGACAACGTGTTTCAGCTGCCCATGAAAAACAAGAAGAAAATGGGCGTTTTAAAAGATGAATGCGGTGATTCCATTATGACGGAATTCGTAGGTTTGGCTTCAAAAATGTATGCTTACCGCACACTCAACTGTAAGGAAGCCAAAAGAGCAAAAGGTGTAGGTAGGGCAGTGGTAAAATCGCTACGTGTAGACGATTACTTAGCGGTTTTACGCACTGGCAAAGCTATGTCTCATACACAGTGCAGGATACAATCCAGCAACCATCATCTGTATCTTGTGGAACAGAGAAAACGCACCCTCGCCTCCATGGATTACAAACGTGTGTGGGCTGATGACCTGCTCACCAGCTTGCCCTGGGGTTTTGATCGCAAGGAGGAGGAGGTGTGATTTCACTGTATAATCGTTTATGGGACATAGCTTTATGTAACTTGTAGATTTAGTATTATGTAAATATTGGTTTCTGTCATTGTAAATAGTAGATTTTGTAAATAGCGGCAAACCACTTGGACCATTTGCTCTTTGAAAAGTTCTATGCAAACTTATTTTTTAAAGTTTTTTTTGATTGGTTAATAGTGTGATTATTTTAACGCTGTACAAAGTTGAGTTTTTTTTGTAAATATGAAATAAGTGAGATTTTTAGTAACTTTAATAACTAGTATTTAATTATTTTTCATAATGTAAATGATAAACTAAAAAGTTCTTTTGGGATGAGTGTGCATGTCGAGAATGTGCTTTTGGGAATAAATAAAGTGGTTGTGTTTGTTCCCAAAGACAGGTGTGAATGTATGAATGGAGAGAGAAAACTGGTGTGTATGATTGACCAGAGCAAACACGATGAGGTAGGGTGGGTGGGTGGGGAGGGGGGTAAATGGTCACTTATATACTCATTTTGTTTTCAATAGTTTCGTTTTTTCATTGAAATGTGGCAGACAATAGACATTATTTTTGCAAAAACAGTCTTACCTGCAGTAGTCGTAGACCTCGACGTTTCTCCAAACACCCATAAACTCACTGCAGCATCGCCATGGTCATGCACTTGCATCAACATCATTATCAAATCTCAACTTTCGACATACACTAAATGGAAAAATGTGAAAACAGCAAAATGGAAAATCCATGTTTCCATATCACCAAAAACGCAAAACTTAAAACGGACATTTTTAAAAACTGGAAATGGCCATGTGTAAAATATGAAAATTCAAAAACTTCAAACAGACATTGTTTAAAAAGTGTCATCAGCAAACTGGAAAAATCGATATCATCAAAAACGCAAAACTTGAAACGAACATTTTTAAAAACTGTAAATTGCAAATTGGCAAATGACAGTGTGTGGAATTCATCATGTGTAAAATGAAAAAATCAGCCATCAACATCACGATTTCTTAAAATTAAAAATAACAAATCATTGTGCTCTGGTAAACCTTTGTTTTTATTTCATAGTCATAGTGAATTGACAAAAGAAATGTAGAATACAAACAAATCCCAATTCCTCACTCCTCAATGTTTATGTCCATGCATCATCAACTTTCCTTTCATAGCACTCATGACAATTAGGGCTGCCATCCTTTCACCTACTGAGGCATCACTGGATGTGAAACGTTGTTTAGCTTTCTTCAATAACAATTTATCTGCCACATGTCTTAAACCAGGATGACTATGGCGATAAGAAAGGTCATGTTCCTTGCATGCTTGATCCAAAAGATTAATGGGTATATCACCACGTTGTAAACGTTTTTCGAGACGAGTTCCAGGGCCGCAAAAACGATAACCTGGAAGATGGATTTCGAAAGGTAGGTATTGAATCACTTTGTCAATGACGCCATTGCCAGTACAGGTCTGGCATATCCTTTTCCATCGATGGTAAAAAGGTTTGGTCTTCCTCTTCCTCTGTGGACGATGTTTGTGTTTGTTGTTGTTGTTGTTGTTGTTGCTTTTTCTCGCCATGACACCCGTGGAATGATTCAACAAAGTCTTTACACGGACTTTTATGATCGTGATACAGTTTCACTAGCTGGCAAGTCGCACACTGACGCATAGACGGTATTTTTGCCATGGCCAGTTGCTTATGGTGATCGTAATCCGTACAGGGTTGCAATTCACTCAACACAGGGTCTTGAGTCCATGATTTTGGTACATGTTGCCAGATTTCTTTCACTGCGTTGGCGGCCATATAATAAATGAACGACTTGGGCAGCGCCAAGAGTTCCTCTTTGGTAAAACTGTCTAGTTTCTTTTTGCACACAATGAACTTGCCGATGGCTTTGTCCGTAGCATTGCCTTTCTCCATGGTATCACGTGCTGTAGATGTTTACACGTCGCTTGTAGAAATCTCACTGGCGTCATTCACAGGTAAATCATGAGTTATAATTTTGTTCAACAACTCCCAGCAGGCATGGGTGGTTAACCAATGAAAGAGATGCCACGCATGTGATAGGGCTGTATGGGTAATGTTGCCATAGGAACAAGTATCCATGAGCGTTTGCAGGGAGGGGCAGCCCAACTCCATGAGGTCGATACATTGGCAGTAAGACGCCAAAAATGGTTGCAAACATTGACGTTTTTCATTACCTTTCACAAATACCACATTGGCCGAGGACAAGTGTGCTTTCATGACCACGTCCAAATATTTATAGGAAATGGTTCCTTGATTCCAGTCTAGTTGCCTATGATTTTCAATCCACTGGGTTTGTTTACGGTCTTTTTCACACAACAAATCAAAAGCATGGGGTGGTTTAAATAGCAAATGCGTAGCTTGCGATATCCAAAACGTGGTACAATCGATCATGGCCACTTGTTTAAATATAAATTTGTTGTCACCAATTTTAAACCCTTGGCAATCCACAATGAGTGTGCGCAACATGTTGACGCTTGCCTGGACCAAGTTCAACTGACGACTGACGGACGATCAGGTGTGATCATGGCATGGACTTACCTGCCATGCTAGTTTCAAATTGAGGTTAGGGTAGGACAGGGGGACATGCAAAAATAAGAATTTAAGAATTACATCATTTTATTATCAGAACACGTCTTACAGGCTTTTCTCATTTTAGGATAAGGACGATAGCAACTGATACAACAATATAGTCTCTTGTGTTTGTAACGTCCATAACACCGATGATGTCCCAATGTCTCTAAACTAGGCGTTTTTGATGGTGAGCTGCTCACCGAAGCACCATGGATGCCATACGGTCCACACGTATCATAACTTGTTTTTTTTTTCATCACCCAGAGTCACAAGTGAGGGATAGCTTGAATGACAGGGTATATTTCCCACTTTCATTCTGCATAGGTAGGGGCAGGTGGGTGACCAGCGCTGATGTTCCTGCATGGGTTCATCGCCCTCCTGCCATTGGTCTATGATGATGGGACAAAAGGCACATTTCACTTCATCTCTTGTTTTTAAATAGTAGAATCCAGCAGCCGCCAAGGCTTGAGGGTTTATGAAAGGCACTGGCCACGTGGCAAACGTCTTGAAACGTTGTTCCTCAGAGTTTAAATTCATGGATGTGACGTCTCTTGAGGCTTTAAAGCAAGACATGACTGAGCGGCTTGACGTGGGTTGAGCTGTTATTTATACACTCGTCACTTGGTTGGACAGTGGATAATAGTTGACTTGTTTGTGGTGAATAATCAAACAGTAGGCCGTCGTATTGGCTGGTACATTGTCATGCGTTTCAAAATCTAGTCGAATATCGATATTGGATGGCTTGACAGACTCTTCCAGGTAAGAACAGTCAAAGACAATCAGTGGTGCTCTTGCCTTAAACGCTTGGGGTAGTAGCATGGGGCCGTTCTCTTTTTGATAATACGACCATCGAAATTTAGAAAACAAGTCGTACAGGGGGCCAAACTTATTTTTTGAAAAATCCAAATCCAGTCCTTCATAGGGAAACACAGCTCCGTTGAGGAAAAGACGTGCATTTCTCAATTGCAGGTGATCAAATTGCGTGGCATCTTTGGTTTGTTGATACTTGCGATTCGTTTGAAAACCCACGATCAGGTAGAGAGGTCTCTCTGTATAGCGAGCTGTTTTTACAGACCAACTGTGTGTGTTGGTGGTGGGCAATAGCGGATACTCATGGAGTGCCCAGTTTCTAAATTCCATGGGTAGAGGCATATCTCTCTTTACCATTTTGAGTATGTCCAGTTTTTTGCTATCGTTAAGGGTCACATGGGGGACTTTCCATAGCAAGCGTTGTAGTTGAATTTTTGAATCGATGGGGGCATTGTCGGCTCCCTTGAGTGCAATATTATCACTCCTGTCTCTCACTAGATAAAGCACTTGCCTTGCATTAACCACAATGCGTTGGTGATCTTCGGCAAAGCCTAAAATCAGTTTAAGAGGTAAATATCCAGTAAAGGTTCCATCGGTGTGTACCATCCAGTCATTGGTCGAGTCAGGACACCAACCTGCCATGCAAAGTGTTTTACCTTCTTCCTCACTATAAGAGGGGTATAGTTTCATGACACTGGAAATGCCCACATTTCGAGTGCTATCCACCACGATATCGTTAATGACATACCGCACTTCAGAAAACAGAAAGGCCAAACCATGGTTGGCCAACTTGGATGTGGTGGGTGTAGAGCCATCGGCTTTGGTGAGCCGACCTTCAATCTGAATAACACTTTCATGCGGTAGGGTGTAAATATCTTGGTTGTTGATAACAAATTGAATTTCATCATTGTTATTGAGTCCAGGTGTTTGAGCTTGATAGGAATGGAGATCAATTCTTACCACTCCTGGTTGCTCCTCGATGTGGTTCGCTATCTCTAGGATAGAATTCATTATGAGGGTTGACGTGGTAACCCAAATGCTGTAAAATCTGCTTGTCTTGAGATGTTAACGTGTATTCACGTGGCAAACAACTAACACTATTCCTAGACGGTGTTGTTGCTTTATACACAAACTTCATAGTGGCTTTAGCACCAACTTGTAAGTCACTGGTGTGGTAGAATCTAGATCAATGAGTTGTTGATCTCTATTGATCAGTCTTAATGTTATATTACTAATACTATCGACAGCCACAGCATGAAAAAGCACCACTGGAGGGTTTTCACGAATAATATACCCATTGGGCGATGTCACAATAAAGTCATAAAGCGAATGCGATGGTTCTTGATTGGTGTACACTTGGCTAATAATATTACACGTCACCGACACATGATGGTCCTGAATGAATTTCACTTCATGGTCCGATTCATGTTTTTTGTTGGACTCCAACACACGTGGTTTAAATCCTAGTAATGGGCCAATGGAATCGGGGTGTGTTTTAAAGTCAATGTTGAAGGTAGAGAAAATACTGCAGCGATGAGTGTTGGTATTGCCTACTAGTTCAAACTTGTGCGTTCCGTCGAGAAATGACTTTAAACCATATTGATTGATCAACACCACATAAATGTGTTCATAAATGTCATCGATCGTGTATCCACCAGAGTTCAAGGTGAGCACAGAATCATCATAGTAAAACTTGTTGTTCACATTTTCACGTATGTTGTATATTCGATTGTACGTTTCAAGAGAAACAAGTCCTAAACCATAGGGTTTTTCACTCAATTCGATAGGCGGGTAAAAGTCTAGGCTGACTTCAGGTCCACGTCCATGCACTGTAAACGTTTTACTTTCTGCCGACATACTGGTGGCGTTTTTGCTTATGCAGCGTCTTATATAAAAAAATTAAACACAAACGTCCACACTGTTGGCTGTTAAACGTTTGCTCACGTTTCACATTATAATATATCTTGATCCTGTTTCCAAAATAGGTCACTCGTTCCATGGGCGGAGGCAAATTCCCAAAACTCTCAAAGTACCATACCATGGATCCCTCTTTGACATAAGCTACATAATGCGTTCCTGGTCCTCGGTGGTCATCCAAATTGACAACAGCACATTCCTGTTTCCAGGGTCGTGGGGGTAATTGGTTTCGCATTAACACACCTCGAAAATGAGAAAGCTTTAGTTGTTTAGCATAGCTTTCCACTTGTTGATGCGTCAGGGCATGTCTTGCTATGGCTGAGGTTATTTTTTTTTTTTTTAATATTTCGAAATGGTGAAATCCCAAATCCTTGTTGATAAAAGGCTGGCTTTAAATTGGCATTTCTAGCCCCCATGGCAATCGCTTCCATCGTTTCATTGTGTCGCTGACTTTCTTTGAGTTGTTGCTTGCCCTGCTGCGCGGCGTTAATGGTTTTCGCCACTGCACTGGCACCGCCCAAAAGTGAACCTAGAGCAGCCAACCCGGCAAATAATGCAGGTAAAAATCCCGCTCGTTTGGGGACGGGAATCACTCGCCCTTGGTTTGAAACCTGTCGCCGACGTTTTGGAATAACATGTCTCTGTGCTGCTCGAAGGGCTTTCCTTATGGTCAATACATTATTTTTTCTTTTTTTCTTTCGCAAGGGCTTGTCCTCGAATGTTGTAAGCCCAGGCTTTGCCAAGGACAAAGTCCTTTTTTTAGTCTTTCTCACTGCATACCTTTGTTTCACCATGATGATAATGACCAACAACCTTTCACAAGAAAGTTTAAATCACAACTAACGTCAGATGGTTATTTCATGGCTGTATATTCCAATTCCACATAAAGTGGGAAGTCGTTTATGGTTTTTCCCGCTTGCTTTTCATCCCATGTCAACATGAGATAAAAGGATAATTCGTCACCTGCATTGACCATTTCATGGTTATGAAGCAACATCCTATGACCATTTATCTTTATTTGTAAATGGTTCTCATCAGGTATGGCATATTTGATGTGAATGGTTCCATCATAGTGTAATCGATAGTGGCTTAATCCTGAAGCAAGCACATAGGTCAAGTGCTGATCATGGACTAGCGGTAAATGGTTTCTCTCATTCAAAGGTTTTTCATTTGTCAGATACACTAAAAACACAGATGGGGTAACTTTATAAAGCCTTTTCATTTCATGGGTCACGTAACGCTTGGTACAAACATCGTCTTCGTCTTGTGGGTCTTCCACGTGAATAATCCGATGGTGATTAGCGCTATAGCCATTCACCATAAGCTGGGGCACTTTGTCATAAAACTCATACACTTTGTTATCCACATACTTTTTCGTAGTAACGTCTGTAGACACTTGAGGATGTTTTACATGGGTTAACCGCTTTCCCTTAAAGTCATAATCTCCCTGTTTTGAGCGTGGCACTACTGACCTATCCACATAGTGTTTATTAGCAGGATCTGTTTCCTGTTTAGGATCATGTATGGGGACAGGCCTAGCTTTGGCCATCAACGCACGTCCAAAGACATCCATCGTCAACCTGTAGTAGCAGTCTACTGTTTCTATGACAAGGTTCGGTGTCCTGTATATAGACAGCCGGCTAGCCTGTCTAAGCCTTAGTTGACATGAAGATTATTAAGCAGCAAGAGTCATTCCCCGTGGGGGACATGGTTTCCCATCTCTGTCCCACATCACGTGAACAACGCCATGGTTCACTGTTTCCATCTTCCATTCGCTGCATCATTGTGGGGCCTTCCGGCTGTGGAAAGACTAATCTTTTGCTAACGCTCATTACAGCGTCCAATGGTCTGCGTTTTCAAAATATTTATATTTTTGCAAAATCTCTCTACCAACCCCTCTACGTGTTTCTGGATCAAGTCATGTCTGGATTACAAAAAGAGAATATGGGTTATTTTACATTTTCCATGCAAGAAAATGTGATTTCACCGGATGAGGTAAAGCCTGATTCACTCATGATTTTCGATGATGTATCCACTGAACGTCAAGGCATCATTCAAAGCTATTTCAGCATGGGTCGACACAAACATATCGATTGCTTCTATCTTGGGCAAACGTATTCTAAAATGTCCAAACAGTTGATTCGTGACAATGCCAATGTCATTGTTTTATTTCGTCAGGACGAGAGGAACAGTCGTCACATTTATAATGAACATGTGAATCCGGATATGACCTTTCAAATGTTTACAGAATTGTGTGCCAAGTGCTGGAACACTCAACGTCATGCCTGTTTAGTGATTGACAAACAAAGTGAACTCAACCAAGGACGGTATCGCTTAGGGTTTGATCATTTTATTGCTATTTAAGGCCTTGTCTCATTCCCCGGCAAGTCATTTGCCAAGACACCATGGCGTTAGCAGAGAGTCAATTAAAAAAGCATATTATTAGAGCAAAAAATACTATTCGCCAAAAGTTTCGTCAATTGAAACAATCACGTGCCAATCATGCTTTGTTTATTCAACAACATTTAGCACCTCCGCTAAAAGCCATGTTGAAACCCTCTTTCAAGCCATCTGAAACGCTACCCACCGTTTCACAAGCCACGCAGACGCTGCACGAGGACCCTGAGGAAGAGGAAGAGGAACAGGAAGATTTGACTAGTGTTAGTGAAGTTGAGGATGAGGAGGAACAAGTGTTTACGCCTCAAAAAAAGGCCGCACCCCTTGCAGAGTTTTTGAGAAAAAAGAAATCCTTGGCCATGGTCGAAACACCTTGCCCTTCCAGAGCGTCTCCGTTTTCACAACTCTTGGCCACCCCTCAACATAAAGCTCAACTGAAAACCATTTTAATAAAATATTATGGATCAACATTGGAACCCTATTTCACCGATCTATTTATTGGAAACACAGATACCACGTATGGTGTTCGCTATGAGGATGATAGTTTTAAAATTGGCGATTCATCCATTAAATTTGCTCGTACTAATGCTGTCATTAAAAACATCAACTATAAATTAACGCCAGGACTGTTAAAGCTGCTCTTTTCTCGGACCCCCTCTTCCCATGATTATACGTCAGAGGACCTTGACAAATATAAATCCATTTTATTGGATACCCATGCTCACAAAAGACAGTATGATCCCACGCAACAAGTGAATGCCAATATATCTCAAAAATATAAAACCATCATTGCAAAAATGTTTCCCACTAGTCAAAGTACTCGTCGTAAAGCATCCGCTTCGGGAGTGACATTTAAACCATTAAAACCCCTTGTGGATGTTACCTACTGGCACAATCCCAATAAGCTCGTCCAGCGGCTACAGTTGTTGCATGCCTCACGTCAAGCTGGCCATACCGGTCACGATTGGGAAATTCAAGAAATTGAACAAGAACTTCGAAATGCCAAAATTATTGTTTAAGCCCTCACCCATTAAAATGGGTATTGCTCACGAGTTGCATCGCCCAGCTAGGCGTCACTATCCGCGACTCAAGGTGATTTCACGAGGTGTGGATGAACTTTGGCAGGCTGACTTGGTTGAAATGATACCCTATGCTAGCGTTAACGACGGTGTACGCTATATGTTGACCGTCATTGATGTCTATTCCAAAATGGCCTTTGTTGAACCTGTGCGTCGCAAGTCTGGCCCACTAGTTACCAAGGCCTTTCAACATATTATTCAACACTCCAAACGTCAACCTCAGCTGCTACAAACCGACCAGGGGAAATAATTTTTCAACAAGGACTTATCCAGTTTTCTCAAATCTAAGGATATTCACCATTACACCACGTACAGCAACCTCAAAGCCAGTGTGGTCGAACGGTTCAACCGATCATTGAAAACCCATATGTGGAAAGCGTTTACCGCTCAGGGCACCTATCGCTGGTTGGACATGTTACCTGAGCTAGTATCACGTTACAATTACACCAAACATAGAACAATTGGGACCAAGCCACGTCTCGTGACTAAAAATATTCAGCGATTGGATAAACTGTTTAACCCCATAAAAACAGCCGATCCTAAACGTCACCGACTGAACATTGGGGATTTTGTTCGTGTGAGCAAATTTAAGTCTGCCTTCAATAAGGGCTACACGCCACAGTGGGGGACTGAACTATTTCGAATTCGTCGAGTCAACTTGGACACTCCAGTCACCTATTTACTCGAGGACCTCAACCGTCAACCCATAAAAGGTAGATTTTATCTCCATGAACTTCAGAAAACATCATTTCCTCAGCATTATCTTGTGGAAAAAGTGTTGAAACAAAAAGGAAATAAACTCTACGTCAAATGGTTAGGGTTTAACTCTACGTTTAACTCCTGGATCAATAAATTACATGTTGTGTGAACCTGTGTACTTTTTATTTATTCACCCATGTTGTACACCACCTATAGCTCTATGTGTACAGCGCTCCGCGCTTCGTGCATATTCATACATGTTTGTCTTTCCCTTTCCTCCTGTGTTCTCTCATACATTACCCCTCCCCTCTCCCTCCCTTCACCTCCCACCACTGCTGTTTGCAGCTCTTGCCTATCTATTGGTTGTGACATCATTCCCACAAGTTGCATCATACTTTTTACTGATTCAGCGATTCCCACGCTTTGAACATTCTCTTATCAGGCACGTGGACAGCTAACGTCCCAGGCGAACACCTGTGCCGGATCAAATTTCACGTCAACTTGCATTTTGTCACGTACGAAGCAAAACAGGATGTGACTTGTTAACAGTTATCGCGCACGTGGACAGCTAACGTGTCAGGCGAACACCTGTGAAAGATCAAATTTCACATGGACTTGCATTTTGTCACGTACGAAGCAAGACAGGATGTCACTGGTTTAGCGTGCCTGTGGTTTCACACATGTGTTCACATGCCTTTCGCACTTCCCTGCCACCACAATGGTCAGATTATTTCATCTTGAAGCGTCATGGTCATTTTTCCATTGCACTTTTTGTCAAGTCAGATCAACGCCTTCCAATAAGCTCAAATGACCTTCACCTCCTGCTCCTCGACAAGTTTGTTTTCTCTACTCGCTTCGACCAACATAGAACCAAGTTCTCATTACCGTTTACACGTTAAAGGTAAAATGTGTGAAAAAACGCACGCTCGCTCTGTCATACACCGACCCGCCGAAATAACGATTGTTCTATTGAATACAGCCACCGTGGTCAGCAATAGGTTCGTTGAAACACACACATCCAGCAGTATCGTCTCTCTCAACCACCACGCTCCATGAAAATTATAAACAGGTATCGGTAAAGAATTTTTTTTCAACATGTTTGGCGTTAGGCCCTATGTCAAATTGTCAAACATAGTTTCTAAAAGGGGGCGTTAGCCCGAGTCCTAGGACACCTCGTACACGTCTCTAGCATTATTGGTTTGTGAGATATCGACAAAAATCACAAAAAACACGTGTTTACCTCAAAATCGAGTTTCCAAATTTTTTTAAAAAATATAACGAGTGGTCCATAGCAAAGAGGACGTCACTCCGAGTCCTTGGACCCGTCGTACACGCCTCTAGCATACTTGGTTCGCGAGATATAGCAAAAAGTTTAAAATCACGTTTTTACCCCAAAAAGACCGTGTTTCCAGATTTTCACCTTTTCGACACCGACATTCCCGTAAAGAGCACGATGAGACGAAAAAAACGAATCCAAGCACGCCCTCCTAGCATGACTCCTTCCATTCCAAGGTCGCAGGGGCTCACCACTTGCTTTTGTAAGCAGCTCCCGTGTTACCCCACTACTACAGGTTTTCATCCTAGAGACTTAAAATTTATTTTGGGGGTAGAGGGGGTAGGGACCATTGATTTACGTAAAACATTTTTTTTTGTAGAGTTCCTAGTTTCCGAAATATAGAATTTTCAAAATTCGAGTGTTTTCAAAAAAACATAAAAATTAAAAAAGTTTTACTATAGAAAATAAAGGTCATAAAGACCATTCGTTTGAACCATGGCACAACGTTCTATCATCTTTGGTTTTCAAACTATTACCTATTTCCGAAAACGAAAATTTTCAAAAAAAAATTCAAAAATATAACGAGTGGTCCATAGCAAAGCCCCCGTCAGCCCGAGTCCAACAACACTTTATTCGTGAATATCCGACCACTGGTTCGGGAGTTATCGGCTTAGACTCACGCGGCGGCCATGACACTCGGAGGAACTCCTACTACCCCCCTACTATGGGAAGATAGAACTATACTGAACCGGTGAGATCCAGAGATGACCAGGATGACATAGCAGTATGAACAAGCGAGCTGCAGACCACCACAGTTTTCGCCGTAACATAACGTTGCAAGCTACTACAAGAGAAATTCACGACATGGAAGTGATTTCTCATGATGGAAGGAACTATGCAAACTACCAACTTCAAAGAACATCTAGATCTGAGAAGAAGAAGACGAGCGGATTCGTGATGGGGACGGTGAGGAACCCAGGACTGGTGGACGCGAGGCAAGCAGAGCGGAGGAGAGATCGTGTCATCATCCTGTACGAGAGAAGTGGGTCAACAAGCGGGGAGCCAGCTGGTAACCTGTTTCGAGACTGCACACCAGGCCGTTCACCTTTACTGCAGTCCACTCAAGGCCGAGGTGACATAATGCAACCAGTTTGGAGCAGCACGCAGCATTCCAGCAACCGCACGGTGAGGTTACGAGGACACAGGAGTCATCAGGTCTGGCACCAACGATCTCAGAAAGAAGGTAGAAGAGTGCATTTTTCATATCTGTAGTTAGACATTGTTCACGTTATTCCAGAATATTGACCAACATATTTGCATTTATAACCTATGTTATTGTATTGTCTTGAAAGTTTAGGTAATTTTAGTAATTGCGATAGTTATTTTCATACGTCACTTGGACGTATTTTTAAGTCTTGATCGATTATAATAGACATCGTTAGTATTTTTCATTGTCATTTTAGAGCGTTAAAATTTTGCTTACGAACGATTTCGTTGCGATTGCGAACGTATACTCCGTTGGAGAACTCCGTAGATTTGAAGTAATGTTAGTGAACTTTGTATATTTGTGGAAATATTGAAGAACGATAATATATATGTATTGAAGTATGAGAATTGAAGCACAACTTTGTGATAAATAAATAAATAATGTATCAGAGAAATATATAGTCTTGTGTTTGACGAAAGTAAATAGTTTATTACTTGTGAGAAAGAAGGGGAGGACAGAGAATCCTGTAAGTAAAGACTTTATTCATTTCAAGAACGAAATAAGATGTATAAAACGAAATAGTTGACAGGAGTGTTCAATATTGGCAGTATTAAACGTAATTATAGTCAGCCTTGAAAACGGCCTTTGAGGAACAGATGCCAGTCCTGTGTGGTACAAGTCAGCCCATGCAAAGCAGGTGGATGTAGCCTTAAATGAGAGCTGCAGGATTATCACAGGTTGCTTGAGGCCAACTCTCATCAGTAAAGTGCACTATATTGCAGGGATTGCTCCACCTGCCATCAGAAGAGAAGTGGCTGCAAACAACGAAAGAAGTAAATCATCTGTTATGACCTCACACCCACTCTTCGGATATCAACCTGCTGAGAGGAGATTGAAATCGAGAAAGAGCTTCCTAACAACTACTCAACCATTACAAGGAACAGCAGCAACAGCTCGAGTGGCCGTGTGGAAGGAGAGGACCATCAATCTGTCTGAATGGATGGAACCAAAGGAATCTCTACCTCCTGGTCACACAGAGAACTGGCTAATCTGGAAGTCTCTGAACAGACTGAGGGTGGAAGTTGCAAGATCCAGGGACAACTTATATAAGTGGCATTTTCCGACCAAGACAGTCCTGTGTGATTATGGCGCAACTCAGACAACACAACACCTCTTCTCCTGTCCATTGTGCCCGTACAGCTGCACAATGAATGACTTGACTGAAGCTAATTCAAGTGCTATCGAAGTGGCTAAGTTCTGGGCAGAAACTGTTTGAAGTAGTCTGTTCAACACATACTTTGTACTTCTGACACGAATAAATAAATAATATTGGCAGTGAAGTAACTCTTGTATGCTAGAAATTAATGACATTGTAAAACCCAGAATTTGATGTATGGAAAGGAACAGTATGCGATAGTTGAAGGCATAACTGAACGAGAAACGTTATTATAAAATGTTATGGATGTATATTTATCATAAAACGATACTGTAAGATGGAAGGAAAGGTATAAACATTTATTGTGAAGATAAACGTGAGGGAAGGTTATTGCTATTTTTATAACAGACGCAAGCAGACTTGAAATTCAGAATTAAGCGATAAATTGTAACAAGGTAATATGTGAAGCGAAGGAGGAAGTATGTGGAAAGTATTTGAACATAGCACGAGATGTATAATCGATAGAGGAGTTTGTAGGAGGAAGTGAGACGTATTCATGATCGTTGTTGCAGTTGTAATTTCTTGTAGGAATACTAAATATCATACTTTGATGAAATTAGTTGATATGGAACGGTAGAAGTTTTGTGAACGTGCTAAGAGAAGAAAGATTGATGAAATGCATTTGTATTGATGAATGCGTAACTAGAGACGCGATAATATGCAACGTGAGTTTATGAATAAAGGTTCTGTAATATTTTGTGGTGAGTAAGAGAAGTCATGATATGAATTTGGAGAAGATAGGAGTGTGGGAGTGAGGATTCATGCCAGACACACTCGGTATTTGGTTGAAGAGCTTATCTGAACAGTCGTGCATTGTTAGTTTGTTTTATTATTAATTTTTGAAATACCAGAGTCGTACACTTTAGTGATGAAATATTAACTTCACTGTTTGTATTCATGATCCACATGGAATTGACACACAAACACCTATTTTGACTAGTTTATTGTGTGAAATACGGAGAAAGATGGTGATACACGTAAAGAAAGATGATGAGACAGGAGGAAAGTGGTGGAATGAACTCTAATAAATTAGAGACAGTTGTTTTTATATCGTGCGGGACGCGATCATGTATAAAATGTAAATACGTTATTATTCTAGTATTAATTATTTCTTTTATTATATTTAAGAACTTAAGATCTAAATTTGAAGACTTTAACGATTGTATTACGTAGGGAGAATGTTTGTTATGATGAGCGTTAAAGCATAACTTCAGTAAACAATTAGGACAGACACTACTGTCATTAATTAAACTATGTGTTTATGTAAATATTATCAAGCAAGAGATACATGTTGTATTCGTGTAAAGATGCAAGAAATGCACTTATTAAGCGCATCAGGCCTAAGTGAGGCACAGATAAATATTTTATTTTATTCTTAGTGAAGGGAACATAATTTTGATCATGTTATATTCTTTATTGTAAATAAATGGCAAGAATACTTTTTATTCTTGCTGAGTTTTTTTAAAACTGTTTCTTTGATTCAACGCTTAATTACACTAGAACGATACCGCTAGCTAGATGCAGACAGATGATTGACAACTTATCTTAACGCCCGAGAGTCGAGTTGCTCGTTAGTGCTCTACTTTTATTTGTTTATATTTTCTGTACAGTATGCAACTAGTTAGTAGTATAGTTAGTGATGTATATATGTGTTCCTAGGGTTCCCTAGTCATCAGTCTGGTGAGGGTTGTTCGACTCTTAGCCGGGTGTTGACATTCTCACGACCCTTTTACCATCTGTGCGGATTTGGGACTGTGCTCTAGAGGAATTTGGGCGCAAATATAACATATCTTATTGATGGTTGCCCAACTGGTGTGGCTTCGACGTTGTCGATTGCATGGGTCTATCGAATTTGTTAATTTGAATTCCCAGTGCTGAGTGTCCAGCGGTTGTGTCTAGTTTGTTACACTAGGTGATATTTCGTAATCACGGCTATTTTAAGCATGTTTGGTGTACGACACAGTCGTGTTTTGTTTGTATTTTAAATGCCGATCCCAATATAACAAGATGAGGAGATGAATTCCCGTTGTTTGATATGTGGAGTACAATTCGTTGTGAGGCATATATTGCATTGTTCCGGCGAAATACTTTTTGGTCAATTATAACGATAAATGTAAAAGTGATGTCATATTTAAATAAATTTTGGTGTGAATTAAGTGTTGAAGCAAGTTCAGTGTTAGGTATTGAGAGTGCTAGATACCGTTAGCGTTAGTATTGACGTAGGTTAGGTAGGAAAACATATCTACGGAATGCGTGAGCATATCGTAAGAAATTATAAATGTTGGTCATTCTGGAATTTCGCTGTTTTTAGTATACTAATACTTCCCATATTTTCTCATTGTATAAGATGATGTCGTCTGAGGACATGACCTATATCAGGTCGATACTGGAGCAGATGAGGACCAGTCAGACAGGATTAACTGCCGAAGTTGAAGCCCTACACACTATTACACATGAAAACACTAAAAAGATAGGGAAAGAAATTAAGGACACTACGGCAGCTTTGAAGGAAGAGAGTAAGTTGGCGCAAGAAGAGACCAAAAAAGCACAGGAGGAGATTAAAACAGCCTTAGATAAGACGCAAGAAGAAAGTAAGAAAGCACAGGAGGAGATAAAGAAAGCCCTAGAGAAGGCGCAGAATGAAGGAAGAGTATCACAGGAAATGAGTAGACTAGCTCAGGAAGAAAGTCGATTGGCGCAAGAAGAGATTAGAAAGGCACAAAGGGAAGCCAAAGATGAAGCTAAAACGGCACAGGAAAAGGCACAAGCAGATGGAGAGAAACAACTACAAGAGCTACAGCAAACTCTACAAAATAGTATGGACACTATTAAACAAGAGATACAGCACAATCTACAAAATAGCATAGATACTATAAAGGTTGACAACACAAACCATTTCAACACTATTTCAGGGTCCCAAGGTGAGTTGCAGAATCAGATGACTACCTTAAGTGGTACAGTTGGTGAGCTCCAACAAAAGGTAACAAATCAACAACAATTGATATCTGAGGGCATAAATGTTGATATAAACAAATGTATTGTTTAAGCTGTATTACAATTAAAAGAAGAGGTGTTAAAGAGTAGTAGTGAGTATATCTATGAAATGCATGGTAAGATCATGAAAGAGGTTAAAGACATAGAAAGTAAGACTAATATTCATGTAACTGGGTTGCGAGAGGAATTAACGAAACGAATAGACACTTTAGAGGAATCCCATGTTACAACAATTAGCGAAATTACGAGCAAAACGGATCGAATTAAATTTAAAGAGTTAGATAAAATTAGACAATTAGTTGATGAGGTCAACACTGAAATAGCTAAGGTCAAGTCTAAGCAAGAGAAAGAGATAGGTGATCTTAACGAACAGATGAAAGCACAGATGAGGGATACATCTAACATGAAACAAGATCTCCACGATTATTTTTAAAGAGAGAGACAGTTAACTGAGAGGAGAATTGCACAGACTAGGATTCAGCCAAGGTGAACAGGAAGAGGATAAGGAGAGCGTAGGCACTCACATGTTTAGTAGGTCATGCCATAACACTTTTGGAACGGAACACACCGAGAGGAATATAAGAGAACCAGACATGGTAGGAAGGACATATGATCAGATTCCCAGTAGGAATAATCAAAATGTGGTAGTGATTAAAAGCCATGAGGAGAAACCAGATAAGTTCACGGGGGAAGGAAACGTCACCGCCGTTGAATTTTTGAGAGACATGCGTTACTACCTGGGGGAAAATAAAATTCCTAGAGAAAGAGAGATGAGAGTAGTAGAGAAGTACTTGTCAGCAGAAGCGTTAATTTGGCATAGAGCGTTCAGATATACCTACAATACGTTCGACGAATTCGCTGAGGCATTGTTGAAACGATTCTGTAGCAAAGAGTTGCAACAAGACATCAGAGCTGAAATATATTCGAAGAAATATCCTTACTCTGTACCGACACGTTATGCGAGCTACTTCACTAATCAATTAGCCCGCTTACAACATCTTCATACTCCATTGGCAGAACCGGAGCTGATACACGTCATATCCAGACAGTTACCAGCCGAGGTTAGGAAACACCTGATTTCGTCTAATGTCAATATTTTGGAAGACATGGCTGAGTTGCTGCGACGATTAGATCACACAAGTTCCATAGCGCAATCTCAAGGACAAACCAATAGTCAGAATTCGAGAAACAGGCATGAAAACAGAGAGGTACACACAGTGTTGGTTGATCAGCAACAACAGACTGATGTAACACCAGCTAGGACAGGACCAATAAGGCATAACAACTACGGTAGGACCAGGTATGATCCAGGTTACAACAGAGCCCGAGAAGGTTGGCTTTATAAAAACCTGTACTGGAACGACAGACAGAGAGGGTCCAGATACCAAAATAACAACTACAATAACCGAGGATTTCAAAGAAATAATTATACTGACAGGCAGAATGAAGGAAGCGGCTTCGGTGGCGTAGTCTGTAGCATGCTGAGCTTCTATGCCCAAGATAGCGGGTTCAAACCCGGCCGAAGCCGTCGGATTTTTTAAGAGCGTTAAAAATCCCTCAGTATGCCTTCCTTCGGAGGGGAAGTAAAGCCGGCGGTCCCATGTCATAGATTTATGGCATGTTAAAGATCTTTCCACTAATTACACCTGTGTGAAACTAAATTGGATAGGTTAAGAATGTAAACAACGCTCTTAGGTTGCTACGTTCGTTGCCAAGAGCCGACTGCGGTGGCGTCTAGTAGCTAGTTCTGAACTAGGCCTAGTAGTCGTTGACGGTGGCGTTTGGCGGCAAAAGTAGGAACTATTTGAAAATTCAAAGTTGCAGTCCCTACTTGAATAAAAAAACAGATACACACACTAATACAGTCATCACAATTAACACCGGTTATCAGACAAATTCTACACACATCCAAAGTACACGGGGCTACATGACCGCGTTGTCGCAGCCCCTAAACTAAGGAACCAACCAACCAACCAGAATGAAGGAGATCAAAGAAGGTATTCCAGATTTAGGAACTGGAACGATGGCAACCAACAACAACAACGTCCTATGCAACAACAACAACAACAACCGAGGAACAACTATCAGAGGAGCAGATGGAGAGGCGATGGAAATGTTCAACGATATTATGAAGAAAGAGAAAGCCAGGATTACAGAAGAAATCAGAGAGACAGAGAAGAAAGAAAGGAACAACCCCAACAACAGGCGCAAGTGAGTGACGAACCTCAACCAGGAACAAGTCGTGAAGGCCAAAACCACGACAGGCCTGGACAAAAAAACGCCAATTCAGAAACGAAGGTAGAAGAAGACGTAAATCACACAATAATGAGGCATGAGATCGCCATTAACGAACTATACGAGGTCACCGATGAAGAATTGTTATACGAGAGAGAGGAGCCGAAGAAAGGAAATACAGCCAGATTACCTATTATCCATATGAAAGTAGGGGAGAACACTTTAAAAACCCTTATAGATACTGGTGCTACAGGGTCAATCATATCTGAGAGTAGTTTCCAGAAGTTAGAAGCTGAGAATTTATTAACTGCATTGCCTGTATCCACTATAAAAGTGAGAGGAGTATTTAATGACAAAACTATGAAGTGTAAAGTACAAGCATTGGTGGAATTTTATATAAACGAGCAGAGATATGGACAGGTATTCATAGTGCTCAGTCACATTAGTTTTGATGCAATACTGGGTATTGACTTTATTACAGTCAGGAGCTGTCATTGACCTAAGGAATGGAATTATCAGATTTAACAATAGCGAGGCAGAGGCTGGAACTTCAAGCTCGAAGGAACAAGAGTACTGCATGGAAGATGGTATTGAAGAAGTATTGAAGAAGGGAGATTGGAAGAGATGGTCTTGGAAATGCAAGAGGAAAGAAGAAGACGTCCAAACTATCCCATAGAAAATTTTGGATATTATCACGAAAAATTGGAGGCACAAATTTCACACTTCGCTGATATTTTTGATGACAAACCAGGGGTGATTAAAGGTTTCAAATATCAGATTCGCTTGATAGATAATGCTCCATTTCAGAAGAAACTCTATCCGATACCTAAAAATATCACGAAGAAGTTGCAGAGATTATTAAAGGCATGGAAAGGGATGGTATTTTTCAGAAGCAGGCTACTCCTTATTTAAATCCAATCACTGTGGTGAAGAAGGCATATGGAAGCTTGAGGGTTTGTTTAGATGCCCGTCAAATCAATATGTTAACGATGAAAGAACAAGACAGGCCACCGAAGATAAGGGAATTACTGAGAAAATTCCGTGGATTGACCTGTTTTTCCGTCATCGGCCTGACGGCCAGCTTTTACCAAATTGAGTTGACTGAAGATAGCAGATGCTATACTGGTTTTCTATTTAACGAAACTAGTTTTACGTTTCGTCGGGTTCCGTTTGGTTTAGTGAACTCGAGCCCAGCACTTATTAGAGCTCTCGATAATAAGCTGAGCGAAGAGGTAAAGAAGTACGTCATATGTTATGTCGACGACTTGATAATTTCCTCAGAAACGCCAGAGCAGCACTTATTGCATCTGAGAAGGTTGTTTGAAGACTTGAGAGAAGCAAATATTAAAGTCAACTTCAACAAATGTCACTTTTTCCAAGAGAAAATAAACTTTTTAGGACACACCATAGATCAATTTGGTTATCATCCAAACAATGACAAAATTGAAGTAATTTCGGAATTTCCTTGACCTAAGAAGATTAAGGATCTTCGGGCATTTTTAGGTCTTTGCCAGTTTTTGAGTAGTCATTGTCCACGTTATTCGGAAGTGATGGCTCCACTTCACGAACTCTTGAAGATAATAATCGATGGAAATGGGACACTACGGTAGAAAATGATTTTGTACAAGCTAAAGAGATGCTTAAAAATAACATTAAGCTGGAATATCCTGATTTTGAGAGGACATTCATTGTGGAAACAGATTCATCTAGGATTGGAATAAGCGCTGTATTATATCAGAAAGACTCTGAAGGGAACAACCACTACATAGCTTTTCATAGTAAGAAGCTCAGGTCACACGAGGTGAACTACTACACTTCAGAGCTGGAAGCTTTAGCTGTCATAAATGCAATACAACATTGGAAGAAGCTATTGATAGGCCAACCTATAATTATTATAACTGACCATAAGGCACTAGAATTCATGCTGAAATCTGATTTGTCTAGTGACAGAATGACTAGATGGACTATGTTCTTGCAACAGTTCAATGCAACCATTAGTCACGTGCCAGGCAAAGATAATCTGTTTGCAGATATACTGTCGAGGCATCCAACAGCCAAGACTAACGTCAGAGTTAATGTCATACAAACCGATGACGAAGACCAGGCAACATTGGACAAGTTAGCCAGAATCTTAACTTTTCAGAGGAAGGACGCATTTCTGAGAAACATGTATAAGTATTTGTCAGGAAGATTAAATGTACAGAATGCTACTTACGAGTAGATGAGAAGGAAATCTAGACTCTTTGTACTGCAAGGAGACAAGGTCTGTAAATATGTGGATGTAGGTAATACTAAGATCAGAGTAGTGATACCACCAGAATTAATTGTACCAGTTGTATGGTTAACACACAAGTCTATAGGTCATGGAGGGTTAGACAAAATCTATAGTACTGCCCAGGAAAAATTGTATTGGATTAACATGCGAGAATCCATTGCTATTGTCATACGATCTTGTGAACTTTGCCAAAAGAACAAATACAATCCAGAGTTGCTATTTGAGAAACCGAAGGCTATTATACCAACGAAGCCATTGGAATTCTTCAGCCAGGACATTTTTGGGCCCGCACCGAAAAGCCTAAGAGGGAACCAATATGTACTTGTCACCATGGATGTATTTTCTAAAATCATTATGCTAAACCCTATGCAGAAAGCAACAACAAAAGCAGTTCTGAAGCATTTAGAGAAGAACGTGATACCGAAGCTAGGAAAGTCGGAGTAATTGATAACGGATCATGGAACTCAATATACAGCTGAAGAATTCGAAGAAACTATGGAGAGATTGGATATAAGTCATATTTATAGTTCTGTGAGAAGCCCACAAACAAATCCTATTGAAAGATCGATTTTGGAACTATCGAAGTACATTCGCTCATACAGTTCTGAGAATCATGCGAATTGGGTGAAGGTGATACTACTGGTAGAATACTGCATGAATAGCACTCGTCATGAGAGTACGAATGAGATTCCCACAGTACTGCATTATAATGAGAAACCTAGAAGACCATGGGATGGAATCATAGATATCCAAGAAGATGTAGAGATACCAATGGACAGAAGGATAGAAGAGGCCAGACAACATCTCAACAAGTCCGCAGAAAAGCGATTGAAGAGAACGAGAGGCAAGCGATTCAGCAGACCACTGAGAGAAGGAGATATGGTTCTAACTAGAACAAATGTGAAGGCTGACATCTTGAAGAAGTTATTCGTCAAATTCAGTAATATTTTCAAAGGACCGTTCAAGGTAGCGAAGGTTTATGAAAATAATTGCTATGCCATAGCAAGACTGAGCGATGTTCGTATTATTGGGAAATACAATCACTCTAAGTTAAAGAGATTTTATTCCAAGATTCAATAGAAACACAATTTCGACAGCATATCTATAGTTAGTAACGATATGTAGTAACAGAAAGTCCATTCTTATATTTTCTATTAAGGTCGGATGGGGAAATGCGCTCGAAATCATGTCTACTAGAGAGGAGAAGACAGGATGAGGTATGAACTAAGGACCACCTCAGGAAAATGGCATATTTTAAATTTGGAATTTTCGACTAAATTAGCAGTCCAGATGGAAGAGAACGTTAATACAAGCATCTGGGAAAATGTTCGCCTGAAGAAATATTTTTATTTCATGTAATAATGGAGATTTTATGATCTGGTAAATTTTTAACCATGAGTGAATGAAAGAGATACTGTCCTGGAAGTCGACACTTTTAGCAAGGTTCGTGGTGAGAAACCAGTTTTTGATCCGAGGGGAGAGCGAAGGTGGACCAGAGGTCAGACGCACGCCAGTATCAAGAGTGGGAGAAGCGAACGCGTGTCTGAAGCGCGCCACTTTTTGGCGAGAACCAATAAGAAAATAGTTTGAACACTGAGGAAGGAACAAATATTAAAATCTTGATTTTAATATTTTATAAGAGTGTTACATATTGAATTCACCAGCAGAGAAAAAGAAATTTAATTGGCCAAACGGATTTTAAATTAAAAGACTGAGAGAGAAGTTATGTATGAATTTGTTAATATTCATAGCGGTTGGAGGCTAGTTGATCAGATTTGCGAGGGAAAACTAACCGAGGAGGCTAGGAGACGCTAGCAAAAGAGGCTCTTTTTACATGGACCGTCGAGAAGACAAGACGTAAATTGTATTCATTCTTCAAAAAGTATTAGACAAAGATTTTGTGAACTGGAGACTTCAAGATGAAGCAAGTAGTAATGGAAACGAACAATTAATATTACAAGTCAACAGTATTGAGAAAAGTTATTCATCGTATTTAAAAGAAGAAATCTACGACGAGATAAAACATTGAAAGTTACAGACGGAACATCGAACACGTAACTACGCAGAAGGAAAGTCTGAAGAAGGGAGACTTAATCCATTGGAAATTCAACATTATACTGAACCGGTGAGATCCAGAGATGACCAGGATGACATAGCAGTATGAACAAGCGAGCTGCAGACCACCACAGTTTTCGCCGTAACATAACGTTGCAAGCTACTACAAGAGAAATTCACGACATGGAAGTGATTTCTCATGATGGAAGGAACTATGCAAACTACCAACTTCAAAGAACATCTAGATCTGAGAAGAAGAAGACGAGCGGATTCGTGATGGGGACGGCGAGGAACCCAGGACTGGTGGACGCGAGGCAAGCAGAGCGGAGGAGAGATCGTGTCATCATCCTGTACGAGAGAAGTGGGTCAACAAGCGGGGAGCCAGCTGGTAACCTGTTTCGAGACTGCACACCAGGCCGTTCACCTTTACTGCAGTCCACTCAAGGCCGAGGTGACATAATGCAACCAGTTTGGAGCAGCACGCAGCATTCCAGCAACCGCACGGTGAGGTTACGAGGACACAGGAGTCATCAGGTCTGGCACCAACGATCTCAGAAAGAAGGTAGAAGAGTGCATTTTTCATATCTGTAGTTAGACATTGTTCACGTTATTCCAGAATATTGACCAACATATTTGCATTTATAACCTATGTTATTGTATTGTCTTGAAAGTTTAGTAAATTTTAGGTAGATTTCATTAGAAAGCTAACTATTGCAATGGGTCCCATGTTTCGACTTCCGGAAAATTTCGACATATCTTCGCGTTTCACATCCCCCAGACCCCAAAACCACCGTCAGTTCAAAAGTTTATATATAATTTATGTATATATATATATATGTATATATATATGTATATCAGTTTCTTGTGGACACGATAACTGCCGTAATTTTGCACCAATTACTTCGAATTTTTTACCGAAGATGTATACCTATAAAATCTCGATCGAGTTCGTTACTGGGCTAAATCGGTCGAAGGGGGTGAAAATGGGGGGCTTTTTTCGAAAAAGTGAAATTTCGCTATAACTCTCTTAATACGTGCAATATCGAATCCATTCAAAGTTCATAATATGTGTCGGATAAGTGCCAAAAATTTATGTCAAATAAGATTTTTGATAGCACCAACCATTGACCAAAGGGGTGGAAAAAAGTGGGTTTTTCGGGAAACATTAATCATATCTCTCTTAATAGGCACAATATCAAAACCGTACAAAATGGACAATATTCCCCTAATAATTACCTAAAACTTTTGTCTGAAAGAATTTTTGATATGACCCACCATTACGCCAAGGGACGAGAAAAATGATTTCGGAATTATAAGAAAATGTCAAGAGCTATCGGTGGTTGCCATGGCAACACTACTAAATTGATGAGGCATGGACCATCAGACGTTGCCATGACAACGCACTTGCACGAGATCAGATTCAGTATTTCCATCTGATTAAGTGGTTGGTTGGTTGGTTCTTAAGTTTAGGGGCTGCGACAACGCGGTCATGTAGCCCCGTGTACTTTGGGTGTGTGTAGAATCTGTCTGATAACCGGTGTTAATTGTGATGACTGTATTAGTGTGTGTTATCTGTTTGTTAATTTAAGTACTGCAACTAACAATTTTTCAGATAGTTCCTACTTTTGCCGCCAAGCGCCACTGTCAACGACTACGAGGCCAAGTTCAGAACTGAGCTACTAGACGCCGCCGCAGTCGGCTCTTGGCAACGAACATAGAAACCTAAGAGCGTTGTATACATTCTTAACCTATCCAATTTAGCTTCACACAGGTGCAATTAGTGGAAGGATCTTTAACATGCCATAAATCTATGACATGGGACCGCCGGCTTTACTTCCCCTCCGAAGGAAGGCATACTGAGGGATGTTTAACGCTCTTAAAAAATCCGACGGCTTCGGCCGGGTTTGAACCCGGTATCTTGGGCATAGAAGCTTAGCATGTTACCGACTACGCCACCAAAGCCGCCTGATAAAGTGGGAAGCGGCTTCGGTGACGTAACTGGTAGCATGCTGAATGTCTATGCCCAATGTCGCGGTTTCAAAGCCGACCGAAGTCGTCGGATTTTCTAAGAGCACTAGAATCCCTCAGTATGCTTTCCTTTGGAGGGGAAGTTCCAACGTTCGTTGCGAGTTGATGGTTGGGGTGGCATCTAGTAGCCAAGTTCACAGCTAGGTGTCGTTGACGGTTGTACCTGGTAGCAACATTAGGAACTACTGCTTGAAATTGACCGTCTGCAGTACTTACATGAATTAAGACTAATACAGCCATTACAATTCACACCGTGTATCAGACAGATTCTACACTCACCCAAAGTACACGGGGTTAGATGACCGCGTTGTCGCAGCCCCTAAACTGAGGAACCAACCAGAGGTAGATTTCGTTAGAAAGCTAACTATTGCAATGGGTACCATGTTTCGACTTCCGGAAAATTTCGACATATCTTCGCGTTTCACATCCCCAGGCCCCAAAACCACCGTCAGTTCAAAAGTTATATATAATTTATGTATGTATATCTATATCAGTTTATTGTGGACACGATAACTGCCGTAATTTTGTACCAATCACTTTGAATTTTTTACCGAATACGTATACCTATAAAATCTCGGTCGAGTTCGTTACTGGGCTAAATCGGTCGTTGGGGGGTGAAAATGGGGGGCTTTTTTTTTTCGAAAAAGTGAAATATTGCTATAACTCTCTTAATATGTAAAATATCGAATCCGTTCAACATTCATACTATGTGTCGGATAAAGCCCAAAAATGTATGTTTGAAGAGTTTTTTTTATAGCACCAACCGTTGACCAAAGGGGTGGGAAAAAGTGGGTTTTTCGGGAAACATTAATCATATCTCTCTTAATAGGCACAATATCAAAACCGTACAAAATGGACAATATTCCCATAATAATTACCTAAAACTTTTGTCTGAAAGAATTTTTGATATAACCCACCATTATGCCAAGGGATGAGAAAAATAATTTCGGAATTATAAGAAAATGCCAAGACCTATCAGTGGTTGCCATGGCAACACTACTAAATTGATGAGGGATGAGCCATCAGACGTTGCCAAGATAACGCACTTGCACGAGATCAGATTCAGATTTCCATCTAAGTGTGAAGCGGCTTCGGTGACGTAACTGGTAGCATGCTGAATGTTTATGCCCAAGGTCGCGAGTTCAAAGCCGGCCGAAGTCGTCGGATTTTCTAAGAGCGCCAAAAATCCCTCAGTATGCTTTCCTTTGGAGGGGAAGTTCCAACGTTCGTTGCGTGTTGCTGGTTGCGGTGGCATCTAGTAGCCAAGTTCACAGCTAGGTGTCGTTGACGGTAGTACCTGGTAGCAACATTAGTAACTACTGCTTGAAATTGACCGTCTGCAGTCCTTACCTGAATTACAGACTAATACAGCCATCCCAAAGTACACGGGGTTACATGACCGCGTTGTCGCAGCCCCTAAACTGAGGAACCAACCAAAATCTCTGCGGTAGATATAATTTTGCGTGAAGAAGTAACAGACCGTTACATAGTTGCACATCAGTGTCGAAACCTAGCATAAGGACAGTGTGACCACAAGTATAAAAATGGACCCCAAATGACAAGAAGGTTACCGTTCCCATAAGACAATAAAATGTTTAAAATAAGCATAAAATGACGAAAAACAAAGTTAATTAAGCTCCAATTATAAAATACCTTCTCGCATTAAATGAGGTCTGATCCTTCTACGAAAATCTGCATATTCTGCCTATTTTCGCCTATCCCCAAGTTTGTCCGGTGAAATCTACCTCCGCCTTCCGGCGTGCCGAGAGGACTTTTTAGTAATTGCGATAGTTATTTTCATACGTCACTTGGACGTACTTTGAAGTCTTGATCGATGATATTAGATATCGTTAGTATTTTTCATTGTAATTTTTAGAGCGTTAAAATTTTACTTACGAACGATTTCGTTGCGATTGCGAACGTATACTCCGTAGATTTGTTGTAACATTGGAGAACTCCGTAGATTTGAAGTAATGTTAGAGAACTTTGTATCTTTGTGGAAATATTGAAGAACGATAATATATATGTATTGAAATATGAGAATTGAAGCACAACTTTGTGATAAATAAATAAATAATGTATCAGAGAAAGAATATAGTCATGTGTTTGACGAAAGTAAATAGTTTATTACTTGCGAGAAAGAAGGGGAGGACAGAGAATCCTATAAGTAAATGGATTATTCATTTCAGGAACGAAATAAGATGTATAAAAAGAAATGGTTACAGGAGTATTCAATATTGGCATTGAAGTAACTCTTGTATGCAAGAAATTAATGACATTGCAAAACCCAGAATTTGATGTATGGAAAGGAACAGTATGCGATAGTTGAAGGCATAACTGAACGAGAAACGTTATTATAAAATGTTATGGATGTATATTTATCATAAAACGATACTGTAAGATGGAAGGAAAGATATAAACATTTATTGTGAACATAAACGTGAGGGAAGGTTATTGCTACTTTTATAACAGACGCAAGCAGACTTGAAATTCAGAATTAAGCGATAAATTGTAACAAGGTAATATGTGAAGCGAAGGAGGAAGTATGTGGAAAGTATTTGAACATAGCACGAGATGTGTAATCGATAGAGGAGTTTGTAGGAGGAAGTGAGACGTGTTCATGAACGTTATTGCAGTTGTAAATTCTAGTAGGAATACTAAATATCATACTTTGATGAAAGTAGTTGATATGGAACGGTAGAAGTTTTGTGAACGTGCTAAGAGAAGAAAGATTGATGAAATGCATTTGTATTGATGAATGCGTAACTAGAGACTCGATAATATGCAACGTGAGTTTATGAAGAAAGGTTCTGTAATATCTTGTGGTGAGTAAGAGAAGTCATAATTTGTATTTGGAGAAGATAGGAGTGTGGGAGTGAGGATTCATGCCAGACACACTCGGTATTTGGTTGAAGAGCTTATCTGAACAGTCGTGCATTTTTAATTTGTTTTATTATTAATTATTGAAATACCACAGTTGTACACTTTAGTGATGAAATATTAACTTCAGTGTTTGTATTCATGACTCACATGGAATTGACACACAAACACCTATTTTGACTAGTTTATTGTGTGAAATACGGAGAAAGATAGTGATAAACGTAAAGAAAGATGATGAGACAGGAGGAAAGTGGTAGAATGAACTCTAATAAATTAGAGACAGTTGTTTTTATATCGTGCGGGACGCGATCATGTATAAAATGTAAATACGTTATTATTCTAGTATTAATTATTTCTTTTATTATATTTAAGAACTTAAGATCTAAATTTGAAGACTTTAACGATTGTATTACGTAGGGAGTATGTTTGTTATGATGAGCGTTAAAGCATAACTTCAGTAAACAATTAGGACAGACACTACTGTCATTAATTAAACTATGTGTTTATGTAAATATTATCAAGCAAGAGGTACATGTTGTATTGGTGTAAAGATGCAAGAAAGACACTTATTAAGTGCATCAGGCCTAAGTACGGCACAGATAAATATTTTATTTTATTCTTGGTGAAGGGAACTTAATTTTTGTCATGTTATATTCTTTATTGTCAATAAATGGCAAGAATACTTTTTATTCTTGCTGAGTTTTTTTAGAACTGTTTCTTTGATTCAACGCTTAATTACATTAGAACGATACCGCTAGCTAGATGCAGACAGCCGATCGACAACTTATCTTAACGCCCGAGAGTCGAGTTTCTCGTTAGTGCTCTACTTTCATTTGTTTATATTTTCTGTACTGTATGCAACTAGTTAGTAGTATAGTTAGAGATGTATATATGTGTTCCTAGGGTTCCCTAGTCATCAGTCCGGTGAGGGTTGTTCGACTCAGCCGGGTGTTGACATTCTCACGATCCTTTTACCATGTGAGCGGGTAGGGACTGTGCTCTAGAGGAATTCGGACGCAGTACCATTTCTAAGAAAACTAAAAAAGATATGTCCACAAATTTTTTTTGATGTATCAACATCATCCTAATGAGCAGTAATAAGACGGGATATCCCCTTTAAATAATATAATTACAAATTGAAATATAAATATGTTTCGACATTATTTTGATTAATACATTGTACCTTAAAAATATTCATAGTGGCATAAGTATTTCGTTTTTGTCAATAATTCTTCTAATTATTGCAAATAATGATCCAAACAGTAATCTTTAAAGATTTAAATTGGCTAACCCGAACAGAGTTTGAGTAAAGTGCACCAAAAATGTGAAGATTTAACCCGGGCGATAAAGGCAGGTCTTTCTTACCTTGACAGTTGTTACGTTGTCTTTCCTTAACAACCTGATGATTCTATTTGTCACCCCCTGTATATTAGGCAGAAGGGCTTTATGGTCGGGCCGATCTTTGTTTTTTCAGCAGTTCTCCGCCTATGTTCTTTATTCCGCATGATCCTATTTATCTGTCCTTTGCTGGATCCATTAGCTAGGAGCGCATTCCAAACACGATATTTCTCTTCATTTACGCTATCTTTATCGCAAATACGGTTGGCCTTGGTGGGGAGTGTCCTAGCTACCATTTCCTTCTGCGACGGTGGATGGCTTGAGTTTGCATGTAGATACCGATTGGAATGGGTGCCTTTCCTATAGACTCTGTCTCCGAGCATGTTGTCTGTTCGTTTATAGACCAGAACGTCTACTAAGGCCAGTGGATTATTTTCATCTACTTCCATTGTTAAGTTGATGTACAGATGTCTCCTGCACATGAAGTCTAGGAATTCCTGAAGTGAGTTGCGTCCATGTTCCCATATCAAAAAATCTCGTTTTCGCATCTGAACAAACACTCAAGTATCAAAGGCCTCTTACTCTAATTTGCCATGCAAATGTTGGCCAATAATGGAAAGAAGGGGGACCGCATGGCTGCTCCTCCAAATGTTGAAGGATCTGCCCATTGAGGATGAAGAATATTGTGTTTAGTCAGTGTTCAACTAAGTCCGTGAAACCGTCTGTGGCTGTAAGCTTTTACGTGATTATCTGTGTGGCGCCATGTACAGGAATCTAGGTAAATAAGGACTCCACATCAGGACTTGCCAGTAGATCGCCGTAACTCAAGTTTATACTGGCTATGATATCCACGAAGTGTTGGGAGTTTCTGACGTGCGAGTTTGGCGGAGGGAATAATGGATGCAGGACCTGCTTCTAATATTTAGCAAGAGCGTGAGTTGGGGACACAATGGCGCTAAATTTTGGCCTCAGGGGCACATCGGTCTTTTGTATTTTAGTTAGGCCGTAGTACGTTGGAATTTTTGAATAGCGAGGTTGTAGGGATTTCTAGTTGTCCTGTAATTGATGAATACTTAATTAGCCGCGTCTTCGTCTTCTGTATTTTCTCTATGGGGTTCCTTGTTATCACCTTATAAGCTGCATCTGATCTGCGGGCCTGGCCTGTTTGATGTCCTGAGAGGCCTCAGTTGTAATTTATTCTGTTTCGAAGGCTGGTAGATAACGAATGGAAGCTTCTAGCCCGCAGGTAATATCTTCCGTAGGAAGACGTCTCGGCATGACGGCGAAATGAAGTACATTGCTTCAGATATAGTGTGTGGTAGTTTTGTACAGAGGAATGCATTGATTACATCAAGATTAGGATTTATGAAGTATTGCATTAAAAGTGTCAAAAGACCGATGACCCAAACAAAACAAAACACGGTATTGTATTCTTGTCACTCATTATTTCAGCCACCTCTATGAAATCTCACCCAATTAATCTCATGAATAGACTCATTTTCATGATTATTGGCGGAGATCAAGCAGTCTTCTAAAGGGTGGAGGAATGACCACCATGTCCTTTACGGCACCCGGTATGTAAAAAATCTAACGACTTTGGAGCGGAAGATTTTGGTTGCTGATATACGATCGAAATACACTTATGCTGTCAGAACTATGAATCCAAAATCTCCGATATGACACCCGTGTATTATTGTTTAATTTTCGGCCTGTATCTAGAACGTATTAATGGCGAGTGGAAACAACGTCAGTTACCGGTACTTCTTGGAGGCAAGTTTTCTGGTATTGGTTTTAATAAAATTTCTCCCAATTATATTTACACTTCTTAGATCTCTAAGATTCTATTATTCTTCGTCCGTGATAATGTACCACACTTAAAACTGTCACTACTAATATTTCAGGCTGATATATCCAGATACACCGGATCCTGCTGTTAGAAAGATATACCGATATGGTAACAGTGTAAGACAATATGCTAACAGTGCATCTGGAGGAAAATGTACTACCAAAGAAAAATTGAAGTCAACCATTTCTAGTCATACCGGTAAAAGAGCATATCCATGTACCGTATGTGAATCTAAGTTCACAAAGAGGGGAAATTTGACCACACACTTGCTCGTCCATAGCGGCGAAAAGCCGTATTCATGTACCATATGTGAATCCAAGTATTCCCGGAATGGACATTTGAAGACGCACATGCTCGTCCATAGCGGCGAGAAGCCTTATACGTGCAGCGTATGTGAATCCAAGTTTACCCAGAGAGGAAGCTTGAAGACACACTTGCTCCTCCATAGCGGCGTAAAGTCTTACTCGTGTAGCGTATGTGAAACCAAGTTTGCCACGAAAGGAAATTTAAACACACACATTCTCGTCCATAGCGGCGAGAAGCCTTACACATGTAACGTATGTCAATCCAAGTTCTCTGACAGAGGAAATTTGAAAAAACACATTTTCATCCATAGCGGAGGAAAGCCTTACTTATGTAGCGTATGTGGATCCAAGTTTACCAGGAAAGAAGGTTTGAAGAGACACATGCTCACCCATACCGGCAAGAAACCATATTCCTGAGGGTCATGTGAATCTAAATTTACCGTAACATAAAGTTAGGAGACACACATGGTTGTCCATAGCGGCAAAAAGGGAAAATTTTGACCACACACTTGCTCGTCCATAGCCATATTCATGTACCATATGTGATTCGACGTACACCCAGAGAGAACGTTTGTAGACACACATGCTCGTCTATAGCGTTGAGGAGCCATACTCATGTAGCGTTTAGGAATACTAGTTTAACACGAGGGGAAAGTTGAAGACACACGTGGTCATCCATAGCGGCGAGATGCCATCCGTGTAGCGTATGTGAATCCAGGTTTACTGAGAGAGGTAGTTAGAAGACACACATGCTTATCCATAGCGGCGAGAATCCCTCTTCATGTAGCGTATGTGAATTCAAATTTACCCAGAGTGGAAATTTGAAGACTTACATCCTCGTCCATAGCGGCGGTAAGGCATACTCATGTAGCATATGTGAGTCCAGGTTTTTCGACAGAGGAGTATGCCGAATTACATGCTCCTCCGTAGCAGCGAGAAGCCCTTGTCATGTAGCGTATGTGAATTCAAGTTTACCCAGAGAGGAAATATGAAGACATACATGCTCGTCTATAGCAGCGTTAAGGCACACTTGTAAATTTGGATTACTTCGAGAGGAAATTTAAACACACCCATTCTCGTTAATAGAGGCGGGAAGCCTTACTCCTGTACCTTGTGTGAATCCAAGTTTACCACGAAAAAAAACTTCGAAGAAACGCAAGCAGCCGTACTCATGTAGCGTATGTGAATTCAAGTTTACCACGAGAGGATTCTTGCAAACATTCATCGTCGTCCATAGAGGCAAAAAATCATACTCATGCAGCATATGTGAATCGATGTTCTCCTAGATTGTATCTTTGAAGAAGTACATGATAATCCATAGACCCACATCCTAAACATCACTGACGAGAAACCATTCTTATGTGGTAAATCTAAGGTCAAATTAGCTTAAATTTTAACATTTTATGACGAAATTTAGGCTGGCAAGAAGGGATATTAATGTATTACAGAGAGATTCAATCCTGGAGCGCGATATGCGGCCAGCGACCCGTTGTGCACGCCTTCCGCCAGACAACCAATCGTGATAGCAGATTGCGCGCAGGTAAAAACCGTATCATAGTTCATTATTTAATGGTAATTTCAGCCAGCAAATCTTCACAGAAGATGCTGAAAATGTTCTTCTTCAGCTGGCAGGCTGACGATGTATCGTGTAAATAAGTTAGCATTTACACGTTGAAATTCCCTTCTCTTGTGAGGGATATTGTTCTCCAGCTCCACTGGAGTACACTTCGTATTTTAAAGTACCCCACAGTTAAACATCAAACGGTCTTAGGTCCATGCCTCGATTAATTAGAGTAAACACGATCTGTGGGGCTGCAGTAGCTACATAATGCAACGCTGCTACTTTCAAAGAATTAGAATTCAAGTTTTGAGAAATTTTGGCCATCGTCATTCGTCAGCTGAGAATCTAGACTTTTATTTTATTTTCTGCATTTCGTTTGAGCCCATCCAATTATTCCGGCTGCCTGTACTGGCAAGCCAATCTTTTAAGTACAGGCGACGACAGATACAGACCTGTAGCTTTGTTGCTGCAACAGTTAGGATTGGTTAGTATTTATCTAGCCAGACACAAGTATGGCTGCGTGATTTATTACACAACAAAGAATTTTCATTTGCTGTACATTTTAAAGAACGAGTCTGTTACTCACAGAGCATCTCAATAGGAAATTCCTGGTGTTACCGTGCCTTCAATGACTGCAGTTTGGAACGTTGTGACAAAGTTCAAATCTACCGCATCAGTAAAAAACACAAGTAGTTCCGTGAAGAACTATACAGGATATTTACATATAACCTACTCATGTTAATTGCCTCTATCAACATACAAATTTTCAGTTTGAAGGTTGTGATAGATTCGTAGATATTGAGAACCGTCTAAATATTTCAGATGGTTCGCAGGTTGGATTTTTGTTTATGTACTATTACATGAAGATTGTTGTGTAAGTGTGGTATTCAAACTTCAATCAAATGATTAGTACTCAAGAAGTAAAAACAAGATTTTAAAATTTCGCACAGCTGCCATCTTGTGCTTATGAAAACAATTGAAATAAATTAGATGCCATTGGATTAACATTTGTTTAAGGATTTACTGTACTAAGTTTCACTGCACTCTGAAGGTTAAATCGCGAGAGACGTCCATTTAAATATGTATATTTTGCGTCGCCGCCATTTTGGATTTGTGCTCACCAGGTCACTGAAAATTCTATAGGTGATCTTATGTCCATAGCTTCTATGAACATAAAAAATCAGTTTGATTGATGTAAAAGATTCGTAGATATTGAGAACCGTCTAAATATTTCGGATGATCGCCATTTTGGACTGTTGTATGTATAGGCCATGGAGTTATGAACCATTAAAGGAAAATTATTGCGTAGGTTCATTATTCAAACTTTCACTTCGATCGCATGATTACGACACAAGAAATAAAAACTTAATTTTAAAATTTCGCACAGCCGCCATCTTGAGGTTATGTAAAAAATTGAACTAAATTAGATGACAGTGCATTACAATATGTATAATCATTTAATGTACGACATTCCACTGCGCTCAGAGTGTTAAATCACGAGAAAATTCTATCAAAATTTTCAAATTCGCTTGGCCACCATGTTCGTTTTGTACTTTACAGGGTTATGAAAGTTACATAGATATACTTGTACCAGGGCCCTTTATCACAGTACAAAATTTCAGGGTTGATATCTGTAATATTTTCGGAGATATATAATGCTGGTGAAATATTTCGCACAGTCGCCATTTTGAGGTTATGTAAATAATTGAACTAAATTAGACGCCAATGCATTACAATGTGTATGAACATTTTCTGTACCAAGTTTCATTACATTTGGATAGTTAAATCGCGAGAAAAGTCTATTTAAAAGTCTCAAATTCGCTTGGCCGCCATGTTGGTTTTGTAGTTACCAGGTTTTTGAAAGTCTCATAAGTGAAGTTCTAGTATTACCCTTTATCACCGTACACAATTTCAGGGTGATATCTGTAATGGTTTCGTAGATACTGAATACTGGTGAAATATTTCGCACAGACGCCATGTTGGATTTGTGAGACACAATAAAAGTCCAATTGCACGATCGGGGTCGGTCAGTATGGTGCTATGATCTTACCGAGTTTCATTGAAATCGCTCCAGCCGGTTAGTAGTTATTAGGGGGGCACACGCCACCATCACACACGCACACACACACGGTTAAAAGGTGATCTCATAAGCCTATTTTTTCATGAAATGAAATTAGGCTAAAAAACGGAGACGTCACGTTTTGACAGTAGGGAAATTAGAGGACATTGCTGCTCGATTATTATGGTCAGCGAGAAAATCATTGCGAAAGCAAGCCAACGTGTCAAATTCAACGGTTCAGAGGGCCACAAAACTAATTATATATCGACCGTAATATATTACTCAGGTTCAAACCTCAAGTCCAAGAGATACAGTGGCAACAGCCAACTACTTCAATTGTATCTTCCAGTCCGTGCACGACGGAATTTTAGATCCACAGTTAGTGTTTTTCAGTGACGAGGCGTGGTTTTATTTACATGGACGTGAGAACTCACAAAACAACCGATACTGGTCATCTGTGAACCCAAGACTGACTGATCCACCAAATCCCACTGATGACCTAAAAATCGGTGTGTGGTGCACAGTAACCGCAAAAACAATACTAGGCCCAATTTCTTTTCCGTGAAACTATTAATTCTTCTCGATACGTTCAGGTCATTTTGAATAACTTCCTTGTCCGGTTAACAGACACGGAAAGATTGTACGTTCTTTTTTCATCAACGGCGCATTCTGCGCACAATTAAATGGACGCAACGAGTGCTGTCTTTGGTTATAGGGTGATTAGAGCTGGGTTGTGGCCGCCTCGAAGCCCAGATTTAACACTGTGTGTGTGTTTTTTTTTTTGAGGGGGAGACGCTTAAAAGACAAATTGTATCGGTTTAATCCTCGTACGCAAGAGGAACTGAAGAACAATATATGGCAGCAGATATTCCTCATTACGGAGGGAGAATTACTACGTGTAAAAGCTAATTTATTTACACGATACGACGCCTGTCTGTCAGCTGAAGGAGAACATTTCAACATCTTCTGTGAAAAGGTAAGTTCTTAAATCATAATTTGCTGGTTAATTCACCATTAATTAATGTACTATGTTATGGATTTTACCTGCGTGCAATCTGCGGTACGAGTTTGGTTGGCTGGCGAAAGGCGTTCGCGCGCTTGATAGCTGGCAGCTGGGCCCCCTCCAGCCAAAGAATCTCACTTTATATGCCAAAACAACTCAGCTCTAGGGATATATTTGAGGACATACGATCGAATTTATAGAGCCTAGAAACCATGTTTCTGTTGCAATTATGAAGCTTTATTTGCTAAGGGAGGATATTTAAATAATCAAATTTAATGTATTGAACAAGTTATTACTTTTGATATGTAGTTGTTAGTTTAAGATTATTTAAACTCAATCTATGCTGACGAGGGTGTCATTGAATAACGAAACATGTACGTTTAAGCCGTAATTAAACTACTGTACATTCTTTAGTGTTTGAATCACATAGTGAATTAAATGTAGTCATTTCTATGTCTTTAAGATATCGCAGATCACATCGTGGTGTAGCGGCTACCATTCTACCTCTTACGTCCGGGTTCGATTCCCAGATCAGTTTTCCTGGAAGTGTTTTACCATTGTTTACCCACTCCTGCTCCAGGAAAATGCTGGGATCGTTCTTAAATTAAGGCCACTGCCGCCTCCTTACAATTCCTATCCCCAATTTACAAATACGCATATATGTACAGCCATCACAATATTATACAGTTTATTACACAAATTCCACGAACACACCCAAAACTACATGGGGCAGTACAGCAACAAACAGAAATAAGATGTCGCATTTTATAAAGAATTCCAATGCTAAGCTAAAAATCGTGGCAAGCAACGTATGGACCTAGACGGTGTAATCATGGACAATAACAGTGTAGATGAGATTAGTGCATCAAGTCAGTCCAGTAAGGTGACCCGATCAAGGAAGAGGACAAAGAGGCGCAGAAGAAAGATCAATGCAACCCTGGTTCTTGCTAAGTTCTGATTGTTTTATGTATTGCCGTAATTTTAATACGTTGCAAACTAAGTTATATTTATTTCCCAAAGTATTGCGAATAGAGTAATAAAGAAAGGTAATCGTACAGGAAACTGGAGGAACACTCGGTTAAATTCATGTGATCGGTTTCATAATTCAGGAATACTAGACTAAACTGAAAGGTCATCGGCTAGAATACTGAAAGAACACCTGGCTAACCACACGTTGAGTCAGGAAGAGCATCCAGTCTTTAATCCCCAGCCAACACCAAATTGAGCCTGGTTGGATCCGATGACCCAAATTGATTGGGAAAAGCCGAAGAAAATTTTTAGTATTCCAGTACAAGGCTTGTATCAGATAACTTCCATCAGCCTAAGGGTGGTTACGATTGAAATTTCACACAAAGGGCCGCTGTGAACAAAGATGAGGCCTGTGGAGCAGCTCGCAGTACGTGTCACGTTTTACGGTCCAGGGATCCACCGCCCCTGAGCCGTTAAAGTACCCAAACAGAAATACAGGTCGTACAGGATCGTGAAGGATATGGAAATTAGGAGGACTTATGCCGAGACTCCTGATATTAATATCTTCGCTGAGATCGGTCTACGAAGTGAAATATTTATTAAAAACCATCCTTGAAATCACTACGCGTATTTGAATGTCATTGGCTGCAGTTCAAAACCTCCAACAAGTATACCCCTCGCCAAGGATCTATGTTTTGAGCATCTGGCACGCTTCTGATTCAAGAAGAGAACGGACGATCGAACCACGGACGCAAGATGCCAGAGCGATCCTAATAGTTTTATGTATCTCTGAGTATCTAAGACTCACTTCAAGAAGGGAAATAATCACGGAAAAGAACCCATTGTGTGTACGGGCTCGGATTATAAGACTACCCTTGGCAGCCACTAGGCAGTCCCGAGTCAGCCGCTGAGAGACCAACACCACGTCACCTTGTTCCAGATTTTTTGAAGCGCTCAGTGAAGTCGTGAGATATAGTCTGAAATATTAGAAAGAACAGTGAGCCTACGGGCTAGGGAGTTAATGCCCAATCGCCTGTTTTTTGGTATATAATTAAATTGTGAACTCTTGTGTGACATAATTAGGGAGGAAGCGTTTATAGTTATATGTGATGTGTGCCTTAATAATGAACCATACCTTTGTGTTATAAGTGTTGTGCAGAACAAGTCCAAGCTCGGGGATGAGATGAGCTTGCAGTTTTATTATCATATGTTGAGTGCATTTAAAATGGATACGACAATGGGTGTGATTGGCTGGGGTAAGTCATATTGTGGACCTAAGGCCGCCATGTAGGGGTTTTTAGCTAAATACTCAGATGACCTCGTAGTTCCGCCCCTTAAAACAACAATAACTAATTAACTCAGCCCCATGTGTGTGTTAAGTGACTGGTCAGGTGAGTTATATTAGGGAGTTGTGAATCAGATTGAGGGAAGCGTACTATATTATTTTATTTTATTTTACAAGTAAATGGTCGGCGGATAATTGCATCCAGTAAAGATACTTTCATTCAGGGTAATTTAGCCACTGATTTTTGAACAGGGTTGATTATTGAGCATTAGCTGAGGTCAGATGCGAATTTGAGTGCATGTCATTGTTCCCCTGTAAAATGTCTTCCGTCAGCGGAGTAATTTGTGCCGAAGTTGGGGTGTCATGAAGAATAATTGTGTATCGCCCAAGGTAAGATGTCGTTTGATTCAGTATTGTCGGCATGACGAGATGTCATGATTTTCACCTATGATTTTCCGAGTTTTCCGGCGAGGGACTAGGTTCGAGTCTCAGCCGATGTTGGACCCAACGTTGTTTTTTTTCTTCCGCAGCGGTATTTAAGTTCCGGCGTACACAAAGATGCAGACAGTTCGAACGAGAAGAAGAAAGTGACCCCGCTTGCCTTACTAAGCTGACCTTTTACGTGATATCTATGACTAGGGAGGCATTATCTTTACTTTTAATGTTTTGTTTAGCTAGTTACTGTTTGCAAGCAAAGTCTTTTATGTTTCAAAGCCGGGTAGTTGACAACCGCGCGCCTGTAAGGTTGCATTGTGCAGCGGGGTGGTTTATGTTCCTCTAGCCTTGGCCGTGATCAACCAACACCCTCTGAAGGAAGGCCAGAGTGCTCTGACGTCACCAGACCTCACGGCTGAGAGTGTGGTCCGATGGTTCAAGGCAAGGCAGACATGTTGGATGTTTGTTTTCTGTTGTTAAGTGCTGTGAATCTGTGTTTAAAAATAGAAAAATGTCTATGCCCTGCTGTGTGACTGGTTGTAGTGGAAACTATATTATTGGATCTAAGGTCCATTTGTTCAAATTGTTATGTGAAAGAAGATTTTAAAGTAAAATTGACTTCGTGCCATTCCAAGAAGATTTTATGCCAGCTCAGAACACTTGGGGTAAGTGAATACATTATTTTGTTATCAGTGGTCTTATATTTCGGTATAAATATCTGTTAACTTTTTTTAAAATTTAATTTAATTTTCAACTGCATCATTGGGTTTTATTCCCGAGTTCTAGATGTCAATATCACTGGACCTAACCTACATTTCTAAAACTGTTCATTAAGGCCTAGGTTAGGCTATATTTTATTTCGCTAATTGTGTAGCCTAGAAATAAATAAGAAACTTAGTGCCTCTAATATTAGGCCTATGCTTAAATATCATGAATATAGGCTACATTGGCAGAAGCCAACTTAAGTGTAGAAGTAACTTACATGTACAGGTTATAATATACTTGCTTTTCCTTTCAGGTGTGCAATGGACATTTCAAAGCAATGGGAATGGATGTGCTCTTGGAAACAAGCTCATTCAATGAAAATGGTGAAAAGTTCACTGCTCCCCTTAAAATACCTCAACCTTCTAAGGAACCTTTCCTGGATGCCCATCATATTTTACTAGGGTATTGTATGCCTAAAGAACGTGCCATTGCAGCAAGTAGGGATTCATACTGTATACAGAATATGAATCCTCATGTAAGTGTATACTACTTTTCAGCAGTTCATAGGTTAGTTAGAATAAATGAATAAAACATACAAGCCTTCACCTTTTAACATAGACAAGCTTTAGGGCGGGGCTATCTGTGTTCGGTGTGGGTAAATTTCATACTGTTAGTTAAGTTACCATGCCAATAAGAGTTTGTTATCTAGACCTCCTATACGGTTACCTAGGCAACAAATATTCATCATCTAGGCCTAAAAACATCATGTTTCTCAGTGAAGAGGAGGAACTTCATCTGTATTAGGCCTATTATTTTCATTTTCATTGCAAGAGAAAATTCTGTTATCAAAACTGCTTAAGAGAACCTTTCTTTGACCCTCACAACTTGGTTAATACAGATGCGTGACTAACTTATTCCCACTTTGCATGACATAATCCAGGGGTGCATATATGGCTAACATGCTACCTATTAATTGATTAATTAATTATTGGTCTAGGCCAAACCCATTGGTCTAGAGAAAGATTATTGATGTGCGACTATTCGCACTGTGCGTGACAAGAACTTGGGCTGCATAGGGTGCGCTATCTAGTAATATTTGATCGAGGCAATTAGTACCTTATGCGTGGGGTTGGTAATACTGTATTTATTTATTTATTTATTTGATGAACAGAACTAAAATGTAATATTTATTAAACGGCGTAGGCTACATGTTTCTGTATTATGTTGATACTGGTCAGCGTAATTGGATTATAAACTAGGTTAACAATTATTGTTCTTGAGAGAAATGGATGTCCTTACAATAATACATGTAATTAAAAGTTCCTTACTGGTTTGTATTTCGGGCTTTCGTAAATCATTCCCAGAGTTGGATCAGCGATATAGCATTCGAGTCGTAAATTTCAGTGGCATTCATTTGTGGACAGTGCGATGCTATACAGGTGTATAGCAAGTGTCTTTCTCATCTTATGGTAAAATCATAAAGCTTTTTAGCGTTGGTATGCTGAGTCCAGCCACGGCCGACTGAATGCGCTCATACCGGCCTAGACAATGAGACCTTTTTCATGAAATCTTGTTAGTTACTCAACTGTTCACACAGCGCTGTCCACCAAGCATTGCACGACTAAGACTTATATCTACTTAGTGTAAAACAAAGTCCCCGATTCTTGGATATCACGGGTAATCTCGAGAACCACTGGATGGATTTTGATGCGGCTTTCACCATTCTGTACAGGTAATATCGAGGAAGACTTGTGTAGAAAATAATTTATTTATGATCAAAGGAAGCCAAGCAGTAACGATTTTAGATTTCAGTGAATAGGTCGAAGATAGAACTTGACGTCCGTGCGCTTTTTAAGCTTACTCTGGACAAACCGTTAAAAATATCAATATACTATGAGTGTAAGAATTGTTCAGCATGAAAAATTGTACAAAAAAGTCCGGGTGAGCATATCTCTATCTTCGATACATCGCCCACTATAAGTGTTTTTAGTTCGGACGGGAGTGGGATGTGGCTTGCACCTCGCCATTCTTAAATTACGTCTGACAGGAATTCCTTGCACATTTATAACTATTCCCGGGCGAAGCCGGGGCGGGTTGCTAGTGACACTATTATATTATCATTATAATTCCCAGAATATCAAAATGCAAATTATATCACAAAATAAAATAGCGTGCTAATAAATCTAAGAGAAATTAGACATACCTTGCACCTCGTTACAGTTGAATTCGATCAGAATCACTCGGTTTTCATTAAAGTTTATGCATTTTTCTGCTGAACGGTTTGGAAGTTCGGCAACAGGAAACTAGGACTGTTATTTACTTAAAATACTCATTGTTGTATTTTTGTACTATTTGTGTTTATGATTTCATTACATTGTCAGAATAACCGACAGTAACGGCTACGCTGGCTAAAGTGCAGCGTTAAGCCATGGGGCCAAGCTCTCTGCTGACTCGGTAGACGCGTGTGTTCGAGCCCCACCGTCGGCCGTCCTTGAAATGATTTTCCGTGGTTTCCCATTTTTCAACACCAGGCAAATGCTGGGACGGTACCTTCTAACAGGCCACGGCCGCTTCCTTCCACATCCTTGCCCAGTTTCATTCATCTTCATCCATTCCATCTCTCATCCTGACGCGCAGGTCGCCCACGGGCGTCGACTAGAAAGACCTGCACTCGGCCTCTCAGGAGGCCACACGAAAAAAAATGTCAGAATTAATGCTTTAATTAGTAGGGTATACTATTCAGTGTACCTATTATAAATAAAAACCGTAAGGTTTCTCACCTCCCCATATTACGAAACCCGGTTGCCTAATACGGGGAAAGTGCACTTTTAAAGTTAACAATAATATCAGAGGGTATTACAACATCAAACGTGCCCATATTTGTAATATACATAGTATATCGCCTGAGGTTTACATTGGTGAGAAAACCAAAATTATTCCGTTCCTTCTTATGTCTAATGTGAGCCTTATAAAAAAACTCCCCTTATTTGGCGACTTTCCTGTACCCATTTTTAGAAGATACCTTATGCACTGGACAGCTGAATCCGTGATTAATTGTATAGGTAGCTTCGTAAGTCTCAGAACTCAGGAAGTCCTTTCTAGCAGCGTTACTAGCAGCTTTCAAAGTTTCAAGGTAAGAAAGAAAATATTCCTCTAACCAGTTTAGGCGACTGACATTTAATGAGAAAAAATGCCCTTTATCTGGATTTCTAGACTGAATATGATGATATGTGATGCTTACGTCATGCATAGCGAACCATTTATTAACGATTTTAAAAAAATGGTTGCTTCTGCATCCATGAATGTGTACGCTTCCGGGTGCATGCCTATATTTTCTTTCAGTGTACTAATGGCACCAATAACTTCTGACGAGAACACTTCCTTGGCACGCCAAACATTCATTTTTTTCAAATTTAGTGGGTTCGATGTGTTTTTTAGTGAGGTGTCTGACCGGTTTGACGATCTCACCCTTTTGCATTGTGTATAGTAATGACAAGTATTTCCCTGAAATTATTCCAGTACCATCAGTCATCTCTCGTTACAGAAACTGCGTTCTAATGTTTTTTTTAGAATGTGACAATGATCAAAACTAGGGAATACATTCCTAGACTCGTCGTATGGGTGATTGACCATTGGTTGCAAATTCCCTCCCCCTAATTGCCTCATCATTGTAGTGTTAGTTTTGTGATTATCAGAGACAGTTATTATAATTATGAAACCGCATTGTTCAACCTCGAGAATAACATCCAGCAGGAGTTTATGTAAGTCCCGTCCTGACAGCTGCTTCGTGAAAAAGAAGGCACACGGTATCTGATAATTTGTCGAAAGATCTCTTAGCACAAAACACAACACACGATTAGCTGCTACTTGTTCCCGGCTGTAATTTTGATCCTCTCTTTCCTTTTAATGAGACGGTGCTGGAGTAGTGTCCTAGTACCCGAAGAAGGTGCAAGGTATGTCTAATTTCTCTTCGATTTATTAGCACGCTATTTTATTTTGTGATATAATTTTAATTTTGATAATGCGGAAATTATAATGATAATAATTATATAGTGTCACTAGCAACCCGCCCCGGCTTCGCCCGGGAACAGTTATGAATGTGCAAGGAATTCCTGTCAGACGTAATTTAAGAATGGCGAGGTGCAAGCCAAATGTCCCTCCCGTCCAAACTAAAAACACTTATAGTGGGCGATGTATCGAAGATAGAGAGAGATATGCTCTCGCGGACTTTTTTGTAGAATTTCTCACGCTGAACAATTCTTACACTCATAATATAATGATATTTTTAACGGTTCGCCCAGCGTAAGCTTAAAAAGCGCACGGACGCCAGGCTATTTTTTCGACCTTTTCACTGAAATCGTTACTGCTTGGCTCCCTTTGGTCATAAATAAATTATTTTCTACACAAATCTTCCCCAAGATCACCTTTACAGAATGGTGAAAGCAGCATCAAAATCCATCCAGTGGTTCTTGAGATTACACATTTAATATACGTACTGTTCAGCTGATTCCTTATCGCGCCTATAATGGGAGGGGAGTGCGCTCTACCAGCAACGAGTAGAAACTTTCCAATTACATGTTATACATGGGGTCTGACTGGGAATGTCAAGGCCGGTATAGAGCGCAGCTTGTATTCAGTCGGCCGTGGTCCAGCAGTGGAATATAAAATGTATCGCACTGAGAACAGCGCATAATACGAAGCATTTCGTCTCCTCAAACCTACCGGACCACACTGCGTGACGTCACCCACGGAGCGAGCAAGCTTGTAGTATAGAAGGTGTTGCATCAACTCCCACCATCTCGGCTCTGGCGAGGTAATGAGCGGCCATGTTCCCACAAAGCAATATTGTTGCCCGCTCTTTCATTGTTTATAAGTTAATGTGTTTTGTCATTTTGGGATTCATGTCGAGAACGCCAGTGCGGTTAGAACGAGTGATTGCAAGCTTTTCGGATCTGGACCCCATCCTCCGTTTCCAAGCGATTCAAGTGCTTTTTGTTTTGTTTTTAAATGCCACGAGTTTTCTTTGTGAAGTGTCAAACCAAATACACTGCACCCACTTTACCGGACATATCGAGCTGAAAAAGCGTATGGTATATCCACCCGGGGGGTGTGTTTAGCTATGTAACCAACCCCTTACCTTGTCTGATCATGCGAACAGATTAGATGACAACCAGATTAGGCTAGATGTTGAAGATGTTGCTTATTGATCATGTCACAAAATTTATTTGCAAGAGTTTTTTTTTCATTGTAATGGGTTGTTTTTGTGTAATTAATTTCATCTGGTTTCCCTTATCTGATTAGTATGATTTCTTGAGAGGTATCCATTGTCCAGGGCCTATGTTTCGAGGTTACCTCGTGAGCTCAAACAAGTCAATTGAGGATGTTCTTATTATTATTATGGAATCTCTTATGGACTTTTAGTTTTAGAACAGCAGTTTGCCCTGTTAAGTTAATTTTTAATATCCTGGAAGGTTTATATAGGTTTCCTTCTTATTTTGTTATTAACGTGTTTTATTATTATTATTATTTATTTATTTATTTATTTTTCTTCGATATTTTCTGTTTATTATTATCGTGATTATTACTTGTAGTACTTTCTTTGGTTTAATGCGTTTGTGTTTATATTAGCTATGTGTGCAATTAGGACGTTTTTTGTTGCTGTAAATTTTACTTTTTTTGTAAAAGTCTGTGTGTGCTTACTCATAGAATAGTAACTCCTGTATTTTCCCCTCGGCATATCAGTAGATTAACATTTTAGGAACCGTACATGACCCTGACAACAGTTCTTGGAGCCTGGGAATCAGGCATGAAAAGGGCACAACATAGAGGGTGAGCAGGCAGAGGTGTATGTCTCCAGGTCGGACATTTTTGATTTGACTACCGTGTCGGAAGTAGATACGCAATATCTTGTTCAAGATATTTAATTTATTTCTCACTGTTTGAAGGTAAAATAAAAGGCAGATGATGTCTTGATTTCCCCACTTGCAGTGGGGAGGTGAATTATTTCATATGGCACGATTTGTGCAAAAAATTACGTCTAAAATATAAGTTGTTTTTTAGGCATAAAAGTTAACTTACCGTACATCCTGAAATTTTTGGAACGTTTTATTTTAATATCAAGCCAACAGTTCAAGAAATCATCTTATCGTCTTAAGGACATCCTACACCACACCTTAGTAAGCATTTTTCCTGGAGGTGTGAAAAGATGAGCCTGAAAATAATTCCACTCGTGTAACATTTAAGTTATCAGCTGCTGTGTCATCTGTCATAGCGTGCCCAATGATGTAACATTCTGTCAGTGAGCCGTCTGTGGGTTTCAGGGGTGCTATTAGAACGATTATTTGCTAAATCTCACAAAGAAATGTAAGTTTTCTTTTAAAAGGGCAATGAATTGATATTGCGAGATGAATGTAGGTTTAGGCAACTCATAACATCTGTTCACCTCTTGACGTAATACACGCGGCCGTTGTTGGCTCATTGGCTGTAATGCACGTGGCAGCGTTGGATTGATCCGTCAAGTAGGACCATTTGTTCCCACGGAAAACTAACAACAAAGTGCAAAGTTACAGTAAACGAACTCTAATACAGTAATTAGAGACTAAAAAGTAGCCGTAGGCGAACATTCAAAAAATCACAGCGCGCATGCGTTTAAATGGTAGTTCGGATGCTACAGAACACGTCCTAGAAAATTCCACGATTTAGTCGGATGGATATGGAGAGAGAGGGGTTGGAAGAAGGTAATACGCTATTTTTTCTTCGATTTTTACATGTATCTCGTAAGCTTGGCGGTTTAGCGAAACCTTGTTTATCCCAAGAGCGTTGTAATGTATGTATGTTGTTATGCATTGTTTGTTGCTAGAAATAAAGCTTCAACAGCATTTTCAGGGGCTTCTAGAAATTCGCAGGGATAATTGAAGACCAGAAGTTTTTTCATTAGCTTCACGTTTGTTGCAACACTTTTCCAGGTGTATTTTTTCCCATTTCCTATCAGTGTCACAGCCAGTGAAAGCATGCAGTGGTAGAAAAACGCGGTTCATATCTCCTATTTGGGATTGAATGCCACGGATATCATGAATCCTGTGTGGGGTTTTACCATTTCAAGGCATGATCATTTTCAGATTGTGTTCACCCTGTGCAACGGCAACCATGAGGAGCAGTAGATCAGTGTGATCCCAGATATCACTTCATCAACGAATTGTTCATGGCCATTAGCGTGGGAAACAGTGAGCATTCATATGCTTCATCCTCGATGATTTGTTGAATGATTTGCCTGCTCTTTTCAAATTCTCCGTTATCGCTTGCTGTGCCCGAGGTTGAAGGTTTGAATCCTGGCACAATCAGCTGGCATTTTTGGGTGCGCAAATGCGAGGGGGAAAAATTCCGGCACCACGGCGTCTCTACAAGCCTCTGTAGTTAAAAGGGACGTAAAACCAATAACATTAATATTATTATTCAAGATTCTTACCTCTTCCTCCTCTCCATCAATGCAACAGCTTCTGTACCATTCGTCATTCAAGATGTGTGAAGCTGTTTCTTTAAAACAAATTACTGAATCTTTCCCTGGAATATCTGATACAAAACCAGAATCTCCAAAATGATTTACAATTTCTCTTTTCAGATAAATATGACTATAGGGCTCAACTGTTGGATGCAAAATGGCAAACATATCTTGAATTTGTTTGACTGATTACCGGCACTCATCATTAGGCCAACCTTCCACAGTGTGGCAGAAATGTTCATCAGCCCTGCTCCCTCCTCTCTTGCCCCCTTCTCCAGGCTTTTGGATCCCTTTCTTTGGAAAGTACTTAAGCATTATCGGTGGTATTTTACCTGCAGCTACAAGATCAATTATAGCCTACCGCTCAGTCTATGAAGTACAGTACTTCATTTCCCCACTCACAGTTTCGCTCAAGTGCAGTTTTACATACGTTGTTGATGAATTGTATAGTTGTGACGCTCTTCCATTCTTCTTTTGTAGCATTGCTGCATTTGGGGTAATCAATGCACTCACGGGAACAATACAAACAATGAGTTTATAACGAGAATTCAGCTCGTTTTCCTGGTTGATCCACGGCACGTTCCTGTGATGAGGGAGGTTTTGGACGGGGGATGTACGACGGTCGGCATGCAACATGGACTTCAGAAACAGTATGGTTGACGAAATATTCTTTAACTGCGTCCTGCTTGATTTTACTGCATTCAATTATTTTCTGTTCCCCATTTTCCGTTAATACATCTACTTTACAAGCTCTGTCTTTGCATGACTGCCGTGTACATTCGATATCGAGTTAATTACCTAAACACTACAAAAACATCATCACTCAAACATATATGATGCTTAGACACCTTGAAAACCATTAGGTAAGCCTATGTATATGTACTAATTATAGATCCTATTAGTTTGATATACCATAAAATGAAAAATAGATTACAAACAAAACAACGCCCGCACCAGCCGGCGGGTAGAAACAGACTGGTTGACTGCGAGTGGGGAGGCTAAAGGAGGAGGTGGGGAGAGTTGGGCATGATGAACTTTTTAGGTGACCATCTAGGGTCAAATTGTAGTTATCCATCAAAATCCGATAATAACCGTGGACAGTATCTGTGCGTTAAACAATAGCCAGAAGTCCCTTGGTTCACGCATATTTTCGTCTGACCCCAAAGCTATTTGGGTAATGTCTCTGGGGCTAGAGTATCCTTCCTTTTCCTGCCTCTCATGCCCCCTTCTCATTCCTATCTCCTCTTTCTCTAGGGACTGGATCTCTGAATTGCGATATGAGTTGCATATTAAGTGCATTGTAGATTGTATGTGTTCAGGAACAATTTCTTTTTGCAACAAATACACTTCTTTAGAGTCAAACTTCAGAATGAAATTTAGTGGTAGATTTAAGTTAAAGTGGGAAAATTTAATTGTGCCCAAAGAATCCTGACAAAACACCATCTGAATTAGCGAAATATGCTCTCTATTTAAAAGGCTTCATCTCCATCCTATAATAGAATGGCCCTTTAGATGATTTGTTTATTGTTTTATACATAGCGGCAGATTGCCTTGTCTTTCTGCCCCTTTGAAACAACCATAACTAACTGATATATTTAGGCTACATACATGATTGTAGGGTACATAAAGGCCTGCAGAAAAAAAGCATGGAAGTTGCTCAAGTTCGCATACATATGCCTAAATGATTGAAAAGCAAAAGAGCTTAGAAGTTAATAGCCTACACAACAAGAGAAATTTTCATATTATGCTGAAAATCTACTATAATAGCCTACTTATTTCTATTCAAGCACGTGTAAATTAAGATTCCCTTTAGGCCTAGGCCTACTTATGTATCACTTGACTTCTCCTGCAGATTGTAGTCTTTGCCGTGTATTTTGAATCAAAGAATGACAGCTTACACATAATATATTCGTTTTCATTGATAATAGGCAGCTCGTGATAACAATTTCCCATCAGAATTATGGTGTTAATAAGCCTAAGTAAGTATCCACTCATCGAGCGCGCCATGCGATATTCGCCCCTTACACCAGGCAAACCAGCCGTGACATCCAGTAGTATTATAGACCAATGCTTGTTATCCTGTACTATAGGTCGTGCCTGGTAGCAACGTGATGATAAGTCAAACTACGGTATAGCCTACATAGAAAGACGTTAACAGGTACCGTACGACTTAGGGATTTCGTCACTGGAATTAGTATATCCGATACAGTATATATTTCGAGGAGATGTTAGTGTAAGAATTCCTTAATATAAGCAAGTAACACAAGTCCATGTTGGATGAATTGAAATGTTTAATATAGACATGACAAAGCTTGATTTATCATAACGTGTTTTACAGCGGAATAAAATACTTAAGGACCCAGTACAGATATTCAGTGACACTCAAAGTAGAATATTTAGTATTCTAAGGTACGGAGGTGTGGCTGTGTAACTAGGAACAGCTTTATGACATCATTACGCAAGTTTTACACCTGGTAGGCCTAGCTAGAGACAATGAAGAGTCTAGTTTGAACTGAGTGTTTTGTAACGAAAGGAGCAAGTTGTATTTCGTGGCGTGAATAGCTGTAAGCAATTAGTGTGCATTTGCAGGAAAGTAGGTTCACTTTCACGTACAAGGATCATCTAAGTATAAGAGATTCGTCACTTTTGGTTATAGAATTTCCGAGAGAGAACACCGCCTGAGGCTATGGATTGTACTGCCAAGTCTGGCAACATAAAAAGTAAAAAGCCATATGAATGTAGCCTTTATTACACGTAAATGAACAGTATGTTCTGCGACGAGTTATTGATTATTGATGAATATAACTCAAACATAACTGCGCCTTTCGCTAGGTGCTGAAATATACGTCCGGATAGGAAAAGAATACATTTTGATATATATATCAATGTTGGCAATGGATTTGTCACGAAAGACACAGTTATGCCGTTCTAGAGCTTAATTCACCTCTAGGCTAATTAAAAAATGCTCTCGTACTCTACAGAATAGTTGGGATTTTCGATGAATATAAAGAAAATCGTCCAAATGCACACACTACATTGCCATAACCTCACTTTTTGACTAGCATGCCCGCAACCACCCCTCACCGTAGCCCTAAACCACAAATTTTATTGCAATGCAAAGGAGAATGGATAAGGAAACAAACAAGAGATGAAATGCACACATTTATTCTCTATATATTTTTATTCGAGAGTAGTCCATGTTGCCCACTAGTTTTTCACATGGTCAACACCAGGAAGATGACAATTGCCGTATTGTTCTTACTATCATTATAATTCTTACATCCCGGTGCTTGGCAATTTTTCCTCCCTTGCAGTGGCATGAAAAAATGAAAATCCACAGCCTGCTTCCAGTCTCCGACCGGGTCAGGAATGGAATGAATGAAGCCCCCATCTAGCGGCGAGGATAGGAACTGTGCCGGCTGCCGAGGCCTGACGCACTCCTCTGGGGCAATGATTAAATGAATGACAGATGAAATGAAATGATAGTGGAGAGTGTAGCTGGAATGATTGACTCTCAATTCGATTCAAATAAACAATGAAAATACTGAACAAATCAAAACAACCAACAACACCACGAGGAAAATCAATCAAAACAGACTATTCCCGCTTCCGCCATTCGGTTTGATGTGAACGTTCATGAGTGCCAACTACGGAACCTTAGTGCTAAAATTAATTCTTCATTGGTTGGCAGAACAAACAGTACAGGGCCTTACCCCGACCCACGCGCTCCCTATGAACTGTCATCCCCCCTGTTCACGTAGCCTAATTAAACTTGTTGATAGGTTTTTAAGGTATGGTACTTGATAGTCGGTCAATATGATATTTATTATGCTTCCCCCGGATCAAAGTTTCGTGTATATAGGAATAGAGAAATCAAATGTAGTATTCTTTATTTCCCTGCTCTACAAGCGGGCACCATAAGCTAGATCTATTCAATTACAATGATAAATAGTGACGTCTTCTTTGTCTTACAGTAAATATTGAGCGTCATGGTTGTATATGTTCCACTGTTGTTGACAAATATATAACCGCTCGTTATCAGTGTACACTTCGAAGGGTCCGAAAATACCTCATTTGATTTGCTAAGTATAAGACTGATTTTGTGCACTGGTATAGGTAAGATCTAGAATTAATTGTTCCACTATTCTAGTGTCCTGATCATAATGGAGAACCAACAATTCACCAAGAGTGAGCCACAATGGTTAACTCATGAATTCCGTAACAATGTAAGTTGCATTTAATTTATATATTGTGTAACATTGCTATCTTAGTGATGTGCAAGGTTTAGTGACATAATACAGTACTTAATAGTAAACGGTACTCTAACCAGGATCTGTTTACTTTTAATGATACACATTGCTTAGTGATCATATTGTGTCTATATATTTAGCATTGTGTAATACGGTACTTCGCAGGATTCATATGAACTGTTGCCCTCTGATAACCTGATGAACGAGGCTGGTGATATATTTGACGATGAAAGGATAGCAGTTAAGGAGGAACTTGAACTTCAGGTAATTATAGGTTCTGCATTACTTCCCGATTATTTATAGTGAGAACATTTTTTGGAATATTGGATCACTCGGTCTTATTTTCTGAAAGAACACATAAGAATAGCAGATGTAATTGTATCGATACTGCAGTTCTACTCTGCCATGTATTAACTCAATCATATACGCATTTGAGATTTGATTGGTGTTAAGTGAATGCGCTGCTATTTGTGTATCCTATTGCTTATAGGCTAGACTGCCACAGCAAAGCAAGCTTGTTACCAGCATAAACCAATATTAAGATTTGAACTTGGCCGTCAACAATCATATTTCTAATGAATAATCATCGCCATATATTTCATCTTCTATTTGTTGATAACGTGACCACAAATGGAACAAACTGAATACCTGCCAACACTTCCTTTGACCAGAATCAAAGTTTTTTTTTTATGGGCACACATTTTTATTCACTGACAGAAAACACATACATATACAGGTGTTGTATCAAAATACAGGGTGAATCCCACATAATATAAACTCTTGTGCGTGGGCTTCATGAACACAATTTCTTAATTCATTTGCAACATCGTATTTGACTGATAATAGTAAGAAAAGTTTATAGTAAAAGCATTAATTATAAGGATACTGAAAATAAAAGAAGATGATACATTACTTATTTGTGACTGAGTTGGTTTAAATATGTTGGTGAAAATTTATAATTTCATTTACTTTATCAAAGTTATTAAGGAGCCATGTAAAAAGCCTTTTCTTCAGTATATTCAGGGTGTTATTTGTCACATTTTTGGGAAATATATTGTATATCCTAGTGCTGAGACAACTCAAATCCCTTCGGCCAAGTAGTGTGTTTCGACGAGGGATATTTATTTCAGTTCTGTCTTGACGTCTAGTGCACATTTTACGTTTTTGTCCATTACAGAATAGCTTCATATTTTTGAGTATAAATATGATTGATGACTGAACAAATAACTGTCGTATATTAAGCACCATGCTTTGTTGATACAGTTCACATGTTGGAAAAATTGGTGTTTCTTTGTACATAACTTTTAGAATGAAATTCTGGCAGGTCTGAGCCAAATGTGTATCAAGTATTCCACCCCAACCATGTATTCCATATTGTAGTTGTGACTGGACTAAGGCAAAATATACAGTTCTCAAGACTTTTGCTGAAACTAATGAAATTAACCAAAATGCCTGTAGCAATGGTAGGGATACAAGTTGTTCCGTTAAGAAATATACAGCATATTTTATGCATCCTACTTTTGTTTATTGCCTCTATCATCATACAAAATTTCAATTTGATTGCTGTAATAGATTCGTAGATATTGAGAACCTGCTAAATATTTCGGATGGTCGCCATAGGGATTTCTATATATGTAGGTCTTAGAGTTATGTACCATTACATCAAGATTAATGTGTGGGTGCAGCATTAAAACTTCACTCGCATGATTAGGACACAAGAAATGGAAACCAGATTTTAAAATTACGCACAGCAGTCATGTTGTGGTTATGAAAATATTTGAAATAAATTAGATGCCAGTGGATTAAAATTTGTTTAAGCATTTACCGTACCATGTATTACGGCGCACGGATTGTTAAATTGTGAGAAACGTCCATTTAAATATTTATATTTCGCGTCGCCGCCATGTTGGATTTTTGCTCTCCAGGTTATTGAAACTCCAATAGGTGAACATATGTGCATAGCCTCTATCAACATACACAATTTCAGTTTGATTGCTATCATAGATTAATAGAAATTAAGAACCGTCCAAATATTTTGGATGTTCGCCATGTTTGATGATTATATATGTAGGCCATAGAGCTATATACTATTAGATGACGATTATTATGTAAGTTCATTATTCAATCGTTCACTTTGATCACATGATTAATAAACAAGAAATAAAAACTTCATTTTAAATTTAGCACAGCCGCCATGTTGAGGTTATGTAAACAATTGAACTAAATTTGATGGCAGTGCATTGCAATGCGGATAAACATTTACTGTATCAAGTTTTACAGCGTTTGGATGGATAAATCGCGAGAAAAGTCCATTTAAATGCGTCAACTTCGCATGGCCGGCATGTTCGTTCTCTAATTAACATGTTTTTGAACGGCTCGTGGGTAATTTTCTAGTGCCATCTATCACCGTACAAATTTTCGGGGTGATATCAGTAATAGTTTTGGAGATATACAATGCGGGTGAAATATTTCGCACAGCCGCCATCTTAAGTTTATATAAACAATTGAACTAAATTAGATGCCAGTGCATTACAATGTGCATAAACATTTACTGTACCATATTTCAATGCGTTTGGATGGTTAAAGCGTGAGAAAAGTCTATTTAAAATTCTTACTTTTTGCTTGGCCGGCATGTCTGTTTTGTAGTTAACCGGTTTTTGAGTGTCGCATAGGTAATATTCTAGTACTGCCCTTTATCACCGTACGAAATTTTAGGGTGATATGAGTAATAGTTTCGGAGATATAGAATGCCGGTGAAATATTTCGCACAACCGCCAAGTTTGATTGGTGATACGTAATAAAGTTTAAGGGACTCGGTCAGGGTCGCCCAAAGTAGTACAATGACCTTTAATTGAAATCGCTCTAGCCGTTTAAATGTTATTAGAGGGGGACACACATACGACAAAAGGTGATCTCATAAGCCTATTTTTTCATAAATGAAAATAGGCTAAAAACCAGACTACAGTTATTAGAGACGAAGAACATGAGAGAGATGTGTAGGGCAAGGCTGCAAACTTATAACGCATACACATTCAACAAGAAACGAATGAAATTGTATAGACATTAAAAGTAGGAGTATAATGATTTATGGTGAAGAGATTTGTTGATGTCATTGTCACCTCAGCCGAATCACCAGAGGGTTGGAATGAAAACATTGCGCAACATTAAGCAACACTTCCGGCCTGAATGCAGTTCGCTTGTTTCTATACTTGTTTTCTCTTCGATTCAAATCCTAACCAAATTAACTTATTTACATAATTCTTTCTTCACTGTGTTCCTTGGTTCAATACCCTCAGGTGGTTTATTGAAACCTCGTCACACCAGAAGTAGTTATAAGGGCTTAAGTGAATCGCTGCATTAACTCACATTAGCTTTTGTTGTGATAGAAAAGGCAAACTGCTAATCTAATCGACCGGATAGAGTTGAGTTTCATTAACTCACACTAGCGCTCGAAGTGGTAGAAAGGGTAACTGTTATGTAATTGAGTTTCCAGTGAACAATCATCTGTCTGCCGCGTGTAATCATGCTGGCACCTCGTAAGAAACCTACAGTGTGTCCTTTACGGTTGGAAAAAAGAAGAAAACAACCAACGTAAATTAAACAAGTATTTCCATGAAGAACAATACAGCCTATTTTCATATATCCTACTTTTGTTAACTGCCACTATCAACATACAAAATTTCAGTTTGATTGCTATAATTGATTCGTAGATATTCTGAGCCGTCTAAATATTTTGGATGGTCGCCATGTTGGATTGTTAAATGTGTTGGCGATAGAGTTATGTACCATTAAAGGAAAATTATTGCGTAGGTTCATTATTCAAACTTTCACTTTGATCGCATGATTACGACACAAGAAATAAAAACTTAATTTTAAAATTCGCACAGCCGCCATCTTGAGGTTATGTAAACAATTGAACTAAATTAGATACCAGTGCATTACAATGTGTATAAACATTACCTGTACCTGATTTCATTGCGTTTGGAACATTAAATCGCGAGAAAGGTCAATTTAAAATTTTCAAATTCGCTAGGCCGCCATGTTCGTTTTGTAGTTAACCGGTTTTTGAAATTCTTATAGATGAACTTCCAGTAGTGCCCTTTATCTCCGTACAAAATTTCAGGGTGATACCGTTAATAGTTTTAGAGATATAGAATGCCGGTGAAATATTTTGCGCTGCCGCCATCTTCAGGTTATGTAAACAATTGAACGAAGTTAGATGTCGGTGCATTACAATGTGTATTAACATATACTGTACCAAGTTTTATTGCGTTTGTTTGCTTAAATCGCGAGGAACGTCTATTTAAATGTCGCAAATTCGCGTGGCCGCCATTTTGGTTTTGTAGTTACCAGTTATTCAAAAGTCACATAGGTGAACTTCTAGTAGTTCCCTTTATCACCTTAAAAAATTCCAGGGTGATATCGGGAATAGTTGAATAATTGAATGCTCGTGAAATAATTCGCACAGCCGCCATGTTGGATTGGTGAGACGTAACAAAATTTAAAGGGAACGGTCGGGGTCGTCCGGAATAATGCTATGAACTTACCGAGTTTCATTGTAATCGCTCCAGCCGTTTAGATGTTATTAGGGGACACACACACACACACACACACACCTCACACACAAATACAAGCACACACACACACGGACAAAAGGTGATCTCATAAGCCTATTTTTTCAAAATTGAAATAGGCTAAAAATGCACCAACAATACGATTCAGTGATGAAGCCGGTTTGAGTTGGCAATGTAAAAGACAACGAGGAGAGAGCATTGAGTTGCTTACCTTACAACAGTGGATTTGTTTCTCGATAATGGAAGGTGCCTGATCTATACAGACACACAGCGGACTGTGTAGGGCGAGGCAACGAGCAACGAATGAACTGGAAGATACATTTGAAGTGGGAGTAAAGATTCAAGGAGAAATAATTTGCTGATGTCATTGTTATCTTAGTCGATTCACCAGAGGATTTATAAATTTTATGGACTCTATCCAGAGGGGAAAAAATCATGATTAAATGAATAAATGTGAAACAAGAAAACAAATAGTTCCATTTAAATAATTATATTTCACGTCGCCGTGATGTTGGATTTGTGCTCACCAGGTTAACGAAAGTCCCATAGCTTCTATCAACAAATAAAATTTCAGTTTGATTGCTATCAGATTAGTAGATATTGAGAACCTTTTAAATATCTCGGATGGTCAACATGTTGGATTTTAATATACGTTGGCCATAGAGTTATGTACCATTAGATGACGATTATTGCGTTAGTTCATTATTCATACGTTCACTTCGATCGCATGATTAATTCACAAGATATGAAAACATACTTTTAAAATTTCGCACAGCCGCCATATTGAGGTTATGTAGACAATTGAACTAAATTAGATGGCAGTGCATTAGAATTTGTATAAATATTTACTGTACCATATTTCACTGCGCTCAGATGGTTAAATCGCGAGAGAAGTTTTCAAAATATTTCAACTTTGCTTGCCCGCCAAGTTCGTTTTCTACTTCACAGGTTTTTGAAAAATACATAGATGAACTTGTAGTAGAGCTCTTTATCACGGTATAAAATTTCAGGGGGATATCGGTAATAGTTCCGGAGATATAGAATGCTGGTGAAATATTTCACACAACAGCCATCTTGAGATTATGTAAACAATTGAACTAAATTAGATGCCAGAGCATTTCAATGTGTACAAACATTTGCTGCACCATGTTTCATTTTGTATCGATAGTTAAATCGCGAAATATGTCTATTTACATGTTCCAACTTCGCTTGGACACCATGTTTGTTTTGTAATTAACAGGTTTTTGAGAGTCACATATATGAACTTCTAGTAGTGTCCTTTATCACCGTACAAAATTTTTGTGTGATATCAGTAATAGTTCCGGAGTTATAGAATGCCGGAGAAATATTTCGCACATCCGCCATCCTGAGGTTATGTAAACAATTGAATTGAATTAGATGTCTGTGCATTACAATGAGCATAGACATTAGCTGTACCAAGTTTCATTGCGATTGGATGGTTACGTCGTGAGAAAAGTCTATTCAAAGTTTCAACTTTGTTGGCCGCCTTGTTGGTTTTGTAGTTAAGAGGTTTTTGATAGTCTCATATGTGACTTTCAAGTAGTACCCTTTATTTCGGTACAACATTTCAGGGTAGGCCTATATCAGTAATAGTTTCGGAGGTATAAAATGCCGGTGAAATATTTCACCCAGCCGCCATGCTGGATTGGTGAGACGCAATAAATTTTGAAGGGCACGGTCGTGGTCAGCCTAAACGGTGCTATGACCACACCGAGTTTAATGGAAATCGCTCCAGCTCTTTAGAAGTTATTAGGGATGCGCGCGGACACATACATACATACACACTCAAAAGGTGATCTATTTTTTCATAAATGATAATAGGCTAAGAATTTGTAGATGACATAGTAATAGATGTTTACTCCTCCGCTGTCTGTAAACCACTCGACCACACGATCACGACTCATATAGATGAAATTCCAGCTGGCTCCGCCATGTTCAGCAATATGTACAGTATTGCCAACCCCACGCATTCAGTACTATTTCGCATCTTGCATCGTAAATCAAAAGAGCGCCGCCAAGTTAATGTGAAAGTACGCCAAGCTGAGGCCACGTTAGCCAACTTAAACACCTGGTTTTTGTCACGCATCAATTATCTTTTTCCAGCCCAATGGTTTTTGCCCACACCAATATTTTCATGCAGTGCAATGGGTTTGCCTCGACCAATATTTTCATCCAGACCTGTTTTTGCCTGGACCATTAATTATTATGTAGTGTGCCCCGCGGGCCACATTAGCTAATATTAACATCCCTGGTTTTCGTCATGCACAGCGGGGACAGTTTCGCATCAATAATCTTTATCCTGGCCAATGGTTTTGCCAATTATTTCTTTCTGCACATAATTACATTGTAACGTGTGTCGGGTGGTGTATTTTGTATCGGACATGTTGGCAACCGTGATGAAACGTGATATGACGCCAATGTGTCGTCCACAAACATGGTGGGCGTAGTTGAACAAGTAAGAAATAAAAACCTTTATTTATGCAATATTATAAATACATCCAGTCCAACAGCGATATACAATTCCCAATGAAGTGTGTGTGAATCATATATTTTCAATAATCTACCGGGTTCTGGTTTGGTGCTGGTTCTGGTCAAGGGAAAAGTTATGCTAAGCCATTTGCCAACTCTTGATGTAAAGTGCAATGCTCTCTAAAATTATTTGAATAAGCAAATATTTTAGATAGCTTAAGTGAATACACAGAATCTAAATATTAACTTGCCACAATAAGGCAGGCTGCACACCGGTACGACACGATATATGTCGTAAGGTAAGCGTGGCACGCGATAATTGTCGTAAGATAACTTTGCTGCACACCAGAGCGATGCGATCTCTGCATGAAGCACTTCCTAGTGAGTTTCAATAATGAGCTCGTCGAGTGAAGATGAAGTAGTCACGATGTATTTGTATTTAAAGCAGAGAAGAAAGTATTGGGTACATCCGTATAACATCATGAGTGTACGACACAGTTCCGTAGTAGTTGCAAGAGAGTTATCTCAACACGAAGAAAAATTCAAGGACTTTTATAGGATGAGCCCCGGCAGTTTTCAATTTTTATTACTCCTTTGCCGGGTGATGAGAATATGAGTCTATTTCCCCACTACGTCGTCGGTGGCGAAGCCTTCCCTTTGTTGCCATACTTAATGCGACCGTATCCCAGAAGAGTGTTGACAGATGCAAAAGAATTTTCAATTTTCGGTTGTCTAGAGCTAGAAAAAGCGTGGAATACGCATTTGGAATGTTGACATCAAAATTTCGGTGTAAACCATAATTAAATTAATTGTAGCCGATACTTGACAGTGGTAAATAAAATCCATGTTAGTCACTAGGTCACTAACCTGTGTCTTTATTAATATTAATAGGAATAGCACGTGAAAGGGCATATACAATATGTAAGTTACATCAAACAATTCTTTGCTAATTTGAGGTATGCTTTTGGTCCATTTTAAACACAACACAATATTATATTTTCCGCAGCATTTTCCACAGAGTGAACACAAGCAGTTTTCGTCTGGTAGATGAAATTTCCTATTGCTACATAACTTGTGGTGAATGCCATGGATGGATAGAATGTGTGTCTTTAAATTCAACTGCAATTGTCTTCCAGGCCAAATTCGCCACCTCTGATTTACTGTAATCTTTCGTAAACGTAAACAAGGAAACTTTTCAACACTATTAATGAAAGAAATTAAGAATGTTATATCTTCAACCTTGTTTGCTCCACTTTTATTCATGTTGAAATTAAGCGTCCGTGGCTTGCACGGCATCACGCCGGCCTCTCTCCACTGGGTCCGTGGTTCAAATCCCGGTCACTCCATGTGAGATCTGTGCTGGACAAAACGGAGGCAGACAGGTTTTTCTCCGGGTACTCCGGTTTTCCCTGTCAAAATTGCATTCCAGCAACACTCCCCACTATCATTTCATTTCATCTGTCATTCATTTAATCATTGCCCCAGAGGAGTGCGTCAGGCCTCGGCAGCCGGCACAGTTCATATTCTCGCCACTAGATGGGGGGCTTCATTCATTCCATTCCTGACCCGGTCGAAGACTGAAAGCAGGTTGTGGATTTTCATTACTATTTGAAATGTCGTACGATACTGCGGCGAAGAGACTAGCAGAGCGTGTCGCTTAATACACTTGTCTTTCGATAGATGTCGTAGTCGTACTGGTGTGCACCTGTTGGCTCATTTCCCAATAGTTTGAACGTGCACGAGCGATGTCTATCTTCTGATACAATTATCGCGTACCGCGCTTGTCTTACGACATATGTCGTGTCGTACCGGTGTGCAGCCTGCCTAACAGTAATTGGAAGTTGCTTGAGACCCACATGGCCTGCTTTTGGTTACTTGTCCATCTTTTCATTTTACCACCCCTGGTCAACTCTTCCTCAATTCTTATGCCGATAGTTGCAGTTAATCATCTATTTTCTCACTCTAATTGACTGTTGTCCTTACTACCGGATAACTTGCTCTAATTCTTCTACGGGATCAGGCCTTTTCCTCCTCTTCATGATATAATTGCACAGCACAACTGCTTGGAATGTAAAATATTAAGATGTATTCCATCTCTTATGAAAGATAACAACAAGAAGTTCCGTGACGAAATGAAGAGCCCACTTTTCTTCAAATGTAATATTCATATCAATGATTAATCTATATGGACCTATCTAGAATAATGACGAAATTAAGTTGGTAATATCGAAATTGCTAATTAGTTCGAAATATACCTGGCATAGGCTAATGTAGTAATGTAGCCTAATAGAGCAATACAGTTGGCAGCCCTGGTGACTGAATATATTCTTAGTTCCTTCTATTAAGGTACAGAATACAAAATTTAGTTGAAGTCCAATGGATAGCATGGACGTTACATGCAGTTAGACATTGGATCAATCAGCGCGCGTAAAATCATGTTGGCAACAATGTCATGCATGTGTTGGTCAGAAATAATCTGAAATATAATGATCAATTTTTGTGCCAGTTATGGATGTAATCCAATTGTTATTATAGAAAATATTGGTATTTTAAAATTGGACCTATCAGAAAACTTAAAAACATGTTGGCAGCACTGTCGTATATTAGTTACTCCAAATTAATCTAGAATGTCAGGTAATATATGTGCGCAAAGTTTAGAGCTGTTGGCTTGCAAACTTTCTGATATATTGATATTAGGGTAAAAATATAAACGGCATTTATTAACAGTTGGCAGCCCTGATTGCTCTTAAGAATACGCATGGTCATATCTGTTATGGTACACATAGGACACACGAAATTTGGTTGAAATCCAATTGATAGTATAGAAGTTACATGTATTTAAAAATTGGTCCTATCAGCAGGCTTAGAATCATATTGGTAGCACTGACATACAGTAATTACTCCAAATTAATCTAGATTGTCAGGTACTATACGTGTGCTAAGATTACAGCTGTTGGCTTGCATACTTTCTGATATATTGGTATTTGGATAAAAATAGAGAGATCATTTATTATCAGTTGGCAGCCCTGGTAGCTCTTAGGAATACGCTCAGTCATATATGTTTATGTACACATAGTATATACGACATTTGGTTGAAATCCAATTAATAGTGTAGAAGTCATATGCATTAAAAAATTGGACCTATCAGTAGGCTTAGAATCATTTTGGCAACACTGTCATGTATGGCCTCCTGAAAATTAAACTGAAGTATTGGTATCTATATGTGTGCCAATTTTGGAATTGTTCCCATGTATACCTTCAAGATATCCAATATGGAGTTCAAATTTCAATTGCGATTTTTCAGTAGTTGGTAGGACTGACATCATTTTAAAGTATGGCACATTGAGATGTTCCAGTATAGATCTTTACTCATACCAAATTTGGTTTCGATTGCTGCAGCCGTCTAGGAGTAGATAGGGGAGGGGGGGGGGGGCGGTCAGACAGACAGACAGACAGAAGGACAGACAGAGACACATTTTCCCGGATCGATCTCATAAGACAGAGAGATCATTTATTATCAGTTGGCAGCCCTGGTAGCTCTTAAGAATACGCTCAGTCATATATGTTTATGTACACATGGTACATACGACATTTGGTTGAAATCCAATTAATAGTGTGGAAGTCATATGCATTAAAAAATTGGACCTATCAGTAGGCTTAGAATCATTTTGGCAACACTGTCATGTATGGCCTCCTGAAAATTAAACTGAAGTATTGGTATCTATATGTGTGCCAATTTTGGAATTGTTCCCATGTATACCTTCAAGATATCCAATATGGAGTTGAAATTTCAATTGCGATTTTTCAGTAGTTGGTAGGACTGACATCATTTTAAAGTATGGCACATTGAGATGTTCCAGTATAGATCTTTACTCATACCAAATTTGGTTTCGATTGCTGCAGCCGTCTAGGAGTAGATAGGGGAGGGGGGGGGGCGGTCAGACAGACAGACAGACAGAAGGACAGACAGAGACACATTTTCCCGGATCGATCTCATAAGACAGAGAGATCATTTATTATCAGTTGGCAGCCCTGGTAGCTCTTAAGAATACGCTCAGTCATATATGTTTATGTACACATGGTACATACGACATTTGGTTGAAATCCAATTAATAGTGTGGAAGTCATATGCATTAAAAAATTGGACCTATCAGTAGGCATAGAATCATTTTGGCAACACTGTCATGTATGGCCTCCTGAAAATTAAACTGAAGTATTGGTATCTATATGAGTGCCAATTTTGGAATTGTTCCCATGTATACCTTCAAGATATCCAGTATGGAGTTCAAATTTCAATTGCGATTTTTCAGCAGTTGGTAGCATTGACATCATTTTCAAGTATGGCACATTGAGATGTTCCAGTATAGATCTTTACTCATACCAAATTTGGTTTCGATTGCTGCAGCCGTTTAGGAGTAGATAGGGGGGGGGGGGGCGGTCAGACAGACAGACAGAAGGACAGACAGAGACACATTTTCCCGGATCGATCTCATAAGACAGAGAGATCATTTATTATCAGTTGGCAGCCCTGGTAGCTCATAAGAATACGCTCAGTCATATATGTTTATGTACACATAGTATATACGACATTTGGTTGAAATCCAATTAATAGTGTAGAAGTCATATGCATTTAAATATTGGACCTATCATTAGGCTTAGAATCATTTTGGCAACACTGTCATGTATGGCCTCCTGAAAATTAAACTGAAGTATTGGTATCTATATGTGTGCCAATTTTGGAATTGTTCCCATGTATACCTTCAAGATATCCAATATGGAGTTCAAATTTCAATTGCGATTTTTCAGCAGTTGGTTGCATTGACATCATTTTCAAGTATGGCACTTTGAGATGTTCCAGCATGACGAATGAAAGAGAAAGTGCGAGGACTCCTCAAGTTCAAGCGCGCCCCGCCCGGTAGCGCTAGTGTGGGCAAGTTCCACGCTGCCGGTCAGCTGGTCTTAGGGATAATGCCAAGCGAAACGAATTACCGTACTTTGTAACTGATACTCTTTTAAAACGTAATTAGCGATTACAATTAAAATAACACGGCAGGGCACAATGGAAAATATAATTCACGGAAATAAGTACTACGGTCTCCATTACATGTTACGGAAAGCACGATTCCTGGAGTAGGCTATACAGACTGTTACTTTTGTTGTTTCTTGTTGTGGCAATTTAGTTTCCTCAGATTGAGAGACTAAAGAAGGTGAATTTTTGGTCTGAATCTAATTAATGAAAATGGGGGAATGGCAGAGCGGCTCTTGAGAACACTAGTGACAGAGTTGAGATGGCAATTCTCAGAGGGAGTGATGCCTATGTGGTGATTACCTAATTCCTCAATGAGGGAAATAAATTGGGCTATGGGATTGAGCGCGTTAATTACTGTTTGCCTGACTGATTTACAAAGGCTAATACCAATAGATGGGTGGATAAGGACCATCGTGGTCTGAAGGTTACTGCCATTGGGTGAAGCGTACCACAGCTCTTTCTCGAAATCAAATGTCGGGAATGAGACGTGGCCCGGTGAGGGAGGAGGTGAGCTAGAGAGTGAGGAATTTGATTTTGGTGAAGCTGGTTTAAGTGGAACGAATGTACCATCTCCTTTGTGGGTAGGCCCACTCGGAATTAGTGTTTTTGGATTAACAGGGGTATAATTTGGGCTTTTAGGGTCATCAGGGTCCTGAGTTATCAGGAATGTTATGCCCTGGTACGTTAATGTGCGAGGTTTAGTGTCAGTGCGCGACATGTTTGTGTTCGTGAGAGTAGACTATAAGTGCGTGTAATGAGTAAGAGGTGATGAGAGATAGTGGTCAAATACCTTGGTCGACCAGAGAATAAGGAATGAGAAAAACAAATTTACCAGTCACTCAAAGTTATCCAGTTTAAATACAGTTGGAGCTGTGACGTTGAGTGCGCTGATGAAATTTGAAGTTACTTGAAATAATTAATTAAATAATTAATTATTGGCTGCTTGGTAGGGAGAGGGGATGAGCTAAACTTGTATTAAAACTCGAGGGAGACAGGAGTTGCTTGACTAGGATGGTTACAGGGTGGGTATGGTGTTGGATATTTGAATGGTAGAGGGGGGACTTAATCTGCACTGTTACCAAGGGAGATGCAAATTAAGCCCATACGAACGTAGTGGAATGGCTTGAAATATCGAAGTCGAGGCGATAGCGAGGCCTAGGCTTGGTAGAAAGGCTGGCAAATCATCGATTTCATCAATTGGCGTTAGAAGACGAAGCTTGGAGCAGTGGCGTGCAGTTGCTTGGATGCTGGACTCGGAATGAGATAATCAAGCTTGTAGGCATGAGTGCATTGCCTAATAGAATGGGAACCTGGTGCTCTCAATGAGCTCCTTACGCCCCTTCATATAGAGAAATTTTTGATTTTAATGAATTGTTTTAGGTGAAATTTGTTGTTTTAAGTGATTTTACACCGTTCCGATTTGATAGGTCGGCAGTGGGTGCAATGATTGATTGGATATATTTGTTTGAAATGATATATATAATTTAATTAATTATAATATATATATATATATATATATATATGAATAAGATTATCTCTCAACAGTAATTCGCCATGGCTTTGCCTCTCAGTTCCAGGGCATATGAGTCAAGGTAGAAGACCGTCCGTTCGCTGAGGGATAAGCACTAAACAGTAATATTAACAAAGAAATAGCCTATGTATGAAGTAGGCCTACACAAAACATAGAACACTGATGTACACAATACACAATGAACTGAGTTTAAGAACTGAAAGCAAAGAAAATTCAATTTAATTCACACAAATATCTCACACAGTAGCTTCCCCCGCACTTTTCTAAGACCCGGTTCGATGGAACAACAGGACACGTGTTGGACATAATCGCTTGCAGTGCCAGTAGCGGCGGGACCACGAACTACCGTTCTATAATGGCGGAGTCCTCACACTAGTTCCTTCTATTCGTCATGGTTCCAGTATAGATCTTTACTCATACCAAATTTGGTTTCGATTGCTGCAGCCGTTTAGGAGAAGATAGGGGGGGGGGGGGGGGCAGACAGACAGAAGGACAGACAGAGACACATTTTCCCGGATCGATCTCATAAGTCTACTTTTTCCTCATGTTTGCAAAATGTGAAAAGTAGGCTAAAATGGGCGGTGTGTACAAGTATAGATTGGAACCGAAGTAATACATCTGTGATGCTGTTTATTTCGAAATGCACTTAGGCCAGTATGGAGAGCGATATGTGTCAGAGAGAGTGGGAAGGGTTCCCTTGTTTTCATATCCTCTTGTACCAGGTACACTCTGCAGGCATATTCCCCAGTATGTTTTGTAGCCCTTTAGGCATGTAGATAGACTGCTGAGGGAATGGTTGAAGAAGTGCAGTAGGTTGGGGAGGATATGAGAAGGCACATGGGCTGCACCATGTCTGTCTCAACTCCTCCTTCTAAGTTCCTTATTCTTCGATGGTTAAGGGTATTCTTTGAACTTAACTTATTTATGTTTACCGTGTCCAAATTTAGGAGATATTTTTATCCTATTTTCATCATATTAAACTCGGTTATAATATACTACTGCCTCGTCCGACTTGGAACCTGCCTTTTAAATTTTAACACGTTTAACCGGTCCAATAAGGCAACCATGCGAAATATTTCACCAGTATTTTATCTGTCCGAAACTGTTGCAGTTATCGCCCTGATAATTTGTACGGTGATAGAAAATATTATGATAAAATCACCTACGTGACTGTTAAATACCTGTCACGTACAAAACTAACATGGCGGCCAAGTATTATTAATGAATTGAAATTGAATGTATTTAAGGTAGCCTACATACATTTAAGATGTAATTTTAACCAAAATTTCAATTTTTGTTATTTCGTTGTAAATGGAAGCATTATTTGTCTGCTTCAACAAAACATATATTTTATGTCGAAATTCCACCTGTAAACAGTTGAAAAAATATTTTACGGGGACTCGTGTGCACATGTCTAGGGGGGGTGGATCCACAGCATCTTACTTGCATCTAAGTATCCAGGAATATCACAAAAGGTATGAAAATCATGAAAATCAGATATATGTGCTTAGAGCAAGTGTAGGATCCAGGTTCATCGCTCCCGAAGAAGTACCGTTTTATGTGTCTAAATTACTTTATTTGCGATATCACAAATGTGTAGCTTCATTTACGTTATTCTCAGAATTAAAATCTTTCATCACATTCAAATTAGCAAAATCATCCTCAAAATTGACGTAGGAATATTATTGTTACATCAAATTAAAGCTAATGATGGTAGTAATGACGTGAGCTAGGGATTTTGGATTCATTGAAGACCTTAACCTTATTGTTTATTTTAATCTATACATTCCCTTTTTTATGAAAATAATTACACTTAGTCTGACGCAGATAAGTGCACGATTCAGATTCAGAACATTATGTGCGTTAAATTAAAGAACTCAGTAAAATACATTTAATGATTAAATTTTGCAAGTTTAGGGCATTTTGAAACATTCTTACTCTTTTTTTTTTCAAATCTTCAGATAACTGAAAGTAGAAAACAAAGTTTCTGATACAAAGAATTGATTGTTGGGTTTCATGTGTGACGTAGTAAAAGTTTCAGAGGAATCGGTTCAAAAATGTAGATATTCTTCCTGAACGTATTGTGCCAGATATCCCAACCGTGGATTGTTTGGCCAGACGCACCGCGACCCCAGGTTGAAATTCGAAACAACATTCACCAGAAAATATCACAAAGAGAAAACCATGGATGGTTAGACATACGCCGACAAGAAGACAAGACAAAAAAATGAGACCTCAAATTACCTCGGGGCGTGACTATGGACTGGGGATCATATGTTACCGTCAGACGTCGTCTCCCATCCACGTTACATTGCGAAGCCGCAGAAAGAATATGTACAAATAAGACAAAACTTCCACATTTTATTCACGTCAGCACTAGTACAGTCAATAAAGAAAATAATAGTTCCTAACCCCCTGCACGTGCAGATTGACTAATTTAAGTCTTGATGTGCAAAACAAAGAAAATATCAAATGAAATTAATTCTTAATCGGGACAAAATCTCCTTGTGTCCTATCTTTAGATATAATCACATTTACGGAGATCCCGCATATGGATTTTAATGGGTTAAATTTTAGTTACACTGTTGCGTTGGTCATCCATTTCTTATTATAGAGTTCATGTTTGGATGCCTTTTAAACTGCTTGCATTGTAAAAGAAAAACACAAAAATATATGACTGTAATTATTCCATTAGATCTTCTATCAATCTTGTGACTAGGTTATAGTGGATATTCAACTTACTTTACTAACATATTTACATCATATTTACACATGTGAATGTTCACATCTCGTTATGTCAACTTTCCTCTTAACTCGAATTGCAACTTTCCTTCAGCTTTACAATGAGTTCAAAATATCCTTATCTCTTTAAATTTTCATAATTGAAGCTCTGAAATTTCCCACAATAGATTAATCCTGTCTTATTCGCACTGAGTCACTTGTAATTAAATTATTCCACTGGTATAAATCTCATTGATGTTAAATAATTTCACAAAGCAATATAAAAATTCATCAGGCAAAATGTTACTGGATACAACATTGACATAGTCATCCTCTCATTAATTTCTCACACATATATTGAATGGCCCTCATGGCTCCGTTGAATTATTCACAGGATTTTCTCAACTTAATTATTTGCCACATTAAATCACGGTGACCTTTTAAATCACACTATTATTTCTCATTCTTCACATCGTTTGAAAACTTTGCTCATCTTATTAAATTATCCTATTTTACCTGCTTTGCATTTCATCATCCTAATTACATCATTGCAGCATTATTATTACCCGTTATTCAATCCTATTACTTACATCATTGAAGCTTGTAACATCACGTCGTGTCTATAAATCTCATTCTACGCTCTCAATGTATTTAAAGAACCATTTAATTGGATTATTTAGATGTTTAAATTGTGTGAATTCTGCAGTATTAATTAGCTTTCATTATATTCCTTTTAGTTTAATTGATTATTATCCATCACCTCCTGTCAAATTTACAAATGTTACTGTGTAACTGTGATTAAACTTATTAAAGTGTTTTTATCAATATCATTAATTTAACGTTACATGTTTAATATTATCAACTTCTCATTTATCATTCTACATCCACTATATCTGTGAAAGAAATCAGTCGTTTTAGAAAACAAAGTAAAAAATGGTTTAATGTCACCGCCTAACTCGTGACTATAGATCTCCTCTTATGTTATCGCAATAGAATTTGACATGTGCAATCCAGACCGCTACAATCTACTTCACTACCACTCTAGTTATAAAGAATCATGGTGTAGTCACTTGTACCTTGGACTTCTTCTTGTGGAATTATGGAGTTCCAGTAGGACTAACGACGACTTCCCTCGTTCTCGCCATTTGGTCTTTATCCATCTCCAAGTCTCGTAGTAGACTTGGTGTCGGTTTTAGGTCTCCATTTTCACCTCCAGGAATGTTATTCGTACCCTACATCTCCCATGCTGCGTGTACTTTGGTGTGCCATCTTACGGTGTTGAAAGTTCCTCGTAAGATAATAGTAGATGCTGGGTCTGATGAACATCATGTCCAAATATTTCAGCAAATTCTGTCCTTCTAATATAATAGTTTGCAGACTCCTGAATACACTCGCGCAAACCGCACTTTGTTAGACTTATAGGTTCATGAATTATAAAAGTTTCAAAAACATTAATTTTCATGTGGAATCTGGTCGAGATTGTCGCCTCTTAGCTTGGCCTTCAAGCACATATGGGTTGCACGTCACAAGCTGTTGGCCTTAACTTGCCTACTGTCGCACGGCACAACGACCTCGCCTGTCTGTAAACAGAACATAGCTTAGAGCCGCTTCCTCATTCACTGCTAGCTTTCAGTTCAATATCCAGCCTGAATCTAACAGCTTTTCAAAGGACTGTAACTACGTGAAACCATACAGGCTTTCACTGTACATGTACTGTTTGCGTCTTCACCATATGAAGCCTTATTGTACTGCGTAAATGTTCGGTTTGATAACTCGTTCCGACTGTGTGAATCACATGGAAAGTTTGCCATGCCGGCTTAGCGGTGCTACACGTCTTTCGCCACTAGATATGCGTTGAATGTTTCACATGCGCGCTGGCGGAACTGTCCTTACTGCTCTGCGTGTAAGAATCAAGTGAATGACCTCAGGTCATCTCCTCTCCTCCAAAGCTTGCTCCGTGAGTCCAGTGCCCTCTACAGCGTATCCTAGATCACGTGTTCCGCTTCTTTCTTACTGGTCCTTCACGTTGCTATGTCATTGAAGGTATTCACAAATCCTCGAATAATCATTGTAGAATAATGAGCGTTGTATTCCTGCATATTTCAAGTTCTCTTGATATCATGGAATCTATGTGGCCAAAGCAGTGACGTCACAGGTATCCTGCATGTCATCTTTCGTTCCTTTAGATCATGCGGTGCAATCTGACCTCTTGACACATGACAAAACGGGTACAGTATTGTACCCAAATATCCTGGAGAAGTATCTGCCAACATCCGAATATGAAGGTGGATTGCAGGAACGTGTAGTCACCGGCTAGAAAAACTGCTAAGAGACACTGGCAATTAAAAGCAGGATGGGTACGCTATCTACTATCGTGCTATATGACTATTCTACTGGGTTCTTTGGTTACTAACTACATTTGGTGGGTGAAAAAAATTCTCATCTCGGGCGCAACAGGTATTAGGCGTGGTTAGCGACTTCTACTTGACCTCAATAGCACAATATAATCATCCGATGTACTGCAAACGATAATGCAAGATTCCTATAAAAATTGTCAAGTAAACGCAAACACGTGCCTGTTGGTTTATTCAAAAGACAAATTACAACGATGAAATGCAAACGAACATCCTCAGACCAAGAAAAAAATAAGCCTCCTAAACGTTCCTGGCTAAATAAATTAGATTTAATAGAATAAAACTCGTTTCTGGTATGAAACCTGCTGTGCCCTAGGTTTAAGGAGTAATCAAAGAAAAATTTTAAATGACCTAAAATACTTATAGAAAACTACTACTAACGATCGTCATCGCTATCACAATAACTAACCATGAATCTATACAGAAAGACTCCTTATTCGTAATCAATCCCTACTCTAAATAAAAATGAAGTAATCGATATACATACATTACACGTCTTCATTTCCTCTTACTTTTCTTCAAAATGTTCAAAATATCACTAACTTGGGTCAAATTCAGTAATATTTGTCATATTTTGGAATCCATAATCCCTACATCTAACTACACTCAGATAGCTCTCTTAATAATGAATAATTATAAAACTACAACTCTTCTAGCTTTAAACAATTACCAGTGTTCAGGACTCTTCATTAATATTGAACCATATGATCCAACAGTAACTTTCACTTTCACTCCGATCAGCTGTTCACTACTGCTGCATCGTGTCCCATATATTTGTCATAAAATACTACTCATATCTCTCGAATTGACTTCATAAAAACAATAACATCTTTATACAAGCTGTATTCCTTCATAATTCACTCAGACTATCTTTCCTCGCAGATATCAAAATATTTCAACCCCCATTGAAACAATGTCCGACAACACATTATTAATATTACTTAACTATGCATATATTTCCTTCAATGTATGGGAATACTTTTACAACCTGTTTACATATCACATATCCAGGTAGTCTTCGTACAAAGACCTTAATTATGCTTGTATGTGTTCCTTTCTTTAATCCTTGAACTATATCTGACACTAGATATGTCAAGTTCGAAGCTTGCTTGCAAATATTTCAACAACAACTCCTTCTTTAGTTACTGGTTCAAACTCTTCACAAAAATATCTGGTAATGCAATACTTGTTTAATATATAAATAGCTCTACTTCGTCATCAATCCTTCTCAGGAATTGTTGGCTGGCGACAATGCAACATGTCCATATGTCATCATTCCGTCAAATAATTTTCATTTCAATGCTTTTTAAATCCTGAGTGTTTGTAGAAATCTTTCCAAACCGTCAGTAAGATTTTCCACAACACTTAATGTTTATCAATAATCCTTCATAGTATTATTCAAATACAGTATATTACATTTCTTCGAGAAATGTCCTTCACTTGGCGACTTTTGATAAGAATGATCCTGACATCGGTCAAAGAAACGATCGTCTGTCTAAAATTCAAATTAATAATCAAAAACGTATAAAAATTTCCAGAATGCTAATTAAAAATCCGAAAACGTCGAAAATGCTGTCTGAGACCTCTAATCTAAAATTATCCTACCTCAAAGTTAAAAATATAAAAATCCTGATAAATCCAAGAATCCTAATTTCAAATTTTGAAGATAAAAAAATTACCAAAAAAGCCTAAAATTCTGTCAGCAAAAATTTCAATGCAAAACATCGAAAGTGGTCAATCGGATAATACCAAAAATCTTTAACTACCAAAACTGGGCTATTGAAGGGAGTTCTTGTCTACCTTTTGTCGCGTATAGTTTTCTAGTTGAGGTCCTTTAAGAACTGGATTGCATTACTATAATCGTTCGTCTTGTACTTGCATTGGATGGTAGTCGAAGATCAGTATTCGCCTCTCTCGTCCATGATGGTTCGCGTGCCTCGATCCTGTCGATATTTCTTACAGCTACAATATGTTTCTCCTGGTAGAACAACATCACCTCGCAATCCGTCTGCGTCCTTGTTCGACTCCGGCCTTTGATCATCCGTTCTTGTACTTCTTCTCCCGACCTCATGTTCCGTTCTTGATAGTTCCTCAGCGTATAATTCCATTTCCATAGTAAATCTAGTAGTCTCAAATTTATTTGTTCAATTTAGGTATCTTCGGAGATGGTCTCCTCCTCGTTCTCCTCTGTCACTCCCGATATTCTCATCATCCTCGTAGGCTATGTTTCCATTTACATGTTTATCACTGGATAATCACAACTTCCAAATAGTTCAAAACTGTCCCTCTCAATTTCACTTGCATAACCGTGATGGTAGTAATTTTGCAGGTAAATTGTTGAAAGAATCTTACTCGAAGTATTTACTGTGCCCATATGGATGAGGACCACCGATTGTTCTTCTTGGGATGAATCAACTGTTTGAAGAGCGCGCGGAGCCAAGGTGTTTTGTTTCATCAAGATGACACCAGTTGGGGAGAGCATCGATTTGAGGAACCTCATATGGTATATTTATGAGTTTTAATGTGAAGAGGTCGAACCACCAAAACATCGTGGGAACATGCAGTACACATTTCTAGGAAGAATACCGAAGAGATCAAGAAAATCTGTCGACTGGGTCAGGAGATTTTGGAAAGCGAAGAATCCATGGCGCAAGGATTCTGTTTTTCATCCGCGTGGCCACATGTAACTGGTGTGAGGTGATGCGAGGAGACTCTGGCTTGAGACGTCAGGCGCACGAGGTCAAGTCACGCTTGGTAATTAAGTTTGAGGATACCAGTCTAAAAGAGTTGGAAAACAATCAACGAATATCATGCGGGCCTTAAAACCCATATATCATAAATAGGCAACGTAGGCAAGCCATTGCTTTTGTGTGTACGGAGCTTTGGGGAATAATATTCCTTACTTGCAGTCAGGATATCTTAGCCGACATGAGCCATTGCTTTTGTGTGTGCAGAGTTTTGGGGAATAATATTCCTTACTTGCAGTCAGGATATCTTGGCCGACATATGAGCCATTGACTTTGAGTGTGCAGAGCTTTGGGGAATAATATTACTTACTCATCTAGGGAATGTAGTCTAGAAACTAGAAATGGTACTAGTGTACTACGTAAACCACTCTTAAGATTGTCAGTGTATCGCTCCATACATCAAGGCCATAAGCAAGTACGTGAGGATCGAACCAACAGTCGTGGTTGCAAAAATGATTTCGAACCCGGTGCAAATATTCTAGAACGGGAAAGTGAACCAGTCGAGTTAGGAAGATTTTCTGTGGCACAAAGCTGCAAGTGTTAGATTGGGACTCGAATCTGTATAACATTATGTTGCTGGACATGCATCATATTTGTTTGAAAAAGGTAGATCGAACCATCATTATGAGTTGCTAAGAAAACTGGAGGTGAGATGTCAGGGGATTTTTGGGAACATCGTCGTGAGTGATGGAGTTAGGCGAAACGTGAAGCGGAACGTCTGTGCACGGGAAGACATGTGTATCAGCTGGTATACACGGACTCTAGGTCAAAAGGATTCTGCCTGCAAGAACTTCACGATGTAAGCCAACTTTATTATTAGTTACTAGTGTTTCTGCATTCTCAGTTTCGACTATACTGTCTGCTAGTAGGCTTCTGCGTTTGGATATTTATTTTCAAGAAGTTACAGTACATTTGCGGATTTATCAGCCAATTTATAATAATGGATCTCTTTGATGGAAATCTAGTGCGTTTGGGATTTCAGCCTGATATGCCACGATATAACAGTAGGCTACGATGTGGAGGTTATTTTGAACCATTCTACGTCTAAACGTTATGCTAGGGAACTTTGATAATGCTGTAGGAGTTTGTTTAAATTTTAATTTTTTATAATTAAATTAATTGTTAATAATTCTTTTGTCGAGTTTTCTCATTTTAGTATTTTGATGAATGAGTAATGTTGATAGCTACACTGCGTTTAAATATTATTCCTCGGGAATAATAGTTTACGGGAACGGAATTTTCTGTGAATTTATAAATTTTTATATTTGAATTTAAAATAAATGTTGTAAAAAAATTTCTTTGTAAATGAAGTTCAGATATGATATCGGAAAGCTGTATGACTGGTATTCAAGCCATAATGATAATAATACTGAGTAAATGATTATATTGTTTGGAACGTTTTCCAATAATAATAATAATAATAATAATAATTCATGGTAATAATAGTGGTTAATAATTGGATGAATAATGGATCGTATTTGATAATATGGGAGTTTATTTTGAATAGAGGGACATGCCGAAAACGTGATTTTTTATACTGGGAGCTGAAGGTCATTCATATACGAATTTTGTATGAAATGAGGAACTATGTATTGGAAATCATGCGACAGTTAAACAGGGGTGTGTTGGAGAAGACATTAAAAGTTTATTACACCTATGGGAGAGGCCGAGATATTTAAGGTGATTGTGAGGGAGAGTATGATCCCATATGCTGGTTATTTAGAAGCCATTCAACCCAGCCTGCGTAGCTGAGGGGTCATTATGAAAATAAGAATATAATGGTCAAATGTTAAGTGAAAATAAAATATGAATTAATGAAGGAGGTTTTTGAAGTTGAGTTTTGAGGGTTAAATAATTGCTCCATGCTCAAATATGATTAAAATGAGGACTATATATAGTCGCTCATATGGGAAGCTAATGGCCTATCTTCAGTGAATTTCTACATTCCTAAACTGTTGTATATGTTGTAGTCGTTTAAATATGCATAAGTAGATGACATACTAGTTTTTGATGAATGCCTTACCGTGTCCTATTCAACATATTTACAGTATGAGAGGTATTTTTGTCCAGAGGATGGTAAATAAATTAATAATTTAAGCTGATAGCTGATTGGTTTGTGGATCCATTAATTTTCATAAAATACCAGTTTGGATTATTCTAAATAATAATAAATTTAATAAATCAAAGGATATAAATAAAGGAATTAAATTAAAGTGAATTAAACGAAAGAAATTAAATCAGAGGATTTAAATAAAATATGTAATGTGGAGTAAAATGTATTTATGATAAAAATGTGGAAGAATGTTTGGCGTACATTCAAATTTTTGAATTTGGAAATGGTGGTCATGGTGTTAGTGATTTTGATTTCACATCGTTTTGGGAATGTGAGTTTCCAGATGTGAGTTAGGATATGTAAATTTCACCGCAGCGGTTGAAACAATTCTGGAAATTTGATTCAAGTGATACATTTGTAAATATTAAAGTCATGGTGTCAGGATGGACTGATATTTTCCTGCACATCAGTGATAAATGTGCAGTTTACACAATTAATTTAAAACAGATGCTGAGATGGACTAAAGATTTTCTCAGACATCAAATTAAATTTTGAAAAGAGTGAATTTATTTTGGTCAAAGGCTGTGAATAATTTATTTTATGCGTTATGTAAATTATATGTAGATGAGGGGCCCAGGGGGAAGCGCAGGATGTCTTTATTTTTCAGGACTGGATTATTAGATTTTTCCCTGGGGTAGCATTGCATTCTAATAAGACCAGCAGACAGTTAAATTAAACCTAGGTGTTTTAAGAAGTTGGTGTTATTCACAAATTATTTGCACTTCCTTCCATCCTTTAAGGAGTGTGAATTTTGATATCCGTCCGGTTAGTTTTGTTTAATTTGCTTTATTTTACTCGGATGGACCCCGAGATGTTGAGTCTTATGCTCGTCGGATGTTGAAATTCATATTCGTGTGGACGTGGGACTTCGGTCAAATGGTCACAGTATATTAACTGTAAGCCCTATGTTTGTAAAGATATGTTATTAAGTTATATGTTTTGGGAAGATTGTTTCTCTAACCTGATGTAAATATTATCTCTCGCTTTCACTTGTCGGCTATAATCTCATTTTCCGGAGTGTGTTGCTTTTCCTGTACCCAAGTGTGTTCAGTCTGTAGTGTATGTACAGGATTTCATCGTATTTTTTGTAATCCATGTAAAACCTCTGCGATTTCCCGTGTTATCTATTCTGTCCGTGGTTTAACTCTGGTACTCCAGGGAGATGTTAAAAATGAGTGGGAGTGGCATTGGTGAGCTCCCGTGTCTTATATGAGCTATCAATATATCTGCTATGGTGTTGCGGTCCTCCTTCGCTCTGTATAGGCCGCGAAATGAATTTCGTAGTTTAGTGGACTGTGCCTACGTCCCTATTTGTTTACAATATGTAGTACAATGCACACGTGTGCTCTTCGTTCAATCTCCCAAGGGTAGGGGAGTGTTCGGTGTTTCATCCGCTTTAAGAAGGAAAATGATGTTTGTGATGATCATTGCCTTTGTAAGACGGAAAGTTTGTGTAGTTGCGTTCTCCATCCTATCTGTGGAGAATATATATATATATATATATATATAACATGAACGTTTGCCCTTCGTTCTCTTCTTAAAGTGTATTTGGAGTGTCCAATGTAAACTCCTTTGTAAAGCGGAAAATGTTTTTGTGTGATTCCGTACCTGTGTAAGACGGAAAGCTTGTGTAATGGTGTTCCTTACTCTGTATATAATGATACTGAATCCGTGTATCTCTTATCTGACTCTCGACGGTTCGGTCCTTAGTGTAGCTAAGTTGTTGTTCGCATTGTTATGCCCTTAAATGTAGTTAGCTATATCACCACTACCGGATAAAAAATTTTAATTGACACATGTGTGCGTAAAATCGTGTAAGTGAACTGTATCAAGGGAACATGTTTCTAATAGTTTGATTTGTCAATGTTTGCGAGTGTGTAATTAATGTGTGATTTAATAGAATCATTTAGCCTTTGATTATCGTTAAAGTAGGATTGCACTGTAGGAATGGTCGTAGATTGTTCTGCATTATGGACACAAACATGACTACTTAGTGTGCGAATGCACAAACAAGCTTGCTAAAACGAAGAAAATCTATGCCCTTCCTTATACGGCTGCATTTATTCCCTATTGTGTTTGCAGGCGTGATTATTTAACATATAAAATACGAGCATTCCTGCGAAAACAGAGAATAAATGTGTGCCCGATCGTCATTACTAATATTTAGTTTAATATATGTTAATTTACTATGTTGGTAAGGGGGCCAATAAATGATTCGGTATACTAGGGTAATTCTATCGTGTGTTTGGTATGGAATCTGTCTTATGGTAGGCTTGTGGCCTTCTTTGAGATGTGGTGCTACTAAATTACATGATATTGATTCGCCATATGGCTCTTTGTTACGGTCCGTTCACAAATCGGCGTGAGATGATTATAATGAATTCCCTTTTGCAGCGAGTTATGCGGTTAACACAGTCCACGCACTCGTGGTACAAGGCCTCGCTTCCAAGACTAAGTATGGGTGATTGTTGTAATTTTAGTGAGGTTCCGTAATCTACGGCTAATGCAAACGCCTGAATTAGGAACTGGCTGGACATTGTAGCCCTATGTCGCTATAGGTTTGTCATTCTGACTTAATAAAAATAAAAAACAAGATCCCATTGGGGGGAATATGTAAATGTGTGTAACGATGTATCTGTACTAGCGAGTGTGTCGCGCATGGCCTGGTTAGTTTGGTCTCCCTAGTCGTTACGTGCTCGGAGAGCTGTGTAGATTTTCAGTGTGAGCGCTCTGACTTCCGTATGTTTATCTGTAGCGTATATCCGTGTGAGATCATGGAAACTGTGTATGCAATTCTGAGCGTTAGCATGTAGTGTAATATGGTGTGTGACTATCTCGGTGTTGATTATGTGATTGTATGCTAGAATGGTTAATTACTCTTCAAGTGGATTCTTTGCACATGTACGTATGAATTATTAAATTTAATTACCGTACTAGAATATGTTGATTCGTGTTTGCATTCCTACATGCATAACCCGTGTCATTGTAATGTCTATTCTGAACTGTGTCTTTCTTAGCCAGTGTCATTGTGTCCATTCCGAGTAGTGTTTCTAACTTGTGTTATTGTGGCCACTAACCCGAACTGTGTCTTTCCTAGCTAGTGTCATTGTAATGTCCAATCTTAGTATTTCTGACTAGCGTTATTGTGGTGACTATTTTGAACTGTGTGTTTCCTAATCATTGTTATTGTGGTGTCTATGTTATTGTGAGTGTGTTTTCGGAACTGTGTGATCGTAAGGTGATCTAGCCTTTTCGCTTTTTGGCCTCGTGAGCCCGGGGTTTAGGAATCATTTCCCGTGTATGGTAGGGTTTTATTCGACGCATGTGAACCATATCTTTAATGATTTTGTGATTATGGCGAATATTCACATTATAGTTAAGATCTGATAGCTTCCTGTGTACCTTAAATGGACCTGTCCAAGAAATTCCGACACGTTCTTTATACGCGTAGGGGTCCAAATCATAACTAATTGCCCGGCTTTTTATTCGTGATGTGAGTTCTTACGATCGTAAGCGTGTTTTTGTTTCATGTTTCTTTGTTTGTTTCTTTTGTGCTGCTCGGATGTTCTGTCGCGCTGAGAGCCTCGCTGTTTGTAAATATTGTAATCGCTCAGCGTTACTGGGGAGGGTATCTTGCGGAATGTATATATTGTCGACGGGGATGATATCCGTGTAAAAGAAAGTGCGGGGTGTATTTGGTAGCCCGCGACACTGACATATTTTAACTAAAAGTTACTGCCTGCAGGTAATCTTCCCAATCGGTGCCACTGTTATTGGCGAATCTGGCCAGAGCTCCACAAATAACTTTGTTCATGGTCTCCGTCAAGCCATTGCTCTTAGGGCTGAAAGTTGTCGTTGCATACGCCTTCATTTTAAGCAGTGTGAGTAGCTGTGTTATGATCCACGATGTGAAAACTGTCCCCCTATCCGATAATAATGTTCGGGATGTGCCGTATTTAGTGATAATCTCTAGCAGAAACTTCGCAATCTGTTGAGCACTGGCCATTGGGACGGCCTTAGTGATTATATATCGTGTGAGATACTCATTTGCTACAAGTATGTATCTGTTGCCCCTGTCGGATACGGTAGTTGGTCCCTCAACGTCAATTCCGACCCTATGAAATAGCTCTCCCCCCGGCACCGGGTGGAGTAGTCCGTGCGGTTTACCAAGCTTGTTTTTGTAGCGTTGGCAAGTGTGACATGTTTTTATAAACTCCTCTATGTCCTTTTTCACATTCTCCCAGTAATATTTCGTCCTAATTCGCTGGTATGTTTTGTGTACGCCTAAGTGTGCGCCAATGAGAGGTGGATTATGATATTCTGTCATAATATGATTTTTCAGTGTTTTTGGAAGTGCAATCGGCGCGACGTCATGTGTGGCTGTGGGTTTGCATCTTAGTATGTCGGTATTATCCATAAAATCGCCTAGATAGCCGGGCAGTTCTACTATCTACCTTATCTATGTTATCCAATGCTATCCTGATTCGCCCTAGATGGGGATGGTCTAATTGCTCCTGTCGCATGTCCACTTGTGTAAATGCGTAGGTGGGTAGGGTATCTCACTCATGGTCAATATTCTCGTCTGGCGGTTCGAGTACCGGCAATCTCGATAGTCCGTCCGCGTCATGATGGGTGTTGCCTTTCTTGTGTTTAACATTGAATGTGTAATCGTACAGCCTGAAAATGAATCGGTTAAGCCTGGAATTGGGGTTCTTTAATTTGTCCCAAAAACAGACTCGCGTGGTCTGTAACTACTGTAAAGTGAATGCTGTATAGGTATGTTCTGAAATAATTTACGGCCCATGGAAATGTTTACATTTCCCTTTCAGTGGCAGAGTATCTACTTTCTGCCGGTGTTAATTTCCTGCTCGCGTAAGCTATCGGATGTTGTTGTTTATTGTCATCTTCCTGTAATAGTGCGGCGCCTATTCCAAATTGACTTGCGTCTACGTGCACAAACGTGGGCTCATCGTCCTGGAGATGGTGAAGGAGTGGCGGTGTGGTTAATAAGTGTTTGAGGGTCTCAAAAGCTTCCCTGTGTTTTTCTGTTATAATGAATGGTGTTTTCTCGTGTGTTAGGTCCGTTAATGGACTGGCGATGTGTGCAAATAGAATGATAAATCGACGAAAATAGCTTGCAAGTCCCATAAAGCTGCGAAGCTGTTTAACGTTCACTGGCATTTTAATATCGGATATGGGAGCGGATTTAGCTGGGCGGGTATAATGCCCTCTTTGCTGACAATATGTCCTAGAACCTGTACCTTCTGTTGTGCGAACTGGCATTTGCCTGGCTTTAGTTTTAGTTTCGCGTATCTAATTCTGTCAAAGGCCTCCTGTAAGTGTTTGATATGTTTATCAAATGTCTGAGAGAATATCGTAATATCGTCAATGTATGTAAGTACCGATCGATATTTAAGCCCCACAAATGCTTTATCTACCAGATTCTGAAATGTCTGGCTAGCATTCTTCAATCCCATGGGCAACGTCAAATAGGTGTATAGACCGTTTTCTGTAACAAATGCGAGTTTGTGCCTGTCAGGCTCATAGACTGGTATCGTATAAAATCCAGAAAAACTGTTGACCGTTGTGAAATTCGTAGCTCCACTGAGCGTTTCGAGATAAGTGTCTGTACGAGGAAGAGGGTAATTGTCGCTTTTAATTAATCTGTTCAGTCGCTGATAATCTGTACAAAATCGATGCGAACCATCCTTCTTTTTAGTGAGGATCACTGGGGCAATATAGTTCGATATCACGGGCGTAATGATATTAGCGTCTAACATCTCCTGAATTTGGGTGTCAATAGCTTGTCTTTCCCTTGCGCTAACTTGATAGGGAGGCTGGTGTACCGGGTTATTGCTATTTAAGTCTACGTGATGCTCTATTTGATCCGTTACCACGAGATCCGTGAGGGAGTGTGCAAATATGTCCTTATATTCCTCTAACTGGTCCGTAAGCCTCTTATTTTGCTCCGGTGTCAGTTCTTGTGTAGAAGTATCTTTGCCTTTTTCCATTCTGGCGTCTGTGCCGGGTTGTGGATGTATTGTGACCAACGGGGAGTCCTGGTGCTCGCGTATGTCTCGCTGCTCTCGCAGACTCTCTGTCTTTCTAGCGTGTGTTATGGAATGTGTAGTCACATGGTCTCCGTTTACCAGGCGTATTTCATTGTTGGGGAAACTTATGTTTGCATCAAATCTTGCGAGGAAATCCGTGCCGATTATGGCTGGCACTGACAAGTCTTGTATTACAAACATGGGGTGGCTTACCCTAAATTCGCCTATTTGGACCTGTATGTCTGCTATTCCTAAGTATGTGAGGTTTTGTGAGTTGGCCGCTATAAGCCCAGTGTTGTTATCCACCCTGTATATTTGTGCGTCGATGATATATTTATTACTTACGCAGCTTATGGCCACTCCCGTATCCAGTAACATGTGTACTCTGTGTTCGTTTATATTAGCGGGTATTGTTAGTGCTGCGATAGTGTTCCCGGCGTGTGCAACATGCCTATTGTTTATATGTTATTGTAGGTACTGTTGAGCCTTGGGGCTGGAAAGTGTGTTTGCCAATGAGTACACCAGACTGAACTGCTGTGTGTATTGTCTGCCTAGTATATTTGCTGATGCATCGCTGTGCGACCTGTTGTTCACTCAATCTGACACGTTTGGCTCTAACAGGCATTTCCTTAACCCGTGTCTCTGGCTCGCCTTGCGAAATGCCTATCTGGAGTCCACTGTACTTTCTTTTCAACTTCCGCCCTAATGAAATAACCTTCCTTATTATTGCGACAATGCGTGTGTTCGGATCATAGCCTTAGCTTTGGTGTTCTAGTGATTTTATTTTTCCGCGCGTGTGCGGGTTCGAAGCTCTGTTTCGTGCGTACGCACCAATCATTCTAGCGGTCCCGGAAGGTATGGGTTCACATCCCGTCCCTCGTGTAGGTGTTAAAATTGTTCTCATGTTCCGGCGGAACGCTGGTTCGAGTGTTGCACGTTGTATCAATGCGGTGGCTACCTGAGAGTATTTCAAGGCTATGGGTTTGCTTCCCGTCCCTTTTAATATCGGGTTAGCCGCTTTAGTGTCTTGGCACGGTATCGGCTTGCCCGCGGGTGGTTTAGTGGACGCTGCGCTTGTACTCGCGGATTGAGCTAGCGTGAGTTCGATTCCTGCGCGTGGCATTAATGCGGCGGCCATGTCAATGTCCCTAGACGATGTGTGTTCGATCCCCATTTCCTCTTTGGAAGCAGTAGTCACTTTCTCACTCAGGGGAGTTGTGGGTTTGATTTTGTGTGCCGCTTTGGGTGTAAGAGGGCTGTAATGTCCTAAATTGGGACTTCCCGTAAATAACAAATGGATGTTCTCGTTAAATCCTGTCGTGGAAAGTGTGGGACTCATTTTGTTCACCGTGTAAACATGTATATTTCGTTTTGTTACCTTTGCCAAAGCGGTGACCTCTGTTGTTCCTGCATATACTCCATCTTTGTACATATATTCCCCGTAAGCGTATTTATTAGGGAATAGTTTATCGTTCCCGTCCGCGACAAAGTACTGGTATTCGTCCCAATGGGACATAATGTGCATAACTGTTTCTGTTCGAAGGTCATTGTGCTTGTCCTCCCTCTGACTGCCCTAAATAAACTGTTTCTGTCTCCTTGGACCGTGTGCGGCTGTAGACCTGATAGGGGTAACGTTTCCTCCATTGTGTCCTTACGGATGGTGGTTGGGGGAGGTTTCCGTTCAACGGGGCGTTTGTGGGTGTCTTGTTGTGGGGGCTGATTATCGCGTGGTATATTCTCCTGTGCCTGAATAAGGGGGGTTTCTCTTTGCAGTAGTTCGTTGTGCTTTAATAACTTTGGGGAAGGGGTTTCAACCGATTTGATTGTCGATTTCCCTTCCCTCCCTAGTAGTTTTTTGGATATGTATTTCCCCGCCTTTCTATATACCGTGGTTGTCCCCTGGGCGCATTGTTCCGCCAATTGTCGGTCTGGGGATTGCACCCGGGGTTGGGGTGCGTACTGTCCGGATCCCCATGTATAGTGATCGGGAAGCGGGTAGTTCTCCGGTCCTTGTCTGTAGGCATATCCTCCCTGTATTGTGAGTGGCAATTTGCTTGTCCCTGTGGGGGTGAATTGTGACAAGTAGGGTTGTTTTTCCTGCGCTGTTTGTGATTGTAATTGTCCCTATAACCTTCTTGCCTGTCACTATCTTGTGACCGCCACCGGTCATCTTGATCATCCCTCTGTGCTCTTCCTCCTGTGTGAGTGTGGATGGCAGTGATTTGCATTTCCTGCATTTGCTGTGTGAGATCGTGTATTTGCTGATGCAGGTCATTGTTATATGTCCGGATATGTTGATCGAACGCCTTCTGAGTGATTTTGTTACCTGCCTCTATGAAATAATATTCTCTTGCAGGTCCTGCACCGTCTGGCTTCGCATAGTGCACAACTTATCCACTAGGGATGGCTTAAGGCCCAGCATGATGAGGCGAATTTTTTGTCTATCTGGCATTGCCCTATTATATTTATCGCACATCAAGAGTTTGACATTGATATATGCCTGTGCACTTTCTGCAGGGCCTTGGGTTCATTCCTTGATGCGATCGTACAAGTCGTCCTCATCAGGCGTGAGTTTAAACTCGTGTATCAGGGATGCAGAGAGTTCTTCCCAAGCGGCGTCAAAGTGGCCTCATTGAGTTCGAACCACGTTATTAACGACTTTGAAAGGTATGCCGGTAAGAGGCATCTCTTATCGTCACATGACCACCTGTTAATTTCTGCCGTTTTGTTGAACGCCTTGAGGTATTCCTCGGGATCTTGCTTATCCCCAGAATACTTTGCAGGCTGGATCATGGGGTACTTGGCTTGCATGGCCATGTTTTCTGGGTAATATATTTCGTGGTTGATTAAGGGGGTTTGATGGTTTGGGCCACCTTGTCTATTGTTGTGTGATGATCCTTCGTAAGTGTGTGACGGATTGTTGGTTTCCGATCGTGTGAAATATGTACGCCTATCTTGAGAGGTACCCGGTTCGTTGGGTGTAGAGTGTGTTGCGTGTTGTGTGTCAAGTGTCCCTGATGTTATCTAGAGATAAATTGTGGTCAATTTGTGCCGCTTGTACTGTGGAAAGTGCTTTATTGATATTCTGTTCTAGCGTGTAAGTTGCGGCCTTAATGTATGTAATTAGCGCTGTACTTTCTGCGTCGCGCGCAGTCTCTTCCAATTGTTGTATGAGTGCGGACAAGCTATTATTTGCCTGCTGCGTATCGATTATTTGCTGTACTACGTTATGTGGTAATGAAGGGGTTTGTTCTTCGCTAGCGTTACTATGATAGTTGAGCGTTCTGTGCCTGCGCTCTAGTGAGGGGAGAGGCGTGTGCTATTGTGTCAGGGTATTTTAATCTGAGTTCTAAAGCTCCAGCTTCAAGTTCGGCAAGTAATCGACCTGCGTTATGTTCGCTTATGAGGTCGGCGTTGGTAACACGGATTTTAGGGCGTAGTGGTTTGGTACTGGCGGCAAGGTAATGGGCTATGTCCCTAACCTTGCGTTTAGTCTTGCTCTGCATATTTAGCATAAAGGTGCTTAATTTGTTTTTGTAATGTACTCAATTGTCTACTCTTTTTTTTCTAATATTGGGCATGGCCTTGGTTTGCTAAGTCGTACTCCGGTATCCTACTGCGGGATTAGTTGTATTAACCCACTTAAAATGCAGTAGCCGGGGACTCCACCAATTGTATGAGCCTTGAAGGGCTTTTACAATGTGTATAGAAGTAGTTTGGGGTGTTGTATGAATCGGGGCTGTATGTGTAGGTATTTTGGAGGTGTTTGTGTCGGGAGCGCCTATGTAGCTTAGACGTGCTTAGAGGGAAGCTTCCAGTTGTTCGGTGTATCTTGAGAGCTAGGGGGTGAGATACTAGTGAGGGTTGATGGGTAATTAACAACCTACTGACGTATAGTAACTGTTCAGCGCTTGCGGCAGGCGCACGCAAGCAAGTAATATGTGTAGTAGTAATGCTGACCCATGCTCTTAACATGAGCCGTCAACTGAACTGCTTAGCTAATGCCTTTAAACGATTAAATACTACTGGACCCTACTGTGATAAGGTAGGGGTTTATCCTACAATTAAATAATCAGAAATTCCAGTGTGTTGGAAACCAATTGGTTTAATGAATACTTCTTGTGAAGTGTTAGTAATATTCCACAGAACAGCTTTAGTGCTATGGATTCCTGAACAATGCAAGTACAAAGTGTAAGGGGTTGGGTAGTGGATGTGGATGTAAAAAGGTGTAATCTCGCAATCACACTCACCTAGATGGCAGCTGGCGTGAAGTCGTCCTTCAAAGGTTTCACTGTACACAGACCTCGAGGTGTGGGAGCATGCCAGCTTTATAGACGGGGTAATGCAGTCTGTGCATAATTGGCACATTCCAATCAGGTCGGTATTATTGTCGGGGTCGTAGGAGTTCAAAAAGGGTTTAAATGAGTTCAAGTAGGTTCATGTCAGTTCAAATGAATGTGTTAATTATCCTGTAGTTTATATGGGGCTGAAAATGTAGAGACGTATTGGGTGAAAGTTTAATGTGTATTTCCGGGGGTGTGCATCCCCTAAGGGGTGCAACACTATATATAATTACCATCCCTTCAATATCAACATGGGCACACTCTAGTATGAGACACTTTCGTTCAGGAATAATTCCCACATCTTAAGCTTCCCAATCTGAAAATTGACATTCAGGACAATGAAAGGAACTCTACAAATGCAGTTTTTTTATATAAACTATTATAGATAATTGTAACATAAATTACGTGTAGTATCTAATTACAGTTGTATCAATGGACGAGATATTTTCTAATTTAATTTGAAGCAAGTTCATTCTCAAAGTGTGATCTTCCCGTTTCCAGTTGGGCTTCTCCCGTTCTCACTCGTGTCTCTCCTGTGCTCTCTTCTGTTCTTTTAGAAAATATCATCGCCTATCTTGCCCTGATCCTGTCTTTTTCCTTTCTATCTTCGATTGCCCATCGTGTTGTGAACATAAGAGTTTGCTCGCAGCAGCGCTGGCGACCAGCTGGACCATAAAGTTTGAGCTTCCCCTAAAGAGTCCGACTATGAACAACTAAATGTATAAAATAAGAAACATAATATACTGTAATAATCATAATATCACTGTTCTTACATCTCCAAATATACTGAAGGCCTAATCCACTACCTAGCGTATGATAAATATAATCTATGCATTTTTACCGATATCCCACTTAGGTCTATCGCTGTTTCTAACCTCCTTATGTGGCCTAGCGATTACTTACTGAGAATGCTGGATTAGCCGGAGGAGCGTATGCTAAGGCATTAAATAAGGAAATCATCCTATTCAACATATTCAAGAATTCAATTCAAAATATTTAAGTATATTTTGTGTATCTCATAAATAGGGTAGCTGGCCTGTTTGTTCCGCCCCGTAAAACAACGATAATAATCATCCTCATATGTGTCATAAAGGATATCCAAACAGTACATGTATAGTTTCAGGCTGCTCTGTTACCTCAAATGTATTTGCATCAATATCTTCAATGTCTATCGGACATTACGCCTCATCATCTGAAAAATAAAACCACAGCCTTATATTAGTTAAGTAAAATGTGAAGTTTACGTTTACAATGTAACCCTGTTTTTTATTTTATTTTATCGCGAGAGTACTGTAATAATCGTAACTTGAAACTTACCTATTATATCTCCGTCAAACTGATTGCAGAGTCTTTCAGCCGATGTTCTTCATGGGCAGTTTTCTTTTCGGAAGTTTCACTTCCCCCACCCATCAGAGAGATCTGTTCTCTTTTCTTCAGTCAGTTCATTCTTCGCTTTCTTCTTCATGATTTCATAGTTATCCCGTGAATATTTGACAGGTCTTCTTCAACCTGGCAATGCCACAAACGTTTGGGCTACTTCCCATGCCTTATACTTCTGTTCCCATGGAACGGCGTCGGACTTCTTATTTTCAATTACAGATTTCTTTTCTTCCATCACGTTGATGAGGGCTTCCTCTTGTGAAGAAGAGAAATTGGTGTGCCTTTTCATCTTCAGGCGTTTATTCATCTCATTTGGAGATAACTGTTCTTCCATTTCAAATATCTATCTTTATAATCATAACGTGAATAATGAAAACAAACAGATTGCGCCAAGAACACAGATCAAGGAATATATATAATATATATATATATATATAATATATATATTATTTACCCCCTGATGTTGATTATCTTGAGAGGTATAATGTAATCTGCAAATCAAACAAGAAATACTGTATATACCAACTGTAGAATATTATGCCCAGGTCTGCTAACCAACCGTAAACATTGACTCGAACGTTGTAAGAACGATTGAATGTTACCTGGTCTTTATTACGACCCTGAAATCAATTTTCATAGTTTACTGTCACGTCACTGGAGATTGTATGAACGGGCCTATGCATTATTACTTGTGGTAATACCGTCCTCTCCTGTAAAATTCAAATTCTACTGTATGTTGGTCCCGCTTTCGGATCTCCGGCCGAGGACTACTCGAGAGGGTGTTAACATCACAAAGATTTCAAAGCTAACATCTAACACTCTACTGGGCAGAACGTGGCTGTTAGAATTGTGATTGGCAGAAGCAGGTTTAAAAACGTTGAAATGGTAACGGTTGGGTTGACGTGGGATTTGGTAGGGATTATTGAAGTGTTTATATCGTAGGCTTTGGAGGCCGGTGGCTAGTTTATTTTCTAGGCTTACTGGATGCAGCTGCGTCGTGTATCGGTGATTGTTTCCTGACGTTTCGGTAGTCATTTCAGCAGCCTTTATCAGTATGAGTTCCTGTCTGTACTCAAACTAACCGTTGGTTGTCAGTCAGGCACGCTTGATCGGCATTGACCTCATGCTGCTTCCTGATTGGTCAGACCTCTAGCCAGTCACGCCATACGAGAAGTCTGTATGTAATGCTAAGCCTGTATCTGTCATCGCGATTGAAATTATTGGGATGCTTCAAGATCTCTAATGCCTCTTTTATTATCATGTTTTGATATCTAGGAATTTTAGCAACACTTTCGGCCTTATTGTTTTCTAGGGCGTGTCTCGTGACGTCAGCATAATCAACTATTGCAGATCTGTAGATTATTTGTTATTTTGTCTCGAATGTGTCATGATATCCTAATGGAAACGCGACATTTTGTATGCCCTATGTATATCTCTCCTCAGGAGCAAGGTGCCTTGTAAACTTCTGCGTTCTGGTTTTGGCTGCTCTATTTCGGCTGATGTATGCACCTCGTGCGTTAGCTTGTTTAGTAGTTTAGGGGCGAAGAAAATGAAAAATAATTATTTGGCGTATTTTGTTATTTACAATGTAGAGAACAGGAATTGGTTAAAAAAGTCGAAAAAATATGAAAAATTGTCATTTTTAATATATAAATGACCGTGCTGCACCATGAAAAACAACGCCCACTTTTACAGAGATTTATGTTAGTGCGTATAACTTCCGAACTATTATAGAAAGATTTCTGAACTCACATCTGGTCTGCTGTGTTGAGCGCAGACATTGTGTTGGTAACAATGACAACTTCCTGCATTGTTTATGTTACGAGTGGTTACTGAACATCATCATATTATTATAATCACTGTGATTGTGCACTGACCTATTGAAGAAATATTGTTTTAATTGGCGGAACAGTGACTTCATCTGCCCAATTATTCCTTATTGAATCGGTGATTTGAAGAGGGAAACAAGTCCATCTATTTGCAAAAAGATAATTTGAAACACGCCTTTATTTTTTATTTTATTTTTTTATTTACTTATTTGTTGGTTTATTTATTTATTTATTTATTTATTTATTTAAAAGCTAAAGGAAGTAGGAGACTTATATAGCAAAATAACCAGTGATACACGAAATAATGCGAGTTATGGGGCAGGAATGTTCCAGGAAATGTCAAGAGATAACAAACTGTAATGAAAAACTTCAACCTCATATTTCACAGTTTAATATTTTTTCACTACTTTGGTACTGCACCCGAAGTTGACGTAGCCCTCACCTATTATCCGAAGGGATGGAAGGGATCGCAAAGGGCGTTGATACCCAGCTAGATTGATCAACGGAACCTTGCTAGGTGGAAAGCTAGTAACCTCTGAATACAGGTATATATATCAAAACACGATAGTACTCCTACATAGTTACAAAAATAAAAAAACATCCTATAATCAAAATATGTTAGGACAAGATTCTTGAAATCTCGAGGGTGATCGGTTAATAATTTGCAATGAGCGCCAGTACCTAACTAGCAGCACTATCGTTTCCTGATTATTAAAGGCGGAAAGTCGAGATGTTCTATAAAAAAAATCGGACAGGCAAACCAACACGTGCCTGCAAATGTATTCATCAAAATAAGGACACTCCCAGTCCTAACACACCTACATTCACACGTTACAATTATTCATACAAACTGAATTAAAATATCTAGTATATTTAAAGTAAAATAAAAACGTAGTGAGCTTCCTGTCACTAATTCTCAGTCCTAATGACTATAACATAGAGAACAAGAAGTTCCGTGAAGAACTATACAGCCTACTTTTCATGCCAATGATTATTCTACAGAATATGAACCTATCTAGAATAATGACGAAATTAATTTGCTAATATCGAAATTTCCAATTAGTTCGAAATACTGTATACCTGGCATAATGTATCCTAATAGAGCACTACAGTTGGCAGCCCTGATGACTGAATATATTCTTAGTTCCGTCTCTTACGGTACTAAATACAAAATTTGGTTGAAGTCCACTGGATAGCATGGACGTTACATGCAGTTAAACATTGGATCTAACAGCGCGCGTAAAATCATGTTGGCAACAATGTCATGCATGTATTGGTCAGAAATAATCTGAAATAATATGATCTATTGTTGTGCCAATTTTGAATGAAATCCATTAGTTAGTATAGAAGTTACATGCATTTTAAAATTGGACCTATCAGCAGGCTTAGAATCATGTTGGCAGCACTGACGTATATTAGTTACTCCAAATTCGTCTAGAATGCCAGGTACTATATGTGTGCAAAGTTTAGAGCTATTGGCTTGCATACATTCTGATATATTGATATTAGGGTAACAAAAATAGGGACAGCACATATTAACAGTTGGCAGCCCTGGTTGCTCCTTAGAATACGCATAGTCATATCTGTTATGGTACACATAGCACATACGAAATTTGGTTGAAATCCAAATGATAGTATGGAAGTTACATGTATTTAATGTTGGACCTGTCAGTAGGCTTAGAATCATGTTGGTAGCACTGACGTATATAAGTTACTCCAAATTAATATAGAATGTCAGGTACTATATGTGTGCATAGTTTAAAGCTGTCGGCTTGCATACTTTCTGATATATTGGTATTTGGATAAAATAAATTAGGAGCATTTATTAACAGTTGGCAGCCCTGGTAGGTCTTAAGAATACGCTCAGTCATATCTGGTTATGTACACATACAACATACGAAATTTGGTTGAATTCCGCTTGATAGTGTAGAAGTTATATGCATTTAAAAATTGGACCTATCAGGAGGCTTATAATCATTTTGGCAAAACTGCCATGTTTGGCCTCCTGGAAATTAAACTGAAATATTATGATCTGTACGTGTGCCAATTTTGAAATAGCTCCCATTCATACTTTCCAAGATATCCAACATGGAGCTCAAATTTCAATTGCGATTTTTTAGCAGTTGGTAGCACTGACATCATTTTCAAATATGGCCGTGAGATATTCAGGTATAGATCTTTACTCCTACCAAATTTTGTTTCGATTGCTGCAGCCGTTTAGGAGTTGATAGGGGGGGACACACACACAGCCAGACAGACAGAAGGACAGACAGACAGACAGACACACATTTGCCCGATCTCATAAGTCTACTTTTTCCTCATTTTTGCAAAATGTGAAAAGTAGGCTAAAAATATTCTTCCAACGTTTAAAAATGAAATATTTAAAATATTAACAAGATGTTCAGTAAAGAACATATAGCCTACTTTCTCCTAAATGCATGGGTATTGTTATAACTCTTTGCCCTTTTCAAGGAGTATGATTGAATGTTGGTTGTAGTCGCTTGTTGAAATACAACGTGCTATAGGGATATTAAACATGAATATGAGGTGCCCTTTCCTAGTGCTACCTCTGTACCAAATTTCGTTCAATTCTGTTTCACCGTGTTTGAATTGATAGGGGGAATCGATTTGCACACATACTTGGCCACCATCTGCAAACTATTGGGCTGATGTTCTTGCAGTTTGGTCAGAATATGTTTCCCACATAAAGATATGGTGTTGCAAAATTTGGTAGAGACTAGATTATTAGGTTAGTCGTAATTACATTTTAGCTTTTAACATTTGGGTGGCCGCGATTACGTTTCCGTCAAGATAGCGGTGATATAAAACATGACACTGAGGTGCCCTTTGCTAGTGCTACCTCTGTACCAAATTTCGTTCATTCGGTTCCACCGTGTTCGAATTAATAGGGGGAATCAATTTTGACATAAAGATGGCCGCCATCCGCAAACTATTAGGCTAATGACCTATTCGATTGGTCAAAGGATGCTCCCTCCATAAAGGTATGTTGTTGCAAAGTTTGGTAGAGATCGGATGGTTATGTTAGTCGTAATTTGATTTAAGCTTTGACCATTTGTGTGGCCGCCATTACGTTTCTGTCAATATGGCGGCGATATAAAACATGACACTGAGATGCCCTTTGCTAGTGCTACCTCTGTACCAAATTTCGTTCCATTCGGTTTCACCGTGTTTGAATTAATAGGGGAATAGATTTTCACACAAAGATGGCCGCCATCCGCAAACTATTAGGCTAATGACCTATTAGTTTGGTCAAAGGATGCTCCCTCCATAAAGGTAAGTTGTTGCAAAATTTGGTAGAGATCGGATGATTAAGTTAGTCGTAATTTGATCTAAGCTTTGAACATTTGTGTGGCCGCCATTACGTTTCCGTCAAGATGGCGGCGATATAAAACATGACACTGAGGTGCCTCTTGTTAATACTACCTCTGTACCAAATTTCGTTCCATTCGGTGGCACCGTGTTCGAATTAATAGGGGGAATCGATTTTCACACAAAGATGGCCGCCATCCGCAAACTATTACGCTGATGACCTATTAGTTTGGTCAAAGGATGCTCCCTCCATAAAGGTAAGTTGTTGAAAAATTTGGTAGAGATCGGATGATTAAGTTAGTCGTAATTTGATTTAAGCTTTGAACATTTGTGTGGCCGCCATTACGTTTCCGTCAAGATGGCGGCGATATAAAACATGACGCTGAGGTGCCTTTTGTTAGTACTACCTCTGTACCAAATTTCGTTCCATTCGGTTGCACCGTGTTCGAATTAATAGGGGGAATCGATTTTCACACAAAGATGGCCGCCATCCGCAAACTATTACGCTGATGACCTATTAGTTTGGTCAAAGGATGCTTCCCCCATATAGGTATGTTTTTGCAAAATTTGGTAGAGATCGGATGATTAGGTTAGTCGTAATTTGATTTAAGCTTTGAACATTTGTGTGGCCGCCATTACGTTTCCGTCAAGTTGGCGGCGATATAAAACATGACACTGAGGTGTCCTTTGCTAGTGCTACCTTTGTACCAAATTTCGTTCAATTCGCATTCACCGTGTTCGAATTGATAGGGGGGGACACACATTCAGAGTACACACACTCACACACACACACACAGACACACACACACACAGACTCACACACACACATACACACACACAGACAGACACACTTTTTTCGCCCTGTGTTGATCTCATAAGTCTACTTTCATTTTTTGCAAAAATCGAAAGTAGGCTAAAAATATGGTCACACTTGTGGCTCATACAGTACTGTACTTATTATACACGTAAATCATTTCTCACCCAATCGTCTAACATTCATCCCCTATATGATACATTTCAAATGACGTTTCTTTAAACCTAAACATCACACATTTTAAATAACCGTAAAAACCATCCTATTATTAATTTATACAATATATATACAACATTATCGTTAGCTACTCGATAATGGTTCGATCCCACTGATCCTTCTCGTTACAATGTTCTTTCGTCACTTCTGATAATGAAAACTTCTACTTCAATGCCATTTCATTGGTTAACTTTCACTTCCATACAGCATAATGTTTCAAACAATAAAGGTAAAAACTGCTCAGTATAGACAAATCCATTAATATAAATTTACTACAATAAGACGGACATATAACAGACGACTGTACGGTTCCCAATATCTACGTAATACAATACGTTACTCCAATAGTTACTTATTATCTTAATCGCATCTTTACACCTCGACAACTAGGTCGGAACTTCATTATAAAATCACATTACTTTTTATACTTCCTTAGGATCACCATAATATTTTACCACAAAACACAAGGTTGCGTCAACAACTACGCTTTCTTATTCATTTCCTGTACACACAATAATAATACATAATCCCATTTCTGTGCATACTCTAGGTATCCACGAAATTCAGTAATTTTACTTATAGAGTTAAAATTACAATTCTTCTAACTCTTATACATTCCATTCCTCTCACATTTACTTAAATACCTCTTGTACTTTCGTTCCTGTTCCTTTCTTATACATTTCCTGTCACAACATCATATAAAAATATTTTAATATGCGATCTTATTATCCTTCTATTATTTTATGGAACCAAGATTCATAGAACTTTCTAAATTTAGAGAACGGTCTGTATATTCTCGTCTTAACAAAATAAAATACGTTACATCACATCTCCTTTCTAGTATTTCTGTACCGTAATATACTGTAGCGTTTTTCATCTGTGCCAAAACATCAGATTGTTTAATGAGACGTCAACTTCACCAAAGGTCTGTTTTAAAGAAGGCAATTTCCTTGTTGTTCTCAAAAGAACTAAACAATAACTTATTTGTCTATTCAGATTTCATATAAATCTCTGTCCCGAAAAATCATACTCAGAAATATGTCAACAACGACTTTCTGCAAAAATATATCAGAACTAACGCAATTTTAAAAATATTCCAATTAATCTAGCAAGTACTAATAAATTCAAAATAAACTCGCAATGACTAACAATGACGACTAAAAATCCTTAATACGGCAAAATCCTAATGACGACGTTACAAAAACAATTACTAAGACATTACCGACATTGACGATGCTCTACACTCAATTAAAACAATTAAATACTTTAGAATAATCTATCAAATTTGCCACACAAAACTAGGTCAGGTCAAGGATATCTACGTTACTGCATTCTAACTACAATAATATATTCGTTGGGTCTTTTTTACCTTCTGCCAGAACCTTTTTTCAAAATACAAATTGGACTTGAACTTCCCTCGCCCCCGTCTCCTCGTACAGAAGCATGCCAGACAGCTGACATAATGGGATCGTTTGTGGTCGCGTGCTGGGCTGCTCGCTCCCCCCTCGTTCGTCCTTCAGTCGGGATTATCTGCCTTCCTTCCTTCTCCACACCGAAGGTCGAATCACGTTGCATTCTTCTATACTGGGGCGTCTCTGGCGATTTCTTCTAGCGAACAGCATTCTTGAAGTTCTCCGTTGAATGGTTGTTGTTTTCTACATAGGTATTTCTTCCGTTGTTATGGCAATACCTTGCAGTTGCAGATGCAATGGTGTTAATTCGGTGAAGCATGATGATAAGCTTTCACCCTCCTCGACAAAGCCTTGATATGCGGGCTAAGTCACTGCCGGAATCCTCATATTTCAAATAGTTAGTTCCCCTTCAAGATCTAGTAACTCTCCATGACGATCAAGTAATGTTTCATGTCAAATATCCTCATTGACCCCAGTTCAAATAACATCTTCATAATTTTCAATTGCAGTCTGAACTAACTCGTTGAGTAAGGTTTTATAAAATTTCCTTAGTTTTCGAACAACTCTTGTATTTTCCGAAAAATGTTGCTTCTGCTTGGCAATAATATCTCCACACCGTAGATTGAATTTCCCTTTGTTATTTCACTGACTTTTCTTCTTATCTCTGTCCATTGTATTGTTTGCTTTCGTAGAATTATAACTTTGACTTTCTAGAGAATTAACTTTCATCGGTGTTCGTCTTCATCTTGACTCAGTGACAACGCTCTCCTTCCCGTCAAATATTCTTCATATAGCTCGGTCAACTTTTTCCACTTTCAAATTATACGTCTATTCATTTTTGAAGACAAGTAGAGAATGACTTCTTCAGGCCGTCTCCCCTCTCTAATAACAATTAAAAAATGGCGTTTCTGGCTTTTGACTTTGTATCAATAAATATCTGTCTCATCCTTTTAAATCAAATAATATAATTTACACCATCGGCTTTCATTTTTCGCCTTCTTTCCATGTCTGCCAAATATTTTCTTCTGAAAGTTATTTTCAATAATTAATAAAATATCAAGAACCGCCAATATGTAATTTTGCTATTGGTTAATATGTGGTCACGTGATGAAACTCCTTCATTTGCGCGGTCGAATCACCCTTCTTGCAAGCTTCAAAGTCACCTTGACACGAGCCTCTTCAAAACTGGATTTTCCCAAGTGCCGCCTTCAATAAACTTGCCAGTTTCCAGCATGCATTACATTTCATTCCTCTCCATGTTAATAAAATAGCATTTTATATTTCTTCGTATTTCCGTGCTAAAAGTAAACGGAAACTTTTCAAATTGACTCTGGCATTAGCTACAGTCCTGATACATATTACCATGTTGTCAGTTTCTTAACTAGACATGTAGCATTGGCGCTTTTTTTCTCGACAGCTGTCGGTTCGAATCCCGACCCATACCTTATCCTAGGTCTTTTAAATTTTGGGTTCAGTACCAGATATCAATCTATGGTCTCGTTGATTTCAGCATCATTATTCCGTACGTGAGGGCTGTATCACCACACATGGGCACAATATTTAGCTACAGATAGGACGAGGCTAATTGCAGAACAACAAAGAGTTGAAGCATTAGAGCCCCATGTTGTTCCACATAATTTCTAGATGATGTTGCTGGGTGATCTCAACTTAGAAAAAGTCTTCAAGATATGTTGTTTGAAGGATTAGGTAGTGTGTAAAGTAACACCCAAATACTTGGGGTGCCGATTGTGTGGCTGAAGGATGTTAGCAAAGTACACCCTGGGATTCATGTTAGCCATTGGATTATTAAAGTGGAAGGAACATACTAGGCTATAGTCTCCAGTTGCAAAAGTAGTCACCTAGGACACTCAGGTCTGTTGTCAGTGTGCTCTGAGATGTTTGAACTTCTTGTAGCTATCGCCCAGTCGTTTATACAAATGTCCTTGATTCCGTCCTATATACAAGCTGAAAAATAGTGGATCCAGGAGAGAACCTTGTGGTAACTCGTCATTCAATTTCCTTTGTGCACTAACTGTAATACCCATGACAATTCTAAACAGTCTGTTACTCATCATGTTATTGGACTTGCAGGAAATTGCTCAAAGTAGTTTGTAAATCAAGCAAGCTTGTAGTTTAACGTGACCATTAATCTCGAGATCATGCGCCACGGGACCTCCTTTTTACGTGGAATCCGAACCACAGGACATGGCATTTCACTTCGAAAATCTCACATGCATTGACCGGGAATCGAACCCGGACCGCCTTGGTGAAAGGCATACAGCTAGACCGCTGAGCCACCACGCCCCAGTTTGTAAATCAGACCTTCCTTCCAAACAGTGACAATTGCAGCCTAGAGATCAATAAATGACACTGATATCTTAAGACAATTCGGGAACCCTGTCTCAAAGAATATCGTTAGTGACACTACCTGGTCTGTACAGCTGTGATGTGGTCGAAATTCCAGTTGGTTAATGGGTATCTCCAAAAGCAATCTTGGATACATTTTTTTCAGGTGGAACCGTTCCACTAATTTGAAGCATATACTCAATATAGAAATTGGTCTGTAACTCTCTGTCTTGTTATTTGGTTTCACGGGTTTCAAAATAGCTTTTTCAAGTGAGGGATCTTACCAGTCTGCTGGATAATGGTAGCACGCCTAGAGAGCCAGAACCTTGCATTTCTACCGCAGTTGACAAGAAATTCGGAATGTACTCCATCTAATCCCGGTGGTAATACCGTACTCTTCTGTAAAATTCAGATTCTATTGTGCCCGTCCCGGAAATATGTGCGATAACCCGGCCAAAAATTACACCACCCAATTTCCGAGAAAGAACAGGGGAGTGAAATAAAAAAAAAGTAGCAGGAAAAACGAATGTGCCTGAATTCTTGTTTGAGAATATAAGAAGAAAAACGGTTCGGGTGGCACGAGACAGAGTATCTCCGGGTCGTTACGGGATGGGAAAGAGGGCGCCATCAAACTAGAGTTCGCAAGGACCCATTCCTGGAGATGCCAGAGTTAAAAGAAGGAAAATAGAAATGACACATATAAAAGAAATTTAAGAACGTAAAGGAAAATGATCCTTATTTATTCATGGATTCAGCTTGCATTAAAATTCCACACCCTGTCTATGATCTCGACGGCTAGAGAATCCCTAAGATATGGTGTAATGTCTTTCTGAATCTTGCCAAATCGGATCAATAAAAAAATACATCACAGGACTGAAACGAAAGCCAACTAAAAGTCTCTTCTGTCGCTGCAGGGATTTTTCGGCGCACACGACACGAAAAATTATTAACACTCATCCCTGAGCTACCTAACTTCAATTATATGAAAGAAAAAAATACACCATCAAATAATCAAGTTACTGCGCCTGTGATGTGAAACTGCTTGCTGAATTTATATCGGCATTGTACTACCGTAATTGCACACAAAATAGTCTATCCAATTAACCAAATTTATTTACAATTATAACTGACAATAATATAATATGAACTCATCTAACTCAGTTCCAAAAATCAAACATAAATCAAATCAGTCCACTGATTATCAGGATCAGTTCAAAAAATCTTTTAATCAAATCGAAATCCTTAATTCAATATCTCATGCTCAATACAACATCTTTTGTGAATCCAAAGCTAATAATCTTGTTCAAAATTCAATAATTTTTGTCAATTCAATAATCATCCCAATTACCCGCAATTATTATAATAATCCTTACATGGTCTCGAATCCACAACTAGATTCAAAAATAATCCAGAATCAAACTCCATCAAATGATGATTGAAGTATCAGTGCAACCATACTCGATGATTTCGTTAAATTTCTCAGGCAATTGCTGATCAAAATAATTAGTAAATAGGACAGAGAAAGAAAGATTAAATTTTGCCTCACAAAAGCAATGAGCCTAACTCAAAATGAGCCATAAATTCTCTAAGAGAGACCAAATAATTAGATCAAAATATTTAAACATCATGATTAGATTATAAATAATTCATAAAAAACATTATCATATCATTTGCCAATAAACCGTTACACTTAGGCAATAGCCCTCTAAATAACTCGAGCAACATGTCACAAAAGATCATGGCCCATCAAAATATCATTCAAAACCAGAAAGCAGATCATCTGAGCATTTCTGTACATAACTTCAATCATTCCTATCACAAATATAATATCCAAGTGGCAAATCTAATATTTAATATTTAATATTGTCTATCTTCACACTCAATAAATGTGGCAACCAGAATGCATAAATCGAACAGTTGGATCTGAACTGATATGCACCCAAAATACTAATAATCCAATCGAAATGTGAACGGCTCAAGGCAAAACTCGCAAAGTCCTCAAATGAGAACCCCAAAGATCGTCCTAGAAAATATCTGGAGTTCGAAAAAGAACATCGCACAGACGGCAAAGTCATCCTAAGGCTTCCACATCAAATCCCCAAAGAAAATGTGGACCAAAATAAACACTTGTGCATCTGAGGCACAATATCTTAAAATCCTTGGATAAAACCATCTGGTGTCGTGTAGGCAGTTGGCGTTGGCTTGCGAAGATCGTCGCGACGCCTCCCGGATCAAAGGTCCATCCCCCCATCAGGTCTTCTGCGTGTTTTAATGTGCCATGGTGTAATCACAAATATTCGGAACTATATGTCTCTCGTTCCTCACGAAGACATTTACTGCATTTATGTGTGGCTCCATTATAGTAGGATAACTCACCACCACTGTCCCAATTCGATTTATAGTGTTCAGAAGTGAGATTGTGTTCAGTGTAATTGGCAAAGACTGTTCCAGAAGTCCGGCGTGAAGTAATGTTCAATGAACTATGTGAACTGTTGGTGTATTCTTGGAATACACGGTAAGATAAAGTATACTTTTACTGCTCTTTGCTGTAATTCTTTCTTTCCTTCTTCTCAAACACCAACAGTGATCTTCCATTTTCTCCTTGCTGTTTATGGTTTTCATGTTACTTGTGAGTCTGTTCTAGATATATATCTTTTATGACCCACCTAGCGTCATCTAGCAGCGAATCTCTGAAGTTCCTCAATTCTTCCCTGTACAACAGGACTTCCTTATCAATCTGGCCACCAGATCTCGTCGCCATCGCCAGCTATCATCTCCGTGATCAGGAGAACTTCGTCTACTTTTTCACCAACCAGGCTGCGATAGTGTCGCCTACTATCAACTTTTTGAAAACCATTTCATCAAGAATTTTTTTTGTCATGTTGGTTATTCTTATATGTATTCCTTTTGTCTCCTACCCCCACTCTTTTCCCTTCCCTGTTCCCTCTGTGCTTCGCTGAGCGTGTCTCACTTGTACGTCGGAACTCGACTCTGTCAATCAAAGCTCAACTAGAGCTCACCTCTTCAACTAAAGAGGCATTCTTTTACTTCCACGCCATGTTGGAACTCTAATCTCAACCGTCAAAGGGAACTTCACCTTCGCCATGAAGCAAAGATAAGTACCGACTTCAGGTTTTAACCTCATTCTCATCGTCTTTTATTAACCACATGCTTTTAATGATCATTTTATAGGCAGTGTGAGATTAGTATATTTGGGGCAATAATCATCCTTCGTGGGATTTTCTATGTTGGGCTTTAGTCTGTCTAAGCCAATCTTAATAGAAAAGAGCATTTCTTATGAGAGATCTTCTCACAACGTGGGATACCATTGAATTACCCACTGTCTATAAAATACTTAGCTCGTTCCACCGCTGGAATAACTTTGGCCCTATTCTTCAGTTAGGATTGCTCTGGAACCTTCCAGAATCTGCACTCTATCTACCAGTCGTATCGTCATGTATTTTCCACTCACATGTGGGAATACTATTTCAAACTAAGGAATCTTCCTTATGAATTACTGCGCAATAGCTAATTTTTCTTACTCCGTTGGGATTTTCACTGGCGTATTTAATGATAATCTACAACCTTCTCAAGCAATAGACTCTCGCCTATCTAGTGCAACTAGTTATTTTCCATAATTGCAATAACTTTCTTTGCCATAAACTTTTGTGCTATTACAGTGGACTTTTCATCCATTTTAACAGACTATAGTGAAAACCAGTGTTTGTTCAACATTTCTTCCGCGTCGCGTTGGTCCGAATACCATAAATACGGCCTTGAACACTTATCCTCAATTCCATTTGATCTTTCCCAAACCCCTTACTAACAAACCAAAATAATAAAATTGTTACTTTATGTCTTTTTCAATGAGGTGTCACTCTCAACCAGTGCCCTCCCTTTGTTTTTGCTCCTTATACAACGAATTAATGTCTGCATAACTACGTGTCTGGTACACGTTTCAAATTATCTTGTTTCTCCCTTCTAATTAGGGAATACAATTCTTTCAACTCATAAGTGAGTTATTTCTAGGTTTCACGAAAGGGAAACTTGCGCCATTTGTCTCGTGATTCCTACTTAAACATAGGAGGTCTAGAAACTTCCTTTCGACTTTCTCTTCAGGTTTTACAGTAAGTGACCTGCTCTATTTGTATAACTACAAAAAAAATAATTCAGCTTTAATACAAGAAGTTATAGGAACTTCTATTTTATTCTTCCTGTTTTGTTATTGTTATTTCCGAAGTTGTTGCTCTTTTTAAGATATTTACCTAGAATTTCTTAAAAGTACACAACTTGTACTTGATATATTGTCTAACATTAATCACTTAAATTGTCTTTAATTTTTTTATTTTATCTTCGCCATTTCAAAATCTTGAAAAGATTTTAAAACATATAAAGGTTTGAAACCAAAATAATTGTTAATTGCCTGGCGCAAACTGTAGATGTTTTTCGGAGGTCTGTGACCCAAATTGTTAACAAAATTGAAATTATATATTTGTTAAATTCATCACACTCTTTTGCATTGTTAAATAAATTCAAAGTTTCTTTTTTGACTCATCATTTCTCTAACATAACGGTTAGGCAAGATCCTGTCTTCCTTGACTCTTCCCACTTAATGCAAATAAATCTCTTGATAGGGTGTTCACCACTTGTCGCATTTGAGCAAGAACTCTTAGTCATAACTTATGTCAAACTCTCCTCCTATTTCTCCATCCTTTTTTCTCCGGTCCGAAACCCACTTCCTTTTTTTTCATCATCTTCCCTTGGGGGTTAGGTTATTCCCAAGCTAATAATCTACCCAACTGTTACAGAGTTCCAATGATGCCTAAAGCCATGTTCACTTGCCATCACGGCTTTGATTAAATATGCAATGTGCTGACGTAAAGGTGTCCCAACTGATGTCGATTGAATAATGTGTAGGCTTGTAGCACAGGATGAGAAATATCCAGCCCTCAGATTGTGTATCACTGCTGCTTTATGCTGGTAATGTTTATATGATTTTTCAACTTACGTGGCTCCAACTCCTTCAGTATCTCAGTGCAAGTCCCAATACTTACGAATATGAACCCTCACTTTCACACTGCCGCTTGCTTGCGATTTACAAGTGACAAACTTACATCTAATAGCTCGCCGTTACGACCGTAAGAATACAACTCACACAGCGATACCGGTCCGCACTAAACATGCTCTGGACATGAACAGGATCAACATAAGAAGGAGCAAGATCATCTGGCGATCACCTGTCAAGCGGCCTCGCTATCCTCCCCGCCGTAAGGGGGTGGGGTTAGCTCGCACTTACCTCTCCTTACTTCTGGCCGTGACATCATCACTCAAGTGCACTGACCTCCACCGGTCATTCGGGCAAGATCAAACCACCGTGACGTAATATTTGCGGTCCCCGGCCGTTCACGCTGCACCGTAGCTTAGTGGTCAGACTCCAAATCGGGTACATCGCTCTCCTTCCTCACGAAAATAAAGTTGTCAAGCCAAGAAAGAGGAGCTTGATGAGTTTATTTTAAACATTAATTTTTAGGATCCAAAAATTCACATGATCATGTACAAAATTTCCCAAATAATCATCTTTCCAACAGCCTCATGTCTATTCTAGAGCGGCATGATATTTCTTGATGTTGGCTACATTGAACTTTCCCGCGATGAATTACTCGTGACTATTTTGTCCTCCCGAGATGATAATTGAATTGCTTCCTATCCTTCTGTAACAAGAACTCCCTGATAACTCATTGCAACTTTTACGACGATTCGTATCTTCCCTCGGTGTTACGTTTTTCTCTCTGGACGTTGATTCCCCAGAGTTTCGAATTTGTCCTTCTGAAGGTGCGCTGGGACGATGTTCCTCTTTCAGTTTTCGCACGTATTCTTGGCTTTCCCAATGCCTTTCGCTCAACTCATCATGACTACGCTCGTTCTTATTTGCTCGCTGGTTGTACTGGTTATTCTCACGATTATACCGTTCTCGATTGTAATTGCTATATCTGCTTCTTCCCTGGTATCTCGAATTCCTATTATTATGATAAGGATGTCCAACCTTTCTCCGGTCATTGAAATACTGCCTAACCATACGGTCTTGCGTTATCCTGGTTCCTCGAAAAGTTATTGGTTTTATTTCCAAAACTTCTAGGCTCCAACGATGGGTTTCGTTCTGTTTGCACCGCATTATCTATCACTACTGCGTTAATTTCCCGAGTATCTCATTGATCATTCCTCGGATGTCTCAGAATCATTTGCGCACTGGTATAATCCAATCTTCTCAAAACATCGTCGCGGTGTTCTAGCGTATCGGCGCCTGATGCTTTTAAAGTACGTTGTACCTCTATAGGAAGTTGACGTGCTATTGCCCGTATCAGTTCTTCTTTGGGTAATGGAGGGGTAAGGAACTGCAATTTCGCGAGTTGTGACGTAAAATAATTGGCATAATGTGTTGGGTTCGATGTAGAGTACCTCTTAGAGTACATTTCGGCTCTTATGTTGAGTTGGTCCTCCGAACTCCAAAATATTTGTAATAGGGCAACTGCAATTACCTCCAGGTTCCTGAAATTTCCCCGAAACGCGCGAAACCAAGTTAACGCGGGACCTTCTAAGGCACGCTCAATTACTCTGAGTTCACGGTCTCTGGATATCCGGTTTTCAGCGATATATTCTCGGATATCACGAATAAATTCAACTGGTGTCAACGCGGTATTTCCTGCAAATTTTCTAGCTTATCATCGACATTTCTGATGATCGGAACGTGTCCCCTTTGACGTTCGCTATCCGTGGGTGTTCACAAGATCTGATTCGAATTTTCCTCGACATTTCGATTTATTGTGACATATTCCCTTTGATGCTCACCAGTTGTAGGCGTTTCTAATGTCCGAACTGAATTTTCTTGATTGTACCTTACTTGCATTCTTCCACTATCTCCCGGAGTCCCTTCAATACGTAAACTGCTTAATTCTGACTCCAAAAACGCTATACGGTTCTGTTGTCGTTCTTGTTGAATCCTAAATTTTGTTTCCATATCCTCTATCGATGCTACCGTATTGGTTCTGGCACTAGCTTCTATGTCTGATTTTAATTTTTCAGACCTTTCCTCATATTGAACCCGCGCTGTTTCAACCTTAGTTTCGACTCCTTTGCATGAAACATCCATGTTTTCTTTAAGTTTCGTCTCTATCGTTCCTATGTTTTCCAAGAGCTCGCTTTTTATCGTTCCCATGTTTTCCACGAGTTCGCCTTTTATCGTTCCCATGTTTCCATCTATTCTCTGGGGGTGAAGCTGATTCCTGCACGTGGTGCCCCTGCATTGGTACCTGGTTTACACTTTCCAGTACTGTACTGAGCATCAGCATTCCAGAAATACAAACAAGATGATATCTGTTCCACAAAGGCCTTTTTCAAGGCTAACTATAATTACGTTTAATACAGAGGGACTTTCTTCCCCAAAAGAAGAGCTCCTGAGTGAAACATGTCGAAGTAACAACTGTGAGATAATTTGCATACAAGAGACCCACAGAGACAATCAGCAACGACGTCCCAAAATTGCTGGCTTGAGACTTATTGCCGAGAGATCTCACAGACAGTACGGAAGTGCTTTATTCGTTCGACCTGATCTTCAAATCATGTCCACTTCCATCTCTGAAAACGAGGATATGGAAATATTAACTGCTGAGCTGAGTAATCGCACCGTATCTTCTGGATACAAACCACCAGGTGCTGCTTTTTCCTTTGCTACCCCTGATAGTTTCCATAAACATAATGTCAATTTTGTAGTTGGTGACTTTAAGAGTCACAGTACAGTATGGGGTTATGCCCAAGACGATGGTAATGGAGAAGAGGTGTTAAAATGGGCCGATACCTTCCAATTAACCCTCATACATGACAGTAAACTTCCTCCATCCTTCAATAGTGGGCGTTGGCATCGTGGATACAATCTAGATCTGATCTTTGCCAGTGAGCACATAAGCCAACAATGCATGAAGACAGTATGCTCTCCAGTTCCTAACTCTCAACATCGGCCTGTGATGTGCCAAGTTACTGCATTAGCCCAACCGATCACTATACCCTACCGTAGAAGATTCAACTTCCGGAAAGCTAATTGGGAGAAATTTAGTTCTACTTTGGATTGTTTTGTTGCTGGTATCCAGCCAACGCCAGATGAATACGATACATTTGTGAATGGAGTGAAGAAGGCTTCACGGTTGTCGATGCCTCGAGGGTGCAGAACACAATACTTCCATGGCTTAACACCTAAAACAGCTGATCTGATGAGTAATTGTCTTTCACTCTTCGAAGATATTCCATTTAGTGACGAAACCATTTCAGCAGGAAAAGAGCTAATATCCACCATAGCATTGAACAAGAGAGAAAGATGGTTGAAACTTATGGAGGAAACTGACTTCTCTGTTAATAGTCAGAAGGCTTGGAGGCTGCTAAAGAAATTAAATAATGTTCCAACTAAGAGTTCCACTCATGCAAACATCACTGCCAATAAAATCGCATCACAGCTCATAAATAATAGCACACCAAGATCGTCATTTAGAAAATCAGATTTCAAACTTCAGGATCAGGTACACAATCAGAACAGTGAACTCACAAGACCATTTGATCTTCATGAACTAGAAGCTGCCGTCCGTACATGTCGGAATGGCAAGGCAGCAGGACTGGATGATATTTGTGTTGAACAAATTAAACAATTTGGCAATGTCACGAAAATTTGGCTTCTAAATCTTTATAATCACTGCATTGCATTTTTCAACATCCCAATATTATGGCGCAAAGCTCGTGTAATAGCTATTTTAAAGCCTGGTTAAGTACCAAATGATCCTAAAATTTCAAACCAATCTCTCTTCTTTGTCATCTTTATAAGATCCTAGAGAGAATGATCCTGAATCGTTTAACTCCTGTAGTTGATCCTCTTCTAATCCCTCAACAAGCTGGGTTCAGATCAGGAAAAAATTGCACTTCTCAAGTCCTACACCTTACTCAGTTCATAGAAGATGGTTTTGAAAGGAAAAAGATCACAGGTGTAGCTTTTGTTGATCTCTCTGCTGCATATGACACCGTAAACCACAGAATACTGTTACATAAACTCTATAACCTAACGAACAACTATGGATTCACTAACATGATAGCTACACTTCTTCAGGATCACCGGTTCTTCGTCGACTTCCAAGGACATCGCAACCGATGGAGAACTCAGAAGAATGGATTGCCCCAGGGAAGTGTAATATCTCCTATTTTATTCAATGTGTACACCAATGATCAACCACAGCCTCAAGGGTGTAAAAAGCTTCATTTACGCTGACGATCTTGCTCTTTCTGCCCAATCATAACAGTTTGAAGTTGTAGAGCATACACTCAGTCGTGCTCTCAAACAGCTGGGTAATTACTATGAAAGGAACCAACTCATGCCCAATCCTAATAAGACTCAGGTATGTGCCTTCCACCTGAAACATAAACAATCTACTCGGAAACTTGAAGTATTCTGGAATGGTATGTTATTGGATCATTGATTTCATCCCAAATATCTAGGTGTCAGATTGGACCGTACACTCACATTCAAGGAGCAGTGCTTTAAGCTAAAACAGAAGATCTCTTCGAGGAACAGCCTCCTCCGTAGACTGGCAGGGACTAACTGGGGCACCCATCCCCAAACGTTAAGGTCAACAGCATTGGCCTTATGCTATTTAGCAGGAGAATATGCCAGTCCTGTGTGGTACAAGTCAGCCCATGCAAAGCAGGTAGATGTACCCTTAAATAAGAGCTGCAGGATTATTACAGGTTGCTTGAGGCCAACTCTGATCAGTAAAGTGCACTATCTTGCAGGGATTGCTCCACCTGATATCAGAAGACTGCAAACAACGAAAGAAGTAGATCATCTGCTATGACCTCACACCCACTCTTCGGATATCAACCTGCTGAGAGAAGATTAAAATCGAGAAAGAGCTTCCTAACAACTACTTAACCATTACGAGGAACAGCAGCAACAGCTCGAGTTGCCGTGTGGAAGGAGACGACCAGCAGTCTGTCTGAATGGATGGAACCGAAGGAATCTCTACCTCCTGGTCACACAGAGAACTGGCTAATCTAGAAGTCCCTTAACAGACTGAGGGTGGAAGTTGCAAGATCCAGGGACAATTTATATAAGTGGCATTTTCCGACCAAGACAGTCCTGTGTGATTGTGGCGCAACCCAGACAACACAACACCTCTTCTCCTGTCCATTGTGCCCATACAGCTGCACAATGAATGACTTGACTGAAGCTAATTCAAGTGCTATCAAAGTGGCTAAGTTCTGGGCAGAAACTGTCTGAAGTCGTCTGTTCAACATATACTTTGTACTTCTGACACGAATAAATAAATAAATGTATACTCTCTCTGGCTGTATCTAATCGTTTAACCTCTGCGTCTCCCATATTCTGCTTAAATAATTTCAAGGTTTTCTCAACTCTATCATCCACTAGATTCATCCTATCGTCCACACCTGAGTCCTATGTATCAATGTACCCCATCTTCCAAGGATTTTAAGTCTGATTTGACAGAATCTAAAACCACGGTTTTCATCCCCTCCAAAATCGATTCAAGTCCCGCTATACTATCGTTCAGATTCGACTCAAGATTACTCAAACTACTTTCGAAAGAATTTTTGTTTGCCAACATTTTATTTTCTAAGGAAGTCATATTCTGTTTCATATTACTTTCTACAGTAGCTACATTCGTTCCTATGATTGCTATCCTTTCCTTAAAATTTAATTCTAAATCATTCATATTCGCCTCAACTTTGGATACCTTTGACCCAACAGCAGCGATATCTGATTTAATATCATTTTGCATTTTATTCATATCTGCTCTCAAATTGTCTACATTATTTTCATTTTTTGTCTCCATGGAACTCATGCTTTCCCTTAATTTACTTTCTATGTTACTTACATTTAACTGCAATGTACTTTCTGAACTTACCATACTTGATTTCAAGTTGGTTTCGAAATCAGTTATGTTTGACTGCAATTTAGTTTCCAAATTATTTATATTCGACTGCAAATTAGCTTCTAAACTAGCGGTATCCGACCATAACTTCATTTTTAAATCAGTTTTGTTTAACTGTATTTTATCCTCTGAAATGGCCGTACTCGCCTTCAAGTTGGTTTCTAATTCACTCATGTTTGACTGCAATATATTTGCTAAACTACTTATGTTTCACTGCAATTTACCCTCTGAAGTAGCCACAGTAGACTTTAAATTAGCTTCTAAACTAGTAGTGTCTGTTCGTAAATTATTTTCTAATTGAGTCATTTTTGAATGTATTGTTATAAAATTGTCCTCCAATTTGGAAAACCTATTCCTCATTTCTTCCATCGTTCTAATCCTGCAAAAAAGATACATATAACACAAACAAAGACATGATAGAGACACTTCACCTTGACCCCAGGCAGAGTTGCAGAGCACATGACCACATCATCTTCCATTCGAATAAATACAATTCAAAACATTAAAGCATGACATCTAACGTTAACTATAAGTCCAATTCAATAGATCAAAATAACAACATCTGTGTCCTTAAGAAAACGAATTGCATCAACTGCTAGTAAGTTAAAGGGAGTGCCAACAAATTGAATCGAGCCCCCACGTGAATGGGTCGCCACCTCTCCACGTGGGCCCGTCCCGGAAATATGTGCGATGACCCGGCCAAAAATTACACCACCGTATTTCCGAGAAAGAACAGGGGAGTGAAATAAAAAAGTAGCAGGAAAAACGAATGTGCCTGAATTCTAGTTTGAGAATATAAGAAGAAAAACGGCTCGGGTGGCACGAGACAGAGTATCTCCGGGTCGTTACGGGATGGGAAAGAGGGCGCCATCAAACTAGAGTTCGCGAGGACCCATTCCTGGAGAAGCCAGAGTTAAAAGAAGGAAAATAGAAATGACACAGATAAAATAAATGTAAGAAGGTAAAGGAAAATGATCCTTATTTATTCATGGATTCAGCTTGCATTAAAATTCCACACCCTGCCTATGATCTCGACGGCTAGAGAATGTCTTTCTGAATCTTGCCGAATCGGATCAATAAAACAAATTACATCACAGGACTGAAACGGAAGCCAACTAAAAGACTCTTCTGTCGCTGCAGGGATTTTTCGGCGCACACGACAAGAAATTTATTAACACTCATCCCTGAGCGACCTAACTTCAGTTATATGAAAGAAAAAAATACACAATCAAATAATCAAGCTACTGCGCCCTGTGATGTGAAACTGCTTGCTAATGAATTGATATCGACATTGAACTACCGTAATTGCACACAAAATAGTCTCTCCAATTAACCAAACTTATTTACAATTATAACTGACAATAATATAATATGAACTCATCTAACTCAGTTCCAAAAATCAAAAATAGTTCAAATCAGTCCACTGATTATCAGGATCAGTTCAAAAAATATTTTAATCAAATCGAAATCCTTAATTCAATATCTCATGCTCAATCCAAAATCTTTTAGTGAATCCAAAACTAATAATCTAGTTCAAAATTCAGTAATCTTTTGTCAATTCAATAATTATCCCTAATGCCCGCAATTATTATAATAATCCTTACATGGTCTCGTGGTCTCGAATCCACAACTAGATTCATAAATAATCCAGAATCAAACTCCATCAAATGATGATTGAAGTATCAGTGCAACCATACTCGATGATTTCGTTAAATTGCTCAGGCAATTGCTGATCAAAATAATCAGTAAATAGGACAGAGAAAGAAAGATTAAATTTTGCCCCACAAAAGCAGTGAGCCTAACTCAAAATGAGCCATAAATTCTCTAAGAGAGACCAAATAATTAGATCAAAATATTTAATCACCATGATTGGATTATAAATAATTCATAAAAAACGTTATCATATCATTTGCCAATTAATCGTTGCACTAAGGCAACAGCCCTCTAAATAACTCGAGCAACATGTCACAAAAGATCATGGCCCATCAAACTATCGTTCAAAACCAGAAAGCAGATCATCATCTGAGCATTTGTGTACATAACTTCAATAATTCCTATCACAAATATAATATCCAAGTGGCAAATCTAATATTTAATATTTAATATTGGCTATCTTCACTCTCATTAAATGTGGAAACCAGAATGCACAAATCGAACAGTTGGATCTGAACTGATATGCACCCAAAATACTAATAATCCAATCGAAATGTGAACGGCTCAAGGCAAAACTCGCAAAGCCCTCAAATGAGAACCCCAAAGATCGTCCTAGAAAATATCTGGAGTTCGAAAAAGAACATCGCACAGACGGCAAAGTCATCCTAAAGCCTCCACATCAAATCCCCAAAGAAAATGTGGACCAAAATAAACACTTGTGCATCTGAGGCACAATATCTTAAAATCCTTGGATAAAACCATAAATCGAAAAAGAATGCAGCATGAAAGAATCGCAGGGAAAAAAGAAATTGAAATAATTGCCATCGCAATTATGCAAGAGAAAATAATAATAATAATAATCGTTAAAAACAATCATTATCATCATTAATCCCCAAGAAATCATTAGACTCCGATGTGTACAATTAGATAATGCTCCTGCCATACCGTGGAATTATACAAAGTCTAAATATGATCATGTGCTCTGGAGTGCAACTCGGGAAGATTCAATTCATGTGGGCTGGCGACACATTTTTACCTCCTGGCATCTTCGTTAAGCAGAGACAAACCTCTTCTGCAAATATAATAGGGTGTTAAGATCCCTGATAAGTGTTCCCTGGTGTCGTGTTGGCAGTTGGCGTTGGCTTGCGAAGATCGTCGCGACGCCTCCCGGATCAAAGGTCCATCCCCCCATCAGGTCTTCTGCGTGTTTTAATGTGCCATGGTGTAATCACAATTATTCGGAACTATATGTCTCTCGTTCCTCACGAAGACATTTACTGCATTTATATGTGGCTCCATTATAGTAGGATAACTCACCACCACTGTCCCAATTCGATTTATAGTGTTCAGAAGTGAGATTGTGTTCATTGTAATTGGTAAAGACTATTCCAGAAGTCCGGCGTGAAGTAATGTTCAATGAACTATGTAAACTATTACAGAGTTCCAATGATGCCTAAAGCCATGTTCACTTGCCATCACGGCTTTGATTAAATATGCAATGTGCTGACGTAAAGGTGTCCCAACTGATATCGATTGAATAATGTGTAGGCTTGTAGCACAGGATGAGAAATATCCAGCCCTCAGATTGTGTATCACTGCTGCTTTATGCTGGTAATGTTTATATGATTTTTCAACTTACGTGGTTCCAACTCCTTCAGTATCTCAGTGCAAGTTCCAATACTTACGAATATGAACCCTCACTTTCACACTGCCGTTTGCTTGTGATTTACAAGTGACAAACTTACATCTAATAGCTCGCCATTACGACCGTAAGAATACAACTCACACAGCGATACCGGTCCGCACTAAACATGTTCTGGACATGAACAGAATCAACATAAGAAAGAGCAAGCTCATCTGGCGATCACCTGTCAAGCGGCGTCGCTATCCTCCCGGCCGTAAGGGGGTTGGGGTAGCTCGCACATACCTCTCCTTACTCCCGGCCGTGACATCATCACACAAGTGCACTGACCTCCACCGGTCATTCGGGCAAGATCAAATCACCGTGACGTAATATTTGCGGCCCCCGTCCATTCACGCAGCACCGTAGCTTAGTGGTCAGACTCAATATTGGGTACACTATTTTGGTCCCGCTAACGGATCTCAGGCCGTGGACTACTCCAGAGGGTGTTAACATCTCAATGAATACAAAGATAACATCTGACATACTACTGGACAGAGCTTGTGTGTTAGAATTGTGATTGGCAGAGGCAGGTTTAAAAACATTGAAAGGGAAATGGTGAGGTTGAGGTTGGATTTGGTTGGGATTATTGAATTATTTAAATCGCAGGCTTTCTTACCATGTTTCTAGTTTATTATCTTGGCTTACAGGACGGATCCGGGTCGTGTATCGGTGATAGTTTCCGGACGTTTTGGCTGTCATTGCAGCTACCTTAATCATGGGTGCGAGTTCGTGTCTGTTCTCAAACTAACCATCGGTTCTCCGTCAGTCAGTCACTGCAGCATTGACTGTGACGTCACGCTGCTCCCTAATTAGTCCAAGTCCCAGATAGGCAGATTTCCACGTGTTGATTTCAAGTTTGAAATGATTGGGATGCTTCACGATATCTACTGCCTCTTTAATTATCCTGTTTTGGTATCTAGGAATTTTAGCAACAGTTTCGGCCTTATCAAATTCTATGACGTGTCTCGTGACGTCAGCATGTTCAACTATTGCAGATCTGTAGTTTAGTTTGTTTTTTGTCTCGAGTGTATCTGAAATCCTAATGGAAACGCGTATTTTTGTTAACCCTGGGTATATCTCCCCTCAGGTACATGGCACTTTTTGAAATCCTGCGCTCTGGTTTGGCTGCTTTATCTCGGCTGATTTACGCACCACTTGCGTCACCTTGTTTATTGGTTGATTAATGGTTGTCACGTTGTGTTTCCTTAGCAACCTGGCGAATCTTTCTGTCACCCCCTAACATACGGGAGAAGGGGTGTATTATAATAATGTTATTGGTTCTACGTCCCTTTTAACAACTGTGGCTTTTAGAGACGCCGGGGTGCCGGAATTGTGTCCCGAAGGAGATCTTAAACGGGCCAGTAAATCTACTGACGTGGCTCCCTCGGATTTGCGCACCATCTATGCCAACAGGCTAGGCAATGATTCGATCCTTGGGCCCAGAAAGCGAGACCGTAATCGCTGAGCCACGCAGCCAGCCTAGAAAGGATTTATAGTCGGGCCGATCTTCGTACAGTGCCCTTATTCCTGGAGTGACCCATCAGCATCCGCAGATGAAGAATGGATCGTAGCATCGTGAAGTCCCCGGCTAGAAAAACTGCACAGTGCTAATGGCGAATACACTCTGGAAAAGGAACAGGGGAATCATCTGAATGTGCTATAGTCACTAACTACTTTAAAACAGGGGTTCTAAATCCACTCGGGAATACGAGAGTCAAAAATCTCGGGCGCAAGGATTAGGATCAAGTTCCCATAAAATCCCCTACCCTATAGCACATTCCTCTACCAATACCCCACAAAAGACAATGCCAAATTTCTATACAAATATCAGGAAAACGTAAGATACGTGCCTGTCATTTATTCACGACACGTTGGCAAAAATAAAAACAATTTACATTAAAATAATCTTACGTTCGAATTAAAATGTTTTGTGGAAAACTTCATAATGTTTATAAATGACTCTTGAGTTTCCTTAGGAAACCTTCCAAAAAAGAAAATTCTTATACAAGCGCAAATAAAACCATCCCTGTCGGAGTCAGTCAAATAACTGCTGTGCCCTGGATGACGGGAGTAACAACAAAAATATAAATTAATGTCGTTAATTTTCACCCGCAAAATAAAATGAATTTTCCCCTGACGTAGGCCTCCGTCATTACAATTACTATTTGTTACACTATTCAATTTAACTCCCGTCTCCTATTATCATAAAAATCTCTACCATAAAAATCGCATTAAATAAATTCTAAATAATATGACGCAAAATCCTTCGCAGCTATTACGTTTTCGTCAAAAAGGCGGCGATATAAAACATGTAACTGAAGTGTCCTTTGCTAATGATACCTCTGTACGAATTTTCGTTCAATTCGGTTTCGCCGTGTTTGAATTGATAGGGGGAATCGATTTGCACACATACATGGCCGCCATACGCAAAGTATTGGGCTGATGACCTTGTAGTCACGTCAAAAGATGCTTACCACATAAAGGTATAATGTTGCAAAATTTGGTAGAAATCAGATTATTAGGTTGGTCGTAAATTTATTTAAGCTTCTAACATTTGATTGGCCGCCATTACGTTTCCGTCAAAATGGCGGCGATATAAAACATGTAACTGAAGTGTCCTTTGCTAATGCAACCTGTGTACTAAATTTCGTTCAATTCGGTTTCACCGTGTTTGACTTGATGTGGGGAATCGATTTGCACACATACATGGCCGCCATCTGCAAACTATTGGGCAAAAATCAAAAGTAGGCTAATAACTGGCATGAATTCATCAAAGCCCAGAAAGAAGCCTCAAGAATCATCAGATCTGAAGAACGCACATTACATCAAAATAGACCGACACAAATAGATCAAAATTGAAGACTCCACGGGAAGAACGGGGTAAGTCAAATTATGTAGATTTTTCATGAGAGCCAATATAAACTTTCAAGACTAAAAGAAATACTTACAAACACCCCAATTGAGAGCAAGCGATATCGTTACTTAGCCAAATGTATTTCTTGTAAAGGAAGTACATGTAAAGTGAGAGGATATGGGACGTTCTTACCGTTTCCACTAAAAATAAAACCTCTATATCTCGCTGACTTGCCGCATTATTTGAAGTTAATTACAACTGATCTGTAGTTACGATTGCTGGCCACCAGAGTGCGTCATAGACTCATTTCCGAATAAAATGGACTTAACCGTTTTTTCCGTGAGGTCTTCTATTACACGGAAAATAGTACAAGAAACTGTAACAAAACATTTGCTGACGAACTATCATTTTTTTTGTCGTGTAGCCTCCGGAGAGGCCGAGTGCAGGACTTTCTAGTCGACGCCCGTGGGCGACCTGCGGGTCGGGATGAGAGATGGAATGGATGAAGATGAATGAAACTGGGCAAGGATGTGGAAGGAAGCGGCCGTGGCCTGTCAGAAGGTACTATCCCAGCATTTGCCTGGTTTTGAAAATGGGGAAACCACAGAAAACCATTTCAAGGACAGCCGACGGTGGGGCTCGAACCCACGCGTCTACCGATTCTGCAGAGCTTTAGTCAGCGTCGTCACTACTGTTGGTAACTATCACATTACTAAGTACCTGTTTTATGTCTTAATCATCCGGATGTGGCCCTGGGAATAATAAAGAAAACTGTAAACTTCTCACAGTGACCTTTTAGCCAGCGATGCTCCTGAAGAACAATTTTGATTTGCGCAAATCGGATTCAGAACTTCTTTCATGACAAGAAATCGAGAAAATAAGCCATGAACTTAAAAATCGCTAAGCTCCAAATGAAGATGTAATGTTGAGATTAAGAGTTGAAAGCCTAGCTTAGAAATTTCAAGTAATTCTTGTAGATTTATGGAGAAAATTCCTTAAGACTGGAATTGCAATCTAATTCACCCACTACATAAAAAGGGGGAGAGAACAGACATCAATATCTGCGGAGGAATATCCTCACTATCACTTGTGTAAAAAATTCTCTCTAAAGCATTATTCACGGGACTTGAAAACCAAACTGAACACCTAATTGTCGAATAACAGGCATGATTCATAAATGGCAGGTCCTCTGCGGAACAAATTCTCAATCTCCAAACTACCTTGGAAATCCATAAATGCAGGCAATCAACGCTCACTTTGGAGACTGCAAGAAAGCACACTATTCACTATTCTAGAAGAATACAAAGTTGACAGGAAAACAAGAGAATTGATTCGACAGACACTGACAGCCATAACTTCAATAGCTAAATTTCAGTCAGCTTTCTGACCGTTTTCATATTAGCACAGGACTTCGACAAGGAGACGACTATCACCATTATTGTTCAATCGTGTCCTTGAATAAGTTACCAGGACAAGGAAAAAAAGTCAAAAAACGATAGGTTGACGAAGAAACATTAAATTTTTCTGCAGTGTTTGGCCTATGCAGATGATCTAGCAATTCTATCTAACAATACACAAAGGCAGTTCAGGTCGTTGAAAGAATTCACGAAATTACGGCTAAGACGGGATTCCAAATGCATGGACGAATCCGCTGGTCATCTAGACGGGAAACCTCTGAAGATTTAATTCGGCAAAAAATCATCAACTAAATAAATTCAAATCCCATGGCAGCTTCAGCAATCCGGTTCGAATCCTGCTAGAAGCACCCATGCTGAATGGTTTTCCCGGGGTTTTCCACACTCCCTCGAGGCAAATGACGGGATAGTAATTTACTTCATGTTTGAATCGTGACGCAAACAAAGAGAGAATTTCAAAATTACAGAAGGCCTATACCCACAGATGTAATTAATAAATCAACAGTAATCAAACCTGAAGCTCTATACGGCTCAGAAACATTGATCATTGAAGGTAGATCTCTTAGTAAGGCCATTATACCACAGTAATCAAACCTGAAGCACTATGTGGCTCAGAAACATTGATCATTGAATGTAGATCTCTTAGTAAGGACATTATACCACAGTACTCACACGTGAAGCTCTATATGGCTCAGAAACATTGATCATTGAAGGTAGATCTCTTAGTAAGGACATTATACCACAGTAATTAAACATGAAGCTCTATATGGCTCAGAAACATTGATGATTGAAGGTAGATCTCTTAGTAAGGGCATTAAACAACAGTAATCAAACCTGAAGCACTATGTGGCTCAAAAAAATTGATCATTGAAGGTAGATCTCTTAGTAAGGACATTATACCACAGTAATCAAACCTGAAGCACTATGTGGCTCAGAAACATTGATCATTGATGGTAGATCTCTTAGTAAGGACATTATACCACAGTAATCAAACCTGGAGCACTATATGGCTCAGAAACATTGATCATTGAAGGTAGATCTCTTAGTAAGGACATTATACCACAGTAATCACACCTGAAGCAATATGTGGCTCAGAAACATGAACATTGAAGGAAGATCTCTTAGTAAGGACATTATACCACAGTAATGAAACCTGAAGCTCTATGTGGCTCAGAAACATTGATCATTGTAGGTAGATCTCTTAGTAAGGACATGATACCACAGTAATCAAACCTGAAGATCTATGTGGCTCAGAAACATTGATCATTGAAGGTAGATCTCTTAGAAAGGACATAATACCACAGTAATCAAACCAGAAGCTCTATGTGGCTCAGAAACATTGATCATTGAAGGTAGATCTCTTAGTAAGGACATTATACCACAGTAATCAAACCTGAAGCTCTATGTGGCTCAGAAACATTGATCATTGAAGGTAGATCTCTTAGTAAGGACATGATACCACAGTAATCAAACCTGAAGATCTATGTGGCTCAGAAACATTGATCATTAACGGTAGATCCCTTAGTAAGGACATAATACCATAGTAATCAAACCTGAAGCTCTATGTGGCTCTGAAACATTGATCATTGAAGGTAGATCTCTTAGTAAGGACATTATACCACAGTAATCACACCTGAAGCTCTATATGGCTCAAAAACATTGATCATTGAAGGTAGATCTCTTAGTAAGGACATTATACCACAGTAATCAAACCTGAAGCTCTATATGGCTCAGAAACATTGATCATTGAAGGTAGATCTGTTAGTAAGGGCATTATACCACAGTAATCAAACCTGAAGCTCTATGTGACCCAGAAATATTGTTCAATGAAGGTAGATCTCATAGTAAGGACATTATACCACAGTAATCAATCCTGAAGCTCTATGTGGCTCAGAAACATTGATCATTGAAGGTAGATCTCTCAGTAAGGACATTATACCACAGTAATCAAACCTGAAGCACTATGTGGCCAAGAAACATTGAAAATTGAAGGTAGATCTCTTAGTAAGGACATTATACCACAGTAATCAAACCTGAAGCTCTGTATGGCTCAGAAACATTGATCATTGAAGGTAGATCTCTTAGTAAGGACATTATACCACAGTAATCAAAGGTGATGGTCTATGTGGCTCAGAAACATTGATCATTGAAGGTAGATCTCTTAGTAAGGACATTATACCACAGTAATCAAAGGTGATGGTCTATGTGGCTCAGAAACATTGATCATTGAAGGTAGATCTCTTAGTAAGGACATTATACCACAGTAATCAAACCTGAAGCTCTATATGGCTCAGAAACATTGATCATTGAAGGTAGATCTCTTAGTAAGGACATTATACCACAGTAATCAAACCTGAAGCTCTATGTGGCACAGAAACATTGATCATGGAAGGTAGATCTCTTAGTAAGGACATGATACCTCAGTAATCAAACCTGAAGTTCTATGTGGCTCAGAAACATTGATCATTGAAGGTAGATCTCTTAGTAAAGACATAATACCACAGTAATCAAACCTGAAGCTCTATGTGGCTCAGAAACATTGATCATTGAAGGTAGATCTCTTAGTAAGGACATTATACCACAGTAATCAAACCTGAAGCTCTATGTGGCTCAGAAACATTGATCATTAAAGGTAGATCTCTTAGTAAGGACATGATACCACAGTAATCAAACCTGAAGATCTATGTGGCTCAGAAACATTGATCATTGAAGGTAGATCTCTTAGTAAGGACATTATACCACAGTAATCAAAGGTGATGGTCTATGTGGCTCAGAAACATTGATCATTGAAGGTAGATCTCTTAGTAAGGACATTATACCACAGTAATCAGACCTGAAGCTCTGTATGGCTCAGAAACATTGATCATTGAAGGTAGATCTCTTAGTAAGGATATTATACCACAGTAATCAAAGGTGATGGTCTATGTGGCTCAGAAACATTGATCACTGAAGGTAGATCTCTTAGTAAGGACATTATACCACAGTAATCAAAGGTGATGGTCTATGTGGCTCAGAAACATTGCTCATTGAAGGTAGATCTCTTAGTAAGGACATTATACCACAGTAATCAAACCTGAAGCTCTATATGGCTCAGAAACATTGATCATTGAAGGTAGATCTCTTAGTAAGGACATTATACCACAGTAATCAAACCTGACGCTCTGTATGGCTCAGAAACATTGGTCATTGAAGGTAGATCTCTTAGTAAGGACATAGAGAATCAAGAAAGGACAATCCTTGGTCCAGTCTGCTCAGAAGGAATCTGGGTGAAACGGGAGTGTCGGGAGATTTATCAGCATTCTGAAAAGATCACCGACACCTTCAGGAAAGGGCACTTTAAGTTCTACTGCAACATTCTCAGAATGAACGATCACAGGTTCACCAAAATGTTCCCCAACGTTGCTCTCTCAGTGGAAGTCAAGAACCAGTCGCTAAGTGAAATAGAAAAGAACTTCAAGAAATTGGAATCACAGAAGAAATTATAAAAGATCGCCCCCAGTTCAAAACAGTAATTAACAGCCGCCATTTTGCAGAGAAAATGAATACAAGGACCAATAAATCATGGATTGAAGAACGGAGCTGTTAATATTATTATTAGGAAAATTAAAAGTAACCATTACAGATACAGATTCCTATTTGGTAGGGGGCCGATAACCTAAATAGTCGATTTGTTCCACAGTTTAGGGGATGCGACAACGCGGTCATGAAGCCCCGTGTACTTTGGGTGTGTGTGGAATCTGGCTTATGACCGCTGTTAATTGTGATGGCTGTATTAGTGTGTGTTTTCTGTATTTCAGATAGGGATTGCAGACAGTCAATTTTCATGTAGTTCCTACTTTTTCCACCAAATGCTACCGTCAACGACAACTAGTTGTGAACTTGGTTACTAGATGCCACCGCAGTCGGCTCCTGGCGACGAACGTTAAATCTTTAGAGCGATAGTCAAATCTAACCTATAGTTTAGCATCACCCAAGTGTAATTAGAGGATGGTTATTTCTACATGCCAAAAATCTATGACATGCGACCGTCGGCTTTACTTTCCCTCCGGAAGAAGGCATACTGAGGGATTTTCAGCACTCATAAAAAATCCGACGGTATTGGCTAGGTTTGAACCTGCGTCCTTAGGCATAGAAGCTCAGTTTGCTAAAATCTACTCTACCGAAGCAATAACCTAGATGTTAGGCCCCTAAAAAGAGAATTATCACCATCACTATTTGGTAGTATTAGGTCACATGACATAATTCCTATTAATTAACCAAAGATTTGTCATGCACATCAGTAATGGTTCACAATTTATGTAACAATGTATGGAACTAAAATACAACTTACAATCTCAGAGAATTCTTCTGGTTCACATTTGATAGATGGTTGGCCCTCCATAATGTTGAGGAATCTACAACACAGAATAATTAAGTAATATACATATATAACATTCAGGATACACTGTAACAGGATATATTTGTCGTTTACACACAGAAAAGTTCAATGGTACATTCCAATACCCTTCCAGGAATTCATCTTGTGTTTTGCTCTATTTGCTTTAAATGTATGCAACCATACATAAAAAGGAATTTCTGTCTACGTCAGGGCTTTGAGGATGATCAATAAGTATCCCTGTAAATGTCTAACCCTTCGGAATATTCCAGAGGTGTTTCCTTCTTAGTAACAAATAAAGAGGCGGTGGTGTTGATTGCTGCTTCAAGGGGCCTAACTATTTGGTGCTAATATGGAATGAATAGCATTATTTTGGTAATAACCTTCCACATGAATTGTTTGCATCATCACAAATTATAAACGTCAAGGAGGTGTTTGAGTGTTTATCATACGAACAGTGCTAGATTGTCTAAATAGGACAGGGAATTCAGAGAGACAGTGGTACTCGACAGGCAATTGCTGAAGCGCAGTACTAGGAAACCTAGTCAACAGTTTTAATGTCTACATTACTCAGCATAATGTACATACTTTCAATCCCCAGTCACTTTGATCTGAATTGCGAAAGCACAGGGAACAAATTGCACTATACTTAGCGTAGATATTATATATATTGTGACCGTACATTACATGAGCCGAGGATTGAACCAACAACATTGACGCAGGGTGTGTACAGAATTATTGAGTGAGACATCAGCGCGGATTAACATCTTTGACCTCCAGCGCGTGTTACACTTTTGCCAGATAAATTTGAGCAAGTGAAACGTTAAAGGAAGTAGGAGTAGTTTGCTAGTTCTATGAGAAAACAAGAAGCCCAAGTTAATTCCAATAGTTTCAATTGATTGCAATTAGGAGGGTTTGGGCTCGACATGGTAGGTAAAGTATTGCATTACTAATTGTAATATTGTGGCAGCCACGGCGAGAAATATGGAGTGGCACCGTAGTTTGGGCTCGACATGGTAAAGTATTGCATTTCTAATTGTAATATTGTGGCAGCCACGGCGAGAAATGTGGTGTGGTACCGTAGTTTGGGCTCGACATGGTAAAGTATCGCATTTCTAATTGTAATATTGTGGCAGCCACGGCGAGAAATGTGGTGTGGTACAGTAGTTTGGGCTCGACATGGTAAAGTATCGCATTTCCAATTGTAATATTGTGGCAGCCAGGGCGAGAAATGTGGTATGATACCGTAGTTTGGGCTCGACATGGTAAAGTATTGCATTTCTAATTGTAATATTGTGGCAGCCACGGCGATAAATGTGGTGCGGTACCGTAGTTTGGGCTCGACATGGTAAAGTACTGCATTTCTAATTGTAATATTGTGGTATCCATGGCGAGAAATGTGGTGTGGTACCGTAGTTTGGGATCGACATGGTAAAGTACTGCATTTCTATTTGTAATATTGTGGCAGCCATGGCGAGAAATGTGGTGTGGTACCGTAATTTGGGCTCGACATGGTAAAACATCGCATTTCTAATTGAAATATTGTGGCAGCCACGGCGAGAAATGTGGTGTGGTACAGTAGTTTGGGCTCGACATGGTAAAGTATTGCATTTCTAATTGTAATACTGTGGCAGCCACGGCGAGAAATGTGGTGTGGAACCGTAGTTTGGGCTCGACATGGTAAAGTATTCGCACGGCTGGACAGTAGCTGCATGGCACTCATATTGAGATAGGACCATGAGGTCAGTTAGCATTAATTACTGTTAATAAGTAGAGACATTTTCACTTGTAGCCAAAGCTGATCTTAAGTAAATGTATTTGTTAGTTTGTGTGTTTAACTTTTGTTAGGACAGAGGCACAGCAACGATCCCTTAGTTTATGAAGAGTGCAGACTTTCCCCTGAGCTTGTTCTTAAGGTGTACCATAGTGTGTAAGTTTCAGCCAAACTATTCCCCGCCTAATTCTCAAATCGAATTTATTGTGATGGCAAGTGAAGTAGAGATGGACATTATCGCAACTTTGCCAGAGTTGCTGAGGACCCTGCGCATGTCAATTAATCAAGTTCAGGTGAACCAAGCTGGTATGCAAGCTAACTTGAATGACAAGGGAGCAAACCTTCGAGCCGAAATGCAGGCTGATACAAACAATGTTAGGGCGGATATGCAAACTAACACAGACAATGTTCGAGCCGAAATCCAGGCTAATACTGACAATGTTAGGGCTGATATGCAAACTAACACAGACAATGTTCGAGCCGAAATGCAGGCTAACACAGACACTGTAAATGAAAGCATAAACAATGTTAGAGCCGAACTAGGAGCCGAGATACAGGTCAATTGTGACAACATGAACACTAATGTAAACAATTTACGCACAGAGGTCAGGGATGATGTTGAAAATCTGCGAACATACATTAATGATATGCAGGCAGATTAATATAGAGTTAGGGGCGACATTCAAGCTACTTCGATTACTCTTAGGGCTGATTTCGCGAAAGAAATTAAGACTAACATCACAAAAGTAATGGATGACGTCAGGTCTGAAATCGAAACAGACCGTCGTAACTCAGAGGTCGAACTGGAAGCTGTTAAGACAGAAATCCGCACTAACCAGATAGACAACATGAGGAAACTGGAAGAGATACGGGTTAACGCAGCGGAATTTAGGGTCAATTTTGACATACTTAAGGGCGAGCTAAACGAAAACAAAATGAATATTACCAACTTAGAAAAGAAGATGGGTAACCTTTCCATTGAAACCACAGATTCGAACGATAAAATCCATGAATATGTAGGCAAAGCAATCGATGAGTTAGGAGGAGAAATGGACGAAAAATACCATGACTTAGATGGCATCGTCAGAGGAAAAATAGATCGGTTAGAGATCCAAATGAAAGCCTTGCGTGAGGAAAATAAACAGAAATCGACTCGAGTAACTTCAGGGCCGGAGAAACCAATCTTCAAGCGTTACTTCGAACAGATAGGAGCTGACACAACCAAAACACCGAGGGAGGAAACACAACCGAATCCTATCGAGGCTTGGAAAAAGTATTTTGAGCAGGAGAATGCTGATACTACACCAGCATCACGGAGGGAAGTACTACCAAATACTGGCGAAACACCTGTCAGATTTGACAATCCGACATTCAGTAGGACTCCGAGTATGATTCAGACACCTCATTCGAATGTTGTATTCTTGAAAAGTCAAGATGAACGCCCTCACAAATTTACAGGAACTGGAGCCCAGACACCTGTAGAATTTCTCCATAATCTGGAGAACTACATGCGTGAAACAATGGTCACACCCGATAGAGAACTGAGAGTAGTAGAGTGATTGCTAGATGGCAGTACTCTAATTTGGTTCAAAGCATTTAGCTATTCTTTCCGGAGCTATCAAGACTTCAAAGATGCGCTATTAAAACATTTTTGTCTGTGGAGATACAACAGGGGATCCGAGCTGAAATGTACAGCAAACGTTTCTCTAGTAACCTGCCCACGAAATATGCCTCATACTCCGCTCAACAACTTTCAAAACTCCAATGTCTACGTCCTCCTGAATCTGAACAAGAACTAGCCCAAACTATCATCCGACAGTATCCAGGAGATGTTCAGAAGTCGTTAATCACTTCGGGAGCAAATACGTTCGCCAAATGCGATGAAATTTTGCGTAGATTAGACTGTAGCAATGAAAAATTTGCGCCGACAAGACATCGTCATGAAAATCGTCAGGTCAACTTAACATCCGTAGACCGGATGGTACAGACAACGAACAGAAATGATAGCAGAATAGAGGAGCTCCCAACCAGAATACTAACGATCAGAGGAGAGACGGAACACCGTACGATAGGAACAGAGAAGAGGAAGCGTATCAACCGAGGAGAAACCAAGCTCTGAGAAATGACAGACCACGTTGGAATCGCGACCGAAACCAACGGTACAACAACAACAACTACAACAATGACAACCGGTATGATCTTAGAAACGATAACAATAATCCCAGGAGCGATTATAGATACAGCGGAGGCTATCGAAGAGATAGGGACCCCAGGTATCAGAACACTAACGACAACAATCGTCGAGGCGACAGAGCTGATAGAGATTGGCAAGGAATAGCAGAGGAGATTCAGCTGTATTTACGCGAACTTCGAGGGAGAAGAGATGACCAAAATACACCTCAAACGTCGCGGGAGTATAACAGGTAAGAAGTACTGTACCCGATAATAAGGAAAGGATCCTGTTGGAATATCCATTGCCCCCGCTGGAATGCCTATTTCTAACTGCTCCGGCAAATACTACATTAGAAATCGCTTCCAACATGACCTTTAGGGATTTACAGACAGCAGTTACCAGAATATTGTGGATCAACAACCAACTACACGGGTCACTCACCTTTACTTACCTCGGGGACTGGGAATTCAGCTTCGCCTACACTACATCCACAATATTCTTCACCTTATATTTAAAATGAATCACACTCCAACAACAATGGAAAACAATCTGAATAAAATTTATTAACAATAAGGGTAAACTAATCTAGTATAAACAAAATAACAATAAACGAATTTAACAATAGAAATTAAAATTAAAAAACACGCAGTCATTCACACCTCCTTTCAACTCTACATCTTACTACAATGCTGTATTAAAAATTATGAGTATAAATCTTGGCTTGTTCTAGGCCTACAATGCGTAAAAATAAAAACGTTTAATGAAGTCTCTTAATGGCATTCCAGACACATGGTGTCATTCACAAGCCTGCGTTGTAGAACGCACGTGCAGTAACTTTGTTTCATTAATGAATTACCGGCACCACGCCGTACTCGAAACTGTTTTACAATTTATATAGAAGGCGGTGAGAGTACACCTGTTTATATTATGTCATCGCTCTCCAATGCTAACGGTGAATCATTCTCGCTAGCCCACAGAGACTGCTTGTGTGTGCATTTATTAAAAACACGAAAAATTAACATTTAGATCTTACAAAAGTTCACATAACTACTCCGTTTCTTAAACAATCATTCTAAAAAATTTTATACACTCTTTCATTCGCACCCCGTAATTGTTCTAGACCAATTCGGTTCCACATTTTCTCTTCACAATGAACAATCATACACACCAAAACATCCGCTCATAAAACACACGCTATTCCAAAACAATTGATTAATAAATCCTACAAAATTATTTAACAAATTAAATCATTTCCACAAAAATTATTTACATGTAATATGTTTATAATAATATCCATTATCTAGTTTTGCTAAAGCGACATTTTCGAGATTCTAACTTATCGGTTACAATATAATTCTTAACTAAATATATACACTGGTTTTTCACATAACCATCTTTCTCTAACGTTCTGTAGTTTTGATATACTGCTTACACATCGTCTTATATAGGTATCATTACACTGTCGGTATAATACAGTCGACTAATTAAGGTAAACTGTACATAATTACATAACTTCGGGTTTAATAAAAATGTAATAATTGTATTATAGACATGAGTAGACAATCTTTCTCAAGTTGCATTTCCGCTGAAACCCTCCTGTTAACACAGCTAAATCGTTAATTCACAAAAACTGGACTACTTGTATACAACGGCTCTTATCATGATACATGCCTTTTTATGAAAGAACAACAATACTTTGACTTCCTTAAAATGCGGAATTCCCTCGCATGAGCATTCTTCATAGCTCTACAAATCCTCATACTGTATAACAGTATATATGGCATAAACAATTATCATCTACTATGTTAAACAATAACCAAAAGGATTAATGGTTATTAACATATTTTATGTAGGAACTTGTCCAAATAATGGCATGACCCTCAGTATCATTGCACATGACTACTGGACTACAATTATACATGCGTAAGTTCTTCAAACGAAACTTCCAATTGTAATGAACGATATTAGACAGTCGTGATTAACCTCCTAAAGTTTACTCCACAACAAGATAATTAACTGTTAACTCGTCTGTCGCAAATACATGTAATAAAAATAATACTCCTGTTTCACCTCACTTGTCAAGCTTTAAATTGTTTATCGTTGTAATATCATGTCGACAAAATGACGTGATGTTACACAAATAGCATAAAATAACACACATGTTATTTATAGTGTCAGATAGAATTCAATCCTGACCGGGATAAACTAGCTTTGAATTCCTAGCCAAAGATTTAAATAATCTTCTATCAAAAGGTATTTCTTCTAACATATTAAAAGAACAAAGCTCTTAGCTTTACAAATAATAAGAAAGGTTTGTCAATGTCGTAATGATTTCTCACTCTACACAAAGAATGTTCATAGTGATTAAGACTTCGGTCTTATCAAACGACTAGTATTTCTTAGATCGTCGATAGTTTATGTACAATAATGATATAACAATATCATTCGATGTTTCTTCTTTTCTTGAAGTTATATGTTGATACAGTAAAGTGCTCAATTTAAATTTAATAAGAATTTAATATGAAGCTATGACACAATGTCAGAATAGGCTACTTGGTTTAAATGAAATTATTAAAATTCGAGAGTCGAAACGACTAGTCTCCTATGAGGCAATATGAATCCTCAAACAAAAATTTTAATGTCAGTTCCACAACTGATCCGTTGAATAAAATTGAAAAATAGATGAAATGCAATCATCTTCTAAATAATCTGAAGTATAAAACTCTCAACACACATCTGAAGTGTAAAATACATAAAAGCACTGAAATACATGAAATGTGAAAATATAGAAATATATGGAATAAGATCGCTGAAAATATGGAATAAGATCGCCGAAAAAATGGAATAAGATCGCTGGAAATATGGAATAAGATCGCTATTTCAGAATGTTACTAATCAAGCACTATATAACAATTGAGATACACTAATACCTTATTTGGAAGAAAACTTGAAGATCTATGTAAGTATTCCCACAATACTTTAGATATTTCCTCAGTACAAGACACTGAGATGGATCTACATTCGAACCTCGGATCTGCGACCTCAGAGATAAGAAACGTCCCTCTCTGGAATTCACCAACATTCGCCTGGGCTCGAACGACATCTTCTGGAGAATTCTTCTGTGTTGCTGGGCTACCTTTCCCTAGCATCATGACAAATCTCTTCTGTAAAGTCTTCATTCTCCATCGTAAATATGTATCAGCTTCATCATTGGAATATAATTATGGAAATGTTCATATAAATGGTGAATGAAATATTTCCATTGCTAATTGATGTTATATTAGTGTTCGTAGACTGACGAAAATGCACAAAATGGACCGTACACTACGTCTGTATTCAAGAATAAGTTGTCTAACGAGGCTCCATCGTTGTATCCTAACTCCTGCTATCGAATATGTCTCTGGCGCATGACTATTTGAATAACTTAAAAGTGTAAATCCTACCTAAGAATGTGCGGCGTAAGGTCATAATAACTAATTAGTCCCCTCAGTAGGACCGTACATAAAAATAGGTTTTGGCCGTCAGCCTGACTCACGTGTGTTCTTCATAGTTATGCATGGTTTAGGTTGCAAATTAGGCGTATGGATGGAATGCCTGTAATCCACGTGCATGCTTTGTAGTACAATCTCAGCCATTACTAAACCATTTGACGAGCGATCCCACCATCACTAGACCATCTGGAGTGCGGTCCGACAGTTGATAAACCCCGCCATGGTATGGGTCTACTCCATTTCAAAGCTCATGACTAGTTGAATAATTGGCGTTTCTTCATAATAGTTATGTTTCAATAGAGCCATGGTGGTTACACTGAATTTATCGCTCTAGTTGCAATTTCACAGAATTTACACTGGTAGCGGTTAGCAAGATAGAATGGCCATGTGGGTTTTCCGCTCACAGAAGCTAACTTATGGCTTGTGCCAAAGTACACACTCAGAACTGATTGATTAAGTTCACTCGTGAATCGTTCATTACTTGTTTAACACTGATGATGATAATATCGCTGCGCATGTAAGAAAAAAACGTGGCTTAACAGCGTGCTTTGTGCCTATGTTAAATTGTTAGTGAAGGATCACAAATATTCCGAATTGGCGATTACTGATTATCCTAAACACATTCGGCAGTCATACTGCACAAAATCACGTATGTTTCTTCACCAGATTAAATAGAATCACACAGATACACGTTTCAACGTCAAGGCAGGACCATGCCTGTCAAAATAGTACGTCACGCTGCAATCATGCTTGCGATAAGAGTCGCCTCATCAAGATGGAATCTAGTGACTAGTCAAGTGTGTGACTGTAAAAATATCTGCGGCATTCACTAGGGATTCTTTATATGCATGCCTCCTATTTATCATAAATCATATTTCTCTTCTGAGCATCCAAAATATTTACAACGGTGGTTAATAATCATGGGGTTCACAAAATATTTACAACATAATATACTCTCGGCGCGGCAACTCATATTAGTCAAACGAGCGCTCTCTTGGTTCGAGAGAACGGGTCATTTTATAGGACTGTAAGCAAAAGACCCAAGTTTATAAATGCTAGATTTCCAGACGCTCAGGTCTGTTATGAGTAAATGAGACACCTTTCTGTAACTTCAGAGTATACAGCTGTTATGCCAGCAATATTTAAACCTTATCCTCAAGCTTGGATTGTATAGATTTAAAAGGAACCATGTAATGTGAAAACGCTCTACAGCGGTAGGATATGATTACCCTTAGATGCTAGTACAAGTTTTCGTACCTTATATGCTGGTGACGCGTACGGTTTTTGTCACGTTACTACAGCAGATGATCAATGGATCAGTGGTATTGATTAGCACACTGAGGTGCTATTTATGGTATTGGAATTGATTTTTCTTCCAATGAAGTGTTTGTATTGGATGCTTGGGACATCAATTGTTTACACTATACGAATTTAACACGGTCATTAAAAAATACAATCAAACTGATAGGAGTAAACTAATCTGATAAATAAGAAGGTAATAATCAAATATCAGGGTTTTTCAACTAAAACTGAATATAAACCGAAAGCTAACAACTCGAATGAAACCTAAATAAATCCATACACTTAAATGAACCTTGATGACCATAACTTAGACTTGTTTCTTCGTCTCATTTTAAATACAAATATAGCTTTCCCCTATTGAGCGACGACAGTCAGATAGTTACGTGTTTAATCGCGGTAGCTAAGCTGATGATGCGATGTTAGACATGTATTAATTCATGCTATCGCCAAAATAACGTTTCTCTCCCAACACAAACATGGCCCAAGTTCGCAAAGAGCGATGTAGGAAGGTAACTGTAGTGGCGCCCATTGCGCATCTAATTTAAGAGTGTTTAAATGTTATTCATTTTTGTTGTAACTAGGAGAGATTTTCATACTTTCTGTTAGGTTCAGAATGTGCTTAGCTTTAGTTTGGAAATAAATTTTGGATGAAACGCCTCTCGTTTACATCGTTGCCATTATGATTAACGTACGATAGACATTAGATTAAATGATTATAACGTTAAATGTTGGAGATGACACCATTATAGCGTAGCTTTAAACTTATTATGCTTTAAATGTAACTAATATCTTGCATTGTAAACAAGTAAATAACTCGCCTTGCTGTAGAATCATTCTTGTATTATTACTATTATTGAATCTCCGAAGTAATTGGATAGGGAAGATCTACGTGTCATTCTCTTAGATTGCATTCTTTGGTTTCCACTTTTGCGTAGGACTTCGAGAGGCTTAATTTGTTAGGATTGTCGCACGGAGACGAATTAATTATTATGAACATTGTTAGCACGTACTAGCCGTTTTCACCTCTCGGAAGTGGTTAGGGGTCTGCCACTTTTTTTTAATAAACTGAGTGCGATTTAAATGTAAGCCTTGCCTCTCTATTGTATTTGTTGAGTTTGTATTCGTCTGGACTGATGGTTTTTCCTCTCATGACACCCGACACCCCCCGAGTACAGTTTCTTGAGTGCCTTCCCAGTCCAAGAATGCAGTCCTTCCCGGCCTATATGTCTTCCTGGGACATGGGGGTTTCGGAAGGGTCATTTAAGGTCTATGGCTCTCCGGAATCCTCGTCAATCGGGCACAGTACTGCATTTCTAATTGTAATATTGTGGCAGCCACGGCGAGAAGTGTGGTGTGGCACCGTAGTTTGGGCTCGACATGGTAAAGTACTGCATTTCTAATTGTAATATTGTGGCAGCCACGGCGAGAAATGTGGTGTGGTACCGAAGTTTGGGCTCGACATGGTAAAGTACTGCATTTCTAATTGTAATATTGTGGCAACCACGGCGAGAAGCGTGGTGTGGTACCGTAGTTTGGGCTCGACAAGGTAAGGTATTACATTTCTAATTGTAATATTGTGGCAGCCACGGCGAGAAATGTGGTGTGGTACCGTAGTTTGGGCTCGACATGGAAAAGTATCGCATTTCTAATTGTAATATTGTGGCAGCCATGGCGAGAAATGTGGTGAGGTACCGTAGTTTGGGCTCGACATGGTAAAGTATCGCATTTCTAATTGTAATATTGTGGCAACCACGGCGAGAAGCGTGGTGTGGTACCGTAGTTTGGGCTCGACAAGGTAAGGTATTACATTTCTAATTGTAATATTGTGGCAGCCACGGCGAGAAATGTGGTGTGGTACCGTAGTTTGGGCTCGACATGGAAAAGTATCGCATTTCTAATTGTAATATTGTGGCAGCCATGGCGAGAAATGAGGTGTGGTACCGTAGTTTGGGCTCGACATGGTAAAGTATCGCATTTTTAATTGTAATATTGTGGCAGCCACGGCAAGAAATGTGGTGTGGTACCGTAGTTTGGACTCGACATGGTAAAGCATTGCATTTCTAATTGTAATATTGTGGCAGCCACGGCGAGAAATGTGGTGTGGTATCGTACTTTGGGCTCGACAAGGTAAGGTATTGCATTTCTAATTGTAATATTGCGGCAGCCACAGCGAGAAATGTGGTGTGGTATCGTAGTTTGGGCTCGACAAGGTAAAGTATTGCATTTCTAATTGTAATATTGCGGCAGCCACGGCGAGAAATGTGGTGTGGCACCGTAGTTTGGGCTCGACATGGTAAAGTACTGCATTTCTAATTGTAATATTGTGGCAGCCACAGCGAGAAATGTGGTGTGGTGCCGCAATATGGGCTCGACATGGTAAAGTACTGCATTTCTAATTGTAATATTGTGGCAGCCACAGCGAGAAATGTGGTGTGCCACCGTAGTTTGGACTCGACATGGTAAAGTACTGCATTCCTAACTGTAATATTGTTGCAGCCACGGCGAGAAATGTGGTGAGGTACCGCAGTTTGGGGTCGACATGGTAAAGTATTGCATTTCTAATTGTAATATTGTTGCAGCCACGGCGAGAAATGTGGTGTGGAACCGTAGTTTAGACTCGACATGGTAAAGTACTGCATTTCTAATTGTAATATTGTGGCAGCCACGGCGAGAAATGTGGTGTGGTACCGTAGTTTGGGCTCGACATGGTAAAGTACTGCATTTCTAATTGTAATATTGTGGCAGCCACAGCGAGAAATGTGGTGTGGCACCGTAGTTTGGGCTCGACATGGTAAAGTATTGCATTTCTAATTGTAATATTGTTGCAGCCACGGCGAGAAATGTGGTGTGGTATCGTAGTTTGGGCTCGACAAGGTAAAGTATTGCATTTCTAATTGTAATATTGTGGCAGCCACAGCGAGAAATGTGGTGTGGTACCTTAGTTTGGGCTCGACAAGGTAAAGTATTGCATTTCTAATTGTAATATTGTGGCAGCCACAGCGAGAAATGTGGTTTGGCACCGTAGTTTGGGCTCGACATGGTAAAGTACTGCATTTCTAATTGTAATATTGTGGCAGCCACGGCGAGAAATATGGTGTGGCACCGTAGTTTGGGCTCGACAATGTAAAGTATTGCAATTCTAAATGTAATATTGTGGCAGCCACAGCGAGAAATGTGGTGTGGCACCGTAGTTTGGGCTCGACATGGTAAAGTACTGCATTTCTAATTGTAATATTGTGGCAGCCACGGCGAGAAATGTGGTGTGGTACCGCAGTTTGGGCTCGACATGGTAAAGTACTGCATTTATCATTGTAATATTGTGGCTGCCACGGCGAGAAGTGTGGTGTGGTACCGTAGTTTGGGCTCGACAAGGTAAGGTATTGCATTTCTAATTGTAATATCGTGGCAGCCACGGCGCGAAATGTGGTGTGGTACCGTAGTTTGGGCTCGACAAGGTAAAGTATTGCAATTCTAATTGTAATATTGTGGCAGCCACAGCGAGAAATGTGGTGTGGTACCGTAGTATGGGCTCGACAAGGTAGAGTATTGCATTTCTAATTGTAATATTGTTGCAGCCACGGCGAGAAATGTGGTGTGGTACCGTAGTTTGGGCTCGACATGGTAATGTATTACATTTCTAATTGTAATATTGTTGCAGCCACGGCGAGAAATGAGGTGTGGTACCGTAGTTTGGGCTCGATATGGTAATGTAATACATTTCTAATTGTAATATTGTGGCAGCCACAGCGAAAAATGTGGTATGGTACCGTAGTTTGGGCTCGACATGGTAAAGTATTGCATTTCTAATTGTAATATTGTGGCAGCCACGGCGAGAAATGTGGTGTGGTACCGTAGTTTGGGCTCGACATGGTAAAGTATTGCATTTCTAATTGTAATATTGTGGCAGTCACGGCGAGAAATGTGGTGTGGTACCGTAGTTTGGGCTCGACATGGTAAAGTATTGCATTTCTAATTGTAATATTGTGGCAGTCACGGCGAGAAATGTGGTGTGGTACCGTAGTATGGGCTCGACATGGTAAAGTATTGCATTTCTAATTGTAATATTGTTGCAGCCACGGCGAGAAATGTGGTGTGGTACCGTAGTTTGGGCTCGACATGGTAAAGTATTGCATTTCTAATAGTAATATTGTGGCAGCCACAGCGAGAAATGTGGTGTGGTACCGTAGTTTGGGCTCGACATGGTAAAGTATTGCATTTCTAATTGTAATATTGTGGCAGCCACGGCGAGAAATGTGGTGTGGTACCGTAGTTTGGGCTCGACATGGTAAAGTATTGCATTTCTAATTGTAATATTGTGGCAGTCACGGCGAGAAATGTGGTGTGGTACCGTAATATGGGCTCGACAAGGTAAAGTATTGCAATTGTAATTGTAATACTGTGGCAGCCACGGCGAGAAATGTGGTTGGCACCGTAGGTTCAGCGTTACCGGTATTTCATGGTGCGTTCAGAACTATCTGACCTTACAAGTTGTTTCTTAATTCCCAGCTTATTTCGGTCCTACCGGCACGGAAATCCTTGTGTGTAGCTGCACTGCCTGCTTTTCCTTAGCTGCCCTGTAACATTTTCATATCTGCCAACCTTACAAAACCTAAACTCAGGTGATTTTCATATGAGAGGCTATTATTAGCTCAATTAATTGGCAAACTAAAATGCAAAATTAATGATTTAAACTAACATTCGGCACTTATTATCCCATAACTCCCACTTTTAACACCATTTTCTATACTTCTTCTTTCTTTACTACACTTTACATTATCTTGGATCTTCTTTGTTCCCACGTGTTTCGATATATCACCTTTTCCACCAATGTGATATAAAAATATTACGTTGACAAACAGTAAAAATAATTGACCTTTGCTGGATTCAATCATGCACGGAAATTGTTGCGAGAACAGTTTCAAAAAAGACAGAGTTGTATTTTTAAGGCATAGTGAAGAATCAAACAACGAGAAAAAACACGAGAATGTAACAATCATTTTGCAGCAAAGTCAATAAGCAACCGCTCACACTGAAACAAATCCCATTAACGAATTCAGGTAGCCCAATAACATTCATTACCGGTCCACAATAAACACTTCCAAAAAATACGGCACTGGAAAATGTTAGAAGTTCACCAATAATTTACAAACATCTGACAAGTTCAATCGATAGAAACATTATGCATAATATGAACATTACACATAACTTCTTACAAAAGGGAATACGGTACCTTGCTTACGTTATAAATATGGTATTTTCCAATGATCGGGAGGTTTACGGTCAACTTAATTTTCGAATAAAGATTTGTAATTAAGTATTCTGCGATTGTGAATACGCCTTACATCAAATGTTGACATAATTGGCCTAAATAGTATATGGCAAATAGACGTAGGCCCTATTATTAATCTACGTGAGTGTGATATTGCGAAAAAATGTTCCTTATTGAAAGAGCTACAGTTTTGCAATATTACAGTACATGTAATTATCTTAGAATTATTTAGAGTTTAACTTTAGACTAAAATATGGACAGAAAGAATCACTTTTCATTCTCTAGGAAGGACCCGGCGTAAATACTCGCATTAAGATCGCACTTCAATCCCAGTCAGCATTCTAGTATTAATGTGCCTAGGGTTCAATGATTTTAGCTAAAATCCCTCCCTTTTGTGTTACAATGCGACCCAGGGGCGCACCCAGACTTTTGGTTTGGAGGGGGCTTTCCTCAATAACATGATTTCAGCTATGGAAAGTGAATGTGTCCATTATTAGTCTTGTATGTAAATATGTATATATGAGACCATATGCATAAAAAGATATTCTATAAGATCAAACATACTGTAGAATGCTCTGTTAAAACCAATACAAAAGATGCTATTAGACTGGAGATTATTTAAACAAAATGTGCATTGGTTTTATACAAATTTTAGTTACAGTACCATTGAGCTAAGGTTATGCAAGTAATAAAAAGGAACAGCATGATTTTTATCAAGAATTAACTTTTGATCACGATCAGAGTGATAACGACTGGATTGCTCTGCTCACTATTATAACTATATATCCAGCTACCAGGATCGTCAGATTGATGTGTAACATCAATTATCTGCAATCATTTACTAAGTTTTGAGTTGTTTATACCAAGAACTAGTACGGTATAGGTTTTAGGAAATTATTAATAACATTTTGATTTTGAATACGTAAATTTAATTGGAACTAAAAATTACATTTTAAAAGTTACGAGATGTAATTGTATACCATAGTGTTATGGATTGTAACAAATATTTTATGTACTGAACGAGAAAATATATAAGTTATTTAAATTTTCCTTAATAACTAACATTATAATAAAAAACTTGAACATTTCTAGAATTTCAAGTTGAATTTAATTACACAGACTGAATGCAAGTTTAAACAGATAGTTGAATACAAATCATGTATTAATGAATTAACATTAACATTGTTTGAATAAAGTGGAAACTCAAATTTCACAGAACAAAATCCAGCCGCCTAGCAGATTTTTTCAAAACGGAAACTACCTCTGTACTGGTGACTTCAATTTCTCGGTGAATATTCAGTGCTGCTAGTACAGTCAGCCTGTCTGCACCCATGGTATTCCTAAGATATGTTTTCAGCCGACGTAGTGTAGAAAATGACCTCTCAGCAGTGCTTGTAGTCACAGGGATGGTACACAAAATTCTCAACAATGTGTGGATATTAGGAAACAAGTCCTTGTCACATAGATTCAACACATCGATTGCGTTTTTAGGGATATTACCGTAGGTCTTGAAGCTCTTGTGCCACAGTTCAAACTCAGCCATAAGCAGGCCTTTGTTGTTTCCTCCACTTTCAATTATGTCATTCTTATAAAAATTACACAGCTGTAAGAAATCAGGTTGCATTTTTTCTTGGAAGGTTTCTTTATGTGTATGTGATGCATTGGCTGATGGCAGTAAGCACTCAAAACTCTTTAATAAGTCTTTATGCTTGATGAATCGAGATTCCAATGAAATAATGAAAGAGTCAATCCAAGGGATGAAAACAGATCTTTTATAGTATAATTCTGGAGTTTCTGCCGGTATGTTGCTTCTGTTCAGTTGTCTTCCAACTGTTCGAGGCATCGAAATTATTGAACCGCAGTTATTAGCAATTTTGGTAGCTTCTTCAAAAACGAGTGAAATTCTTGATCTGCATTTTTTCTTAGAGATTTTAAGCTTTCAATCACAGTTTCAGCGTGAGTAATTGCAGATGATAAATCTAAATCAGTTCCCTGAAGCTTTTTGCTTAGGTTTACTGTGTAACCAAGCAGTTTTTCTGATGCCATGAGAGAAATTATAAATTCACCCTGACTTAAGGAGTTTAGTAGTATTAGAGCTCCTGAAGAAGATTCCCTATCATTCCAGTTTTTAATCTCCTCTAACGCTACTTCAAGAGGTTGCAGCAGTTCTTTCATAACAAAAATAGCATCGTGCCTTTGTACCCATCTCGTTGGACAAAGCTGCAGGAGTTTTTTCTTGTTGGTTTCAAGATTTACCTCAGATTCAATGCACTGTTTTAAAACTGCTTGTCTTTTAGGAGTGTTAAAAAAAATCCCACAACTTCTCCACTATTCCAAAGCAGTTCCTGATTGATACAACCTCAGACGCGGTCGACAATGCCAGGTTAAGGCTATGAGAAGCGCAATGCACGTATATTGCTGTGGGGTGAGCTTCTTGGATGCACGCTTGAGCCCCTTTAAACTTTGCACTCATGGCAGCCGCCCCATCGTACCCCTGGCCACGTAGGTTATTTATGTCTATATTACTGTCTTCAAGACCCTTAATCAATGTTTTTGCCAATACGCTACCCGTAGTAGAGGTTAGAGGCATGAACTTCAAAAATTGCTCACATATTTCATAACCATTTAAAGTATTTGGGGTTACATAACGTAAACACAAAGAAAACTGTTCAACAGTTGAAATATCAGATGTTTCATCTGCGAGAACACTAAAAAACTTAGCTTCTTTTACTTTACTTGCTATTTTTTCAGTTATTATTTGGTTACAAGCATCGATGACTTGATTTTGAAAATTCCAACTTATATAGGTCGCATTTTTGCCACATGACCCAAAGTGATCTTTCAAATTGTTGTCACCTGCTTCAATTCTAGCTCTGAGCAAAGCTCTTAAGTTCCCCTCATTTTCAAATGGTTTGCTGTCGATTTGAAACTGACCATAATCTCTATGGCCCCTAAGGGCGATATTTTGCCTGCCTCACAAAATAACAGTTTCTATTATTGGAATTATTCTTTTCACATTATTTTGGGCTTGGACGTCTTTCCCTTTATCAAAAGATTTGTCAATCGGTTTCATTCGGCAGTCCATAACTCTTTTAAAGTCAGCTGCGCTTACACATGAGTCTTTATGATACTGCGAGTTTGCATGTTTTTCAAACTTTTCTAGTGCTTTTTTCCAGTTACAAAAACCTTCTTCAACAAGTTGTCCAGTATGTTGAGCGTTACTCCTACCGACTTCTTTTTTTGAAAAAAGCATACAATGGACACAGTATGCAGAGTCTTCAATTCCAGAATACGAAAGCCAGGTATATTTCTTTAGCCATGGAAACGAAAATTTTCGTTGTTGGTTCCCATGCGATCTAAAAGGAAAGTTAAAGTTGCTCTGAGGAACCCATCTGTCATTCAAAACTTTGAACTTTTCATTGTCCGTCAACACTTTGTTTTTAAATAAACCAATGTCCAAATCCATGTTATGTTTACTTACAACGGCCTTAGGCCTGCTCACATTTGCCTCTGAGCTCTCCTCTGACGAACAACTTGGCTGTTTTTCTATGCTTGCAGTCCTCGTTAACAGTTCCTTACTCGTTGAAGGATCGCCACATTCACTAACACTAACCGCATCATATTTATTGATTTTTAACGGTTTAAAATAGTTTTGGATGTTTGACTTTCTTTTGTCTCCCATTACGACTAGTCCAATTGGACACACTACGAACACCAATAGCCAATAGAAAATACAAACACAATAACAATCATCGAATCAACTTTTACAAACACCACTACTGACTTGACGCCTGACACAGAGCACAGCACAATACCTCGGGGAGAGAAATTTTCACCGCTGTCCCACGCGCAACTTGCTCCGAGCATAGTTACGACAACGGACGGAAATATCCGATCGTGTTGTGTTTACAATATATATTACTAGCGGACCCGTGCGAGAAATCTCGCATGTTCATAAACCACACTTTTCCCAATAGGTTTTGCAAATCGAACACTTCTTACAAAAATTGATATTTAAGAAATTTAGAATGCAATTTGTCACTGATTGAGTGTGCTGTAACACTCATTGGTTATTCGATATTTATGAAACCATACTATTTGTGTGCTTATTCCTTTGATTTAGGCAACTGTTTCTGAAATCCATGCAAAATTATAAAGCAAAGACCTCAATGTTAAAATGACATGAAACGGGTGTCACAGCGACCAAAATGTGAAGTAAACAGCAATTATGGAGCGTATTTTCATACATCAACAGTAGCTGCAAATCGCACACTTCGTACATTTTTTAAAGAAATTATTGATATTTATGGAATTAGAGTGCAATTCGTCATTGCTAATGTCTATTCTCTTTCATTTGAATGCTCATTTTCACAATCGGTCGCTTGTGAGCGCTGTAGGAGGGATATATACTAGGCCTACTGAAATAATATAGGCCTATATATGATTATCACTCAAGTGTTGCTTAAATATAGGCCTAACATAATTCTATTTTAAACAGTAGAAAATCGCAAAATGTTCCAACACTAAACATTCTGGAACCCGTTATGCAATCAATTTTCTTGAAAGATATCATAAATGTTTTTAAAGTGTTCCCGGGTTTGGGGGGGGGGGGCTTAAGCCCCCAAAGCCAGCCCCCCCCCCCCCCCCCTGGGTGCGCCCATGATGCGACCACTTCACAACAAAACTCACGTCTTTGTCCCGTAGGCCCAGCGTCACCAACTGAAAATTTCCAAATGCAAGACATTGCTCAGTAAAGAGCAGGACATTCGAGAAAATGTCTGACGAATCCAATCGATAGCAAAGTTAAGAATAATATGTTTATTGCACAACTTTTTACTAAGGGAATACCTTACTTAATGATCAGTCCCCGCTGCAGTTCTTTTCCTTGAAGCTCTATTTTCTACATAACCTACTTTTGAAAGAAGACGCGAATTATTTTCTTGAAGCGCATATCTATAGAATTCTTCACACTGCGTATCTTTGAAATTGATCGTCACAAGTAACATTCTACCAACAAACGGTTCCTCCATTGAGCATATACGGTACGGTATGAATAAACATACATTGCTGCCTGTCTGGCAAACTGTACTAAACTTCAGAAACAAAACTCAATGTTCTGTAACTTATTAAAGAAAACAGACCATTGTTGGTCTAGAGTTGTGTCTTAATCCAAGTTGCACTTTTAGAATAAGCCCGTACGTTGCAGAACTGGTCGAATACTGTAATATTGAATCATCTATTTCTACACCTCTTGACTGTAAATATTGAATAAATGGTACAATATCCTTAAAACTGTGCTCCTTAATGTTTTGAAGTTGCAACCATTTGAAACACTTGAATTCCTCCATAGGTTGCATCCATTTATCCAAGTAGGATACTCATTGCAGGATTCATAGGAACATAAACACCTGTCATTCTTTTTCCAAACCATCTTCTGAAAATGTATTCAACATTTGTCTGACTATAAAGGGAAAACCTATATGAGCAATCAAGAAAAATGCCTAACATTTTCGATAAATTCGAAATGCCTGCCGGACATAACCAAAATGAATGAAAAGCATGACAAGTTGGTAACCTTCCGTAGGACAAATCCACGTAATAGGAAGATTCTTATCCAGACCCTGTAAATTGAGACAATCTGTCGTGGCAAAACTGTTTCAAGATATAGGTACCTCACTTCTGTAGCCTCAAAAAATTAATATTGCAAACGCCGTGTGTTGAGCTGTACTGGTCACAAGCACGTCTTCACACTGCTTCTCCAAGTAGACTCGCAGGCTCAAGGTAAGTAGACTAGTGGCCAACGGTTTAAGAGCAGCCAAGTTATAAATATCACGAAGCAAGTAACAAAATTAAACGAACATGGGGGGGGAGTGCGTCTCAAGATCACCCAGTGACAAGAAGGTAATGAAATGTTAATTTTTCCTTGCCCCCGCCCTGTCACGGCCAAGATTATTGAATCAAAATAATCCATGAACCAGTCTCAAGCATGACATGGACTCCATACTTATTTATTTATTTAAACCAAATCTACTTGTTAATTGTCACTTTAACTCAGAGAGTCATATCGTGACATACAGACAATAAACACATAGATAACATAAATTTACAGTATGGCGTTAGATAATTAAACCAAATGTCCATTCGGCATTTCATAGCTTCCTTGTTATTTCAAAACTTAATAATGCTTTGCAGTAGTTATCTTCATTCACAATATCACTGGGCAACTTTTCTGATGGAAACTGCACAAAGTTCTTTCTTAATCATAAATGTGGACACAGTGTTCTTCATTTTTTGACAGTTCTCCATGGGAGACACCTCACAGAAAGAATTACTTTTATTTCCCTATCGAGCCCTTACTGACTGTAAGAGTCTGATAAGTTTTGTGGTAAGGAAAAAAAAAAAAAACATCAAACTCACAGGAAAAATCTACAGACAGCAATATGTGGCTGTACGGTAGTAATCGTATAGGCTACCTAGTTAATACAGATAGGCTCTCCTAGGCTTTAACAAGATTTATAGCTTCTGAATCTCATCCGACGCTTTCTTATTCCACATTGCCCTGATGGTATTAAAATATTTTGCTAATTGACCTGCTTTCCCCCATTCCCTTTTTAGTAATTTAATTAAAGTGTGATACTCATTTTCATTTTCTATTCTGTTTAGATCTGCTTTGTCTACAAACATTGCTCTTATCATTTTAATTTCCTTGCATTCCCTGATCAGGTGCGCCGCACCCATAACCTTCCCACAAAACAGGCAAATGTCATCTTTTCCTACTTCTCTCAACGCTTTGTTCTTATACACCCCCATTAACCACCTAATTATCCCTCTCATTTCTCTTTTCACTAGGCATAGAGGCTTTATGCTCATAAAGTTCCTTATTTCGCAGAACTCCGTTAAGGTTCTCCTACTGGTGTACTCTTCTCTTAGCACCTGCAACTCTACGTCATTAACCCTTCTGCACATTTTTTATACACCCTACCTTCCTCTCTTTGTAAGTCCCTATCCCATAGATAACCCATTCCTAATCTTTCCAGTACACTTCTTACCCCGTCCACCCAGTAGCCCTCTTGCTGATGCTTCATTTGGTGCAGGTAGGCTACCTTAAGCATTCCCCCCCCCCCCCCCCCTCCACCTGCTTTTAAACGAATCCAAGACTTTATGACCCTTTTTATGATATGTTGTCTAATGCTTACATCCTCACACAACATTCTCGCTCCACAATTCGCCGTGCAACTAGGTAGCCCCAAAATTATCTTGGCAAACCTACTTACAATACTGTCCAGGGTTTTCGTTCCTTCCTCTAAACCCCATACTTCCACTCCGTAGAGTGTTCTTGAAACGATGAGTGCGTTGAACATATTCTTATACACTTTGTAGTCAAGATTCGGTAACGTACGCTCTAACACTTTAACATTCGCCAATGCCGCTAGCCCTTTCGATTTTGCCCTTTTAATTTATTCGGTCCATTTACCATTACTCGCCATTATCGTCCCTAGATACTCAAGTTTTTTCACCGTCTCTAACTGAGACCCATACATGACCCACTTTTCATTCTTAGCCAGTTTAACTCCCTTTTTGCAGACCATAACTTTGGTCTTACTCGGGTTAATTTTTAAGTTCCAGTCCTCACAGTATCTCACAATCTCGTCAATACTATATTGCATATTATAGGGTGTTAGAGCAAGCAGAAGGTTGTCATCAGCGAAAGCTAGGCCCGGGATATCATAATTGTCCAAGCAAGGGTTGGACCGTTGCTCAAAGCCCTTTGACTCGAAAATATCGTTGATAAATGGCAAAAAAAAGCACCGGGGATAATTTGCATCCCTGTTTTAGTCCTATATTAGACGTTATCTCTCCTACAATTACATCATCTTTAGTTTCAATTGCACATTTCACTTCGGAATACACATTCTCAATTGCTCGTTTCATTTTATGTGACACCCCGATTTTTCCCAGTTTAGCCATGACAGCTCCCCTGCTCACTGAATCAAACGCCTTCTCCAAATCAATAGCTGTGATATACAGCTTACCTCTTTTCCTTCTTATGTACTTGTCCATCACCGTTTTAACCACCATTATATTGTCACTGGTCCTCATTCCTTTTCTGAACCCTGTCTGGAGTCTCGAGAACACCGAACAGCCCTCTGCCCATGCTATTAAACGCTTGGATAAGACCCCGGTGTACATTTTGCTCAAATTATCAAGCAATGTTATGCCTCTATAGTTGCCAGGGTCTAGTTTGTCCCCACGCTTCTTATATATTGGACAAATTATCTCCTCCTGCCACGCCGTTGGAAATCTACCTCCTTCAAAGATTTTGTTAAAGATTTTTACCAAGCTGTCCATCATGAACCTATTGTTACTCAACTCTTGCCAAAATTCATTTGTTATCCCCGAAATAGCACCTGACTTCCCTCCTTTACTTTTTGTCATTACTTCCTTAATTTCCTCTATCGATATGACTTGGTCCAGCATAGGCAGAGTGGCCTCCAGCCCCCTCGGGACGCCAAACTCATCCCTCTTCCTCCAATTATCTTCAGCATTTAACAGATTCTCATAATATGCAATCCATATTTCATCACTAATAGAGCTCCCCCACCACTTCTGCTCCCCCTACAGTAAGAATTTATCCTGCTCCACACTTTGCTACAGTCGTTAGCTTTAGAATCCTTATTTAGTGCTGTTGCTTCCTTACCCTGCCATTCATCTTTCATTTTACTGAGCAGTTCCCTATATTCTTTCCTTAGACGACAAAATTCTACTCTCATCGTATCATCCCCTCCTCTCTTGTATAACTTCAGTGCCCTAATAACTTCGGTTTTCTTCCTTCTACAAGATTCATCGTACCATCCTTTAATTCTCCCTAATTTTTCCCTAGCCTTCACGCGCATTTTCCGCCCGGCCATCATAATTGCATTCTCAATCATACGTATTACCTCTTCAATTTCATCATTACTGATCATTAAACTTATTCCTACCTTTATCAGCTCAAAATTTTCTCCCTGGAAGTAGTTCTGGTACTCTCAGCAGTTTTCCTCCCTCCATCTGAATCTATTCACTTTTCTCTCTATAGCTTTAACTTGTGGGTTCCCTTTTGATTTTGATTTTGTCATCGCTCCCTGCATGTTGACGACAATTGGTAGGTGGTGTGATTCCTCCCATTCTTCAACAGTGAACCTCTTAATTAGGGCTAGTCCTCCTCTGGAACATATTGCTAAATCTATTACACTTCCTCCAATCTCTGTTATATACGTCAGGTTACCTTCTTCATCCCCCACACAGACACCATTTAATATATATAGCTCTTCTGCACCACATAGTTCCAAAATCTTTTCTCCGTTCTTGTTACATTCCTTGTCTTTGCTGTGCCTATCCCCACATACGGCCTCGGCAACCCCCTTGCTGTAAAGGGGCTTTCTGTCTGCAACCCTCGCATTGAAGTCCCCTAAAAGCACAATCTCTGCCTCTTCATATATATTTTGAATTCTGTTTATTTCAATAGCTAACTCATCGAAAAAGCTTTCTCTTGCATACGGGGAATTCTCCGGAGGGTTGTAGACAAAGCCAAAACATACCGTTCCTTTCCTCCTCCCCCTAATATCTGCTTTTACCCACACTACTTCTTCCAGTTCTGAACTAATAAATTCTGATAATTCCCTCACCTCTTCTTTAATTAAAACAACAATTCCCCCTGGGAACCTACCGGTGCGAGCTTTCCTAATCTTAGGTTTTGTATATATATTGAAGCCATCTATTTTAACCTCGCAACCTACAGGGAGCCAACTCTCAACAAATCCTACAATCCGCATATCATCTATTAGGGTCAAAACTACATCGTTCCCTCTCTTATTAAAAAAAAAACCCTCTATATTTACGCTAGCAATATTCCAGTTTAGTTATTTTTTACCCCTACCCTCTTCGCTGGCGGTAGCTTTACTTCTAGTAACTCTAGCTTTCTCTAGCTCTAGTATACTGCCACCTGGAGAAGAAATGACCTCCTTCTCCACATTAAACTGCTCTGTCAAGGTTTTCTTGCCCCAAAGTTCTTTTAGACTAGTAACTCGTTGTTTGCCAGTCTCACCTTTCTGCAAACCACGCACTTGTCCGGTGTTCCTGGCGCTGACGTTAGTCGTACATGGACTCCATAACATCGTCCAGTCTACGTCTTGGTAGGCTGCGAAAATATACAAATAACTTCTTTATTTGCTACCTCCCCATTCCTACTTCCCAACTACACGCACCAGTACAAAGAAGCATAACTTTTTGCCTTCATGAATCTGTTAAGAAGATTTCCGAATATATGTGGTCATTGCAATGTACATCATTTCCACAATCATTGTCATTCATAATAACAAACGGTATTTCGGCTAATTTCAACAGTTTATCAGATTGTATCGTGTGTTTGACTCCCGGGGAGTGTTATCATACATAAGATATATAGAACTATATTCTTAATAATTTCACCTCTGAGTTTTGCTGATGACATCGTAATCTTAGCCGACACACCACAGGATTTGAATGAATTTTTAAATGGCATGGATTCTGTCTTGAGGAAAGAATTCACGATGGAAATTAATAAATGTTTAACGAAGATACTGGAATCCAGCCTAAAGAAATCTGAATCCCCTATGGACGTCAAATTGACAGCTGAAGAGCTAAGGGATGTAGGAGACTTCTGTTACGGTACTTTGAAAGTCCTTGTCAGGAGCGTGGTGCACTATGGAAGTGAAACTTGGACTGTTGGAGCAGCAGAGAAGAGGTGACTTGAAGCGTTCGAAATGTGGTGTTACAGGAGAATGATCAGGAGCGGATGGCTAGATAGGGTGAAGAGGTATTAAGACGATTGGGAGAGGAGAGATGTTTGTGACGACTGCTTATGAAAAGAAGAAATAGGTTGGTAGGATACATACCAAGACACCCAGGAATAGCAAACTTATCCATCGAAGGGAGAGTCGATGATAAGAACTGTAGAGGTAGATCAAGGGTGGAATATGTCAAACAGATTGCCTAGGATGTAGGGTGAGGTAGCTATGTAGAGATGAAACGATTAGCTCAGGAAAGGGGAGAATGGAGCGCTGCATCGAACCAGTCGAAAGACTGTAAACTCAAACCACAACAATTCTTAATTACGATTTTAGACTGTAATGTCCTGTTCAGTGTACAAAAAATGTGACTATAACCACACACAAAGCTATTATGTGTCTAAGGAGAAGAAGACTGAGTGCATTCAGTAATTCTGTTTCGAACAGGGCGGCTTGTAACAATAGGGGGATATTTAGTGCATTTCATAGAGAATATCTTACTTTCTGGCGAGAATGAACAATCTGAGAACTCTTTTCTTGTTAGATGACAGATCCAAGCAGGAGTATTTCAAATGTTGTGGAGATATGGGACAAAACTAAGTTAAGATAATTAGTGTTACGGCGGAAGGATATTGTATGCTCAGTGCCCAGCGCAGACAATCAGTGACACGCTGTTTACAATATTTAACCATCGAGAATATAGAGGTATTTTTGACAGAGGTATGTACTTAAGAACACCTTCATGATGATGTTATACAAATTATTCCCATGTTTGTCCTGTAAATGTGTAGCCTATAGATAATCACATCTTTCTCTCACGTCCGTTCAATGAGGAGAAGGGAAGAGTTTTCTTACGAACTGGGCATTGTGTGATATCTGGAGGCCTGTACTCAGCTAATCCTGATTCTCGAAGAAGCGTGTGCTACGATCAAGTAACTTACACAGAACCTAATTCAGTAGCGTTGATAGGTTTGTTATGTACTAACAATCAGATATCCACGCCTCGCCCAATCATTGCTCAGGATTGTGTGTGTTTGGGAACAAAGGAACTGAACATAATGATGGACACATTCGAGAGTTGCCCCATTTCACTTCTGTATATATACGAACTGGCGTTAATAATACCTATAAATTGCGTAGTTTATCCACTTAGTCCTAGTGACTTGTATTAGAATTTACTCGGCATTATTCTCTAATTCATTTGATCAAGTAGAATGTACTGTTATTGATACTGTGCACCTCACGGGATATATTCGGAATGCTAAAATTACATTTGGAGGACTGAGATTACATCATTTGATGTATGAGGCTATTTGGGTGAATAAGTGCGTATGTAAATAATGTTCCGGTGAATTTCTGTGTTCTAGTTTTCTAACGTAATGGACGAGCAAGCTGTGATCAAAAGCGAGCCGGAATGGTCGACAGAAACAGATGACTTGGCCGACATTGTAAGTGTGTTTTAATTCCACATATGTTATTGTATAACATTGCAATCTTAGTGATGTCCAGGACAATATATTTGTACTTCGCATGTTTTAATTATATTAAAGCAGTAAGTTAGTCAGTATCTGTTAACTAGAAGGCATATTGTGTCTGCATTTTCATACTTGGGTATTAATTGCCATTGAGGAGCTGAAACAATGTTTCAACAAACAGAATGTTTTTCCGCTCAAAATTCCATGCCACATTTTTATGCAATAGAGATTGAACATAGCCGTTGTTTTGAATAATGACCTGCATTGTTGCCACATCATAATATGTATGTTACTACACTGACTCGCTAGAAAGGGAGATTTACAGCAAGCATTCAATTAGGAATCCCCTCTGTTCCAAGACTTGAAGAGCTGAGAATGGGGAGAGAGTATTACTTATTGCAATCATCACACGATGTCTAGAACAAGCATGCTGACAAAGTTTATCTAAAATCAATAAATTAACCAAAGTGAACACTAACGTGACTTTAGGAATATGTAATTATAATAAACTTATAAACAAACGTTAAACAAGTTAACTGAAATACTTGAAACAGTTATGAACTCGGTGAAAACCTATTAATATTGAGATACAGTGTGTGTTATCTTGTGCAGAGTGATGCTGTCCTATACTTCTATTGATTAAGGTACCGTCTGTCATATTCGTTTGGTTTTCCCTCTGTCACTTTTCTATTCCACATTCCCCAGGGAACATTGAATATCTACCTCATTCTATTCTCCATCATATACACAATTTGATGTCACTATTTCCCTTTAAGTGTCTTTTTGAGCTGCACCCATTTGTTTCCCACAATGGAGGCGTGGTTCCCCTTTCCTCCATATCTTTATGCCTTGATTTTATGAACCCCCGTAACAATTCCCATTTATCGTGAACCCTTCATTGTCTATTGTTTATAGCGAGGGTTGTTTATAAAGATCAGCTGAATACTATAATGTTGAAGATGCCAAATATAACACACATGTCTGGCATTTATTTCATTTTTTGATCTTCGAAAAATATTTTCCATGTAAATAGGCCTACTGATCTAGACTGCCCATGTTGTATTGTGTTTGGAAGAAATGAATGGAAATGGAAATCAGATCAATGTTTATTTTATTCTCAGATTCCCGTAGCATAAAGTTTGCACATCGTATGTAAGATATATTAATTGCACCTATGCAAAGGAACTTATTTGTGAAACAGAATATTTCTCTGCATGTTGATGCTCATCATAGGAGGGATATTAAGTCTGAATCATGTCCCACGCTGCAGGTTGTTGCATTCAGTAAAGCAGAATGTCCTACACCGGAGATTGTTCCTTTGATCAAGGTAGAATCATCATCTCCAGATGTGAACGGAGTAAGTACCTTATCGAGTTAAAACACTTTACAAGACACGCCGTGTTCATCTCCTTATCACCAAATGGTATTTTCACTGCAGTATTGATGACAAATATTAGGTTGTGTATTGTAGAGAAAGCACAAGCCGTATGGTTAAACCGGCTGTGATAAAATATCTGACCCATGCTGGACACTAACCAGAGACCGCAGGCTTTGTATGCTGTTGCTCTGACCAATGAGCTGAAATGGTGACCAATTTGCAACCCTTCTTTGATAATCAGGGTTGCCCACCTAAGAATTAAAATTCACCTAGATTTGCTTCTTAAATCCCCGAGATTTGAACTATTTCTCCATTTTTCTCCCTCTATAAACAAAACACATTGCTATTGTTGCCTCGCGTTCCCTCAGCGGCCATGATGGTTGTCATGGTTACCTGACATGTGGTAATATTCACATTGGTCTAAGACTACGTGGCTTTATGAGCAAGCCGGTTTTGAGACATTGCATGACGTCACGTTACGATAGTCTCCAAAAAGTTTCGTATAGAATGTTATAGTAAGCGATGCATAACCTGTGGTATTGTTGTGTACATTGATCCGTATTGACTCGTATCAGTTTTTTCCTAAATACAAACGCCTGTCAATACTTATATTGAGTACTTGTTTTATAACAAATCATGTTTACAATGAATATGTTCAACATACGATGTTGAGTATAAGACCTAAAACTAAAAACTCTTGAAACATTATAAAATAATACACTACTCATCAAACCTTTGAAGTAAATTACATTGAGAACTAACACAGTAGCTTATGATCATAGATTACATCACAACAGTTTTTGTCAGTGTTTCCATATCACTTCAAAATAGCAAAAAGATAAATACAGTTTATATTCCACTCCACACAGAGCCTTTATTCACCTAATAGAAAGCGCACCCTGTTGACTATCTCAAGATATTTTCAAAGAATATTTTGTTTAGGAATATACACATACGAAATTTTTAGATATATGTCAGTTTCACAAAATTATTTTCATACTTTCATCAAATTAAAACCGACAATTGTTGTAACTATTTTTAATAATATTTTTCATATAAAACCCAGTAAAGTAAAATATTATTAGAAAGCTTTGCTCGCTATTTCACAAGTTTCCTTTCTCTTAAGGTGTGAATAATTTATAAGATACCTATTGGTAATTACTTTAGTTTAATCATTATATTGTAATAACTTATGTTACATATGTAATGGGATTCCCTTACATGTGATAATTAATTAAGAAACCTGTAATAGGCCAGCGACAGGCCGGAAAAAAGTCTCAATAAGGAAATAATTAGTGGAAAGCTGGAAATTGCTTTAGTCGCTTTATTTGGGCCCAGATATTACTCTTCCACGTTTCCCCCCTCGAGCAAAGTCGGCGTTGGCCCTTCTGGCCCTAAGAAGGTACCACTTTTCATTTTTTGGCAAATTTCTCGCAAACCATCAACTATATCAGCAAAATGCCTATTATAAAAAATAATCTAGAGTAAATTTCCTACAAAAATGTTCTGTGTCTTTTGTCTCTAATGTGAGCCGTTACGATGCTACTAGTATTCAAATTGGAGCCCTTTTTGATTCTTGCGGAAATGATATGCCTTATCAAAGTTTCTACATGTTATAAATATTTGTCAGCATTCCAGGTGCACAATCTGTTAACTTGTAACAAGTATAACAGCTTTTTTAATGTAAACAGCTGTGGCAAAGTACCTACCATTAGTATTATTATTGCGTAGTATTGGCATAAAATCACTCTTTTCCACACCACCTGGCGGTAGAGTAAATGGCGTTTTTTTTCTTTTTAAGTGGTGTCCCCTGGAGGCCTAATCCACTGTCGATTTTAAACCGTTTTGATGAAGGATGGCAGTCTTGATCGGCTGCCTCAATTTCTCCGTCATCGCTTTCATCGTCTGTATCGGTATATTTTTCCAACGTCACGGGGTGGTCAAGATGAACATCGATGTCTCCGTCACAATCATCTTCCTCTGCAGCATTTGTACATGACCGTTCCATACAATTCATGGAGTTTCGGGAGTATCGGAAGCCCGTTTTCCTGCAACCTCACGCTGCCTTACATCCTTTCGATCATTTGCTGGACACTGTGTTTAGAAGTGTTTGTGGCGCCGGATCTCTCGTCGTAAGTATGGGAGCCAAACCACATTGAAAATTTTTCCAGCCCCAATCCAGTGGATTTGTATCATTTCCATACCATGTTTGGATTTTATGGTATGTTCTTAAAGAGTGCTCACGTGACGCTGATTCGGTGGGAGGTAAGCTTGCGAGATTAAATCGATGTTTGCTTAGAGATTTTGCAAACAGTTGGAACCGCAACTCATTCAAGGTATTTCCCGTGGTTTTGTTGTCATAAAGCCTAGCCAAAACCCACTGGCCCGCTTTGTCAATTTCATCGGGGTTTGCGTTCGCGTCTCGGAAAACCCTAACAGCTGTCTGCAGTTCCTCATTACCTTTCAGCAGTGTTACGAATTTCATTTTTCCCTGCCTGTGAAACGAAGACGTTGTATCGCACCCACTATACGCATGCAAAAGGAGGATGTTTTCCTGCACACACGGCGGGAGATTGAAACTTGTTGTGCAAAATAGTTGTTGTTGGGTTGAATCTTTGCCGGGTTTCATAAAATACATTTTCGTGAAGGGTGGCACACGAGCCGCCAAGATGACCAGGATATCTATATCTCCAGCCACTATAATGACCGAATTGTCGGACCGAGATAATTTGGGTGCGGTGGTAACGATGAGCACATCGGCATCCTCTGGAGCTTGTCTGGTTTCGATTCCTTCGCTTACGAATTTGACACGCAACAAGTCGATCAATCTTCGTTTGTTTGTGTCATTAGACAAAAATTTTGCTCGGCATAGGTGCAGTCATGGACTCATTAAAAAAAATCATTAGCAGCATTATGCTTGTGTGATCGTCGAAGACGTTCAGCCGACTTGGAACTGCGAGCTGCTGGGTCATCAGGATACCCTTCGAAAATAATGACACTGTTTTTGAAGTATCTTTTTAACCTAATTCACATATTTGGCACTAATGTCGACAAAAGTACCGGTTTGGGGCCAAATTACACGTTGCAGAAGATATACTCCGTCGAGAACATGATGTAGGTCCTCAAACGTGGGCTCATCGGTAACAGAATGGAATAATTTATAGAACACAGACTTTTGCGTCTTACGCATTCCCGCTTCATCAAAGATCGCAACCGGATACGGAGCTAGTTCAAACTGGAAATAGGAAATATTGTTTCAATCCTGCATCGGATTTCTTTGCAAGGCAAATGCGTCGGAAAAGCACAAGAGGATCAACAGGAATATCTGTGTTGCGGATTTTTAATTTCGAATTTACCGCGCGGAGAGGCATCACGCGATTTTTTTCTAAGGAACTTCACATCGCGAAAGTTGTTACCGGTTATGCCTTTTTGTGCTGCTATTCCAATTTCATAGGCCATATGACAAGTGATTTGTTCATCGCCGACAACTCCTGTTCTTAACGAAACAATGTGTTGTCCACGAGGAAAGGGATCGTGAGTTGATAGCCATCCAACAAATTTTCTCTAGTCCGCATCATCCCGCGAGATCCGCGCACACCGTGTATCCACATGCTGTTCTGCAGTCGAAAACGCAATATTGCAAAATATACTAATGGTAGGTACTTTGCCACAGCTGTTTACATTGGAAAGTTGTTAAACTTGTAACAAGTTAATATCTTGTGCACCTGGAATGCTGACAAATATTTATAACATGTAGAAACTTTGATATGCCATATCATTTCCATAGCTTTTCCGCAAGAATCAAAAAGGGCTCCACTTTGAATGGTCGTAGCATCGTAACGGTTCACATTAGAGACAAAAGGTAAAGAACATTTTTGTAGGAAATTTACTCTAGTTTATTTTTATAATATGTATTTTGTTGATAGAGTTGATGTTTGGGAGATATTTGCAAAAAAAAAGAAAGAAAAGTGGTACCTTCTTAGGGCCAGAAGAGCCAACGCCGACTTCGCTCGAGGGGAAAAACTTGGAAGAGTAATATCTGGGTCCAAATAAAGCAATTAAAGCAATTTCCAGCTTTCCACTAATTATTTCCTCATTGAACTACCTGTCGCTTAGCCTATCAGTCTAAATTAAATATTCTTGGACTGAAATGAGTAGTCTAAAACACAGGTATCCATTAAAATGTTTTTGATTATATTGTTGCCAGTACGGATTTTGCTCTTATCTATAATTCACCCAAAAATAGCGTTCTTAACACATGGTTGGCATTTATCGTATTCCAACAATAGTTTTGATAGATGGGTCATGCATGATCCCGAGACTATTACTGTACTTTCAGAGTTAGGCTGTCCTATACTTCTATTGATTAAGGTACCGTCTGTCATATTCGTTTGGTTTTACCTCTATCACTTTTCTATTCCACAATCCCCAGGGAACATTGCATATCTACCTCATCCTGATATTCTCATTCTAATCTCCATCATCTACACACTTTGATGTAACTGTTTTCTTTTAAGTGTGTTTTTGAGCTGCACCCATTTGTTTCCAACATAGGAGGCGCGGTTCCCCTTTCCTCCATATCTTTATGCCTTGATTTTATGAACCTCATATTGTGTTTGGAAGAAATGAAAGGAAATGGAAACCAGATCAATGTTTTTGTAAATTCTCAGATTCCTGTAACGTTCATTTTGCACGTCGCATGTAAGATATAATAATTGCCCCTATGCAAAGGAGCATATTTGTGAACCAGAACATTTCTCTGCAGGTTGATGCTCATCATAGGAGGGATATTAAAACAGAACCATGTCCCACGCTGCAAGTTGTTGCATTCAGTAAAGCAGAATGTCCTACACCGGAGATTGTTCCTTTGATCAAGATAGATTCACCATCTCCAGATGTGAAAGGAGTAAGTACCTTATCATGTTCATACTCTATGCCTCTTAAAAGAGACGCCCTGTTCTTCATCTCCTTATCACCAAATTGTATTTTCACTGCTGTATTGATGACAAATGTTAGGTTGTGTATTGTACAGAAAGCACAAGCCGTTTGGTTAAAGCCACTGTGATAAAATATCTGACCCATGCTGGACGCTAAATAGTGACCGCCGGCTTTGTATGCTGTTGCTCTGACCAATGAGCTGCCATAGTGACCAATTTGCAACCATCTTTGATAATCAGGGTTGCCAACCTGTGAAGTTAAATTCACCTAGATTTCCTCCTTGAATTCCCAAGATTAGAACATTTCTCCATTTTTCTCCCCCTATAAACAAAACACATTGCCATGGTGGCCTCGCGTTCCCCGAGCGGCCATGATGGTTGTCATGGTTACCTGACATGTGGTAATATTCACGTTGGTCTAAGACTATGTGACTTTACGAGCAAGTTGATTCTTCTTTTGAGACAGCGCATGACGTCACGCTACGATAGTCTCCAAGCAGTTTCATGTCAGACCAGTTGCTTGGGGATGAGATTAGTTGTCAACCATTTTGGTTCTTGACTATGGTGTGAGAGAGAAAGTAATTAGCGAGCTTTTAGATTGTCCTCACAAGGCTGAATGCTGGTTTGGAGGAAGAGGGTCACCATATTAGACTTAAGTGGCCACCATTTTGGTTCTTCGCTACGGGCTAGGATAACATATCTGCTGGTTTGTAGAATGTTATAGTAAGCGTTGCCTAACCTGTGGTATTGTTGTGTACATTGATCTGCATTGACTCGTATCATTTATTTCCTAAATACAAACGCCTGTCAATACTTACATTGAGTACTTGTTTTATAACAAATCATGGTTTACAATGAACATGTTTCAACAAACGAAGTAGAGTATAAGACCTAAAACTAAAAACTCTTGAAACATTATAAAATAATACACTACTCATCAAACCTTTGGAGTAAATTACATTGAGAACTAACACAGTAACAAATGATCATAGATTACATCACAACAGCTTTTGTCAATGTTTCCATATCACTTCAAAATAGCATAAGATAAATACAGTTTATAATCCACTCCACACAGAGCCTTTATTAACCCAATAGAAAGCACACCCTGTTGACTATCTCAAGATATTTTCAAAGAATATAATGTTTATGAATATAAACATACGACATTTTTAGATATATGCCAGTTACACAAAATTATTTTCATACTTTCATCAAATTAAAAACTACAATTGTTATAACTATTTTTAATAACATTTTTCATATAAAACCCAAGTAAAATATTATTACAAAGCTTTGCTAGCTATTTCATAAGTTTCCTTTCTCTTAAGGTGTGAATAATTTATAAGAGAACTATTGGTAATTACTTTAGTTTAATCATTATATTGTAATAACTTATGTTACTGTTACGTTCCGTGGGTAAAATTATAAATTAATTTTCCCTCTTCCTAAATCTGATATTTATTCACCACACTTTCTAATACAATCGGTACATTTTATATCTTCACAGAGTCTCTACCATCACACACATCCACAGCCGACTCGACCCGTCTCTTCCCTTAATCTTCCACTGCCTTGACAATCTCGTCTTTTGTGATTTAATCAACAGTTTCCTCACCCCACCGCTTAAAGCGTTGCTTAATGCCTGTATAGGCACGTAGCACTGCCCCCTCCTTAAGCCTGTTCCGTCCCTGAACAGTCCAAGGTCATTACGGAACCGTTGTCAACCGCCGAATTAGCTCCCTGATAAGGTGCTAGTCGCTTGAAATGGACCTCCTTAGGCTTCCCGTGTGGAAGTCTTCGTATCCGGTAGATGACGTCGTTGATCCTGTTTATCACCTCGTATGGTCCATCCCAGGATCGCTGCAGCTTGGGTGAGAGACTGCGTCTTCGTTGTGGGTTGAACAGCCATACCAGATCCTTCACGTTAAAGCCACCTACTCGTGCCCGTGCATCATAGGCGTGCTTCATCCGGTCGCTAGCCTTTCCGAGGTTCCTTTGGACGAGGTTGTGAATCTGGTTCATCTTCTCCTTCTGGCAGATGATGTAATCGTCTCCTGCCACAAGTTCTTCGCCTGGCTTACAGGCGAATGCCAAATCACAGGGTAATCGCAGTTCTCTCCCGAAAAGTACAGAAGCCGGTATCTGCCTCGTTGTCTCGTGGACCGAAGATCCGTATGCCGTCAAGAACAGGGGGAGATGTTCGTCCCAGTCGCGTTGGTTCTCTTCCACCACCTTAAAGAGATACTTCCCGATTATTCGATTCATCCGCTCGACCATTCCATCTGAATGTGGGTGTAGAGGCGTCGTTCTGGTCTTCCGAATTCCCATGATTTGACAGATTTGCTGGAACACTGCCGACTCAAAGTTCCTCCCTTCGTCCGAGTGTAATTCCAAAGGAGCACCAAACCGTGAGAACAACTCGTTCACTAGGATCTTGGTGACGGTGACCGATTCCTGGTGGGGGTTTGCGTAAGCTTCCACCCATTTTGAAAAGTAGTCCATGACCACCAAAATGTACCTGTTCCCGGCGTCTGTGTCGGGGAATGGTCCTGCCACGTCGATCGCAATCCGTTAGAATGGGCTTCCAACATTGTACTGGCGCATGGGTGCCTTCTTTCTTCCTCTTGGACCATTTCCAGCAGCACAGACCTCACATTTCCTGCACCAATTTTTGACGCCTTCCTTGCAGCCTACCCAGTAGAATCTTTCTCTGACTTTCGCAAGGGTTCTGTTGACGCCATGATGTCCTCCAGAACTCTCGTTGTGCAGATGATGCAGTACATCCGAAGTCTTCTTCTGAGGAACGACGGTTTGTGTCCTGGTTGATGTCCCATTCGAGCCTTCGACGATGCACTTCAGTACTCCATCTTCCAGACGTAACGATTTCCATTGGGCCCAATAAGATTTAGCCTTGGGGCTACGCGGAGCGACTTCTACCCACGTAGGCCGGCGTCCTCTCTTGAGTCACTGGATGATGTGGCCAAGATCTGCGTCCTCACTCTGAGCCTTCCGAAGTTCCGCAGGTTGCCATGAGTCGCTAACGACTGCCAGTCGTCTGACCATACCAGCCTTCGATTCTTGCTGTGCACAGTGGCTGCAGTCCGCAGGGACTTCTTGAGAGTGCGTCCGCGTTCTTGTGGCTGATCCCGACTCGATGCTCAATGTGAAAGTCGTACTCCTGTAGGCGTACAATCCATCGAGCGATCTGTCCCTCGGGGTTCTTGAACCGCATAAGCCATTTCAGGGCTCCATGATCCGTTCTCAGTAGAAAGCGTCGTCCATACAGGTACTTATAGAAGTGTTCCACAGACTTCACCACAGCCAGTAACTCCCTTCGAGTGACGCAGTATTTCCTCTCGGGCTTGGATAGTACCTTGCTGAAGTATGCGATTACATTCTCCCGGCCATCCTGTATTTGTGACAGAACTCCACCAATCCCTTTGTTGCTAGCATCAGTGTCTAGTATAAACATGCCAACGGTGCACGGATAACTAAGGATAGGCGCAGTAACCAGGAACGTCTTCAGCTGTTCGAAGGATGATTGGCAGTGTTCGTTTCAACAGTAGTCTCGTCCTTCCTCGGTGAGCGTCGTCAACGGCTTGGCTATGCTGGCGAATCCGGGTACGAAACGCCTGTAGTAGGAGCATAACCCCAAGAAGCTCCGTAGTTCATGTACGTCCTTGGAGATTGGCCATTCTCTCACCTCGCTGACCTTCTCAGGATCTACGGCTACACCATTCCTAGATACGACATGTCCCAGGTACTTGATGTCCTCCTGAAAGAGCTGGCATTTCTTCGGGTTCAACGTGAAGTTGGCGCTCTGCAGTCGCTTGAAAACCTCCTCCAGGTTCGACAGGTGTTCGTCGAAGGTCTTCCCAATAACTATGACGTCGTCCAGGTAGATCAAGCAAGTCTTCCATGAAAGGCCTCGTAGCACCGTCTCCATCAACCTCTCGAACGTAGCTGGCGCATCACATAATCCAAAGGGCATCACAGTGAAGTGCCAGAGTCCCGACCCAATGGAGAAAGCCGTCTTCTCTTTATCCTGGGGTTCCATTTCAACCTGCCAGTATCCACTCTTCAAGTCCAATGTGGAGAACACTTGGGACCCAGGTAATGAATCCAAAGTGTCGTCAATTCTGGGCAGTGGATAGCTGTCCTTGACGGTCTTGCTGATGAGCTGTCTACACAGTAGTCTACACAGAACCTTGTTGAGCCGTCCTTTTTCTTTACGAACACAACTGGTGAAGTCCAAGGGCTAGCAGAAGGCTCGATGACACCCTGTTGGCACATGTCGGCGATTATCTTCTCGGCTTCTTCCCTCTTGGGCAGTGGCAAACGTCGAGGGTGCTATCGGATTGGCTGAGCATCTCCGATGTTAATCCGATGCCTCACCGCATTCGTCATGCTGATCTGGTTCTTTTCGATGGCGAAGACATCCAGATATTTCGTCAGAAGTGCCTCGATTCTAGTTCTTTGATCCTTGGTTAGCCTTGCTCGTTCAAGTTGTAGAGCCTCCGATGTCTCTCGGGACGTCATTCGGAGTTTTCCCATGCACAATCGTTGATACCGGGCTACACCATGTGACCTGAGTGCCTTTCTTCAGGGTGACAGGGTAATCATTCAGGTTCATCAAGAGAACCGGCACCGGTCCCGTGGCGTTGACAGCAGCTCTTCCCTGTAAAAACCCCTCGACAAATCTCTTCTCCTCTAACAGCTTCGATAATCCCAGTAGCCTCCTGGTTATCGCTGTCCGGTCGAACCATGGTCACGTTGTCGATTCTGGGAGGAAGAACTTGATCCGTGTTCAGGACCATTCGCACCACTCCATCGCCTCGTCCATGAAGGATGACTTCTTCATCAGCGAATCTGGGGCTTCTATGTTTTAAATCCAGGGTTTGTCCTACTTTAATCATCAGATCCATACCAAGGATGACATCTTCAGTGATATCGGCCACTATCACTCGGTGGTTGATCTTCTTGCTGCGCAGTCCAAGGTTGACGTTGATTTCGCCGTAAGTGTTCGCCGGCACACCCGTCGCTGTCTTCAGTACAACTCTCGTCGGCTGGAGGGCTCCGTTAACAGTGCCTTTCCTCACGATCGTGATAGCAGACCCAGTATCAAGGAGCATGTCACGTTCCATACCATTGATGGTTCCATCCACGAAGAAACTCTGAGTCTGACGCATTAGGGAGATAACCTGCACATGCCCTTTAGGGGCCGTAGGGCCATTCCTCGATGCTCGCCCCTTAGCACCGGCCCAATCTAGTTTTCCTGGTTCTTGGTTTCATTCTGGCAGCGGTTTCTCACATGACCTAACTCACCACAGTTCCAGCAGCGTATTTCCCTTCTCCGGCGCGGATCGACGTTGCTCGGCAGAAGTTTCGAGACGATCCGTTCAACATTCTCGTCCAGGGACACTTCCTCGACGATTCATCGTAGCCGTGCGTTCGCCCTTGACGTCTGCGTGGCAGCCTCGAACTCCAATGCACGTGCCAACGTGTCCACTAGCGTCTGAGGATGAGCAAGACGGAGGTCTCGTTGCAGTTCCGGGTCTTTCACGCCCATGAGGAAGGTTCCCACAGACATGCGCTCGACGAAATCATTCGGGGCAGAAGGGTATGCCACACGAACAAGACGCGCGATATCCGCCTCGAATTCCTGCAGTGTCTCTCCGCTTTTCTGTTGTATGTTAATCAGCTGGCTATGATAGACTTGCTGTAGATGTTTGTCCCCATACCTCATATCCAATCTTGCCACCAGGGATGTGTAATCCTTTTGCTCGTTGTTTGGAATGGTCTGTAGAATGTTCAGAGCGTCTCCTCGGAGAGCAGTTACCAGGCTAACGGCTTTATCTGCTTCTGTCCATCTGTTGGCAGTAGCTGCGGCCTCGAACTGCTTCAGTTACGTGGACCATAGGGCTTTCCGTCAAACGTGGGTGGCTTTATATGGACGCTCCTAACATTGGCTCCGGTTGTTGGTATAATTTCGTTGGTACCTGTTTCCATGATCTTCTGGAGTGAATCAAATTTTTCTTCGATGGCGGTAATTCTTAACTGGACATCCTTTTCAACTTTCTCAAGTCCCTCTCTGAACGCCCTAGAATTTTCGTGATTTCTTTCTTTTAACTTGTTTTTCTACCACTGGTGCATACCTGCCAACTTTTACGGTTTATCCGTAAAATTTACGGAAATTGCAGCATTTTACGGTTTTTCGGATGAACGGTGTCATTTTACGATTTCGCGGACAAAAATTTGAAAAGATAATTTACATTCGATAATACCGCCCACTTCCGTACAATCGATTGTTTGCGTGGGTCGAAGGCAAGTCCACGATAGTCGATAACTCGTTCTTTGATATGATTCGTACTTTTAACCGTGTGATGTTTGTGTCTTCATTGTAATTGAATTTGAAGCCGGGATAACCGTTCTTCCATGTGAATCTTAGGTGTCGACAGGCTCTGCTTGGCATATTCTTTGTTCCGCTCCGTTCGCTCGTTGCGATTTAAACCATATTCTTTGACCACGTGAGTTGTTCATTGTTCGCGAAGTTGGCGTTCCTTGAATGTTTTCGTCTTTTAAGGTTATGGCATATGTTAATGAAGCGTTCGAGTTTTTGTGCTATAACTTCGTGCTTCGCAGTTTCCTGTATTCCTTGGACTAATTACATTCGTTCCACGTGTGTGTGTGTTTTTTATTTCTACCATGTGCATATTCTTTCTTCACGTTGACAGTGACGTAATTAGGGCCGAGTGTCTGTTTACTTCCTTTTTGGTGGAACACAATGTGCCCTTAAGTGCGGCTGATCATGCGGGTGCTTTATTTAAGATGTTTCCCACATCAGAAGTTGCAAAGAAATATAGTTGTGGTCGCACGAAAACGACATGCTTTGTAAATAAAATGGCAAAAAATGCATCATCTGAAGTTGTTAAGTGCCTTCAGAACGGACCGGATACAGATAAATCCCTTTTCTTTCCATCAGTGAGAAACTACTGTTGTACTGCCTGTGACTACATCATCAACAAGTTTCCACTCAAGGATGACGTGTTAAAGAATGCTCAAGTTGCTAGGTTAGACAAAATTGAAGATGCACAGTTTTCTTTCATTCGTTTTTTCTTGGAAAAGTTTCCTATAATGTTATGCAAGGAAGAGAATGAAACTACAGATGAGGTGGTGAATGAGCTTCAGAGGCAGTTCACAGCTCTTCAGGTAGATGACACTTCGGCTGCACATCAAGATGCTGCAAGTGATTCCAGTTGGGCACAAATATCAAGAATTCGTGGAGCCGATAGACTTCTTAAGTATAACCGAATTTCTAGAGTAATGCTTTCTGTTCTCACCATACCCCATAGCAATGCCGAATGTCAACGTGTTTTTAGCCTTGTGAAGAAAAATAGAACACAGTTCAGGTCATCCATGTCCAATGAATCTCTGGAGTCTATTTCTATTTTGAAGACCAGGAGTTCTGGTCGCTGTTATGACAAAACATTTTCTCATGACTTTTTGCAGGAAGCTAAAAAGACCACAACCATGACTTTAAAGTCGAACTAGCATGTGATTTGCAGTGTGTATTATATTATTTCTTGCCTGTGTTACGTTAAACAAGTTTTATTGTGTAAAGCCTTTTTCAATTATCGCATATCAGCTTAATCTATCAAGGAAGTCCTGTTATGTGTGCTCCAAACCAATATTCACCACGCCTGCTGCTGATTAACATGGATTTCTTCTGGATTGTTATGTTCATCTACAAATTATGTAAGTAGATATGATTTCATTGAAGTATCCTGGGTTCAACTATACATTGCGCTACAGCGGCGTCTGGGGAGTTTTCAGGGAGATCGGTGACGTCACCGTGATCTGACGGGGGTATATCGAAAAGCGTTCGATTTTTTGTCGCGCGTGAGTATTACTGATAGCCCTTTTCAAAAGTTGGCAGGTATGCTGGTGCATCTCCACCATATTTTCTTCGAATAACCGTGAAGTTTCAGTTTGGTTTCTGGAAATTTCACTTATCTTTTCTTCTAGCAGTCTGGAGCATTCAGCTTGGTTCTTCATCATCTTGGCAAGGTTCTTCATGCTTATGGCTCTTTCGAACAGGAGGGCCTCCGGATCCTTACCTTCAGCCTCCAAGACCGAGCGAAGTCGCATCTGCAAAGCGGCCTTGTTTCCAGTAGTGTCTAGATCGCGTTCTTCCAGCTCCTGTTTCAGTTCTATAACCTTCATTTCACTTAAATTTACTCTCACAGTAGCTACAACCCCAAGAACGAAAACAGTTACAAGTTTCAAAAATAAAAGTCACACTCATGGCCAATTTCTATCCCGCCTCTGACGCCAATTGTTACGTTCCGTGGGTAAAATTATAAATTAATTTTCTCTCTTCCGAAATCTGATATTTATTTACAACACTTTCTAATACAATCGCTACATTTTATATCTTCACAGAGTCTCTACCATCACACACAACCACAGCCGACTCGACCCGTCTCTTCCCTTCATCTTCCACTGCCTTGACAATCTCGTCTTTTGTGATTTAATCAACAGTTTCCTTACCCCACCGCTTAAAGCGCTGCTTAATGCCGGTATAGACACGTATCATTACATATATAATGGGATTCTCTTACATGTGATGATTAATTAAGTAACCTGTAAGTCTAATTTAAATATTCTTGGACTGTAATGAGTAGTCTAAAACATAGGTATCCATTAAAATGTTTTTTATAATATTGTTGCCTGTACGGATTTTGCTCTTATCTAAAATTCACCCAGAAATAGCGTTCTTAACAAATGGTTGGCATTTATTGTATTCCAACAATAGTTTTGATAGATGGGTCATGATCCCGAGACTATTACTGTACTTTATATGGAGTCTTACGATATTGAAATTATGAGTGGGAGTAAAAGTTATGATAATTACCCTCTGGTTCACAATCAATTGCTATTGAGTAGCTGAAACATTGGTTACCAGTTCACCCTCACAGTTATTTTCTCTCACTAAACACAATCCCATTTATTTATTCAAATGAAATAAGAATGAAATAGGCAAAATGCTGTTGGTATTGAGATACGGTGTAGTATTTTCTGTTGTGTAAAATGTAATTCAAAGATGCTGCCCTGAACTTCAAACAAGAAGTTCCGTGAAGAACTATACTGCCTATTTTCATATATCCTACTTATGTTAATTGCCACTATCAACATACACAATTTCTGTTTGATTGCTGTAATAGATTCGTAGATATTAAGAACCGACTAAATATTTCGGATGGTCGCCATGTTGGATTTTATATATGTAGGTCCTAGAGTTATGTACTGTTACATGCAGATTATTGTGAACGTGTAGTATTCAAACTTCAATCGCATAATTAGGGCACAAGAAAAAAACAAGGAGATTTTAAAATTTTTCACAGCTGCCATCTTGAGGTTATGGAAACAATTGAAATAAATTAGATGCCAGTGGATTAACATTCGTATTAGGATTTACTGTACCAAGTTTCACTGCACTCGGATGGTTAAATTGCAAGAAACGTCCATGTGAATATTTATAATTCGCGTCACCTCCATGTTGGAATTGTGATCACCAGGTTATTTAAAGTCATATAGGTGAACTTAAGTTCATAGCCCCCATGAACATTAAAAAATGCAGTTTGATTGCTAAAATAGATTCGTAGATATTCAGTATCGTCTAAATATTTCGGATGGTCGCCATGTTGGATTGTTAAATGTATAGGCCATAGAGTCATGTACCATTAAAGGAAAATTATTGCGTAGGTTCATTATTCAAACTTTCACTTCGATCGCATGACTACATCACAAGAAATAAAAACTTAATTTTAATATTCGCACTGCCGCCATCTTGATGTTATGTAAACAATTGAACTAAATTATATACCAGTGGATTACATTGTGTATAAATACTTCCTGTACCAGGTTTCAGTGAGCTTGGAACATTAAATCGCGAGAAAGGTCTATTTAAAAATTTCAAATTCGCTTGGCCGCCATTTTCGTTTTGTAGTTAACCGGTTTTTGAAAGTCTTATAGATGGACTTCCAGTAGTGCCCTTTATCTCCGTACAAAATTTTAGAGAGATACCGCTAATAGTTTCAGAGATATAGAATGCCTGCGAAATATTTCGCACATCCGCCATCTTTTGATTATGTAAACAATTGAACGAAGTTAGATGTCGGTGCATTACAATGTATATAAACATATACTGTACCAAGTTTCATTGCGTTTGGTTGGTCAAATCGCGAGAAACGTCTATTTAAAAGTCGCAAATTCGCTTGGCCTCCATGTTGGTTTTGTAGTTACCAGGTTTTCAAAAGTCACATAAGTGAACTTATAGTAGTTCCCTCTATCACCATAGAAAATGTCAAGGTAATATCGGTAATAGTTTCGGAGATATTGAATGCTGGTGAAATATTTCGGACAGCCGCCATGTTGGATTGGTGAGTCGTAACAAAATTTGAAGGGCACGGTCGAGGTCGCCGGGAATAGTGCTATGAACTTTCCGAGTTTCATTGAAATCGCTCCTGCCGTTTAGATTTTATTAGGGGGGGGACACACACACGAATCACACACACACACACGCACACACACACGGACAAAAGGTGATCTCATAAGCCTATTTTTTCAAAATTGAAAATAGGCTAAAAAGGTTTGTAGTATAGAGAACCATCCCTCGCTCTCTTCTTCATAAGGAATATAATTATGATATAAGATTAAATATACTACAGATATGTCAATACCCTTGAAATATTCAGAGAATAAAGTGGGAGTGAAGATTCAAGGAGAAATAATTTCAACTCTGAGATTTGCTGATGACATCGTCATCTTCGCCGACAAGCCTGAAGATTTGAATCAGTTTTTGAATGGTATGGACTCCGTCTTACGGAAAGAATTCATGATGAAAATTAATAAATGTAAAACAAAAATACTGGAATGCAACCGAAATAAATCAGAAACCTCTATGGAGATCAAATTGGCAGGTGAAAAGCTGAAGGAAGTAGGAGACTTCTGTTACTTAGGAAGCAGAATAACCAGTGATGGACGAAGCAAAGAGGATATAAAAAGTAGGTTGGCTCAGGCAAGAAAAGCATTTCTACAAAAAAGGAACCTGCTGACATCGAATATAGATTTAGGTATTAGGAAGTCATTTTTGAAAGCCTTTGTCTGGAGCGTGGCGCTCTATGGAAGTGAAACTTGGACTATTGGTGCAGCAGAAAAGAGGAGAATTGAAGCATTTGAAATGTGGTGTTACAGGAGAATGATGAAGATCAGATGGGTAGATAGGGTTACAAACAAAGAGGTATTAAGACGAGTGGGAGAGGAGAGATGGTTCTGGCGACTGCTAATGAAGAGAAGAGATAGGTTGGTAGGAAACATACTAAGACACCCAGGAATAGCAAGCTTAGTTATGGAAGGAAGGGTCGAGGACAAGAACTGTAGGGGTAGACCAAGGTTAGAATATGTTAAACAGATTGCCTCGGATGTAGGGTGTGGTAGCTATGTAGAGATGAAACGATTAGCTCAGGACAGGGAGGCATGGAGAGCTGCATCAAACCAGTCGAAAGACTGAAGACTCAAACAACACAATTTTTCCATATTGTGCTTTTAGTATGGAAGAGTTGGCATGAATTCAAATCAATTCCATCAAGAAAATAGGAGTTGCCCCCAAGTAACGACTCTGCATTATTTGGGTTATTGCATGATTAATAACTAAATACATTAGTAGGGGAGTAGTGGTGCTTCCAAATAGTGTCATGGCCGCCGCGTGAGTCCAAGTCAATATCTCGCGAACCCATGGTCGGATGTTGACAAATGAGGTGTCGTTGGACTCGAACTGACGTCCTCTTTCCTATGGACCATGTATTATATTTTTCAAAAAAAATTTGAAATTTTTCGTTTTAGAAAATAGGCGATAGTTTGAAAACCAAACAGGATAGAACGTTGTGCCATGGCTCAAACGAATCGTCTATATGACCTTTATGTTTTGTAATAAAACTTTTTTATTTTTTATGTTTTTTTAACTCGTATTTTGAAAATCCCATATTTTGGAAACTAGGAATTATACAAAAAAGTTTATTTGACGTAAATGCAAGGTCCCTATGCCCCCTACCCCCAAAATAAATTTCAAGTCTCTATAATGAAAACCTGACAGTAGTGGGGTAGTGACAGAGCTGCCTCACTTCTTTTTGAACCCTCCTCGTATTTGCCTCGAACCTGATATCTCACTAACCAATGGTCGGATTTGAGCATACAGGGTGTCCTAGCACTCGTAGTGATGCCCCCTACTTTTCTATAGGCTCTTTATTTAATTAAAAGACCAAAACTAAAAGGTCATCCGCTTTTAATATCTCGCGAACAAATCATGCTAGAGGCGTGTACGAGGGGTTCAAGGACTCGGGCTGACCTCCTCTTTGCTATGGACCACTCGTTATATATTTTTTTTAAATTGGAAACTCGATTTTTGGGTAAACACGTGCTTTTTGTGATTTTGCCGATATCTTACGAACCAATAACGCTAGAGACGTGTACTAGGTGTCCTAGGACTCGGGCTAACGCCCCCTTTCGAGGGCGGTAGATATGTTTTCCAAAAAATAATAATTCACGAAGGGCCTAACGCCATACATGTTGAAAAAACTATTTTGTTTTCTTTACCTGTTTATAATGTCCATGAAGCGTGGTGGTTGAGAGAGACGATACGGCTGGGTGTGTGTGTTTCAACGAACCTGTCGCTGACCACGGTGGCTGTGTTCAATAGATTAATCGATATTTCGACGGGTCGGTTTATGACAGAGCGAGGGTGCGTTTTTTCACACTTTTTACCCTCGAAGGGGATCTTTGACGTGTAAACGGTGATGAGAACTTGGTTCTATGTTGGTCGAAGCGAGTACAGAAAACAAACTTGCAGACGAGCAGGAGGTGAATGTCATTTGAGCTTATTGGAAAGCGCTGATCTGACTTGACAACAGGTGCAATGGAAAAATTACCAAGACGCTTCAAGGTGAAATAATCTGACCATCGTGGTGGCAGGGGAGTGCGAAATGCATGTGAACATGTGTGAAACCACATATACGCTAAACAAGTTACATCCTGTCTTGCTTCGTAGGTGACAAAATGCAAGTTCATGTGAAATATGATACAACACAGGTGTTTGCCTGGGACATTAGCTGTCCACGTGCACGATAACTGTTAACAAGTTACATCCTGTTTTGCTTCGTACGTGACAAAATGCAAGTTGACGTGAAATTAGATCTGCCACAGGTGTTCACCTTGGACGTTAGCTGTCCAGGTGCGCGATAAGAGAACGTTCAAAGCGTGGGAATCGCTGAATCTGTAAAAAGTATGATGCAACTTGTGGGAATGATGTCACAACCAATAGATAGGCAAGAGCTGCAAACAGCAGTGGTGGGAGGTGAAGGGAGGGAGAGGGGGAGGGGTAATGTATGAGAGAACACAGGTGGAAAGAGAAAGAAATATGTGGAGCTGAGGACTGTACACATAGAGCTATAGAGGGTGTACAACATTGTGTGAATAATTAAAAATCGCACAGGTTCACACAACATGTAATTTATTGATCCAAGAATTAAACGTAGAGTTAAACCCTAACCATTTGGCAGTTTATTTCCTTTTTTTTCAACACTTTTTCCACAAGACAATGCTTAGGAATTGCTGTTTTCTGAAGTTCATGGAGATAAAATCTACCTTTTATGGGTTGATGGCTGAGGTCCTCGAGTAAATAGGTGACTGGACTGTCCAAGTTGACTTCACGAATTCGAAATAGTTCAGTCCCCCACTGAGGCGTGTAGCCCTTATTGAAGGCAGACTTAAATTTGCTCACACGAACAAAATCCCCAATTTTCAGTCGATGACGTTTAGGATCGACTGTTTTTATGGGGTTAAACAGTTTATCCAATCGCTGAAAATTTTTGGTCACGAGGTGTGGCTTGGTCCCAATCGTTCTATGTTTGGTGTCATTGTAACGTGATACTAGCTCTGGCAACATGTCCAACCAGCGATACGTGCCCTGAGCGGTAAACGCTTTCCACATATGAGTTTTCAATGTTCGGTTGAACCGCTCGGCCACACTGGTTTTGAGGTTGCTGTACGTGGTGTAATGGTGAATATCCTTAGATTTGAGAAAACTGGAGAAATCCTTGTTGAAAAATTATTTCCCCTGGTCGGTTTGTAGCAGCTGAGGTTGAATTTTGGAGTGTTGAATAATATGTTGAAAGGCCTTGGTAACTAGTGGACCAGACTTGCGACGCACAGGTTCGACAAAGGCCATTTTGGAATAGACATCAATGACGGTCAACATATAGCGTACACCGTCGTTAACGTCTGCATAGGGTATCATTTCAACCAAGTCAGCCTGCTAAAGTTCATCCACACCTCGTGAAATCACCTTGAGTCGTGGATAGTGACGCCTAGCTGGGCGATGCAACTCGTGAGCAATACCCATTTTAATGGTTGAGGGCTTAAACAATAATTTTGGCATTTCGAAGTTCTTGTTCAATTTCTTGAATTTCCCAATCGTGACCGCTATGGCCAGCTTGACGTGAAGCATGCATAAACTGTAGCCGCTGGACGAGCTTATTGGGATTGTGCCAGTAGGTAACATACACACGGGGTTTTAATGGTTTAAATGTCACTCCCGATGCGGACGCTTTACGACGAGTACTTGGACTAGTGGGAAACATTTTTGCAATGATGGTTTTATATTTTTGAGATATATTGGCATTCACTTGTTGCGTGGGATCATACTGTCTTTTGAGGGCATGGGTATCCAATAAAATGGATTTATATTTGTCAAGATCCTCCGACGTATAATCATGGGAAGAGGGGGTCCGAGAAAAGAGCAGCTTCAACAGTCCTGGCGTTAATTTATAGTTGATATTTTTAATGACAGCTTTAGTACGAGCAAATTTAATGGATGAATCGCCAATTTTAAAACTATCATCCTCATAGCGAACACCATACGTGGTATCAGTGTTTCCAATAAATAGATCGGTGAAATAGGGTTCCAATGTTGATCCATAATATTTTATTAAAATGGTTTTCACTTGTGCTTTATGTTGAGGGGTGGCCAAGAGTTGTGAAAACGGAGACGCCCTGGAAGGGCAAGGTGTTTCGACCCTGGCCAAGGATTTCTTTTTTCCCAAAAACTCTGCAAGGCGTGCGGCCTTTCTTTGAGGCTTAAACACTTGTTCCTCCTCATGCTCAACCTCGCTAACACTAGTCAAATCTTCCTGTTCCTCTTCCTCAGGGTCCTCGTGCAGCGTCTGCGTGGCTTGTGAAACGGTGGGTAGCGTTTCAGATGTCTTGAAAGAGGGTTTCAACATGGCTTTTAGTGGAGGTGCTAAATGTTGCTGAATAAACTAAGCATGATTTGCACGTGATTGTTTCAATTGACGCAACTTTTGGCGAATAGTATTTTTTGCTCTAATAATATGCTTTTTCAATTGACTCTCTGCTAACGCCATGGTGTCTTGACAAATGACTTGACAAGGAATGAGACAGGGCCTTAAATAGCAATAAAATGATCAAACCCTAAGCGATACCGTCCTTGGTTGAGTTCACTTTGTTTGTCAATCACTATACAGGCATGACGTTGAGTGTTCCAGCACTTGGCACACAATTCTGTAAACATTTGAAAGGTCATATCCGGATTCACATGTTCATTATAAATGTGACGACTGTTCCTCTCGTCCTGGCGAAATAAAACAATGACATTGGCATTGTCACGAATCAACTGTTTCGACATTTTTGAATACGTTTGTCCAAGATAGAAGCAATCGATATGTTTGTGACGACCCATGCTGAAATAGCTTTGAATAATGCCTTGACGTTCAGTGGATACATCATCGAAAATCATGAGTGAATCAGGCTTTACCTCATCCGGTGAAATCACATTTTCTTGCATGGAAAATGTAAAATAACCCATATTCTCTTTTTGTAATCCAGACATGACTTGATCCAGAAACACGTAGAGGGGTTGGTAGAGAGATTTTGCAAAAATATAAATATTTTGAAAACGCAGACCATTGGGCGCCGTAATGATCGTTAGCAAAAGATTTGTCTTTCCACAGCCGGAAGGCCCCACAATGATGCAGCGAATGGAAGATGGAAACAGTGAACCATGGCGTTGTTCACGTGATGTGGGACAGAGATGGGAAACCATGTCCCCCACGGGGAATGACTCTTGCTGCTTAATAATCTTCATTTCAACTAAGGCTTAGACAGGCTAGCAGGCTGTCTATATACAGGACACCGAGCCTTGTCATAGAAACAGTAGACTGGTACTACAGGTTGACGATGGATGTCTTTGGACGTGCGTTGATGGCCAAAGCAAGGCCTGTCCCCATACATGATCCTAAACAAGAAGCAGATCCTGCTAATAAACACTATGTGGATAGGTCAGTAGTGTCACGCACAAAACAGGGAGATTATGACTTTAAGGGAAAGCGGTTAACCCATGTAAAACATCCTCAAGTGTCTACAGACGTTACTACGAAAAAGTATGTGGATAACAAAGTGTATGAGTTTTATGACAAAGTGCCCCAGCTTACGGTGAATGGCTATAGCGCTAATCACCATCGGATTATTCACTTGGAAGACCCACAAGACGAAGACGATGTTTGTACCAAGCGTTACATGACCTATGAAATGAAAAGGCTTTATAAATTTATCCCATCTGTATTTTTAGGGTATCTGACAAATAAAAAACCTGTGAATGACAGAAACCATTTACCGCTAGTCCATGATCAGCACTTGACCTATGTGCTTGCTTCGAGATTAAGCCACTATCGATTACACTATGATGGAACCATTCACATCAAATATGCCATACCTGATGAGAACCATTTACAAATAAAGATAAATGGTCATAGGATGTTGATCCATAACCATGAAATGGTCAATGCAGGTGACGAATTATCCTTTAATCTCATGTTGACATGGGATGAAAAGCAAGCAGGAAAAACCATAAACGATTTCTCACTTTATGTGGAATTGGAATATACAGCCATGAAATAACCATCTGACGTTAGTTGTGATTTAAACTTTCTTGTGAAAGGTTGTTGGTCATTATCATTATGGTGAAACAAAGGTATGCGGTGAGAAAGACTAAAAAAAGGACTTTGTCCTTGGCAAAGCCTGGGCTTAAGACATTCGTGGACAAGCCCTTGCGAAAGAAAAAAAGAAAAAATAATGTATTGACCATAAGGAAAGCCTTTCGAGCAGCACAGATACATGTTATTCCAAAACGTCGGCGACAGGTTTCAAACCAAGGGCGAGTGATTCCCGTCCCCAAACGAGCGGGATTTTTACCTGCATTATTTGCCGGTTTGGCTGCTCTGGGTTCACTTTTGGGCGGTGCCAGTGCAGTGGCGAAAACCAATAAAGCCGCGCAGCAGGGCAAGCAACAACTCAAAGAAAGTCAGCGACACAATGAAACGATGGAAGCGATTGCCATGGGGGCTAGAAATGCCAATTTAAAGCCAGCCTTTTATCAACAAGGATTTGGGATTTCACCATTTCGATGTATAAAATAAAAATTAACCTCAGCCATAGCGAGACATGCCCTGACGCATCAACAAGTGGAAAGCTATGCTAAACAACTAAAGCTTTCTTATTTTCGAGGTGTGTTTATGCGAAACCAATTACCCCCACGACCCTGGAAACAGGAATGTGCTGTTGTCAATTTGGATGATCACCGAGGACCAGGAACACATTATGTAGCTTATGTCAAAGAGGGATCCATTGTAAGGTACTTTGACAGTTTTGAGAATTTGCCACCGCCCATGGAACTAGTGACCTATTTTGGAAACAGGATCAAGATATATTATAATGTGAAACGAGAGCAAACGTTTAACAGCCAACAGTGTGGACGTTTGTGTTTAATTTTTTATATAAGACGCAGCATAAGCAAAAAAGCCACCAGTATGTCGGCAGAAAGTAAAACGTTTACACTGCATGGACGTGGACCTGAAGTCAGCCTAGACTTTTACCCGCCTATCGAATTGAGTGAAAAACCCTATGGTTTAGGACTTGTTTCTCTTGAAACGTACAATCGAATATACAACATACGTGAAAATGTGAACAAGTTTTACTATGATGATTCTGTGCTCACCTTGAACTCTGGTGGATACACGATCGATGATATTTATGAACACATTTATGTGGTGTTGATCAATGAGTATAGTTTAAAGTCATTTCTCGATGGAACGCGCAAGTTTGAACTTGTAGGCAATACCAACTCTCATCGCTGCAGTTTTTTCTCTACCTTCAACATTGACTTTAAAACACGCCCCGATTCCATTGGTCCATTACTAGGATTTAAACCACGTGTGTTGGAGCCCAACAAAAAGCATGATTTGGACCATGAAGTGAAATTCATTGAGGACCATCATGTGTCGGTGACGTGTAATATTATTAGCCAAGTGTACACAAATCAAGAACCATCGCATTCGCTTTATGACTTTATGGTGACATCGCCCAATGGGTATATTATTCATGAAAACCCTCCAGTGGTGCTTTTTCATTCTGTGGCTGTCGATAGAATTAGTAATATAACATTAAGACTGATCAATAGAGATCAACAACTCATTGATCTAGATTCTACCACACCAGTGACTTACAAGTTGGTGCTAAAGCCACTATGAAGTTTGTGTATAAAGCAACAACACCGTCTAGGAATGGTGTTAGTTGTTTGCCACGTGAATACACGTTAACATCTCAAGGCAAGCAGATTTTACAGCATTTGGGTTACCACGTCAACCCTCATAATGAATTCTATCCTAGAGATAGCGAACCGCATCGAGGAGCAACCAGGAGTGGTAAGAATTGATCTCCATTCTTATCAAGCTCATACACCTGGTCTCAATAACAATGATGAAATTCAATTTGTTATCAACAACCAAGATATTTACACCCTACCGCATGAAAGTGTCATTCAGATTGAAGGTTGGCTCACCAAAGCCGATGGCTCTACACCCACTACATCCAAGTTGGCCAACCATGGTTTGGCCTGTCTGTTTTCTGAAGTGCGGTATGGCATTAACGATATCGAGGTGGATAGCACTCGAAATGTGGGCATTTCCAGTGTCATGAAACTATACCCCTCTTATAGTGAGGAAGAAGGTAAAACACTTTGCATGGCAGGTTGGTGTCCTGACTCGAGCAATGACTGGATGGTACACACTGATGGGACCTTTGCTGGATATTTACCTCTTAAACTGATTTTAGGCTTTGCCGAAGATCACCAACGCATTGTGGTCAACGCAAGGCATGTGCTTTACCTAGTGAGAGACAGGAGTGATAATAATGCACTCAAGGGAGCCGACAATGCCCCCATAGATTCAAAAATTCAACTACAACGCTTGCTATGGAAAGTGCCTCATGTGACCCTTGAAGATAGCAAAAAACTGGACATACTCAAAATGGTAAAGACAGATATGCCTCTACCCATGGAATTTAGAAGCTGGGCACTCCATGAGTATCCGCTATTGCCCACCACCAACACACACAGTTGGTCTGTAAAAACAGCTTGCTATATAGAGAGACCTCTCTACCTGATCGTGGGTTTTCAAACGAATCGCAAGTATCAACAAACCAAAGATGCCACGCAATTTGATCACCTGCAATTGAGAAATGCACGTCTTTTCCTCAACGGAACTGTGCTTCCCTATGAAGGACTGGATTTGGATTTTTCAAAAAATAAGTTTGGGCCCCTGTACGACTTGTTTTCTAAATTTCGATGGTCGTATTATCAAAAAGAGAACGGCCCCATGCTACTACCCCAAGCGTTTAAGGCAAGAGCACCACTGATTGTCTTTGACTGTTCTTACCTGGAAGAGTCTGTCAAGCCATCCAATATCGACATTCGACTAGATTTTGAAACGCATGACAATGTACCAGCCAATACCACGGCCTACTGTTTGATTATTCATCACAAACAAGTCAACTATTATCCACTATCCAACCATGTGACGAGTGTATAAATAACAGGTCAACCCACGTCAAGCCGCTCAGTCATGTCTTGCTTTAAAGCCTCAAGAGACGTCACATCCATGAATTTTAACTCTGAGGAACAACGTTTCAAGACCTTTGCCACATGGCCAGTGCCCTTCATAAACCCTCAAGCCTTGGCGGCCGCTGGATTCTACTATTTAAAAACAAGAGAAGAAGTGAAATGTGCCTTTTGTCCCATCATCATAGACCAATGGCAGGAGGGCGATGAACCCATGCAGGAACATCAGCGCTGGTCACCACCTGCCCCTACCTGTGCAGAATGGAAGTGGGAAATATACCCTGTCATTCAAGCTATCCCTCACTTGTGTCCCTGGGTAATGAAAAAAAAACAAGTTACGATACGTGTGGACCGTATGGTATCCATGGTGCTTCGGTGAGCAGCTCACCATCAAAAACGCCTAGTTTAGAGACATTGGGACATCATCGGTGTTATGGACGTTACAAACACAAGAGACTATATTGTTGTATCAGTTGGTATCGTCCTTATCCCAAAATGACAAAAGCCTGTAAGACGTGTTATGATAATAAAATGATGTAATTCTTAAATTCTTATTTTTGCATGTCCCCCTGTCCTACCCTAACCTCAATTTGAAACTAGCATGGCAGGTAAGTCCATGACATGATCACACTTTAGTGGTCGATCGTCAGTCAGTCGGCAGTTGAACTTGGTCCAGGCAAGCGTCAACATGTTGTGCACACTCATTGTGGATTGCCAAGGGTTTAAAATTGGTGGCAACAAATTTATATTTAAACAAGTGGCCATTATCGATTGTACCACGTTTTGGATATCGCAAGCTACGCATTTGCTATTTAAACCACCCCATGCTTTTGATTTGTTGTGTGTAAAAGACCGTAAACAAACCCAGTGGATTGAAAATCATAGGCAACTAGACTGGAATCAGGGAACCATTTCCTATAAATATTTGGACGTGGTTATGAAAGCACACTTGTCCTCGGCCAATGTGGTATTTGTGAAAGGTAATGAAAAACGTCAATGTTTGCAACCATTTTTGGCGTCTTACTGCCAATGTATCGACCTCATGGAGTTGGGCTGCCCCTCCCTGCAAACGCTCATGGATACTTGTTCCTGTGGCAACATTACCCATACAGCCCTATCGCATGCGTGGCATCTCTTTCATTGGTTAACCACCCATGCCTGCTGGGAGTTGTTGAACAAAATTATAACTCAAGATTTACCTGCGAATGACGCCAGTGAGATTTCTACAAGCGACGTGTAAACATCTACAGCACGTGATACCATGGAGAAAGGCAATGCTACGGAGAAAGCCATCGGCAAGTTCTTTGTGTGCAAAAAGAAACTAGACAGTTTTACCAAAGAGGAACTCTTGGCGCTCCCCAAGTCGTTCATTTATTATATGGCCGCCAATGCAGTGAAAGAAATATGGCAACATGTACCAAAATCATGGACTCAAGGCCCTGTGTTGAGTGAATTGCAACCCTGTACGTATTACGATCACCATAAGCAAGTGGCCATGGCAAAAATACCGTCTATGCGTCAGTGTGCCACTTGCCAGCTAGTGAAACTGTATCACGGTCATAATAGTCCATGTAAAGACTTTGTTGAATCATTCCACGGGTGTCATGGCGAGAAAAAGCAACAACAACAACAAACACAAACATCGTCCACAGAGGAGGAGGAAGACCAAACCTTTTTACCATCAATGGAAAAGGATATGCCAGACCTGTACTGGAAATGGCGTCATTGACAAAGTGATTCAATACTCACCTTTCGAGAACCATCTTCCAGGTTATCGTTTTTGCGGCCCAGGAACTCGTCTTGAATAACGTTTACAACGTGGTGATGTACCCATTAATCTTTTGGATCAAGCATGCAAGGAACATGGCCTTTCTTATCGCCATAGTCATCCTGGTTTAGGACATGTGGCAGATAAATTGTTATTGAAGAAAGCTAAACAACGTTTCACATCCAGTGATGCCTCAGTGGGTGAAAGAATGGCAGCCCTGATTGTCATGAGTGCTATGAAAGGAAAGTTGATGATGCATGGACATAAACATTGAGGAGTGAGGAATTGGGATGTGTTTGTATTCTATTTTTCATTTGTCAATCCCCTTATGGTTATGAAATAAAAACAAAGGTTTGCCAGAGCACGATGTTTTCTGTTTTTATTATTTTTAAAAATCATGATGTTGATGGCTGATTTCTCATTTTCACATTTCACACACTGCCATTTTGCCAATTTGCAATTTACAATTTTTAAAAAAGTTCGTTTCAAGTTTTGCGTTTTTAATGATATGGATTTTTTCAGTTTGTTGATAACACATTTTAAACAATGTCCGTTTGAAGTTTTTTGAATTTTCAAATTTCACACATGGCCATTTCCAGTTTTTAAAAATGTCCGTTTTAAGTTTAACGTTTTTTTTTGGTGATATGGAAACATGGATTTTCCATTTTGCTGTTTTCACATTTTTCCATTTGGTGTATGTCGAAAGTTGAGATTTGATAATGATGTTGTTGCAAGTGCTTGACCTTGATAATACTGCAATGTGTTTATGAGTGTTTGGAGAAACGTCGAGGTCTACGACTACTGCAGGTCAGACTGTTTTTACAAAAATAATGTCTATTGACTGCCACATTTCAATGAAAAATAAACTATTGAAAACAAAATGAGTATATAAGTGACCATTTACCCCCTCCCCACCCTACCTCACCGTGTTTGCTCTGGTCAACCATACACACCAGCTTTCTCTCTCTACTCATACATTCACACCTGTCTTTGGGATCAAACACAACCACTTTATTTATTCCCAAAAGCACCTTCTCGACATGCACACTCATCCCAAAAGAACTTTTTTTAGTTTATCATTTACATTACGAAAAATAATTAAATACTAGTTATTAAAGTTACTAAAAATCTTACTTATTTCATATTTACAAAAAAAACTCAACTTTATACAGCGGTAAAAGAATCACACTATTTACCAATCAAAAATTTTAAAAAATAAGGTTGTATAGAACTTTTAAAGAGCAAATGGTCCAGGTGGGTTGCCCCTATTTACAAAATCTACTATTTACAATGACAGAAACCAATATTTACAAAATACTAAATCCAGAAGTTACATAAAGCTATGTCCCATAAACGATTACACAATGAAATCACACCTCCTCCTCCTTGCGATCATAACCCCAGGGCAGGCTGGTGAGCAGGTCATCAGCCCACATACGTTTGTTATCCATGGAGGCGAGGGTGCGTTTTCTCTGTTCCACAAGATACAAATGATGGTTGCTGGATTGTTCCTGCACTGTGTATGAGACATAGCTTTGCCACTGCGTAAAACCGCTAGATAGTCATCAACACGTAGCGATTTTACCACTGCCCTACCTACACCTTTTGCTCTTTTGGCTTCCTTACAGTCGAGTGTGCGATAAGCATACATTTTTGATGCCAAACCTACGAATTCCATCATAATGGAATCACCGCATTCATCTTTTAAAATGCCCATTTCCTTCTTGTTTTTATGGGCAGCTGAAACACGTTGTCAACGCTATAGCAAGAGGTGTCGAACCAGTCACTATGTTGCCTCATGACGTCATAGGGGTTGCAGTGGCGAATGTGGTAAATGAATGAGTCCGTATCCATATACAAAAGAGAGACGTTCTCAAAATGGCGTTTGGCAAACTCATAGTGGAATCGATACATGACCGATTTAGAAAAGTCTAAAATGACTTGACCCAAGTAAATGGGTTTATCCATGGTCACGCTGGTCTTACTCATTTTAATAGTAGCCAAATCCTCATCGGTAATTTTGATCGATTTGAAATTTGGCTTGGCAATGTACCGCCGGGTACCCCACTGCCCCTCCCAGACATTCCCCAATTTAATGTCACGGTATTTGCGGACATTCTCCATAGACGTGCCATAGATGCAGTTGTTCATTAATTTTAAAAAAATAATTTCAAACTGCTGTGTTGCCATTTGTCGGTGCTCTGTGTTGAGTCGCATGTATGGCTCAAGCCATGCTTTTTGAGCAAAAGAAATACCCCTGTGGATTTTCTTCAACACCAAGCCTTGGGCGAGGCATTACACCATCATTTGGATATGTAGCACATATCGATTTTTGTTGTAAAGTGTGCCCATGAGTTTTTCAATTTTCACTTTACTGTCAGGGGGAACCATTTGCTCAAGGCAGAATGGGAAATCGGCATGTTCATCATACAAGGATGAGGGATATTCAATATCCACTTCCAGCACATAACCACGGCCTGTTTCTTGGCTAGACATGTTCACATCAAATTCTGACACTTGTTTGTCTGTCAGCCAAGCAAACTTCCCATAGGGCAAAGGCTGACTCATGGCGTAACCGTACAAATTATTCACGTCATAGTACATTAAGTACGATTCTGGTTTGTCTGGTGAATAATCAGGCATGTAGACATTGTTCGCTTCGGCATGGCGTTGGTTAAGTGACACAAAGCCGCCACGAATGCCCTTTTCAAAAAATAGAACCATGTCTACGTCAGTGAGTAAATCCAATTCCACTTGAGTGTATTTTAAAGCGGCATCAAACGAGAGTCCAGGACTCGTATAATAGTGAGCCGGGTCAAGACCGTAAATGTGTTGACACAAGTTACGGAATTTTTGAAACACATCAGTGAGCAGCAATACATCCAGTTTTAGGTAATGCAAAGCATATTCACTTAGCGTCTTAATGCCAAACACTCGCCAAACTTGACATGCATGTGCATAGTCTTCATCGGAAACGGTACTGCGTGTTAGTTTCGAGTAAAATTTCTCTTGTGGTGGGAGTTTTCTTTGCTTTAACATGTCCCAGCTGTTGCAGAAATCATACGGGAAGATACCTTTCCGAATGCACAATTGAAATTGCTCAGGATCATTAAAATGCATTCTAGTATTTTTTAATTCCTCATTCAAGCCATTTACAAGGCTGTCTAGCGAGGATGCCATAAACTTAAAGGAATCCAAAAATCGAATGCTAAAGTCGCCCAACCACCATGTCAGGGCTGTAAAACGCTCATGGTTTTGGGGAATAATGGTAAACGAGCCCTTGTTGACATGGCCCAATTCACGAATCAAAAACTGAATGTCATAATTCGCCAGATTGTGGAAAAAGACACTGATGAAACGAGGAGCTGGAAAGTTCAAGTTGCATTTGCTGTGCGCAGCTCCACGAAACTCTCCCGTAAAGTGCGAGTGGTCTCTGACTTTTTCCTCTCTATTTAAAATAGGCCTTTCACAAATATGGCATGTCACGGCATGCTCATACTGCTGCTGCTGTTCTGGAGATAGGCTCATGGGTACTGGGTGATCCAGTAATTTCTGTACATCATGAGCCAACTTGACATCCAAGAACCATTTGGCACAATCTGGCCCCTCACGGTATTTGTATACGGATTGTGTGGGGTCATAGCCACACACCACATTAAATCCTATGGCAAAGGGCTCATGTTTTTGAATGGGTGTGGTTGAGCTCATGGAGGGATCTGGTTCACATCCCGCCAGGGGTGTGGTGAGTGCTTCGAAATCTGGATATACCACATAGGGGACAATGTCACGCTTGTGAATGTCCTTAAACTTTAACACAGCCTTGTCCCCTTGTGGCAATATCAATCTCACCGCTTCCTGAGTAACACAATCTACCCTATGATGTTCTAAAAGCGTAGGGGTTGTAAAATATTGCAAGCAACGGTCACAAATGCACTTCTTACCATTATGCTTGGACACTTGACTGCTTAGCAATCCACTTAAGCTTTTAATGAGGCAATAGTGATTCACTTCTCCTACAGATAAATATAAAAGATGAATGTGATGTCGTTTCGGTTGTTTTGTAGCATAAAGAGGACCTACAATCTCATCACCATCATGACCATACACCATGAACGAAAAGTCATGGTTGTCTTGTTCAAACCTATGGATCTCGGTTAAGTCCATAGGGAACGATACTCGAGTTAAATTTAAAGTTTGTTTTAATTCATCAAACTTGGCCTTGTACTTTCCCGGCCAACAACCATGCTGTTGTACTGGCTGCAAATACGCAGCCACAGACCACAGAAAGCAATCATTGTCACGATTCTTTATATTGACCACAGCATTTTTCGAAGCTATTGTTGGTGGTGTTTTAATATAGCTCGACCCAGCATTCAACGGGTTGAATTGACAAATGTTGATTTGTTAATGATGAATTTTGTCTAAGGCTAGACCACTCGGTCCTTGTTGCAGCTTATCAAATTTTGATAGCAAGGCATTCACCACGTGGGTTTCTTACCACTGTTCCAAATTATGGGCTATGAATAGCTCTTGCATTTTACTGCAAATATAAAATGTCTCTTTATGCTCTACGTCCTTCTTTTTATACACACATCAAAAAAAGTTTTGCATCACCTCGGTTCCCAGATCTCCGGCATATAGACGTTGACTGTGTATATTGTATCCAAGATACAGTCCCTTTGACTGTTCATAGATGTCACTAAAACTGCTCAAAGATGTAAACAACCATGCATGAGCAGGGCCTATTAGACGGAGGGGGTACGACAGCCGATCAGTTCCAGTCATTCCACCAGGACGAAGGTACGCTGCTCATGTTGTCTGTAGTTCTACCATGCCTAGAAGGTCAATACCGCAGTTCGATCGCGTCCGCATTGTTACTTTGTGTCAAGAAGGGCTCTCAACAAGGGAAGTTTCCAGGCGTCTCAGAGTGAACCAAAGCGATGTTGTTCGGACATGGAGGAGGTACAGAGATACAGGAACTGTCGATGACAGGCCTCGCTCAGGCCGCCCAAGGGCTACTACTGTAGTGGATGACCGCTACTTACGGATTGCCGCTCGGAGGAACCCTGACAGCAATGCCACCATGTGGAATAATGCGTTTCGTTCAGCCACAGGACGTCGTGTTTCAACTCAAACTGTGCGCAATAGGCTGCATGATGCGCAACTTCACTCCCGACGTCCATGGCGAGGTCCAGCTTTGCAACCCCGACACCATGCAGCGCGGTACAGATGGGCCCAACAACATGCTGAATGGACCCCACGGAATTGGCATCACGTTCTCTTCACCGATGAGTGTCGCATATGCCTTCAACCAGACAATCGTCGGAGACGTGTTTGGAGGCACCCTGGTCAGGCTGAACGTCTTAGACACACTGTCCAGCGAGTGCAGCAAGGTGGTGGTTCCCTGATGTTTTGGGGTGGCATTATGTGGGGCCGACGTACGCCACTGGTGGTCATGGAAGGCTCCGAAACGGCTTTACGATACCTGAATGACATCCTGCGACCCATAGTGCAACCATATCGGCAGAATATTGGAGAGGCATTTGTCTTCATGGACGACAATTCTCGACCTCATCGTGCACATCTTGTGAATGCGTTCCTTCAAGATAACGACATCGCTCGACTACAGTGGCCAGCATGTTCGCTAGATATGAACCCTATCTAACATGCCTGGGATATGTTGAAAAGGGCTGTTTATGGACGTCTTGACCCACCAACCACTCTGAGAGATTTACGTCGAATTGTCGTTGAGGAGTGGGACAATTTGGACCAACAGTGTCTTGATGAACTTGTGGATAGTATGCCACGACGAATACAGGCATGCATCAATGCAAGAGGACGTGCTACTGGGTATTAGAGGTAGTGGTGTGTACTGCAATCTGGACCACAAATGCTGAAAGTCTAGCTGTATGATGGTACAACATGCAATGTGTGGGTCTCATGAGCAATAAAACGAGCTGAAATGTTGTTTGTGTTGATCTCTATTCCCTTTGTATTTAAAGGTTCCGGAACTCTTGGAACCGAGGTGATGCAAAACTTTTTTTGATGTGTGTATATGAAATCGCACACCAGTTCTGTATTCACCCTTAAAGCCGTATGCAACCTTTGCGCTGTACAAATTTCAATTTTAAAAATTTCAAAACAAGATTGTAAAAATTCTTTGGGAATCAAACTTTTTCTAACATTGACCACACGACCAAAGCACACACGACCAAAGCACACACGCGATTTGAAACAACTGTTTAGGGGTTCCCAAGTTAACGTATCCTCAGCAGTAAAAGACATTATTTTGAAAGAACACTCTCACCTGAGTTTTCAGCTGTAGACTGCTTGACAACGGTCCCAAACACACACGTTCCAGGTTATCAACAGTGGTCAAGCGTTTTCCAACACTCTAAAAAGAAATAAAATAAACCACCATAAGTATATCCATTCCATATAGTTTATGCATTTCATAAACAAAACAAATTCGAACAGGTTATATATATATATAAACAAATCTCACCTTGACGTGTAATGCTTTGCTTTATTCCCGTCTCGTGGGCTAGTGTGGAAATGGTTTCCTTTCTAGCTGTCTGTCTTTCTCTTTCTTTAATATATTTCCCACAGACACACGACAGGTAGGCTATACACGTTATCTGCAAACAAATAAATAAATAAAATCATTAATTACCTAATCAATAAATAATTGCATGTATTTATATAAAAATCAATAAATATATAAATGAATAAATATATACCTACCCCACAACAAGGTTAAGTATTTTCCACCAACACCAAAACTGTTAAACAAGACCAGGGGTTTCATACAACGCAGTGTGTTCGGAGGTAGTCACCTAAGTGAGAGTGGAAATGATAACGACATGTCTTTATAAATGTTAAGTTGCGTGTGTAATCTTTTTTTTCCCGCGCTTTGAAGATTCTGTTATCATGCACGTGGACAGCTAATGTCCAAGGTGAACACCTGTGGCAGATCAAATTTCACGTCAATTTGCATTTTGTCACGTACGAAGCAAGACAGGATGTAACTTGTTAACAGTTATCGTGCACGTGGACAGCTAACGTCCAAGGTGAACACCTGAGGTAGATCAAATTTCACATGAACTTGCATTTTGTCACGTACGAAGCAAGACAGGATGCAACTTGTTTAGCCTACATGTGGTTTTACATGTGTTCACATGCCTTTCGCTCTTCCCTGCCACCACGATGGTCAGATTATTTCACCTTGAAGCGTCTTGGTCATTTTTCCATTGCACGTGTTGTCAAGTCAGATCAGCGCTTTCCAATAAGCTCAAATGACATTCACCTCCTGCTCGTCTGCAAGTTTGTTTTCTGTACTCGCTTCGACCAACATAGAACCAAGTTCTCATCACCGCTTACACGTCAAAGATCCCCTTCGAGGGTAAAAAGTGTGTAAAAAACGCACCCTCGCTCTGTCATAAACCGACCCGTCGAAATATCGATTAATCTATTGAACACAGCCACCGTGGTCAGCGACAGATTCGTTGAAACACACACACCCAGCCGTATCGTCTCTCTCAACCACCACGCTTCATGGACATTATAAACAGGTAAAGAAAAAAATAGTTTTTTCAACATGTATGGCGTTAGGCCCTTTGTGAATTATTTTTCTTGGAAAACATATCTACCGCCCTCGAAAGGGGGCGTTAGCCCGAGTCCTAGGACACCTCGTACACGTCTCTAGCGTTATTGGTTCGTAAGATATCGGCAAAATCACAAAAAGCACGTGTTTACCCCAAAATCGAGTTTCCATTTGTTTTTTAATATAACGAGTGGTCCATAGCAAAGAGGACGTCAGCCCGAGTCCTTGGACCCCTCGTACACGCCTCTAGCATGATTGGTTCGCGAGATATTAAAAGCGAATGACCTTTTAGTTTTGGTCTTTTAATTAAATAAAGAGCCTATAGGAAAGTAGGGGGCATCGCTACGAGTGCTAGGACACCCTGTATGTTCAAATCCGACCATTGGTTAGCGAAATATCAGGTTCGAGGCAAATACGAGGAGGGTTCAAAAAAAGTGAGGCAGCTCTGTCACTACCCCACTACTGTCAGGTTTTCATCCTAGAGACTTGAAATTTATTTTGGGGGTAGGGGGCATAGGGACCTTGCATTTACGTCAAATAAACGATTTTGTATAGTTCCTAGTTTTCAAATTATGGGATTTTTGATTTCGAGTTTTTTCAAAAAAACATAAAAAATAAAAAAGTTTTATTACAAAACATAAAGGTCATAAAGACCATTCGTATGAGCCATGGCACAACGTTCTATCCTGTTTGGTTTTCAAACTATCGCCTATTTTCTAAAACGAAAAATTTCAAAACTTTTTTGAAAAATATAATACATGGTCCATAGGAAAGAGGACGTCAGCTCGAGTCCAACGACACCTCATTTGTCAACATCCGACCATGGGTTCGCGAGATATTGGCTTGGACTCACGCGGCGGCCATGACACTATTTGGAAGCACCACTACTCCCCTACTTACATTCGTTGTCGCACGTATTTTCTTAACTAGTGATGTATCTCGTGTTGTATTAGTGCCAGACGGTGGCATATGATTAACAATAACTAGAAATTATGCAGCAAATTAGGGATATTCTTCTGAGCAAAAGACTTTCTGGCATCATAAGAAATACTCAGAACATGGAATAGCTGAATGAAACAGGCATCAGTGGAAGGATACAGCTATATTGGGTAAATACTTCATCAAGGTTGCAAAGAGATAATAAATAGGGAAAATGAACGTTTATTCTAATAATTTGACCACGTTAGTATTTGTTTGACAAGCGTCATTGGTTTGTTTCTCTTCCTTCTATTTCCAATTCCCCATTCCCCAGATATCATTGAACAATATTGCATTCATTGTTCCCATGTTATTCATTTTTACATTGTATTTTGTTGTAATTCCATCATAAAAATTGAATGTTAATATTTTTATTTTAGTATTGTAATAAGCAGAAATGGTTAATAGGCGATTTTTCTCTGATCGTATCTCATGGGTAGCCTACTTTCTTAAAATAATTCCATCAGTGTAAGTTTACAAGTTATCTGCGAGTTGTAATTCCTGCTATCCAAAGGAATACATTTGTCAAACAAATCACTTCTCTGCAGGATAATACTGACCTCTCTGGGGATATCAAGACTGAAGATTGTCCCTCACCAGAGTTTGTTCCTTGCATCAAAATAGAAACAGCTCCTGTGGATATCAAACAGGTAAGTACTTTATCATGTTACAACTTTGTGTTTCTTTACAAGACATTACCTGTTCTTCATCTCTTTATCACCAAATGTTATTTAGCGATTCCAGAATTGATTTTCACAACAGTATTGATGATAAATGGAAGCGTTCAGCTGATAGGTTGTGTGCAGTACAGAAAGCACAAGCCTTTTGATGTGAGACATATACCTGTGACCAGAGGCTTCACACTCTGTTGCTCTGACCACTGAGCTAATGGGGGATGCATCTTAACTCTCATTGGCTAAATTTATATTTTGTTAATGACTTAACATGAATGACTTGGAGGTTTTTAAAGGTATACCAGTTATTCTTGGTTTCGTCAAATATATGTATTCTAGTCAGCGGGCGGAAATAAGATGCTCTCATAAGGGCAACTCAGGATAGATGGGTTTCTCTACCTCAGCAAACCTTGAAGTGGTCTTCAGTAGTTTATTACTTCAACTCCCAGGCAATTGCAGTGATGGTTGTGACTAATGACAGGATCGCCCCCTTCCCAATCCTGAGCAGCACAAGTACAATGGAGAACTGAATTAACCTTACCTCTTTTTAGTAAATATTAAGGAGTCTTCTATATTACCACATTTCTGTATGTTTTTAATGTTGTGTGTAGATAGGGGTAAGTATTCCTACCCCTTATTATTCCCATTTCTTCAGTGTCAGGGAAGGGATGAAAGGAGGTTCTGTGTGGCAGTAATTTTTACACCCACATGCAGAGGTGCCAACTATTACGGATTGTCCGTAATTATTACGGATTTCAGCTCACGATTACGGCATTACAGTCGAAGGGGAAATTATTACGGAAAAGTGACATCACGAAAAAAATACATATCTATGAAGAAAAAAAAAGAAAAGAAAGAAATGCTACAGGGTGTCTATCGGTAACGAAAGTAACGAAAAACTGGCTAATTTCAGAAACGGGTAACGAAAGTAAAAGTAGCTAATTTTTATGTCTGCATAGTTGGAGGTAACGAAAATTCGCCGAGGTCGGTTTAAATCGTCTAAACTCGCGCCACTTGGCTCACATATTGCGATGGAGCCGATTGCGTATGCTATATTTCCCCGTGCCCAACTTCAAGGAAATGCATACTGAGGATGCCTTGAGTGATATACATCAGTCCAACGTATAATTTCGGTATCGAGAAGAGTTTTTAGTTTTGTGTGAACTATTTTTATGTATTATTACGAAACCTGACTTTCTGCGAGATGTTTATTCGCGAAAACTACCTCCCATTTCTGTTATTGACCTCTAAATTTGGAGACTATCTCAAATTGAAGTCCAGAAATAACGTGAAATAACCTAATATCGCAATCTTGCGAAATGATACAGTTTCGAAAAAAGAATCCCGAAAATGCTTCGAAATACATTTATTTTAAAAATCTATCCGTCTCAAAAATTTGCGACATCCAGTATGGTTATTTCGAAATTCCGTTATGTAGACTTTTCCTTCGAACTTTGGTTCCATCGGATAATTTAACCGATTATCTCGAAAACTTGTATAATTCGTGATTCGAATTCGAAAGAAAATTTGCCCTCGTGTCGTATTATTCATGCAATCCTATCAGAATAATTCGTAATATTCGATACCTACTTCGAACGTTCATCCTCCGACCTCACATGCTCAAGACGGCCGGCTGACTGCACGGCTTGCCTGCGGGAATCTCGCCAAACTGACCGAGATCGATGCCAGTTGCGTAAAATCATAAAACACGTGCCCATTCGCGAAATAGTGACCACGAGGACTGCGGGAATTCTGTCAAAGGTGATCGGGCACCCATCACGAAACATCCCGAAACTTACTCGCCATTTTTCCCATGACTGTATACTCAAAAGCGTACGGGGAGCAGAAGTGCGTCAACCCTTTTAGAAATGACAGTCTACGTAGCATCGAGATACTCATATCTCCTCGTGATCCACCGTGAACTCCCAACCACAGCATAGGGACAGCGGGAATCATGGCGCCGACCATACTTCATGTAGATAGCTGCTCGTGAATTTTAACCATGCACAACCTCTAACTTGCCTCCGCCATTCTGCCAGGCGACAATCGTTGAACGGCCGGGTGCGGCGCCGATTGCATATTATCGCGTTCTCAGTGACCAACCGCGAGGACATCGTGATTCTCGTATAACGACCGAAAGCGGCAGCGATTGCAATACAACGCGATATTTCTGCGCATTCGATGACTAGAAAAACTGGACTCTTGAGCAAGTGGCGCCGATTGCGTAATTATGCTATAATTGCAAGGACAATGGAAATCTCGTCGATCGGCTAAAAGTGCCACCAATTATGTAAATAGCGATTTTTCTCCGTGTTCTATCGTGAAAACTGCGGGAATCTCGTCAAACGGCTGAGGCCAGCGCCGATCGTGTAACATTTCAATATTTTTCTTTTTCTTAGAATGAAGGTTTCCTATTCATCTCTTGATTATTTTGTACAAAGATTCCCAAGTTTGGTCAAGGAAAGTGAACATGACAAACTTGAAGAGGAATTTGCTGTTTATCAGTGTGGTACTTCCCTGAATATATTTTACAAGGACCTAGAATTGATGTAAACTGGGACAAAATTGCTGAGCTTGAAAACGGAAGTGGATAGTTCAAGTATAAAACTTTAAGTAATGTGGTATTTGCAATATTACTTGTACCTCACAGTAACTCACCCACAGAGAGAATTTTCAGTGTTAGGAAATATCAGACAGAATTCAGACCTACATTAAGCACATCTACACTGGAATCGCTTATGATTCGGTAGGCGAAAATGTCATCGTAGGGGGAAGTATGTTACAAGAAAACTTTCACGGAAAACCAGTTACTGGGTGCAAAATAAGCTACAAGGATTTTTTTTATCACAGAACTAGAAGGTACTGTGCATATTTTATTGTGTAATATGATATTCTTTACAGTAGGTTGCTTCCGGATAGGGCAAAGGTGGTGTCATAATCGAGAATGCAGGAGCAATCTTTGGATTTGACGTGAAAATTTTTCAGTGGGTGGGGGGCAATATAAGGGATTACTGATAACCCACTTCAAAGGTTGGCACCTCTGCACATGCCCTTTTGTCCAGCCCCTAAGAGGTGTTAATGTCGATTAAAATGAGTATAACAAGTTGTCGGGAAGAGGCGACCATGGCTTCGTACGAGTAACTGCCCCAGCATTTGCCTGTAGATGAAAACTGGGAACCATGTAGAACTCTTTATAGTTTGGCCGAGGGTGGGGACCATACCCTCTCATCTTCTGAGCTTGCAGACTGACCAAGTGTCCTGAAACATTTACCTTGTTTAGTATTGAAAATGTCTTAAGGAAGGAACTCTAAGGGTTGGATTCAATACACAAGTTTCAAGCTTGGATTTCTATTTTCCTGAATATCTTTTGATACTGCTGATCTCAGGAAATCTGTCCTATTAATTGATGTGTGACTACATTCATGAAAGCATTTGAAATAGACTTCCCTATTAGTTCCCCAAGCTCTTCCTTGGCCTGTATCTCCATTATAAACTACGAGCTCCCGTACAACAGACGACATAAGGCTTGTAGTTTCTTAGCTTTAACTGCTGTGTTTTTTTGAAAAATCTCTTGTAAAATATTGTATAGGTGATGCTTATAAATAATGTTATACCTTCATGTTTGAAAGATGTGCTGGTACAAATCTTGTGGGCCTAGTCGATTGTTGCTCAATGATACATGTATTAGAACCTATGATGTGCTGGTACAAATCTTGTGAACCTGGTCGATTGTTACTCAATGATACATGCATTGGATCCTATGATGTGCTGGTACAAATCTTGTGGACCTAGTCGATTGTTACTCAATGATACATGTATTAGATCCTATGACCTTTTCTGGTCTTACTGCAAAATAAATGTTCATTTTTCCATTATGCTTATGGTTACTCTTTCTATTAAGGCAGTGATCTCCGCATTTACTATGATTCACTTGGTTTCTAAAGGAGTGATGGCTTGGTGGTGTGTTATAAATTACGTAACTAGGGAGGGTATAACGATCATCTCCATCAGGAAGATGTGATGGACAGTATGAAACTAGTGTCTGGTAGTTTCTAAAGGATGCTTGGTGGTGTGTTATAACTTATGAGTTACGGAACTTGGGAGGACATATCGATCATCTCCATCAGGAAGATGTGATGGCTTGGTGGTGTGTTATAAGTTACAGAACTAGGGAGGATATAACGATCTTCTCCATCAGGAAGATGTGATGGCTTGGTGGTGTGTTATAAGTTACATAACTAGGGAGGATATAACGATCATCTCCATCAGGGAGATGTGATGGACAGTATGCAACTAGTGTCTGGTAGTTTCTAAAGGAGTGATGGCTTGGTGGTGTGTTATAAGTTACGGAACTAGGGAGGGTATAACGATCATCTCCATCAGGAAGATGTGATGGCTTGGTGGTGTGTTATAAGTTACAGAACTAGGGAGGGTATAACGATCATCCCCATCAGGAAGATGTGATGGACAGTATGCAACTAGTGTCTGGTAGTTGTTAAGCGAATATATCTTTACGACAATTAAGCTGTTTTGTACAATTACATATTTTTCTATATGTTGTTAAATGTGTAAGTTGATAGCAAAGAAATGATTTATTCCATTTTATTATCCGTAGGATTTTAAAGAAGAAGTCCATGTTGAAGAAAGTGATGCAAGTGGAAATCATTTGAATGAGTAAGTGGACATCATAATGAGGAAAAGTGTTCTTTGGCTTTTATGAGTGCATAACTGAAACTGTTTCATTGGAGCATATGTTACATGTCTTATATTGACTTTATATTCAGCAGCCCAGAAAATATCCATTCTCCTACAGTTCTTTCTGACTTGCTGGAAATCCATCGGTTGGAGGAATTGTGCATGCCACAGTGATGAGAATATGATTGTAATATGTGATTTGTTAGGAACATCCACTACTTTTTAACTTCCCTGGTGCGTTGCTCTGTCCTCAGCCTCAGATGACCCTTTTGTAACCTAAATTATTAAGCGTAAATAGCTTCCACCTCACCCGGTTTTGGTACAAGTAAATCCAATCAAATATCCTCTACAACAAACCTTAAACTCTGGGAGGATTTAAGTAATTTGACAAATATAAACATATCCGACATAACCTACTGGGGTGATTGTAGGTTTACTGTTTGGAGCTTGGGAATTCAAGATAACATTATCTGGGGAGTTTTCTGAGAAACCGCAATGGTGGGATATGGTTTGGTTTGCAACATTAAATTCACCAGCTTCTCGGCCTACCTAAAAGTTGTCTCATCCTTGAGTCTGCAGAGATGTTATTGGGAACCTTGCTCCTGAAGAGAAATACACATTGGGTAGACAGGTCTTGCTGTAGTGTTGGCACCACAGGCTTGTCTCATCCTTGAGTCTGCAGAGATGTTATTGGGAATCTTGCTCCTGAAGAGAAATACACTTTGGGTACACAGGTCTTGCTGTAGTGTTGGCACCACAGGCTTGTCTCATCCTTGAGTCTGCAGAGATGTTATTGGGAACCTTGCTCCTGAAGAGAAATACACATTGGGTAGACAGGTCTTGCTGTAGTGTTGGCACCACAGGCTTGTCTCATCCTTGAGTCTGCAGAGATGTTATTGGGCACCTTGCTCCTGAAGAGAAATACACTTTGGGTACACAGGTCTTGCTGTAGTGTTGGCACCACATGCTTGTCTCATCCTTGAGTCTGCAGAGATGTTATTGGGCACCTTGCTCCTGAAGAGAAATACACATTGGGTTCACTGGTCTTGCTGTAGTGTTGGCACCACAGGCTTGTCTCATCCTTGAGTCTGCAGAGATGTTATTGGGAACCTTGCTCCTGAAGAGAAATACACAATGGGTACACAGGTCTTGCTGAAGTGTTGGCACCACAGGCATGTCTCATCCTTGAGTCTGCAGAGATGTTATTGGGAACCTTGCTCCTGAAGAGAAATACACATTGGGTACACAGGTCTTGCTGTAGTGTTGGCACCACAGGCATGTCGGTCTGAATCAGCTAGATAAACCAACTATTGCAGTAGGATATAAAGGGCGGTTCTGGGGCAGGGGCTAATGGGCAAGATGGCCGTCGCGCGCAACTGCCCTATGTTATTCTTATGGAGGGGTCAGTCATAGCTGGGGCAGGGGCTAATGGGCAAAATGGCTGCCACGCCCTGAGACCGTTAATGCCGTCACAGGGAGAGGTCGGCCGTGTAGTTGCTAAATGGAATATTTATTATTATTATTATTAGGTAATTATTGATTGATCGTTTACAATCAAGAACAGCCTTATATTGTCCACCTCTTGGTGTAGTGGCTAGCATTCTTGGATGTTACTGCAAAGGCCTGGGTTCGATTTCTGGCTCTGCAAAGAAATTTAATTTCTGGTCTCAAGAGTGGAACGCGGTACAATCAGCCTTGTGAGGCAAAACTGACAGGAGCTGGCTTTTGATTCATACCGCAGCCATTCTGCCTAACGCACCTTCAACTAACCTAACCTAACCTAACCTAAACTAACCTTACCTAACTTAACCTAACCTAACTTCAAAGTAAGAGCAAATGAAAGAGAACAAATAATAAACTCAGTTATAACCTAACCTAACCCACAGAAACCTCATTTAAAGATTTTAGATATTTCATTTTAACATTTTACATTTTAACATTTTAGATTTTTGATTTTTTCATTTTACATTTTTTAGATTTTACATTTTTGATTTTTTGTATTTTAGATTTTAGTTCTATTTAGATTTTACATTTTAAATTTAAGATTCTTTGATTTTAGATTTTATTTGTTACATTTTCCGAAAAGAGTAAACTACAAGGTCACATACCTAAACTCACCAAACCTAACCTAATCCAAAGGCTAATGCACATACACAAAGTATATAAGGGTACATGCAACTATCCTTATGCTAATCTTATAGGTTACTGTACAACATGATCACTACCCCAACCGGGTATTTTTTTTTCATTTTGTTGTTTACAAATATGTCAATTTTTCCAATTTCCCATTTTCAGTTTTTTATAAATGTCAGTTTTAAGTTTTTCAATTTCATAATATGGAAACATGGACTTAGCATTTTGTTGTTTACACATTTATCAATTTCACAATTTCCCATTTACAGTTTATAAAATGTCAGTTTAAAGTTTTTCAATTTCATGATATAGAAACATGGATTTCCCAATTTGTTGTTTACACATTTGTCAATTTACCAAATTCCCATTTACAGTTATTAAAATTTAAGTTTAATGTTTTTTCTATTTTGTCCATATGGAAACATGGATTTTCCAATTTGGGTTTTACATGTTCATTTTGCATTAGGAGTGGAGAGAGGTGGGTGGTAATTAAAAATGTACAAGCAGTGTCCATACAATATTTTTTACTTTAAATACATGTACACTATTTACACGTAATACATTTTTATATATATTCTTTTTTGTTATAAATTGTACAGTTGTTTTTATTTTGTTTTCTATTTTATTTATTTTTTATTATGAATACCATTTTTTTAAATTTTTGTAGTACTATTGTTTTATTTCATAAATTGTTTTGTTTTATGTATTTGCTAGTTGCAGTTAGAAGATTTTGATATTCATAACTTAAATCTTTAAGCATGTTTCATGATTGAGTAATGACCATAGGCATGTGTACTTATACCATCTGCATCAATCACTCTTTTATCATCACCAGGACACAAAGCAATTTTGTTTAGTCTTAGAGATGATATGTCATGTTGTTTAGAAGCGATAATGTTCATTGGTATTCTTTTTACATTGTTTTTCATGACACAATCCTTATAATCTTGAAAGCTTATACAATTTTTGACAACTCCTCTGTTAATACCTTTCATCTTTTTGATTTCTTTACCATTTATGTCTAAAGCGTACATTTTAGCTCTAAGTCCAACAAATGCCTTTATAATTTGTCCACAAGCTCGATTAGAAGAATCTGATCGTAATCCTGTAGCAATTCCAGTTCAATGCCTGTGTAAAGAAGCATTGCCTCGAAACTTAAACCAGGCGAAGTAAAAAAGTATGCAGCATCCACTCGGTGTGTTTCTAGTGTTTTGTTTCTAAACGTTTCAAAGTTGTCTGCAAGAAGGAGTACATTTGAAGTTAGGTAGAGGTGCACTATGTTCCCCTAAAGTTTTAATGTTGAACTGTTTCCAGACATTTTTGGCGTGTTCATAGTCTTCTTGACTAACATTTTCTTGACTTAATCTGTTAAAGAATGCCTCTTTTGGAGGTAAACACGTTTCACTTAACTTTTCCCATGAGTCAATGTAGTCATAACAAAATACCCCTTTACGAGTCATGAGCATTGTATTTTCTTTTCCAAAGTACTTGTCTGTTTCAGGGTATGATGTTAAGTTGGAAACTAAGTTTTCCAAACTACTCGGCATTAACCGAAACGTGTCCTACATATTAGGTAAAGGAAATGTACTTTTCTTTGGAGTTAGCGATAACATCCACTCTCTCAGTAGTACATCCTCATTGTTTTACAATGAAATTTGCGTCGTAGCCACTCATATTATGTAGAAACACAGGAACGGGGTTACGTGTTTTACACCTCAAATTACAGTTATTGTGAGCACTTCCACGGTATTCCCCTGTAATACGGCAATGGTCTCGAACTTTCCAGTCTTCTTTGGTAAATGGTTTTTGACACAAATAACAGATTTCAGAAGATTGGAACTCTGCTTTTGATCCTCAGTTAAGGCCTTTGGAACATTTAAGCTGTAAAGGCGATCAATTTCATTAGCTATTGAGATCAAACAGTCCATAAACTTTTCTGCAGCGTCAGGTCCCCGATAAATAACAGGTTGGCTTGGAAGGTTTGTCTTTATGTGTTACACAGCAGGTGAGGGTCTAACGTATATACCAAAGCTCATAGAAACGTGACTCTGGTATGGCACTGTATAACTTGCTTCAGGATTGGGTAAACGTGTTTGATATGGTAAGAGTATACTTTCGAAATCTGCATAGATAACGTAAGGTATTCTCAGCATTTTTTCAACATTTAAGAATTTCACAATTGAGTTTTTAATAGGCATTTCAACCCTAGCAATGCCATGCTGGACACACAAAGCTCCTATGTTCTTTTAATTTTTCCATTCCTTGTTGTCCATATCGATTATCGAAGTGAGTAAAACACCGTTTACACGTATATATCTTAAGTTCATGGTGGGTAATCTGATGTCTTACTAGATTATCAAAATCTTTGATAAAGACGTAGTGGTTCTGGCCGGATGAAGAACTTAGCAGAAGGAGGTCGCGATGGTCTTGCAGCTCTTGATCCACAACCTTTAGAGGGAACAATTTGTTGTCTTGTTCCAATCCAAATACATTAATGGATATATCGTTGGCTTTTTCAAATTTGGGAATGTCAGTTAGCGATGTAGGAAATGATATTACTGAAAAATCATACGTGTTGTCAAGATCCTTGTATTTACTAATGCGTTTAGTATCAGTTCTAACCAGTTTTGCTAAAATGCCATACATAAAACGGCTCTCGTCCTTAAAGTTTTGAGAATTAATGCAGGCTTTTCTTGCTTGTATAGCTGCTGGTAATGGAATATATGTGCTTCCACGCAAGCAAGAGCAAATATGAAAGAGCTAATACAAAAGCCAACAAAAGCCAACAAAAAAGCCAACAAAAGCCAACAAAGGCCAACAAAAAAGCCAACAAAAAACTGACCAAAAAAGCCATGTAGCATGTTGGTAGTTGAGTGAGTTGTCATATTGACCGATAGATAGCAGGCTGGTAGTTGAGGAGTATTGCTATCGACCGCTAGATAGTATGCCGGTCGTTCAGTGAGCGAGTGTTGAAATGGAGCGCTAGGTAGCATGCTGGTCATTCAAGTAGTTCTCATAGTCACTGCTAGATAGCGGCAACATACTTTGCGTGTTGCATTTGACTATTTGGTAAAGTTTTACCGAGTGAAAACGTGCTCGTATATGCTGTGTATTTAAATTTATTATACAATTAACCACTAAGTGTTTAGAACTAACATGTATAGCCTTGTGTAAGGAATATAGGGGGTCTTTAGCAAAAAGAAAGACTGTCTAACACATGAGTGCACAGCCTTTTGATATGCAGTAAGTACCTGATAACCTTGAGCATGGTGTAAGAATATTTTCAGTTTACTACCTGTCGCAGTGTTTACATTGTGAAAGACCGTTGAAACAACCAGTCTTTAGCTTTGTCATAAGCAGTGAGCTGCTGTTACCCTTAACTAGGGGTATATTAGAGGACCCTTAGGAAGAATATAATCAGTTGACTACCACCACTCACAGTGACCACATCGTGAAAGATTGTCAAAACAACTACAGTATTGTACAGCCTTGTACTACACAGTAAGTAGCTGTTGGTTTTGACTATTGTATATTAGAGAACCCTTAGCAAGTATATAATCAGTTGACTACTACTTGTTACAGTGTTCACATCGTGAAAGACCGTCTCACTGTCCAGTCTACAGCCTTGTCATACGCTGTAAAGAGCTGTTGGTCTAGACTAGAGGTGTATTAGAGGACCCTTAACAAGAATATCACCAGTTGACTACTACCTCTCATGGTGTTCACATCGTGAAAGACCGTCTCACCGACCAACCTCTAGCCCTGTGATACGCAGTAAGCAGCTGTTTGCAGAAATCAACATTCGTAATGGAAGAACCCATTCCTAGCTATATGTTCAAAGAGTGTGGAAAAACTTTTCTTCGGGACTATCATAGGAAGCGTCAAGAAGTTTCGTGTGGGGAATTTCATGAGTGTAAAACGTGTGGCAATAAATTCAACAATGCCTACGATGGACGTCGTCATGAAGAATGTTGTAATGTTGTGTCGGCAGGTAAAAGGCAAAAATCTGAGCCTACAAAACATTACCTACTGTCATTGGTCCCTGACAAAAATGGACTTATTGAATATGAGACATCTTTTCAAGGTCGACTTAAATCCTATTTCATTCGTTGCGATACTTGTAAGGATTTAAATTCATACCTTAAAGAGTCCAAACTGCAAATAATACAAGCTATGCAGAAAGAACTAGCAATGCATAAGTCGATAAAAGTTAATCTTGTGGCTGAATGTAGATTCATTCATACATCTACCAATGAAATTACAGATCGTCCTTTTAAAACACGAAATCAGGCCATATTTTTGGAAACAGACTTAAGTAGTTCCTTGGAAACATAATTTACTAAGTTAAATACGTAAATGGAGGAATCTGCGCTAAAAGGCAGTTATTGGGCTTTGTTAGCAGTGGAAGGAGTACGATTGAAAATAAATAAGTACAATCCCTTGCGTGGAAGCACATATATTCCATTAACAGCAGCTATACAAGCAAGAAAAGCCTGCATTAATCCTCAAAACTTTAAGGACGAGAGCTGTTTTATGTTTGCCATTTTAGCAAAACTGGTTAAAACTGATGCTAAACGCATTAGTAAATACAAGGACCCGGACAACAAGTATGATTTTTCAGTAGTATCATTTCCTACATCGCTAGCTGACATTCCCAAATTTGAAAAAGCCAACGATATATCCATTAATGTATTTGGATTGGAACAAGACAACAAATTGTTCCCTCTAAAGGTTGTGGATCAAGAGCTGCAAGACCATCGCGACCTCCTTCTGCTAAGTTCTTCATCCGGCCAGAACCACTACGTCTTTATCAAAGATTTTATAAACTAGTAAGACATCAGATTACCCACCATGAACATAAGATATATATGTGTAAACGGTGTTTTACTCACTTCGATAATCGATATGGACAACTAGAAATGGAAAAAATAAAAGAACATAGAGATTTGTGTGTTCAGCATGACATTGCTAGGGTTGAAATGCCTATTAAAAACTCAATTGTGAAATTCTTAAATGTTGAAAAAATGCTGAGAATACCTTATGTTATCTATGCAGATTTCGAAAGTATACTTTTACCATATCAAACATGTTTACCCAATCCTGAAGCAAGTTATACAGTGCCATACCAGAGTCATGTTCCTATGAGCTGTGGTATATACGTTAAACCCTCACCTGCTGTGGAACACGTAAAGACAAACCTTCCAATCCAACCTTTTATTTATCGTGGACCTGACGCTGCAGAAAAGTTTATGGACTGTTTGATCTCAATAGCTAATGAAATCGATCGCCTTTACAGCTTAAATGCTCCAAAGGCCTTAACTGAGGTTCAAGAAGCAGAGTTCCAATCTTCTGAAATCTGTTATTTGAGTCAAAAACCATTTACCAAAGAGGAATGGAAAGTTCGAGACCATTGCCATATTTCAAGGGAATACGGTGGAAGTGCTCACAATAACTGTAATTTGAGGTGTAAAACACTTAACCCCGTTCCTGTGTTTCTACATAATATGAGTGGCTACGACGCAAATTTCATTGTAAAGCAATTAGGATGTGCTACTGTGAGAGTGGATGTTATCGCTAACTCCAAAGAAAAGTACATTTCCTGTACCAAATATGTAGGAAATGTTAAGCTTTGATTTGTGGACATGTTTCGGTTAATGCCGAGTAGTTTGGAAAACTTATTTTCCAACTTAACATCATACCCTGAAACAGACAAGTACTTTGGGAATGAAAATGCATTGCTCATGACTCGTAATGGGGTATTTTGTTATGACTACATTGACTCATGGGAAAAGTTAAGTTAAACGTGTTTACCTCCAAAAGAGGCATTCTTTAACAGATTAAGTCAAGAAAATGTTAGTCAAGAAGACTATGAACATGCCAAAAATGTCTGGAAATAGTTCAACATTAAAACTCTAGGGGAATATAGTGACCTCTACCTAACTTCAGATGTACTCCTTCTTGCAGACAGCTTTGAAACGTTTGAAAACAAAACACTAGAAACACACCGAGTGGATGCTGCATACTTTTTTACTTCGCCTGGTTTAAGTTTCGAGGCAATGCTTCTTTACACAGGCATTGAACTGGAATTGCTACAGGATTACGATCAGATTCTTCTAATCGAGTCTGGAACACGTGGAGGCATATGCCAGGTGTCTCATCGGTATGCTGAAGCTAACAATAAATACATGGAAACCTATGATTCTGAGAAACCATCGCAGTTTATTACCTATGATGATGCCAACAACCAATACGGGTGGACTATGTGCCACTCCCTTCCTTATGGTGGATTTCAGTGGGTTTCTCCAGATACTGTTGATCTAGAAAAACTAAAGGAAGACGATCCTGTGGGATACATTCTAGACGTTGATGCTGATTACCCTTCTGACCTTCATGATCTACACAACGATTTACCTTTCCTACCAGATTGTACACAACCTAATTATTCGTCTCTGAAAAAACTCATTCCTCATCTTGGAAATCGAAGGCGATGTGTTGTTCACTACATGGCTTTAAAACAGGCTTTAGATCATGGAAAAAAATTGTTAAAAATTCATCGTGTGTTAAAGTTTAAGCAAAGACCTTGGTTAAAGGCATACGTTGATTTTAATAACAACCTTCGAAAACAAGCCAAAAATGATTTTGAGAAAAATCTGTACAAATTATTCAACAATGCCATTTTCGGAAAAACAATGGAAAATATCCGTAAAAGAATAGACATACGTCTTGTGACTGTCAGCAAAAAGGCAGAAACGCTAATAGCAAAGCCGACATTTATTGACAGAACAATTTATGGTCCTATCCTAGCTGCTTTCCACATTGCTAAACGTAACATTGTATTCAATAAGCCTATATATATTGGAATGTGTATACTGGATTTTTCAAAAACTCTAATGTATTCCCACCACTATGATGTCCTGCTACCCTATTATGGAATGAACAATCTTAAACTCATGTATATGGATACTGACTCATTCATTTATTTGGTTAACACCCCAGATGTATATCAAGACAAGTTGGATTTCCTAGAACACCTGGACACATCAGATTATCATACTAATCACATATGTTACTCTACATCAAACAAGAAAACGTTGGGGAAAATTAAAGACGAGGCTTGTGGAAAAATTATAAAAGCATTTGTTGGACTTAGAGCTAAAATGTACGCTTTAGACATAAATGGTAAAGAAATCCAAAAGATGAAAGCTATTAACAGAGGTGTTTTCAAAAATTGTATAAGCTTTCAAGATTATAAGGATTGTGTCATGAAAAACAATGTAAAAAGAATACCAATGAACATTATCGCTTCTAAACAACATGACATATCATCTATAAGACAAAACAAAATTGCTTTGTGTCCTGGTGATGATAAAAGAGTGATTGATGCTGATGGTATAGGTACACATGCCTATGATCATTGCTCAATTATTAAACATGCTTAAAGGGTTAAGTTATGAATATCAAAATCTTCTAACTGCAACTAGCAAATACATAAAACAAAACAATTTAGGAAATAAAACAATAGCAATACAAAAATTTAAAAAATATGGTATTCATAATCAAAAAATAAATAAAATAGAAAACAAAATAAAAACAACTGTACAATTTATAACAAAATAATATATATAATAATGTATAATGTGTAAATAGTGTACATGTATTTAAAATAAAAAATATTGTATTGACACTGCTTGTACATTTTTGATTACTACCCACCTCTCTCCACTCCTAATGCAAAATGAACATGTAAAACCCAAATTGGAAAATCCATGTTTCCATATTGACAAAATAGAAAAAACATTAAACTTAAATTTTAATAACTGTAAATGGGAATTTGGTAAATTGACAAATGTGTAAACAACAAATTGGGAAATCCATGTTTCTATATCATGAAATTGAAAAACTTTAAACTGACATTTTAAAAACTGTAAATGGGAAATTGTGAAATTGATAAATGTGTAAACAACAAAATGCTAAGTCCATGTTTCCATATTATGATATTGAAAAACTTAAAACTGACATTAAAAAAAACTGAAAATGGGAAATTGGAAAAATTGACATATGTGTGAAAAACAAAATTTAAAAAAAATGCCCGGTTGGGGTAGTGATCATGTTGTACAGTAACCTATAAAACTAGCATAAGGATAGTTGCATGCACCCTTATATACTTTGTGTATGTGCATTAGCTTAGGTTAGGTTTGGTGAGGTTAGGTATGTGACCTTGTAGTTTACTCTTTTCGGAAAATGTATAAAGTAAAATCTAAAATCAAAAAATCTTAAATTTAAAATGTAAAATCTAAAAAAAACTAAAATCTATAATACAAAAAATGAAAAATGTAAAATCTAAAAAATGTAAAATGAAAAAATCAAAATTCTAAAATGTTAAAATGTAAAATGTTAAAATGTAAAATCTAAAATCTTTAAATGAGGTTTCTGTGGGTTAGGTTAGATTATAACTGAGTTTATTATTTGTGCTGTTTCATTTGCTCTTAATTTTTCTTTGCTCTGACTTTTAAGTTAGGTTAGGTTAGGTGAAGTTAGGTTAGGTAAACACTAAGTTTATTACTTGTGCTCTCACATTTGCTCTAACTTTTTTTCTCACTTTTTGCTCTCACTTTTTATTGCTCTCACGTATAGCTACCACTTTTTCTCTCATATTTGCTCACACTTTGAAGTTAGGTTAGGTTAGGTGAGGTTAGGTTAGGTAAGGCTAGGTTTGGTGAAGTTGGGTTAGGCAGAATGCCTGCAATATGAATCAAAAGCCAGCTCCTGTCAGTTTTGCCTCATAAGGCTGAGTGTACCCCGTTCCACTCTTGAGACCAGAAATTAAATTTCTTGGCAGAGCCAGGAATCGAACCCAGGCCTTTGCAGTAACATCCAAGAATGCTAGCCACTACACCAAGAGGTGGACAATATGAGGCTGTTGTTGATTGTACACGATCAATCAATAATCACCTAATAATAATAATAATAATTACAAATATTCCATTTAGCAACCACACGGCCGACTTCTCCCTGTGACGTCATTAACGGTCTCAGGGCGTGGCGGCCATTTTGCCCATTAGCCCCTGCTCCAGCTATGACTGTCCCCTCCATAAGAATAACATAGGGTGGTTGCGCGCGGCGGCCATCTTGCCCATTAGCCCCTGCCCCAGAACCGCCCTTTATATCCTACTTATTTCAAATAATATTTTTATTGGAATATTAGCCTTTACGTCTACATAATGAAGCTCCGGCAAATATTCTAGGTTATTGCCGTGTTTGTTGCGGGGATTCGCCTGGGTGCACAAAGTCAGACGCATCAGTGGACTGCCCGGACCGCCGCTGGGGTAGTGGACTTGCTCTTTTGTGTCCTCATGTTAGTAGTGCATTAAGCCTGAGGCGTCGTGGTTATCAATAACCCAGGGTGTTGAATGACTGTACCTCACCATATACTTCACGGCATGACTGCTGGCAGTCGCTCACATCCGGGAGGCGAGGAGGTTCGAATCCCCCCGCCGGCAACCTTGAAGATGGTCTTCTGTGGTTTCCCATCTTCCTTCCAGGCAAATGCCGGGGTTGGTCCCTAACTATAGGCCACAGCCGCTACCTTCCAACTCCTCGTCCTTACATTCAAACTTTCCTCTCAGACAACACTCCACACGCGACGGTACGTGTAGCTCACCCGTTGGGTGTCCGCCTCGAAGCAGCTACAAAACTGGCGAGCCGAACATGTCCTCGGCCACTCCCGGCACTAAAAAAGCCGTATGCTAAAAAAACATTCTTCAAATATGGTCACTGGAAGGAAGCTTTGCATTTTGTTGGCCACTAAAGGAGGTACATGGCCGTGTGGTAATTCTCCTTGGACCTAACTCTCTACACTGGTTGTAAGGTGCAGGTACATGGCCGAGTGGTAATTCTTCTTGGACCTAACTCTCTACACTGGTTGTAAGATGCAGGTACATGGCCGTGTGGTAATTCTCCTTGGACCTAACTCTCTACACTGATTGTAAGGTGCAGGCACATGGCCGTGTGGTAATTCTCCTTGGACCTAACTCTCTACACTGTTTGTAAGTTGCAGGTACATGGCCGTGTGGTAATTTTCCTTGGACCTAATTCTCTACTCTGGTTGTAAGATGCAGGTACATGGCCGTGTGGTAATTCTCCTTGAACCTAACTCTCTACACTGGTTGTAAGGTGCAAGTACATGGCCATGTGGTATTTCTCCTTGGACCTAACTCTCTACACTGGTTGTAAGATGCAGATACATTGCCGTGGGGTAATTCTCCTTGGACCTATCCCCCTACACAGGTTTTAAGATGCAGGTACATGTATTTTCTAATAGTGATCTGACATTCTCTGTTTTGCTTACATCTTAACAGAGAAACCGCCTCTTCTCTTCCAGTTGAAGGGTTCAGTCTCATATCCTGTGTTCACTTGAGAGCTGGTTCTAAGCTAAAATCACTCACATTCCTTAGTTTCTCTTTGGCTGCTGAAAATCTATGTAACCAGGATTCTATGATTATTTTGAATTTCTTTTAACTATTGTAATGTATGTCTGAAAATATCGGCACCGCTTATATTATTCCCAACCTCTGACTGTTTTATACATATCGTTGTATGTATTGATGTTGTAACAAAGGGAAGCACAAGGTTGATCTAACTATAGATTAGCACCTGCTCACAAGAAGGATTGAGTAATGAGGTTCTTGAGAAGAGAAGAGGTGGTGTAATTGCTAAACCAGGCTCTATTATACATACAATAGTTGAAAATGGTTGTGAAATGAATTAACCTATGCCCTGAAGGAAAACAAACTTAAACAACACAAGTAGAAGTTATGTTAAATGTAGGTGAGAAGAATTTAAACGAATAGCATTTCAAATTTAACAAGAATAAATAGAAGACTCAAACAATCTAAATTCAAAAGTTTTAAGTTAATTTTCGCCAAAACGAAAAGCATTGCTGACAAAGGTGAAAAGAACCCTGACATAAAGACATTAAGCATAAAGCAATCTCCTCTGAAGTGCAGGGACAAATTATTACATTACATTGAACATTAGGTTGAAGGAATCTCCATCTTAAATCACGAGGGTCCTATTGAACAAGTGCCAGGTTAATCCTGAAACCATGATGAAAGCGAAAAGCTGACCATCTCTCTCTGACGCACAAGATATATCTATTCGCCTGTTATCATTCAATTTCTCAAATACAAGAATCAACTTGTTTGTAAAGTCACGATGTGGGGGAAGCGTTCATTATCCTGAAAAGTCTCTCAAGATCACGAGGTGGAGGAAGCGTTCATTATCCTGGAAAGTCTCTCAGGATATTAGAAACCTAAAGTGATGGAGAATTCCTTGACATGTTTTAAGATGCTTTATTCTGTGTATTATTTTCCATACTTAATCCGAAAACAAATTACGATTATTAAAACAATAAAAGTTACCTTATATCTATAAAAATAGAAATGCTAAATTTCAAAACCATGACTTTTGAAGGTCTTAATGATATTGTTTTCCGAAATTTCATGAATCACAATCATTGTTCAAAATCACGCCACTAGGTAGCCCTGAAAAACTGTTTTGTTTAAACTTCACTCATTTATCAGCTTGTCACGCTGGGTGAGTGGTTATCGTGTCGGTCTACCAACCCCAAGCTTGCAGGTTCGCTCCTGGCCGTGGTAGTGATTTTTGAAAGTCGGCTAAAATTACGACACGCATGCCATACGATGTTGGCATATTAAATAACCCATTTGAATTCAGTAGGCCGTCTTCATAATGGCAAAATTAATCTCGGGATTTTCCGTCAACACAAAGTTCCTCATTTCTCTACTAGAAATCGTTACAGTGTCATGGAGCTTAGATATCTAACCTCCTTGACTTTCACCTAAAATAAAACCTATCGGAATTTCTTCTTACATAGGTTGATATCCACCGTAATTATTCAAAATGACCGCCACTTGCCCTCATCGCAACCCATTTAGTTTACCCCGGGAACCTTTAGCACCAAATTTAAAAATCTGAGAGAATTTCTTCCCTCACTGGTTGATACCTTCGTAAATACACACATCAAAAAAAGTTTTGCATCACCTCGGTTCCAAGAGTTCCGGAACCTTTAAATACAAAGGGAATAGAGATCAACACAAACAACATTTCAGCTCGTTTTATTGCTCATGAGACCCACACATTGCATGTTGTACCATCATACAGCTAGACTTTCAGCATTTGTGGTCCAGATTGCAGTACACACCACTACCTCTAATACCCAGTAGCACGTCCTCTTGCATTGATGCATGCCTGTATTCGTCGTGGCATACTATCCACAAGTTCATCAAGACACTGTTGGTCCAAATTGTCCCACTCCTCAACGACAATTCGGCGTAAATCTCTCAGAGTGGTTGGTGGGTCAAGACGTCCATAAACAGCCCTTTTCAACATATCCCAGGCATGTTCGATAGGGTTCATGTCTGGCGAACATGCTGGCCACTGTAGTCGAGCGATGTCGTTATCTTGAAGGAACGCATTCACAAGATGTGCACGATGAGGTCGAGAATTGTCGTCCACGAAGACAAATGCCTCTCCAATATTCTGCCGATATGGTTGCACTATGGGTCGGAGGATGTCATTCAGGTATCGTAAAGCCGTTTCGGAGCCTTCCATGACCACCAGTGGCGTACGTCGGCCCCACATAATGCCACCCCAAAACATCAGGGAACCACCACCTTGCTGCACTCGCTGGACAGTGTGTCTAAGACGTTCAGCCTGACCAGGGTGCCTCCAAACACGTCTCCGACGATTGTCTGGTTGAAGGCATATGCGACACTCATCGGTGAAGAGAACGTGATGCCAATTCCGTGGGGTCCATTCAGCATGTTGTTGGGCCCATCTGTACCGCGCTGCATGGTGTCGGGGTTGCAAAGCTGGACCTCGCCATGGACGTCGGGAGTGAAGTTGCGCATCATGCAGCCTATTGCGCACAGTTTGAGTTGAAACACGACGTCCTGTGGCTGAACGAAACGCATTATTCAACATGGTGGCATTGCTGTCAGGGTTCCTCCGAGCGGCAATCCGTAAGTAGCGGTCATCCACGACAGTAGTAGCCCTTGGGCGGCCTGAGCGAGGCCTGTCATCGACAGTTCCTGTATCTCTGTACCTCCTCCATGTCCGAACAACATCGCTTTGGTTCACTCTGAGACGCCTGGAAACTTCCCTTGTTGAGAGCCCTTCTTGACACAAAGTAACAATGCGGACGCGATCGAACTGCGGTATTGACCTTCTAGGCATGGTAGAACTACAGACAACATGAGCAGCGTACCTTCGTCCTGGTGGAATGACTGGAACTGATCGGCTGTCGTACCCCCTCCGTCTAATAGGCCCTGCTCATGCATGGTTGTTTAAATCTTTGAGCAGTTTTAGTGACATCTATGAACAGTCAAAGGGACTGTATCTTGGATACAATATACACAGTCAACGTCTATATGCCGGAGATCTGGGAACCGAGGTGATGCAAAACTTTTTTTGATGTGTGTATATAAAATGATCCATACTTTGTCACAATGACAACCCTTCTTTATATTTGTAAACTTGTTTTTACAATCTCTACACTTGAACATGATGATTTTCCGAAAAATCAGTTTCCAAATTACATATAAAAAAAGAAATCATAATGTTAAAAAAGACAAAACAAATATATCTATATATATATATATTAATTATTATTTAGGAATTACAACCAATGGTCATAGCAGGGTATTGCTTATGGGCTCCCAACAAGTTCCATTTCAAGTAGTTCCATTTTTGACTATCAAATGCTACTGTCACTGACACCTAGCAGTGAACGTTAGAACTTGATAGAGTGCTTATAACCAACCAAATATAATTAAAATATAAGAACACACCACTATGATCACAAGTAAGCTGTAGAGGTAACGTACTTTCAACTGTCGTTCACGTGATTCAATTATATAGTGAGAAAGGTCTTCCCCCTCGCTTGCTTTTTATACCGCGAACACACCTGTATGGTATCAAATATCTGTTGATGTAACGTTCTCACGGTTTCATGAGTCAGTTCACGTTTCTCAGACACACGTGCACCTGCATCACTTCAAATAACACTGCACCTTGCATCCGGTTGCGTCAGCTTGTTTCTCCCATCAAATATCTGCTGATGTAACGTTATAAACGCCTGCTTCGCGTGACGTCATACACTCCAAGATTCTGCTTGTTTCAGCAAAGGCATTGTTTCACACGCATGCTTCCTGAAACGCTACACCTTACATCCGGTTGAGTCAGCTTGTTTATCTCATCAAATATCTGCTGATGTAACGTTATAAACACCTGCTTCGCGTGACGTCATACCAAGATTCTGCTTGTTTCAGAAAAAGGCATTGTTTCACACGCATGCTTCCTGTAACGCTACACCTTGCATCTGGTTGAGTCAGCTTGTTTATCCCATCAAATATCTGCTGATGTAACGTTATAAACACCTGCTTCGCGTGACGTCATACACTCCAAGATTCTGCTTGTTTCAGCAAAAGTCATTGTTTCACACGCATGCTTCCTGTAACGCTACTCCTTGCATGCGGTTGCGTCAGCTTGTTTATCTCATCAAATATCTGCCGATGTAACGATATAAACACCTGCTTTGCGTGACATCATACACTCCAAGATTCAGCTTTTTTTCTGAAAAAGGCATTGTTTCACACGCATGCTTCCTGTAACGCTACCCCTTGCATGCGGTTGAGTCAACTTGTTTTGTTTTATCCCACCCCTCAGTAAGATGATCGCGCATTGCTGATCTTTTTCAGGTCGTACCAGGTGACATAAGATGGTGTACATGCATTCCCCATCTCTGTATTTGCATAAAGCAACCATAAAAATTGACTTCTAAAAATACTCCACCTTTACCACCTCCCTCCCTAACCACCAAGCTAATTACCACTATCTTTGGCCGATCAATTAAAGATAGCCCGCTCAGCTAACCTCATCACCCCTCCCTAGCTGCCACCATATTTGCTCGACCGAGTTAAGATACCTCGCTCAAACACCCTACCCATCTCTTGTGAACATCCCCTATCGATACACCCAGAAGTTGCATTCCAACATTCCGTGAAAGATCCGCTAACCCAGATAACGTCGTCAACAACTCATATTTTAAACCCTAGAGTGGGGGTTAGTTTTTATATTGGGGTGGAAACGACTTATTCCTTGGGATGGGGGGGGGGGGGGCATTACACTTTTTCGCATGAACCCTCACGCAACTTTCTACAAAAGTTAGTTCGCGACATTAATCGGTGGCATCTCGGGTAGCTAACCATGTTGTTAAAGGGAATAGACTGGTGCGCGCCATCCATGTGAGTGGTTGCGCACGGTCGCCATCTTGCGTGGAGGTATATGGAGGTGGAGGGCGTGAAACCGATTCAAAACCACTGCTCACGGCTTACCACTCAGTTGCACAGTGATTGACCACAGGAGCTATGAATCCCCGCTGTAGCCTCTCGAGTCCTCATCTCCTACCTACAGCGAAAGTAGGGCCACTTCACGGAATATTCTTGCACAAAGCTGTAACAATAACCGTCTGCCAGAGTTCATCTCGCATACACATATGTATGCTATGTCACACTCGACTGACTCACTGATTCGTTGCAGCCCGCTTTGTTGACTGACTGCGCCGTCGTACACGTGTCACTGAACTCCGCTGCTTGCCATTCCTTACATAGTTGGAGGGATATTCTCAGTCTTTCCAGGGGGATTTGACACGAGAATTTGCAGTATCTTTCGGCCTGTCTTGAGAGTCCCACGCCATCTCTTGAGAACCTTTGTGAAGCATATTCACATGCGTACCACCTCCCGTTAGCACCACCTACAAATACCATCCGCCAGCACGCGATTTGCCCACCGCGCTCCGTCGTGCGGTGAGACAACCTGGCGGATGGTATAGTTGAGTGGACGGACGTAAGAATAAATGGTGGATTTGTCACCTTGTAATTATTTTAACTAAAGTATTTGGAAGACTGAAAGTATCTTGGTATTTGATGCCGATGGTGGATTGTGTGTACTGTGCCCGTATGACAAAACTACAACGCCCACATACGCATGGATCAACTTAGCACGAGACTAAAAACATCTCAGGGTCTATCTGGGCAAACAAAAACAAAAGCTAGCTTAACCGATCACGAGACCCACACTTCAGTAAAGATACGAGGTATCACAAGACTATAAATACCGCAGTTTCTTAAAAGTATCCCACTTTATTTCTTTCACAACGCAAATAAACTAAACTATAATTTATCTCCACAGGGTGAGAACCAAATATTTGAAATAAAAACTATCCTGAATAAAAACATTCGGTACCCCTGGGAACATAACTGAATCGGCACATGCTGAAAGGACCTCAGACACAAGAAATGGTAAACTGAGTTAAGCATGAACATTGCTTGATATAGGATAGCCACGGGATTGAACCACACACGTAATATTAGCTAGGGAAATTCTTAACGTACGCTAAAATGTTCCCAGTCCGTTGCTTAGACACACTTTTGTTCATGTTTCTCAAAACTAGGTTGCTTGTACTCAGGCCTTTTAGCATGTGCCTATTCAACTAAACTACACTTATCTCATTCCAAACTGGAATAAAACGAATGACAACCTGATTATATTGAAAACATCACACAAATAAACATTTCGACGATATTCGCATTAAATCTATTTGCATGACAACCAGAAAATGATCACTCCATTCTGTTATGAGCCCATACTCTATTATTTTTAGCCTATTATCATTTTATGAAAAAATAGGCTTATGAGATCACCTTTTGTCTGTGTGTCCGTGTGTGCGTACATGTGATTCGTTTGTATGTCCCCCTAATAACTTCTAAACGGCTGGAGCGATTTCAATGAAACTCGGTAAGATCATAGCACTATTCTGGCCGACCCCGGCCGTGCCCTTCAAATGTTATTGTGTCTTCCCAATCCCACATGGCAGCTGTGCGAAATATGTCACCAGCATTCAGTATCTCCGAAACTATTACAGATATCACCCTGAAATTTTGTACGGTGATAAAGAGCACTACTATAAGTTCACCTATGAGACCTTCAAATACCTGGTAACTACAAAACCAACATGGCTGCCTAGCGAAGTTGAGACTTTTAAATATACTTTTCTCGCGATTTAACCATCCAAACGTAATGAAACTTGGTACAGCATATGTTTATACATATTATAATGCACTGGCGTCTGATTTAATTCAATGGCTTACATAACCTCAAAATGGCGGCTGTGAGAAATATTTCACTGGAATTCTATATCTCCGAAACTATTACAGTTATAACCGTAAAATTTTGTACTGTGACAAAGGGAACTGCTGCAAGTTTCTCTATGTAATTTCAAACACCTGTTAACTACAAAACGAACATGGCGGTCAAGCGAAGTTGAAACATTTTAATAGACTTTTCCCGTGATTTGACCGTCAGCGCAGTGAAATGTGGTACAGTAAATGATTATATATATTATAATGCACTGGCATGTAATTTAGTTCAATTGTTTACATAACCTCAAGATGGAGGCTGTGCGAAATTTTTAAATTGAGTTTCTATTTCTTGTGTCGTAATCATGCGAACGAAGTGAAAGTTTGAATAATGAACCTACGCAATAATTTTCTTTTCATGGTGCTGAACCCATAATTTAAAGGACCTAGGATAAGGCATGGGTCGGGAATCGAACCGACAGAACTCAAGAACGAAAGCGCAAATGCTACGCGTCTAAATCGAAAACTAACAGAATGGGGATGTGTATCACGACTGTAACTATTGCCAGAGTGAATTTGAAAAGTTTCCGTATATTTGTAGCACGGAAATAAGAAAAAAATGTAAAACGCTATTTTATTAACATGGAGAGGAATGAGATTTTATAGACACTGGAAACTGGCAGGATTGACAAGTTCAGTGAAGGAGGCAATTGGGAAAATCCAGTTTTGGAACGGCACGTGCCCAAGGTGACATTGAAGCGTGGCAGAGGAGATATATAAGCGCGTAAATGAAACAGTTTCATCACGTGACCACATATTAACCAATAGCAAAATTATCTATTGGCGGTCCTCAACATTTTAATAATTATTGAAAATAACTTTTAGAAGAGAACATTTGACAGAAATGTATAAAAGACTAAAAATGAAAGCCGATGTAATAAATTATATTTTAAGATTTAATAGGATGCGACCGATATTTATTGATAAAGAAATTTACAAGGTCGAATGCCAGAAACGCCATTTTTAAATTGCTATCAGAGTGGGGACTCGAGCAGGAGAAATCACTCTCGACTGGTTTTCGAAAATGTATAGACGTATAATCTGAAAGCAGCGAAAGTTGACCGAGCAACATAAAGTATAGTTGATGGGAAGGATAGCATTGTCACCTAGTCAAGATGAAGACGAACACCGATGAACGTTAATAAGATGGAAAGCAGAAACTATAATACTACAAAAGCAACTATTACATTGGAAAGTGATATGAAGAAAAGTCCTTGAAATAACGAAGGGAAAAGTAATCTACAGAGTGGATATACTATTGTCAAGCAGTAGCAACGTTTTTCCACAAACTACAAGAGTTGTTAGAAAACTAAGGAAAATTATAGAACCTTACTCAACGAGTATGTTCCTACTGCAACTGAAAATTAAGAAGATGTTATTCGATCTGGGGTCAACGAGGATATTTGACTTGAAACACTACTCGATTGTCATGGAAAGCTACTATATCATGAAGGGGAACTAACTATTTGCAATATGAGGATTCCGGCAGTGACTTAGCTCGCATATCAAGGCTTTGTCGAGGAGGGTGAAAGCTTACCATCATGATTCACCAAATAAACATCATCGCATCTACAACTGCAAGGTATTGCCTTAACATCAGAAGAAATACCTATGAGCTACAACAACAACAACCATTCGACGAAGAACTTCAAGTTTGCTGTTCGCCAGAAGAACGCGCCAATGACGCCCGAGTAAGAAGAATGCAGCGAGATTCGAGCCCTGGTGTGGAGGGAGACGACAGGCGCGAGATCTCGGCTGATGAACGAGCGAGAGGGGGAGTGAGCAGGTGTCGACCAGACAGACCCGCATGCGACCGCAACAAATGCCGCTATGTCAGCTGGTTGGCCTACTTCAGAACGAGGAGACTGCAGCGCGGGAAGGACGAGTCCTATTTGGATTCTGAAAACTGATTCTGGCAGAAGGTAAAAGAGACCCAACGAATATTATCGTAGTTAGAATGCAGTAATGTAGATATCGTTGACCTGACCTAGTTTTTGTGTGGCTAATTTGATAGACTAATTTTTAAGCTATTTAAATGTTTTATTGAGTGTAGAGCCATTCATTTAATCATCGCCCCAGAGGAGTGCGACAGGCTTCGGCAGCCGGCACATTTCATATCCTCGCCGCTAGATGGGGGCTTCATTCATTCCATTCCTGACCCGGTTGGAGACTGGAAGCAGGCTGTGGATTTTCATTTTCATTGAGTGTAGAGCATCGATATTGTCGTTTAATTGTAATCGTAATTGTTTTGATAGCGTCTCCATTAGGATTTTGACGTAATTAAGGATTTGTAGTCGTCATTATTTGTCATTGCGAGTTTATTTGAATTTATTAATATTTGCTAGAATAATTGGAATATTTTAAATGTGCGTAATTTCTGACATCTAACTAAGCAGAATGTCATTGTTAACATGTCTCTGAGATGGAGAATTTCATTGCAAAGATTTATTTGATATCTGAATAGATAAACAAGTTATTGTTTTGTTCTGTTGAGAACAACAATGAACTTGCATTCTTAAACCATACCTTTAGAGAAGGAGACGTTTCATTAAATAATGTGATGTGTTGACACAGATAAAAACGCTATATTACGGTACGGAAAATTACGGAATGTATAATGGAATACTAAGATAAAGGAATTGTTGTAAGGAATGAAATAAATATACAAGATAAAATGTATTAAGACAGGAATACTAGAATGAAATGGAATGTAACGTATTTTTATGTGGTTAAGACGAGAATATACAGACCGTTTTATAATTTTAGAGTGTTCTATGAATATTGGTTCCATAAAATAATAGATGAGTAATGAAATCACACAGTAAAAGGTTATTAAATAATGTTGTGACAGAATTCGCATAAGAAAGGAACAAGAATGAAAATACAAGAGGTTTTTTAAGTAATTGTGAAAGAAATGGAATGTATAAGCGTTTGAAAAATTGTAATTTGAACTCTATTAGCAAAATTACTGAATTTTGTGGATACCTAGAGTATTCAGAGAAATGGGATTATTTATTATTATTGCATGCACTAGAGATGAATATGAAAGCGTAGGTAGTGACGCTGCCTTGTGTTTTGTGGTAATATATTGCTCCTAAGGAAGTTTGAAGTATAAAGCGAATGTATAATGAAGTTCCGACTATGTTGTCGAGGTATAATTTGTGCAAGATGCGATTAATATAAGAAGTCACTATTGACGTAACGTATTGTATTACGTGGAAGTAAGGAACCGTAGATTCGGCTGACATATGTCCGTCCTATTTTATTAAACTTATTTTAATGGATTTGTCTATATAGAGCAGTTTTTAGCTTTCCTGTTTGAAACATTTTGCTCTCTGGAAGTGAATGTTAACCCATGAAATGACACTGAAGTAGAAGTTTTATTATCTTAAATGACAAAAAGATACTGTAACGAGAAAGATCAGTGGGATCGAACTATTATCGCGTAGCTAACGATAAATTTGTAAATATATTGTAAATATATTGTATACATTAATAATAGGAATATTTTTACGGTTAGATAAAATACGTGAAGTTTAAGTTTATATAAATATCAGTGTGTAATGTATCATATAAGGAATGAATGTCAGATGTTTTGCGTGAGAAGGAATTAATGTGTACAACAAGTTCAGTATGAGCCACAAGTGTGACTACATTTTAAAATATTAATTGTTTCTTTTTTTGAAGCGTTGGAGAAATATCTTCTCTATGATATAGTCAGGAAGACTAAGAATTAGTGACAAGAAGCTCACTACGTTTTATTTTAATTTTAAATATACTCATTATTTTTATTCATGGTTGTATGAATGTTGTAACGACTGAATGTAGGTGTGTCAGGACGGAGTGTCCTATATTAATCTTTTTGAATAAATTAGCAGGCGCTGGTTAGTGCTTGTCCGATCTTTTTATAGAACATCTCGACTTTCTGTCTTTAATAATCAGGAAACGAGAGTGCTGCTAGTTAGGTACTGGCGCTCATTGCAAATTCAGTAACCGTTCACCCTCGAGATTCCAAGAATCTCGTCCTACCACATTTTGGATTGTAGGATGTTTTATTATTGTAGCTAAGTAGAAGTACTATCGTGTTTTGATAAATATACCTGTATTCAGAGGTTACTAGCTATCCATCCAGCAAGGATCCGTTGATATTTCTAGCTGGGTATCAACGCCCTGTGCGATCCCTTCCATCCCTTAGGATAACAGGTGGGAGCTGCGTCAACTTCGGGTGCAGCCTATACATATAACAATCCAAAATGGCGAGCATCCGACATATTTTGACGGTTCTCATTATCTACGAATCTTTTACAACAATCAAACTGATATTTTTTATGTTTATAGAAGCTATGCACATAAGTTCACCTATAGGACTTTCAGTAACCTGGTGAGCACAAATCCAACATGGCAGTGACGCGAATTATAAATATTTAAACGGACGTTTCTCGCGATTTAACCATCTGAGTGCAGTGATACGTTGCACGTTACATGCTTATACAAATGTTAATCCAATGGCATCTAATTTACTTCAATTGTTTTCATTACCACAAGATGGCAGCTGTGCGAAATTTTAAAATCTCGTTTTTATTTCGTGTCCTAATCATGCGATTGAAATTTGAATACTACACGTACAAAATAATCTTCATGTAATAGTACATAAATGAAATGCCTACCTGATAACCATCTGAAATATTTCTCAATATCTACGAATCTATCACAACAATCAAACTGAAATTTCGTATGTTGATAGATGCAATTAACGTGAGTAGGATGTATGAAGATAGGCTGTATAGTTCTTCACGGAACAACTTGTATATATTTCCTGTCACATTTCAGGATGTACAGAAAATTAATAGTCCACCGGTAAACTATTTACATCTTTTTTGAACATTTCCAAAATTCATCCAAAATCTTTAATTTAATCGTCCTTAAGATTTTATGAGTCTGAATTGATTTAACATCATCATCATCTTCATCATCATCATCATCATCTTCATCATCTTCATTTCCCCTTTTCCAGTTGACACTGGGTGGGGGAAAATATGGTTCCTCTCCACTTTGTTCTGTCGTTCCGCCATTGCTCTTCCGACACGGTGTTCCAATCCAGGTTCCATTTTCTAATGCTATACTTCACCGAGTTCATCTAACGCATTCTTGGTCTTCCTCGTCCTCTCTTCCCTGTCAACCGTCGTTCCAGTGCTCGTCTTGGTAACCTTATTTCATTCATCCGTTTGACATGTCCAAACCAACTCAATCTGTTTTGCTCCAGTTTGTCATTTAGTTTCTGCACTCCCAATTCTTTCCGTATATCTTCATTTTTCACTCTGTCTCTCCTCGTTTTCTGGACCATACTTCTCAGAAATCTCATCTCAGCTGCCTGTTTTCTGCTCTCATCCCTCTTAGTCATTGTCCAAGTTTCTGCAGCAGATGTCATTATAGGAACATAATATGATTTATGCTTGTTCCATACTAGTCCCCGTACCTGTTGGTAGAAAGCACTCCCGAGTTGTATTCTTCTGCTAATTTCCAAATCTAGTCTTCCATCTTCAGTCAGTTCACGTCCCAAGTATTTGAAGTGTTTCACTACTTCCAATTCCTTATCTCCGACTTTGATTCCTCCTTCTTCTTCTTTCTGACCTCTAGTCATCACCACTGGTTTACTCTTCTCCACATTTATCTCCAATGTCCATTGCTCAATATTTTCATTTATCACGTCTAACTGTTCTTTTACCTTCATCTCATCCTCGCCCCAGATCACAACATCGTCTGCTAACATCATTACCTTCATCTTTGCCCTACTATAGTCTTTCATTGCTGCCTTCATGACGTCATCTATCACCATTAAGGACAATAATGGTGACAACACACTTCCTTGCTTTAGTCCATTGGCTATTTTAAACCATTACGATGTCCCGACTCTAGTCTACACACTGCTGTAGCACTCCATGCACATTCCTTTTATCATGTCTCTCAGTTCCTTGCCTATCCCCCTATTTGTTAAGCTTTCCCAAACTTTTGTTCTAGCGATGCTATCATAGGCCTTTTCTAGATCAATAAGAGTCATTACCATATCCTTCCCAAATTCCCAACTCTTTTCAATGTTCTGTCTCAGAATGAAAATGGTTTCCACTGTTGACCTGCCCCCTCTAAATCAAAACTGCTCCTCCTCTATTTGGCTTTCTACCTTTACTCTAATTCTTTTTTCTAGGATTCTTTCCATTACTTTGGCAACATGCGAGATGATGATGATACCTCGGTAGTTACCACACACCTGCCTGTCTCCTTTCTTGAATATTGGCAATATTATTACCTTTCTGCAGTCTTCAGGAACTTTCTTCTCTCTCCACACACTCCTGAAAAGTCAATGTCCACTGCAGTCCCACTGGTCCTGCCGCCTTGATCATTTCTATTGCCACTTCTTCGATTCCCACAGCTTTCCCCATCTTCATTTTCCTAACTGCCCATTCCACTTCTGCCATAGTAATGTCTGGTTTTTCTTCCATTTCTTCCTCCACCGTTTTGGGTGTTTGCGTAACTTCTCCGCATGCCTGGCGTCTCACCTTCAACAGGTCGCTGAAATACTCTTTCCATCTGTCATTTATCTCTTCTGGTTTTGTCAATATTTCACCTTCTTTGTTTTTCACGAACCCAGTGTTCACCTTTTCATTCCTTCTACTTTTTATAATTCCAAATGGCATTTTCCCCACAATTTAAATTCTCCCTTATTTCCTGGGTGAATTCTTCCCAGCTTTTCTTCTTTTCCTCTGCAATTACATTCTTGCAATCTCTGTTTGCTTCTATATATTTTTCTCTACTTTCTTCAGTCTTTTTTGTTTTCCATTCCTTCCAAGTTTTCTTCTTCTCCCTTACCTTTTCTTTCACTCTATCATTCCACCATTTTGTCGCCTTTTCCCGTGCATTTCCTGATGTTCTACCACATGTTTTCTCGGCACTGTTTACAAATGTACTCTTGAACTGTTTCCATTTTTGTTCCACATGGGTAATATCCGTCCTTAGTATCTGTTCTTGCAATTCTTTCTGAAACTCTTCTGCAACCTCATTTTCCTTTATCCTCCAGACCTTAATCTTTCTTTCTCTTTTTTCTTGTAATCTCATAATTTTTCCTACTTTTAATTTTGCTACCACTGCCCTATGGTCTCCTCCTAAGGCTTCGTCTGGCAGAGCTGTGACATCCATTAGCTCTTTCCGATGTCCTTTTTCGACTAATGCATAGTCTTTCAGAGTTTTCGTTCTTCTATCTCTCCATTCATACCTCGTTATCTTCTGACAATTTTTCTTTCTGAACCATGTATTCCCTGTAATTAATTGGTTCCGCTGACAGAAGTCCATTAAGAAATCCCCTTCTGGATTCTTACTACCATAACCATATGGTGCCAAAATCTACTCTATTCCTTGTCTGTCTCTTCCCACTTGAGCCTTCAAATCTCCCATTACCATTATTTCCTTATCCTCTATATATTTTTCCACAACTTCTAGGAATTCTTCTAAGTTCTATTCTCTATTCCCCGTTTGTGGAGCATATACTTGAACCAGATCTTTTGTCCCTGTCTGGAACTGTATCTTCCCTATGATCATCCTGTCACGTAACATTTTCACCACCTCCACATACTCTAGGACATCCTTTCTGAAAATCTTTCCTACTCCATTTCTTGCCCCCTGTCCTCCACTGTAAAATAGCCTGTATCATTCCTTCAGTTGTCTTTCCCCTTTTACTCTCCATTTCGTTTCACTGAGACCGAAGATGGCTATATCTTTCTCCTTCATGAAGTCCACTAACTCCTCAGTCTTGTCCGTCAGGGTTAAGATGTTGACTGTCCCTATTTAGCCCAGTCACTTAAGCAAAGAAAAAGGGGTCAACCACTCCATGAAGGTGGTGGTGACGTGTCCGGCAAGTGTGGTGGAGGACTGTGGTGATACAGGAGCCATATAGAGGTGGCTGTGGGGGGGCTATAACCCGGGACCAAGGCTGTAGTGGTGACGTGTCCAGCAAGCGTGGTGGAGGACTGTGGTGGTACAGGAGCCATACCGAGGTGGCTGTGGGGGTCTATAACCCTGGACCAAGGCTGTAGTGGTGACGTGTCCGGCAAGTGTGGTGGAGGACTGTGGTTGTACAGGAGCCATACCGAGGTGGCTGTGGGGGTCTATAACCCGGGACCAAGGCTGTAGAGGTGACGTGTCCGGCAAGTGTGGTGGAGGACAGTGGTGGTACGGGAACCATACCGAGGTGGCTGTGGAGGTCTATAACCCGGGACCAAAGCTGTAGCTGTGATGTGTCCGGCAAGTGTGGTGGAGGAGTGTGGTGGTACAGGAGCCATACCGAGGTGGCTCTGGGGTCTATAACCCGGGACCAAGGCTGTAGTGGTGACGTGTCCAGCAAGTGTGGTGGAGGACTGTGATGGTACAGGAGCCATTCCGAGGTGGTTGTGGGGGTCTATAACCCTGGACCAAGGCTGTAGTGGTGACGTGTCCGGCAAGTGTGGTGGAGGACAGTGGTGGTACGGGAACCATACCGAGGTGGCTGTGGAGGTCTATAACCCGGGACCAAAGCTGTAGCGGTGACGTGTCCAGCAACTGTGGTGGAGGACTGTAGTGGTACAGGAGCCATGCCGAGGTGGCTCTGGGGTCTATAACTCGGGACCAAGGCTGTAGTGGTGACGTGTCCAGCAAGTATGGTGGAGGACTGTAGTGGTACAGGAGCCATGCCGAGGTGGCTGTGGGGTCTATAACCCGGGACCAAGGCTGTAGTGTTGACGTGTGTAGCACGTGTGGTGGTACAGGAGCCATACCGAGGTGGCTGTGGGGGTCTATAACCCGGGACCAAGGCTGTAGTGGTGACGTGTCCAGCAAGTGTGGTGGAGGACTGTGATGGTACAGGAGCCATTCCGAGGTTGTTGTGGGGGTCTATAACCCGGGACCAAGGCTGTAGTGGTGACGTGTCCGGCAAGTGTGGTGGAGGACTGTGATGGTACAGGAGCCATGCCGAGGTGGTTGTGGGGGTCTATAACCCGGGACCAAGGTTGTGGTGGTGACGTGTTAGGCTGAGGACTGCGATTGTAGCGGTGGTGCTGTACTGCAGTCGTGAACTTAAACCTGGGTTGCGGCAGCGCTGAGCGGTGTCGTGGTTGTTGAGACCCAGTCCAAGAAGACGCGCAAACTGAAGGGCAGAGGATCTGGAACTTACCTGGGTTGTGCCAGCAGGTAAGACGCAGGTTTGCTTAGGGAGGAGTCCAGGAGACCGCCACAGAGCGGTAGCTGGCTCTGGTGAAAACTTGCAGAGATGATAACTAGCAGGATAGCTTAGGGGTCCGGGAGACCGCCACAGAGTGGTAGCTTACTCCGGTGAAAACTTGTAGAGCTGGCAGAACGCAAAAACTTACCGCTCTGTCGCATAATGATTGACCACTAGAGCCACGGAACCCCGCTGTGGTTGCCTCTTGTGTCCTCTTATCCTATCCACGCCTCGACCTTCTGCACCTCACGGAATATTCCTGCACAGAGATGAAACATTAGCAGTCTGTCGGTTGTCTTCTCGCTTAAAAGTATGTGTACTTAACTGCTGTGTAACAATCGACTGTCTCGCTGATTCGCTTTAGCCCACATTGTTGACTGACTGTACCGTCGTACACGCATCACTGAACTTTGCTGATTGTAATAAATATGCCACCTCAGGGTAGCAGGGCGATGTACTCGGTCACACTAAGTGCAGTACACGGACTTCACTAATATACACTTATTTATTAATAACTAACACTAGATACATAACACGATGACAGTTCAAATACAAATATCATGACATCACAAATATATAATAATAATAATTATTCTCCACTTACAAATTCTTCTTTTCAGGCTGTTCTCTGGCAATCAAAACTATCAATACTTGTTTGTCAACATGTAAGCAAGATTCCACCACCTGCATCTCCTGTACAGTGTCCACAACAACTTTCATGAAGAAAGCGCCCCCCCCCCCCCCCCACAATATTTAATATCCTTCTGCTCCTTTCTTTTCTTCTTGCGTTTTCTTACACGTCTCTTTCTACATCAGCATACCTGTAGACATAAAATCTATGTATCCAAAACATAACATTGCCATACCTCAGACCATAACATACTCTTGAATAAAACATGACATCACCATAGAAACAAAGCCACCTGTCACCCACTGCTGGACCACCACAAAACACTACACTCTCTGTGGTGCTCCATCAATAGGTGGCCATGGTAGGTAACCTTATTTACCCACATCACACACCATGGCGCTAATACATACTTACCGAAACCCAAGGGTGGGCTATGTAACCAAAAGTTTCGGTTACAGTGTACTTAACTGCTGTGTCACACTGACTGTCTCGCTGATTTGCTTTAGCCCACTTTGTTGACTGACTGTACACGCATCACTGAACATTGCTGGGAGGCGTCCTTACATATTTGGAGGGATAGTCTCGACCTTTCCAGGTGGATTTTAAATTCTAGACCTTACGAGACGTAGCATTAGCTTTTGGGACTTTCTTGAGATTCTCTCGGCATCTCTTGGGACTCCTCGGAGCTTCTTCTCACGAGTACCTCCTCCCGTTAGAACCAGCTATGTATGTCGTCCACCGCGCTCTGTCACGTGTTGAGGCAAACTAATAGATTTAAGTCTTTAGGGGACGGAAGTAAGACAAAATGGTGGGTTTGCCACCATATAATATAATTATTTTGACTAAATAATTTGGAAGACTAAGAGTATCTTAATAATTCATACAGAAGCTTTGCAGATACTTCAGGTAATGTTATATGGTTCATTGTTCATTCAGCTATGCGGCAGCGTCCATGTAAATCTGTTCGTAATACATTTTTACTAACATTGTGGAGTGTGTGTAGTAATAGTTGAAACTTGATATGATGAGTAATTGATTGGTTTATATTACTTCTTTGTGAAGGGGCGTAGCAGTACGGACCTAGTCATGCTTTGCTGGTCCCATAAATGGTGAGGACATCTACCATAACAATAATAAATAATGCCCCCAATTAACACCCCTTGGTTTTCTTTTACTTACCTGTGCCACATTTTGTCCCCCACTGCCCTATGGCAACGGGAAACTGCTGCCATAATTTTCTCCCCGAGGTAATGCACCTGTCTATGCATAATTCTACGTAATGTTACCCTTCCCTTTTGTGAAATTTCAATCAGGCTGTAAATCTCTCCCACTTTCTGATCTCCAGCCGAGGGCTACTCGAGAGGGGTTAACATCACAAAGGTGACAAATGGGATGGCTGGCATTCTACTGGTTGAAACATGGATATTAGAAGTGTGATTATCCAGAGGAAGGTTTAGGAACATGGAATGGGAAATAGGTTGGAGTTGGATTTGTGTTGGATTAGTGACGTATTGTGCCCATTTAGCAAGAAATATGCCAATCACAGTATACCAGCGTAGCTCAATTCGGGATTTCGGGGCAGCGGTAAGTTCCCCCACTCTGTGACTCACATATTTTGGATTAATTAGAGGATACACTTGCAAAAATAACAACAAAATCAACTCCTATTTAAACACATTTAATTAATAAAATTAATGGCGCTACAAACATTTTAACAATTTAATTACTGACCCAAATATCAACTGCTTGTTCCAAATGAACAAGGGATCACAAAATAAAATAAACAAATATTGTATTCAAAACCTGTGGTTTCCACATAAACCAACAATTCTTACCTAGTCTCACTTCCATAAAGCACTAACATAAAGTTTACATAACTCCGAGCTCTTTGGCTCCATGCATTTACATTATTACGGTGTCATTCTTGTACACCTCAAACACTGTCTTTTATTATTTTCTTATTTCTCAAGAACAAATATATAATTATATTTAAAATCTATGTTAATTATCTAATTCAATATTTTGGGCATGTCCACACATTCAGTTGTTATCATCTCTCTTTATTTCACAAATATATTAAGGTAATCAGAAAAATCAATTGTGTACTCCAGAGCGTGAAGGTACTTGACACAGTCAAAAAACTATAGTTACTCCCGAACTCAGTTGCCTTCAATCAACTCGTGGAATCCCACGTCCATACATTATTACCATAGGGATTGTTATTTATCTCTTATGTCTTAATAGACCATTATCATATAAGAAACTACGATCTGAACCGGCAAACGAAATATCCATCTTTAAGGACCTCGGTTCAACGCCCGGGTCGTTAACAACTTTAAACACTCCTGGTGTATTCATTTCTCTTTACAACAGCTTACGAGACGGTCTCCGTTCCCCCTCGCTTTAAAAGAGCTAGACTCTACTACTTGGGGTGCGATTTATGACACGTTAGGGTGGCGGCGACATCCTGTCTGACCCAACGTTATTAGCTTATTTTCAAGGCTTTCAAAACAAACCTTCCCATTATATCCAGTTCTGGGGAGACCGGGCTTTATTATACCGTATACATTCAAACAACTATTCTTTGGTTCAAAGACCATTTTCATATCCTTGGCATTTATTAATTATGAGAGGGTCCTCATTGATTGGGAAGATTAATACACATACGACGACGGAGAATTTCAGGGGCTTTTATCATAAGAAGATCCTGCATTCGAATCTCTTCAGGTGCCTCGGGAACCAATCCCGTACAAAATGCGATTTAGAGTCGGCCGTGGCCCATATGACATACGCTCAATAATACCATATATTAGCTCCCTTTTTAAATACATACACAATGCCTCGTGATACTAATGTCACAAATAGAGGACTTACACAATTATCAATTCACTGCAATCAACTACCCTCCATAAGTAATGTACCAAGTATTTAACCACTACGCGTTCCTAGCGTGACACTTTAATATTATATTTGCGCTCATTATGCGCTATGCATTATTTTAAGCCGAAAATGTCTTCCCAAGAACTGATAAAATCTCTTTAGTAACAATTCATATTATTTTAATTCACATATTAATCTTTCCGTTGTCGATAAATCGCTCCCTGTTTTAAAATATTCCATTGAACCTCATCTCTTACACATACGTTAAGGCTTAACGTTCTTATGTTCATATCAATTTATTTGATTTTTATTTAACATTTCCATATTTAATTATTATTATTATCTTTATTCTTTATACAAGCTCAAAAGCTATTTCTTTCATATCTCAACTTTACTTTATTTCAATGTCTTTCATGATAATTAATGATATTTCGCTTGCTCTTATGACATTTGTTAAATACATTAACCCTTTATTCACATATTTCCTCTACGGGATTTATTCTTTACATAATTATTCATAATTTCTCCATTTATTTTATTATTATTGTTCAGACCGTGTTCTTGATTATTCAGTATTTTATTTATTTAAACACATCCCTTTTACTCAAAAACTCCGGTGGGTTTGTACACAATCAATTTCTGACACCAAAATAAAAATGAATTTAGTACTCACATATTTTCCAGATCATCCCCTGATCTTAAATCTGGTGCGGTGTTTCATTTTTGGGCCCACTTTGAACTTTTTACACCATATTAAAGGTATTCATCTTACGTAAAAACACTTTTTGACATATATCTAAAACACTTAATATTGACGACATTTTTATATACTGACGTGTCCCTTTTGAACACATAATAAACACTAAAAATATTATTTAACACACAATCTTGATTATTTTACACTTCGCAATTACTCGATCACTAGGCCGTATTTCTGAGCCTATCACACGTGATCTTCTTAAATTCCCGTTTCCAAGGGTGAAATTTATCCGATGTCGGCTTCCTATCTTGTAGAATGCGAAAGTCCCGAAACATCTACTATCCCCTGGAGTCCAATTCTGCTATTCCTATCCTGGATAACCGGCTATTTATCTAGCTTGAACGGCTTCTTTGTAGATCTGTCTATCGATCCTAACGAAAGTCTATATGGATCGAGGTCTCCTCTAAGACCTATAGATTTAGTTTATAGCAGCTAGCACTTCTCGATTCTAGTACTATTAGAATTGTTCGCCTGCTTTCTGGAGCTAATGTTTATAGTCTCCTATCTTCTTTATTTGGACTGTTTTAACACTCCTACGTTCGAACCTTATTCTGTTCTTCCCTTTTAGGTTGCTTCAATTTAAATAACAGTTTATCTGTCTGGTACGATTCTTCCGTACGTTATGATCTATTCGTTCGTACATTTAACGACCTATCGCCTTTAAGTCCGACGTTCGCAGCCTGCTCTGACTATATCTTGCGAATTTTCACTTTAACTTGTATACAGTCGGGCCTAAATCCTATAATTAGGATTTTCCTAATACTTCACTACGGCGATACTTTAAAATTTCGTCTTGACTGCTCCTTATGGAGGCAAGCAAGTCGTTACTACTGTGACGCCTGTGGCTATCGGATCTTACTTCTGCGGTGTAAAACAGCGTTTCTCCCCTCAAGGAGTACTGGTAGCTGTTATCGATGTAACGCAGAGTTACGTCCCCTCACGGACTGTCGGAATGACTACTTCTACGTCGTGGTGCAGCACTTCCCCTCACGGAATGCTCGTAGGACTGCATATGCTGATATAGCTTCACGTCCTCCTGGACGGATTCGTGATGCGTGATGCGTGGCGATACCCCTTGGGCTGTTCAAGACTGCATTCGGTGCTTATACTTGTTGCGCAGTATGACCTCCCCTGAGGTTCATACGTTTGAAGACTTTGATGCAGCACCTCCGGTCACGGAGTGCTCGTTGTAACTGCATGTGCGGTGCGACACAGTGACGCCCCCTCAGGCTGTCTGAATACTGCATTCAATGTGATGTGATGCAGCACCTCCCTCACGGAGTCTGTCGTGAACTGCATGATTGGCTTGGAAACGCCCGAAGCTTTATACTGTTTTACTACAAAAAAATAAGACTCTAGCCTTTTCTGTGGTCAACTTCTAAAATAATGGTGCCACAAATATAAAAATTATACCTTCCGAAAGCTCGTCTTCTCAATGTCAAATGATCTTATTGCACCTAAGAATCGATCGTGCAATTCGGAGATATTAATTAATTTCTCGTCCTCAATTGTGTGGGTGTTGCATTCCTTTTGCTCTCTCCCCTCCACAGAGGCTTAGCTAATTCCCCAATGACGTCGTCTTACGTCGGCAGTTTATTTCTGCACAATTATTACATGGTTTCTCTATACTGAAAAATCTCTCATTCAAAATGATTCACTGTACTGTGGTTGTTTACTCATTATTATGCTCGTAAACGTGTTAATTTTAATTATTCCTCTTCTGGCGCATATGCGGCGTTGTCAAATTCCAGCAACGTCAGCTCGAATTCCGATTCAGGCTTCTCTGTCTAACACGGTGGAAAGTTCCACTCAGTTATTAATACTCGTGACCAGCCCTCTCTGAAATGTCGAGTGGGGTGATCTCATCTAAGGAACATCTGTCCCTAGTCGCTTGCACAATGTTAAGCTATATTCCTGGCTTAAAATCTCTCTCCGTTCCTTTAAGAAACTATACGTTTCTTTCATTTCTTCCTTAAGGACATGGGTTCGACCGTCATGGACCCTATGGCCCATGGGTTCATCTCTCCCCTCCTTAGGTAAATAAATTTTCGAAAATTTTGAGGAAATTTATTTCAATTTTATTTGTATTACTCTATTCGTCGAATCCATCATAACGTCATCCGTATTTACTGTTGTTTTATTTTCTTAAGGTTCCTTCCACTAATTGTGTAGGTTGGGTATGCTCAATCTTTACCCTTTCTTTCTCATTTATTACATTAAAATTTTCCTTTTCAATAAAATCAATTACTTCTTTTAAAGTTCCTTTCCTTTCTGGTCTGTGTTTAGGTTGGGTCTTCAAGAGTTCCCATTCATTCATTTATTCCCTAGTGGACGTCTCCACTCAGGCCATAAATCTCTTGTCACGTTCGATGTTTACAACTCTCTACCCTCGTCTGGCGCATGCTTCTCCAAACTCGAGTCAACAGTTGGTTTCCTTTCTTCTTTTCTCAAGTCAGACTTCAAGTCGGTCTGTTCTTTATTCATTATATTTTCTTCAACTTAATGACTTTACGTTAATTATCTTGCGGGTGCAATTAGCTTTACCCGTAACTTAATTCATTACAGTTATCAGACTTCAAGTCTGTTACACTTCATTTAAAATTTTTAAGAGCTCAGTCTGACTTCACCTGACTCTTTCTGGTTCTCTTCCCTATTCCTCATCTCTCTTTGAGATGGTATTTCAGCAAATATTATACTTATTTCTCATATTCTTTGATGGTTGCAAATATCTTTACCCGTTTGTTCCAATGGGATAATTCTCTTCTTATCCTTTATGTCTCCATCTTACGTCTCCCGTTATTATCATTTCTCCTTGTTCTTCTTCCCCATCCTCTTCTTCTTCTTCTTCTTCAGGGTCTTCCTCGAGCATATCTTCCATTTCCATAACTTCTTCCCCTCCTGCTCTTAAATCTTCTATCATTTCATTTTCCCATTTTATCAGCAATTCTTGCGCTCGTATATTCACATCCCCTCCTTGTTCGTGAATACTTTCAACCGTTTCTACCACCTTCGTTTCTATCAACTGGCGAACAGTTATGGGTAAATGTTTTAATATGCTTAAACAATGCAACAAAACATTTTCATTTCCCATACACCTTTCAATGGCTTTCTGATAATAAATGATGGAGTTTGTCAATTCCATACTTTCGTATCCTATCATTTCTTGTTCTTCTTCTTCTTCTTCACTCTCATTCTCATCTATTTCTATTTCATCGACTTCTTTCTCTTCACCTTTGAATTCTTCTTCAATTTCATTCTCTTCTATTTCCATAGTATCTCTTTCCGTTTCTTCACTTTCGCATTCTTCTTTATCACTTTGGTCTTCCATTACCATTTCCTTCCAAAGTTTTATCAAGGCTCGGGATACATCTCCTACCAAACCGTTTCTTTTTCTCATACCATTTACAACCTTGCCAATTCCAGTCTTCTCCAGATGTTGAACGTTTATTGGTAAGTTATACAATTGTTTTAAACAATGCATCGTTCTTTCTTCATTCCCTTCACATCTTTCTATAGCTCTAATATAATGCTCTATTTTCTTTATGACCTCAGCATCTTCCTGACTCTCTTCATCCCTTACTCTTCTTTCCTTACATTCCATATTCTCTCGTTTCCTTATTTCTATATAAGTTTTATTCCTTCTTTTCCACACTCTGTATCTCTTTTGCTTTATAAACCATCTCCGTCTTCCCTTCATCCTTGTCCATAAACGTGCTCTTCTTTTATCTCCCTTCTTCCATTTTTCCTTTCTTTCATTCCTTTTCTTCCTACGGAGTTTCCAGCTGACATATGCCTGGGCCTCCTCTGTCTCCAAGACATCGTTGGTTATTTCATCTCCTTTCCTTGTTTCCAGGGGGTATCCATTTCCTGGTACACCAACTATCAATGGCGGTTTTCTTCCCTTTGGCTCTTCTTCAGAGACGTCTCCTCTCATTTTTTCATTGCTCCCAACAATCTCATCTTTTTCTTTTAGGGTTTCTTGGCTCTTATTAGCACTTTCCCTTTCTCTGTTCTTTTGTTGCCAGTTCTGGTATTTAATCAACAATTCAAGGATCTGAGCTTTCAATTTTGGTCCTTCTAATGCCGTTTTATCTTCTTGATCCTCCTGAATGTCTTCTAGGTTTTCTTTTTCTATTTCCTTCTTTTCTTCGGAGTTTTCTTTTTCAATTCCTGTGAATTCTTGAACCTCTGTTTCCATCGATGCTTCGTTGAAATTTTCTATATTTATTTCATTTAATTTCTCTATTTCTTCTGGAATTATCATTTCCGTTTCTTCAACTATCAATTCCTTTAGCATCTCCAGTTCCGAGATTACTTCTCGTTCTTCCAGCTCGACCTTTTCATAAAAATGAGTCTCTTCAATTTGGAGCTCATTTTCATTTTGGCTATCCTCCTGTTCTGGAGTTACGATCTCTTCCTGAATTTCCATTGGTTTCTCTGGAAGGATTTCCAAGTTTTCTTCAGTTTCCACTAGAGTCCTCATAATTTCTATTTCTTGTTTTTCTTCTTTAATCTCAACTTTGGGCTCCTCTGGCACCGTTACTTCTTCTTTTTCTTCAATTTCGGCTTGTTTTTCAACTTGGGCAGCTATTTCATTTGCCTGACGATTTTGCTCCAACATGTATTCCTCATATCTCTTCTGAGCATCCTCTAATATCTCTTGATATTCTGGAATTTTGACCTGTCTTACTTCAGCTAACTCCTGAACGCTGATTATATCTTGTTCATCATACATGCTCATACTGAAACGGTACAGCTTATTCTTCTCCTTCCTTATCCAATCATTCTGTTCCTCAACATACTTTTTTCGGTCGCGCTCTTTGTAAGGGATCTTCCACCATATCTCATCCCATGCATCTCATTTTCCATAATTTATTCCCTATTTCACTTACTTCATCAACAAATGTAACTATCTGTTCCCACGGAGCTAATTTTATTTTTCCTTCCTTCTCCATACGTTTCGCAAATTCCCTCTTCGTTTCTCTTAACGACCATTTAACATTAGGAATTTCTTTGCACAATTCCTCTAATTCCTTTTTGGGTATCCTAAACCAATTTTTAGTTGCCCTCTTACGAAGTTTGTCTATCTCCTCCATTCTTTCAGAGATCCTATCTCTTTGTTCCTCTATTCCTTCCTTTATTCTTAATTCACGACCCTTTAAGTTCCAAAGTTCATTCTTTACCCTATAATGCTCGTCTCGTATTGCTACAATTATATCCAAGAATTCTTTTATTTCATCCCATTTCGCCATTTCTACCTTTTCCTGATCCTGAACGTCAGTACTATCGTTCTTTTCCCCTTCGTTTTCGGAGCCTACCTGGACCGACATTACTACATGAGACTTTGTATTATCCTTATTCTTATCAATATCCATTACATTTTCCCTTGGAATTGGTTTACAAATTTCCTTTTCCTTTCCGAGCTCTAAAGGCTCAACATTTACCCTTTTGTCTGCAGACATGTTACCATCTCTTCGTGTAACTATGTCTCCAGGTGCACGCATGCTTTCTACAGAAACATTTATCATTTCTTTGGTTGGGTACTCTTTCTCACCTGTAGTTTTACCTTTCCCTGGGCTCTCGGCCCTTACATTCTCAGAGAGCCTCCGCCTCTCTTCACTTAACAACATCATATTAAAATACAGTGGGCCTCTAATGCCACCACACTAGTACATGTTTGAGAGATGATACTCTGAATCCGTGTGTCCCAATTTCTTTAAAAATATTACTTTGGTACGGGTATTCACTTACAACGTACCCTTTTGATAATCTATTCAATTTCATAAAACCTTTATGGAAGTATTTAAAATTCAAAATTTCGAAAAACCATTTTTTTTTTCAAAAAATGAAAATTTAGATTTTTCGAGAAAACTCGGGTTTTCCCTAGGAATACTCAGCCCCACGTTGGGCGCCATGTTTACTTTTGCTAGGGGGGTTCATAATATAATATTCAGGGCTGCTCGGTATGAGTTTCCAGGGACCCATGCGGTCAGTTAATATTTTACGTTGTAGCTTTTCCTATCATTACTTTATTTTTACATGATATGACCGACTTAAGTGTTCCTCTAGTTATTAATCCAGCACATTATTTATATATCCCCCTGTGCCCATTTAGCAAGAAATATGCCAATCACAGTATACCAGCGTAGCTCAATTCGGGATTTCGGGGCAGCGGTAAGTTCCCCCACTCTGTGACTCACATATTTTGGATTAATTAGGGGATACACTTGCAAAAATAACAACAAAATCAACTCCTATTTAAACACATTTAATTAATAAAATTAATGGCGCTACAAACATTTTAACAATTTAATTACTGACCCAAATATCAACTGCTTGTTCCAAATGAACAAGGGATCACAAAATAAAATAAACAAATATTGTATTCAAAACCTGTGGTTTCCACATAAACCAACAATTCTTACCTAGTCTCACTTCCATAAAGCACTAACATAAAGTTTACATAACTCCGAGCTCTTTGGCTCCATGCATTTACATTATTACGGTGTCATTCTTGTACACCTCAAACACTGTCTTTTATTATTTTCTTATTTCTCAAGAACAAATATATAATTATATTTAAAATCTATGTTAATTATCTAATTCAATATTTTGGGCATGTCCACACATTCAGTTGTTATCATCTCTCTTTATTTCACAAATATATTAAGGTAATCAGAAAAATCAATTGTGTACTCCAGAGCGTGAAGGTACTTGACACAGTCAAAAAACTATAGTTACTCCCGAACTCAGTTGCCTTCAATCAACTCGTGGAATCCCACGTCCATACATTATTACCATAGGGATTGTTATTTATCTCTTATGTCTTAATAGACCATTATCATATAAGAAACTACGATCTGAACCGGCAAACGAAATATCCATCTTTAGGACCTCGGTTCAACGCCCGGGTCGTTAACAACTTTAAACACTCCTGGTGTATTCATTTCTCTTTACAACAGCTTACGAGACGGTCTCTGTTCCCCCTCGCTTTAAAAGAGCTAGACTCTACTACTTGGGGTGCGATTTATGACACGTTAGGGTGGCGGCGACATCCTGTCTGACCCAACGTTATTAGCTTATTTTCAAGGCTTTCAAAACAAACCTTCCCATTATATCCAGTTCTGGGGAGACCGGGCTTTATTATACCGTATACATTCAAACAACTATTCTTTGGTTCAAAGACCATTTTCATATCCTTGGCATTTATTAATTATGAGAGGGTCCTCATTGATTGGGAAGATTAATACACATACGACGACGGAGAATTTCAGGGGCTTTTATCATAAGAAGATCCTGCATTCGAATCTCTTCAGGTGCCTCGGGAACCAATCCCGTACAGAGGACTTATACAAAATGCGATTTAGAGTCGGCCGTGGCCCATATGACATACGCTCAATAATACCATATATTAGCTCCCTTTTTAAATACATACACAATGCCTCGTGATACTAATGTCACAAATAGAGGACTTACACAATTATCAATTCACTGCAATCAACTACCCTCCATAAGTAATGTACCAAGTATTTAACCACTACGCGTTCCTAGCGTGACACTTTAATATTATATTTGCGCTCATTATGCGCTATGCATTATTTTAAGCCGAAAATGTCTTCCCAAGAACTGATAAAATCTCTTTAGTAACAATTCATATTATTTTAATTCACATATTAATCTTTCCGTTGTCGATAAATCGCTCCCCGTTTTAAAATATTCCATTGAACCTCATCTCTTACACATACGTTAAGGCTTAACGTTCTTATGTTCATATCAATTTATTTGATTTTTATTTAACATTTCCATATTTAATTATTATTATTATCTTTATTCTTTATACAAGCTCAAAAGCTATTTCTTTCATATCTCAACTTTACTTTATTTCAATGTCTTTCATGATAATTAATGATATTTCGCTTGCTCTTATGACATTTGTTAAATACATTAACCCTTTATTCACATATTTCCTCTACGGGATTTATTCTTTACATAATTATTCATAATTTCTCCATTTATTTTATTATTATTGTTCAGACCGTGTTCTTGATTATTCAGTATTTTATTTATTTAAACACATCCCTTTTACTCAAAAACTCCGGTGGGTTTGTACACAATCAATTTCTGACACCAAAATAAAAATGAATTTAGTACTCACATATTTTCCAGATCATCCCCTGATCTTAAATCTGGTGCGGTGTTTCATTTTTGGGCCCACTTTGAACTTTTTACACCATATTAAAGGTATTCATCTTACGTAAAAACACTTTTTGACATATATCTAAAACACTTAATATTGACGACATTTTTATATACTGACGTGTCCCTTTTGAACACATAATAAACACTAAACATATTATTTAACACACAATCTTGATTATTTTACACTTCGCAATTACTCGATCACTAGGCCGTATTTCTGAGCCTATCACACGTGATCTTCTTAAATTCCCGTTTCCAAGGGTGAAATTTATCCGATGTCGGCTTCCTATCTTGTAGAATGCGAAAGTCCCGAAACATCTACTATCCCCTGGAGTCCAATTCTGCTATTCCTATCCTGGATAACCGGCTATTTATCTAGCTTGAACGGCTTCTTTGTAGATCTGTCTATCGATCCTAACGAAAGTCTATATGGATCGAGGTCTCCTCTAAGACCTATAGATTTAGTTTATAGCAGCTAGCACTTCTCGATTCTAGTACTATTAGAATTGTTCGCCTGCTTTCTGGAGCTAATGTTTATAGTCTCCTATCTTCTTTATTTGGACTGTTTTAACACTCCTACGTTCGAACCTTATTCTGTTCTTCCCTTTTAGGTTGCTTCAATTTAAATAACAGTTTATCTGTCTGGTACGATTCTTCCGTACGTTATGATCTATTCGTTCGTACATTTAACGACCTATCGCCTTTAAGTCCGACGTTCGCAGCCTGCTCTGACTATATCTTGCGAATTTTCACTTTAACTTGTATACAGTCGGGCCTAAATCCTATAATTAGGATTTTCCTAATACTTCACTACGGCGATACTTTAAAATTTCGTCTTGACTGCTCCTTATGGAGGCAAGCAAGTCGTTACTACTGTGACGCCTGTGGCTATCGGATCTTACTTCTGCGGTGTAAAACAGCGTTTCTCCCCTCAAGGAGTACTGGTAGCTGTTATCGATGTAACGCAGAGTTACGTCCCCTCACGGACTGTCGGAATGACTACTTCTACGTCGTGGTGCAGCACTTCCCCTCACGGAATGCTCGTAGGACTGCATGTGCTGATATAACTTCACGTCCTCCTGGACGGATTCGTGATGCGTGATGCGTGGCGATACCCCTCGGGCTGTTCAAGACTGCATTCGGTGCTTATACTTGTTGCGCAGTATGACCTCCCCTGAGGTTCATACGTTTGAAGACTTTGATGCAGCACCTCCGGTTACGGAGTGCTCGTTGTAACTGCATGTGCGGTGCGACACAGTGACGCCCCCTCAGGCTGTCTGAATACTGCATTCAATGTGATGTGATACAGCACCTCCCTCACGGAGTCTGTCGTGAACTGCATGATTGGCTTGGAAACGCCCGAAGCTTTATACTGTTTTACTACAAAAAAAATAAGACTCTAGCCTTTTCTGTGGTCAACTTCTAAAATAATGGTGCCACAAATATAAAAATTATACCTTCCGAAAGCTCGTCTTCTCAATGTCAAATGATCTTATTGCACCTAAGAATCGATCGTGCAATTCGGAGATATTAATTAATTTCTCGTCCTCAATTGTGTGGGTGTTGCATTCCTTTTGCTCTCTCCCCTCCACAGAGGCTTAGGTAATTCCCCAATGACGTCGTCTTACGTCGGCAGTTTATTTCTGCACAATTATTACATGGTTTCTCTATACTGAAAAATCTCTCATTCAAAATGATTCACTGTACTGTGCTTGTTTACTCATTATTATGCTCGTAAACGTGTTAATTTTAATTATTCCTCTTCTGGCGCATATGCGGCGTTGTCAAATTCCAGCAACGTCAGCTCGAATTCCGATTCAGGCTTCTCTGTCTAACACGGTGGAAAGTTCCACTCAGTTATTAATACTCGTGACCAGCCTTCTCTGAAATGTCGAGTGGGGTGATCTCATCTAAGGAACATCTGTCCCTAGTCGCTTGCACAATGTTAAGCTATATTCCTGGCTTAAAATCTCTCTCCGTTCCTTTAAGAAACTATACGTTTCTTTCATTTCTTCCTTAAGGACATGGGTTCGACCGTCATGGACCCTATGGCCCATGGGTTCATCATGGAGGCAGGAAGAATGGAAATTCTGGCCAGCGGACTGGAGGATATTTAGCTCTAAATCTAATAACGGTTATGGGTAATAAGTCTCATATTGACTGGGGAACTTGGCCAGTGGGTAGAACATTATGGGCATTATAGGCTTATGGTAGATAAAATTAGAACAAAAGCTAAATCTGTAGATGAGAACATTGTCAGAGAGGAAAGAAAATGCAGTAGAAGGTACAGATTTTTGTTCACTCAGGATATACTACAATATGAATGAAATATGAGCATTGACTACCTCGTGGTGTAGCGGATAGCATAGTTGGCTGTCGACCCGGAGGTGTGGATTTGATTGTTGGCCCTGCCAAGGATTTTAATTCTGGTCTGAGGACTGGGACTGGGTAAATTCAGCCTCATGAGGCCAAATTGAGAAGAGGTGGGCTCGATTTCCTCACCAGCCATCCTTGAACTGTTCATCATGGATTTCCTACTTTTACTCCAGGCAAACACGGGGATCGTTTTTAACTTCAGGCCACAGCCGCCTCCTTCAAAATCCTACACTTAATTCCAAATACCTAATTTAATACTGTACCCAATTGTCATCATGTGGAACATGTGTTCGTATCCCAGCTAACTCACGGTCTTTCGAGGTATGGGACGTTCCTGCCCACCATACGACCACATGCTCAGGATTTGAGTCTACCAGGTAACTACTCTACATGAAAGAAACAACATATTCCTGAAATAAAACATTTACTGATATAAAATCATGGCTATACGACAAATACAAACAAAGGATAATTTACATTTAATTCCCACAATTAAAATCAGGGTTATTTTGTGAGTCCCTTCTTAATTAGTGCTACACTGCACTCAAATATATTTCTAGCATCCTATCATTGATACCTTCAGACCTCTGCGAGTCTCCATAGTGTTCTTTATGTGACACAATTTTACATAACAGGCGTATCACAACACAAAAGTCACATCTAAATGACATTAATACTGTAATAATAAAACATTACTCCGTTTCTTACGGGCATTTACTTTCATTAGCATAAATTCATTATTCTATGCCTTAATTAACAAATGTTGTTGTGTCGTGTGAATCATCTTCCTTCTTTTCCATCAATATGAAACGCTTAAAAAGTGGTACGTTTCCCTTCCAAAATACACATGGATAGAAATGTTTATAGTTTCACCATACAACAATTTTCTGGGTCTGGTCAAAATTATTATCGTTACAAACGTGTCATGTTCTTAGAAATCACATACCCGTCTGCATAAATTAGCGTGAACTGGCAAAAATGCATTGTAAAAAGATGCCTAACAATTTATTTGATTCAGTGTTCCTCCTCAGAGAATAACTGGGCCAAATATTATCCGATTTTATTGATCCGACAATGTATGTGTGTTGAAACACATCATTTAATTCAATTGGCATCATCATAACAATCATATCTTAATTACATATCGAAATATCGAGATTCTTCAGTGTCCCACTATGACTCTAATTTAAAAGGACGGCCGACCGTCCTCCCCTTTCCCTAGCAGGCAATAAAATTAGTTCCAGCTGGCCGCGCAAGATGGCCGCTCGTCTCAGTGGGCTACCCCCACTCCCTCTCATCTGCTGGCAAGGTCAACTTTGTTTACAATTGCAGTACAATAGAGTTACGCTAAGTGTTGTCCTCAAGTAATTGAGTCATTCTAATTATTTAACACCTATATTTAGTGTATTGGGCTCAACTCGGCTCCTATTAACATTCATGGCTGGGGATGGATTCTGTAATAGCCTTGCCGTTCTATGGTGAATACTAGTGGCTTTGGACGCGCATCATAATGAGAATACAAGATTCTCACCAGCAGCTGTCTCAATAATAACATAATAAGGAAATCTGCGTTTCCTATACGACGAACATGATTCTTACCTCTCAGGGCAGATCATTTTATACATGTGCTCACGGAGTCTCGAAGAGCTTCTCTCGTGGCAACTATTCCTGCGAGCGATGGATACAGACAGGCTCTGTCCAATTCGCTGCGAATAATAAAAGTATGCACAACGGCGATACTAACTCGTAGATTAGACAACTTTTCACCTAACGCGCAAGCTATGCTAGTATGGTCCCCGCACTATATTTACGTAAATCACTGGATTCTACGTTACTTCTGCACGCTATATGCGGCTCAAACAATACTTTTCATAGATGACTCAATTATTAAGGCACCCGCGTTCTCTCTGCAATTACACTTAAGCCAAAGCTTTAAATAGCTCCTAAAAACAAGGTATAAATTTACTGGCTTACATTACTTTAATGGTTCTCAAATACAATCCTAAGAATTGACCATATCAAATATTCATTCAACACTTCATTGACACTGAAAAATTCTCGTATCTCGGTATATTCCACGTTACTTTCTTACTGTTTACCAAAATACAGTATCTTTATATTAGACATGACACATTTTGGACGTTATTTAGGCCAAAATGCCTATTACGTTACTTTATTGTTACCGACCCCAAATTATTATTATTATTTATCATTTAACGTTACCGTTACATTCATCACAATTTTAGGCCTGAATGGCCCTAAACAAATCACCTTCCAAGCCATATTCTATTCATGACGAGTGGTGAAAACTCGTTCATAAGTGACTGTTACATCTTAGTCTCAAAGTGATGCATCGTTGTATGGTGAACTATTTAGTTAGAATAACATTGTAAATTGGTACTCACTTTTTCCTTTTCGCTGGATGATACCAGCACCGCAGCTCCGGGCCTACCATAACGCTTGATTTAAGCCATCATGCTATATCTCACACGACACTTGATTTCACATATTTCCCACATGATAATCATACTCTTATCAGTGGCTTCTCTCACTTTTACACAATACATATTAATCACAATACACATAAACACTTTTTAAATCACTATAACAAAATTTATGTACACTTTTTCACTATTTCACAGGTTGATCCTTAATCGGACTCCTCCTAACGCCTGACCTCAGAGATGCGATGAAGCTCCGACATCCGCTGGTCTCCGTGAAAGTCTAACTGCGTTTACGTGCGTTTGATCCTCGTCACCTTCAATACCGTTCAGTTCACTGTCAAGATTAATTGGCGATGCCTCCCAGGCTCCCATAATTGTAGTGATCCTGATGATAATGTCATATACAACTCTGACAATACCTCCTGGTATATGTAATGTCCAAAAACATTATAAATTACTCTTTCGCTGTAGAGAATTTATATTTGCGTCAGATAATGGATAAATATCTCTATTAGATTAACTCTGACGCACTTCATGATTATACTTATGAAGCTGTATGATGTGCTTTCATTGTTCTTCAACTGCTGAGCGTCGATACTGTAACATTTCGCGCGCTTACTGGCAGCGTATTAGTTACGTGTAGACTGGAGAAAAACTGGAGAAAAGACTGAAGACAACTGGCTTGGTCTGCACTGCTCCTCCTTTTTTAAGGTTTCTCGTAGAAAGTAGTCCACGGGACACACGGGTGCGACTCTTTTCTTGAAATAATACATTTTCAGCCGAAATGACATATACACCTTGTTTATTTAGGTGTGGAGGTTTCATAATCACTTGCGTGCACGCGATCGCTTCGGCCAATTAATTACAATTAATTGCCTTATTCCATAGCGTTAGGACGCCACCATGGTGATTCCCCTCTGGCTGGTCACCAAATCACTCCTCTCGAGCGTAGGCTCGGTGTTAACACGCTCATTTGGAGATATAGGCTTTAATTTAGGTGTAAGACCCCTCCTAAATTATCTCTCTTTGAATATATTCACCTGGGTGTACATTTCACTCCATTTCAATGCTCCACTTGGCTGTAATCAATTAATTTCCGTGGGCAATCATCCCCACTACAGCCTCCATCGTTGTCAAGCGGTGAATACCCGAGTCATTAATTTTGAGCTGTCTCCTCGGTCCAGACGAAAGAAGTTCCCTCGGCGCCTTATATCTCCTCCCACTCGCCGAGTGCAATTAGTAAAATGTCAAACTGGCCTGCTTTCGTTCTTGTATGCTTCGAAAACGTATATTTGCTTGCATTTGCTTACAATTCTTCACCTTAAACTGCTATGATATTCACATACTGGCCGTGAAATCATGCTATATTATCATATGTCATTATTTAACGCATTGCTCTTCGGGTTCCCTATAACTGTTCCCCTCAGAGATCAATGGTTCGATTCTAGTTAGAATCATGTGCCTGGTCTTCTCTGATAAGACCCGAGTTCGATGCCAGTCTGCCGTGACCGATTGGGCACATTTTTCCCTCGCTAAGCTCGGAAAATTCATTTCACAAGTGAATTTTTCGGGCCTTCAGCTGGCATTGACTCATGCAGTATTTGTTTTAAGCGGTCAGTGCTCTCGGCAATGGGATGTCTTGTTCCCCCATTCCACTCTGTCTGCCGTCGCGTATACTCTTGTTCTGCTTTCTCAGTTGTTCATTCATCTCCTCTATTTCCGCAGCGGCCTCCCTCAACTGGTCGTAAAATTCCTTCAGTTGACAGCTGCATTCACCCCTCGTGTCCCTTGGGTCTGCGAGCTGGTCGCCTCGCTCCGTTTCTTCCTGGGTCTGCAAGCTTTTCTCAAGAGTCTTTGCGTGCATACGTAATGACTCCCCGTCCATTTGGGTGTGCATTGCTTGCTCTTCCCTCGTATCATAATCCTCTGGTGGACTATATAACTTTAAATTAGCTGCGTTTACAACAACTTCTCTACCTGTTGCTTCGTCTCTGATTCGGTATGCATTATTTTGCAAGTCCCTTATAATCATGGTGATGATGATAATTGTTGTTTTAAGGGGCCTAACATCTAGGCTATCGGCCCCCTTATAATCAGGTAGGGTCCGTGATAGCTATGCTGAAATTTTTTATATTTCCTGCTCTCTGGATCTGAACTAGCGGGTTTTTTCAATAAGACGTACTCCCCCACGAGTAATGGTCTATGGTAGCGTTTCCTCCTGTTTCTCCGCTGCCGTCTGTCTGCTTGTTTCTTGAGATACTCGAATGTTCTCTGGATCCTCAACTCACGTCCAGGCTGTGCATCGACGGGTGTCCGAATGACATTATTCCATGGCCTCTCTGGTCTTCTATCAAGATGTAGGCTCACTGGCACTTCTCCTGTCGCTTCATGCACGATATTGTTGATACAGTGTTCAATAATCTCTAGTACATCGATCCATTTCCAATTCTCCGTAGAGCAGTATATCTTCATGTACTTTTGCAGTTCCCTCATTACTCTCTCAGCGGAATTCGACTCAGGGTGTCGAACTGTGGAGAAAATCTGTCTTTTACCCAGATTTTCCAACTCCCTGCGAAATTCCACGCTGGTAAAACAGCTCCCATGATCAGATAATATGTTCTCCGGCTGCCCTAATATAGGAATGATTCTTTGCTTCAGCCTCTTAAGTACCTGTTTTGTACTGGTTTTCTGAATTGGACAGAGGACTACCATTTTAGAAAACACGTCTAGTGCAACTAGGATGTGTCTATTTCCTCTTCTAGCTCTAGGAAGCGGCCCAAAGTTGTCCAGTGCCAGAAGCTGACATGGCTTCTCTGGTAAGAGTGGTATAGGTTTTTGCCTCATTAAGTACGAGTTAGGCTTTACTCGTTGGCAAATATCACATGTCCTGATTGTATTCCTGACTGTATCTCTAAGTTTTGGCCAAATAAATGCTTCTTTAAGCAGGGCAACAGACTTGTCTACGCCGGGGTGACCAAAAGCTCGGTGTGCTAACCATACTAGCCTTCTCTGCAATGCTGGTGGTACAACAATCCTGGGTCGAGTGTGGTCTGAGTCGCTCCATTTATGTAGCATCTGGTTAAACCATAGATACTCCGTTGATAGTGCTTCGGCTTCCACATACATCGGGGTTCCTCTGACCAGCTTTCCCTCGAAGTAATTAATCATTAACCGTATCCAGGGATCTTCACGTTGAAAAACGGTGATGTTCCTCAGATCATCTAAGGTCTTCTGGTCTCTATCTTCTATCTCGGTAGCTAGAACTTCCTCTTCATCAGCTGTCGGGTATCTGCTTAGCAAGTCAGGTATGATATTGTCCTTCCCCGGGCAATACTCGATTTCCACTTGAAATTGCTGTATGTACAGGGACCACCTCGTCAGTCTTTGACTCGACAAGTCAGTTTTCAACAGGAATGTAAGGGCTTTATGGTCTCTTCTCAATATAATTCTAAAACCATAAATTAGCTTTCGCCAATACTGTAAGGCATACAATATTGCGAGTAATTCGATCTCCGTGACCGTATAATTCTTTTCATTAGGTTTCAACCTTCTACTTATGAATGCAATGTAAGTTCTCTCCTCTGGCCTGTCCACATTTTCCTGGTATAACATTGCTCCAATGCCTATGAATGATGCGTTAGTCTGGTTAATAAATTTCTGAGTGTAGTCTGGATATCCCAATTTTACATAATCTAAAAGCATCTGTTTAGATTTCACGAAGGCTTCCTCGCATTTTTCCGTCCACCGCCACCTTCCTCCTTTCTTCAGTAAGTCTTGGAGTGGTGCTACGGTCTCGGTATACTTCGGGCAATGGCTTGAAAAGAAACCAATAACGCCTAGATATTGCCTGACGTTCTTTACCTTCGTTGGTCTCGGGAAATGTTTAATAACTTCCAATTTTCCCGGATTAGGCCTAACTCCTTGCGCATCTATTACGTGGCCTAGGAATTTAACTTCTCTCTGACCAAAGTTAGATTTCTTTATATTGACCTTAAAGTTAGCCTGGCTTAGGTCATACAACAGCTTGCGTAGATCTCTGACGTGTTCTTCGACTGTTTCAGATGTCAGTAGTATATCATCTACGTAGCTTATGGTTGTTGCTTTTACTTCTTCAGACAGGTTCCGATCTAGCGCTCGTATCAACGCTGAACCTGCTGTTTTCAATCCAAATGGGAGACGCACGTAAGAATATGTGTGCTGGTCGAATAAAAACCCAGTTAATAAGCTTGTTTTCTCCTCCAGAGCAAGATGGTGAAAACTTGCCGTCAGGTCAAGATTTGAGAAAACAGTCTTTCCTTTGAACCTCCTGAGGACCTCCTTAATGGGCGGCACTTGGTCAAATTCTGGTATGACCTTGGAATTCAAATTTCGTAGGTCCAGGCATATCCTTACACTTCCGTCCTGTTTAGGTACAACTACCAGTGGGCTGACATAAGGTGTGGCCGTCTTCACAATGACGCCTGCCTCTAGCATTTCCTGTATTGCTTCTTTGACCTTTAAATAATGTTTCTCGGCTACAGGATTCGGCTTCTCTCTGAATGGTGTCCAGTCGCTGACTTGGAACGCATATTGGAAAATCTTGATCCGGCCAGGTCTCGAATCGAAGACTCCTTTGTACTCAAATAGCAGTTCCCTTAGCATTTGCTTATGCTCTAGACCAATTTTAGCTTCCTCTATCTTTTCTTCCAGGCATTCTTCAAATTTTGGTTCGAGGTCCTTTTCAATGTCTGCGGCCAGTGTTGCCAACTCTTCCTCGATGTCTTCTGTTGTCAATACTGCATCCCCAGTCATATCTCCGTATGTATGCCATACGTACTCTTCTGGTCTCGTTTCATTGTGCTTTAATGAGAGCTCTAAATCTTCCTTTCCCTCACTTGCGCGAAACATAACAATGTCTTGCGAGAGATCTATAATAACTTTATATTCTCTTATGAAATCCATGCCAACAATAATGTTGATAGGCAGCTTATTCACAAGTAGGAAGCTCTGTGAGAATGTAGAGTTCCCTATCTGCAAATCTAAAAATACTTGGTATCTGCATATCATAACTTTATCTGGTATCACACCTTTTATTTTCACGCTTGAAATAGGTATTTTCAATACGTGGATTTTACTTTGGATTTCATTATATAACGCCTGGGTTATCAAACATACCGTTGAACCTGTATCTATGAGACTTCTTATCTTCATGACTGCGATGTTTACAATAATAATGGGTAGTTCCCTTCTCACATTGACCGTCCCTTCATCTTGGTCTTCAATAAGCTCCTCGGGTTTGGCAATCCAGTTAACTACATTCACTGTATTCCATCCTGTACTTATCTCTCTTTGGTCATTTAATTTTGGTGTTTTTTTCCTTTGCTCCATTCTTTGTGGAGTTCTTCTGTCTGTCTTCATACTGCTGAAGTTCCAGACTTTTGGCACCGTCATCATTTTTATAGATGTCGGGTGACCTTCGATTCTTAATCGCTTCATCCCAATGAACTCGCGATTGTCTCTGGTCGTCTCCACGCTCTTCCATGTATCTTAAAGATGCGTGATAGCGTTCTTCCGCCTCTTCATCGAACCCGCGACTCTGTTCTTGGGATCTCCATCCTTGGTTGTTCCCATTTCGGCCGTAATTCCTTCTGTTATCAGGCTGCTGGTCTCTTGTACCGCGCTGATTCCAGGCTTTCCTTCCTCGGTTTCCACGGTTCGATCCTCCTCGATATGCTGGCCTCCAATTCTGGTTTTCCCGTCCTTCACGTTGCCAGTCTGATTTCTCCGTTTCGGTGCTCGTAGACTTACTTTTTGTCTGCACCTTAGTCGGTTCAGTCGTTGTAGTCGTCATGTTGACTTGTTCCATGTTCCGACTTTGCCTTGTGTGCTGCGCTGTGGTGAGATCGAGTTGTCTCAGCACCTCCTCCATATCGATCGCAGTCTTGGCGTTTGCTGAGATTAATAGACGTTGTACTTCATACGGTAGCTGCTTGGCTATCGCTATACACAAATCTGACTCTCTAATTCCTTCATCAAGTTCGCGGAAACGGCACAATTGACTCACAAAGAACTCTGCGTACTTCGTCGGATTATTAGTACTATAACGCCTAGAATACAAGTCCAATCTGAGGTTCTGTTGTATACTTGCGTTCCAGTACCTGCCTAAAAATGCCTGGCGAAATTCGTCAACGGTGTCGAACGTGTACCGAAAACTCCTAAACCATAAGGCACACTCGCCCTCAGTCAGTTTTTTAATCGCTCTCAACCTTCGCTCTGGCGGTACCTTCGCGTCATTCAAGTACTCGGAAACTTCTTTAAGCCAGTACTTGGGTGTCATGTTAGAATTACTCCCAGAATATTTCTTTGGTTTCTCGTCACTAGCCCTCACAACAGTGACTATTTGATTTTGAACAGCATTTTCATGCGGTGTTGACATGGCAATTGGCATACCAGGTGTGGTATACGGGCTGTCACTTGGCATGGCTGCATTCTTTGGAGTGGGCTGTATCTCTATCTCTGCCCATTTATTTCTCCTATTCTCGTCTATACTTCCTTCGCTAGACCTAGGATTCCGCAACATGGATTCCTCCTGTGCGATCATTCTAGTTTCTATTTGGCTGTGCCTATTTTCTGCCCTTTCCAAACGAGCTAATACCTCTCGTTCTATTTTCCCTAGGCGATCTCGGTTTTTTTCTGCCATAGAAAATACCTTTTCCTTGTCATCCTTAAGGTTTTCCTTCAGGTGGGTAATTTCCCCCGCTAGACTTTCTCTTACCTCGGCAAGAGTCTTATCGCTGGCTTCAGTCTTCAAGCCTTCTCGAAGTTCTAATTCTTCTCGTAAGCCTGTAACTTCCTTTTGTATGTGACCCTGCATATGAGAGATTTCAGTCCTTATTTTCGTGATTTCTCCCTGGTCCTCATCCTGCCTTTTGTGAATAACTGCTAGGTCGCTCTGAGTTTGTTCTAACTCCTTTTGCACCTTCCCGACCTGCCTCTTCATATTTGACATTATTTCCTTATTCTCTTGATCAGAAGTTTTTATTTCATGGATTTCCTTGCATTGGTCAAGGATATTCTGATCCTGTTTTCTTAAGGCTTCGTCTTCCGCCTTTGCGTAGCCTGCCATTCGCGTATTCCATTTTACGTCGCTGTCTTCAAGCCTTTGATCCACGGTCTACGTGAACGTATTAAATTGCTCTAGCTGACGCTTAGTATTCGCTTCATTCTGACTTTGAATGTCTTTAAGCTCCATGGACATACTGCTTAAGCTATCATTAATTTCACGCTGTGACTCTCTGCACGCTTGCAGATTATTCTCTAGTTTTAACTCTATAGACTCAAAGCGTTTATCGTTATCAGCTTGCATCTCTGAGACCACGCTAACAATATTCTTAGTTACTTCTTGCTTAATGGACTCTTTAACGTCATCCATTTTTCTATTGACCTCTAACTATTAGCCTCTAATCTAGTGTTTATTTCAGCTTGATTATTCTCTAATTGAATATTTACTGTAGCCAATCTATCTGCTATTTGATCCTTAAATGCTTTCGCCTCTTCCTTACTCTTAGCTTTAGTATCATCAAAATGTTCTCTTAACTCAGCGATACACCTGAGTACGTCCTCAGTTACAGCCATCCTGTATTTCTTAATTTGAGATTCAGGTAGGCTGCAGCTGGACATGCTGGCGCGTTCTATTGGAAAGAAAAGGATTCCGACCCGCGACAACAACAACAACATATTACAAAGTACCGAAACCACCTATGGAATGGGTATAGACCCACGTACCCGTCTGACAACAGTGTCTGACGTCTGAGTATCGTCTAGAAAGACTCACAATCGCTCAAACACAGTTTGAGGAAAAATACTATTATTATGGTTTTCCCCATGAAAACCAAGCTATTATTATGGGGTTTTCTGAATCCCATAAGCCTTCCACGTCTCTGGGCGCCATGATAAACAAAAAGGATAGTATGGTATCATTGGTTATCCATGGCCAGTTTGCGCAATGCCAAAATTGCTCATATTGCACTGATGCAGGCGGTTCCATAATGAATTAATACCGTCCCACGTTACTTGGGCCATGATAAACAAATGGTAGTGGACACACTTAAGAGCATGGTGGTGATCTGTATTTTAAACTGGCCCCACGTATCAGCGTCATGATAAAGAAAGGGGTATCCCATGCTTTGCCCCACACATCTGGGCGACATGATACTTAAAAGGGTTAGGTGTAAAGTGGTGACAAGTTACATTTACATTTAAGCATGTCTTATGGAGGATTATCAACATTTATTTTGACGTGAAGGCTTATTAACAAATGGGACGCGGCCTTTTCCTAATATATCCTAATTTCTCTGCTGTACTTGCTTCTACCATTAATATCTTGGCCGACTTTTAGGAGTACCTGTGACTCAATCCAAGTACAGAGACATCTCCTCCATGTATCCAATTGTCATCATGTGGAACATGTGTTCGTATCCCAGCTAACTCACGGTCTTTCGAGGTATGGGACGTTCCTGCCCACCATACGACCACATGCTCAGGATTTGAGTCTACCAGGTAACTACTCTACATGAAAGAAACAACATATTCCTAAAATAAGACATTTACTGATATAAAATCATGGCTATACAACAAATACAAACAAAGGATAATTTACATTTAATTCCCACAATTAAAATCAGGGTTATTTTGTGAGTCCCTTCTTAATTAGTGCTACACTGCACTCAAATATATTACTAGCATCCTATCATTGATACCTTCAGACCTCTGCGAGTCTCCGTAGTGTTCTTTATGTGACACAATTTTACATAACAGGAGTATCACAACACAAAAGTCACATATCACATCTAAATGGCATTAATACTGTAATAATAAAACATTACTCCGTTTCTTACGGGCATTTACTTTCATTAGCATAAATTCATTATTATATGCCTTAATTAACAAATGTTGTTGTGTCGTGTGAATCATCTTCCTTCTTTTCCATCAATATGAAACGCTTAAATGTGGTACGTTTCCCTTCCAAAATACACATGGATAGAAATGTTTATAGTTTAACCATACAACAATTTCCTGGGTCTGGTCAAAATTATTATCGTTACAAACGTGTCATGTTCTTAGAAATCACATACCCGTCTGCATAAATTAGCGTGAACTGGCAAAAATGCATTCTAAAAAGATGCCTAACAATTAATTTGGTTCAGTGTTCCTCCTCAGAGAATAACTGGGCCAAATATTATCCGATTTTATTGATCCGACAATGTATGTGTGTTGAAACACATCATTTAATTCAATTGGCATCATCATAACAATCATATCTTAATTACATATCGAAATATCGAGATTCTTCAGTGTCCCACTATGACTCTAATTTAAAAGGACGGCCGACCGTCCTCCCCTTTCCCTAGCAGGCAATAAAATTAGTTCCAGCTGGCCGCGCAAGATGGCCGCTCGTCTCAGTGGGCTAACCCCACTCCCTCTCATCTGCTGGCAAGGTCAACTTTGTTTACAATTGCAGTACAATAGAGTTACGCTAAGTGTTGTCCTCAAGTAATTGAGTCATTCTAATTATTTAACACCTATATTTAGTGTATTGGGCTCAACTCGGCTCCTATTAACATTCATGGCTGGGGATGGATTCTGTAATAGCCTTGCCGTTCTATGGTGAATACTAGTGGCTTTGGACGCGCATCATAATGAGAATACAAGATTCTCACCAGCAGCTGTCTCAATAATAACATAATAAGGAAATCTGCGTTTCCTATACGACGAACATGATTCTTACCTCTCAGGGCAGATCATTTTATACATGTGCTCACGGAGTCTCGAAGAGCTTCCCTCGTGGCAACTATTCCTGCGAGCGATTGATACAGACAGGCTCTGTCCAATTCGCTGAGAATAATAAAAGTATGCACAACGACGATACTAACTCGTAGATTAGACAACTTTTCACCTAACGCGCAAGCTATGCTAGTATGGTCCCCGCACTATATTTACGTAAATCACTGGATTCTACGTTACTTCTGCACGCTATATGCGGCTCAAACAATACTTCTCATAGATGACTCAATTATTAAGGCACCCGCGTTCTCTCTGCAATTACACTTAAGCCAAAGCTTTAAATAGCTCCTAAAAACAAGGTATAAATTTACTGGCTTACATTACTTCAATGGTTCTCAAATACAAGCCTAAGAATTGACCATATCAAATATTCATTCAACACTTCATTGACACTGAAAAATTCTCGTATCTCGCTATATTCCACGTTACTTTCTTACTGTTTACCAAAATACAGTATCTTTATATTAGACATGACACATTTTGGACGTTATTTAGGCCAAAATGCCTATTACGTTACTTTATTGTTACCGACCCCAAATTATTATTATTATTTATCATTTAACGTCACCGTTACATTCATCACAATTTTAGGCCTGAATGGCCCTAAACAAATCACCTTCCAAGCCATATTCTATTCAAGACGAGTGGTGAAAACTCGTTCATAAGTGACTGTTACATCTTAGTCTCAAAGTGATGCATCGTTTTATGGTGAACTATTTAGTTAGAATAACATTGTAAATTGGTACTCACTTTTTCCTTTTCGCTGGATGATACCAGCACCCCAGCTCCGGGCCTACCATGACGCTTGATTTAAGCCATCATGCTATATTTCCCACGACACTTGATTTCACATATTTCCCACATGATAATCATACTCTTATCAGTGGCTTCTCTCACTTTTACACAATACATATTAATCACAATACACATAAACACTTTTTAAATCACTATAACAAAATTTATGTACACTTTTTCACTATTTCACAGGTTGATCCTTAATCGGACTCCTCCTAACGCCTGACCTCAGAGATGCGATGAAGCTACGACATCCGCTGGTCTCCGTGAAAGTCTAACTGCGTTTACGTGCGTTTGATCCTCGTCACCTTCAATACCGTTCAGTTCACTGTCAAGATTAATTGGCGATGCCTCCCAGGCCCCCATAATTGTAGTGATCCTGATGATAATGTCATATACAACTCTGACAATACCTCCTGGTATATGTAATGTCCAAAAACATTTTAAATTACTCTTTCGCTGTAGCGAATTTATATTTGCGTCAGATAATGGATAAATATCTGTATTAGATTAACTCTGACGCACTTCATGATTATACTTATGAAGCTGTATGATGTGCTTTCATTGTTCTTCAACTGCTGAGCGTCGATACTGTAACATTTCGCGCGCTTACTGGCAGCGTATTAGTTACGTGTAGACTGGAGATAAACTGGAGAAAAGACTGAAGACAACTGGCTTGGTCTGCACTGCTCCTCCTTTTTAAAGGTTTCTCGTAGAAAGTAGTCCACGGGACACACGGGTGCGACTCTTTTCTTGAAATAATACATTTTCAGCCGAAATGACATATACACCTTGTTTATTTAGGTGTGGAGGTTTCATAATCACTTGCGTGCACGCGATCGCTTCGGCCAATTAATTACAATTAATTGCCTTATTCCATAGCGTTAGGACGCCACCAAGGTGATTCCCCTCTGGCTGGTCACCAAATCACTCCTCTCGAGCGTAGGCTCGGTGTTAACACGCTCATTTGGAGATATAGGCTTTAATTTAGGTGTAAGACCCCTCCTAAATTATCTCTCCTTGAATATATTCACCTGGGTGTACATTTCACTCCATTTCAATGCTCCACTTGGCTGTAATCAATTAATTTCCGTGGGCAATCATCCCCACTACAGCCTCCATCGTTGTCAAGCGGTGAATACCCGAGTCATTAATTTTGAGCTGTCTCTTCGGTCCAGACGAAAGAAGTTCCTCGGCGCCTTATATCTCCTCCCACTCGCCGGGTGCAATTAGTAAAATGTCAAACTGGCCTGCTTTCGTTCTTGTATGCTTCGAAAACGTATATTTGCTGCATTTGCTTACATATCTTCACCTTAAACTGCTATGATATTCACATACTGGCCGTGAAATCATGCTATATTATTATATGTCATTATTTAACGCATTGCTCTTCGCGTTCCCTATAACTGTTCCCCCTCAGAGATCAATGGTTCGATTCTAGTTAGAATCATGTGCCTGGTCTTCTCTGATAAGACCCGAGTTCGATGCCAGTCCACCGTGACCGATTGGGCACAATACAGACATCAGAATACACAGGTTATCAGAAATATACGAACTAACAAAATGCAACCTAAGTACTCGCGCTAAATGACCAAGATGTACATGCTCCTTAAGTGAAACTACAGAAACACCCAAATGTACATAATTGTTTTTAAGTAGGAAATATTTATGCAGCTTTTTGAAAGATTAAGAATACTTTCTGGTAAAGATGGCTTAAGTGCTCTAAGCCAAGGCCAGATACGTAAAACGAGCTCTTTACATTTCCAAATTCGCGCCAACCCGACTTGCGTACCAGCTAGCAGATACTAGATCTTTAATTGAAGATGTAATGACTACCCACAACCTGGCATCAGTCCCAGCCTCCACAAAATTCCTTGAGGAACTGCGCCGCCTTGGGTGGAATGGAATGGGCCTAACTTACCTTGTTTTCAAGAGGTCCGCGGCGCTTTCTGCAAAATCACCGCCAGATGACATGCCCCAACAGAAGAACACCTAAAGGTGGAAGGAAGGTGGAGAAGGGGGAAACGCACAGGCTCGTCTACAGACACCCTCCGATAACTAATAGAATTGTCGCCGACGAAATAATGCCACAACAGTTGCTTGAAATATAAAGAGAATTTAATTACCAAAAGGTGTCAAGAAAAATAAAAAAATTAACAAAATCTTTAAAAAAAGAAGAAAAACTCTATGGCCACAACAACCTGTCTCTGGTGATGCATATGGCTTAAGGCCAACATAAGTTATTTACATAAGCAGGCAAGAGACAGTTTAACATGCTTGCTGAGCGAAATGAAAACATTTAATTTAAAATTAAAATAATAATGCCCAAAAGATAATAAAAAAAAGAATACAGGTATTACCAAATGAGAAAGGGCTTGATAATTTACTAAGGAACGCAATACCGACCCGACATGAAGACATCAAGGCCACGAAGAAACGAAAAATTTACAATTAAATTAATAAAATAAAAATAGGATAAATTAACAAATCCACAATTTTCATGACGAAGAAAATTCGGGAACACTCACAAAAACACAAAGTTAAACCAACAAGATTAACAAAAGCATACTAAACGAGCACCACAACACGTTTTAGTCTCCCGCTCGACGCCTAGAGAATGCACTCTCAAGACCAGAATGCACTCGGGCAAAACAAAAACAAAAAACATGGCCACCAAATAGATGACCGCATGTCCAATCGAATTACGACAAACAATTAGCATAAAATTAATTTTGAAATCACCAGAGAGAACAGAAAGGGAGGAAATAATTACGCCTTAACACTATTGACACGAGGAATATTAGGCTGCAACGGATCGTAAAATAAATTAATAATAGGGCAATTCCAAGGATTACCAAAAACTAAATAAATAAAAATTTACAACGTAAAATAAACTAGAAACGTGTCTCCAGAAGGTACGAAGGAAAACAATAAAATTTACATATCTGGTAACATTAGCAAAATATAAAAATTAGACCTACCAGGCGAAACAAAATACAGAATTAAAACATTAATATAAGGCCAATATCGGAGCTCCATAACAATATATAAAATTTTAAATAATTACGTACCTTAAAAACTTCTCTTTGGAGACACAATAATAATAAAATAATTAACACACAATTTTAAAAATATTATACGGCACTATATGGCCTTAAAATGGCTAACACGCACATGCGCCGTTTTGGAAACAAGCACTCCTGTTTGCAGCTAGTTGCGATTCTTATTATTTCATTCTTCATCTTCAATGCGAAATGGCGAAAATACAGCCTTAAGAGCGCAGGCAATTCCCTATAGCATTTATCCACATTTCGTAGCGGCTAGGGGCCCAAGCCCCCAGCACACGGAGAGATACTCTTTGACCAGCAGCCGGCTTGTTGTTTTCTTGACGACAGACTATGAAGATCACAAGATGGCGGAGAATCCAAAGTCAAATACCGCACTGCATTCATGTTAATTGTAATTGTCCAATCACAGCTTGACACATTAAGCAACAATGTGTATATTATATAATTATTTAGGCGGCATGATGTATATATAGTCTTTTGTTCAATGACGTAGAATACAATATCCTTCAAACATGACTCGATTAGGATGAGATCAGAAGACACCAAAAACTCACTCTAGCGGTCGAAGAAACAAACACGGCTAGAGGCGCCGAAGTCCGATAGATACTGCCATCTCCTGTTCATAAGCGGAACCAAGCCATCAGGCGGGCGCTTTAAATGGCAGGGAACACATGTATATAGGGGAGATGGATTTTAAAAACGTAAGGACGGGCTTTTTCACGTAACAGTCTCCCTCTCTTAAGCGTGAACACCGTTCACGAATATGCCTAGGCATAGGCAGTACTCCATAACTAGTCGATTCACCAAGCATGTTTCCAGAAGATAATGTTCACCAGTTAACTCCAATTGATGGATAAAAACCGCATCGTTTTGGTTAGGAAGAGTGCAGGGTCAGATTATCAGGGAAGGGATAATTGATCACCTCGCAAACCACTTAGTTAACAGCTTCACTGTGTCCATAAGTCCTCAGAAACGCGGAACACCAGCACCTGCAGTGCTTTCAGAGTCCGAGACACGTTAGGTAAATTTTCAAAAAGTCCAATGTTGTTAGCTTTAGACGAAGTAGGTGGAAGCAATGTGCCAGAAATCATGCGACGAGTGGGCAGCCATTTACAAAACAGAAGTTAATCTTATTTCAAAAAATGAAAGTTTACAGAAATTACTAACTCTTATTACATTTTATAAAAGAGAAACAAAGTTGAATTTAAATGAAGAAAGAAAATCCTGACCATGCCCTAGATCCGTGCTTACAATATTTCATTAAATAACAAGATTACCTTTTTACAGACTAGTAGTACTTTTCCATAATACACGCGTTGAACGACTATACATTTAGAAGGAACTACGGTAGAGGAATGGCCACTCAAATTCCCAAGGAAACAGGTATACAAGATCACCATGAGTTAGGTCTCCCACAGAGTCCAACTTACATGCTAGCATCTTCTACGAGAACATCAAAATTAATTACAATTTTACAAAGGTAGGCTATTACCCAATGTTAACATTTTATCATTAAATGGGAATTACCCAACAGTTACAAGTTGTATCGCAGAAGAGTTTGCAAACCCAATTCAAAATTCCAGAAGGAACAGATGCCTGAAGGCTTCAATGAAGGTTAGGGATTCTCTACATTATACAAAAATCAGTTTACAAAATTTATGGTAGCATTTCCTCATTACAATTCTCTCCACCTCGTTTTATGTGCGAGAGATGCACTCTGGATATTTTGTTGGCCTTAGGGTTTCGAATAAGAAGAGTAACGGGAGTCAAGAATGCCTCTACATAACAGGGGCCTTTGAAACGAGGGTTCAACTTGCTAGAAACAAGATTACTGACGCCCTTGGGCTCGAGATTGCGGACGTACACAACATCTCCAATTTCCAAATCAGTTGGCTTGCGACAGGCATTGTGTCGCTTGGCAAGTTGGTCATGTGATACCTTAATACTCTCTCTAGCCTTGTCGAATTTCGCCCTCATATCCTCGGGCGTGAAACTGTCTGGAAGGAGATCGTGCAGGTTCCACAGATTAGACAACGGAGAATTAGCCATAAACGAAAACATTGACGAAAAAGGGGTGGCTTGCGTGCTCTCATGCACGGCGGTGTTGAAAGCAAAATTGAGCCAATGCAAATTAGAATCCCACTTGGAATGGTCGTCGTGGTGGAAAGCAATCAGAGTACAACGGAGATTACGATTGACTCGCTCAGCGAGAGACGGGTTAGGAAAATTGGGAGTGGTGGTTTCATGCGAAATAGCATAATCAAATAAGAATTGACGGAACTGATGTGATACAAAGCACTTGGCATTATGTGACACCAGGAACTGACATGGCCCTAAAGATGAAAAGATGGAATTAAGACACTTTATGACGGAACTGGCCGTAGCCTGTCTGGTGGGGAATATCCAACTAAATCGGGTGAAACCGTCAGTGCAAACAAGCGCAAATTGGTTTCCCCGACCAGAGCGAGGGAACGGGCCAACATGGTCGATAAAAAGCCTCTCCATGGGTCTAGATGCCGGTTCAGATGACAACAGGCCAACCTTAGTAGAAACCGGAGGTTTGCTAATACTTTATGATGCACGATTTCTAATGAGCCTCCTGATGTCGCCATCCATACTTTGCCAAATGAAGAACTGTCTGATCTTAGCTCGGGTCTTGAATACTCCTAGGTGGCCACCAATAGGAGATTCGTGATAGTAACGAAAGATTTCCGGAATGAGGACAGACGGGAGCACAATTTTAGGTAGACGGTCATGACGAGACGAACAACACAATACACCATCTTTTAGAGAGTAGGGCTTGATCACTTCCCCAGAATTGATTCGGTCAATTAGGCAAGATAAGGAGGGATCTTCTTTCTGGAATCTCCTCACATCTTCAAAAAGCACAGGGGAATTGCTCGGGTTCACATCCTTGAATATCCTCTTCGGCTGTTTCCTCATACATGCGGCTTAATGAATCAGCTACCGCATTTTCGGACCCACGAATATGGTGGACGGTGAACTGGAATGACAGATTTCTAGTTGCCCATCTGGCAATCCTACCAGTTTTACGGGGTTTCCCTAACACCCAACTCAAGGCCTGGTTATCGGTCTCGAGGAGAAACTTAGTGTGCTCAAGATTCATACGGAATTTTTCTAGGGCGAACAACACAGCTAAACCCTCAAGTTCGTATATGGAATACTTCCTCTCTGCGTCCGTTAAGGTACGTGAAGCGTATGCAATGGGTTGCCTACCCAGATCAGACTCTTGCAGTAGGACACAACCAACACCACGACCAGACGCATCAGTCTGCACAACGAACTGCTTCCCAAAATCCGGAATGGCTAATACAGGGGCGTTAGAGAGTGCAAGCTTAAGATCTTCGAAGGCTGCCTGCTGAGAGGGACCGCATTCAAACTTCACCGCCTTTTTGCGTAATTGATTTAGAGGAGCAGCACGGTCGGCAAAGTAGCTGATGAACTTACGGAAGAAGTTCACCATACCAATATAACGAGCAGCACCCTTGGCGTTCTTGGGCGGTTTAAAATCTCCGTTGGCCTGAGTACGAGACTGGTCCACGGAGATACCAGATGCGGAAACAATATGACCCAAGAAAGAAATTTTGGGCTTGGCAAAGGAAACCTTGGACAATTTGACGGTAAGGCCAGCGTCACGCAACCGATCAAGTACAACTTTCAGATGATCAACGTGTTCCTAGAAGGACTCAGAATAGATCACCACATCGTCAAGATAGTGGTGCACAAATTTGAATTTAATTTCTGAAAACACCTTGTCCAGAAGTCTGCTCAACACAACGGCTCCGGTGGATAGGCCAAACGGGACACGGGCATACTCAAACAGGTTCCAGTCAGTGGAAAAAGCAGTAACATGCCTGGATTCCGGAGAGAGGGGAATTTGGAAGTAAGAAGAATTTAAATCGAGGATCGTGAAAACCTTCGCGTTGCGAAACCAACTAAAGCATGTATGAAGGTCTGGCAAAGGGATGGATTGTAAAACAACCTTTTGATTAGGAGCTCTATAGTCGACCACCGGCCGAAAACCACCGTTAAGTTTTGGCACAAGGAGTACAGGGGATGAATAGGCAGAGATAGAAGGTTGGATTACACCTTCTTCCAACATCTTATCGATAATCTTCCGAAGTTCAGCCATCTTGGGCGGGGCAAGGCGATACGGGCTGGAACGCACCGGCACAGAATCGGTTAGCTCAATCTTGTATTCCATCAAGTGGGTTACACCCAACTTGTCAGTAAATACATCACTATTCTCCTGACATAACCTCTTAATGGCATCCTTTTGAGGACTCGTTAAATTTTCCAGATCGAGATCCTCAATAGTCACAGGTTCACTAACAGAATTGACAGCAGGAGAAGATAAAACCGGGTTAAATGATAATTTAATTTGCGGATTAAACTTAAACCATAAGTTGCGAGCACCAAAATCAAGAAGCATACCAACGTGGGACATGAAATTAGCTCCAATGACCACAGAACAAGAAAGATTTCTGGCAACAAAAAATTTAAACTTCCAAGAAAAATTTAGAATATGGATTTTGACTGTCATACTGCCTAAAATATTTAAGTTTGAACAATTTGCCGAAATAAAAGATTCATTGTTAGGCTCTAACTCAGGTAGATTGCAAACACTCTTCATAGATAAAAACCAGACCTTGCTTATAAAGGATGCGACACTACCAGAATCAAGCAATGCAGAAACGGGCTCGTCATTAACACAAATTTCAATTAACGGGGATATTCCTTTAGCCACAGGAGAAATTCCAAAATCATTCTTCACTCTAAAACGATTACAATTAGATGACGAGGACACCCGCACCACAGGTTTCACATTAGGTTTAGAATTAGTCTGACTTGCCGCGACATTGCTCACCGACAGGTTAGGTAGGTCAGCGACATAAGCAGAATTAGCACGTGATGAATTAGTTTTCAAAGAGTTATCAAGATTTTCATTAGTAGGGCGACCAGAAACTTCCCAGGGTTTTCCCAAATTCTCATGCACAGAAATATCCTTAGAAGTAACACCCGAATTGGTCTCCAAAATATCCCGTCGTTGGCGATACACCACATGGTTATTCGGACACACCTTCTTAACATGTCCCACGCCACCGCACGTGTGGCACTTAACATTGAGTCTTGGATGAAACATAACCTTAGGAGGGGGACGAGACATCAAGGAAGGAGGGGGACGAGACATCAAGGAAGGAGGAGGAACATTAGCTACACGAAGGGAATCTGCATGTTTCACAGCCATAGCCTCTATAACGACCTGTTTCAGCTCGACAAATGTCGGAGGCCTGGTACACATAGTCATGTATGACCTATATTGAGGCGAAAACCCATTTACAATAGATGACACCAACTGTCGTTCAGTTAAAGGGGATGCTAATACCTGGGCATATACCTTATTGTCACTGACATAGTCGCTAAGTGACTCGTCCAACCTTTGGACACGATATAAGAACTTTTGCTCGAGAGTACTAAGGGCACTCGCAGGGACAAATAACCACAACACTTCCCTAATGAACATGGCTAAGAACATGAGGAGGTGGATAGCTTCAATCAGCTTATCGCGCAGCATACCGGATGCAACAGGATACAACAGTTGGAAAAACTGATTTTCCGACATCCCAAAAATCGAGGCATGGTTATACAATTCGACCACTTGCTTTAAAAATAGGACCACCTGGGTAACGTCATCTAGGTTGAAATTCTTCAACTTAGTTAAGAAACTAGAAATAGGGTGAGGAATCGACCCATAATTAACGGTAGGCGAGTACGTAGCATTTGGAAAAGAGACATTATTACCAGGGTAGCTCGCTCGCACACCCACTACAGGAGACAAAACTTTTATATTGCCAGAGAAAAAACTGGGATGCAATGGGTCGGCAGGACCCAGGAAATCATTAGGTGACCTAACATGAGAAGAATGACCGTATCCAGGGTTAAGTGGTCTGGACGAGCCAGAACCGGGCAATAGAGGGGCAGGCAAACCACTACTAGTAATCGATCCCAAAACCTCAGACCTAGTAAACAGAGGTGATTCACTTTCAACCCCAGAAGAACTCTCCAAATTCACAAGGTTATCTCTTAAGTCAATTTAATAAAAAGCACTATTATTGTCGGCCATTTTGAAAAACACAGAATGCAGGCAGGCAATACAGAAAGAAACAAAATTTAGGAATTACGAGGACAGTTTACAATTTCACAACAATACCATAACTACCAATTACCAACACCATAGATTAGGTTGACACTCGAACACAGCCACAATACTATACAAAATCATGCACAATGCTGCCCAGAACTGCAGACGTCATCGCATGCTTGGCTCGAGAACAGGAAGCTAAATTACAAATATTGCCACAAACCACATGGCGAACAGCTTCAGACAGGGCTCCTCGATGTCTTCACTCGCAGCATGTAGGCTATCAGAAAATCAAGAAACCCACATATCCCATGCCAAGAACACATGCCAGTCACTTACCAAGCTTCATTTTTCACCGGGAATGTTGCATCACAAACAGGATAAAATCCAGCACACAAACCTCGCTTGGAACAGGTCACTTACATATCGCCACACGGATATTCAGAGGCAAACATGAAATCAAACAAACGACAAGGATTAGCATTAAATAACAACAAGTGCACTGACATGACACATCCTATCAGCAACCGCTCTATCAGCATCAGAAGGGTCCATAAAATGTGCCTGTGGGTATGGTGGAGGGGATGGCTGCAGAAGCGCTACACGAGCTCGGTCTGCTACCAACTGCGCCGCCCGGGGTGGAATGGAATGGGCCTAACTTACCTTGTTTTCAAGAGGTCCGCGGCGCTTTCTGCAAAATCACCGCCAGATGACATGCCCCAACAGAAGAACACCTAAAGGTGGAAGGAAGGTGGAGAAGGGGGAAACGCACAGGCTCGTCTACAGACACCCTCCGATAACTAATAGAATTGTCGTCGACGAAATAATGCCACAACAGTTGCTTAAAATATAAAGAGAATTTAATTACCAAAAGGGGTCAAGAAAAATAAAAAAAATAAAAAAAAAACATAAAAAAAAGAAGAAAAACTCTATGGCCACAACAACCTCTCTCTGGTGATGCATATGGCTTAAGGCCAACATAAGTTATTTACATAAGCAGGCAAGAGACAGTTTAACATGCTTGCTGAGCGAAATGAAAACATTTAATTTAAAATTAAAATAATAATGCCCAAAAGATAATAAAAAAAAGAATACAGGTATTACCAAATGAGAAAGGGCTTGATAATTTACTAAGGAACGCAATACCGACCCGACATGCAGACATCAAGGCCACGAAGAAACGAAAAATTTACAATTAAATTAATAAAATAAAAATAGGATAAATTAACAAATCCACAATTTTCATGACGAAGAAAAACTCGGGAACACTCACAAAAACACAAAGTTAAACCAACAAGATTAACAAAAACATACTAAACGAGCACCACAACACGTTTTAGTCTCCCGCTCGACGCCTAGAGAATGCACTCTCAAGACCAGAATGCACTCGGACAAAACAAAAAAAAACAAACATGGCCACCAAATAGATGACCGCATGTCCAATCGAATTACGGCAAACAATTAGCATAAAATTAATTTTGAAATCACCAGAGAGAACAGAAAGGGAGGAAATAATTACGCCTTAACACTATTGACACGAGGAATATTAGGCTGCAACGAATCGTAAAATAAATTAATAATAGGGCAATTCCAAGGATTACCAAAAACTAAATAAATAAAAATTTACAACGTAAAATAAACTAGAAACGTGTCTCCAGAAGGTACGAAGGAAAACAGTAAAATTTACATATCTGGTAATATTAGCAAAACAGAAAAATTAGGCCTACCAGGCGAAACAAAATACAGAATTAAAACATTAATATAAGGCCAATATCGGAGCTCTATAACAATATATAAAATTTTAAATAATTACGTACCTTAAAAACTTCTCTGTGGAGACTCAATAATAATAAAATAATTAACACACAATTTTAAAAATATTATGCGGCACTATATGGCCTTAAAATGGCTAACACGCACATGCGCCGTTTTGGAAACAAGCACTCCTGTTTGCAGCTAGTTGCGATTCTTATTATTTCATTCTTCATCTTCAATGTGAAATGGCGAAAATACAACCTTAAGAGCGCAGGCAATTCCCTATAGCATTTATCCACATTTCGTAGCGGCTAGGGGCCCAAGCCCCCAGCACACGGAGAGATACTCTTTGACCAGCAGCCGGCTTGTTGTTTTCTTGACGACAGACTAAGAAGATCACAAGATGGCGGAGAATCCAAAGTCAAATACCGCACTGCATTCATGTTAATTGTAATTGTCCAATCACAGCTTGACACATTAAGCAACAATGTGTATATTATATAATTATTTTGGCGGCATGATGCATATATAGTCTTTTGTTCAATGACGTAGAATACAATATCCTTCAAACATGACTCGGTTAGGATGAGATCAGAAGACACCACAAACTCACTCTAGCGGTCGAAGAAACAACCACGGCTAGAGGCGCCGAAGTCCGATAGATACTGCCATCTCGTGTTCATAAGCGGAACTAAGCCATCAGGCGGGCGCCATAAATGGCAGGGAACACATGTATATAGGGGAGATGGATTTTAAAAACGTTGGGACGGGCTTTTGCACGTAACAGGAACAACTCCAGAAAACTCGAACCCCGGCCATGATCAACCAAGAATGGAATGAAGCAAACTTTGAGCTACGCCACATCTACACGAGAGGCGCAATACATGTGTTTCATCATCGCATCTGTAACAGGAAGGGCTTTCATGAACCATCCGTAGACTGTGTGTGTGTGTGTACATTGCCCACCGTATCACCTGATTGAGTGTACCACTATGCAAAAGACGGAACGTTTGCTATATTGTGTAACATGATCGTACTTACTGTATGGACATTGGCTGCAATAAATTATATTATTAAGTGCTCTAATATTAGTGACTGAGGTGAAAACCTTTAATAGATATAGAATAGAAGGTGGACTGATAGAATGAACACATAGAGCGTTTGTATAGGGCTTAGAATATCAAGGATAATGAAGTGAAAGAGGAGAGGAAACCGCTGAGGATAAAAGAGAATATTTAATCTTTGAATCAGAATTGGTTGGCCGCTATAAGACCTACGTAGTTAGGGACCACCAGACATCGGTTATGTACCGACCGACTTGCTAAGATGCATAGGGGCTGAAGATCTGGTCAGTTTATTTCGCGTATTAATACATTGGATCTTGGACAGGTATGTGAAGGGTTGTAAAACGTGTTATGAACAGTATGCCATTGTCTCTATACTGAACAAAGTAGGTGCTGACAGATGGGAAGGTTCTCCTACAATGAGTCTGATGACTAACGCTTCAATGTTTTTGTTAGAAGGATAAACAAATGCTGATGAAGATATTGAAGAAATGTATGGTCAAATAGAAGAATTGTTTGACATAGTACAGGTGAATTCAAACATTATTTTAATGCTTCCGTTAGCTCTCATAATGATGTTAAGTATGCTGGTAAGTTTGGCATGGGTGATGTCAATGCGAGAGCAGAAAGATTACTCGAATTCTGTGAGCAACATGAGATGGTAATAACTTATACCGGTTTCGAAGTTCCCAAGAGAAGACGTTACACTTGGATAGCACCTGAGGATAGAAGAAGGTTGCAAATTGACTACATCATAGTTAAACAAAGATGTAGGAACCAAGTGAAAGCCAGCCATAGTTTCCCTGGGGCGGAAATTGATAGTGATCACATCCTAGTTGCTGCTAAATGTGATATGAGGTTCAAGAGGAATTAAACATTTGGACAAAAGAGATGGTGTTTAAATAAGCTTCAGGATCCTAATGTAGTACAAAAATGTAAAGATGTTAGATAATTGGTTATGGATGAGACTTTAGGATGGGATGATATAAGAAATGTCTTAGAAACAGCTGCAACGGAAGTACTAGGCAAAAGAAAATTGGAAACGAAAAAGGAAAGGATGACCCAGGAAATCCTAGAGCTTATTGAATAAAGGAACAAATTTAGAAGTACAGACACTCAAGCGTATAAGTCTCTAGAGAATCAATTAACAATAAAATGTCGCAAGGAGAAAGAAACTTGGATGAAGCGGGTATGCGTGGGTATTGAGGATGACCTGAAGAATGGGAAACTTGACAAAGCTTATTTTGAAGTGAAATCTTTGAGCTATCAGCAACACATCACAAGCGACGTTGTTAAGGATACCAAAGGGAAGCTATTGTTTGAAAATGATAATTTATGTGAGCGATGAAAGGAATATCTTGCGGATTTGTATGATGAACCAGATATTACTGACAATAGTATTTATAAAGAAAATGAAGTACTAATTGAAGAAGATGATCAAGTCCAACTATAACTAAAGCAGAATTTTAGGCATCACTCACTAAACTGAAAAGAAATAAAGCAACTGGTGTAGATAACGTTCCTGTAGACCACTTTAAATGTTGTGATGTAAGCATTAAGGAATGCCTTTTTCAAATCATTACTAAATGCTATGAGGACGGATTTGTACCTCCTGATTTTATTAAAATTCGAACAATCACACCACCCAAGAAAGGAAATGCTTGTGAATGTTCTAATTATAGCAATTTAGCCAGTATGCATCAAAGGTTTTATTGATCATCATCAAAGATAGACTAAGCAAGAAAATTGAACAACATCTGGATAGTGATCAGTATGGATTTAGAACAAGGAAAGGGACTAGGGAGGCTATCCTAGCATTACGGCAAATTTTAGAAAGAAGACTGGAAGTTAATCGAAAAACCTATGTAGTATTCATTGATATAGAAAAGGCATTTGATAATGTCAATTGGAGAACCTTATTTCTTACATTTGCCAAAGTCGGGATTGACTGGAAAAACAGGTGCCTTATTCTGAACTTATATAAAAATCAAACTACCGAAATAAAAGTTAATGGCATTAAAAGAGAAGCAAAAATAAGAACAGGTGTAAGGTAGGGTTGTACTCTATCACCATATATTTTTAATATCTATATAGAAGTTGCAGTAAATACATTAAAAGAGAAAACAAAAGGATTTAAATTTAATGGATTACAGGTTCATAGCATTCGCTTTGCAGATGATATTGCACTTTTAGCAAACTCAGCATGTGGAATGAATAGAATGTTAAAAGGGTTTCAGAAATCCATAGGAATATTCGGGCTAAGAGTTAATTCTCGGAAGACAAAATTAATGGTGGTTGATAAAAAGAATCAACCAATTTTAGCTAATATAAAGTTAAATCATAGTGCCATTGAACAAGTAACGGAATTTTGCTATTTGAGAAGTGTGATTAATTATGACAACAGTTGCATCTCATAGATTAAGAAGAGAATAGCGTTGGCGAAGAAAGCCTTTCAAAATAAGAAGAATTTGCTGCTCAATGGGCACCTCAACATGAAGATAAGGAAGTCATTTCTCAAGACCTTTATTTGGAGTGTGTTGACGTATGGTTGTGAAACATGGACACTAGGGAAAAGAGAAGAATCAAAACTTGAGGCAGCTGAAATGTGGTTTTGGAGACGTATGCCCCGAACAAGCTGGATGGAAAGAAAGACAAATGAGCTTGTTCTGAACTAAATTCAGGAGAATCGATGCCTGTTGAACACCATCAAGAAAAGGAAAGCAAAACCCATGGAATAGATACTCAGACATGACACTTTCCTCCAGGTAATTTTTTAAGGAAAAACGTTTGAGATAAAACCAAGGGGACGACCAAGACAATGGTATTTCAGCAACATTGTCAAGGAGATGGAATGTGACTCGTATGCCAATATGAAGAGGACTGCTGAAGACCGTAAGAAATGGCTGCAACGACAAGGCTTTTAGCGTTTGGAAGCTGATGATGTAGATGAAACTAATGGATGGAATGACAGCCGAGTTAGGTAAAGACAAGTTCAGTGAACAAGAATCTGAGGAACAAGGGTAGTTGTATTAAGTATCAGACTGTTCTTGGTAGAATAAAGATCGAGTGGAAAACGTTCGTGGCATATTTAGTATAAATAAAGCTGTGATTATTGTTGATGGGAGATATTGTTTGACAGTTTGAAAAGTTTCGGAATACAATTCAGGATTCTGAGTGTGTCTACAACCAGCTGGCATTTATTAGATTCGATAGATATGAGAGACTGGTATTTAGAATGATATGAGTTAAGACTGCATTTATCATTCGTACTTTTCAATCTATAGATATGGCAAGTATCGAAGGAAATGCCAAAGAAATTTAAAGTAGAATTGAGGATGAAGATAAAGTAATTTCGACTCGGTGACATACTAACGACAATGCCATCTTAGCCTCATCAACAGAGGATTTGATCATGCTTCTAAACGTTGTGTACGAGGTGTTGAGGAAAGATTTCATAGTAAAATCATTGTATTTGAAACAGAATGAACGGAATGCAGCAGGAATATTTAATATAAAAATAAAATAAAAATATTAAAATCGATTGGCTGTTGAAACACTAAGAGACGTTGGTGACTCCAACTTGGGCACAGAATGGACAAAGCGAATAAGATATAAAGATTGGGTTGACATCTGCTTAAATGAAATGTAGATCTAGGTATTCAAAAGCCATTTTTGAAGCCATTGCCTGGAGCTTGGCGCTATATGGATGCGAAACTTGGATTGTTTTTGCTGCAGAATATATAAAAATAGAAATATTTGATTGTGGTGCTGCAGGAAAATAGTGCTGATTAAAAGATTAAATATGTTACTTAATGAAGAGCATTAGGACGAGTGGGGGAGGATAAATGAGTCTGACGAGTGGTTATGAATAAAAGAGATAGTTTGATATGGCTCATACTAAGGCAACTGGAATTGAAACGTTACAGTTACTAAGGAAGGACGGGTCGAGGACAAGAAATCTAGGGGATAACCAAGATTAGTATATTATGAACGAATTCCTTCGGATGTAGGGTGTGTAGGTTCTGCGGAGATTGAATGGTAACCTCAAGAATGAGTGACGTCACTCAACATATACGCCGCCCGTGCGAAAGCTCAGCCACTTTTGCACGCGCGTATACGGATTTATTTAAACAAATGCATCGATTTGTGCAAGAAGTGAAAACTCTTACTCTATTTCATCCCTTTTAGGATATTGTGCCAGGTTTGACAAACCTCTGAGATACTTATGTCGAATATTTTGAAACATAGAATGTAACATCGATTATTAATTTAGAATAACTGTGTACAAAGTGTGAATTTCTTGACGTCTAAATAGGAGGTCGAGATATTGAATCGTTGGGGGTAAAATTGCTTATTTTATTTTCCCAGCTACTGTACGAGGTTAGACGGGAGTCACAATGTGGTGAGCCAAGAGTTGGATAAATGTTCGCTATATGGAGTGTTTAATGTTAAAGAGTGACCACTTTCTGTATATTAAACAAGCCACCGTTATATACAGTATCTGATATTTTCTTGGACCTAAACCTAATCACTCACCTCCACATAATTTATGTAGCCCTAAATAACCATTTATCCGCGATGTATTCAAGAGTGAAGCATAATAGCCCATATGGTTTCGAAATTACATGATTTGCATATCCAAAATTCCTACCTTAATCCAATTGCTATTCTGGCTATTCTGTAGCGAATATAAAATGGATTATTCTGTCACCTGTACGAGCACGCACTTCCTAAGTCAGATGGATTTCAGTGTACCCAGATTCTATTAAATAGTCATATTCCCTAACATCCATATAGTTAAAGCGGCACAATGTGGTGTAAAATAAGTTGAACACTTTCACTGGTAGTATGAATTAGGTCACTATTTCCGTAACCTTTCAATAATCTCAATTATTTAACTGATGGACAAAGTGGACATTTGGCAAACAGAATGTGTCTGGAAATAATTTGCCATTCCAATGTATAATCAGTACTTTTGAAATAGATACTGATTTCATATTTATCAAGGAGACCTATGACCCCAAATACTCCGATGTGACGCACCATTTTGTTTGCATAGTATATAAGTAATTTGAAAATATTCAGACTGAATGAAGAACATAGCATTGAATATTAAAAACGAAATCAGTTGCTGGTATTAATAAGTACAGTATTCCTGGTAGTGATATTAATGAATGTTGGTCCAGCTAACATTTCATAAGTTAGATCTCTGAATGTTGAAAGTTTTATTCACCTTTCTCAGATAATTCAACATAATTATGAATGCACTGCATTGTATTAATACCAATGATTTCAGGCTGGAATGTCCTGATACTTCGGATCCTGCTGTGAGGAAGATGTACGCATTATGTAGTACTAGAGGACAGAATACCGGCACCGTATCTGAAAGAAATATCACAAATCAACAAAATTTGAAGCTATACTCGTGTAGCACAAGCGAAGCCAAATTTATTCAGAAAGGAAATTTTAACAAACACATGTTAACCCATGCTGTAGAAAAGCGATACTCGTGTAGTAAATGCGGAGCGAAGTATAGTCGGAATGGTATTTTGAAGAGACACATGTTAACCCATACCGGGGAGAAGCTATTCTCATGTAGCACATGCGGAGCCAAGTTTAGTTGCAAAAGTAACTTGAAAACACACATGTTAACCCATACTGGAGAGAAGCTTTATTCGTGTAGGACATGTGGAGCAAAATTTGCCCGCAAAGGTTATGTGAAGACACACATGTTAACCCATACTGGGGACAAGCATCATTCGTGTAGCACATGCGGATCCAAATTTAGTATGAAAAGTATTTTGAAGAGACACATGTCAACCCATACCAGGGAGAAGCAATACTCTTGTAGCACATGCGGGACCAAATTTAAACTGAATGGTCATTTGAAGTCGCACATGTTAACCCATACTAGTGAGAAGCTATTCTCGTGTAGTACATGCGGAGCCAAGTTTAGTCGTAAAGGTTATTTGAGAACACACGTTGTAACCCATACTGGGGAGAAGCCTTACTCCTGTAGCACATGTGGAGCCAAATTTGCGCGCAAAGATAATGTGAAGTCACACATGTTAACCCATACTGGGGACAAGCATTATTCGTGTAGCATATGCGAAGCCAAATTTAGTCAGAATGGTCGTTTGAAAACACATATGTTAACCCATACTGGGGAGTAGCGTTCTTCGTAGCTCGTGCGGAGCCAAATATAGTCTGATTGGTCAGTTGATAAGACTCATTTTAACCCATACCGGGGATAAGGCATTCTCGTGTAGCACGTGCGGAGACAAAGTTAGTAAGAAAGGTAATTTTAAGACACACATGTTAACCCATACTGGGGGAAGGACATTTTCGCGTAGTACTTGTTACAAGAAAGGTAATTTGATGACACACATGTTAACCCATACCAGGGTGAAGCTATTCTCGTGAATCACATGCGGAGACAAAGTTTGTAAGAAAGATTATTTGATGACACACATGCTAACCCATACAAGGGTGAAGCCAATCTCGTGTGTCATATACGGGACAAAGATATTAAGAAAGGTTATTTGATTACACACATGTTAACCCATACAAGGGTGAAGCTATTCTCGTGTAGCACATGCGGAGACAATGCCAATAAGAAAGGTAATTTGAAGACACATATGTTATCCCATATAAGGGTGAAGCCAATCTCGTGTAGCACATGCGGAGACAATGCCAATAAGAAAGGTAATTTGAAGACACACATGTTATCCCATACAAGGGTGAAGCCATTCTCGTGTAGCACATGCGGAGACTATGCCAATAAGAAAGGTTATTTGATGACACACATGTTAACCCATACAAGGGTGAAGCCAATCTCGTGGTCACATGCGGAGACAGAATTAGTAAGGAAGGAAATTTGATGACACTCATGTTAATCCATAGTGGTGAGAAGACCAAGTAGCATATGCCAAACCGAATTTGTTGGGGCATTTGAAGATACACCTTTGCTCATACCTGTGCAGCAAATGCGAAGCCAAATTTGAAGGGAAGGTATTTGTAAGCACATGTGTTAATGCGTAGCTGCAAAAGCCAAATTTGTTAACAGGAAACCCTTCAAGACACAAGCACGAACCCATAGCGATAGGTACTATTCAAATGTAGCATATGCAAAGTCAATTTTGCTATCAAATGAGTTTTCAAGGGGCACATATTAACCCCTAGTTGTAAAAACCTTCTTCATGTACCATCTGCGTTGCAAAATGTATTGAAAAGGGCGTTAATTAATTGCTTGGCATCAAATGGGTTAAGATTTGATGAGAGACATCTTATCCCTTTTGATGCCCAGCAATTAATAAGTGATTTTGCTAAAATTACCAAGCCAAGCCTAGTGAAATTACAGGTGTTAAACCTATATTTTTCAATATAGTGTGTTGATATTTTTTTCTCAAGCAGGTAAACAAATTAATCACAAACTAGAAGCTAAATAATTCCAATTTACTTCATTTGGGAATTAATAAAATCTATAAATCTAATTTTGTGAGACAACTTAATTAGGAATCTTAATATAAATTTGACAGCCTACACTATCTAAATAGTATTTTTTGTGATGAAAATGTTAATAGGTATTTGTTGTTTGAGTGGGGGCGTGGTGGCTCAGCGGTCTAGCTGTATGCCTCTCACCAAGGCGGACCGGGTTCGATTCCCGGTCAATGTATGTGAGATTTTCGAAGTGATATGCCATGTCCTGTGGTTCGGATTCCACGTGAAAAGGAGGTCCCGTGGCTCCTAATCACAAGATTCACGGTCACGTAAAACTACAATCTTCCTTCCTTGTTGTTTGAGTCTTCAGTCTTTTGACTGGTTTGATGCAGCGCTCCATGCCTCCCTGTTCTGAGCTAATCGTTTCATCTCTACATAGCTACCACACCCTACATCCGAGGCAATCTGTTTAACATTTTCTAACCTTGGTCTACCCCTACAGTTCTTGTCCTCGACCCTTACTTCCATAACTATGCAGCTATTCCTCCGTGTCTAAGTATGTGTCCTACCAACCTATCTCTTCTCTTCATTAGCAGTCGCCAGGAACATATGTCCTCTCCCACTCGTCTTAATACCCCTTCGTTTGTAACCCTATCTACCCAACTGATCACCATTCTCCTGTAACACCACATTTCAAACGCTACAATTCTCCTCTTTTCTGCTGCACCATTAGTCTAAGTTTCACTTCCATAGAGTCAGACGCTCCAGAAAATGATTCTAATAAATGTTATTTAATTGTTTATAAATATCCGAGCTAAGAGTAATTCTATCAAATTTGATCAGAGTACGATCAATTTCTACAATCATATACGTTTACAGTCCTCTGGCATTAGGTGGATTTTCATCAGTAAAATCAAAGCCGCCGTCGCCATCAGTAGAAAATTCACTCTCACCCACTTCACTTAGCACTTAAACCTTATTTATACCCCCTTCGCTGAAAGAGATAGCCATATTTATCCCCACATATCTTAATTAGCTCCGAGAGAGATCTTATACTTCAAAAGATAACACACTTGGGAAGACAGTTCACTGCAGCATAATCAAAGAATACCTATTATAAATGCAGCTATTCATGGAACTTAAACTTATGGAGATAATCTGAGAAGGAATGGTATCCGTGTTGTCTTCGTTACGTTAATTTAACGCTGTGTGTCTGGATATATAAAAAAAAAAAAAAGTAGCTCGGCCGGTGGCATTTTTATCAGATGCTCCCTCGGCCGATATATCGGCACCATAAGGGCTAATCCATGGCGGCGATGATCTATAATCTACGAAGATAGATTAGTTTGTGGGAACAATAGTATATTTGTTGATGGTATAGTCATATCTATGTTTTGCGACATTAAAATGAGTAGTTCTTTTTTCAACTAAATGCCTTAATATGTTTCAGTAATAGTTACCTCACTCACTGGTATTCTTGTATTTTGTTTTCAGAGGACAGTCACTGTAGGAGTTTTGTAGAGCTATTTGTTGTGTATATTTGGATCTGATGATGCTCGCTTGACGAGCAGAACCTGTCATCCCTTCCTCAATAGTCTTCAATAAAATGTATAAATTGTAAACCCATCTAATATATTTCAGTTTCTTTTCACGTATTAATTGTTAATGTGGCATCATTGTAGAATTGCTTCAAGGCCGTCTTCATTGTTATGTTGACCGACTGAAAATATAATATTAATTGTTAATGTGGCAACACTGAAGAATGGCTTCAAGGCTGTCTTTATTGTTATGTTGACCGACTGGAAGATACAATATTAATTGTTAATGTGGCAACACTGTAGAATGGCTGTCTTTATTGTTATACTCACAAATGAATTCAGGACAAACACATTAGCATATTCTCCGACATTTCCTAGCAAGAAACACGGTTTTATGGTTGACATATGAAAAGCAGATTTAAGATCAGTGTAGGATATCTTTCTATATTGAAGCGTCTCTGTACAGGTAGATTATTGTTAGCAAATACGTTTTTGACTAGAAATGCACAGACATCTGCGTCATAATTCAAATACTACTGGTAGCGTGTCCACACTAGCGAATTCTAGTAGCGGTTAAAGTTGTCCGAAAGACAACTGAAAGGTTGAGCAATCTTAGTACGGTGTTGCAACATACGTAGTTGCAAGTGCATAGGCGAGATCACGAGGGATACAGTAGTACGTGCTTTAATGTATACTTTAAGTTATCATCGCCTTGACACAGGGCATGACTTTAATGCCCTCAGGACCGCTCACAGAGCGCATTTATATTAAGATGTGTTAGTCATGTCGGAAAGGAAAGTGAGCTAGCCTGGATATTTTCAACCAATATCCACCAACAGATCAGCAGAGTGTATTTAACACACACGCACATTTCTATAGGTTCGGAGAAAAGGCAAAAGGACGGCTGGGTGCCTTTCCTGACGCTTGCTCAGCAGATAAAAAGGGTTAATTTGGATAAACCACCGCTTATGCTGATATCCCGATAAAGGATGAGGTAGACACGCATCTAAAATTTGAAGCCATTCCTTCAGTGTTGTCTTTGCAAATATCTGATACAGTGGGTGGTGGGGTGTATGGTGTAATTGAGCAATTTGCCACAGATTTAGAAATATTTACAATTATTAACCATGTTGAATAAGTGATCTGTTAGAATGTTTCATCCGTGGATTTGTTCTGGAAACCACAGAGTAATAATCGTATTACTTTCAGCGGTAACATCTTCTACCAGGCCCCATAGTCTAAAGCAGACGGGCGACAGCTAATAGGGAGTGTGCAGAGCCCTGAAAAGGCCAGGCTTTGTACCAACAAACGAAAACTAAATTTCCTCCAACCGAGTTAATTTAGCAGTTTGCATGTTGGCACTAACCAAAGCGTTTGTGCCGGGATTTTGCTGATTTGCTTGTGCTAGGTATCAAATTACTCAAATTTATCATTATCGATATTATTGTATCTAATTAGGCTACTTGTCATAGCGGAAAGGTTAAATGTCAAGCATACATGGATAATGTGACGACAAAAGCGGCCCTCAAAAGATTTACTAGCGTTCCTGTAAGGTAAGTGGCAAACTGATATAGATTAGATTAGATTAGATTTTCATTAATTCCATATGATGAATTACATGTATACAATACGTTTTTGATATAGGACACGTCAGAATTTACATCTATAACAGGTATATATTACTAACACTATAACTATTTATAACTTATTATAATAACAGGTCTTAAGAGATACAATCTTATTGTAGAACTATTTACACCTTACTCTATTATCATTAATATGAAAACTTAATTCTATAAATACAACAACTTACAGCTAGGTATTACAATTAAAATAGAAAAGTAAAATATAATTATATATTTCATCGCTCCTATACGCTAAGATATTCAACTACAGAGTAAAAACAATGGCACTGCAGATAAGCTTTCAACATTCTATCAAATGTTTTTTATTTTTGAGGCAAGTTTTATATACTGGGGTAATTTATTGTATAATTTAACACTGGTGTGAAAAGTTTCTTTTTGATATATGCTTGTGTGTGTGTGTGTGAAATATGAATGTTTGGTTTTTTTGTCTTGTGTTATGCCTATGTTTTAAGAAAAACATCTTAAATCATAAAATTCTTTAAAAAAATAATACTTTCAATGATATATATGCAGGGCAGTGGGAGAATGTTTAAATCTTTAAACAGAGTTCTACATGACTCCCTAGTGTTTGCATTTGCCATAATTCTCATCGCCCTCTTTGGAATCCTAAACGTGCTTAGTACAACTGGCAACATACCCCAAAATATGACCCCATATCTTAAGTATGAATGGAAATAAGCAAAATAAGTATTTCTTAATGTGTGCGTGCTAGTGCAGGTTTTCAAAATACGTAACGCAAAGCACATAGAGTACAGATTAGTATTCAGTTATTGTATATGTTTATTCAATTTCAAGTCATTTTGTATCCATAGTCCTATAAACTTTTTTTTAGCGTATGGCTTTTGATGCCGGGAGTGTCCGAGGACATGTTCGGCTCGCCAGTTTTGTAGCTGCTTCGAGACGGACACCCAATGGGAGAGCTACAAGTACCGTTGGGGAGGGAAGTGGGAATGTAAGGACGAGGAGTTGGAAGGTAGCGGCTGTGGCCTATAGTTAGGGACCAACCCTGGCATTTGCCTGGAAGGAAGATGGGAAACCACAGAAGACCATCTTCAAGGTTGCCGGCGGGGGGATTCGAACCTCCTAGCCTCCCGGATGTGAGCGACTGCCAGCAGTCATGCCGTAACGACCACGGCTAACTCACCCGGTAACTTTATTTCTGATTTATTTTCTATTTGATGACCATTTAATGTTATATTGGACTTCGCAGGATTCCTATTCTGTATAGTGTGGAAATTTAGACATACTGTTTTTTATAGTTTATTATAAGGCGATTATCTTGTGACCATTTGGTTAACTCGCCTGTAACGTAGTCAGCAGACTGCTGTATGACCTGTTAGGTTTCACCTTTTATTACGAGTGTTGTATCGTCCGCAAACTAAATTTTCTTATGTGAATGAACGTTCTGTGTTATATCATTGATATTTAGAAGAAATAGTAGTGGGCCCAAACCCGATCCCTGGGGTACTCCAAATTAATAATTCCCTCATTGGACAATGTTTCATTAAGTAATTTGGTTCCATCATCCTTGTGTCTCAAGCTTACCATTTGTTTACGCTTTGTTAAGTAAGACTCGATCCATTTATTAGCTAGACCTCTAATACCATATTGATTTAGTTTTGTAAGGAGGATTTTATGGCCAACAACATCAAATGCTTTCGATAAATCCCAGAATAGGCCAGTTACATGTTCCTTATTGTCAATTAATTTCAGTATACTATTACTATATTCATAAATTGCTGCCTAAGTAGATTTTTCCGCTCTGAATCCATGTTGTGAGTTTGATAATATTTTATGTTTTCTATAAAACTTATCAGTCTCTTATACATGACTTTTTTCCACAATTTTTGCAATATCAGTTTGTAAGGTAATAGGACGATAGTTATCTGATTCATCTTTTGGACCTTTTTTGGGCACTCGAATTATTTATGATAACTTCAAAATATCCGGGTATGTTCCTGAGGGATTTGAACTGTTTATTAAGTGCGCAAGTGAATTTTTTATATTTTGTGCACATTTCTTTAAAATTGCATCAGGGATGCCATCAATGCCAGCACAGATTATTTTAGCTCTTTTATAACTATTCTTACCTCTTCACTTTTGACATGATTTATAAATAATGAATCTCTGCATATATTTATTTTATTCTTAGAATTTAGTGTATTTGCCTGTGATTTATTTAATAATTTTTGTGGAATTTCCAGAAAACAGTCATTAAAAGTGTTTGCTATTTCCTCTGGATTATTAATCACTTCATTATTGCAGGTCAGTGTAATGTTCCTCTGTATTTTAGCAGATTTTCCAGTTTGTTTCTTTATCAAGGACCAGATAGCCCTGTTCTTATTAGATGATTGGAAAATAAAATTATCATTATGCATTTTCATTGCTAGTCTTATTACCTTATTTAATATTCTAGTGTATTTTTAAAGTATAAATTGAATTCAGGTGTTGTGTGGTATTGTTTATATAAATTGTGTAGAAATTTCTTTCTTTGACATGAATTTATAATCCCTGTTGTTATCCAATTGCCAGTTTTGTTATTTTTAACAGTTCTTTGTTTAAAGGGGAATGCTGTTTCAAAATAGTGTTTTAGGGTACTGTTAAATGCATTAAATTTATCATTTACATTTCCTAGTTTATAAATTTCTGAACATGTTTCCTTATTTAATAAGTCATTGAAATATGTAACATTTGATTCAGTGAATGACCTGCTCTTTGATTTTATTCCATTATCATTATTATTGATTGTTTCGGGTACTTCAAAACTCAGTATTTGTCCATGGTGGTCACTAAAACCCGGACAATAGGCTTCTATTGAATGGTGGTATTTATCTGTATTTATAAAAATTTGATCAGGAGTGGTTTTACTACATTTTGTTATTCTTGTTGGGGTATTTACTGTAGGGTTCAGTCCATAGGAAATTAGTAACTGTGTTAATAATTCACAACTTCTATCACATTTTAAGATGTCCACATTTACATCCCCACAAATTATTATATCGAAATTTACTTAGCTCATGTTATTGAGTAACAATTCTAATTTACATGTAAGTAAACGAAACTTCCCTGACGGAGATCGGTATACGCATACAATTATTAACTTAAACTGCTGTATTTTTACGGCAGAGAATTCAAAATCCTGTTCCATAATTAGATAATCATAAGTTGTTAATTGTTCATGATCTAAATTATTTCTTAATAAATACAAGTACCACCATGGCTAATATTAGAACTAGAGTATTTATTACTGGGAAATGAATTAATTCGAGTTGTTCCTCTTTCAGCTAATGTTCTGAAATACATAGTGCTGAGATGTTTTTAAGTTCATTTTAAGCATTAGATTTATGTAATCAATTTTATTATTGAGAGACTGAACATTCTGGTGATAAATTTTAAATTTGTTACTTTTGCAAGCTTGTGTTGGTGATTTATTTACATTATTGATATCATAATTGTTATTATTATTGTTGCTAGAAAAGTCCGAAATACCATTGTTGCACTCAGTTAAACTTGACATCAAAAGATCTGAATGCCAAACCTCACGTTAGGCTTATTTTACCAGTTTCCCTGCTTCCACTCTAAAGATAATACTGTTGAACTATTCTTACCATTTGAATTTACAATTTGGCAGATTTCATCACTAAGATACTCTTTTCCTAACCTATTTAAGTGTGGGCCATGCGGAGTGTGGAACTTCCTGTCTAATTTGCTTACATCTATAATTTGGACATTTGGAAACCTCTTACAAATTTGATGAATTTTTCCATTTGTAGCCTCTATTTCTACATTTACACATGATTTGGGAATTAAGTCGTATCTCTGCGGAATGTTTACAATAATGACATTTGTGTTATTCATGGATGGCAATGTACCCTATAAATCTTTGATTACTTCTTTACTCCCGTTTCTATAGACGCCGTTTGCTCCAGTAATGAATCTTTCAATATGTTCAATACTCGTATATTCTCATATTTTGCTAGAAATATTTCCTGTACTTTTTTCTTTCCTTCATTAGGTATTGCATTCCTCAACGATTTGATATGATATATTATATATAGCCGACCATATTAACGAATAACTTGTAATAAATTTCAGGTAGGAATCAAGGATTTATGGATGTGCGCATATCTTTCATACTTACTATTTTTATTTTTCGTAGGTGTCTGATATTGGTCCAGAATTGTGGTAATCCTGATCTGCTTTTACTCCCTCAGAGAAGTTATCTCAGATGCGTTACCTATGCCATGCCCTTTTTGAGCCAGAGTATTTATGGGACAAATATCTATGAATAACTTAACTATATTTAGTGAGAATGCTTTCACCGAAGAGGAAATGGCATCTGTTGACACTATCACAGGAGATTAACAGCCTCCCATCAGCTTAGGTAAGTGTTCTCTTCAACTAGGTAATATTGTTATGATGAAAGCATTGCTCAGTAATGAGAATAGCAACTGCATTAGACACTATCACAGTAAATTAACAGCCTCCCATCAGCTTAGGTAAGTGTTCTCTTCTACAAGGTTATATTGTTATGATGAATGCATTGCTCAGTAATGGGAATAGCAACTACATTAGACACCATCACAGTAGATTAACAGCCTCCCATCAGCTTAGGTAAGTGTTCTCTACTATAAGGTTATATTCTTATGATGAAAGCATTGCTCAGTAATGAGAATAGCAACTACATTGGATAATATCACAGGAGATTAACAGCCTCCCATCAGCTTAGGTAAGTGTTCTCTACTATAAGGTTTTACTGTTATGATGAAAGCATTGCCCAGTAATGAGAATAGCAACTACATTGGATAATATCACAGGAGATTAACAGCCTCCCATCAGCTTAGGTAAGTGTTCTCTACTACAAGGTTATACTGTTATGATGAAAGCATTGCCCAGTAATGAGAATAGCAACTACATTAGACACTATCACAGGAGATTAACAGCCTCCCATCAGCTTAGGTAAATGTTCTCTTCTACAAGGTTATATTGTTATGATGAATGCATTGCTCAGTAATGAGAATAGCAACTACATTAGACACTATCACAGGAGAATAACAGCCTTCCATAAGCTTAGGTTAGTGTTCACTTCTACAACGTTATATTGTTATGATGAATGCATCGCTCAGTAATGAGAATAGCAATTACAATAAGCACTATCACAGTATATTAACAGCCTCCCACCAGCTTAGGTAAGTGTTCTCTACTACACATGTGGAGCCAAATTTGACCGAAAAGGTACTTTGAAGACACACATGTCAACCCATACTGAGGAGAACGGTAATTCATGTAGCACATGCGAAGCCAAATTTTGTCTGAAATGTAATTTGAAGACACACATGATAACCCATTGCGGAGAGAATCGTTATTCGTGTAGAACATGCGGAGTCAAATTTAGTCTGAAAGGTCATTTGAAGAGACACATGACAACCCATACTGGAGAGAAGCGATATTCGTGTAGCACATGCGGGGCCATATTTAGTCTGAAAAGTCCTTTGAAGACACACAAGTTAACTCATACTGGTGAGAAGCCATTCTCATGCAACACCTGCGGAGCCAAATTTGCCCAGAAAAATGTTTTGATGAAACACAAGGTAACCCATAGTGGTGAGATGTCAAAGTACCAAATGCCATACCAAATTTGTTGGGTCATTTGATGATACACCTTTACCCATACCTGTGTAGCATATGCAACGCCAAATTTACATATAAGGGATATTTTAAGGGAAGGTATTTGTATGCACATGTGTTAATGCTTAGCTGCAAAAGCCAAATTTGTTATCTGAAAACCTTTGAAGACACAAGTGAGAACCCAGAGCGATAGATACTATTCGAATGTAGCATATGCAAAGCCAAGTTTGCTATCAGGGCTTTTCAAGGCGCATAATAACCCTTAGCGGTGAAAAACCTTCTTCATGTACCATGTGCAAAATGTATTATTATTAACAGGAAAGCGCATGAATGTGCATAACATAGATTTACACTAGTAAAACAAAACATGTTACAAAAGAGTTAATTGATGTGTAGACATCATGATCCAGTAATCAATCCGGAAATTGAGCATTAAGGCATTCATTCATGACCAGTCATTATATTGAAATTGAATGTTATTTGTGAAATAGACCAACACTGTATGATGCTTTGTTCAGTTTAAATGTTAGTACTTGCCATATTCACACAGTGATTTCTGTTTTTTTTTCATCGTGTGATGTGATATGTGTCACAGAACTGGCCACATAACGAGCACACGCAGATTTCATTTGGGGCGATGTATGACATGGTTTTGCATATTTTATGGTGGTACCCATGCACTGCTAACTTTATCACCACATGTCTTAATTTCTGATTGGCGCTGGTCCAGTTCCGGTTGATCATGGCATCCGTGCTGTAAAATTCTAGAGGAATGTCTTCTCCCTTCTCTCTTCTATCTGCTAGGTGCGCTTAAGCATTCTTTATTAATGGAAGCTGTAATATTGTCCTTATTTCTTCGACGAGGAAGGGTTCCCGTGCTAATTCATATGTTAGGCGGGAGCGCGTGTATTTTGAGATGCCCATTATGGTTTTCAGAAATTGGGCTTTAACTCTTTCGATGGTGGCCAGATCTCTCTTCGTTAGTCGGTCCCATATCAAGTGGATCCTGTACGTGAGAATTGGTAGGATCTTTGCGTCGAACAGATGCACAGCTGTTTTTAAGGATAGCTGCTGTAGATTTATAATGCCGTACATGGCTTTCAAGCAAGCCACTGCTCTGTCTTGGATGTGTAATCTGAAAGGCCAGGTAGTCTGTAAAGTGATCCCAAGGTATTTAACTGCATTTACTATTTCCACTTTGTCCTCTTTATATTGCAAGATGTTGTTTGCTGCTACACGCCCATCTTTCCGAAAAACCATCTGTTGGGTTTTTGTCCAGTTTATTTTCAGACTGTTATTTCCTGCCCATTCTACCAGTGCTGAGAAAGCGTGTTGGAGTCCTTCCTTATTTGGTGATCCTAGTACCATGTCGTCCGCATATATGTAGATCACTGCGTCCTTTGATTTCTCTCGGATTGCTGTTGTTACATCGGCTGTGGCAATATTGAACAGTATGGGGCCGAGGGGGTCACCTTGCAACACTCCATTAGTTTGGGTGATTTCCTTTGTTTTGCATACTGCGTCATCTATGGTGATCTTGTTGCATGCCAGGATATTTTTAACTAAGATTGTTAAAGGGTTGTGATTTCCGATGATATTTTGAAGTTTCGATGTGAGCTTTCTTCTGTCAATTAGGTAGAAAGCCTTTGTATAGTCTATAAAGACCGCATAAAACTTTCCCTTTTGGAGTCGTTTCCTTCCTCTATGTCATTTAACAGATTTTGAATTGCGTGCAAGGTTCCTCTTCCTCGTCTAAAGCCGAATTGTTCCTCCGGTATCTTGGAGTCGACCTCGTTGGTTAGAATTCTTGTCAGTAACTTGAAGGTGTTGCTTTCCAGTGCAATTCTTCTGTAACAGTTGGGGTCGTCGGTTTCATATTTTCCTTTATAGAGAGTTTTAATGGTTGATTTTCTCCATTCTTCGGGGATATTTCCCGATTCTAGGCATTTGGTATTGAGAAGGGGAATTACATTTAGAAAAAATTAGTTAATTCGGCCTGTGGCATTTATATCAGATGCTCCCTCGGTCGATATATCGGCACCGTAAGGGCTAATCCATAGTGGCGAGAATTGATAATCTACGAAGATAGATTAGTTTGTGGGAACAATACTATAATTGTTGATGGTATAGTCATATCTAAGTTTTGCGACATTAAAAAGAATACTTATCTTTCCTGCTAAATGCCTTAATAAGTTTCAGTAATAGTTACCTCACTCACTGGTATTCTTGTATTTTGTTTTCAGAGTTCAGTCACTGTAGGAGTTTTGTAGAGCTATTTGTTGTGCATATTTGGACCTGACGATGCTTAATGCCTTAATATGTTTCAGTAGTAGTTACCACACTCACTGGTATTCTTGTATTTCGTGTTCAGAGCACAGTCACTCTAGGAGTTTTGTAGAGCTATTTGTTGTGTATATTTTGACCTGATGATGCTTAATGCCTTAATATGTTTCAGTAATAGTTACCTCACTCATTGGTACTTTTGTATTTTGTTTTCAGAGGACAGTCACTGTAGGAGTTTTGTGGAGCAATTTGTTGCGTATATTTGGACGTGATGATGCTCGCTTGACGAGCAAAACCTGTCATCCCTTCTTCAATAGTCTTCAATAAAATGTATAAATTGTAAACGCTTCTAAATTATTTACATTTCTCTTCACGTATTTTAGCAATTGTAATGATTTTCATGTTGACCGACTGGAAATACAATATTAATTGTTAATGTGGCAACACTGTAGAATGGCTTCAAGGCTGTCTTTATTGTTATGTTGACCGACTGGAAGATACAATATTAATTGTTAATATGGCAACACTGTAGAATGGCTGTCTTTATTGTTATACTCACAAATGAATTCAGGACAAACACTTTAGCATATTCTCCGACATTTCCTAGCAAGAAACACGGTTTTATGATTGACATATGAAAAGCAGATTTTAGATCAGTGTAGGATATCTTTCTATTTCGAATTGTCTCTGTACAGATAGAGTATTGTTAGCAAATACGTTTTTGACTAGAAATGTACAGACAACTGCGTCATAATTCAAATACTAGTGGTAGCGTGTTCACACTAGCGCATTCTAGTGGCGGTAACAGTTGTCCAAGAGTACGAAAGACAAGTGAAAGGTTGAGCAATCTTAGTAGAGTGTTGCAACATAAGTATTTGCAAGTGCATAGGCGATCTCCCGAGGGATACAGTAGTACGTGCTTTTATCATCACCTTGACACAGGGCGTGACTTCAATGCCCTCGGGACCGCCCACAGAGTGCATTTATATTAATATGTGTTACTCATGTCAGGAAGGAAAGTCAGCTAACCGGGATATTTTCGACCAGTATCCACCAACTGATCAGCAGAGTGTATTTAACACACATTCACATTTCTATATGTTCGGAAGAAAAGGCAAAAGGAGGGCCGGTCCCTTTCCCGACGCCTGCTCAGCAGATAAACCGGGTGTGGATGAGTTGAGTGTGCAGATGGTGAGAGCAGCAGGAGAGGTGGGGATACAATGGTTGTACCGAGTGATGAAGACAGCATGGAAGGAAAGAAAGATCCCTGAGGACTGGAAAAAGGGAATAATTGTCCCGATCTTCAAGAAAGGTAGTAAAGCAGAATGCAGAAACTACCGGGGAATAACACTGATGAGTCATTGTGAAAAGATGTTTGAGAATGTTTTGGAACTGAGAATTAGGACAAGGATAGAAGGAGGAATCAGGGAAGAACAACATGGCTTCAGATCAGGAAGGTCCACAGTGGATTTGATTTTCGCTGTAAGGCAGTTACAAGAACAGCACTATGAGTATGGAACAGATCTACTGATGGCCTTCCTGGACATTGAGAAAGCATATGACAGTGTATGCAGAAACAAAGTATGGAAGTGCCTGGAGGACAGAGGAGTAGAAAAATGGACTATATGGAGGATTAATGAGATGTACAAGGGAAGCGTGAGCTGTGTGAAAGTGGGAGGAGAAAGATCGGACCGGTTGGAACAGAGAAACGGCCTGAAACAAGGAAGTGCACTGTCACCGCTACTTTTCATTGTGGTGATGGATGACATAATGACCCGAGTGGCACAAGTAATTGGGGAAGGAAAGATGAAAGCAATGGTGTTAGCAGATGATTTGATGATTTGGAGAAACAAGGAGGAGAAGGTACAAGAGCATTTGGACATGTGGGAAGGAATATTACATCGATATGGGATGGAATTTAGCTTAAATCAGAGTGAGATGGTGATCACAACAAGGAAGAAGGAAAGAACCACAACGGGAATAACAATTGGTGGGGAACAGCTGAAGAAATTGGAGAGTTTCAAGTATCTGGGGAGCCTGATACAGGATGTTGAAAGAAACGATAGAGAAATAAATGAGCGGGGGAGACAGGCAAAAGCATTCCGAAGGAGTGTGATAAGCATGTTATGGAGCCACGGATGTCCCTCAGAACAAAAAAAAGATCATATATCGGACGTACTATGTCCCAATCCTGATGTATGCTTCATGGACCAGGGTATACCAATTATTCTCGGTTTGGTCAAATGTATGTATTCTAGTCAGAGGGCTGAAATAAGATGCTCTCATAAGGGCAACTCAGGATAGATGGGTTTCACTCCTTCAGCTAACCTTGAAGTGGTCTTCAGTAGTTTATTTCTTCAACTTCCAGACAATTGCACAAGTACAATGGAGAACTCAATTAACTCAATTTCTCTTTAGTAAATATTGAGAAGTCTTCCATTTTACAACATAACTTAATGATTTTAATGCAGTGTGTGGATAGCTGTAAGTATTTCTACCCCTTATCCCATTTTTCAGTGTCAGGGAAGGGATGAAAAGAGGTTCTGGTGGCAGTAATTTTTACACCCACATGCCCTTTTGTCCAGCCCATAAGAGGTATTAATATCGATTGAATTGAATATATCAAGTAGTTGAAATGAGGCGACCATGGCTTCATACGAGTAACGGCCCCAGCATTTGCCTGTAGAAGAAAACTGGGAAACATGTTTGGCCGAGGGTGGGGATCATACCCACTCATCTTCTGAGTTTGCAGACTGACCAAGTGGCCTGAAACATTTAGCTTGTGTAGTATTGGAAATGTGCTGAGCTCTTAGTCTGTCCTAGGGAAGGAACTATAAGGGTTGGATTCAATACACAAGTTTCAAGCTTGGATTTCTATTTTGCTGAATATCGATTGATACTGCTGATCTCAGGACGTGCGACTACATTCATAAACACATTCTCAATCCTAAATCTCTTCATTGGCCTGCATTTGTATTAGAAACTACATGCTCCCGTACACCAGAAGATATATAATGCTTGTAGCTAGTAGTATCAAGTTGCTGCAAAGTTGATGCCATATAATCTACATAACAGTCCCCCTCCAGAAGACATATAATGCTTGTAGTTAGTATTATCCAGTTGCTGCAATATTGATGTTATATACTCTACATAACACTCCCCCTCCAGAAGACACATAATGCTTGTAGCTAGTAGTATCCAGTTGCTGCAATATTGATGATATATACTCTACATAACACTCCCCCTCCAGAAGACACATAATGCTTGTAGCTAGTAGTATCCAGTTGCTGCATATTGATGATATATACTCTACATAACACTCCCCCTCCAGAAGACACATAATGCTTGTAGCTAGTAGTATCAAGTTGCTGCAATATTGATGATATATACTCTACATAACACTCCCCCTCCAGAAGACATATAATGCTTGTAGCTAATAGTATCAAGTTGATGCAATATTGATGATATATACTCTACATAACACTCCCCCTCAAGAAGACACATATTGCTTGTAGCTAGTGGTATCAAGTTGCTGCTATATTGATGATATGTACTCTACATAACACTCCCCCTCCAGAAGACATATAATGCTTGTGGCTAGTGGCATCAATTTGCTGCAATATTGATGATATATACTCTACATAACACAATTCCCCTCCAGAAGACATATAATGCTTGTGGCTAGTAGTATCAAGTTGCTGCAATGTTGATGATATATACTCTATATACATCTGTATCAGGAAGATGTGATGAAACTAGTGTCTGGTAGATGTCAAGCTAATATTTCTTTACAGCCATTAACATGTGTTGTACATTCACATAACTTGTTATTTGTGTTAAAGATGTAAGGTGATACCAAAGAAATAAATTATTCCATCTAATCCCCATGATATGAAAGAAGAATTCCAAGTTGAAGAAAGAGTTGCAAGTGGAAATCATTTGAATGAGTAAGTGGACATCATAATGAGAAAAAGTGTTCTTGCGTTTTTATGAGTGTGTTACTGAAAATCTTGGGTATCAATAATGTTTCATTGGAGCATCTGATACATATCTTCTATTAACTTTTGGTAACCCACAAATTATCCATCCTCTTACAGTTCCTTCAGACTTTGTGGAAACCCATTTCATATGGTTGGAGGAAATATACAATACAGTTAAAGGAATGTGACTGTGATATGAGCTTTTTGAGGAACGACCACAACTTTAAAACTCTCCCAGTGTGTTGCTGTGTTCTCAGCCCCAGTAACCTAAAACACTGAGCGTAAATAGCTTCCACCTCACCCGGTATTGGTACAAGTAAATCCATTCGTCAACTAATCTTAAAGTCAGGGAGGGTTTAAGTCATTTGCCAAGTACAAACATATTGTAGGTTTACTGTTAAGAGTTTGGGCAGATTTCTGAGAAACCGCAATGGTGAGGTTGGCTTTGTTTTGCAACATAAAATTCATGTCGGCCTAGCATACAATTTAACCTCTTGCAATTTGCCAATTTAATAAGTTATGTTATTAATCGTTGCTCAAACCAGACGGATTAGAGGCCAATCTCTGCCATTGCAAGTGTTGAAGTTATGCACTTCATAAGCTTTATATTGGCAAGATAAAATTTCAGCGCAGTGACTTCATTGGTTTTATTACGGTATATTGTCATATTTCTACATTGAGTTTTCAACCAAGCAAGCAAGGTGAACAGACGTGCAGTGAAGTGTAAGGAAGAATGGGAATCGCTATTCAGCAGTACCGGGCGGTCATCGGCCGCTGGCAGGCTAGAGTGAAGTGCGATTTCGGTGTCGGGAAGGTGATAGTGGGCAACGTCACTGAACAGATGGGGGTTTTGGCGATGGGGATGGTAGCGCTGGTTGTGGCGACGCTACTATTAATTGGAGGAATGGAGTCAAACCCAGGGCCTGGTCAGCTGGGATGGCAAGAAATGGAAAAAATAAGGGAAATTGTAAAGGAAGTGTCACAAAATGACCAGATCCGGGGCATTCTTCGTGAGCAATGTAAGGAATTCAAGGAGATGAAGACATGTATAAGAGAAGAGATGAGAATAGTGACAGAAAGGCTGACCGAGAATAGTAGAGAGATAAAAGACCTAAGAGAAAAGGTGAAGATATTAGAGGTGGAGGTAAATGAATTAAGGAAGACCAAGCTGGATGAGAGAAAGAAAAACGTCTTCATTTACGGAATAAAGGAAGATGCCAAGGAAAGCACCGAGGATCTAACATTCAAGGTGTTCCGAGTGATTAGTGAAGGCATGCGGATAAACATTGGAGTTTCAGAGATTGACAATGTGACCAGGATAGGGCGGGGAAAGGGCACGAGGCCCGTGAAAGTGTCATTAGTTTCTTCGCTGATGGCTCACAGAATTCTGGCGAACACAAAGAACGTGAAAGGGGAGAGGATATGGGTAAGGAGAGAAATGAGTAAAGAAGAGGCAAGCGAGCAACGGACCTTGCAGTTTCATTTAAGGAAGGCAAGAAGCTCGGGTCTCAAGGCTTATGTAAAGGGCAATAGAATGGCGGTTAGCGGCAACAACTGGGATCGGGTTTGGACAGTGGCACAACTCCAGGATATGGAGAAGCAACAGCAACAGGAGACAGTTAGAACTAGCAACCAGGTGGAAGCAGCTGTCGGTTCAGAGGGAAGTGCGGTGATGATTCAACAGAGAGCATCGACCAAGTCCAACACGGAAGTGGTGCAAGCAGGAACGACTAACGTCAGCGCCAGGAACACCGGACAAGTGTGTGGATTGCAGAAAGGTGAGACTGGCAAACAACGAGTTACTAGTCTAAAAGAACTTTGGGGCAAGAAAACCTTGACAGAGCAGTTTAATGTGGAGAAGGAGGTCATTTCTTCTCCACGTGGCAGTATACTAGAGCTAGAGAAAGCTAGAGTTACTAGAAGTAAAACCACCACCAGCGAAGAGGGTAGGGGAAAAAATAACTAAAATGGAATATTGCTAGCGTAAATATAGAGGGTTTTTTAAATAAGAGAGGGAACGATGTAGTTTTGACCCTAATAGAAAATATGCAGATTGTAGGATTTGTTGAGAGTTGGCTCCCTGTAGGTTGCGAGGTTAAAATAGATGGCTTCAATATATATACAAAACCTAAGATTAGGAATGCTCATACCGGTAGGTTCCCGGGGGGGGGAATTGTTGTTTTAATTAAAGAAGAGGTGAGGGAATTATCAGAATTTATTTGTTCAGAACTGGAAGAAGTAGTGTGGGTAAAAGCAGATATTAGGGGGAGGGGGAAAGGAACGGTATGTTTCGGCTTTGTCTACAACCCTCCGGAGAATTCTCCGTATGCAAGAGAAAGCTTTTTCGATGAGTTAACTATTGAAATAAACAGAATTCAAAATATATATGAAGAGGCAGAGATTGTGCTTTTAGGGTACTTCAATGTGAGGGTTGCAGACAGAAAGCCCCTTTACAGCAACGGGGTTGCCGAGGCGGTATGTGGGGATAGGCACAGCAAACACAAGGAATGTAACAAGAACGGACAAAAGATTTTGGAACTATGTGGTGCAGAAGAGCTATATATATTAAATGGTGTCTGTGTGGGGGATGAAGGAGGTAACCTGACGTATATAACAGAGATTGGAGGAAGTGTAATAGATTTAGCAATATGTTCCAGAGGAGCACTAGCCCTAATTAAGAGGTTCACTGTTGAAGAATCGGGGGAATCACACCACCTACCAATTGTCGTCAACATGCAGGGAGCGGTGACAAAATCAAAAGGGAACCCACAAGTTAAAGCTATAGAGAGAAAAGTAAATAGATTCAGATGGAGGGAGGAAAACTGCAGAGAGTTCCAGAACTACTTCCAGGGAGAGAATTTTGAGCTGTTAAAGGTAGGGATAAGTTTAATGATCAGTATTGATGAAATTGAAGGGGTAATACGTATGATTGAGAATGCAATTATGATGGCTGGATGGAAAATGCGCCTGAAGGCTAGGGGAAAAGTAGGGAGTATTAAAGGATGGTACGATGAATCTTGTGGAAGGAAGAAAACCGAAGTTGTTAGGGCACTGAAATTATACAAGAGAGGAGGGGATGATACGGTGAGGGTAGAATTTTTTCGTCTAAGGAAAGAATATAGGGAACTGCTCAGCAAAATGAAAGATGAATGGCAGGGTAAGGAAGCAACAGCACTAAATAAGGATTCTAAAGCTAACGACTGTAGCAAATAGTGGAGCAGGATAAATTCTTACTGTAGGGGGCGCAGGAGTGGTGGGGGGAGCTCTATTAGTGATGAAGTATGGATTGCATATTATGAGAATCTGTTAAATGCTGAAGATAATTGGAGGAAGAGGGATGAGTTTGGCGTCCCGAGGGGGCTGGAGGCCGCTCTGCCTATGCTGGACCAAGTCATATCGATAGAGGAAATTAAGGAAGTAATAGCAAAAAGTAAAGGAGGGAAGTCAGGTGCTATTTCGGGGATAACAAATGAATTTTGGCAAGTGTTGAGTAACAATAGGTTCATGATGGACAGCTTGGTAAAAATCTTTAACAAAATCTTTGAAGGAGGTAGATTTCCGAGGGCGTGGCAGGAGGGGATAATTTGTCCAATATATAAGAAGCGTGGGGACAAACTAGACCCAGGCAACTATAGAGGCATAACTTTGCTTGATAATTTGAGCAAAATGTACACCGGGGTCTTATCCAAGCGTTTAATGGCATGGGCAGAGGGCTGTTCGGTGTTCTCGAGACTCCAGACAGGGTTCAGAAAAGGGATGAGGACCAGTGACAATATAATGGTGGTCCAAACGGTGATGGACAAGTACATAAGAAGAAAAAGAGGTAAGCTGTATATCACAGCTATTGATTTGGAGAAGGCGTTTGATTCAATGAGCAGGGGAGCTGTCATGGCTAAACTGGGAAAAATCGGGGTGTCACATAAAATGATACGAGCAATTGAGAATGTGTATTCCGAAGTGAAATGTGCAATTAAAACTAAAGATGATGTAATTGTAGGAGAGATAACGTCTAATATAGGACTAAAACAGGGATGCAAATTATCTCCGGTGCTTTTTTTTGGCTATTTATCAACAATATTTTCGATTCAAAGGGCTTTGAGCAACGGTCCAACCCTTGCTTGGACAATTATAATATCCCGGGCCTACCTTTTGCTGATGACATCCTTCTGCTTGCTCTAACACCCTATAATATGCAATATAGTATTGACAAGATTGTGAGATACTGTGAGGACTGGAACTTAAAAATTAACCCGAGTAAGACCAAAGTTATGGTCTGCAAAAGGGAGTTAAACTGACTAAGAATGAAAAGTGGGTCATGAATGGGTCACAGTTAGAGACGGTGAAAAAACTTGAGTATCTAGGGACGATAATGGCGAGTAATGGTAAAAGGACCGAACTATTTAAAAGGGCAAAATCGAAAGGGCTAGCGGCATTGGCGAATGTTAAAGTGTTAGGGCGTAGGTTACCGAATCTTGACTACAAAGTGTATAAGAATGTGTTTAACGCACTCATCGTTTCAAGAGCACTTTATGTAGTGGAAGTATGAGGTTTAGAGGAAGGAACGAAAACCCTGGACAGTATTGTAAGTAGGTTTGCCAAGATAATTTTGGGGCTACCTAGTTGCACGGCGAATTGTGGAGCGAGAATGTTGTGTGAGGATGTAAGCATTAGACAACATATCATAAAAAGGGTCATAAAGTCTTGGATTCGTTTAAAAGCAGGTGGAGGGGGGGAATGCTTAAGGTAGCCTACCTGCACCAAATGAAGCATCAGCAAGAGGGTTACTGGGTGGACGGGGTAAGAAGTGTACTGGAAAGATTAGGAATGAGTTATCTATGGGTTAGGGACTTACAAAGAGAGGAAGGTAGGGTGTGTAAGAAAGTGTGTAGAAGGGTTAATGACGTAGAGTTGCAGGTGCTAAGAGAAGAGTGCACCAGTAGGAGAACCTTAACGGAGTTCTGCGAAATAAGGAACTTTATGAGCATAAAGCCTCAATGCCTAATGAAAAGAGAAATGAGAGGGATAATTTGGTGGTTAATGGGGGTGTATAAGAACAAAGCGTTGAGAGAAGTAGGAAAAGAGGGCATTTGCCTGTTTTGTGGGAAGGTTATGGGTGCAGCGCACCTGATCAGGGAATGCAAGGAAATTAAAATGATAAGAGCAAAGTTTGTAGACAAAGCAGATCTAAACAGAATAGAAAATGAAAATGAGTATCACACTTTAATTAAATTACTTAAAAGGGATTGGGGAAAAGCAGGTCAATTAGCAAAATATTTTAATACCATCAGGGCAATGTGGAATAAGAAAGCGTCGGATGAGGTTCAGAACAAAGATGCATGTAAATTAAGCATTCAAGTACAGGAGATGGCTTCCTAAGCTATAAATCTTGTTAAAGCATAGGAGAGCCTATCTGTATTAACTAGGTAGCCTATACGATTACTACCGTACAGCCACATATTGCTGTCTGTAGATTTTTCCTGTGAGTTTGATGGTTTTTTTTTCCTTACTACAAAACTTATCAGACTCTTACAGTCAGTAAGGGCTCGATAGGGAAATTAAAGTATTTTTTTCTGCGATGTGTCTCCCATGGAGAACTGTCAAAAAATGAAGAACAATGTGTCCACATTTATGATTAAGAAAGAACTCTGTGCCGTCTCCATCAGTAAAGTTGCCCAGTGATATTGTGAATGAAGATAACTACTGCAAAGCATTATTAAGTTTTGAAATAACTAGGAAGCTATGAAATGCCGAATGAATATTTGGTTTAATTATCTAACGCCATACTGGATATTTTAGTTATCTATGTGTTTATTGTCTGCATGTCACGATATGCCTCTCTGAGTTAAAGTGACAATTAACAAGTAGATTTGGTTTAAAGAAATTTATTTGTTTATTTATTTATCGTATGGCTTTTAGTGCCGGGAGTGTCCGAGGACATGTTCGGCTCGCCTGAGTCTGTAGCTGCTTCCAGCGGATACCCTAAAGGGTGAGCTACAAGTTCCGTTCAATTTCAAGTAGTTCCAACTTTCGCCACCAGATATCAATGATACCTAGTGGTGAACGTTGGAACTTTGATAGAGCGTTCTGACGAAATCTAACCTAACAAATTTTGCTTTACACAAGTTTAGTCTGTGAAAGGATTTTTTACATGCCATAAATCTTTGACATGGGACCGCCGGCTTTACTTCCCCTCCGAAGGAAGGCACACTGAAAGATTTTTAACGCTCTTAAAAAAATCCGACGACTTCGGCCGGGTTTGAACCCGCTATCTTGGGCATAGGAGTTCAGCATGCTACCGACTACGCCACCGAAGCCGCTAGTTTAAAGAAATATACACATGATACACATATTTCTACATTGCTGGTGAAGTATTGAGGTAATAAGTGTTCCACGATTACTGCTGATTCTAACATGTTTTCGAGGTGTTCTGAACTGTTGTTGTCGCATTGAACCGGTAAATTGTGTTTTGAATAGCATCTACAGACCACAGTGAGGCGTGTTTTGAAAGTGTTTATAGGCCTAGTTCATAAGACTTTTGACTCGTCACATCCTCCACAGTAGACAGAATACCAATGGAACAACGAAAGAAAATAGAGAACAATTCAATAAACGAAAATGAAAGAACTTATGTGCGGTTCAATATATGAATAAACAGACATTGAAAATAGCAAATATTTCCAGAAAAAAGGGATACAATATAGCATTCAGAATGAACAACACACACGGTAAGCTCATAAACAGCAACCTAACGAAGAAAATCCCACGTCCGAAGTCCGGTGTGTAATTGCTTATATATCAAGAAGAAGAATGTAAGGCCAACTATATTGGTAGGAGTGGACGACAATTTGCAACACGATATAATGACCATAAAGTGCTATAAAACACAACAAACAGTCACGTATGGGTGAACACATGCACGACAACAAGCATCGTTTCACACACGTAGTTACTATCTTAGTGTACACAGTTACTATCTTAGTGTACACAGTTACTATCTTAGTGTACACAGTTACTATCTTAGTGTGCACAGTTACTATCTTAGTGTACACAGTTACCATCTTAGTGTACACAGTTACTATCTTAGTGTACACAGTTACCATCTTAGTGTACACAGTTACTATCTTAGTGCACACAGTTACTATCTTAGTGTACACAGTTACTATCTTAGTGTACACAGTTACCATCTTAGTGTACACAGTTACTATCTTAGTGCACACAGTTACTATCTTAGTGCACACAGTTACTATCTTAGTGTACACAGTTACTATCTTAGTACACACAGTTACCATCTTAGTGTACACAGTTACTATCTTAGTGTACACAGTTACCATCTTAGTGCACACAGTTACTATCTTAGTGCACACAGTTACTATCTTAGTGCACACAGTTACTATCTTAGTGTACACAGTTACTATCTTAGTGCACACAGTTACTATCTTAGTGTACACAGTTACTATCTTAGTACACACAGTTACTATCTTAGTGCACACAGTTACTATCTTAGTGTACACAGTTACTATCTTAGTGTACACAGTTACTATCTTAGTGTACACAGTTACTATCTTAGTACACACAGTTACTATCTTAGTACACACAGTTACTATCTTAGTGCACACAGTTACTATCTTAGTGTACACAGTTACTATCTTAGTGCACAGTTACTATCTTAGTGTACACAGTTACTATCTTAGTGCACACAGTTACTATCTTAGTGTACACAGTTACTATCTTAGTGCACACAGTTACTATCTTAGTGCACACAGTTACTATCTTAGTGTACACAGTTACTATCTTAGTGTACACAGTTACTATCTTAGTGTACACAGTTACTATCTTAGTACACACAGTTACTATCTTAGTGTACACAGTTACTATCTTAGTGTACACAGTTACTATCTTAGTGCACACAGTTACTATCTTAGTGCACACAGTTACTATCTTAGTGTACACAGTTACTATCTTAGTACACAGTTACTATCTTAGTGTACACAGTTACTATCTTAGTGGACACAGTTACTATCTTAGTGTACACAGTTACCATCTTAGTGTACACAGTTACCATCTTAGTGTACACAGTTACTATCTTAGTGTACACAGTTACCATCTTAGTGCACACAGTTACTATCTTAGTGCACACAGTTACTATCTTAGTGCACACAGTTACTATCTTAGTGTGCACAGTTACTATCTTAGTGTACACAGTTACTATCTTAGTGCACACAGTTACTATCTTAGTGTACACAGTTACTATCTTAGTGTACACAGTTACTATCTTAGTGCACACAGTTACTATCTTAGTGCACACAGTTACTATCTTAGTGTACACAGTTACTATCTTAGTGTACACAGTTACTATCTTAGTGTACACAGTTACTATCTTAGTGTACACAGTTACTATCTTAGTGCACACAGTTACTATCTTAGTGTACACAGTTACTATCTTAGTGTACACAGTTACTATCTTAGTGTACACAGTTACTATCTTAGTGCACACAGTTACTATCTTAGTGTACACAGTTACTATCTTAGTGCACACAGTTACTATCTTAGTGTACACAGTTACTATCTTAGTGCACACAGTTACTATCTTAGTGGACACAGTTACTATCTTAGTGTACACAGTTACTATCTTAGTGTACACAGTTACTATCTTAGTGCACACAGTTACTATCTTAGTGCACACAGTTACCATCTTAGTGCACACAGTTACCATCTTAGTGTACACAGTTACTATCTTAGTGTACACAGTTACTATCTTAGTGCACACAGTTACTATCTTAGTGCACACAGTTACTATCTTAGTGCACACAGTTACTATCTTAGTGTACACAGTTACTATCTTAGTGCACACAGTTACTATCTTAGTGTACACAGTTACTATCTTAGTGCACACAGTTACTATCTTAGTGCACACAGTTACTATCTTAGTGCACACAGTTACTATCTTAGTGCACACAGTTACTATCTTAGTGCACACAGTTACTATCTTAGTGCACACAGTTACTATCTTAGTGCACACAGTTACTATCTTAGTGTACACAGTTACTATCTTAGTGTACACAGTTACTATCTTAGTGCACACAGTTACTATCTTAGTGCACACAGTTACTATCTTAGTGTACACAGTTACCATCTTAGTGTACAGAGTTACCATCTTAGTGTACACAGTTACTATCTTAGTGTACACAGTTACTATCTTAGTGTACACAGTTACTATCTTAGTACACACAGTTACTATCTTAGTGTACACAGTTACTATCTTAGTGTACACAGTTACTATCTTAGTGTACACAGTTACTATCTTAGTGTGCACAGTTACTATCTTAGTACACACAGTTACTATCTTAGTGCACACAGTTACCATCTTAGTACACAGTTACTATCTTAGTGCACACAGTTACTATCTTAGTGTACACAGTTACTATCTTAGTGTACACAGTTACTATCTTAGTGTACACAGTTACTATCTTAGTGCACACAGTTACTATCTTAGTGTACACAGTTACTATCTTAGTGTACACAGTTACTATCTTAGTGTACACAGTTACTATCTTAGTGTACACAGTTACTATCTTAGTGCACACAGTTACTATCTTAGTGCACACAGTTACTATCTTAGTGTACACAGTTACTATCTTAGTACACACAGTTACTATCTTAGTGCACACAGTTACTATCTTAGTGTACACAGTTACTATCTTAGTGCACACAGTTACTATCTTAGTGTACACAGTTACTATCTTAGTGTACACAGTTACTATCTTAGTGTACACAGTTACCATCTTAGTGTACACAGTTACTATCTTAGTGCACACAGTTACTATCTTAGTGTACACAGTTACTATCTTAGTGTACACAGTTACCATCTTAGTGTACACAGTTACTATCTTAGTGCACACAGTTACTATCTTAGTGTACACAGTTACTATCTTAGTGTACACAGTTACCATCTTAGTGCACACAGTTACTATCTTAGTGTACACAGTTACTATCTTAGTGTACACAGTTACTATCTTAGTGTACACAGTTACTATCTTAGTGTACACAGTTACTATCTTAGTGGACACAGTTACTATCTTAGTGTACACAGTTACTATCTTAGTGTACACAGTTACTATCTTAGTGTACACAGTTACTATCTTAGTGTACACAGTTACTATCTTAGTGTACACAGTTACTATCTTAGTGTACACAGTTACCATCTTAGTGTACACAGTTACTATCTTAGTACACACAGTTACTATCTTAGTGTACACAGTTACTATCTTAGTACACACAGTTACTATCTTAGTGTACACAGTTACTATCTTAGTACACACAGTTACTATCTTAGTACACACAGTTACTATCTTAGTGCACACAGTTACTATCTTAGTGTACACAGTTACTATCTTAGTGTACACAGTTACTATCTTAGTACACACAGTTACTATCTTAGTACACACAGTTACTATCTTAGTGCACACAGTTACTATCTTAGTGTACACAGTTACCATCTTAGTGTACACAGTTACTATCTTAGTGTACACAGTTACTATCTTAGTACACACAGTTACTATCTTAGTGTACACAGTTACTATCTTAGTGCACACAGTTACTATCTTAGTGGACACAGTTACTATCTTAGTGCACACAGTTACTATCTTAGTGTACACAGTTACTATCTTAGTACACACAGTTACTATCTTAGTGCACACAGTTACTATCTTAGTGCACACAGTTACTATCTTAGTGTACACAGTTACCATCTTAGTGTACACAGTTACTATCTTAGTACACACAGTTACTATCTTAGTGTACACAGTTACTATCTTAGTACACACAGTTACTATCTTAGTACACACAGTTACTATCTTAGTGCACACAGTTACTATCTTAGTGTACACAGTTACCATCTTAGTGTACACAGTTACTATCTTAGTGTACACAGTTACTATCTTAGTACACACAGTTACTATCTTAGTGTACACAGTTACTATCTTAGTGCACACAGTTACTATCTTAGTGCACACAGTTACTATCTTAGTGCACACAGTTACTATCTTAGTGTACACAGTTACTATCTTAGTACACACAGTTACTATCTTAGTGTACACAGTTACTATCTTAGTGCACACAGTTACTATCTTAGTGGACACAGTTACTATCTTAGTGCACACAGTTACTATCTTAGTGTACACAGTTACTATCTTAGTGTACACAGTTACTATCTTAGTGTACACAGTTACTATCTTAGTGTACACAGTTACTATCTTAGTGTACACAGTTACTATCTTAGTGCACACAGTTACTATCTTAGTGCACACAGTTACTATCTTAGTGTACACAGTTACTATCTTAGTACACACAGTTACCATCTTAGTGTACACAGTTACTATCTTAGTGCACACAGTTACTATCTTAGTGTACACAGTTACTATCTTAGTACACACAGTTACTATCTTAGTGCACACAGTTACTATCTTAGTACACACAGTTACTATCTTAGTACACACAGTTACTATCTTAGTGCACACACAGTTACTATCTTAGTGCACACAGTTACTATCTTAGTGCACACAGTTACTATCTTAGTACACACAGTTACTATCTTAGTACACACAGTTACCATCTTAGTGTACACAGTTACTATCTTAGTGTACACAGTTACTATCTTAGTGCACACAGTTACTATCTTAGTACACAGTTACTATCTTAGTACACACAGTTACTATCTTAGTGTACACAGTTACTATCTTAGTACACACAGTTACTATCTTAGTGTACACAGTTACTATCTTAGTGCACACAGTTACTATCTTAGTGCACACAGTTACTATCTTAGTGCACACAGTTACTATCTTAGTGTACACAGTTACTATCTTAGTGTACACAGTTACTATCTTAGTGCACACAGTTACTATCTTAGTGCACACAGTTACTATCTTAGTGTACACAGTTACTATCTTAGTGCACACAGTTACTATCTTAGTGCACACAGTTACTATCTTAGTGTACACAGTTACTATCTTAGTGTACACAGTTACTATCTTAGTGCACACAGTTACTATCTTAGTGTACACAGTTACTATCTTAGTGTACACAGTTACTATCTTAGTGCACACAGTTACTATCTTAGTGCACACAGTTACTATCTTAGTGCACACAGTTACTATCTTAGTGTACACAGTTACTATCTTAGTGCACACAGTTACTATCTTAGTACACACAGTTACCATCTTAGTGTACACAGTTACTATCTTAGTGCACACAGTTACCATCTTAGTGTACACAGTTACTATCTTAGTGCACACAGTTACTATCTTAGTACACAGTTACTATCTTAGTGTACACAGTTACTATCTTAGTGCACACAGTTACTATCTTAGTGTACACAGTTACTATCTTAGTACACACAGTTACTATCTTAGTACACACAGTTACTATCTTAGTGTACACAGTTACTATCTTAGTGCACACAGTTACTATCTTAGTGTACACAGTTACTATCTTAGTACACACAGTTACTATCTTAGTACACACAGTTACTATCTTAGTACACACAGTTACCATCTTAGTGTACACAGTTACTATCTTAGTGCACACAGTTACTATCTTAGTGTACACAGTTACTATCTTAGTGTACACAGTTACTATCTTAGTGTACACAGTTACTATCTTAGTGCACACAGTTACTATCTTAGTGCACACAGTTACTATCTTAGTGTACACAGTTACCATCTTAGTGCACACAGTTACTATCTTAGTGTGCACAGTTACTATCTTAGTGTACACAGTTACTATCTTAGTACACACAGTTACTATCTTAGTACACACAGTTACTATCTTAGTGTACACAGTTACTATCTTAGTGCACACAGTTACCATCTTAGTGTACACAGTTACTATCTTAGTGCACACAGTTACCATCTTAGTGTACACAGTTACTATCTTAGTGCACACAGTTACTATCTTAGTACACAGTTACTATCTTAGTGTACACAGTTACTATCTTAGTGCACACAGTTACTATCTTAGTGTACACAGTTACTATCTTAGTACACACAGTTACTATCTTAGTGTACACAGTTACTATCTTAGTGTACACAGTTACTATCTTAGTGTACACAGTTACTATCTTAGTGCACACAGTTACCATCTTAGTGTACACAGTTACTATCTTAGTGCACACAGTTACTATCTTAGTACACAGTTACTATCTTAGTGTACACAGTTACTATCTTAGTGCACACAGTTACTATCTTAGTGTACACAGTTACTATCTTAGTACACACAGTTACTATCTTAGTACACACAGTTACTATCTTAGTGTACACAGTTACTATCTTAGTGCACACAGTTACTATCTTAGTGTACACAGTTACTATCTTAGTACACACAGTTACTATCTTAGTACACACAGTTACTATCTTAGTACACACAGTTACCATCTTAGTGTACACAGTTACTATCTTAGTGCACACAGTTACTATCTTAGTGTACACAGTTACTATCTTAGTGTACACAGTTACTATCTTAGTGTACACAGTTACTATCTTAGTGCACACAGTTACCATCTTAGTGTACACAGTTACTATCTTAGTGTACACAGTTACTATCTTAGTGTACACAGTTACTATCTTAGTGTACACAGTTACTATCTTAGTACACAGTTACCATCTTAGTGTACACAGTTACTATCTTAGTGTACACAGTTACTATCTTAGTGTACACAGTTACTATCTTAGTGTACACAGTTACTATCTTAGTGTACACAGTTACTATCTTAGTGTACACAGTTACTATCTTAGTGTACACAGTTACTATCTTAGTGTACACAGTTACTATCTTAGTGTACACAGTTACCATCTTAGTGTACACAGTTACCATCTTACTGCACACAGTTACTATCTTAGTGTACACAGTTACTATCTTAGTGTACACAGTTACTATCTTAGTGCACACAGTTACCATCTTAGTGTACACAGTTACTATCTTAGTGCACACAGTTACTATCTTAGTGCACACAGTTACTATCTTAGTGTACACAGTTACTATCTTAGTGCACACAGTTACTATCTTAGTGTGCACAGTTACTATCTTAGTGTACACAGTTACTATCTTAGTGTACACAGTTACTATCTTAGTACACACAGTTACTATCTTAGTGCACACAGTTACTATCTTAGTGTACACAGTTACTATCTTAGTACACACAGTTACTATCTTAGTGTACACAGTTACTATCTTAGTGTACACAGTTACTATCTTAGTGCACACAGTTACTATCTTAGTGCACACAGTTACTATCTTAGTGTACACAGTTACCATCTTAGTGCACACAGTTACTATCTTAGTGCACACAGTTACTATCTTAGTGTACACAGTTACTATCTTAGTGCACACAGTTACTATCTTAGTGTACACAGTTACTATCTTAGTGCACACAGTTACTATCTTAGTGCACACAGTTACTATCTTAGTGTACACAGTTACTATCTTAGTGTACACAGTTACTATCTTAGTGCACACAGTTACTATCTTAGTACACACAGTTACTATCTTAGTGTACACAGTTACTATCTTAGTGCACACAGTTACTATCTTAGTGCACACAGTTACTATCTTAGTGTACACAGTTACTATCTTAGTGTACACAGTTACTATCTTAGTGCACACAGTTACTATCTTAGTGCACACAGTTACTATCTTAGTGTACACAGTTACCATCTTAGTGCACACAGTTACTATCTTAGTGCACACAGTTACTATCTTAGTGTACACAGTTACTATCTTAGTGCACACAGTTACTATCTTAGTGCACACAGTTACTATCTTAGTGTACACAGTTACTATCTTAGTGTACACAGTTACTATCTTAGTGTACACAGTTACTATCTTAGTACACACAGTTACTATCTTAGTGTACACAGTTACTATCTTAGTGTACACAGTTACTATCTTAGTGTACACAGTTACTATCTTAGTACACACAGTTACTATCTTAGTGTACACAGTTACTATCTTAGTGTACACAGTTACTATCTTAGTGCACACAGTTACTATCTTAGTGTACACAGTTACTATCTTAGTGTACACAGTTACTATCTTAGTGTACACAGTTACTATCTTAGTGCACACAGTTACCATCTTAGTGCACACAGTTACTATCTTAGTGTACACAGTTACTATCTTAGTGTACACAGTTACTATCTTAGTGTACACAGTTACTATCTTAGTGCACACAGTTACTATCTTAGTGTACACAGTTACTATCTTAGTGTACACAGTTACTATCTTAGTGTACACAGTTACTATCTTAGTGCACACAGTTACTATCTTAGTGCACACAGTTACTATCTTAGTGCACACAGTTACTATCTTAGTGTACACAGTTACTATCTTAGTGCACACAGTTACTATCTTAGTGCACACAGTTACTATCTTAGTGTACACAGTTACTATCTTAGTGTACACAGTTACTATCTTAGTGTACACAGTTACTATCTTAGTGTACACAGTTACTATCTTAGTGTACACAGTTACTATCTTAGTACACACAGTTACTATCTTAGTGTACACAGTTACTATCTTAGTGTACACAGTTACTATCTTAGTACACAGTTACTATCTTAGTGTACACAGTTACTATCTTAGTGCACACAGTTACTATCTTAGTGTACACAGTTACTATCTTAGTGTACACAGTTACTATCTTAGTGCACACAGTTACTATCTTAGTGTACACAGTTACTATCTTAGTGTACACAGTTACTATCTTAGTGCACACAGTTACTATCTTAGTGTACACAGTTACTATCTTAGTGTACACAGTTACTATCTTAGTGCACACAGTTACTATCTTAGTACACACAGTTACTATCTTAGTGCACACAGTTACTATCTTAGTGTACACAGTTACTATCTTAGTACACACAGTTACTATCTTAGTGTACACAGTTACTATCTTAGTGTACACAGTTACTATCTTAGTGCACACAGTTACTATCTTAGTACACAGTTACTATCTTAGTGTACACAGTTACTATCTTAGTGTACACAGTTACTATCTTAGTGTACACAGTTACTATCTTAGTGTACAGTTACTATCTTAGTGTACACAGTTACTATCTTAGTGTACACAGTTACTATCTTAGTGTACACAGTTACTATCTTAGTGTACACAGTTACTATCTTAGTGTACACAGTTACTATCTTAGTGTACACAGTTACTATCTTAGTGTACACAGTTACTATCTTAGTGTACACAGTTACTATCTTAGTGCACACAGTTACCATCTTAGTGTACACAGTTACTATCTTAGTGCACACAGTTACTATCTTAGTACACACAGTTACTATCTTAGTACACACAGTTACTATCTTAGTGTACACAGTTACTATCTTAGTGCACACAGTTACCATCTTAGTGTACACAGTTACTATCTTAGTGCACACAGTTACTATCTTAGTACACACAGTTACTATCTTAGTACACACAGTTACTATCTTAGTGTACACAGTTACCATCTTAGTGTACACAGTTACTATCTTAGTACACACAGTTACTATCTTAGTGCACACAGTTACCATCTTAGTGTACACAGTTACTATCTTAGTGCACACAGTTACTATCTTAGTGTACACAGTTACTATCTTAGTGTGCACAGTTACTATCTTAGTGTACACAGTTACTATCTTAGTACACACAGTTACTATCTTAGTGCACACAGTTACTATCTTAGTGTACACAGTTACTATCTTAGTGTACACAGTTACTATCTTAGTGTACACAGTTACTATCTTAGTGCACACAGTTACTATCTTAGTGTACACAGTTACTATCTTAGTGTACACAGTTACTATCTTAGTGTGCACAGTTACTATCTTAGTGCACACAGTTACTATCTTAGTGTACACAGTTACTATCTTAGTGTACACAGTTACTATCTTAGTGCACACAGTTACTATCTTAGTGTACACAGTTACTATCTTAGTGTACACAGTTACTATCTTAGTGCACACAGTTACTATCTTAGTGTACACAGTTACTATCTTAGTGTACACAGTTACTATCTTAGTGCACACAGTTACTATCTTAGTGTACACAGTTACTATCTTAGTGCACACAGTTACTATCTTAGTGCACACAGTTACTATCTTAGTGTACACAGTTACTATCTTAGTGTACACAGTTACCATCTTAGTGTACACAGTTACTATCTTAGTGTACACAGTTACTATCTTAGTGCACACAGTTACTATCTTAGTGCACACAGTTACTATCTTAGTGCACACAGTTACTATCTTAGTGTACACAGTTACTATCTTAGTGTACACAGTTACCATCTTAGTGTACACAGTTACTATCTTAGTGTACACAGTTACTATCTTAGTGTACACAGTTACTATCTTAGTGTACACAGTTACTATCTTAGTGTACACAGTTACTATCTTAGTGTACACAGTTACTATCTTAGTGCACACAGTTACCATCTTAGTGCACACAGTTACTATCTTAGTGTACACAGTTACTATCTTAGTGTACACAGTTACTATCTTAGTGTACACAGTTACTATCTTAGTGTACACAGTTACTATCTTAGTGTACACAGTTACTATCTTAGTACACACAGTTACTATCTTAGTGTACACAGTTACTATCTTAGTGTACACAGTTACTATCTTAGTGTACACAGTTACTATCTTAGTGCACACAGTTACTATCTTAGTGCACACAGTTACTATCTTAGTGCACACAGTTACTATCTTAGTGCACACAGTTACTATCTTAGTGTACACAGTTACTATCTTAGTGTACACAGTTACTATCTTAGTGCACACAGTTACTATCTTAGTGTACACAGTTACTATCTTAGTGTACACAGTTACTATCTTAGTACACACAGTTACTATCTTAGTACACACAGTTACTATCTTAGTGTACACAGTTACTATCTTAGTACACACAGTTACTATCTTAGTACACACAGTTACTATCTTAGTACACACAGTTACCATCTTAGTGCACACAGTTACTATCTTAGTACACAGTTACTATCTTAGTGTACACAGTTACTATCTTAGTGTACACAGTTACTATCTTAGTACACACAGTTACTATCTTAGTACACACAGTTACCATCTTAGTGCACACAGTTACTATCTTAGTACACAGTTACTATCTTAGTGTACACAGTTACTATCTTAGTGTACACAGTTACTATCTTAGTACACAGTTACTATCTTAGTGTACACAGTTACTATCTTAGTGCACACAGTTACTATCTTAGTACACAGTTACTATCTTAGTGTACACAGTTACTATCTTAGTGCACACAGTTACTATCTTAGTACACAGTTACTATCTTAGTGTACACAGTTACTATCTTAGTGTACACAGTTACTATCTTAGTACACACAGTTACTATCTTAGTACACAGTTACTATCTTAGTGTACACAGTTACTATCTTAGTGTACACAGTTACTATCTTAGTACACACAGTTACTATCTTAGTGTACACAGTTACTATCTTAGTGTACACAGTTACTATCTTAGTACACAGTTACTATCTTAGTGTACACAGTTACTATCTTAGTACACAGTTACTATCTTAGTGTACACAGTTACTATCTTAGTACACACAGTTACTATCTTAGTGTACACAGTTACTATCTTAGTGTACACAGTTACTATCTTAGTACACACAGTTACTATCTTAGTACACACAGTTACTATCTTAGTGTACACAGTTACTATCTTAGTGTACACAGTTACTATCTTAGTGTACACAGTTACTATCTTAGTACACAGTTACTATCTTAGTGTACACAGTTACTATCTTAGTGTACACAGTTACTATCTTAGTACACACAGTTACTATCTTAGTGTACACAGTTACTATCTTAGTGTACACAGTTACTATCTTAGTGCACACAGTTACTATCTTAGTACACACAGTTACTATCTTAGTGTACACAGTTACTATCTTAGTGTACACAGTTACTATCTTAGTGCACACAGTTACTATCTTAGTGTACACAGTTACTATCTTAGTACACACAGTTACTATCTTAGTGCACACAGTTACTATCTTAGTGCACACAGTTACTATCTTAGTGTACACAGTTACTATCTTAGTACACACAGTTACTATCTTAGTGTACACAGTTACTATCTTAGTGTACACAGTTACTATCTTAGTGTACACAGTTACTATCTTAGTGTACACAGTTACTATCTTAGTGCACACAGTTACTATCTTAGTGCACACAGTTACTATCTTAGTGTACACAGTTACTATCTTAGTACACACAGTTACTATCTTAGTGTACACAGTTACTATCTTAGTGTACACAGTTACTATCTTAGTGCACACAGTTACTATCTTAGTGTACACAGTTACTATCTTAGTGCACACAGTTACTATCTTAGTACACACAGTTACTATCTTAGTGTACACAGTTACTATCTTAGTGTACACAGTTACTATCTTAGTGCACACAGTTACTATCTTAGTGTGCACAGTTACTATCTTAGTACACACAGTTACTATCTTAGTGTACACAGTTACTATCTTAGTACACACAGTTACTATCTTAGTGCACACAGTTACTATCTTAGTGCACACAGTTACTATCTTAGTGCACACAGTTACTATCTTAGTGCACACAGTTACTATCTTAGTGTACACAGTTACTATCTTAGTGCACACAGTTACTATCTTAGTGTACACAGTTACTATCTTAGTGCACACAGTTACTATCTTAGTGTACACAGTTACTATCTTAGTACACACAGTTACTATCTTAGTGCACACAGTTACTATCTTAGTGCACACAGTTACTATCTTAGTGTACACAGTTACTATCTTAGTACACACAGTTACTATCTTAGTGCACACAGTTACCATCTTAGTACACAGTTACTATCTTAGTACACAGTTACTATCTTAGTGTACACAGTTACTATCTTAGTGTACACAGTTACTATCTTAGTGTACACAGTTACTATCTTAGTGTACACAGTTACTATCTTAGTGTACACAGTTACTATCTTAGTGTACACAGTTACTATCTTAGTGTACACAGTTACTATCTTAGTGTACACAGTTACTATCTTAGTACACAGTTACTATCTTAGTGTACACAGTTACTATCTTAGTGTACACAGTTACTATCTTAGTGTACACAGTTACTATCTTAGTGTACACAGTTACTATCTTAGTGTACACAGTTACTATCTTAGTGTACACAGTTACTATCTTAGTGTACACAGTTACTATCTTAGTGTACACAGTTACTATCTTAGTACACAGTTACTATCTTAGTGTACACAGTTACTATCTTAGTACACAGTTACTATCTTAGTGCACACAGTTACTATCTTAGTACACAGTTACTATCTTAGTACACAGTTACTATCTTAGTGTACACAGTTACTATCTTAGTGTACACAGTTACTATCTTAGTGCACACAGTTACTATCTTAGTGCACACAGTTACTATCTTAGTGTGCACAGTTACTATCTTAGTGCACACAGTTACTATCTTAGTGTGCTACAGTTACTATCTTAGTGTACACAGTTACTATCTTAGTACACACAGTTACTATCTTAGTGTACACAGTTACTATCTTAGTGTACACAGTTACTATCTTAGTGTACACAGTTACTATCTTAGTACACACAGTTACTATCTTAGTGTACACAGTTACTATCTTAGTACACACAGTTACTATCTTAGTACACACAGTTACTATCTTAGTGTACACAGTTACTATCTTAGTACACACAGTTACTATCTTAGTACACACAGTTACTATCTTAGTGTACACAGTTACTATCTTAGTGTACACAGTTACTATCTTAGTGTACACAGTTACTATCTTAGTGTACACAGTTACTATCTTAGTGTACACAGTTACTATCTTAGTGTACACAGTTACTATCTTAGTACACACAGTTACTATCTTAGTGTGCTACAGTTACTATCTTAGTGTACACAGTTACTATCTTAGTGTACACAGTTACTATCTTAGTGTACACAGTTACTATCTTAGTGCACACAGTTACTATCTTAGTACACACAGTTACTATCTTAGTGCACACAGTTACTATCTTAGTGCACACAGTTACTATCTTAGTGTACACAGTTACTATCTTAGTGTACACAGTTACTATCTTAGTACACACAGTTACTATCTTAGTGTACACAGTTACTATCTTAGTACACACAGTTACTATCTTAGTGTACACAGTTACTATCTTAGTGTACACAGTTACCATCTTAGTACACAGTTACTATCTTAGTGTACACAGTTACTATCTTAGTACACACAGTTACTATCTTAGTGCACACAGTTACTATCTTAGTGTACACAGTTACTATCTTAGTGCACACAGTTACTATCTTAGTGTACACAGTTACTATCTTAGTACACACAGTTACTATCTTAGTGTACACAGTTACTATCTTAGTACACACAGTTACTATCTTAGTGTACACAGTTACTATCTTAGTGTACACAGTTACCATCTTAGTACACAGTTACTATCTTAGTGTACACAGTTACTATCTTAGTGTACACAGTTACCATCTTAGTACACAGTTACTATCTTAGTGTACACAGTTACTATCTTAGTACACACAGTTACTATCTTAGTACACACAGTTACTATCTTAGTGCACACAGTTACTATCTTAGTGTACACAGTTACTATCTTAGTGCACACAGTTACTATCTTAGTGTACACAGTTACTATCTTAGTGTACACAGTTACCATCTTAGTACACAGTTACTATCTTAGTGTACACAGTTACTATCTTAGTACACACAGTTACTATCTTAGTGTACACAGTTACTATCTTAGTGCACACAGTTACTATCTTAGTGTACACAGTTACTATCTTAGTGCACACAGTTACTATCTTAGTGTACACAGTTACTATCTTAGTGTACACAGTTACCATCTTAGTACACACAGTTACTATCTTAGTGCACACAGTTACTATCTTAGTGTACACAGTTACTATCTTAGTGCACACAGTTACTATCTTAGTGTACACAGTTACTATCTTAGTGTGCTACAGTTACTATCTTAGTGTACACAGTTACTATCTTAGTGTACACAGTTACTATCTTAGTACACACAGTTACTATCTTAGTGTACACAGTTACTATCTTAGTGTACACAGTTACCATCTTAGTACACAGTTACTATCTTAGTGTACACAGTTACCATCTTAGTGTACACAGTTACTATCTTAGTGTACACAGTTACTATCTTAGTACACACAGTTACTATCTTAGTACACACAGTTACTATCTTAGTACACACAGTTACTATCTTAGTGTACACAGTTACTATCTTAGTGCACACAGTTACTATCTTAGTGCACACAGTTACTATCTTAGTGCACACAGTTACTATCTTAGTGTACACAGTTACTATCTTAGTACACACAGTTACTATCTTAGTGTACACAGTTACTATCTTAGTACACACAGTTACTATCTTAGTGTACACAGTTACTATCTTAGTGCACACAGTTACTATCTTAGTGGACACAGTTACTATCTTAGTGCACACAGTTACTATCTTAGTGTACACAGTTACTATCTTAGTGTACACAGTTACTATCTTAGTGCACACAGTTACTATCTTAGTACACACAGTTACTATCTTAGTGTACACAGTTACTATCTTAGTGTACACAGTTACTATCTTAGTGTACACAGTTACTATCTTAGTGTACACAGTTACTATCTTAGTGCACACAGTTACTATCTTAGTGCACACAGTTACTATCTTAGTGTACACAGTTACTATCTTAGTGCACACAGTTACTATCTTAGTGCACACAGTTACTATCTTAGTGTACACAGTTACTATCTTAGTGTACACAGTTACTATCTTAGTGCACACAGTTACTATCTTAGTGCACACAGTTACTATCTTAGTGTACACAGTTACTATCTTAGTACACACAGTTACCATCTTAGTGTACACAGTTACTATCTTAGTGTACACAGTTACTATCTTAGTGCACACAGTTACTATCTTAGTACACACAGTTACTATCTTAGTACACACAGTTACCATCTTAGTGTACACAGTTACTATCTTAGTGTACACAGTTACTATCTTAGTGCACACAGTTACTATCTTAGTACACAGTTACTATCTTAGTACACACAGTTACTATCTTAGTGTACACAGTTACTATCTTAGTACACACAGTTACTATCTTAGTGTACACAGTTACTATCTTAGTGCACACAGTTACTATCTTAGTGCACACAGTTACTATCTTAGTGCACACAGTTACTATCTTAGTGTACACAGTTACTATCTTAGTGTACACAGTTACTATCTTAGTGCACACAGTTACTATCTTAGTGCACACAGTTACTATCTTAGTGTACACAGTTACTATCTTAGTGCACACAGTTACTATCTTAGTGCACACAGTTACTATCTTAGTGTACACAGTTACTATCTTAGTGTACACAGTTACTATCTTAGTGCACACAGTTACTATCTTAGTGTACACAGTTACTATCTTAGTGTACACAGTTACTATCTTAGTGCACACAGTTACTATCTTAGTGCACACAGTTACTATCTTAGTGCACACAGTTACTATCTTAGTGTACACAGTTACTATCTTAGTGCACACAGTTACTATCTTAGTACACACAGTTACCATCTTAGTGTACACAGTTACTATCTTAGTGCACACAGTTACCATCTTAGTGTACACAGTTACTATCTTAGTGCACACAGTTACTATCTTAGTACACAGTTACTATCTTAGTGTACACAGTTACTATCTTAGTGCACACAGTTACTATCTTAGTGTACACAGTTACTATCTTAGTACACACAGTTACTATCTTAGTACACACAGTTACTATCTTAGTGTACACAGTTACTATCTTAGTGCACACAGTTACTATCTTAGTGTACACAGTTACTATCTTAGTACACACAGTTACTATCTTAGTACACACAGTTACTATCTTAGTACACACAGTTACCATCTTAGTGTACACAGTTACTATCTTAGTGCACACAGTTACTATCTTAGTGTACACAGTTACTATCTTAGTGTACACAGTTACTATCTTAGTGTACACAGTTACTATCTTAGTACACACAGTTACTATCTTAGTACACACAGTTACTATCTTAGTGTACACAGTTACTATCTTAGTGCACACAGTTACCATCTTAGTGTACACAGTTACTATCTTAGTGCACACAGTTACCATCTTAGTGTACACAGTTACTATCTTAGTGCACACAGTTACTATCTTAGTACACAGTTACTATCTTAGTGTACACAGTTACTATCTTAGTGCACACAGTTACTATCTTAGTGTACACAGTTACTATCTTAGTACACACAGTTACTATCTTAGTGCACACAGTTACTATCTTAGTGTACACAGTTACTATCTTAGTACACACAGTTACTATCTTAGTACACACAGTTACTATCTTAGTGTACACAGTTACTATCTTAGTGCACACAGTTACTATCTTAGTGTACACAGTTACTATCTTAGTACACACAGTTACTATCTTAGTACACACAGTTACTATCTTAGTACACACAGTTACCATCTTAGTGTACACAGTTACTATCTTAGTGCACACAGTTACTATCTTAGTGTACACAGTTACTATCTTAGTGTACACAGTTACTATCTTAGTGTACACAGTTACTATCTTAGTACACACAGTTACTATCTTAGTACACACAGTTACTATCTTAGTGTACACAGTTACTATCTTAGTGCACACAGTTACTATCTTAGTGTACACAGTTACTATCTTAGTACACACAGTTACTATCTTAGTACACACAGTTACTATCTTAGTGTACACAGTTACTATCTTAGTGTACACAGTTACTATCTTAGTACACACAGTTACTATCTTAGTACACACAGTTACCATCTTAGTGTACACAGTTACTATCTTAGTGCACACAGTTACTATCTTAGTGTACACAGTTACTATCTTAGTGTACACAGTTACTATCTTAGTGTACACAGTTACTATCTTAGTGTACACAGTTACTATCTTAGTGTGCACAGTTACTATCTTAGTGTACACAGTTACTATCTTAGTGTACACAGTTACCATCTTAGTGTACACAGTTACTATCTTAGTGTACACAGTTACTATCTTAGTACACACAGTTACTATCTTAGTGTACACAGTTACTATCTTAGTGTACACAGTTACTATCTTAGTGTACACAGTTACCATCTTAGTGTACACAGTTACCATCTTACTGCACACAGTTACTATCTTAGTGTACACAGTTACTATCTTAGTGTACACAGTTACTATCTTAGTGCACACAGTTACCATCTTAGTGTACACAGTTACTATCTTAGTGCACACAGTTACTATCTTAGTGCACACAGTTACTATCTTAGTGTACACAGTTACTATCTTAGTGCACACAGTTACTATCTTAGTGTGCACAGTTACTATCTTAGTGTACACAGTTACTATCTTAGTGTACACAGTTACTATCTTAGTACACACAGTTACTATCTTAGTGCACACAGTTACTATCTTAGTGTACACAGTTACTATCTTAGTACACACAGTTACTATCTTAGTGTACACAGTTACTATCTTAGTGTACACAGTTACTATCTTAGTGCACACAGTTACTATCTTAGTGCACACAGTTACTATCTTAGTGTACACAGTTACCATCTTAGTGCACACAGTTACTATCTTAGTGCACACAGTTACTATCTTAGTGTACACAGTTACTATCTTAGTGCACACAGTTACTATCTTAGTGTACACAGTTACTATCTTAGTGCACACAGTTACTATCTTAGTGCACACAGTTACTATCTTAGTGTACACAGTTACTATCTTAGTGTACACAGTTACTATCTTAGTGCACACAGTTACTATCTTAGTACACACAGTTACTATCTTAGTGTACACAGTTACTATCTTAGTGCACACAGTTACTATCTTAGTGCACACAGTTACTATCTTAGTGTACACAGTTACTATCTTAGTGTACACAGTTACTATCTTAGTGCACACAGTTACTATCTTAGTGCACACAGTTACTATCTTAGTGTACACAGTTACCATCTTAGTGCACACAGTTACTATCTTAGTGCACACAGTTACTATCTTAGTGTACACAGTTACTATCTTAGTGCACACAGTTACTATCTTAGTGCACACAGTTACTATCTTAGTGTACACAGTTACTATCTTAGTGTACACAGTTACTATCTTAGTGTACACAGTTACTATCTTAGTACACACAGTTACTATCTTAGTGTACACAGTTACTATCTTAGTGTACACAGTTACTATCTTAGTGTACACAGTTACTATCTTAGTACACACAGTTACTATCTTAGTGTACACAGTTACTATCTTAGTGTACACAGTTACTATCTTAGTGCACACAGTTACTATCTTAGTGTACACAGTTACTATCTTAGTGTACACAGTTACTATCTTAGTGTACACAGTTACTATCTTAGTGCACACAGTTACCATCTTAGTGCACACAGTTACTATCTTAGTGTACACAGTTACTATCTTAGTGTACACAGTTACTATCTTAGTGTACACAGTTACTATCTTAGTGCACACAGTTACTATCTTAGTGTACACAGTTACTATCTTAGTGTACACAGTTACTATCTTAGTGTACACAGTTACTATCTTAGTGCACACAGTTACTATCTTAGTGCACACAGTTACTATCTTAGTGCACACAGTTACTATCTTAGTGTACACAGTTACTATCTTAGTGCACACAGTTACTATCTTAGTGCACACAGTTACTATCTTAGTGTACACAGTTACTATCTTAGTGTACACAGTTACTATCTTAGTGTACACAGTTACTATCTTAGTGCACACAGTTACTATCTTAGTACACACAGTTACTATCTTAGTGCACACAGTTACTATCTTAGTGTACACAGTTACTATCTTAGTACACACAGTTACTATCTTAGTGTACACAGTTACTATCTTAGTGTACACAGTTACTATCTTAGTGCACACAGTTACTATCTTAGTACACAGTTACTATCTTAGTGTACACAGTTACTATCTTAGTGTACACAGTTACTATCTTAGTGTACACAGTTACTATCTTAGTGCACACAGTTACCATCTTAGTGTACACAGTTACTATCTTAGTGTACACAGTTACTATCTTAGTACACAGTTACTATCTTAGTGTACACAGTTACTATCTTAGTGTACACAGTTACTATCTTAGTGTACACAGTTACTATCTTAGTGTACACAGTTACTATCTTAGTGTACACAGTTACTATCTTAGTGTACACAGTTACTATCTTAGTGCACACAGTTACCATCTTAGTGTACACAGTTACTATCTTAGTGCACACAGTTACTATCTTAGTACACACAGTTACTATCTTAGTACACACAGTTACTATCTTAGTGTACACAGTTACTATCTTAGTGCACACAGTTACCATCTTAGTGTACACAGTTACTATCTTAGTGCACACAGTTACTATCTTAGTACACACAGTTACTATCTTAGTACACACAGTTACTATCTTAGTGTACACAGTTACTATCTTAGTGTACACAGTTACTATCTTAGTACACACAGTTACTATCTTAGTGCACACAGTTACCATCTTAGTGTACACAGTTACTATCTTAGTGCACACAGTTACTATCTTAGTGTACACAGTTACTATCTTAGTGTGCACAGTTACTATCTTAGTGTACACAGTTACTATCTTAGTACACACAGTTACTATCTTAGTGCACACAGTTACTATCTTAGTGTACACAGTTACTATCTTAGTGTACACAGTTACTATCTTAGTGTACACAGTTACTATCTTAGTGCACACAGTTACTATCTTAGTGTACACAGTTACTATCTTAGTGTACACAGTTACTATCTTAGTGTGCACAGTTACTATCTTAGTGCACACAGTTACTATCTTAGTGTACACAGTTACTATCTTAGTGTACACAGTTACTATCTTAGTGTACACAGTTACTATCTTAGTGCACACAGTTACTATCTTAGTGTACACAGTTACTATCTTAGTGTACACAGTTACTATCTTAGTGCACACAGTTACTATCTTAGTGTACACAGTTACTATCTTAGTGCACACAGTTACTATCTTAGTGCACACAGTTACTATCTTAGTGTACACAGTTACTATCTTAGTGTACACAGTTACCATCTTAGTGTACACAGTTACTATCTTAGTGTACACAGTTACTATCTTAGTGCACACAGTTACTATCTTAGTGCACACAGTTACTATCTTAGTGCACACAGTTACTATCTTAGTGTACACAGTTACTATCTTAGTGTACACAGTTACCATCTTAGTGTACACAGTTACTATCTTAGTGTACACAGTTACTATCTTAGTGTACACAGTTACTATCTTAGTGTACACAGTTACTATCTTAGTGTACACAGTTACTATCTTAGTGTACACAGTTACTATCTTAGTGCACACAGTTACCATCTTAGTGCACACAGTTACTATCTTAGTGTACACAGTTACTATCTTAGTGTACACAGTTACTATCTTAGTGTACACAGTTACTATCTTAGTGTACACAGTTACTATCTTAGTGTACACAGTTACTATCTTAGTACACACAGTTACTATCTTAGTGTACACAGTTACTATCTTAGTGTACACAGTTACTATCTTAGTGTACACAGTTACTATCTTAGTGCACACAGTTACTATCTTAGTGCACACAGTTACTATCTTAGTGCACACAGTTACTATCTTAGTGCACACAGTTACTATCTTAGTGTACACAGTTACTATCTTAGTGTACACAGTTACTATCTTAGTGCACACAGTTACTATCTTAGTGTACACAGTTACTATCTTAGTGTACACAGTTACTATCTTAGTACACACAGTTACTATCTTAGTACACACAGTTACTATCTTAGTGTACACAGTTACTATCTTAGTACACACAGTTACTATCTTAGTACACACAGTTACTATCTTAGTACACACAGTTACCATCTTAGTGCACACAGTTACTATCTTAGTACACAGTTACTATCTTAGTGTACACAGTTACTATCTTAGTGTACACAGTTACTATCTTAGTACACACAGTTACTATCTTAGTACACACAGTTACCATCTTAGTGCACACAGTTACTATCTTAGTACACAGTTACTATCTTAGTGTACACAGTTACTATCTTAGTGTACACAGTTACTATCTTAGTACACAGTTACTATCTTAGTGTACACAGTTACTATCTTAGTGCACACAGTTACTATCTTAGTACACAGTTACTATCTTAGTGTACACAGTTACTATCTTAGTACACAGTTACTATCTTAGTGTACACAGTTACTATCTTAGTACACAGTTACTATCTTAGTGTACACAGTTACTATCTTAGTGTACACAGTTACTATCTTAGTACACACAGTTACTATCTTAGTGTACACAGTTACTATCTTAGTGTACACAGTTACTATCTTAGTACACAGTTACTATCTTAGTGTACACAGTTACTATCTTAGTACACAGTTACTATCTTAGTGTACACAGTTACTATCTTAGTACACACAGTTACTATCTTAGTGTACACAGTTACTATCTTAGTGTACACAGTTACTATCTTAGTACACACAGTTACTATCTTAGTACACACAGTTACTATCTTAGTGCACACAGTTACTATCTTAGTGTACACAGTTACTATCTTAGTGTACACAGTTACTATCTTAGTGTACACAGTTACTATCTTAGTACACAGTTACTATCTTAGTGTACACAGTTACTATCTTAGTGTACACAGTTACTATCTTAGTGCACACAGTTACTATCTTAGTGTACACAGTTACTATCTTAGTACACACAGTTACTATCTTAGTGTACACAGTTACTATCTTAGTGTACACAGTTACTATCTTAGTGCACACAGTTACTATCTTAGTGTACACAGTTACTATCTTAGTACACACAGTTACTATCTTAGTGCACACAGTTACTATCTTAGTGCACACAGTTACTATCTTAGTGTACACAGTTACTATCTTAGTACACACAGTTACTATCTTAGTGTACACAGTTACTATCTTAGTGTACACAGTTACTATCTTAGTGTACACAGTTACTATCTTAGTGTACACAGTTACTATCTTAGTGCACACAGTTACTATCTTAGTGCACACAGTTACTATCTTAGTGTACACAGTTACTATCTTAGTGTACACAGTTACTATCTTAGTGTACACAGTTACTATCTTAGTGCACACAGTTACTATCTTAGTGTACACAGTTACTATCTTAGTGTACACAGTTACTATCTTAGTGTACACAGTTACTATCTTAGTGTACACAGTTACTATCTTAGTGTACACAGTTACTATCTTAGTGCACACAGTTACTATCTTAGTGTACACAGTTACTATCTTAGTACACACAGTTACTATCTTAGTGTACACAGTTACTATCTTAGTGTACACAGTTACCATCTTAGTGCACACAGTTACTATCTTAGTGTACACAGTTACTATCTTAGTACACACAGTTACTATCTTAGTGCACACAGTTACTATCTTAGTACACACAGTTACTATCTTAGTGTACACAGTTACTATCTTAGTGTACACAGTTACTATCTTAGTGCACACAGTTACTATCTTAGTGTGCACAGTTACTATCTTAGTACACACAGTTACTATCTTAGTGTACACAGTTACTATCTTAGTACACACAGTTACTATCTTAGTGCACACAGTTACTATCTTAGTGCACACAGTTACTATCTTAGTGCACACAGTTACTATCTTAGTGCACACAGTTACTATCTTAGTGTACACAGTTACTATCTTAGTGCACACAGTTACTATCTTAGTGTACACAGTTACTATCTTAGTGCACACAGTTACTATCTTAGTGTACACAGTTACTATCTTAGTACACACAGTTACTATCTTAGTGCACACAGTTACTATCTTAGTGCACACAGTTACTATCTTAGTGTACACAGTTACTATCTTAGTGTACACAGTTACTATCTTAGTGTACACAGTTACCATCTTAGTACACAGTTACTATCTTAGTGTACACAGTTACTATCTTAGTGTGCACAGTTACTATCTTAGTGTACACAGTTACTATCTTAGTACACAGTTACTATCTTAGTACACAGTTACTATCTTAGTGTACACAGTTACTATCTTAGTGTACACAGTTACCATCTTAGTACACAGTTACTATCTTAGTGTACACAGTTACTATCTTAGTGCACACAGTTACTATCTTAGTGCACACAGTTACTATCTTAGTGTACACAGTTACTATCTTAGTACACACAGTTACTATCTTAGTGCACACAGTTACCATCTTAGTACACAGTTACTATCTTAGTACACAGTTACTATCTTAGTGTACACAGTTACTATCTTAGTGTACACAGTTACTATCTTAGTACACAGTTACTATCTTAGTACACAGTTACTATCTTAGTGTACACAGTTACTATCTTAGTGTACACAGTTACTATCTTAGTACACAGTTACTATCTTAGTGTACACAGTTACTATCTTAGTACACAGTTACTATCTTAGTGCACACAGTTACTATCTTAGTGTACACAGTTACCATCTTAGTACACAGTTACTATCTTAGTACACAGTTACTATCTTAGTGTACACAGTTACTATCTTAGTGTACACAGTTACTATCTTAGTGCACACAGTTACTATCTTAGTGCACACAGTTACTATCTTAGTGTGCACAGTTACTATCTTAGTGCACACAGTTACTATCTTAGTGTGCTACAGTTACTATCTTAGTGTACACAGTTACTATCTTAGTACACACAGTTACTATCTTAGTGTACACAGTTACTATCTTAGTGTACACAGTTACTATCTTAGTGTACACAGTTACTATCTTAGTGTACACAGTTACTATCTTAGTACACACAGTTACTATCTTAGTGTGCTACAGTTACTATCTTAGTGTACACAGTTACTATCTTAGTGTACACAGTTACTATCTTAGTGTACACAGTTACTATCTTAGTGCACACAGTTACTATCTTAGTACACACAGTTACTATCTTAGTGCACACAGTTACTATCTTAGTACACACAGTTACTATCTTAGTGTACACAGTTACTATCTTAGTGTACACAGTTACCATCTTAGTACACAGTTACTATCTTAGTGTACACAGTTACTATCTTAGTACACACAGTTACTATCTTAGTACACACAGTTACTATCTTAGTGTACACAGTTACTATCTTAGTACACAGTTACTATCTTAGTGTACACAGTTACTATCTTAGTGTACACAGTTACCATCTTAGTACACAGTTACTATCTTAGTGTACACAGTTACTATCTTAGTACACACAGTTACTATCTTAGTACACACAGTTACTATCTTAGTGCACACAGTTACTATCTTAGTGTACACAGTTACTATCTTAGTGCACACAGTTACTATCTTAGTGTACACAGTTACTATCTTAGTGTACACAGTTACCATCTTAGTACACAGTTACTATCTTAGTGTACACAGTTACTATCTTAGTACACACAGTTACTATCTTAGTGTACACAGTTACTATCTTAGTGCACACAGTTACTATCTTAGTGTACACAGTTACTATCTTAGTGCACACAGTTACTATCTTAGTGTACACAGTTACTATCTTAGTGTACACAGTTACCATCTTAGTACACAGTTACTATCTTAGTGTACACAGTTACTATCTTAGTGTACACAGTTACTATCTTAGTACACACAGTTACTATCTTAGTGTACACAGTTACTATCTTAGTGTACACAGTTACTATCTTAGTGCACACAGTTACTATCTTAGTGTACACAGTTACTATCTTAGTGTACACAGTTACCATCTTAGTACACAGTTACTATCTTAGTGTACACAGTTACTATCTTAGTGCACACAGTTACTATCTTAGTGCACACAGTTACTATCTTAGTGCACACAGTTACTATCTTAGTGTACACAGTTACTATCTTAGTGCACACAGTTACTATCTTAGTGTACACAGTTACTATCTTAGTACACACAGTTACTATCTTAGTGTACACAGTTACTATCTTAGTACACACAGTTACTATCTTAGTGTACACAGTTACTATCTTAGTACACACAGTTACTATCTTAGTGTACACAGTTACTATCTTAGTGTACACAGTTACTATCTTAGTGCACACAGTTACTATCTTAGTGTACACAGTTACTATCTTAGTGTACACAGTTACCATCTTAGTACACAGTTACTATCTTAGTGTACACAGTTACTATCTTAGTGCACACAGTTACTATCTTAGTGCACACAGTTACTATCTTAGTGCACACAGTTACTATCTTAGTGTACACAGTTACTATCTTAGTGCACACAGTTACTATCTTAGTGTACACAGTTACTATCTTAGTACACACAGTTACTATCTTAGTGCACACAGTTACTATCTTAGTGTACACAGTTACTATCTTAGTGCACACAGTTACTATCTTAGTGCACACAGTTACTATCTTAGTGTACACAGTTACTATCTTAGTACACACAGTTACTATCTTAGTGTACACAGTTACTATCTTAGTGTACACAGTTACTATCTTAGTGTACACAGTTACTATCTTAGTGCACAGTTACTATCTTAGTGTACACAGTTACTATCTTAGTGCACACAGTTACTATCTTAGTGCACAGTTACTATCTTAGTGCACACAGTTACTATCTTAGTGTACACAGTTACTATCTTAGTACACACAGTTACTATCTTAGTACACACAGTTACTATCTTAGTACACACAGTTACTATCTTAGTACACACAGTTACTATCTTAGTACACACAGTTACTATCTTAGTACACACAGTTACTATCTTAGTGTACACAGTTACTATCTTAGTGTACACAGTTACTATCTTAGTGTACACAGTTACTATCTTAGTACACACAGTTACTATCTTAGTACACACAGTTACTATCTTAGTACACACAGTTACTATCTTAGTGTACACAGTTACTATCTTAGTACACACAGTTACTATCTTAGTACACACAGTTACTATCTTAGTGTACACAGTTACTATCTTAGTGCACACAGTTACTATCTTAGTACACACAGTTACTATCTTAGTACACACAGTTACTATCTTAGTGTACACAGTTACTATCTTAGTGTACACAGTTACTATCTTAGTGTACACAGTTACTATCTTAGTGTACACAGTTACTATCTTAGTGTACACAGTTACTATCTTAGTGTACACAGTTACCATCTTAGTACACAGTTACTATCTTAGTGTACACAGTTACTATCTTAGTGCACACAGTTACTATCTTAGTGCACACAGTTACTATCTTAGTGCACACAGTTACTATCTTAGTGTACACAGTTACTATCTTAGTACACAGTTACTATCTTAGTGTACACAGTTACTATCTTAGTGCACACAGTTACTATCTTAGTGCACACAGTTACTATCTTAGTGCACACAGTTACTATCTTAGTGTACACAGTTACCATCTTAGTACACAGTTACTATCTTAGTGTACACAGTTACTATCTTAGTGCACACAGTTACTATCTTAGTGCACACAGTTACTATCTTAGTACACACAGTTACTATCTTAGTGTACACAGTTACTATCTTAGTGTACTACAGTTACTATCTTAGTACACACAGTTACTATCTTAGTACACACAGTTACTATCTTAGTGCACACAGTTACTATCTTAGTGTACACAGTTACCATCTTAGTACACAGTTACTATCTTAGTACACACAGTTACTATCTTAGTACACACAGTTACTATCTTAGTGCACACAGTTACTATCTTAGTGTACACAGTTACCATCTTAGTACACAGTTACTATCTTAGTGTACACAGTTACTATCTTAGTGCACACAGTTACTATCTTAGTGCACACAGTTACTATCTTAGTACACACAGTTACTATCTTAGTGTACACAGTTACTATCTTAGTGTACTACAGTTACTATCTTAGTACACACAGTTACTATCTTAGTACACACAGTTACTATCTTAGTGCACACAGTTACTATCTTAGTGTACACAGTTACCATCTTAGTACACAGTTACTATCTTAGTACACACAGTTACTATCTTAGTGTACACAGTTACTATCTTAGTGTACACAGTTACTATCTTAGTGTACACAGTTACTATCTTAGTGTACACAGTTACTATCTTAGTGTACACAGTTACTATCTTAGTGTACACAGTTACTATCTTAGTGCACACAGTTACTATCTTAGTGTACACAGTTACTATCTTAGTGTACACAGTTACTATCTTAGTGTACACAGTTACTATCTTAGTGTACACAGTTACCATCTTAGTACACAGTTACTATCTTAGTACACACAGTTACTATCTTAGTGTACACAGTTACTATCTTAGTGTACACAGTTACTATCTTAGTGCACACAGTTACTATCTTAGTGTACACAGTTACTATCTTAGTGTACACAGTTACTATCTTAGTACACACAGTTACTATCTTAGTACACACAGTTACTATCTTAGTGTACACAGTTACTATCTTAGTACACACAGTTACTATCTTAGTGCACACAGTTACTATCTTAGTACACACAGTTACTATCTTAGTGTGCACAGTTACTATCTTAGTGTACACAGTTACTATCTTAGTGTACACAGTTACTATCTTAGTGCACACAGTTACTATCTTAGTGTACACAGTTACCATCTTAGTGCACACAGTTACTATCTTAGTGCACACAGTTACTATCTTAGTGTACACAGTTACCATCTTAGTGTACACAGTTACTATCTTAGTGTACACAGTTACTATCTTAGTGTACACAGTTACTATCTTAGTGCACACAGTTACTATCTTAGTGCACACAGTTACTATCTTAGTACACACAGTTACTATCTTAGTGCACACAGTTACTATCTTAGTACACACAGTTACTATCTTAGTACACACAGTTACTATCTTAGTACACACAGTTACTATCTTAGTACACACAGTTACTATCTTAGTGCACACAGTTACTATCTTAGTACACACAGTTACTATCTTAGTACACACAGTTACTATCTTAGTGTACACAGTTACTATCTTAGTGCACACAGTTACTATCTTAGTACACAGTTACTATCTTAGTACACACAGTTACTATCTTAGTGCACACAGTTACTATCTTAGTGTACACAGTTACTATCTTAGTGCACACAGTTACTATCTTAGTACACACAGTTACTATCTTAGTACACACAGTTACTATCTTAGTGCACACAGTTACTATCTTAGTACACACAGTTACTATCTTAGTACACACAGTTACTATCTTAGTGTACACAGTTACTATCTTAGTGCACACAGTTACTATCTTAGTACACAGTTACTATCTTAGTACACACAGTTACTATCTTAGTGCACACAGTTACTATCTTAGTGTACACAGTTACTATCTTAGTGCACACAGTTACTATCTTAGTGTACACAGTTACTATCTTAGTGTACACAGTTACTATCTTAGTGCACACAGTTACTATCTTAGTACACACAGTTACTATCTTAGTGCACACAGTTACTATCTTAGTACACACAGTTACTATCTTAGTGTACACAGTTACTATCTTAGTGTACACAGTTACTATCTTAGTGCACACAGTTACTATCTTAGTGTGCACAGTTACTATCTTAGTACACACAGTTACTATCTTAGTGTACACAGTTACTATCTTAGTACACACAGTTACTATCTTAGTACACACAGTTACTATCTTAGTGTACACAGTTACTATCTTAGTACACACAGTTACTATCTTAGTGTACACAGTTACTATCTTAGTGCACACAGTTACTATCTTAGTGTGCTACAGTTACTATCTTAGTACACACAGTTACTATCTTAGTACACACAGTTACTATCTTAGTACACACAGTTACTATCTTAGTGTACACAGTTACTATCTTAGTGTACACAGTTACTATCTTAGTGTACACAGTTACTATCTTAGTACACACAGTTACTATCTTAGTACACACAGTTACTATCTTAGTGTACACAGTTACTATCTTAGTACACACAGTTACTATCTTAGTACACACAGTTACTATCTTAGTACACACAGTTACTATCTTAGTGTACACAGTTACTATCTTAGTGTACACAGTTACTATCTTAGTGTACACAGTTACTATCTTAGTGTACACAGTTACTATCTTAGTGTACACAGTTACTATCTTAGTGTACACAGTTACTATCTTAGTACACACAGTTACTATCTTAGTGTACACAGTTACTATCTTAGTGCACACAGTTACTATCTTAGTACACACAGTTACTATCTTAGTGTACTACAGTTACTATCTTAGTGTACTACAGTTACTATCTTAGTGCACACAGTTACTATCTTAGTACACACAGTTACTATCTTAGTGTACACAGTTACTATCTTAGTGTACACAGTTACTATCTTAGTGTACACAGTTACTATCTTAGTACACACAGTTACTATCTTAGTGTACACAGTTACTATCTTAGTGCACACAGTTACTATCTTAGTGTACACAGTTACTATCTTAGTGTACACAGTTACTATCTTAGTGTACACAGTTACTATCTTAGTACACACAGTTACTATCTTAGTGTACACAGTTACTATCTTAGTGCACACAGTTACTATCTTAGTGTACACAGTTACTATCTTAGTGTACACAGTTACTATCTTAGTGTACACAGTTACTATCTTAGTGCACACAGTTACTATCTTAGTGCACACAGTTACTATCTTAGTGTACACAGTTACTATCTTAGTGTACAGTTACTATCTTAGTGTACACAGTTACTATCTTAGTGCACACAGTTACTATCTTAGTACACAGTTACTATCTTAGTGCACACAGTTACTATCTTAGTGCACACAGTTACTATCTTAGTGTACACAGTTACTATCTTAGTGCACACAGTTACTATCTTAGTACACAGTTACTATCTTAGTGCACACAGTTACTATCTTAGTACACAGTTACTATCTTAGTGCACACAGTTACTATCTTAGTGCACACAGTTACTATCTTAGTGTACACAGTTACTATCTTAGTGTACACAGTTACTATCTTAGTGCACACAGTTACTATCTTAGTGTACACAGTTACTATCTTAGTACACAGTTACTATCTTAGTGTACACAGTTACTATCTTAGTGTACACAGTTACTATCTTAGTGCACACAGTTACTATCTTAGTGTGCACAGTTACTATCTTAGTGCACACAGTTACTATCTTAGTGTACACAGTTACTATCTTAGTGCACACAGTTACTATCTTAGTACACAGTTACTATCTTAGTGCACACAGTTACTATCTTAGTGTACACAGTTACTATCTTAGTACACAGTTACTATCTTAGTGTACACAGTTACTATCTTAGTGTACACAGTTACTATCTTAGTGCACACAGTTACTATCTTAGTGTGCACAGTTACTATCTTAGTGCACACAGTTACTATCTTAGTGTACACAGTTACTATCTTAGTGCACACAGTTACTATCTTAGTGTACACAGTTACTATCTTAGTGCACACAGTTACTATCTTAGTGCACACAGTTACTATCTTAGTGCACACAGTTACTATCTTAGTGTACACAGTTACTATCTTAGTGTACACAGTTACTATCTTAGTACACAGTTACTATCTTAGTGTACACAGTTACTATCTTAGTGCACACAGTTACTATCTTAGTGCACACAGTTACTATCTTAGTGCACACAGTTACTATCTTAGTGTACACAGTTACTATCTTAGTACACACAGTTACTATCTTAGTGTACACAGTTACTATCTTAGTGCACACAGTTACTATCTTAGTGTACTACAGTTACTATCTTAGTGCACACAGTTACTATCTTAGTACACAGTTACTATCTTAGTGCACACAGTTACTATCTTAGTGTACAGTTACTATCTTAGTGTACTACAGTTACTATCTTAGTGCACACAGTTACTATCTTAGTGCACACAGTTACTATCTTAGTGTACAGTTACTATCTTAGTACACAGTTACTATCTTAGTGTACTACAGTTACTATCTTAGTGCACACAGTTACTATCTTAGTACACACAGTTACTATCTTAGTACACACAGTTACTATCTTAGTGCACACAGTTACTATCTTAGTGTACACAGTTACTATCTTAGTGTACACAGTTACTATCTTAGTGCACACAGTTACTATCTTAGTACACACAGTTACTATCTTAGTGCACACAGTTACTATCTTAGTGTACACAGTTACTATCTTAGTGTACACAGTTACTATCTTAGTGTACACAGTTACTATCTTAGTGTACACAGTTACTATCTTAGTGTACACAGTTACTATCTTAGTGTACACAGTTACTATCTTAGTGTACACAGTTACTATCTTAGTGTACACAGTTACTATCTTAGTGCACACAGTTACTATCTTAGTACACAGTTACTATCTTAGTGTACAGTTACTATCTTAGTGTACAGTTACTATCTTAGTGTACTACAGTTACTATCTTAGTGTACTACAGTTACTATCTTAGTGCACACAGTTACTATCTTAGTACACAGTTACTATCTTAGTACACAGTTACTATCTTAGTGTACAGTTACTATCTTAGTGTACTACAGTTACTATCTTAGTGCACACAGTTACTATCTTAGTACACAGTTACTATCTTAGTGTACACAGTTACTATCTTAGTGCACACAGTTACTATCTTAGTGCACACAGTTACTATCTTAGTGCACACAGTTACTATCTTAGTGCACACAGTTACTATCTTAGTGCACACAGTTACTATCTTAGTGTACACAGTTACTATCTTAGTGCACACAGTTACTATCTTAGTGTACACAGTTACTATCTTAGTGCACACAGTTACTATCTTAGTGCACACAGTTACTATCTTAGTGCACACAGTTACTATCTTAGTGTACACAGTTACTATCTTAGTGTACACAGTTACTATCTTAGTGTACAGTTACTATCTTAGTGCACACAGTTACTATCTTAGTGTACACAGTTACTATCTTAGTGCACACAGTTACTATCTTAGTGTACACAGTTACTATCTTAGTGCACACAGTTACTATCTTAGTGCACACAGTTACTATCTTAGTACACACAGTTACTATCTTAGTGTACACAGTTACTATCTTAGTGCACACAGTTACTATCTTAGTGTACAGTTACTATCTTAGTACACACAGTTACTATCTTAGTGTACAGTTACTATCTTAGTACACACAGTTACTATCTTAGTGCACACAGTTACTATCTTAGTACACACAGTTACTATCTTAGTGTACAGTTACTATCTTAGTACACACAGTTACTATCTTAGTGTACAGTTACTATCTTAGTACACACAGTTACTATCTTAGTGCACACAGTTACTATCTTAGTACACACAGTTACTATCTTAGTGTACACAGTTACTATCTTAGTGCACACAGTTACTATCTTAGTGTACACAGTTACTATCTTAGTGCACACAGTTACTATCTTAGTACACACAGTTACTATCTTAGTGTACACAGTTACTATCTTAGTGCACACAGTTACTATCTTAGTGTACAGTTACTATCTTAGTACACACAGTTACTATCTTAGTGTACAGTTACTATCTTAGTACACACAGTTACTATCTTAGTGTACACAGTTACTATCTTAGTGTACACAGTTACTATCTTAGTGCACACAGTTACTATCTTAGTGTACACAGTTACTATCTTAGTGCACACAGTTACTATCTTAGTGCACACAGTTACTATCTTAGTGCACACAGTTACTATCTTAGTGTACACAGTTACTATCTTAGTGTACACAGTTACTATCTTAGTACACACAGTTACTATCTTAGTGTACACAGTTACTATCTTAGTGTACACAGTTACTATCTTAGTGTACACAGTTACTATCTTAGTGTACACAGTTACTATCTTAGTGCACACAGTTACTATCTTAGTGTACACAGTTACTATCTTAGTGCACACAGTTACCATCTTAGTACACAGTTACTATCTTAGTGCACACAGTTACTATCTTAGTACACAGTTACTATCTTAGTGCACACAGTTACTATCTTAGTGCACACAGTTACTATCTTAGTGTACACAGTTACCATCTTAGTGCACACAGTTACTATCTTAGTGCACACAGTTACTATCTTAGTGTACACAGTTACTATCTTAGTGCACACAGTTACTATCTTAGTGCACACAGTTACTATCTTAGTGTACACAGTTACCATCTTAGTGCACACAGTTACTATCTTAGTGCACACAGTTACTATCTTAGTGTACACAGTTACCATCTTAGTGCACACAGTTACTATCTTAGTGTACACAGTTACTATCTTAGTGCACACAGTTACTATCTTAGTGCACACAGTTACTATCTTAGTGCACACAGTTACTATCTTAGTGTACACAGTTACCATCTTAGTGCACACAGTTACTATCTTAGTGCACACAGTTACTATCTTAGTGCACACAGTTACCATCTTAGTACACAGTTACTATCTTAGTGCACACAGTTACTATCTTAGTGCACACAGTTACTATCTTAGTGCACACAGTTACTATCTTAGTGCACACAGTTACTATCTTAGTGTACACAGTTACTATCTTAGTGCACACAGTTACTATCTTAGTGTACACAGTTACTATCTTAGTGTACACAGTTACTATCTTAGTGTACACAGTTACTATCTTAGTGTACACAGTTACTATCTTAGTGTGCACAGTTACTATCTTAGTGCACACAGTTACCATCTTAGTGTACACAGTTACTATCTTAGTGTACACAGTTACTATCTTAGTGTACACAGTTACTATCTTAGTGTACACAGTTACTATCTTAGTGTACACAGTTACTATCTTAGTGTACACAGTTACTATCTTAGTGCACACAGTTACTATCTTAGTGCACACAGTTACTATCTTAGTGTACACAGTTACTATCTTAGTGTACACAGTTACTATCTTAGTGCACACAGTTACTATCTTAGTGCACACAGTTACTATCTTAGTGTACACAGTTACTATCTTAGTGTACACAGTTACTATCTTAGTGCACACAGTTACTATCTTAGTGCACACAGTTACTATCTTAGTGTACACAGTTACTATCTTAGTGCACACAGTTACTATCTTAGTGTACACAGTTACTATCTTAGTGCACACAGTTACTATCTTAGTGCACACAGTTACTATCTTAGTGTACACAGTTACTATCTTAGTGTACACAGTTACTATCTTAGTGCACACAGTTACTATCTTAGTGCACACAGTTACTATCTTAGTGTACACAGTTACTATCTTAGTACACAGTTACTATCTTAGTGTACACAGTTACTATCTTAGTGCACACAGTTACTATCTTAGTGTACACAGTTACCATCTTAGTGTACACAGTTACTATCTTAGTGCACACAGTTACTATCTTAGTGCACACAGTTACTATCTTAGTGTACACAGTTACTATCTTAGTACACAGTTACTATCTTAGTGTACACAGTTACTATCTTAGTGCACACAGTTACTATCTTAGTGTACACAGTTACTATCTTAGTGCACACAGTTACTATCTTAGTACACACAGTTACTATCTTAGTGTACACAGTTACTATCTTAGTGTACACAGTTACTATCTTAGTGTACACAGTTACTATCTTAGTGCACACAGTTACTATCTTAGTGCACACAGTTACTATCTTAGTGTACACAGTTACTATCTTAGTGCACACAGTTACTATCTTAGTGCACACAGTTACTATCTTAGTACACACAGTTACTATCTTAGTACACACAGTTACTATCTTAGTGCACACAGTTACTATCTTAGTGTACACAGTTACTATCTTAGTGCACACAGTTACTATCTTAGTGTACACAGTTACTATCTTAGTGTACACAGTTACTATCTTAGTGTACACAGTTACTATCTTAGTGCACACAGTTACTATCTTAGTGCACACAGTTACTATCTTAGTACACACAGTTACTATCTTAGTGTACACAGTTACTATCTTAGTGCACACAGTTACTATCTTAGTGTACACAGTTACTATCTTAGTGTACACAGTTACTATCTTAGTGTACACAGTTACCATCTTAGTGCACACAGTTACTATCTTAGTACACACAGTTACTATCTTAGTGTACACAGTTACTATCTTAGTGCACACAGTTACTATCTTAGTGCACACAGTTACTATCTTAGTACACACAGTTACTATCTTAGTGTACACAGTTACTATCTTAGTGCACACAGTTACTATCTTAGTGTACACAGTTACTATCTTAGTACACACAGTTACTATCTTAGTGCACACAGTTACTATCTTAGTGCACACAGTTACTATCTTAGTGTACACAGTTACTATCTTAGTGCACACAGTTACTATCTTAGTGCACACAGTTACTATCTTAGTACACACAGTTACTATCTTAGTGTACACAGTTACTATCTTAGTGCACACAGTTACTATCTTAGTGTACACAGTTACTATCTTAGTGTACACAGTTACTATCTTAGTGTACACAGTTACCATCTTAGTGCACACAGTTACTATCTTAGTGCACACAGTTACTATCTTAGTGCACACAGTTACTATCTTAGTACACACAGTTACTATCTTAGTGCACACAGTTACTATCTTAGTACACACAGTTACTATCTTAGTACACACAGTTACTATCTTAGTACACACAGTTACTATCTTAGTGTACACAGTTACTATCTTAGTGTACACAGTTACTATCTTAGTGTGCACAGTTACTATCTTAGTGTACACAGTTACTATCTTAGTGCACACAGTTACTATCTTAGTACACACAGTTACTATCTTAGTGTACACAGTTACTATCTTAGTGCACACAGTTACTATCTTAGTGCACACAGTTACTATCTTAGTGTACACAGTTACTATCTTAGTGCACACAGTTACTATCTTAGTACACACAGTTACTATCTTAGTGTACACAGTTACTATCTTAGTGTACACAGTTACTATCTTAGTGCACACAGTTACTATCTTAGTGTACACAGTTACTATCTTAGTGCACACAGTTACTATCTTAGTACACACAGTTACTATCTTAGTGTACACAGTTACTATCTTAGTGTACACAGTTACTATCTTAGTGCACACAGTTACTATCTTAGTGCACACAGTTACTATCTTAGTGCACACAGTTACTATCTTAGTGCACACAGTTACCATCTTAGTACACAGTTACTATCTTAGTGCACACAGTTACTATCTTAGTGTACACAGTTACTATCTTAGTGCACACAGTTACCATCTTAGTACACAGTTACTATCTTAGTGCACACAGTTACTATCTTAGTGCACACAGTTACCATCTTAGTACACAGTTACTATCTTAGTGTACACAGTTACTATCTTAGTGCACACAGTTACTATCTTAGTGTACACAGTTACTATCTTAGTACACAGTTACTATCTTAGTGTACACAGTTACTATCTTAGTGCACACAGTTACTATCTTAGTGTACACAGTTACTATCTTAGTGCACACAGTTACTATCTTAGTACACAGTTACTATCTTAGTGTACACAGTTACTATCTTAGTGCACACAGTTACTATCTTAGTGTACACAGTTACTATCTTAGTGTACACAGTTACTATCTTAGTGCACACAGTTACCATCTTAGTACACACAGTTACTATCTTAGTACACAGTTACTATCTTAGTGCACACAGTTACTATCTTAGTACACACAGTTACTATCTTAGTGTACACAGTTACTATCTTAGTGCACACAGTTACTATCTTAGTGTACACAGTTACTATCTTAGTGCACAGTTACTATCTTAGTGCACACAGTTACTATCTTAGTACACACAGTTACTATCTTAGTGTACACAGTTACTATCTTAGTGCACACAGTTACTATCTTAGTGTACACAGTTACTATCTTAGTGCACACAGTTACTATCTTAGTACACAGTTACTATCTTAGTGTACACAGTTACTATCTTAGTGCACACAGTTACCATCTTAGTACACAGTTACTATCTTAGTGTACACAGTTACTATCTTAGTGCACACAGTTACTATCTTAGTGTACACAGTTACTATCTTAGTGCACACAGTTACTATCTTAGTACACAGTTACTATCTTAGTGTACACAGTTACTATCTTAGTGCACACAGTTACCATCTTAGTACACAGTTACTATCTTAGTGCACACAGTTACTATCTTAGTGCACACAGTTACCATCTTAGTACACAGTTACTATCTTAGTGTACACAGTTACTATCTTAGTGCACACAGTTACTATCTTAGTACACACAGTTACTATCTTAGTGCACACAGTTACCATCTTAGTACACAGTTACTATCTTAGTGTACACAGTTACTATCTTAGTGCACACAGTTACTATCTTAGTGCACACAGTTACTATCTTAGTGTACACAGTTACTATCTTAGTGTACACAGTTACTATCTTAGTACACACAGTTACTATCTTAGTGTACACAGTTACTATCTTAGTGTACACAGTTACTATCTTAGTACACAGTTACTATCTTAGTGTACACAGTTACTATCTTAGTGCACACAGTTACTATCTTAGTGTACACAGTTACTATCTTAGTGTACACAGTTACTATCTTAGTGTACACAGTTACTATCTTAGTGTACACAGTTACTATCTTAGTGTACACAGTTACTATCTTAGTGTACACAGTTACTATCTTAGTGTACACAGTTACTATCTTAGTACACACAGTTACTATCTTAGTGCACACAGTTACTATCTTAGTGCACACAGTTACTATCTTAGTGTACACAGTTACTATCTTAGTGTACACAGTTACTATCTTAGTGCACACAGTTACTATCTTAGTGCACACAGTTACTATCTTAGTGTACACAGTTACTATCTTAGTGTACACAGTTACTATCTTAGTGCACACAGTTACTATCTTAGTGCACACAGTTACTATCTTAGTGTACACAGTTACTATCTTAGTGTACACAGTTACTATCTTAGTGTACACAGTTACTATCTTAGTGCACACAGTTACTATCTTAGTGTACACAGTTACTATCTTAGTGTACACAGTTACTATCTTAGTGCACACAGTTACTATCTTAGTGCACACAGTTACTATCTTAGTGCACACAGTTACTATCTTAGTGCACACAGTTACTATCTTAGTGCACACAGTTACTATCTTAGTGCACACAGTTACTATCTTAGTGTACACAGTTACTATCTTAGTGTACACAGTTACTATCTTAGTGCACACAGTTACTATCTTAGTGCACACAGTTACTATCTTAGTGCACACAGTTACTATCTTAGTGCACACAGTTACTATCTTAGTGTACACAGTTACTATCTTAGTGTACACAGTTACTATCTTAGTGCACACAGTTACTATCTTAGTGTACACAGTTACTATCTTAGTGTACACAGTTACTATCTTAGTACACACAGTTACTATCTTAGTACACAGTTACTATCTTAGTACACACAGTTACTATCTTAGTGTACACAGTTACTATCTTAGTGTACACAGTTACTATCTTAGTGCACACAGTTACTATCTTAGTGCACACAGTTACTATCTTAGTACACAGTTACTATCTTAGTACACACAGTTACTATCTTAGTGTACACAGTTACTATCTTAGTGTACACAGTTACTATCTTAGTGCACACAGTTACTATCTTAGTGCACACAGTTACTATCTTAGTACACAGTTACTATCTTAGTGTACACAGTTACTATCTTAGTGCACACAGTTACTATCTTAGTGTACACAGTTACTATCTTAGTGCACACAGTTACTATCTTAGTGCACACAGTTACTATCTTAGTGTACACAGTTACTATCTTAGTACACACAGTTACTATCTTAGTGCACACAGTTACTATCTTAGTGCACACAGTTACTATCTTAGTGCACACAGTTACTATCTTAGTGTACACAGTTACTATCTTAGTGCACACAGTTACCATCTTAGTGTACACAGTTACTATCTTAGTGTACACAGTTACTATCTTAGTGCACACAGTTACCATCTTAGTGCACACAGTTACCATCTTAGTGTACACAGTTACTATCTTAGTACACAGTTACTATCTTAGTGTACACAGTTACTATCTTAGTGCACACAGTTACTATCTTAGTACACAGTTACTATCTTAGTGCACACAGTTACTATCTTAGTGTACACAGTTACTATCTTAGTACACAGTTACTATCTTAGTGTACACAGTTACTATCTTAGTGTACACAGTTACTATCTTAGTACACACAGTTACTATCTTAGTGTACACAGTTACTATCTTAGTGCACACAGTTACCATCTTAGTGCACACAGTTACTATCTTAGTGTACACAGTTACTATCTTAGTACACAGTTACTATCTTAGTGTACACAGTTACTATCTTAGTGCACACAGTTACTATCTTAGTACACACAGTTACTATCTTAGTGTACACAGTTACTATCTTAGTGCACACAGTTACCATCTTAGTGCACACAGTTACTATCTTAGTACACAGTTACTATCTTAGTGTACACAGTTACTATCTTAGTGCACACAGTTACTATCTTAGTGCACACAGTTACTATCTTAGTACACACAGTTACTATCTTAGTGTACACAGTTACTATCTTAGTGCACACAGTTACCATCTTAGTGCACACAGTTACTATCTTAGTACACAGTTACTATCTTAGTACACAGTTACTATCTTAGTGCACACAGTTACTATCTTAGTGTACACAGTTACTATCTTAGTACACAGTTACTATCTTAGTGTACACAGTTACTATCTTAGTGTACACAGTTACTATCTTAGTGTACACAGTTACTATCTTAGTGTACACAGTTACTATCTTAGTGTACACAGTTACTATCTTAGTGTACACAGTTACTATCTTAGTGTACACAGTTACTATCTTAGTGTACACAGTTACTATCTTAGTGTACACAGTTACTATCTTAGTGTACACAGTTACTATCTTAGTGTGCTACAGTTACTATCTTAGTGTACACAGTTACTATCTTAGTGCACACAGTTACTATCTTAGTGTACACAGTTACTATCTTAGTGTACACAGTTACTATCTTAGTGTACACAGTTACTATCTTAGTGTACACAGTTACTATCTTAGTGTACACAGTTACTATCTTAGTGTGCTACAGTTACTATCTTAGTGTACACAGTTACTATCTTAGTGCACACAGTTACTATCTTAGTGCACACAGTTACTATCTTAGTGCACACAGTTACTATCTTAGTACACAGTTACTATCTTAGTGCACACAGTTACTATCTTAGTGCACACAGTTACTATCTTAGTGCACACAGTTACTATCTTAGTACACAGTTACTATCTTAGTGTACACAGTTACTATCTTAGTGCACACAGTTACTATCTTAGTACACAGTTACTATCTTAGTGCACACAGTTACTATCTTAGTGCACACAGTTACTATCTTAGTGCACACAGTTACTATCTTAGTGTACACAGTTACTATCTTAGTGCACACAGTTACTATCTTAGTGTACACAGTTACTATCTTAGTGTGCACAGTTACTATCTTAGTGTACAGTTACTATCTTAGTGTACACAGTTACTATCTTAGTGCACACAGTTACTATCTTAGTGTACACAGTTACTATCTTAGTACACACAGTTACTATCTTAGTGTACACAGTTACTATCTTAGTGTACACAGTTACTATCTTAGTGCACACAGTTACTATCTTAGTACACACAGTTACTATCTTAGTGTACACAGTTACTATCTTAGTGTACACAGTTACTATCTTAGTGTACACAGTTACTATCTTAGTGTACACAGTTACTATCTTAGTACACACAGTTACTATCTTAGTGTACACAGTTACTATCTTAGTGCACACAGTTACTATCTTAGTGTACACAGTTACTATCTTAGTGTACACAGTTACTATCTTAGTGCACACAGTTACTATCTTAGTACACACAGTTACTATCTTAGTGTACACAGTTACTATCTTAGTACACACAGTTACTATCTTAGTGCACACAGTTACTATCTTAGTGCACACAGTTACTATCTTAGTACACAGTTACTATCTTAGTGCACACAGTTACTATCTTAGTGTACACAGTTACTATCTTAGTGCACACAGTTACTATCTTAGTGTACAGTTACTATCTTAGTGTACACAGTTACTATCTTAGTGTACACACAGTTACTATCTTAGTGTGCACAGTTACTATCTTAGTGTACACAGTTACTATCTTAGTACACACAGTTACTATCTTAGTGTACACAGTTACTATCTTAGTGTACACAGTTACTATCTTAGTGCACACAGTTACTATCTTAGTACACACAGTTACTATCTTAGTGTACACAGTTACTATCTTAGTGTACACAGTTACTATCTTAGTGTACACAGTTACTATCTTAGTGTACACAGTTACTATCTTAGTACACACAGTTACTATCTTAGTGTACACAGTTACTATCTTAGTGCACACAGTTACTATCTTAGTGTACACAGTTACTATCTTAGTGTACACAGTTACTATCTTAGTGCACACAGTTACTATCTTAGTACACACAGTTACTATCTTAGTGTACACAGTTACTATCTTAGTACACACAGTTACTATCTTAGTGCACACAGTTACTATCTTAGTGCACACAGTTACTATCTTAGTACACAGTTACTATCTTAGTGCACACAGTTACTATCTTAGTGTACACAGTTACTATCTTAGTGCACACAGTTACTATCTTAGTGCACACAGTTACTATCTTAGTGCACACAGTTACTATCTTAGTGTACACAGTTACTATCTTAGTGCACACAGTTACTATCTTAGTGTACACAGTTACTATCTTAGTGTGCACAGTTACTATCTTAGTGTACAGTTACTATCTTAGTGTACACAGTTACTATCTTAGTGCACACAGTTACTATCTTAGTGTACACAGTTACTATCTTAGTACACACAGTTACTATCTTAGTGTACACAGTTACTATCTTAGTGTACACAGTTACTATCTTAGTGCACACAGTTACTATCTTAGTACACACAGTTACTATCTTAGTGTACACAGTTACTATCTTAGTGTACACAGTTACTATCTTAGTGTACACAGTTACTATCTTAGTGTACACAGTTACTATCTTAGTGCACACAGTTACTATCTTAGTGTACACAGTTACTATCTTAGTGTGCACAGTTACTATCTTAGTGTGCACAGTTACTATCTTAGTGCACACAGTTACCATCTTAGTGTACACAGTTACTATCTTAGTGTACACAGTTACTATCTTAGTGCACACAGTTACTATCTTAGTGCACACAGTTACTATCTTAGTACACAGTTACTATCTTAGTGTACACAGTTACTATCTTAGTGTACACAGTTACTATCTTAGTGTACACAGTTACTATCTTAGTGTACACAGTTACTATCTTAGTGCACACAGTTACCATCTTAGTGCACACAGTTACTATCTTAGTGTACACAGTTACTATCTTAGTGCACACAGTTACTATCTTAGTGTGCACAGTTACTATCTTAGTGCACACAGTTACCATCTTAGTACACACAGTTACTATCTTAGTGTACACAGTTACTATCTTAGTGTGCACAGTTACTATCTTAGTGTGCACAGTTACTATCTTAGTGCACACAGTTACCATCTTAGTGTACACAGTTACTATCTTAGTGTACACAGTTACTATCTTAGTGCACACAGTTACTATCTTAGTGCACACAGTTACTATCTTAGTACACAGTTACTATCTTAGTGTACACAGTTACTATCTTAGTGTACACAGTTACTATCTTAGTGTACACAGTTACTATCTTAGTGTACACAGTTACTATCTTAGTGTACACAGTTACTATCTTAGTGTACACAGTTACCATCTTAGTGTACACAGTTACTATCTTAGTGCACACAGTTACTATCTTAGTGTACACAGTTACTATCTTAGTGCACACAGTTACCATCTTAGTGCACACAGTTACTATCTTAGTGCACACAGTTACCATCTTAGTGTGCACAGTTACTATCTTAGTGTACACAGTTACTATCTTAGTGTACACAGTTACTATCTTAGTGCACACAGTTACTATCTTAGTGCACACAGTTACCATCTTAGTGCACACAGTTACTATCTTAGTGTACACAGTTACTATCTTAGTGCACACAGTTACTATCTTAGTGTACAGTTACTATCTTAGTGTACACAGTTACTATCTTAGTGTGCACAGTTACTATCTTAGTGCACACAGTTACTATCTTAGTGCACACAGTTACTATCTTAGTGCACACAGTTACTATCTTAGTGTACACAGTTACTATCTTAGTGCACACAGTTACTATCTTAGTGCACACAGTTACCATCTTAGTACACACAGTTACTATCTTAGTGCACACAGTTACTATCTTAGTGCACACAGTTACTATCTTAGTGTACACAGTTACTATCTTAGTGCACACAGTTACCATCTTAGTGTACACAGTTACTATCTTAGTGCACACAGTTACTATCTTAGTGTACACAGTTACTATCTTAGTGTACACAGTTACTATCTTAGTGCACACAGTTACTATCTTAGTGTACACAGTTACTATCTTAGTGCACACAGTTACTATCTTAGTGTACACAGTTACTATCTTAGTACACACAGTTACTATCTTAGTGTACACAGTTACTATCTTAGTACACACAGTTACTATCTTAGTGCACACAGTTACTATCTTAGTGTACACAGTTACTATCTTAGTGTACACAGTTACTATCTTAGTGTACACAGTTACTATCTTAGTGCACACAGTTACTATCTTAGTGTACACAGTTACTATCTTAGTACACACAGTTACTATCTTAGTGCACACAGTTACTATCTTAGTGTACACAGTTACTATCTTAGTGTACACAGTTACTATCTTAGTGTACACAGTTACTATCTTAGTGCACACAGTTACTATCTTAGTGTACACAGTTACTATCTTAGTACACACAGTTACTATCTTAGTGTGCTACAGTTACTATCTTAGTGTACACAGTTACTATCTTAGTACACACAGTTACTATCTTAGTGTACACAGTTACTATCTTAGTACACACAGTTACTATCTTAGTGCACACAGTTACTATCTTAGTGTACACAGTTACTATCTTAGTACACACAGTTACTATCTTAGTGTACACAGTTACTATCTTAGTGTGCTACAGTTACTATCTTAGTGTACACAGTTACTATCTTAGTACACACAGTTACTATCTTAGTGTACACAGTTACTATCTTAGTACACACAGTTACTATCTTAGTACACACAGTTACTATCTTAGTGTACACAGTTACTATCTTAGTGTGCTACAGTTACTATCTTAGTGTACACAGTTACTATCTTAGTACACACAGTTACTATCTTAGTGCACACAGTTACTATCTTAGTGTACACAGTTACTATCTTAGTGTACACAGTTACTATCTTAGTGCACACAGTTACTATCTTAGTGTACACAGTTACCATCTTAGTACACACAGTTACTATCTTAGTGCACACAGTTACTATCTTAGTGCACACAGTTACTATCTTAGTGTACACAGTTACTATCTTAGTGCACACAGTTACTATCTTAGTGTACACAGTTACTATCTTAGTGTACACAGTTACTATCTTAGTGCACACAGTTACTATCTTAGTACACAGTTACTATCTTAGTGTACACAGTTACTATCTTAGTGCACAGTTACTATCTTAGTGCACACAGTTACCATCTTAGTGTACACAGTTACTATCTTAGTGTACACAGTTACCATCTTAGTGTACACAGTTACTATCTTAGTGTACACAGTTACTATCTTAGTGTACACAGTTACTATCTTAGTGTACACAGTTACTATCTTAGTGTACACAGTTACTATCTTAGTGTACACAGTTACTATCTTAGTGTACACAGTTACTATCTTAGTGTACACAGTTACTATCTTAGTGTACACAGTTACTATCTTAGTGTACACAGTTACTATCTTAGTGTACACAGTTACTATCTTAGTGTACACAGTTACTATCTTAGTGTACACAGTTACTATCTTAGTGCACACAGTTACTATCTTAGTGCACACAGTTACTATCTTAGTGTACACAGTTACTATCTTAGTGCACACAGTTACTATCTTAGTGTACACAGTTACTATCTTAGTGTACACAGTTACTATCTTAGTGTACACAGTTACTATCTTAGTGTACACAGTTACCATCTTAGTGTACACAGTTACTATCTTAGTGTACACAGTTACTATCTTAGTGTACACAGTTACTATCTTAGTGTACACAGTTACTATCTTAGTGTACACAGTTACTATCTTAGTACACACAGTTACTATCTTAGTGCACACAGTTACTATCTTAGTACACACAGTTACTATCTTAGTACACAGTTACTATCTTAGTGCACACAGTTACTATCTTAGTGTACACAGTTACTATCTTAGTGTACACAGTTACTATCTTAGTACACAGTTACTATCTTAGTGCACACAGTTACTATCTTAGTGCACACAGTTACTATCTTAGTGCACACAGTTACTATCTTAGTACACAGTTACTATCTTAGTGCACACAGTTACTATCTTAGTGCACACAGTTACTATCTTAGTGCACACAGTTACTATCTTAGTGTACACAGTTACTATCTTAGTGTACACAGTTACTATCTTAGTGTACAGTTACTATCTTAGTACACAGTTACTATCTTAGTGCACACAGTTACTATCTTAGTGCACACAGTTACTATCTTAGTACACAGTTACTATCTTAGTGCACACAGTTACTATCTTAGTGCACACAGTTACTATCTTAGTGTACACAGTTACTATCTTAGTGTACACAGTTACTATCTTAGTGCACACAGTTACTATCTTAGTACACAGTTACTATCTTAGTGCACACAGTTACTATCTTAGTGTACACAGTTACTATCTTAGTGTACACAGTTACTATCTTAGTGTACACAGTTACTATCTTAGTGTACACAGTTACTATCTTAGTGTACACAGTTACTATCTTAGTGTACACAGTTACTATCTTAGTGTACACAGTTACTATCTTAGTGTACACAGTTACTATCTTAGTGTACACAGTTACTATCTTAGTGTACACAGTTACTATCTTAGTGCACACAGTTACTATCTTAGTGCACACAGTTACTATCTTAGTGTACACAGTTACTATCTTAGTGTACACAGTTACTATCTTAGTGCACACAGTTACTATCTTAGTGCACACAGTTACTATCTTAGTGTACACAGTTACTATCTTAGTACACACAGTTACTATCTTAGTGTACACAGTTACTATCTTAGTGTACACAGTTACTATCTTAGTGCACACAGTTACTATCTTAGTGCACACAGTTACTATCTTAGTGCACACAGTTACTATCTTAGTGTACACAGTTACTATCTTAGTACACACAGTTACTATCTTAGTGCACACAGTTACTATCTTAGTGTACACAGTTACTATCTTAGTGCACACAGTTACTATCTTAGTGTACACAGTTACTATCTTAGTGTACACAGTTACTATCTTAGTGTACACAGTTACTATCTTAGTGTACACAGTTACCATCTTAGTGTACACAGTTACTATCTTAGTGTACACAGTTACTATCTTAGTACACACAGTTACTATCTTAGTACACAGTTACTATCTTAGTGCACACAGTTACTATCTTAGTGTACACAGTTACTATCTTAGTGTACACAGTTACTATCTTAGTACACAGTTACTATCTTAGTGTACACAGTTACTATCTTAGTGTACACAGTTACTATCTTAGTACACAGTTACTATCTTAGTACACACAGTTACTATCTTAGTACACAGTTACTATCTTAGTGCACACAGTTACTATCTTAGTGTACACAGTTACTATCTTAGTGTACACAGTTACTATCTTAGTGTACACAGTTACTATCTTAGTACACAGTTACTATCTTAGTGCACACAGTTACTATCTTAGTGCACACAGTTACTATCTTAGTACACAGTTACTATCTTAGTGTACACAGTTACTATCTTAGTACACAGTTACTATCTTAGTGCACACAGTTACTATCTTAGTGCACACAGTTACTATCTTAGTGCACACAGTTACTATCTTAGTACACAGTTACTATCTTAGTGCACACAGTTACTATCTTAGTGCACACAGTTACTATCTTAGTGCACACAGTTACTATCTTAGTGTACACAGTTACTATCTTAGTGTACACAGTTACTATCTTAGTGTACAGTTACTATCTTAGTACACAGTTACTATCTTAGTGCACACAGTTACTATCTTAGTGCACACAGTTACTATCTTAGTACACAGTTACTATCTTAGTGTACACAGTTACTATCTTAGTGCACACAGTTACTATCTTAGTGTACACAGTTACTATCTTAGTGTACACAGTTACTATCTTAGTGCACACAGTTACTATCTTAGTACACAGTTACTATCTTAGTGCACACAGTTACTATCTTAGTGCACACAGTTACTATCTTAGTGCACACAGTTACTATCTTAGTGTACACAGTTACTATCTTAGTACACACAGTTACTATCTTAGTGTACACAGTTACTATCTTAGTGTACACAGTTACTATCTTAGTGTACACAGTTACTATCTTAGTACACAGTTACTATCTTAGTGCACACAGTTACTATCTTAGTGTACACAGTTACTATCTTAGTGCACACAGTTACTATCTTAGTGCACACAGTTACTATCTTAGTGCACACAGTTACTATCTTAGTGCACACAGTTACTATCTTAGTGCACACAGTTACTATCTTAGTGCACACAGTTACTATCTTAGTGCACACAGTTACTATCTTAGTGCACACAGTTACTATCTTAGTACACAGTTACTATCTTAGTACACACAGTTACTATCTTAGTACACAGTTACTATCTTAGTGCACACAGTTACTATCTTAGTGCACACAGTTACTATCTTAGTGCACACAGTTACTATCTTAGTGTACACAGTTACTATCTTAGTGTACACAGTTACTATCTTAGTACACACAGTTACTATCTTAGTGTACACAGTTACTATCTTAGTGCACACAGTTACTATCTTAGTGCACACAGTTACTATCTTAGTGCACACAGTTACCATCTTAGTGCACACAGTTACTATCTTAGTGCACACAGTTACTATCTTAGTGTACACAGTTACTATCTTAGTGTACACAGTTACTATCTTAGTACACACAGTTACTATCTTAGTACACAGTTACTATCTTAGTGCACACAGTTACTATCTTAGTGTACACAGTTACTATCTTAGTACACAGTTACTATCTTAGTGTACACAGTTACTATCTTAGTGTACACAGTTACTATCTTAGTGTACACAGTTACTATCTTAGTGCACACAGTTACTATCTTAGTGCACACAGTTACTATCTTAGTGCACACAGTTACTATCTTAGTGTACACAGTTACTATCTTAGTGTACACAGTTACCATCTTAGTGCACACAGTTACTATCTTAGTGTACACAGTTACTATCTTAGTGCACACAGTTACTATCTTAGTGTACACAGTTACCATCTTAGTGCACACAGTTACTATCTTAGTGTACACAGTTACTATCTTAGTGCACACAGTTACTATCTTAGTGTACACAGTTACTATCTTAGTGCACACAGTTACTATCTTAGTGCACACAGTTACCATCTTAGTGTACACAGTTACTATCTTAGTGTACACAGTTACTATCTTAGTGTACACAGTTACTATCTTAGTGTACACAGTTACTATCTTAGTGTACACAGTTACTATCTTAGTGTACACAGTTACTATCTTAGTGTACACAGTTACTATCTTAGTGTACACAGTTACTATCTTAGTGTACACAGTTACTATCTTAGTGTACACAGTTACTATCTTAGTGTACACAGTTACTATCTTAGTGTACACAGTTACTATCTTAGTGTACACAGTTACTATCTTAGTGTACACAGTTACTATCTTAGTGTACACAGTTACTATCTTAGTGTACACAGTTACTATCTTAGTGTACACAGTTACTATCTTAGTGTACACAGTTACTATCTTAGTGTACACAGTTACTATCTTAGTGTACACAGTTACTATCTTAGTGCACACAGTTACTATCTTAGTGTACACAGTTACTATCTTAGTGCACACAGTTACTATCTTAGTGTACACAGTTACTATCTTAGTGTACACAGTTACCATCTTAGTGTACACAGTTACTATCTTAGTGTACACAGTTACTATCTTAGTGTACACAGTTACTATCTTAGTGCACACAGTTACTATCTTAGTGCACACAGTTACTATCTTAGTGTACACAGTTACTATCTTAGTGTACACAGTTACTATCTTAGTGCACACAGTTACTATCTTAGTGTACACAGTTACTATCTTAGTGTACACAGTTACTATCTTAGTGTACACAGTTACTATCTTAGTGTACACAGTTACTATCTTAGTGTACACAGTTACTATCTTAGTGTACACAGTTACTATCTTAGTGTACACAGTTACTATCTTAGTGTACACAGTTACTATCTTAGTACACACAGTTACTATCTTAGTGTACACAGTTACTATCTTAGTGTACACAGTTACTATCTTAGTGTACACAGTTACTATCTTAGTGTACACAGTTACTATCTTAGTGTACACAGTTACTATCTTAGTGTACACAGTTACTATCTTAGTGTACACAGTTACTATCTTAGTGCACACAGTTACTATCTTAGTGTACACAGTTACTATCTTAGTGCACACAGTTACTATCTTAGTGTACACAGTTACTATCTTAGTACACACAGTTACTATCTTAGTGTACACAGTTACTATCTTAGTGTACACAGTTACTATCTTAGTGTACACAGTTACTATCTTAGTGCACACAGTTACTATCTTAGTGTACACAGTTACTATCTTAGTGTACACAGTTACTATCTTAGTGTACACAGTTACTATCTTAGTGCACACAGTTACTATCTTAGTGTACACAGTTACTATCTTAGTGCACACAGTTACTATCTTAGTGCACACAGTTACTATCTTAGTGTACACAGTTACTATCTTAGTGCACACAGTTACTATCTTAGTGTACACAGTTACTATCTTAGTGCACACAGTTACTATCTTAGTGTACACAGTTACTATCTTAGTGTACACAGTTACCATCTTAGTGTACACAGTTACTATCTTAGTGTACACAGTTACTATCTTAGTGCACACAGTTACTATCTTAGTGTACACAGTTACTATCTTAGTGTACACAGTTACTATCTTAGTACACACAGTTACTATCTTAGTGTACACAGTTACTATCTTAGTGTACACAGTTACCATCTTAGTGTACACAGTTACTATCTTAGTGTACACAGTTACCATCTTAGTGCACACAGTTACTATCTTAGTGCACACAGTTACTATCTTAGTGTACACAGTTACCATCTTAGTGTACACAGTTACTATCTTAGTGTACACAGTTACTATCTTAGTGTACACAGTTACTATCTTAGTACACACAGTTACTATCTTAGTGTACACAGTTACTATCTTAGTACACAGTTACTATCTTAGTGCACACAGTTACTATCTTAGTACACACAGTTACTATCTTAGTGTACACAGTTACTATCTTAGTGTACACAGTTACTATCTTAGTGTACACAGTTACTATCTTAGTGCACACAGTTACTATCTTAGTGCACACAGTTACTATCTTAGTGCACACAGTTACTATCTTAGTGCACACAGTTACTATCTTAGTGCACACAGTTACCATCTTAGTGCACACAGTTACTATCTTAGTGCACACAGTTACTATCTTAGTGTACACAGTTACTATCTTAGTGTACACAGTTACTATCTTAGTGCACACAGTTACTATCTTAGTGTACACAGTTACTATCTTAGTGCACACAGTTACCATCTTAGTGCACACAGTTACTATCTTAGTGCACACAGTTACTATCTTAGTGTACACAGTTACTATCTTAGTGTACACAGTTACTATCTTAGTGTACACAGTTACTATCTTAGTGTACACAGTTACTATCTTAGTGTACACAGTTACTATCTTAGTGCACACAGTTACTATCTTAGTGCACACAGTTACTATCTTAGTGTACACAGTTACTATCTTAGTACACACAGTTACTATCTTAGTGTACACAGTTACTATCTTAGTGCACACAGTTACTATCTTAGTGTACACAGTTACTATCTTAGTACACACAGTTACTATCTTAGTGTACACAGTTACTATCTTAGTGCACACAGTTACTATCTTAGTGTACACAGTTACTATCTTAGTGTACACAGTTACTATCTTAGTGCACACAGTTACTATCTTAGTGTACACAGTTACCATCTTAGTGCACACAGTTACTATCTTAGTGTACACAGTTACTATCTTAGTGTACACAGTTACTATCTTAGTGTACACAGTTACTATCTTAGTGCACACAGTTACTATCTTAGTGTACACAGTTACCATCTTAGTGTACACAGTTACTATCTTAGTGTACACAGTTACTATCTTAGTGTACACAGTTACTATCTTAGTGTACACAGTTACTATCTTAGTGCACACAGTTACTATCTTAGTGCACACAGTTACTATCTTAGTGTACACAGTTACTATCTTAGTGTACACAGTTACTATCTTAGTGCACACAGTTACTATCTTAGTGTACACAGTTACTATCTTAGTGTACACAGTTACTATCTTAGTGTACACAGTTACTATCTTAGTACACACAGTTACCATCTTAGTGTACACAGTTACCATCTTAGTGTACACAGTTACTATCTTAGTGTACACAGTTACTATCTTAGTGTACACAGTTACTATCTTAGTGTACACAGTTACTATCTTAGTGCACACAGTTACTATCTTAGTGCACACAGTTACTATCTTAGTGTACACAGTTACTATCTTAGTGTACACAGTTACTATCTTAGTGCACACAGTTACTATCTTAGTGTACACAGTTACTATCTTAGTGTACACAGTTACTATCTTAGTGCACACAGTTACTATCTTAGTGTACACAGTTACTATCTTAGTGTACACAGTTACTATCTTAGTGTACACAGTTACTATCTTAGTGCACACAGTTACTATCTTAGTGTACACAGTTACCATCTTAGTGTACACAGTTACTATCTTAGTACACACAGTTACTATCTTAGTGTACACAGTTACTATCTTAGTGTACACAGTTACTATCTTAGTGTACACAGTTACCATCTTAGTGTACACAGTTACTATCTTAGTACACACAGTTACTATCTTAGTGTACACAGTTACTATCTTAGTGTACACAGTTACTATCTTAGTGTACACAGTTACTATCTTAGTACACAGTTACCATCTTAGTGTACACAGTTACTATCTTAGTACACACAGTTACCATCTTAGTGTACACAGTTACCATCTTAGTGTACACAGTTACTATCTTAGTACACAGTTACTATCTTAGTACACACAGTTACTATCTTAGTACACACAGTTACTATCTTAGTACACACAGTTACCATCTTAGTGTACACAGTTACTATCTTAGTACACAGTTACTATCTTAGTACACACAGTTACTATCTTAGTACACACAGTTACTATCTTAGTACACACAGTTACTATCTTAGTGCACACAGTTACTATCTTAGTGTACACAGTTACTATCTTAGTGCACACAGTTACTATCTTAGTGTACACAGTTACTATCTTAGTGTACACAGTTACTATCTTAGTGTACACAGTTACTATCTTAGTGTACACAGTTACTATCTTAGTACACACAGTTACTATCTTAGTACACACAGTTACTATCTTAGTGCACACAGTTACTATCTTAGTGTACACAGTTACTATCTTAGTGCACACAGTTACTATCTTAGTGTACACAGTTACTATCTTAGTGTACACAGTTACTATCTTAGTGTACACAGTTACTATCTTAGTACACAGTTACTATCTTAGTGCACACAGTTACTATCTTAGTACACACAGTTACTATCTTAGTACACACAGTTACTATCTTAGTGCACACAGTTACTATCTTAGTGCACACAGTTACTATCTTAGTGCACACAGTTACTATCTTAGTACACACAGTTACTATCTTAGTACACACAGTTACTATCTTAGTACACACAGTTACTATCTTAGTACACACAGTTACTATCTTAGTGTACACAGTTACTATCTTAGTGTACACAGTTACTATCTTAGTACACAGTTACTATCTTAGTGCACACAGTTACTATCTTAGTGCACACAGTTACTATCTTAGTGCACACAGTTACTATCTTAGTGTACACAGTTACTATCTTAGTGCACACAGTTACTATCTTAGTGCACACAGTTACTATCTTAGTGTACACAGTTACTATCTTAGTGTACACAGTTACTATCTTAGTACACAGTTACTATCTTAGTGCACACAGTTACTATCTTAGTGCACACAGTTACCATCTTAGTGTACACAGTTACTATCTTAGTGTACACAGTTACTATCTTAGTACACAGTTACTATCTTAGTGCACACAGTTACTATCTTAGTGCACACAGTTACTATCTTAGTGCACACAGTTACTATCTTAGTACACAGTTACTATCTTAGTGCACACAGTTACTATCTTAGTGCACACAGTTACTATCTTAGTGTACACAGTTACTATCTTAGTGTACACAGTTACTATCTTAGTGCACACAGTTACTATCTTAGTACACAGTTACTATCTTAGTGCACACAGTTACTATCTTAGTGCACACAGTTACTATCTTAGTGCACACAGTTACTATCTTAGTGTACACAGTTACTATCTTAGTGTACACAGTTACTATCTTAGTGCACACAGTTACTATCTTAGTACACACAGTTACTATCTTAGTACACAGTTACTATCTTAGTGCACACAGTTACTATCTTAGTGTACACAGTTACTATCTTAGTGCACACAGTTACTATCTTAGTACACAGTTACTATCTTAGTGTACACAGTTACTATCTTAGTGTACACAGTTACTATCTTAGTGCACACAGTTACTATCTTAGTACACAGTTACCATCTTAGTGTACACAGTTACTATCTTAGTGTACACAGTTACTATCTTAGTGTACACAGTTACCATCTTAGTGTACACAGTTACTATCTTAGTACACACAGTTACTATCTTAGTACACAGTTACCATCTTAGTGTACACAGTTACTATCTTAGTGTACACAGTTACTATCTTAGTGTACACAGTTACCATCTTAGTGTACACAGTTACTATCTTAGTGTACACAGTTACTATCTTAGTACACACAGTTACTATCTTAGTGTACACAGTTACTATCTTAGTGCACACAGTTACTATCTTAGTGCACACAGTTACTATCTTAGTGCACACAGTTACCATCTTAGTGTACACAGTTACTATCTTAGTACACACAGTTACTATCTTAGTGTACACAGTTACTATCTTAGTGCACACAGTTACTATCTTAGTGCACACAGTTACTATCTTAGTGTACACAGTTACTATCTTAGTGCACACAGTTACTATCTTAGTGTACACAGTTACCATCTTAGTGTACACAGTTACTATCTTAGTACACACAGTTACTATCTTAGTACACACAGTTACTATCTTAGTACACAGTTACCATCTTAGTGTACACAGTTACTATCTTAGTGTACACAGTTACTATCTTAGTACACACAGTTACTATCTTAGTACACACAGTTACTATCTTAGTACACAGTTACCATCTTAGTGTACACAGTTACTATCTTAGTGTACACAGTTACTATCTTAGTGTACACAGTTACTATCTTAGTGCACACAGTTACTATCTTAGTGCACACAGTTACTATCTTAGTGCACACAGTTACTATCTTAGTACACAGTTACTATCTTAGTGTACACAGTTACTATCTTAGTACACAGTTACTATCTTAGTACACAGTTACTATCTTAGTGTACACAGTTACTATCTTAGTGTACACAGTTACTATCTTAGTGTACACAGTTACTATCTTAGTGTGCACAGTTACTATCTTAGTGTACACAGTTACTATCTTAGTGTACACAGTTACTATCTTAGTACACACAGTTACTATCTTAGTGCACACAGTTACTATCTTAGTACACACAGTTACTATCTTAGTACACACAGTTACTATCTTAGTGTACACAGTTACTATCTTAGTGCACACAGTTACTATCTTAGTGTACACAGTTACTATCTTAGTGTGCACAGTTACTATCTTAGTACACACAGTTACTATCTTAGTACACACAGTTACTATCTTAGTACACACAGTTACTATCTTAGTACACACAGTTACTATCTTAGTGCACACAGTTACTATCTTAGTACACACAGTTACTATCTTAGTACACACAGTTACTATCTTAGTGTACACAGTTACTATCTTAGTGCACACAGTTACTATCTTAGTGCACACAGTTACTATCTTAGTGTACACAGTTACTATCTTAGTGCACACAGTTACTATCTTAGTACACAGTTACTATCTTAGTGCACACAGTTACTATCTTAGTGCACACAGTTACTATCTTAGTGTACACAGTTACTATCTTAGTGCACACAGTTACTATCTTAGTACACAGTTACTATCTTAGTGTACACAGTTACTATCTTAGTGTACACAGTTACTATCTTAGTGTACACAGTTACTATCTTAGTACACACAGTTACTATCTTAGTGCACACAGTTACTATCTTAGTACACACAGTTACTATCTTAGTACACACAGTTACTATCTTAGTGTACACAGTTACTATCTTAGTGTGCACAGTTACTATCTTAGTGTACACAGTTACTATCTTAGTGTGCACAGTTACTATCTTAGTACACACAGTTACTATCTTAGTACACACAGTTACTATCTTAGTGTACACAGTTACTATCTTAGTGTGCACAGTTACTATCTTAGTGTGCACAGTTACTATCTTAGTACACACAGTTACTATCTTAGTACACACAGTTACTATCTTAGTACACACAGTTACTATCTTAGTGTACACAGTTACTATCTTAGTGTGCACAGTTACTATCTTAGTACACACAGTTACTATCTTAGTACACACAGTTACTATCTTAGTGTACACAGTTACTATCTTAGTACACACAGTTACTATCTTAGTGCACACAGTTACTATCTTAGTACACACAGTTACTATCTTAGTACACACAGTTACTATCTTAGTGTACACAGTTACTATCTTAGTGTACACAGTTACTATCTTAGTACACACAGTTACTATCTTAGTGTACACAGTTACTATCTTAGTGTACACAGTTACTATCTTAGTGCACACAGTTACTATCTTAGTGTACACAGTTACCATCTTAGTACACAGTTACTATCTTAGTGTACACAGTTACTATCTTAGTGCACACAGTTACTATCTTAGTACACAGTTACTATCTTAGTGTACACAGTTACTATCTTAGTGTACACAGTTACTATCTTAGTGTACACAGTTACTATCTTAGTGTACACAGTTACTATCTTAGTGCACACAGTTACTATCTTAGTGCACACAGTTACTATCTTAGTGTACACAGTTACTATCTTAGTGTACACAGTTACTATCTTAGTGTACACAGTTACTATCTTAGTGTACACAGTTACTATCTTAGTGCACACAGTTACTATCTTAGTGTACACAGTTACTATCTTAGTGCACACAGTTACTATCTTAGTGCACACAGTTACTATCTTAGTGTACACAGTTACCATCTTAGTGTACACAGTTACTATCTTAGTGCACACAGTTACTATCTTAGTGTACACAGTTACTATCTTAGTGTACACAGTTACTATCTTAGTACACAGTTACTATCTTAGTGTACACAGTTACTATCTTAGTGTACACAGTTACTATCTTAGTACACACAGTTACTATCTTAGTACACACAGTTACTATCTTAGTACACACAGTTACTATCTTAGTACACACAGTTACTATCTTAGTGTACACAGTTACTATCTTAGTGTACACAGTTACTATCTTAGTGTACACAGTTACTATCTTAGTGCACACAGTTACTATCTTAGTGTACACAGTTACTATCTTAGTGCACACAGTTACTATCTTAGTGCACACAGTTACTATCTTAGTGTACACAGTTACCATCTTAGTGCACACAGTTACTATCTTAGTGTACACAGTTACTATCTTAGTGCACACAGTTACTATCTTAGTGTACACAGTTACTATCTTAGTGCACACAGTTACTATCTTAGTGTACACAGTTACTATCTTAGTGCACACAGTTACTATCTTAGTGCACACAGTTACTATCTTAGTGTACACAGTTACTATCTTAGTGTACACAGTTACTATCTTAGTGCACACAGTTACTATCTTAGTACACAGTTACTATCTTAGTGTACACAGTTACTATCTTAGTGTACACAGTTACTATCTTAGTGTACACAGTTACTATCTTAGTGCACACAGTTACTATCTTAGTGCACACAGTTACTATCTTAGTGTACACAGTTACTATCTTAGTGCACACAGTTACTATCTTAGTACACACAGTTACTATCTTAGTGTACACAGTTACTATCTTAGTGCACACAGTTACTATCTTAGTGTACACAGTTACTATCTTAGTGTGCACAGTTACTATCTTAGTGTACACAGTTACTATCTTAGTGTACACAGTTACTATCTTAGTACACACAGTTACTATCTTAGTGTACACAGTTACTATCTTAGTACACACAGTTACTATCTTAGTACACACAGTTACTATCTTAGTGTACACAGTTACTATCTTAGTGCACACAGTTACTATCTTAGTGCACACAGTTACTATCTTAGTGTACACAGTTACTATCTTAGTACACACAGTTACTATCTTAGTGTACACAGTTACTATCTTAGTGTACACAGTTACTATCTTAGTGTACACAGTTACTATCTTAGTACACACAGTTACTATCTTAGTGTACACAGTTACTATCTTAGTGTACACAGTTACTATCTTAGTGCACACAGTTACTATCTTAGTACACACAGTTACTATCTTAGTGTACACAGTTACTATCTTAGTGCACACAGTTACTATCTTAGTGTACACAGTTACTATCTTAGTGTGCACAGTTACTATCTTAGTGTACACAGTTACTATCTTAGTGTACACAGTTACTATCTTAGTACACACAGTTACTATCTTAGTACACACAGTTACTATCTTAGTGTACACAGTTACTATCTTAGTGTACACAGTTACTATCTTAGTACACACAGTTACTATCTTAGTGTACACAGTTACTATCTTAGTACACACAGTTACTATCTTAGTACACACAGTTACTATCTTAGTACACACAGTTACTATCTTAGTGCACACAGTTACTATCTTAGTACACACAGTTACTATCTTAGTGCACACAGTTACTATCTTAGTGTACACAGTTACTATCTTAGTACACACAGTTACTATCTTAGTGCACACAGTTACTATCTTAGTGCACACAGTTACTATCTTAGTACACACAGTTACTATCTTAGTACACACAGTTACTATCTTAGTGCACACAGTTACTATCTTAGTGCACACAGTTACCATCTTAGTGCACACAGTTACTATCTTAGTACACACAGTTACTATCTTAGTGCACACAGTTACTATCTTAGTACACACAGTTACTATCTTAGTGCACACAGTTACTATCTTAGTGCACACAGTTACTATCTTAGTACACACAGTTACTATCTTAGTACACACAGTTACTATCTTAGTGCACACAGTTACTATCTTAGTGCACACAGTTACTATCTTAGTGCACACAGTTACTATCTTAGTACACACAGTTACTATCTTAGTACACACAGTTACTATCTTAGTGCACACAGTTACTATCTTAGTGCACACAGTTACTATCTTAGTACACACAGTTACTATCTTAGTGTACACAGTTACTATCTTAGTGCACACAGTTACTATCTTAGTACACACAGTTACTATCTTAGTACACACAGTTACTATCTTAGTGCACACAGTTACTATCTTAGTACACACAGTTACTATCTTAGTACACACAGTTACTATCTTAGTGCACACAGTTACTATCTTAGTGTACACAGTTACTATCTTAGTGTACACAGTTACTATCTTAGTACACAGTTACTATCTTAGTGTACACAGTTACTATCTTAGTGTACACAGTTACTATCTTAGTGCACACAGTTACTATCTTAGTGCACACAGTTACTATCTTAGTGTACACAGTTACTATCTTAGTGTACACAGTTACTATCTTAGTACACACAGTTACTATCTTAGTGTACACAGTTACTATCTTAGTGTACACAGTTACTATCTTAGTGCACACAGTTACTATCTTAGTACACACAGTTACTATCTTAGTGTACACAGTTACTATCTTAGTGCACACAGTTACTATCTTAGTGTACACAGTTACTATCTTAGTGTGCACAGTTACTATCTTAGTGCACACAGTTACTATCTTAGTGCACACAGTTACTATCTTAGTACACACAGTTACTATCTTAGTGCACACAGTTACTATCTTAGTGCACACAGTTACTATCTTAGTGTACACAGTTACTATCTTAGTGTGCACAGTTACTATCTTAGTGTACACAGTTACTATCTTAGTGTACACAGTTACTATCTTAGTGCACACAGTTACTATCTTAGTGTACACAGTTACTATCTTAGTGCACACAGTTACTATCTTAGTGTGCACAGTTACTATCTTAGTGTACACAGTTACTATCTTAGTGTACACAGTTACTATCTTAGTGCACACAGTTACTATCTTAGTGTACACAGTTACTATCTTAGTGCACACAGTTACTATCTTAGTGTACACAGTTACTATCTTAGTACACACAGTTACTATCTTAGTGCACACAGTTACTATCTTAGTGTACACAGTTACTATCTTAGTGCACACAGTTACTATCTTAGTGTACACAGTTACTATCTTAGTACACACAGTTACTATCTTAGTGTACACAGTTACTATCTTAGTACACAGTTACTATCTTAGTGCACACAGTTACTATCTTAGTGTACACAGTTACTATCTTAGTACACACAGTTACTATCTTAGTGCACACAGTTACTATCTTAGTACACACAGTTACTATCTTAGTGTACACAGTTACTATCTTAGTGCACACAGTTACTATCTTAGTACACACAGTTACTATCTTAGTGTACACAGTTACTATCTTAGTACACACAGTTACTATCTTAGTACACACAGTTACTATCTTAGTACACACAGTTACTATCTTAGTGTACACAGTTACTATCTTAGTGCACACAGTTACTATCTTAGTGCACACAGTTACTATCTTAGTGTACACAGTTACTATCTTAGTGTACACAGTTACTATCTTAGTGTACACAGTTACTATCTTAGTACACACAGTTACTATCTTAGTGTACACAGTTACTATCTTAGTGTACACAGTTACTATCTTAGTGCACACAGTTACTATCTTAGTACACACAGTTACTATCTTAGTGTACACAGTTACTATCTTAGTACACACAGTTACTATCTTAGTGTACACAGTTACTATCTTAGTACACACAGTTACTATCTTAGTGCACACAGTTACTATCTTAGTACACACAGTTACTATCTTAGTGTACACAGTTACTATCTTAGTGTACACAGTTACTATCTTAGTGTACACAGTTACTATCTTAGTGTACACAGTTACTATCTTAGTGCACACAGTTACTATCTTAGTGTACACAGTTACTATCTTAGTGTACACAGTTACTATCTTAGTGCACACAGTTACTATCTTAGTGTACACAGTTACTATCTTAGTGCACACAGTTACTATCTTAGTGTACACAGTTACTATCTTAGTGTACACAGTTACTATCTTAGTGTACACAGTTACTATCTTAGTGCACACAGTTACTATCTTAGTGTACACAGTTACTATCTTAGTGTACACAGTTACTATCTTAGTGCACACAGTTACTATCTTAGTGTACACAGTTACTATCTTAGTACACACAGTTACTATCTTAGTGCACACAGTTACTATCTTAGTACACACAGTTACTATCTTAGTGCACACAGTTACTATCTTAGTGTACACAGTTACTATCTTAGTACACACAGTTACTATCTTAGTGTACACAGTTACTATCTTAGTGCACACAGTTACTATCTTAGTGTACACAGTTACTATCTTAGTGCACACAGTTACTATCTTAGTGTACACAGTTACTATCTTAGTGTACACAGTTACTATCTTAGTGCACACAGTTACTATCTTAGTGTACACAGTTACTATCTTAGTACACACAGTTACTATCTTAGTGCACACAGTTACTATCTTAGTACACAGTTACTATCTTAGTGCACACAGTTACTATCTTAGTGTACACAGTTACTATCTTAGTACACACAGTTACTATCTTAGTGCACACAGTTACTATCTTAGTACACACAGTTACTATCTTAGTGTACACAGTTACTATCTTAGTGTACACAGTTACTATCTTAGTGGACACAGTTACTATCTTAGTGTACACAGTTACTATCTTAGTGTACACAGTTACTATCTTAGTGCACACAGTTACTATCTTAGTGTACACAGTTACTATCTTAGTGTACACAGTTACTATCTTAGTACACAGTTACTATCTTAGTACACAGTTACTATCTTAGTGTACACAGTTACTATCTTAGTGTACACAGTTACTATCTTAGTGTACACAGTTACTATCTTAGTGTACACAGTTACTATCTTAGTGCACACAGTTACTATCTTAGTGTACACAGTTACTATCTTAGTACACAGTTACTATCTTAGTGTACACAGTTACTATCTTAGTGTACACAGTTACTATCTTAGTGTACACAGTTACTATCTTAGTGTACACAGTTACTATCTTAGTACACAGTTACTATCTTAGTGTACACAGTTACTATCTTAGTGCACACAGTTACTATCTTAGTGTACACAGTTACTATCTTAGTACACACAGTTACTATCTTAGTGCACACAGTTACTATCTTAGTACACACAGTTACTATCTTAGTGCACACAGTTACTATCTTAGTGCACACAGTTACTATCTTAGTGCACACAGTTACTATCTTAGTGCACACAGTTACTATCTTAGTGTACACAGTTACTATCTTAGTGCACACAGTTACTATCTTAGTGTACACAGTTACTATCTTAGTGTACACAGTTACTATCTTAGTGTACACAGTTACTATCTTAGTGTGCACAGTTACTATCTTAGTGTACACAGTTACTATCTTAGTGTACACAGTTACTATCTTAGTACACACAGTTACTATCTTAGTGTACACAGTTACTATCTTAGTACACACAGTTACTATCTTAGTGCACACAGTTACTATCTTAGTACACACAGTTACTATCTTAGTGTACACAGTTACTATCTTAGTGCACACAGTTACTATCTTAGTGCACACAGTTACTATCTTAGTGTACACAGTTACTATCTTAGTGCACACAGTTACTATCTTAGTACACACAGTTACTATCTTAGTGTACACAGTTACTATCTTAGTGTACACAGTTACTATCTTAGTGCACACAGTTACTATCTTAGTGCACACAGTTACTATCTTAGTGCACACAGTTACTATCTTAGTGCACACAGTTACTATCTTAGTGCACACAGTTACTATCTTAGTGCACACAGTTACCATCTTAGTACACAGTTACTATCTTAGTGTACACAGTTACTATCTTAGTGTACACAGTTACTATCTTAGTGTACACAGTTACTATCTTAGTGTACACAGTTACTATCTTAGTACACACAGTTACTATCTTAGTGTACACAGTTACTATCTTAGTGTACACAGTTACTATCTTAGTGTACACAGTTACTATCTTAGTGTACACAGTTACTATCTTAGTACACACAGTTACTATCTTAGTGTACACAGTTACTATCTTAGTGTACACAGTTACTATCTTAGTGTACACAGTTACTATCTTAGTACACACAGTTACTATCTTAGTGTACACAGTTACTATCTTAGTGTACACAGTTACTATCTTAGTACACACAGTTACTATCTTAGTGTACACAGTTACTATCTTAGTGTACACAGTTACTATCTTAGTGTACACAGTTACTATCTTAGTGTACACAGTTACTATCTTAGTACACACAGTTACTATCTTAGTACACACAGTTACTATCTTAGTGTACACAGTTACTATCTTAGTGCACACAGTTACTATCTTAGTACACACAGTTACTATCTTAGTGTACACAGTTACTATCTTAGTGTACACAGTTACCATCTTAGTGTACACAGTTACTATCTTAGTGTACACAGTTACTATCTTAGTGTACACAGTTACTATCTTAGTGCACACAGTTACTATCTTAGTGTACACAGTTACTATCTTAGTGCACACAGTTACTATCTTAGTGCACACAGTTACTATCTTAGTACACAGTTACTATCTTAGTGCACACAGTTACTATCTTAGTGTACACAGTTACTATCTTAGTGCACACAGTTACTATCTTAGTGCACACAGTTACTATCTTAGTGTACACAGTTACTATCTTAGTACACAGTTACTATCTTAGTGCACACAGTTACTATCTTAGTGCACACAGTTACTATCTTAGTACACAGTTACTATCTTAGTGCACACAGTTACTATCTTAGTGCACACAGTTACTATCTTAGTGTACACAGTTACTATCTTAGTACACAGTTACTATCTTAGTGTACACAGTTACTATCTTAGTGTACACAGTTACTATCTTAGTGCACACAGTTACTATCTTAGTGTGCACAGTTACTATCTTAGTGCACACAGTTACTATCTTAGTGTACACAGTTACTATCTTAGTGCACACAGTTACTATCTTAGTGTACACAGTTACTATCTTAGTGCACACAGTTACTATCTTAGTGCACACAGTTACTATCTTAGTGCACACAGTTACTATCTTAGTGTACACAGTTACTATCTTAGTGTACACAGTTACTATCTTAGTACACAGTTACTATCTTAGTGTACACAGTTACTATCTTAGTGCACACAGTTACTATCTTAGTGCACACAGTTACTATCTTAGTGCACACAGTTACTATCTTAGTGTACACAGTTACTATCTTAGTACACACAGTTACTATCTTAGTGTACACAGTTACTATCTTAGTGCACACAGTTACTATCTTAGTGTACTACAGTTACTATCTTAGTGCACACAGTTACTATCTTAGTACACAGTTACTATCTTAGTGCACACAGTTACTATCTTAGTGTACAGTTACTATCTTAGTGTACTACAGTTACTATCTTAGTGCACACAGTTACTATCTTAGTGCACACAGTTACTATCTTAGTGTACAGTTACTATCTTAGTACACAGTTACTATCTTAGTGTACTACAGTTACTATCTTAGTGCACACAGTTACTATCTTAGTACACACAGTTACTATCTTAGTACACACAGTTACTATCTTAGTGCACACAGTTACTATCTTAGTGTACAGTTACTATCTTAGTGTACTACAGTTACTATCTTAGTGCACACAGTTACTATCTTAGTACACAGTTACTATCTTAGTGTACACAGTTACTATCTTAGTGCACACAGTTACTATCTTAGTGCACACAGTTACTATCTTAGTGTACACAGTTACTATCTTAGTGCACACAGTTACTATCTTAGTGTACACAGTTACTATCTTAGTGCACACAGTTACTATCTTAGTGCACACAGTTACTATCTTAGTACACAGTTACTATCTTAGTGCACACAGTTACTATCTTAGTGCACACAGTTACTATCTTAGTGTACACAGTTACTATCTTAGTGTACAGTTACTATCTTAGTGTACACAGTTACTATCTTAGTGCACACAGTTACTATCTTAGTGCACACAGTTACTATCTTAGTGCACACAGTTACTATCTTAGTACACACAGTTACTATCTTAGTGTACACAGTTACTATCTTAGTGCACACAGTTACTATCTTAGTGCACACAGTTACTATCTTAGTGCACACAGTTACTATCTTAGTACACACAGTTACTATCTTAGTGCACACAGTTACTATCTTAGTGCACACAGTTACTATCTTAGTACACAGTTACTATCTTAGTACACACAGTTACTATCTTAGTGTACACAGTTACTATCTTAGTGTACACAGTTACTATCTTAGTGTACAGTTACTATCTTAGTGTACACAGTTACTATCTTAGTGCACACAGTTACTATCTTAGTGTACACAGTTACTATCTTAGTGCACACAGTTACTATCTTAGTGCACACAGTTACTATCTTAGTACACACAGTTACTATCTTAGTGTACACAGTTACTATCTTAGTGCACACAGTTACTATCTTAGTGTACAGTTACTATCTTAGTACACACAGTTACTATCTTAGTGTACAGTTACTATCTTAGTACACACAGTTACTATCTTAGTACACACAGTTACTATCTTAGTGTACAGTTACTATCTTAGTACACACAGTTACTATCTTAGTGCACACAGTTACTATCTTAGTGTACACAGTTACTATCTTAGTACACACAGTTACTATCTTAGTGTACACAGTTACTATCTTAGTGTACAGTTACTATCTTAGTGTACACAGTTACTATCTTAGTGTACAGTTACTATCTTAGTACACACAGTTACTATCTTAGTGCACACAGTTACTATCTTAGTACACACAGTTACTATCTTAGTGTACACAGTTACTATCTTAGTGCACACAGTTACTATCTTAGTGTACACAGTTACTATCTTAGTGCACACAGTTACTATCTTAGTACACACAGTTACTATCTTAGTGTACACAGTTACTATCTTAGTGCACACAGTTACTATCTTAGTGTACAGTTACTATCTTAGTACACACAGTTACTATCTTAGTGTACAGTTACTATCTTAGTACACACAGTTACTATCTTAGTGTACACAGTTACTATCTTAGTGTACACAGTTACTATCTTAGTGCACACAGTTACTATCTTAGTGTACACAGTTACTATCTTAGTGCACACAGTTACTATCTTAGTGCACACAGTTACTATCTTAGTGCACACAGTTACTATCTTAGTGTACACAGTTACTATCTTAGTGCACACAGTTACTATCTTAGTGTACACAGTTACTATCTTAGTGTACACAGTTACTATCTTAGTGTACACAGTTACTATCTTAGTGTACACAGTTACTATCTTAGTGTACACAGTTACTATCTTAGTGTACACAGTTACTATCTTAGTACACACAGTTACTATCTTAGTGTACACAGTTACTATCTTAGTGTACACAGTTACTATCTTAGTGCACACAGTTACCATCTTAGTACACAGTTACTATCTTAGTGCACACAGTTACTATCTTAGTACACAGTTACTATCTTAGTGCACACAGTTACTATCTTAGTGCACACAGTTACTATCTTAGTGTACACAGTTACCATCTTAGTGCACACAGTTACTATCTTAGTGCACACAGTTACTATCTTAGTGTACACAGTTACTATCTTAGTGTACACAGTTACCATCTTAGTGCACACAGTTACTATCTTAGTGCACACAGTTACTATCTTAGTACACAGTTACTATCTTAGTGCACACAGTTACTATCTTAGTGCACACAGTTACTATCTTAGTGTACACAGTTACCATCTTAGTGCACACAGTTACTATCTTAGTGCACACAGTTACTATCTTAGTGCACACAGTTACCATCTTAGTACACAGTTACTATCTTAGTGCACACAGTTACTATCTTAGTGCACACAGTTACTATCTTAGTGCACACAGTTACTATCTTAGTGCACACAGTTACTATCTTAGTGTACACAGTTACTATCTTAGTGCACACAGTTACTATCTTAGTGTACACAGTTACTATCTTAGTGTACACAGTTACTATCTTAGTGTACACAGTTACTATCTTAGTGTACACAGTTACTATCTTAGTGTGCACAGTTACTATCTTAGTGCACACAGTTACCATCTTAGTGTACACAGTTACTATCTTAGTGTACACAGTTACTATCTTAGTGTACACAGTTACTATCTTAGTGTACACAGTTACTATCTTAGTGTACACAGTTACTATCTTAGTGTACACAGTTACTATCTTAGTGCACACAGTTACTATCTTAGTGCACACAGTTACTATCTTAGTGTACACAGTTACTATCTTAGTGTACACAGTTACTATCTTAGTGCACACAGTTACTATCTTAGTGCACACAGTTACTATCTTAGTGTACACAGTTACTATCTTAGTGTACACAGTTACTATCTTAGTGCACACAGTTACTATCTTAGTGTACACAGTTACTATCTTAGTACACACAGTTACTATCTTAGTGTACACAGTTACTATCTTAGTGCACACAGTTACTATCTTAGTGCACACAGTTACTATCTTAGTGTACACAGTTACTATCTTAGTGCACACAGTTACTATCTTAGTGTACACAGTTACTATCTTAGTGCACACAGTTACTATCTTAGTGCACACAGTTACTATCTTAGTGTACACAGTTACTATCTTAGTGCACACAGTTACTATCTTAGTGTACACAGTTACTATCTTAGTGCACACAGTTACTATCTTAGTGTACACAGTTACCATCTTAGTGTACACAGTTACTATCTTAGTGCACACAGTTACTATCTTAGTGCACACAGTTACTATCTTAGTGTACACAGTTACTATCTTAGTACACAGTTACTATCTTAGTGTACACAGTTACTATCTTAGTGCACACAGTTACTATCTTAGTGTACACAGTTACTATCTTAGTGTACACAGTTACTATCTTAGTACACACAGTTACTATCTTAGTGCACACAGTTACTATCTTAGTACACACAGTTACTATCTTAGTGTACACAGTTACTATCTTAGTGCACACAGTTACTATCTTAGTGTACACAGTTACTATCTTAGTGCACACAGTTACTATCTTAGTGCACACAGTTACTATCTTAGTACACACAGTTACTATCTTAGTGTACACAGTTACTATCTTAGTGCACACAGTTACTATCTTAGTGTACACAGTTACTATCTTAGTGCACACAGTTACTATCTTAGTACACACAGTTACTATCTTAGTGTACACAGTTACTATCTTAGTGCACACAGTTACTATCTTAGTGTACACAGTTACTATCTTAGTGCACACAGTTACTATCTTAGTGTACACAGTTACTATCTTAGTGCACACAGTTACTATCTTAGTGTACACAGTTACTATCTTAGTACACAGTTACTATCTTAGTGTACACAGTTACTATCTTAGTACACAGTTACTATCTTAGTGTACACAGTTACTATCTTAGTGCACACAGTTACTATCTTAGTGTACACAGTTACTATCTTAGTGTACACAGTTACTATCTTAGTACACACAGTTACTATCTTAGTGTACACAGTTACTATCTTAGTGTACACAGTTACTATCTTAGTGTACACAGTTACTATCTTAGTGTACACAGTTACTATCTTAGTGTACACAGTTACTATCTTAGTGTACACAGTTACTATCTTAGTGTACACAGTTACTATCTTAGTGTACACAGTTACTATCTTAGTACACAGTTACTATCTTAGTGTACACAGTTACTATCTTAGTGCACACAGTTACTATCTTAGTGTACACAGTTACTATCTTAGTGTACACAGTTACTATCTTAGTACACACAGTTACTATCTTAGTGTACACAGTTACTATCTTAGTGTACACAGTTACTATCTTAGTGTACACAGTTACTATCTTAGTGTACACAGTTACTATCTTAGTGTACACAGTTACTATCTTAGTGCACACAGTTACTATCTTAGTGTACACAGTTACTATCTTAGTGCACACAGTTACTATCTTAGTGCACACAGTTACTATCTTAGTGCACACAGTTACTATCTTAGTGCACACAGTTACTATCTTAGTGTACACAGTTACTATCTTAGTGCACACAGTTACTATCTTAGTGTACACAGTTACTATCTTAGTGTACACAGTTACTATCTTAGTGTACACAGTTACTATCTTAGTGCACACAGTTACTATCTTAGTGCACACAGTTACTATCTTAGTGTACACAGTTACTATCTTAGTGCACACAGTTACCATCTTAGTACACACAGTTACTATCTTAGTGCACACAGTTACTATCTTAGTGTACACAGTTACTATCTTAGTGCACACAGTTACTATCTTAGTGTACACAGTTACTATCTTAGTACACACAGTTACTATCTTAGTGTGCACAGTTACTATCTTAGTACACACAGTTACTATCTTAGTGTACACAGTTACTATCTTAGTGTACACAGTTACTATCTTAGTGTACACAGTTACTATCTTAGTGCACACAGTTACTATCTTAGTACACAGTTACTATCTTAGTGTACACAGTTACTATCTTAGTGCACACAGTTACTATCTTAGTGTACACAGTTACTATCTTAGTGTACACAGTTACTATCTTAGTACACAGTTACTATCTTAGTGTACACAGTTACTATCTTAGTACACAGTTACTATCTTAGTGTACACAGTTACTATCTTAGTGCACACAGTTACTATCTTAGTGTACACAGTTACTATCTTAGTGCACACAGTTACTATCTTAGTGCACACAGTTACTATCTTAGTGCACACAGTTACTATCTTAGTGCACACAGTTACTATCTTAGTGTACACAGTTACTATCTTAGTGTACACAGTTACTATCTTAGTGCACACAGTTACTATCTTAGTGTACACAGTTACTATCTTAGTGCACACAGTTACCATCTTAGTACACACAGTTACTATCTTAGTACACACAGTTACTATCTTAGTGTACACAGTTACTATCTTAGTACACACAGTTACTATCTTAGTGTGCACAGTTACTATCTTAGTGCACACAGTTACTATCTTAGTGCACACAGTTACTATCTTAGTACACACAGTTACTATCTTAGTGTACACAGTTACTATCTTAGTACACAGTTACTATCTTAGTACACACAGTTACTATCTTAGTACACAGTTACTATCTTAGTGCACACAGTTACTATCTTAGTGTACACAGTTACTATCTTAGTGTACACAGTTACTATCTTAGTGTACACAGTTACTATCTTAGTGTACACAGTTACTATCTTAGTACACAGTTACTATCTTAGTGTACACAGTTACTATCTTAGTGCACACAGTTACTATCTTAGTGTACACAGTTACTATCTTAGTGTACACAGTTACTATCTTAGTGTACACAGTTACTATCTTAGTGTACACAGTTACTATCTTAGTGCACACAGTTACTATCTTAGTGTACACAGTTACTATCTTAGTGTACACAGTTACTATCTTAGTACACACAGTTACTATCTTAGTGTACACAGTTACTATCTTAGTACACAGTTACTATCTTAGTGTACACAGTTACTATCTTAGTGCACACAGTTACCATCTTAGTGTACACAGTTACTATCTTAGTGCACACAGTTACTATCTTAGTGTACACAGTTACTATCTTAGTGCACACAGTTACTATCTTAGTGTACACAGTTACTATCTTAGTGTACACAGTTACTATCTTAGTGTACACAGTTACTATCTTAGTGCACACAGTTACTATCTTAGTGTACACAGTTACTATCTTAGTACACACAGTTACTATCTTAGTGTACACAGTTACTATCTTAGTGTACACAGTTACTATCTTAGTGTACACAGTTACTATCTTAGTGCACACAGTTACTATCTTAGTGTACACAGTTACTATCTTAGTGTACACAGTTACTATCTTAGTGTACACAGTTACTATCTTAGTGCACACAGTTACTATCTTAGTGTACACAGTTACTATCTTAGTACACACAGTTACTATCTTAGTGTACACAGTTACTATCTTAGTGTACACAGTTACTATCTTAGTGTACACAGTTACTATCTTAGTGCACACAGTTACTATCTTAGTACACACAGTTACTATCTTAGTACACAGTTACTATCTTAGTGTACACAGTTACTATCTTAGTGCACACAGTTACCATCTTAGTACACAGTTACTATCTTAGTGCACACAGTTACTATCTTAGTGTACACAGTTACTATCTTAGTGCACACAGTTACTATCTTAGTACACAGTTACTATCTTAGTGTACACAGTTACTATCTTAGTGTACACAGTTACTATCTTAGTGCACACAGTTACTATCTTAGTACACACAGTTACTATCTTAGTACACAGTTACTATCTTAGTGTACACAGTTACTATCTTAGTGCACACAGTTACTATCTTAGTGTACACAGTTACTATCTTAGTACACAGTTACTATCTTAGTGTACACAGTTACTATCTTAGTGCACACAGTTACTATCTTAGTGTACACAGTTACTATCTTAGTGTACACAGTTACTATCTTAGTGTACACAGTTACTATCTTAGTGCACACAGTTACTATCTTAGTACACAGTTACTATCTTAGTGTACACAGTTACTATCTTAGTGCACACAGTTACTATCTTAGTACACAGTTACTATCTTAGTGCACACAGTTACTATCTTAGTGTACACAGTTACTATCTTAGTGTACACAGTTACTATCTTAGTGCACACAGTTACTATCTTAGTGCACACAGTTACTATCTTAGTACACAGTTACTATCTTAGTGTACACAGTTACTATCTTAGTGCACACAGTTACTATCTTAGTGTACACAGTTACTATCTTAGTGCACACAGTTACTATCTTAGTACACAGTTACTATCTTAGTGTACACAGTTACTATCTTAGTGCACACAGTTACCATCTTAGTACACAGTTACTATCTTAGTACACAGTTACTATCTTAGTGCACACAGTTACTATCTTAGTGCACACAGTTACCATCTTAGTGCACACAGTTACTATCTTAGTGTACACAGTTACTATCTTAGTGTACACAGTTACTATCTTAGTGTACACAGTTACTATCTTAGTGTACACAGTTACTATCTTAGTGTACACAGTTACTATCTTAGTGTACACAGTTACTATCTTAGTGTACACAGTTACTATCTTAGTGTACACAGTTACTATCTTAGTGTACACAGTTACTATCTTAGTGTACACAGTTACTATCTTAGTGTACACAGTTACTATCTTAGTGTACACAGTTACTATCTTAGTGTACACAGTTACTATCTTAGTGTACACAGTTACTATCTTAGTGTGCTACAGTTACTATCTTAGTGTACACAGTTACTATCTTAGTACACACAGTTACTATCTTAGTGTACACAGTTACTATCTTAGTGTACACAGTTACTATCTTAGTGCACACAGTTACTATCTTAGTACACACAGTTACTATCTTAGTGTACACAGTTACTATCTTAGTGTACACAGTTACTATCTTAGTGTACACAGTTACTATCTTAGTGTACACAGTTACTATCTTAGTACACACAGTTACTATCTTAGTGTACACAGTTACTATCTTAGTGCACACAGTTACTATCTTAGTGTACACAGTTACTATCTTAGTGTACACAGTTACTATCTTAGTGCACACAGTTACTATCTTAGTACACACAGTTACTATCTTAGTGTACACAGTTACTATCTTAGTACACACAGTTACTATCTTAGTGCACACAGTTACTATCTTAGTGCACACAGTTACTATCTTAGTACACAGTTACTATCTTAGTGCACACAGTTACTATCTTAGTGTACACAGTTACTATCTTAGTGTACACAGTTACTATCTTAGTACACACAGTTACTATCTTAGTGTACACAGTTACTATCTTAGTACACACAGTTACTATCTTAGTGCACACAGTTACTATCTTAGTGCACACAGTTACTATCTTAGTACACAGTTACTATCTTAGTGCACACAGTTACTATCTTAGTGTACACAGTTACTATCTTAGTGTACACAGTTACTATCTTAGTGTACACAGTTACTATCTTAGTGTACACAGTTACTATCTTAGTGCACACAGTTACTATCTTAGTGTACAGTTACTATCTTAGTGTACACAGTTACTATCTTAGTGTGCACAGTTACTATCTTAGTGTACAGTTACTATCTTAGTGTACACAGTTACTATCTTAGTGTGCACAGTTACTATCTTAGTGCACACAGTTACCATCTTAGTGTACACAGTTACTATCTTAGTGTACACAGTTACTATCTTAGTGCACACAGTTACTATCTTAGTGTACACAGTTACTATCTTAGTGCACACAGTTACCATCTTAGTGCACACAGTTACTATCTTAGTGCACACAGTTACCATCTTAGTGTGCACAGTTACTATCTTAGTGTACACAGTTACTATCTTAGTGTACACAGTTACTATCTTAGTGCACACAGTTACTATCTTAGTGCACACAGTTACCATCTTAGTGCACACAGTTACTATCTTAGTGTACACAGTTACTATCTTAGTGTACACAGTTACTATCTTAGTGTACACAGTTACTATCTTAGTGTACACAGTTACTATCTTAGTGTACAGTTACTATCTTAGTGTACACAGTTACTATCTTAGTGTGCACAGTTACTATCTTAGTGTACACAGTTACCATCTTAGTGCACACAGTTACTATCTTAGTGTACACAGTTACTATCTTAGTGTACACAGTTACTATCTTAGTGCACACAGTTACTATCTTAGTGCACACAGTTACCATCTTAGTGCACACAGTTACTATCTTAGTGTACACAGTTACTATCTTAGTGCACACAGTTACTATCTTAGTGTACAGTTACTATCTTAGTGTACACAGTTACTATCTTAGTGTGCACAGTTACTATCTTAGTGCACACAGTTACTATCTTAGTGCACACAGTTACTATCTTAGTGCACACAGTTACTATCTTAGTGTACACAGTTACTATCTTAGTGCACACAGTTACTATCTTAGTGCACACAGTTACCATCTTAGTACACACAGTTACTATCTTAGTGCACACAGTTACTATCTTAGTGCACACAGTTACTATCTTAGTGTACACAGTTACTATCTTAGTGCACACAGTTACCATCTTAGTGTACACAGTTACTATCTTAGTGCACACAGTTACCATCTTAGTACACACAGTTACTATCTTAGTACACACAGTTACTATCTTAGTGCACACAGTTACTATCTTAGTGCACACAGTTACTATCTTAGTACACACAGTTACTATCTTAGTGCACACAGTTACTATCTTAGTGCACACAGTTACCATCTTAGTACACAGTTACTATCTTAGTACACACAGTTACTATCTTAGTGTGCACAGTTACTATCTTAGTGCACACAGTTACTATCTTAGTACACACAGTTACTATCTTAGTGTACACAGTTACTATCTTAGTACACACAGTTACCATCTTAGTACACAGTTACTATCTTAGTACACACAGTTACTATCTTAGTGTGCACAGTTACTATCTTAGTGCACACAGTTACTATCTTAGTACACACAGTTACTATCTTAGTGTACACAGTTACTATCTTAGTGTACACAGTTACTATCTTAGTGTGCACAGTTACTATCTTAGTACACACAGTTACTATCTTAGTGTACACAGTTACTATCTTAGTGCACACAGTTACTATCTTAGTGCACACAGTTACTATCTTAGTGCACACAGTTACTATCTTAGTACACAGTTACCATCTTAGTACACACAGTTACTATCTTAGTGCACACAGTTACTATCTTAGTGCACACAGTTACTATCTTAGTGTACACAGTTACTATCTTAGTACACACAGTTACTATCTTAGTGCACACAGTTACTATCTTAGTACACACAGTTACTATCTTAGTGCACACAGTTACTATCTTAGTGCACACAGTTACTATCTTAGTACACACAGTTACTATCTTAGTGCACACAGTTACTATCTTAGTGCACACAGTTACCATCTTAGTACACAGTTACTATCTTAGTGTACACAGTTACTATCTTAGTGCACACAGTTACTATCTTAGTGCACACAGTTACTATCTTAGTGTACACAGTTACTATCTTAGTGTACACAGTTACTATCTTAGTACACACAGTTACTATCTTAGTACACACAGTTACTATCTTAGTGCACACAGTTACTATCTTAGTACACACAGTTACTATCTTAGTGCACACAGTTACTATCTTAGTGTACACAGTTACTATCTTAGTGTACACAGTTACTATCTTAGTACACAGTTACTATCTTAGTGTACACAGTTACTATCTTAGTGCACACAGTTACTATCTTAGTGTACACAGTTACTATCTTAGTGTACACAGTTACCATCTTAGTGTACACAGTTACCATCTTAGTGTACACAGTTACTATCTTAGTGCACACAGTTACTATCTTAGTGCACACAGTTACTATCTTAGTGTACACAGTTACCATCTTAGTGTACACAGTTACTATCTTAGTGCACACAGTTACTATCTTAGTGCACACAGTTACTATCTTAGTGCACACAGTTACTATCTTAGTGTACACAGTTACTATCTTAGTGCACACAGTTACTATCTTAGTGTACACAGTTACCATCTTAGTGTACACAGTTACTATCTTAGTACACACAGTTACTATCTTAGTGTACACAGTTACTATCTTAGTGTACACAGTTACTATCTTAGTGTACAGTTACTATCTTAGTGTACACAGTTACTATCTTAGTGCACACAGTTACTATCTTAGTACACAGTTACTATCTTAGTGCACACAGTTACTATCTTAGTGTACAGTTACTATCTTAGTGCACACAGTTACTATCTTAGTGCACACAGTTACTATCTTAGTGCACACAGTTACTATCTTAGTGCACACAGTTACTATCTTAGTGCACACAGTTACTATCTTAGTACACACAGTTACTATCTTAGTACACAGTTACTATCTTAGTGCACACAGTTACTATCTTAGTACACAGTTACTATCTTAGTGTACACAGTTACTATCTTAGTGCACACAGTTACTATCTTAGTGCACACAGTTACTATCTTAGTGCACACAGTTACCATCTTAGTGTACACAGTTACTATCTTAGTGCACACAGTTACTATCTTAGTGCACACAGTTACTATCTTAGTGCACACAGTTACTATCTTAGTGTACACAGTTACTATCTTAGTGCACACAGTTACTATCTTAGTGTACACAGTTACTATCTTAGTGTACACAGTTACTATCTTAGTGTACACAGTTACTATCTTAGTGTACACAGTTACTATCTTAGTGTACACAGTTACTATCTTAGTGTACACAGTTACTATCTTAGTGTACACAGTTACTATCTTAGTGCACACAGTTACTATCTTAGTGTACACAGTTACTATCTTAGTGTACACAGTTACTATCTTAGTACACACAGTTACTATCTTAGTGTACACAGTTACTATCTTAGTACACAGTTACTATCTTAGTACACACAGTTACTATCTTAGTGTACACAGTTACTATCTTAGTGTACACAGTTACTATCTTAGTGTACAGTTACTATCTTAGTACACACAGTTACTATCTTAGTGTACACAGTTACTATCTTAGTACACAGTTACTATCTTAGTGTACACAGTTACTATCTTAGTGTACACAGTTACTATCTTAGTACACAGTTACTATCTTAGTGCACACAGTTACTATCTTAGTGTACACAGTTACTATCTTAGTGCACACAGTTACTATCTTAGTACACACAGTTACTATCTTAGTGCACACAGTTACTATCTTAGTGCACACAGTTACTATCTTAGTGTACAGTTACTATCTTAGTGCACACAGTTACTATCTTAGTGCACACAGTTACTATCTTAGTGCACACAGTTACTATCTTAGTACACACAGTTACTATCTTAGTGTACACAGTTACTATCTTAGTACACAGTTACTATCTTAGTGCACACAGTTACTATCTTAGTGCACACAGTTACTATCTTAGTGCACACAGTTACTATCTTAGTGCACACAGTTACTATCTTAGTACACACAGTTACCATCTTAGTACACACAGTTACTATCTTAGTGCACACAGTTACTATCTTAGTGCACACAGTTACTATCTTAGTGTACACAGTTACTATCTTAGTACACACAGTTACTATCTTAGTGCACACAGTTACTATCTTAGTGTACACAGTTACTATCTTAGTGCACACAGTTACTATCTTAGTGCACACAGTTACTATCTTAGTGTACACAGTTACCATCTTAGTACACAGTTACTATCTTAGTACACACAGTTACTATCTTAGTGCACACAGTTACTATCTTAGTACACAGTTACCATCTTAGTACACAGTTACTATCTTAGTACACACAGTTACTATCTTAGTACACAGTTACTATCTTAGTGCACACAGTTACTATCTTAGTGTACACAGTTACTATCTTAGTGTACACAGTTACTATCTTAGTGTACACAGTTACTATCTTAGTGCACACAGTTACTATCTTAGTGTACACAGTTACTATCTTAGTACACACAGTTACTATCTTAGTGCACACAGTTACTATCTTAGTGTACACAGTTACTATCTTAGTACACACAGTTACTATCTTAGTACACAGTTACTATCTTAGTGCACACAGTTACTATCTTAGTGTACACAGTTACTATCTTAGTGCACACAGTTACTATCTTAGTGTACACAGTTACTATCTTAGTGTACACAGTTACTATCTTAGTGCACACAGTTACTATCTTAGTGTACACAGTTACTATCTTAGTGTACACAGTTACTATCTTAGTGCACACAGTTACTATCTTAGTACACAGTTACTATCTTAGTGTACACAGTTACTATCTTAGTACACAGTTACTATCTTAGTGCACACAGTTACTATCTTAGTGCACAGTTACTATCTTAGTGCACACAGTTACCATCTTAGTGTACACAGTTACTATCTTAGTGTACACAGTTACCATCTTAGTGTACACAGTTACTATCTTAGTGTACACAGTTACTATCTTAGTGTACACAGTTACTATCTTAGTGTACACAGTTACTATCTTAGTGTACACAGTTACTATCTTAGTGTACACAGTTACTATCTTAGTGTACACAGTTACTATCTTAGTGTACACAGTTACTATCTTAGTGTACACAGTTACTATCTTAGTGCACACAGTTACTATCTTAGTGCACACAGTTACTATCTTAGTGTACACAGTTACTATCTTAGTGCACACAGTTACTATCTTAGTGTACACAGTTACTATCTTAGTGTACACAGTTACTATCTTAGTGTACACAGTTACTATCTTAGTGTACACAGTTACCATCTTAGTGTACACAGTTACTATCTTAGTGTACACAGTTACTATCTTAGTGTACACAGTTACTATCTTAGTGTACACAGTTACTATCTTAGTGCACACAGTTACTATCTTAGTGCACACAGTTACTATCTTAGTGCACACAGTTACTATCTTAGTGTACACAGTTACTATCTTAGTGTACACAGTTACTATCTTAGTGTACACAGTTACTATCTTAGTGTACACAGTTACTATCTTAGTACACACAGTTACTATCTTAGTGCACACAGTTACTATCTTAGTACACACAGTTACTATCTTAGTACACAGTTACTATCTTAGTGCACACAGTTACTATCTTAGTGTACACAGTTACTATCTTAGTGTACACAGTTACTATCTTAGTACACAGTTACTATCTTAGTGCACACAGTTACTATCTTAGTGCACACAGTTACTATCTTAGTGCACACAGTTACTATCTTAGTACACAGTTACTATCTTAGTGCACACAGTTACTATCTTAGTGCACACAGTTACTATCTTAGTGCACACAGTTACTATCTTAGTGTACACAGTTACTATCTTAGTGTACACAGTTACTATCTTAGTGTACACAGTTACTATCTTAGTGTACACAGTTACTATCTTAGTGCACACAGTTACTATCTTAGTACACACAGTTACTATCTTAGTGCACACAGTTACTATCTTAGTACACAGTTACTATCTTAGTGCACACAGTTACTATCTTAGTGCACACAGTTACTATCTTAGTGCACACAGTTACTATCTTAGTGTACACAGTTACTATCTTAGTACACACAGTTACTATCTTAGTGTACACAGTTACTATCTTAGTGTACACAGTTACTATCTTAGTGTACACAGTTACTATCTTAGTACACAGTTACTATCTTAGTGCACACAGTTACTATCTTAGTGTACACAGTTACTATCTTAGTGTACACAGTTACTATCTTAGTGTACACAGTTACTATCTTAGTACACAGTTACTATCTTAGTGCACACAGTTACTATCTTAGTGTACACAGTTACTATCTTAGTGCACACAGTTACTATCTTAGTGCACACAGTTACTATCTTAGTGCACACAGTTACTATCTTAGTGCACACAGTTACTATCTTAGTGCACACAGTTACTATCTTAGTGCACACAGTTACTATCTTAGTGCACACAGTTACTATCTTAGTGCACACAGTTACTATCTTAGTACACAGTTACTATCTTAGTACACACAGTTACTATCTTAGTACACAGTTACTATCTTAGTGCACACAGTTACTATCTTAGTGTACACAGTTACTATCTTAGTGTACACAGTTACTATCTTAGTACACACAGTTACTATCTTAGTGTACACAGTTACTATCTTAGTGTACACAGTTACTATCTTAGTGTACACAGTTACTATCTTAGTGCACACAGTTACTATCTTAGTGCACACAGTTACTATCTTAGTGCACACAGTTACCATCTTAGTGCACACAGTTACTATCTTAGTACACAGTTACTATCTTAGTACACACAGTTACTATCTTAGTGTACACAGTTACTATCTTAGTGTGCACAGTTACTATCTTAGTACACAGTTACTATCTTAGTGTACACAGTTACTATCTTAGTGTACACAGTTACTATCTTAGTGCACACAGTTACTATCTTAGTGTACACAGTTACTATCTTAGTGTACACAGTTACTATCTTAGTGCACACAGTTACTATCTTAGTGTACACAGTTACTATCTTAGTGTGCACAGTTACTATCTTAGTGCACACAGTTACTATCTTAGTGCACACAGTTACTATCTTAGTACACACAGTTACTATCTTAGTGCACACAGTTACTATCTTAGTGCACACAGTTACTATCTTAGTGTACACAGTTACTATCTTAGTGTACACAGTTACTATCTTAGTGCACACAGTTACTATCTTAGTACACACAGTTACTATCTTAGTGTACACAGTTACTATCTTAGTGTACACAGTTACTATCTTAGTGTACACAGTTACTATCTTAGTGCACACAGTTACTATCTTAGTGCACACAGTTACTATCTTAGTGCACACAGTTACCATCTTAGTGCACACAGTTACTATCTTAGTACACAGTTACTATCTTAGTGCACACAGTTACTATCTTAGTGTACACAGTTACTATCTTAGTACACAGTTACTATCTTAGTGTACACAGTTACTATCTTAGTGTACACAGTTACTATCTTAGTGTACACAGTTACCATCTTAGTGTACACAGTTACTATCTTAGTGTACACAGTTACCATCTTAGTGCACACAGTTACTATCTTAGTGTACACAGTTACTATCTTAGTGCACACAGTTACTATCTTAGTGTACACAGTTACTATCTTAGTGTACACAGTTACCATCTTAGTGTACACAGTTACTATCTTAGTGTACACAGTTACTATCTTAGTGCACACAGTTACTATCTTAGTGTACACAGTTACTATCTTAGTGCACACAGTTACTATCTTAGTGCACACAGTTACTATCTTAGTGTACACAGTTACTATCTTAGTGTACACAGTTACTATCTTAGTGCACACAGTTACTATCTTAGTGTACACAGTTACTATCTTAGTGTACACAGTTACTATCTTAGTGTACACAGTTACTATCTTAGTGTACACAGTTACTATCTTAGTGTACACAGTTACCATCTTAGTGTACACAGTTACTATCTTAGTGTACACAGTTACTATCTTAGTGTACACAGTTACCATCTTAGTGTACACAGTTACTATCTTAGTGTACACAGTTACTATCTTAGTACACACAGTTACCATCTTAGTGTACACAGTTACTATCTTAGTGTACACAGTTACTATCTTAGTGTACACAGTTACCATCTTAGTGCACACAGTTACTATCTTAGTGTACACAGTTACTATCTTAGTGCACACAGTTACTATCTTAGTGTACACAGTTACCATCTTAGTGTACACAGTTACTATCTTAGTGTACACAGTTACTATCTTAGTGTACACAGTTACTATCTTAGTGCACACAGTTACTATCTTAGTGTACACAGTTACTATCTTAGTGCACACAGTTACTATCTTAGTGCACACAGTTACTATCTTAGTGTACACAGTTACCATCTTAGTGTACACAGTTACTATCTTAGTGTACACAGTTACTATCTTAGTGTACACAGTTACTATCTTAGTGTACACAGTTACTATCTTAGTGCACACAGTTACTATCTTAGTACACAGTTACTATCTTAGTGTACACAGTTACTATCTTAGTGCACACAGTTACTATCTTAGTGTACACAGTTACTATCTTAGTGTACACAGTTACTATCTTAGTACACAGTTACTATCTTAGTGCACACAGTTACCATCTTAGTGCACACAGTTACTATCTTAGTGTACACAGTTACTATCTTAGTACACAGTTACTATCTTAGTGCACACAGTTACCATCTTAGTGCACACAGTTACTATCTTAGTGTACACAGTTACTATCTTAGTGTACACAGTTACTATCTTAGTGTACACAGTTACTATCTTAGTACACAGTTACTATCTTAGTGCACACAGTTACCATCTTAGTGCACACAGTTACTATCTTAGTGTACACAGTTACTATCTTAGTGTACACAGTTACCATCTTAGTGCACACAGTTACTATCTTAGTGTACACAGTTACCATCTTAGTGTACACAGTTACTATCTTAGTGTACACAGTTACTATCTTAGTGTACACAGTTACTATCTTAGTGTACACAGTTACTATCTTAGTGTGCACAGTTACTATCTTAGTGTACACAGTTACTATCTTAGTGTGCACAGTTACTATCTTAGTGCACACAGTTACTATCTTAGTACACACAGTTACTATCTTAGTGCACACAGTTACTATCTTAGTGTACACAGTTACTATCTTAGTGCACACAGTTACTATCTTAGTACACACAGTTACTATCTTAGTGTACACAGTTACTATCTTAGTGTACACAGTTACTATCTTAGTACACAGTTACTATCTTAGTGTACACAGTTACTATCTTAGTACACACAGTTACTATCTTAGTACACACAGTTACTATCTTAGTGTACACAGTTACTATCTTAGTACACACAGTTACTATCTTAGTGTACACAGTTACTATCTTAGTGTACACAGTTACTATCTTAGTACACACAGTTACTATCTTAGTGTACACAGTTACTATCTTAGTGTACACAGTTACTATCTTAGTGCACACAGTTACTATCTTAGTGTACACAGTTACTATCTTAGTGTACACAGTTACTATCTTAGTGTACACAGTTACTATCTTAGTACACAGTTACTATCTTAGTGTACACAGTTACTATCTTAGTACACAGTTACTATCTTAGTGTACACAGTTACTATCTTAGTGTACACAGTTACTATCTTAGTGTACACAGTTACTATCTTAGTGTACACAGTTACTATCTTAGTACACACAGTTACTATCTTAGTACACACAGTTACTATCTTAGTACACACAGTTACTATCTTAGTACACACAGTTACTATCTTAGTGCACACAGTTACTATCTTAGTGCACACAGTTACTATCTTAGTACACACAGTTACTATCTTAGTGCACACAGTTACTATCTTAGTACACAGTTACTATCTTAGTGTACACAGTTACTATCTTAGTACACAGTTACTATCTTAGTGTACACAGTTACTATCTTAGTGCACACAGTTACTATCTTAGTGCACACAGTTACTATCTTAGTGTACACAGTTACTATCTTAGTGTACACAGTTACTATCTTAGTGCACACAGTTACTATCTTAGTGCACACAGTTACTATCTTAGTGTGCACAGTTACTATCTTAGTACACACAGTTACTATCTTAGTACACACAGTTACTATCTTAGTGCACACAGTTACTATCTTAGTGTACACAGTTACTATCTTAGTGTACACAGTTACTATCTTAGTGCACACAGTTACTATCTTAGTGTACACAGTTACTATCTTAGTGTACACAGTTACTATCTTAGTGTACACAGTTACTATCTTAGTACACAGTTACTATCTTAGTGTACACAGTTACTATCTTAGTGTACACAGTTACTATCTTAGTACACAGTTACTATCTTAGTGTACACAGTTACTATCTTAGTGTACACAGTTACTATCTTAGTGTACACAGTTACTATCTTAGTGTACACAGTTACTATCTTAGTGTACACAGTTACTATCTTAGTACACAGTTACTATCTTAGTGTACACAGTTACTATCTTAGTGTACACAGTTACTATCTTAGTGTACACAGTTACTATCTTAGTGTACACAGTTACTATCTTAGTACACACAGTTACTATCTTAGTACACACAGTTACTATCTTAGTACACACAGTTACTATCTTAGTGCACACAGTTACTATCTTAGTGCACACAGTTACTATCTTAGTGTACACAGTTACTATCTTAGTACACACAGTTACTATCTTAGTACACACAGTTACTATCTTAGTACACACAGTTACTATCTTAGTACACACAGTTACTATCTTAGTGTACACAGTTACTATCTTAGTACACACAGTTACTATCTTAGTGTACACAGTTACTATCTTAGTGCACACAGTTACTATCTTAGTGTACACAGTTACTATCTTAGTGTACACAGTTACTATCTTAGTGCACACAGTTACTATCTTAGTGCACACAGTTACTATCTTAGTGTACACAGTTACCATCTTAGTGCACACAGTTACTATCTTAGTACACAGTTACTATCTTAGTGTACTACAGTTACTATCTTAGTGTACTACAGTTACTATCTTAGTACACACAGTTACTATCTTAGTGTACACAGTTACTATCTTAGTGTACACAGTTACTATCTTAGTGTACACAGTTACTATCTTAGTGTACACAGTTACTATCTTAGTGTGCACAGTTACTATCTTAGTGTACACAGTTACTATCTTAGTACACACAGTTACTATCTTAGTGCACACAGTTACTATCTTAGTGCACACAGTTACCATCTTAGTGCACACAGTTACTATCTTAGTGCACACAGTTACTATCTTAGTGTACACAGTTACTATCTTAGTGCACACAGTTACCATCTTAGTGCACACAGTTACTATCTTAGTGCACACAGTTACTATCTTAGTGCACACAGTTACTATCTTAGTGCACACAGTTACCATCTTAGTGCACACAGTTACTATCTTAGTGTACACAGTTACTATCTTAGTGTGCTACAGTTACTATCTTAGTGTACACAGTTACTATCTTAGTGTACACAGTTACTATCTTAGTGTGCTACAGTTACTATCTTAGTGTACACAGTTACTATCTTAGTGTGCTACAGTTACTATCTTAGTACACACAGTTACTATCTTAGTGCACACAGTTACTATCTTAGTACACACAGTTACTATCTTAGTGTACACAGTTACTATCTTAGTGTACACAGTTACTATCTTAGTGTACACAGTTACTATCTTAGTGTACACAGTTACTATCTTAGTACACACAGTTACTATCTTAGTGCACACAGTTACTATCTTAGTACACACAGTTACTATCTTAGTGTGCTACAGTTACTATCTTAGTGTACACAGTTACTATCTTAGTGCACACAGTTACCATCTTAGTGCACACAGTTACTATCTTAGTGTACACAGTTACTATCTTAGTGTACACAGTTACTATCTTAGTACACAGTTACTATCTTAGTGTACACAGTTACTATCTTAGTGTACACAGTTACCATCTTAGTGCACACAGTTACTATCTTAGTGTGCACAGTTACTATCTTAGTGTGCACAGTTACTATCTTAGTACACACAGTTACTATCTTAGTGTACACAGTTACTATCTTAGTGTACACAGTTACTATCTTAGTGCACACAGTTACTATCTTAGTACACACAGTTACTATCTTAGTGTACACAGTTACTATCTTAGTGCACACAGTTACTATCTTAGTGTACACAGTTACCATCTTAGTGCACACAGTTACTATCTTAGTGTACACAGTTACTATCTTAGTGTACACAGTTACTATCTTAGTGTACACAGTTACTATCTTAGTGTACACAGTTACTATCTTAGTACACACAGTTACTATCTTAGTGTACACAGTTACTATCTTAGTGTACACAGTTACCATCTTAGTGCACACAGTTACCATCTTAGTGCACACAGTTACTATCTTAGTGCACACAGTTACTATCTTAGTGCACACAGTTACCATCTTAGTACACAGTTACTATCTTAGTGTACACAGTTACTATCTTAGTGTACACAGTTACTATCTTAGTACACACAGTTACTATCTTAGTGTACACAGTTACTATCTTAGTACACAGTTACTATCTTAGTGTACACAGTTACTATCTTAGTGTACACAGTTACTATCTTAGTGTACACAGTTACTATCTTAGTGCACACAGTTACTATCTTAGTGCACACAGTTACTATCTTAGTGCACACAGTTACTATCTTAGTGTACACAGTTACTATCTTAGTGTGCACAGTTACTATCTTAGTGTGCACAGTTACTATCTTAGTGTACACAGTTACTATCTTAGTGTACACAGTTACTATCTTAGTGTACACAGTTACTATCTTAGTGTACACAGTTACTATCTTAGTGTACACAGTTACTATCTTAGTGTACACAGTTACTATCTTAGTGCACACAGTTACTATCTTAGTGTACACAGTTACTATCTTAGTGCACACAGTTACTATCTTAGTGTACACAGTTACTATCTTAGTACACACAGTTACTATCTTATTGTACACAGTTACTATCTTAGTACACACAGTTACTATCTTAGTGTACACAGTTACTATCTTAGTGCACACAGTTACTATCTTAGTGTACACAGTTACTATCTTAGTACACACAGTTACTATCTTAGTGTACACAGTTACTATCTTAGTGCACACAGTTACTATCTTAGTACACACAGTTACTATCTTAGTGTACACAGTTACTATCTTAGTACACACAGTTACTATCTTAGTGTACACAGTTACTATCTTAGTACACACAGTTACTATCTTAGTGCACACAGTTACTATCTTAGTGTACACAGTTACTATCTTAGTGTACACAGTTACTATCTTAGTGTACACAGTTACTATCTTAGTGTACACAGTTACTATCTTAGTGCACACAGTTACTATCTTAGTGTACACAGTTACTATCTTAGTACACACAGTTACTATCTTAGTGCACACAGTTACTATCTTAGTGCACACAGTTACTATCTTAGTACACACAGTTACTATCTTAGTGTACACAGTTACTATCTTAGTGTACACAGTTACTATCTTAGTACACACAGTTACTATCTTAGTGTACACAGTTACTATCTTAGTACACACAGTTACTATCTTAGTGTACACAGTTACTATCTTAGTGTACACAGTTACTATCTTAGTACACACAGTTACTATCTTAGTACACAGTTACTATCTTAGTGTACACAGTTACTATCTTAGTGTACACAGTTACTATCTTAGTACACACAGTTACTATCTTAGTGTACACAGTTACTATCTTAGTGTACACAGTTACTATCTTAGTGTACACAGTTACTATCTTAGTACACACAGTTACTATCTTAGTACACAGTTACTATCTTAGTGTACACAGTTACTATCTTAGTGTACACAGTTACTATCTTAGTGCACACAGTTACTATCTTAGTACACACAGTTACCATCTTAGTGTACACAGTTACTATCTTAGTGCACACAGTTACTATCTTAGTACACACAGTTACTATCTTAGTACACACAGTTACTATCTTAGTGCACACAGTTACTATCTTAGTGCACACAGTTACTATCTTAGTGTACACAGTTACTATCTTAGTGTACACAGTTACTATCTTAGTGTACACAGTTACTATCTTAGTACACACAGTTACTATCTTAGTGCACACAGTTACTATCTTAGTGCACACAGTTACTATCTTAGTGTGCTACAGTTACTATCTTAGTGTACACAGTTACTATCTTAGTACACACAGTTACTATCTTAGTGTACACAGTTACTATCTTAGTACACACAGTTACTATCTTAGTGCACACAGTTACTATCTTAGTACACACAGTTACTATCTTAGTGTACACAGTTACTATCTTAGTGCACACAGTTACTATCTTAGTGTACACAGTTACTATCTTAGTGCACACAGTTACTATCTTAGTGCACACAGTTACTATCTTAGTACACACAGTTACTATCTTAGTACACACAGTTACTATCTTAGTGTACACAGTTACTATCTTAGTGTACACAGTTACTATCTTAGTGCACACAGTTACTATCTTAGTGTACACAGTTACTATCTTAGTGCACACAGTTACTATCTTAGTGCACACAGTTACTATCTTAGTACACACAGTTACTATCTTAGTACACACAGTTACTATCTTAGTGCACACAGTTACTATCTTAGTGCACACAGTTACTATCTTAGTGTACACAGTTACTATCTTAGTGTACACAGTTACTATCTTAGTGTACACAGTTACTATCTTAGTACACACAGTTACTATCTTAGTGCACACAGTTACTATCTTAGTGCACACAGTTACTATCTTAGTACACACAGTTACTATCTTAGTGCACACAGTTACTATCTTAGTACACACAGTTACTATCTTAGTGCACACAGTTACTATCTTAGTACACACAGTTACTATCTTAGTGTACACAGTTACTATCTTAGTGCACACAGTTACTATCTTAGTGTACACAGTTACTATCTTAGTACACACAGTTACTATCTTAGTGCACACAGTTACTATCTTAGTGTACACAGTTACTATCTTAGTGTACACAGTTACTATCTTAGTACACACAGTTACTATCTTAGTGTACACAGTTACTATCTTAGTACACACAGTTACTATCTTAGTGCACACAGTTACTATCTTAGTACACACAGTTACTATCTTAGTGTACACAGTTACTATCTTAGTGCACACAGTTACTATCTTAGTGTACACAGTTACTATCTTAGTACACACAGTTACTATCTTAGTGCACACAGTTACTATCTTAGTGTACACAGTTACTATCTTAGTGCACACAGTTACTATCTTAGTGCACACAGTTACTATCTTAGTGTACACAGTTACTATCTTAGTGTACACAGTTACTATCTTAGTGCACACAGTTACTATCTTAGTGCACACAGTTACTATCTTAGTGTACACAGTTACTATCTTAGTGTACACAGTTACTATCTTAGTGTGCACAGTTACTATCTTAGTGTACACAGTTACTATCTTAGTGTACACAGTTACTATCTTAGTACACACAGTTACTATCTTAGTGTACACAGTTACTATCTTAGTGTACACAGTTACTATCTTAGTGCACACAGTTACTATCTTAGTGCACACAGTTACTATCTTAGTGTACACAGTTACTATCTTAGTGTACACAGTTACTATCTTAGTGCACACAGTTACTATCTTAGTGTACACAGTTACTATCTTAGTGTACACAGTTACTATCTTAGTGTACACAGTTACTATCTTAGTGTGCACAGTTACTATCTTAGTGTACACAGTTACTATCTTAGTGCACACAGTTACTATCTTAGTGTGCACAGTTACTATCTTAGTGTACACAGTTACTATCTTAGTGTACACAGTTACTATCTTAGTACACACAGTTACTATCTTAGTGTGCACAGTTACTATCTTAGTGTACACAGTTACTATCTTAGTGTACACAGTTACTATCTTAGTGTGCACAGTTACTATCTTAGTGTACACAGTTACTATCTTAGTGTACACAGTTACTATCTTAGTACACACAGTTACTATCTTAGTGTACACAGTTACTATCTTAGTGCACACAGTTACTATCTTAGTGCACACAGTTACTATCTTAGTGTACACAGTTACTATCTTAGTGTACACAGTTACTATCTTAGTGTGCACAGTTACTATCTTAGTGTACACAGTTACTATCTTAGTGTACACAGTTACTATCTTAGTGTACACAGTTACTATCTTAGTGTACACAGTTACTATCTTAGTGCACACAGTTACTATCTTAGTGTACACAGTTACTATCTTAGTGTGCACAGTTACTATCTTAGTGTACACAGTTACTATCTTAGTACACACAGTTACTATCTTAGTGTGCACAGTTACTATCTTAGTGTACACAGTTACTATCTTAGTACACACAGTTACTATCTTAGTGTACACAGTTACTATCTTAGTGCACACAGTTACTATCTTAGTGTACACAGTTACTATCTTAGTGCACACAGTTACTATCTTAGTGTACACAGTTACTATCTTAGTACACACAGTTACTATCTTAGTGTGCACAGTTACTATCTTAGTGTACACAGTTACTATCTTAGTGTGCACAGTTACTATCTTAGTGTACACAGTTACTATCTTAGTGTACACAGTTACTATCTTAGTACACACAGTTACTATCTTAGTGTGCACAGTTACTATCTTAGTGTACACAGTTACTATCTTAGTGCACACAGTTACTATCTTAGTGTACACAGTTACTATCTTAGTGTACACAGTTACTATCTTAGTGCACACAGTTACTATCTTAGTGTACACAGTTACTATCTTAGTGTACACAGTTACTATCTTAGTGCACACAGTTACTATCTTAGTGTACACAGTTACTATCTTAGTGCACACAGTTACTATCTTAGTGTACACAGTTACTATCTTAGTACACACAGTTACTATCTTAGTGCACACAGTTACTATCTTAGTGTACACAGTTACTATCTTAGTACACACAGTTACTATCTTAGTGCACACAGTTACTATCTTAGTACACACAGTTACTATCTTAGTGCACACAGTTACTATCTTAGTGTACACAGTTACTATCTTAGTGCACACAGTTACTATCTTAGTGCACACAGTTACTATCTTAGTACACACAGTTACTATCTTAGTACACACAGTTACTATCTTAGTGCACACAGTTACTATCTTAGTACACAGTTACTATCTTAGTACACACAGTTACTATCTTAGTACACACAGTTACTATCTTAGTACACACAGTTACTATCTTAGTACACACAGTTACTATCTTAGTGCACACAGTTACTATCTTAGTGTACACAGTTACTATCTTAGTGCACACAGTTACTATCTTAGTGTACACAGTTACTATCTTAGTGCACACAGTTACTATCTTAGTGTACACAGTTACTATCTTAGTACACACAGTTACTATCTTAGTGTGCACAGTTACTATCTTAGTGCACACAGTTACTATCTTAGTGTACACAGTTACTATCTTAGTGTACACAGTTACTATCTTAGTGTACACAGTTACTATCTTAGTGTACACAGTTACTATCTTAGTGCACACAGTTACTATCTTAGTACACACAGTTACTATCTTAGTACACACAGTTACTATCTTAGTGCACACAGTTACTATCTTAGTACACAGTTACTATCTTAGTACACACAGTTACTATCTTAGTACACACAGTTACTATCTTAGTACACACAGTTACTATCTTAGTACACACAGTTACTATCTTAGTGCACACAGTTACTATCTTAGTGTACACAGTTACTATCTTAGTGCACACAGTTACTATCTTAGTGTACACAGTTACTATCTTAGTGCACACAGTTACTATCTTAGTGTACACAGTTACTATCTTAGTACACACAGTTACTATCTTAGTGTGCACAGTTACTATCTTAGTGCACACAGTTACTATCTTAGTGTACACAGTTACTATCTTAGTGTACACAGTTACTATCTTAGTGTACACAGTTACTATCTTAGTGTACACAGTTACTATCTTAGTGCACACAGTTACTATCTTAGTGTACACAGTTACTATCTTAGTACACACAGTTACTATCTTAGTGTACACAGTTACTATCTTAGTGTGCACAGTTACTATCTTAGTGCACACAGTTACTATCTTAGTGTACACAGTTACTATCTTAGTGTACACAGTTACTATCTTAGTACACACAGTTACTATCTTAGTACACACAGTTACTATCTTAGTGTACACAGTTACTATCTTAGTGTACACAGTTACTATCTTAGTACACACAGTTACTATCTTAGTGTACACAGTTACTATCTTAGTGTACACAGTTACTATCTTAGTGTACACAGTTACTATCTTAGTACACACAGTTACTATCTTAGTACACACAGTTACTATCTTAGTGCACACAGTTACTATCTTAGTGTACACAGTTACTATCTTAGTACACACAGTTACTATCTTAGTACACACAGTTACTATCTTAGTGTACACAGTTACTATCTTAGTGTACACAGTTACTATCTTAGTACACACAGTTACTATCTTAGTGTGCTACAGTTACTATCTTAGTACACACAGTTACTATCTTAGTACACACAGTTACTATCTTAGTACACACAGTTACTATCTTAGTGTGCTACAGTTACTATCTTAGTACACACAGTTACTATCTTAGTACACACAGTTACTATCTTAGTGTACACAGTTACTATCTTAGTGTACACAGTTACTATCTTAGTGTACACAGTTACTATCTTAGTGTACACAGTTACTATCTTAGTGTACACAGTTACTATCTTAGTGTACACAGTTACTATCTTAGTGTACACAGTTACTATCTTAGTGCACACAGTTACTATCTTAGTACACACAGTTACTATCTTAGTGTACACAGTTACTATCTTAGTACACACAGTTACTATCTTAGTGTACACAGTTACTATCTTAGTACACACAGTTACTATCTTAGTGTACACAGTTACTATCTTAGTACACACAGTTACTATCTTAGTGTACACAGTTACTATCTTAGTGCACACAGTTACTATCTTAGTGTACACAGTTACTATCTTAGTACACACAGTTACTATCTTAGTGTACACAGTTACTATCTTAGTACACACAGTTACTATCTTAGTGCACACAGTTACTATCTTAGTGCACACAGTTACTATCTTAGTGTACACAGTTACTATCTTAGTGTACACAGTTACTATCTTAGTGCACACAGTTACTATCTTAGTGTACACAGTTACTATCTTAGTGCACACAGTTACTATCTTAGTACACACAGTTACTATCTTAGTACACACAGTTACTATCTTAGTGCACACAGTTACTATCTTAGTACACACAGTTACTATCTTAGTGTGCTACAGTTACTATCTTAGTACACACAGTTACTATCTTAGTACACACAGTTACTATCTTAGTGCACACAGTTACTATCTTAGTGTACACAGTTACTATCTTAGTACACACAGTTACTATCTTAGTACACACAGTTACTATCTTAGTACACACAGTTACTATCTTAGTGCACACAGTTACTATCTTAGTGTACACAGTTACTATCTTAGTACACACAGTTACTATCTTAGTACACACAGTTACTATCTTAGTACACACAGTTACTATCTTAGTGCACACAGTTACTATCTTAGTACACACAGTTACTATCTTAGTGTGCTACAGTTACTATCTTAGTACACACAGTTACTATCTTAGTACACACAGTTACTATCTTAGTGCACACAGTTACTATCTTAGTGTACACAGTTACTATCTTAGTACACACAGTTACTATCTTAGTACACACAGTTACTATCTTAGTGTACACAGTTACTATCTTAGTGTACACAGTTACTATCTTAGTGTACACAGTTACTATCTTAGTACACACAGTTACTATCTTAGTGTACACAGTTACTATCTTAGTGTACACAGTTACTATCTTAGTACACACAGTTACTATCTTAGTGTACACAGTTACTATCTTAGTACACACAGTTACTATCTTAGTGTACACAGTTACTATCTTAGTACACACAGTTACTATCTTAGTACACAGTTACTATCTTAGTGCACACAGTTACTATCTTAGTACACACAGTTACTATCTTAGTGTACACAGTTACTATCTTAGTGTACACAGTTACTATCTTAGTGCACACAGTTACTATCTTAGTGCACACAGTTACTATCTTAGTGTACACAGTTACTATCTTAGTGCACACAGTTACTATCTTAGTGTACACAGTTACTATCTTAGTGTACACAGTTACTATCTTAGTGTACACAGTTACTATCTTAGTGTACACAGTTACTATCTTAGTACACACAGTTACTATCTTAGTGTACACAGTTACTATCTTAGTGTACACAGTTACTATCTTAGTGTACACAGTTACTATCTTAGTGTACACAGTTACTATCTTAGTGCACACAGTTACTATCTTAGTACACACAGTTACTATCTTAGTGCACACAGTTACTATCTTAGTGTACACAGTTACTATCTTAGTGTACACAGTTACTATCTTAGTACACACAGTTACCATCTTAGTGTACACAGTTACTATCTTAGTGCACACAGTTACTATCTTAGTGTGCACAGTTACTATCTTAGTGTACACAGTTACTATCTTAGTGTACACAGTTACTATCTTAGTGTACACAGTTACTATCTTAGTGCACACAGTTACTATCTTAGTGTACACAGTTACTATCTTAGTGTACACAGTTACTATCTTAGTGCACACAGTTACTATCTTAGTGCACACAGTTACTATCTTAGTGTACACAGTTACTATCTTAGTGCACACAGTTACTATCTTAGTGTACACAGTTACTATCTTAGTGCACACAGTTACTATCTTAGTGTGCACAGTTACTATCTTAGTGTACACAGTTACTATCTTAGTGTACACAGTTACTATCTTAGTGTACACAGTTACTATCTTAGTGCACACAGTTACTATCTTAGTGTACACAGTTACTATCTTAGTGTACACAGTTACTATCTTAGTGCACACAGTTACTATCTTAGTGCACACAGTTACTATCTTAGTGCACACAGTTACTATCTTAGTGCACACAGTTACCATCTTAGTGTACACAGTTACTATCTTAGTGCACACAGTTACTATCTTAGTACACACAGTTACTATCTTAGTACACACAGTTACTATCTTAGTGCACACAGTTACTATCTTAGTGTACACAGTTACTATCTTAGTGCACACAGTTACTATCTTAGTGTACACAGTTACTATCTTAGTACACACAGTTACTATCATAGTGCACACAGTTACTATCTTAGTGCACACAGTTACCATCTTAGTGTACACAGTTACTATCTTAGTGCACACAGTTACTATCTTAGTGCACACAGTTACTATCTTAGTACACACAGTTACTATCTTAGTGCACACAGTTACTATCTTAGTGCACACAGTTACTATCTTAGTGTACACAGTTACTATCTTAGTACACAGTTACTATCTTAGTGCACACAGTTACTATCTTAGTGTACACAGTTACTATCTTAGTGCACACAGTTACTATCTTAGTGTACACAGTTACTATCTTAGTGTACACAGTTACTATCTTAGTGCACACAGTTACTATCTTAGTGTACACAGTTACTATCTTAGTGTGCTACAGTTACTATCTTAGTGTACACAGTTACTATCTTAGTGTACACAGTTACTATCTTAGTGCACACAGTTACTATCTTAGTGTACACAGTTACTATCTTAGTGTACACAGTTACTATCTTAGTGCACACAGTTACCATCTTAGTGCACACAGTTACTATCTTAGTGTACACAGTTACTATCTTAGTACACACAGTTACTATCTTAGTACACAGTTACTATCTTAGTGTACACAGTTACTATCTTAGTGTACACAGTTACTATCTTAGTGCACACAGTTACTATCTTAGTGTACACAGTTACTATCTTAGTACACACAGTTACTATCTTAGTACACAGTTACTATCTTAGTGTACACAGTTACTATCTTAGTGTACACAGTTACTATCTTAGTGTACACAGTTACTATCTTAGTGTACACAGTTACTATCTTAGTGTACACAGTTACTATCTTAGTACACAGTTACTATCTTAGTGTACACAGTTACTATCTTAGTACACACAGTTACCATCTTAGTGTACACAGTTACTATCTTAGTGTACACAGTTACTATCTTAGTGTACACAGTTACTATCTTAGTGTACACAGTTACTATCTTAGTACACAGTTACTATCTTAGTGTACACAGTTACTATCTTAGTACACACAGTTACCATCTTAGTGTACACAGTTACTATCTTAGTGTACACAGTTACTATCTTAGTGTACACAGTTACTATCTTAGTACACACAGTTACTATCTTAGTGCACACAGTTACTATCTTAGTGTACACAGTTACTATCTTAGTGTACACAGTTACTATCTTAGTGTACACAGTTACTATCTTAGTGTACACAGTTACTATCTTAGTGCACACAGTTACTATCTTAGTGCACACAGTTACTATCTTAGTACACACAGTTACTATCTTAGTGCACACAGTTACTATCTTAGTGTACACAGTTACTATCTTAGTGTACACAGTTACTATCTTAGTACACACAGTTACTATCTTAGTGTACACAGTTACTATCTTAGTGCACACAGTTACTATCTTAGTGTACACAGTTACTATCTTAGTACACACAGTTACTATCTTAGTACACACAGTTACTATCTTAGTGCACAGTTACTATCTTAGTGTACACAGTTACCATCTTAGTGCACACAGTTACTATCTTAGTGCACACAGTTACTATCTTAGTACACACAGTTACTATCTTAGTACACACAGTTACCATCTTAGTGTACACAGTTACCATCTTAGTGTGCACAGTTACTATCTTAGTACACACAGTTACTATCTTAGTGTACACAGTTACCATCTTAGTGCACACAGTTACTATCTTAGTACACACAGTTACTATCTTAGTACACACAGTTACTATCTTAGTACACACAGTTACTATCTTAGTGCACACAGTTACCATCTTAGTGTACACAGTTACCATCTTAGTACACACAGTTACTATCTTAGTGTACACAGTTACCATCTTAGTGCACACAGTTACTATCTTAGTACACACAGTTACTATCTTAGTACACACAGTTACTATCTTAGTACACAGTTACTATCTTAGTGTACACAGTTACTATCTTAGTACACACAGTTACTATCTTAGTGTACACAGTTACTATCTTAGTGCACACAGTTACTATCTTAGTACACACAGTTACCATCTTAGTGTACACAGTTACTATCTTAGTGTACACAGTTACTATCTTAGTACACACAGTTACTATCTTAGTACACACAGTTACTATCTTAGTGCACACAGTTACTATCTTAGTACACACAGTTACTATCTTAGTGCACACAGTTACTATCTTAGTACACACAGTTACTATCTTAGTACACACAGTTACTATCTTAGTGCACACAGTTACTATCTTAGTACACACAGTTACTATCTTAGTGCACACAGTTACTATCTTAGTGTACACAGTTACTATCTTAGTGTACACAGTTACTATCTTAGTGCACACAGTTACTATCTTAGTGTACACAGTTACTATCTTAGTGCACACAGTTACTATCTTAGTGCACACAGTTACTATCTTAGTACACACAGTTACTATCTTAGTGTACACAGTTACTATCTTAGTACACACAGTTACTATCTTAGTGCACACAGTTACCATCTTAGTGTACACAGTTACCATCTTAGTACACACAGTTACTATCTTAGTGTACACAGTTACCATCTTAGTGCACACAGTTACTATCTTAGTACACACAGTTACTATCTTAGTACACACAGTTACTATCTTAGTACACAGTTACTATCTTAGTGTACACAGTTACTATCTTAGTACACACAGTTACTATCTTAGTACACACAGTTACTATCTTAGTACACAGTTACTATCTTAGTGTACACAGTTACTATCTTAGTACACACAGTTACTATCTTAGTGTACACAGTTACTATCTTAGTGTACACAGTTACTATCTTAGTGCACACAGTTACTATCTTAGTGCACACAGTTACTATCTTAGTGTACACAGTTACTATCTTAGTGCACACAGTTACTATCTTAGTGTACACAGTTACTATCTTAGTGTACACAGTTACTATCTTAGTGCACACAGTTACCATCTTAGTACACACAGTTACTATCTTAGTGTACACAGTTACTATCTTAGTGCACACAGTTACTATCTTAGTGTACACAGTTACTATCTTAGTACACACAGTTACTATCTTAGTGTACACAGTTACTATCTTAGTGCACACAGTTACTATCTTAGTGCACACAGTTACTATCTTAGTGCACACAGTTACTATCTTAGTACACACAGTTACTATCTTAGTGCACACAGTTACTATCTTAGTGTACACAGTTACTATCTTAGTGCACACAGTTACTATCTTAGTGCACACAGTTACTATCTTAGTGTACACAGTTACTATCTTAGTGTACACAGTTACTATCTTAGTACACACAGTTACTATCTTAGTGCACACAGTTACTATCTTAGTGTACACAGTTACTATCTTAGTGTACACAGTTACTATCTTAGTGCACACAGTTACTATCTTAGTGTACACAGTTACTATCTTAGTGTACACAGTTACTATCTTAGTGTACACAGTTACTATCTTAGTGCACACAGTTACTATCTTAGTGTACACAGTTACTATCTTAGTGCACACAGTTACTATCTTAGTGCACACAGTTACTATCTTAGTGTGCTACAGTTACTATCTTAGTGTACACAGTTACTATCTTAGTGCACACAGTTACTATCTTAGTGTACACAGTTACTATCTTAGTGTACACAGTTACTATCTTAGTGTACACAGTTACTATCTTAGTGTACACAGTTACTATCTTAGTGCACACAGTTACCATCTTAGTACACACAGTTACTATCTTAGTGCACACAGTTACTATCTTAGTACACAGTTACTATCTTAGTGTACACAGTTACTATCTTAGTGTACACAGTTACTATCTTAGTACACACAGTTACTATCTTAGTACACAGTTACTATCTTAGTGCACACAGTTACTATCTTAGTACACAGTTACTATCTTAGTGTACACAGTTACTATCTTAGTGTACACAGTTACTATCTTAGTGTACACAGTTACTATCTTAGTGTACACAGTTACTATCTTAGTGTACACAGTTACTATCTTAGTGCACACAGTTACCATCTTAGTACACACAGTTACTATCTTAGTGTACACAGTTACTATCTTAGTGTACACAGTTACCATCTTAGTACACACAGTTACTATCTTAGTGCACACAGTTACTATCTTAGTACACAGTTACTATCTTAGTGTACACAGTTACTATCTTAGTGTACACAGTTACTATCTTAGTACACACAGTTACTATCTTAGTACACAGTTACTATCTTAGTGCACACAGTTACTATCTTAGTGTGCTACAGTTACTATCTTAGTGTACACAGTTACTATCTTAGTGCACACAGTTACTATCTTAGTGTACACAGTTACTATCTTAGTGTACACAGTTACTATCTTAGTGTACACAGTTACTATCTTAGTGTACACAGTTACTATCTTAGTGCACACAGTTACCATCTTAGTACACACAGTTACTATCTTAGTGCACACAGTTACTATCTTAGTACACAGTTACTATCTTAGTGTACACAGTTACTATCTTAGTGTACACAGTTACTATCTTAGTACACACAGTTACTATCTTAGTACACAGTTACTATCTTAGTGTACACAGTTACTATCTTAGTGCACACAGTTACTATCTTAGTGTGCACAGTTACTATCTTAGTGTACACAGTTACTATCTTAGTGTACACAGTTACTATCTTAGTGTGCACAGTTACTATCTTAGTGTACACAGTTACTATCTTAGTGTACACAGTTACTATCTTAGTGTACACAGTTACTATCTTAGTGTACACAGTTACTATCTTAGTGTACACAGTTACTATCTTAGTGCACACAGTTACTATCTTAGTGTACACAGTTACTATCTTAGTGTACACAGTTACTATCTTAGTGCACACAGTTACTATCTTAGTGTACACAGTTACTATCTTAGTGTACACAGTTACTATCTTAGTGTACACAGTTACTATCTTAGTGTACACAGTTACTATCTTAGTGCACACAGTTACTATCTTAGTGTACACAGTTACTATCTTAGTGTACACAGTTACTATCTTAGTGTACACAGTTACTATCTTAGTGTACACAGTTACTATCTTAGTGCACACAGTTACTATCTTAGTGTACACAGTTACTATCTTAGTGTACACAGTTACTATCTTAGTGCACACAGTTACTATCTTAGTGCACACAGTTACTATCTTAGTGTACACAGTTACTATCTTAGTGTACACAGTTACTATCTTAGTGTACACAGTTACTATCTTAGTGCACACAGTTACTATCTTAGTGTACACAGTTACTATCTTAGTGTACACAGTTACTATCTTAGTGTACACAGTTACTATCTTAGTGTACACAGTTACTATCTTAGTGTACACAGTTACTATCTTAGTGCACACAGTTACTATCTTAGTGTACACAGTTACTATCTTAGTGTACACAGTTACTATCTTAGTGCACACAGTTACTATCTTAGTGTACACAGTTACTATCTTAGTGTACACAGTTACTATCTTAGTGTACACAGTTACTATCTTAGTGCACACAGTTACTATCTTAGTGTACACAGTTACTATCTTAGTGTACACAGTTACTATCTTAGTGTACACAGTTACTATCTTAGTGTACACAGTTACTATCTTAGTGTACACAGTTACTATCTTAGTGTACACAGTTACTATCTTAGTGTACACAGTTACTATCTTAGTGTACACAGTTACTATCTTAGTGCACACAGTTACTATCTTAGTGCACACAGTTACTATCTTAGTGTACACAGTTACTATCTTAGTGTACACAGTTACTATCTTAGTGCACACAGTTACTATCTTAGTGCACACAGTTACTATCTTAGTACACACAGTTACTATCTTAGTGTACACAGTTACTATCTTAGTGTACACAGTTACTATCTTAGTGTACACAGTTACTATCTTAGTGTACACAGTTACTATCTTAGTGTACACAGTTACTATCTTAGTGCACACAGTTACTATCTTAGTACACACAGTTACTATCTTAGTGTACACAGTTACTATCTTAGTGCACACAGTTACTATCTTAGTGTGCTACAGTTACTATCTTAGTGTACACAGTTACTATCTTAGTGTACACAGTTACTATCTTAGTGTACACAGTTACTATCTTAGTGCACACAGTTACTATCTTAGTGCACACAGTTACTATCTTAGTGTACACAGTTACTATCTTAGTGTACACAGTTACTATCTTAGTGCACACAGTTACTATCTTAGTGCACACAGTTACTATCTTAGTACACACAGTTACTATCTTAGTGTACACAGTTACTATCTTAGTGTACACAGTTACTATCTTAGTGTACACAGTTACTATCTTAGTGTACACAGTTACTATCTTAGTGTACACAGTTACTATCTTAGTGCACACAGTTACTATCTTAGTACACACAGTTACTATCTTAGTGTACACAGTTACTATCTTAGTGCACACAGTTACTATCTTAGTGTGCTACAGTTACTATCTTAGTGTACACAGTTACTATCTTAGTGCACACAGTTACTATCTTAGTGTACAGTTACTATCTTAGTGTACACAGTTACTATCTTAGTGTACACAGTTACTATCTTAGTACACACAGTTACTATCTTAGTGCACACAGTTACTATCTTAGTGTGCTACAGTTACTATCTTAGTGTACACAGTTACTATCTTAGTACACACAGTTACTATCTTAGTGCACACAGTTACTATCTTAGTACACACAGTTACTATCTTAGTACACACAGTTACTATCTTAGTGTACACAGTTACTATCTTAGTGTACACAGTTACTATCTTAGTACACACAGTTACTATCTTAGTGTACACAGTTACTATCTTAGTGCACACAGTTACTATCTTAGTACACACAGTTACTATCTTAGTGTACACAGTTACTATCTTAGTGTACACAGTTACTATCTTAGTGTACACAGTTACTATCTTAGTGTGCTACAGTTACTATCTTAGTGCACACAGTTACTATCTTAGTACACACAGTTACTATCTTAGTGTACACAGTTACTATCTTAGTGCACACAGTTACTATCTTAGTACACACAGTTACTATCTTAGTGTACACAGTTACTATCTTAGTACACACAGTTACTATCTTAGTGTACACAGTTACTATCTTAGTGTACACAGTTACTATCTTAGTACACACAGTTACTATCTTAGTGTACACAGTTACTATCTTAGTGCACACAGTTACTATCTTAGTACACACAGTTACTATCTTAGTACACACAGTTACTATCTTAGTGTACACAGTTACTATCTTAGTACACACAGTTACTATCTTAGTGCACACAGTTACTATCTTAGTGTACACAGTTACTATCTTAGTGTGCACAGTTACTATCTTAGTACACACAGTTACTATCTTAGTGTACACAGTTACTATCTTAGTGTACACAGTTACTATCTTAGTGTACACAGTTACTATCTTAGTGCACACAGTTACTATCTTAGTGCACACAGTTACTATCTTAGTGTACACAGTTACTATCTTAGTACACACAGTTACTATCTTAGTGCACACAGTTACTATCTTAGTACACACAGTTACTATCTTAGTACACACAGTTACTATCTTAGTGTACACAGTTACTATCTTAGTGTACACAGTTACTATCTTAGTGCACACAGTTACTATCTTAGTGCACACAGTTACTATCTTAGTGTACACAGTTACTATCTTAGTACACACAGTTACTATCTTAGTGCACACAGTTACTATCTTAGTACACACAGTTACTATCTTAGTACACACAGTTACTATCTTAGTGTACACAGTTACTATCTTAGTGTACACAGTTACTATCTTAGTGCACACAGTTACTATCTTAGTACACACAGTTACTATCTTAGTGTACACAGTTACTATCTTAGTGCACACAGTTACTATCTTAGTACACAGTTACTATCTTAGTGCACACAGTTACTATCTTAGTGTACACAGTTACTATCTTAGTGTACACAGTTACTATCTTAGTGCACACAGTTACTATCTTAGTACACACAGTTACTATCTTAGTACACAGTTACTATCTTAGTGCACACAGTTACTATCTTAGTACACACAGTTACTATCTTAGTGTACACAGTTACTATCTTAGTGCACACAGTTACTATCTTAGTACACAGTTACTATCTTAGTGCACACAGTTACTATCTTAGTGTACACAGTTACTATCTTAGTGTACACAGTTACTATCTTAGTGCACACAGTTACTATCTTAGTACACACAGTTACTATCTTAGTGTACACAGTTACTATCTTAGTGCACACAGTTACTATCTTAGTACACACAGTTACTATCTTAGTGCACACAGTTACTATCTTAGTGTACACAGTTACTATCTTAGTGCACACAGTTACTATCTTAGTACACACAGTTACTATCTTAGTGCACACAGTTACTATCTTAGTGCACACAGTTACTATCTTAGTACACACAGTTACTATCTTAGTGCACACAGTTACTATCTTAGTGCACACAGTTACTATCTTAGTGTACACAGTTACTATCTTAGTGCACACAGTTACTATCTTAGTGTACACAGTTACTATCTTAGTACACACAGTTACTATCTTAGTGCACACAGTTACTATCTTAGTGCACACAGTTACTATCTTAGTGCACACAGTTACTATCTTAGTACACACAGTTACTATCTTAGTGCACACAGTTACTATCTTAGTGCACACAGTTACTATCTTAGTGCACACAGTTACTATCTTAGTACACACAGTTACTATCTTAGTGCACACAGTTACTATCTTAGTGCACACAGTTACTATCTTAGTGCACACAGTTACTATCTTAGTACACACAGTTACTATCTTAGTACACACAGTTACTATCTTAGTGCACACAGTTACTATCTTAGTGCACACAGTTACTATCTTAGTGCACACAGTTACTATCTTAGTACACACAGTTACTATCTTAGTGTACACAGTTACTATCTTAGTACACACAGTTACTATCTTAGTGCACACAGTTACTATCTTAGTGCACACAGTTACTATCTTAGTGCACACAGTTACTATCTTAGTGCACACAGTTACTATCTTAGTGTACACAGTTACTATCTTAGTGCACACAGTTACTATCTTAGTACACACAGTTACTATCTTAGTGCACACAGTTACTATCTTAGTGCACACAGTTACTATCTTAGTGTACACAGTTACTATCTTAGTGTACACAGTTACTATCTTAGTGCACACAGTTACTATCTTAGTGCACACAGTTACTATCTTAGTGCACACAGTTACTATCTTAGTGCACACAGTTACTATCTTAGTGCACACAGTTACTATCTTAGTGTACACAGTTACTATCTTAGTGCACACAGTTACTATCTTAGTACACACAGTTACTATCTTAGTGCACACAGTTACTATCTTAGTGCACACAGTTACTATCTTAGTGTACACAGTTACTATCTTAGTGTACACAGTTACTATCTTAGTGCACACAGTTACTATCTTAGTGCACACAGTTACTATCTTAGTGCACACAGTTACTATCTTAGTGTACACAGTTACTATCTTAGTGCACACAGTTACTATCTTAGTACACACAGTTACTATCTTAGTGCACACAGTTACTATCTTAGTACACACAGTTACTATCTTAGTACACACAGTTACTATCTTAGTGTACACAGTTACTATCTTAGTGTACACAGTTACTATCTTAGTGCACACAGTTACTATCTTAGTACACACAGTTACTATCTTAGTGCACACAGTTACTATCTTAGTACACAGTTACTATCTTAGTGTACACAGTTACTATCTTAGTGCACACAGTTACTATCTTAGTGTACACAGTTACTATCTTAGTGTACACAGTTACTATCTTAGTGTACACAGTTACCATCTTAGTGCACACAGTTACTATCTTAGTGCACACAGTTACTATCTTAGTACACACAGTTACTATCTTAGTACACACAGTTACTATCTTAGTACACACAGTTACTATCTTAGTGTACACAGTTACTATCTTAGTGTACACAGTTACTATCTTAGTGCACACAGTTACTATCTTAGTACACACAGTTACTATCTTAGTGCACACAGTTACTATCTTAGTACACAGTTACTATCTTAGTGTACACAGTTACTATCTTAGTGCACACAGTTACTATCTTAGTGCACACAGTTACTATCTTAGTGCACACAGTTACTATCTTAGTGTACACAGTTACTATCTTAGTGTACACAGTTACTATCTTAGTGTGCTACAGTTACTATCTTAGTGTACACAGTTACTATCTTAGTGTACACAGTTACTATCTTAGTGCACACAGTTACTATCTTAGTGTACACAGTTACTATCTTAGTACACACAGTTACTATCTTAGTGCACACAGTTACTATCTTAGTGTACACAGTTACTATCTTAGTGTACACAGTTACTATCTTAGTGTACACAGTTACTATCTTAGTGTACACAGTTACTATCTTAGTGCACACAGTTACTATCTTAGTACACACAGTTACCATCTTAGTGCACACAGTTACTATCTTAGTGCACACAGTTACTATCTTAGTGTACACAGTTACTATCTTAGTGTACACAGTTACTATCTTAGTGTACACAGTTACTATCTTAGTGTACACAGTTACTATCTTAGTGTACACAGTTACTATCTTAGTGTACACAGTTACTATCTTAGTGTACACAGTTACTATCTTAGTGCACACAGTTACTATCTTAGTACACACAGTTACCATCTTAGTGCACACAGTTACTATCTTAGTGCACACAGTTACTATCTTAGTGTACACAGTTACTATCTTAGTACACACAGTTACTATCTTAGTGTACACAGTTACTATCTTAGTGTACACAGTTACTATCTTAGTGTGCACAGTTACTATCTTAGTGTGCACAGTTACTATCTTAGTGTACACAGTTACTATCTTAGTGTACACAGTTACTATCTTAGTGCACACAGTTACTATCTTAGTACACACAGTTACTATCTTAGTGCACACAGTTACTATCTTAGTACACACAGTTACTATCTTAGTACACACAGTTACTATCTTAGTGTACACAGTTACTATCTTAGTGTACACAGTTACTATCTTAGTGCACACAGTTACTATCTTAGTACACACAGTTACTATCTTAGTGCACACAGTTACTATCTTAGTACACAGTTACTATCTTAGTGTACACAGTTACTATCTTAGTGTACACAGTTACTATCTTAGTGCACACAGTTACTATCTTAGTGCACACAGTTACTATCTTAGTGCACACAGTTACTATCTTAGTGTACACAGTTACTATCTTAGTGTACACAGTTACTATCTTAGTGTACACAGTTACTATCTTAGTGTACACAGTTACTATCTTAGTACACACAGTTACTATCTTAGTGTGCACAGTTACTATCTTAGTGCACACAGTTACTATCTTAGTACACACAGTTACTATCTTAGTGTACACAGTTACTATCTTAGTGTACACAGTTACTATCTTAGTGCACACAGTTACTATCTTAGTGCACACAGTTACTATCTTAGTGCACACAGTTACTATCTTAGTGTGCACAGTTACTATCTTAGTACACACAGTTACTATCTTAGTACACACAGTTACTATCTTAGTGTACACAGTTACTATCTTAGTACACACAGTTACTATCTTAGTGCACACAGTTACTATCTTAGTGCACACAGTTACTATCTTAGTGCACACAGTTACTATCTTAGTGCACACAGTTACTATCTTAGTGTACACAGTTACTATCTTAGTGCACACAGTTACTATCTTAGTGTACACAGTTACTATCTTAGTACACACAGTTACTATCTTAGTGTACACAGTTACTATCTTAGTGTACTACAGTTACTATCTTAGTGTACACAGTTACTATCTTAGTGTACACAGTTACTATCTTAGTGCACACAGTTACTATCTTAGTGTACACAGTTACTATCTTAGTGTGCACAGTTACTATCTTAGTGTACTACAGTTACTATCTTAGTGTACACAGTTACTATCTTAGTGTACACAGTTACTATCTTAGTGCACACAGTTACTATCTTAGTGTACACAGTTACTATCTTAGTGTACACAGTTACTATCTTAGTGTACACAGTTACTATCTTAGTGTACACAGTTACTATCTTAGTGTGCACAGTTACTATCTTAGTGTACTACAGTTACTATCTTAGTGTACACAGTTACTATCTTAGTGTACACAGTTACTATCTTAGTGTACACAGTTACTATCTTAGTGCACACAGTTACTATCTTAGTGCACACAGTTACTATCTTAGTACACACAGTTACTATCTTAGTGTACACAGTTACTATCTTAGTGTACACAGTTACTATCTTAGTGTACAGTTACTATCTTAGTACACAGTTACTATCTTAGTGTACACAGTTACTATCTTAGTGTACACAGTTACTATCTTAGTGTACACAGTTACTATCTTAGTGCACACAGTTACTATCTTAGTGCACACAGTTACTATCTTAGTGCACACAGTTACTATCTTAGTGTACACAGTTACTATCTTAGTGTACACAGTTACTATCTTAGTACACACAGTTACTATCTTAGTGTACACAGTTACTATCTTAGTGCACACAGTTACTATCTTAGTGCACACAGTTACTATCTTAGTACACACAGTTACTATCTTAGTGCACACAGTTACTATCTTAGTGTACACAGTTACTATCTTAGTGTACACAGTTACTATCTTAGTACACACAGTTACTATCTTAGTGCACACAGTTACTATCTTAGTGCACACAGTTACTATCTTAGTACACACAGTTACTATCTTAGTGCACACAGTTACTATCTTAGTGCACACAGTTACTATCTTAGTACACACAGTTACTATCTTAGTGCACACAGTTACTATCTTAGTGCACACAGTTACTATCTTAGTACACACAGTTACTATCTTAGTGCACACAGTTACTATCTTAGTACACACAGTTACTATCTTAGTGCACACAGTTACTATCTTAGTACACACAGTTACTATCTTAGTACACACAGTTACTATCTTAGTGCACACAGTTACTATCTTAGTGTACACAGTTACTATCTTAGTACACACAGTTACTATCTTAGTACACACAGTTACTATCTTAGTGTACACAGTTACTATCTTAGTACACACAGTTACTATCTTAGTGCACACAGTTACTATCTTAGTGTACACAGTTACTATCTTAGTGCACACAGTTACTATCTTAGTGCACACAGTTACTATCTTAGTACACACAGTTACTATCTTAGTACACACAGTTACTATCTTAGTGCACACAGTTACTATCTTAGTGCACACAGTTACTATCTTAGTGCACACAGTTACTATCTTAGTACACACAGTTACTATCTTAGTGCACACAGTTACTATCTTAGTACACACAGTTACTATCTTAGTGCACACAGTTACTATCTTAGTGTACACAGTTACTATCTTAGTGCACACAGTTACCATCTTAGTGCACACAGTTACTATCTTAGTGTACACAGTTACTATCTTAGTGTACACAGTTACTATCTTAGTACACACAGTTACTATCTTAGTGTACACAGTTACTATCTTAGTGCACACAGTTACTATCTTAGTGCACACAGTTACTATCTTAGTACACACAGTTACTATCTTAGTACACACAGTTACTATCTTAGTACACACAGTTACTATCTTAGTGTACACAGTTACTATCTTAGTGTACACAGTTACTATCTTAGTGTGCACAGTTACTATCTTAGTGTACACAGTTACTATCTTAGTGTACACAGTTACTATCTTAGTGCACACAGTTACTATCTTAGTGTACACAGTTACTATCTTAGTGTACACAGTTACTATCTTAGTGTACACAGTTACTATCTTAGTGTACACAGTTACTATCTTAGTGTACACAGTTACTATCTTAGTGTACACAGTTACTATCTTAGTGTACACAGTTACTATCTTAGTGTGCACAGTTACTATCTTAGTGTACACAGTTACTATCTTAGTGTACACAGTTACTATCTTAGTGCACACAGTTACTATCTTAGTGTACACAGTTACTATCTTAGTGTACACAGTTACTATCTTAGTGCACACAGTTACTATCTTAGTGTACACAGTTACTATCTTAGTGTACACAGTTACTATCTTAGTGTACACAGTTACTATCTTAGTGTACACAGTTACTATCTTAGTACACACAGTTACTATCTTAGTACACACAGTTACTATCTTAGTGCACACAGTTACTATCTTAGTGTACACAGTTACTATCTTAGTGCACACAGTTACTATCTTAGTGTACACAGTTACTATCTTAGTGCACACAGTTACTATCTTAGTACACACAGTTACTATCTTAGTGCACACAGTTACTATCTTAGTGTACACAGTTACTATCTTAGTGTACACAGTTACTATCTTAGTGTACACAGTTACTATCTTAGTGCACACAGTTACTATCTTAGTGTACACAGTTACTATCTTAGTGCACACAGTTACTATCTTAGTGTACACAGTTACTATCTTAGTGTACACAGTTACTATCTTAGTACACACAGTTACTATCTTAGTGTACACAGTTACTATCTTAGTGTACACAGTTACTATCTTAGTACACACAGTTACTATCTTAGTGTACACAGTTACTATCTTAGTACACACAGTTACTATCTTAGTGCACACAGTTACTATCTTAGTGCACACAGTTACTATCTTAGTGTACACAGTTACTATCTTAGTGTGCACAGTTACTATCTTAGTGCACACAGTTACTATCTTAGTGTACACAGTTACTATCTTAGTACACACAGTTACTATCTTAGTGTACACAGTTACTATCTTAGTACACACAGTTACTATCTTAGTACACACAGTTACTATCTTAGTACACACAGTTACTATCTTAGTGTACACAGTTACTATCTTAGTGCACACAGTTACTATCTTAGTGCACACAGTTACTATCTTAGTGCACACAGTTACTATCATAGTGCACACAGTTACTATCTTAGTGTACACAGTTACTATCTTAGTGTACACAGTTACTATCTTAGTGTACACAGTTACTATCTTAGTGCACACAGTTACTATCTTAGTGTACACAGTTACTATCTTAGTGCACACAGTTACTATCTTAGTGTACACAGTTACTATCTTAGTACACACAGTTACTATCTTAGTGTACACAGTTACTATCTTAGTACACACAGTTACTATCTTAGTGTACACAGTTACTATCTTAGTGCACACAGTTACTATCTTAGTGTACACAGTTACTATCTTAGTGCACACAGTTACTATCTTAGTGCACACAGTTACTATCTTAGTGTACACAGTTACTATCTTAGTACACACAGTTACTATCTTAGTGTACACAGTTACTATCTTAGTGCACACAGTTACTATCTTAGTGTACACAGTTACTATCTTAGTGCACACAGTTACTATCTTAGTACACACAGTTACTATCTTAGTACACACAGTTACTATCTTAGTGTACACAGTTACTATCTTAGTGCACACAGTTACTATCTTAGTGTACACAGTTACTATCTTAGTGTACACAGTTACTATCTTAGTGTACACAGTTACTATCTTAGTACACAGTTACTATCTTAGTACACACAGTTACTATCTTAGTGCACACAGTTACTATCTTAGTGTACACAGTTACTATCTTAGTGCACACAGTTACTATCTTAGTGCACACAGTTACTATCTTAGTGCACACAGTTACTATCTTAGTACACACAGTTACTATCTTAGTGCACACAGTTACTATCTTAGTGTACACAGTTACTATCTTAGTGTACACAGTTACTATCTTAGTGCACACAGTTACTATCTTAGTACACACAGTTACTATCTTAGTACACACAGTTACTATCTTAGTGTACACAGTTACTATCTTAGTGTACACAGTTACTATCTTAGTACACACAGTTACTATCTTAGTGCACACAGTTACTATCTTAGTACACACAGTTACTATCTTAGTGTACACAGTTACTATCTTAGTACACAGTTACTATCTTAGTACACACAGTTACCATCTTAGTGTACACAGTTACTATCTTAGTGTACACAGTTACTATCTTAGTACACACAGTTACTATCTTAGTACACACAGTTACTATCTTAGTACACACAGTTACTATCTTAGTACACACAGTTACTATCTTAGTACACACAGTTACTATCTTAGTGCACACAGTTACTATCTTAGTGCACACAGTTACTATCTTAGTACACACAGTTACTATCTTAGTACACACAGTTACTATCTTAGTGCACACAGTTACTATCTTAGTGTACACAGTTACTATCTTAGTGCACACAGTTACTATCTTAGTACACACAGTTACTATCTTAGTGTACACAGTTACTATCTTAGTGTACACAGTTACTATCTTAGTGCACACAGTTACTATCTTAGTACACACAGTTACTATCTTAGTACACACAGTTACTATCTTAGTACACACAGTTACTATCTTAGTACACACAGTTACTATCTTAGTGTACACAGTTACTATCTTAGTACACACAGTTACTATCTTAGTGCACACAGTTACTATCTTAGTGCACACAGTTACTATCTTAGTGTACACAGTTACTATCTTAGTGCACACAGTTACTATCTTAGTGCACACAGTTACTATCTTAGTGTACACAGTTACTATCTTAGTGCACACAGTTACTATCTTAGTGCACACAGTTACTATCTTAGTACACACAGTTACTATCTTAGTACACACAGTTACTATCTTAGTACACACAGTTACTATCTTAGTGCACACAGTTACTATCTTAGTACACACAGTTACTATCTTAGTGTACACAGTTACTATCTTAGTGCACACAGTTACTATCTTAGTGTACACAGTTACTATCTTAGTACACACAGTTACTATCTTAGTGTACACAGTTACTATCTTAGTGTACACAGTTACTATCTTAGTGTACACAGTTACTATCTTAGTGTACACAGTTACTATCTTAGTGTACACAGTTACTATCTTAGTGCACACAGTTACTATCTTAGTACACACAGTTACTATCTTAGTACACACAGTTACTATCTTAGTACACAGTTACTATCTTAGTACACACAGTTACTATCTTAGTACACACAGTTACTATCTTAGTACACACAGTTACTATCTTAGTACACACAGTTACTATCTTAGTACACACAGTTACTATCTTAGTGCACACAGTTACTATCTTAGTACACACAGTTACTATCTTAGTACACACAGTTACTATCTTAGTGTACACAGTTACTATCTTAGTACACACAGTTACTATCTTAGTGTACACAGTTACTATCTTAGTGCACACAGTTACTATCTTAGTGTACACAGTTACTATCTTAGTACACACAGTTACTATCTTAGTGTACACAGTTACTATCTTAGTACACACAGTTACTATCTTAGTGTACACAGTTACTATCTTAGTACACACAGTTACTATCTTAGTACACACAGTTACTATCTTAGTACACACAGTTACTATCTTAGTGTACACAGTTACTATCTTAGTGTACACAGTTACTATCTTAGTGCACACAGTTACTATCTTAGTGTACACAGTTACTATCTTAGTGCACACAGTTACTATCTTAGTACACACAGTTACTATCTTAGTACACACAGTTACTATCTTAGTACACACAGTTACTATCTTAGTGCACACAGTTACTATCTTAGTGTACACAGTTACTATCTTAGTACACACAGTTACTATCTTAGTACACACAGTTACTATCTTAGTACACACAGTTACTATCTTAGTGTACACAGTTACTATCTTAGTACACACAGTTACTATCTTAGTACACACAGTTACTATCTTAGTACACACAGTTACTATCTTAGTGCACACAGTTACTATCTTAGTGTACACAGTTACTATCTTAGTACACACAGTTACTATCTTAGTGTACACAGTTACTATCTTAGTACACACAGTTACTATCTTAGTACACACAGTTACTATCTTAGTACACACAGTTACTATCTTAGTACACACAGTTACTATCTTAGTACACACAGTTACTATCTTAGTACACACAGTTACTATCTTAGTACACACAGTTACTATCTTAGTACACACAGTTACTATCTTAGTACACACAGTTACTATCTTAGTACACACAGTTACTATCTTAGTGTACACAGTTACTATCTTAGTGTACACAGTTACTATCTTAGTACACACAGTTACTATCTTAGTGCACACAGTTACTATCTTAGTACACACAGTTACTATCTTAGTACACACAGTTACTATCTTAGTGTACACAGTTACTATCTTAGTGCACACAGTTACTATCTTAGTGTACACAGTTACTATCTTAGTGTACACAGTTACTATCTTAGTGTACACAGTTACTATCTTAGTGTACACAGTTACTATCTTAGTACACACAGTTACTATCTTAGTACACACAGTTACTATCTTAGTACACACAGTTACTATCTTAGTACACACAGTTACTATCTTAGTACACACAGTTACTATCTTAGTGCACACAGTTACTATCTTAGTGTACACAGTTACTATCTTAGTGTACACAGTTACTATCTTAGTACACACAGTTACTATCTTAGTGCACACAGTTACTATCTTAGTGCACACAGTTACTATCTTAGTACACACAGTTACTATCTTAGTACACACAGTTACTATCTTAGTGTACACAGTTACTATCTTAGTACACACAGTTACTATCTTAGTGCACACAGTTACTATCTTAGTGCACACAGTTACTATCTTAGTACACACAGTTACTATCTTAGTACACACAGTTACTATCTTAGTACACACAGTTACTATCTTAGTACACACAGTTACTATCTTAGTGCACACAGTTACTATCTTAGTGTACACAGTTACTATCTTAGTGTACACAGTTACTATCTTAGTACACACAGTTACTATCTTAGTGCACACAGTTACTATCTTAGTGCACACAGTTACTATCTTAGTACACACAGTTACTATCTTAGTGTACACAGTTACTATCTTAGTGTACACAGTTACTATCTTAGTGTACACAGTTACTATCTTAGTGTACACAGTTACTATCTTAGTGTGCACAGTTACTATCTTAGTGTACACAGTTACTATCTTAGTGCACACAGTTACTATCTTAGTGCACACAGTTACTATCTTAGTACACACAGTTACTATCTTAGTGTACACAGTTACTATCTTAGTACACACAGTTACTATCTTAGTGTACACAGTTACTATCTTAGTGCACACAGTTACTATCTTAGTGTACACAGTTACTATCTTAGTGCACACAGTTACTATCTTAGTGCACACAGTTACTATCTTAGTACACAGTTACTATCTTAGTACACACAGTTACTATCTTAGTGCACACAGTTACTATCTTAGTACACACAGTTACTATCTTAGTGCACACAGTTACTATCTTAGTGTACACAGTTACTATCTTAGTGCACACAGTTACTATCTTAGTACACACAGTTACTATCTTAGTGCACACAGTTACTATCTTAGTGTACACAGTTACTATCTTAGTGCACACAGTTACTATCTTAGTGTACACAGTTACTATCTTAGTGCACACAGTTACTATCTTAGTGCACACAGTTACTATCTTAGTACACACAGTTACTATCTTAGTGCACACAGTTACTATCTTAGTACACACAGTTACTATCTTAGTGTACACAGTTACTATCTTAGTGCACACAGTTACTATCTTAGTGTACACAGTTACTATCTTAGTGTACACAGTTACTATCTTAGTGTACACAGTTACTATCTTAGTGTACACAGTTACTATCTTAGTGTACACAGTTACTATCTTAGTGTACACAGTTACTATCTTAGTGCACACAGTTACTATCTTAGTACACACAGTTACTATCTTAGTGTACACAGTTACTATCTTAGTACACACAGTTACTATCTTAGTGCACACAGTTACTATCTTAGTGTACACAGTTACTATCTTAGTGTACACAGTTACTATCTTAGTGTACACAGTTACTATCTTAGTACACACAGTTACTATCTTAGTACACAGTTACTATCTTAGTGTGCACAGTTACTATCTTAGTGCACACAGTTACTATCTTAGTGTACACAGTTACTATCTTAGTGTACACAGTTACTATCTTAGTGTACACAGTTACTATCTTAGTACACACAGTTACTATCTTAGTGCACACAGTTACTATCTTAGTGTACACAGTTACTATCTTAGTGTACACAGTTACTATCTTAGTGCACACAGTTACTATCTTAGTGTACACAGTTACTATCTTAGTGTACACAGTTACTATCTTAGTGTACACAGTTACTATCTTAGTGTACACAGTTACTATCTTAGTGCACACAGTTACTATCTTAGTGTGTACAGTTACTATCTTAGTGTACACAGTTACTATCTTAGTGTACACAGTTACTATCTTAGTGCACACAGTTACTATCTTAGTGTACACAGTTACTATCTTAGTGTACACAGTTACTATCTTAGTGCACACAGTTACTATCTTAGTGTACACAGTTACTATCTTAGTGTACACAGTTACTATCTTAGTACACAGTTACTATCTTAGTGTACACAGTTACTATCTTAGTGTACACAGTTACTATCTTAGTGTACACAGTTACTATCTTAGTACACACAGTTACTATCTTAGTGTACACAGTTACTATCTTAGTGCACACAGTTACTATCTTAGTACACACAGTTACTATCTTAGTGCACACAGTTACTATCTTAGTGTACACAGTTACTATCTTAGTACACACAGTTACTATCTTAGTGCACACAGTTACTATCTTAGTGCACACAGTTACTATCTTAGTGTACACAGTTACTATCTTAGTGTACACAGTTACTATCTTAGTACACACAGTTACTATCTTAGTGTACACAGTTACTATCTTAGTGTACACAGTTACTATCTTAGTGCACACAGTTACTATCTTAGTGTACACAGTTACTATCTTAGTACACACAGTTACTATCTTAGTGTACACAGTTACTATCTTAGTGCACACAGTTACTATCTTAGTGCACACAGTTACTATCTTAGTGCACACAGTTACTATCTTAGTACACACAGTTACTATCTTAGTACACACAGTTACTATCTTAGTGTACACAGTTACTATCTTAGTACACACAGTTACTATCTTAGTACACACAGTTACTATCTTAGTACACACAGTTACTATCTTAGTGTACACAGTTACTATCTTAGTACACACAGTTACTATCTTAGTGCACACAGTTACTATCTTAGTGTACACAGTTACTATCTTAGTGCACACAGTTACTATCTTAGTGTACACAGTTACTATCTTAGTGTACACAGTTACTATCTTAGTGTACACAGTTACTATCTTAGTGTACACAGTTACTATCTTAGTGTACACAGTTACTATCTTAGTGCACACAGTTACCATCTTAGTACACACAGTTACTATCTTAGTGTACACAGTTACTATCTTAGTGCACACAGTTACCATCTTAGTGTACACAGTTACTATCTTAGTGTACACAGTTACTATCTTAGTGCACACAGTTACTATCTTAGTGTACACAGTTACTATCTTAGTGTACACAGTTACTATCTTAGTGTACACAGTTACTATCTTAGTACACAGTTACTATCTTAGTACACACAGTTACTATCTTAGTACACACAGTTACTATCTTAGTACACACAGTTACTATCTTAGTGCACACAGTTACTATCTTAGTGTACACAGTTACTATCTTAGTGTACACAGTTACTATCTTAGTGTACACAGTTACTATCTTAGTGTACACAGTTACTATCTTAGTGTACACAGTTACTATCTTAGTGTACACAGTTACTATCTTAGTGCACACAGTTACTATCTTAGTGTACACAGTTACTATCTTAGTGCACACAGTTACCATCTTAGTACACACAGTTACTATCTTAGTGTACACAGTTACTATCTTAGTGCACACAGTTACTATCTTAGTGTGTACAGTTACTATCTTAGTGCACACAGTTACTATCTTAGTGTACACAGTTACTATCTTAGTGTACACAGTTACTATCTTAGTACACACAGTTACTATCTTAGTACACACAGTTACTATCTTAGTGCACACAGTTACTATCTTAGTGCACACAGTTACTATCTTAGTACACACAGTTACTATCTTAGTGCACACAGTTACCATCTTAGTGCACACAGTTACTATCTTAGTGTACACAGTTACTATCTTAGTGTACACAGTTACTATCTTAGTACACACAGTTACTATCTTAGTACACAGTTACTATCTTAGTACACACAGTTACTATCTTAGTGTACACAGTTACCATCTTAGTACACACAGTTACTATCTTAGTGCACACAGTTACTATCTTAGTGTACACAGTTACTATCTTAGTGTACACAGTTACTATCTTAGTGTACACAGTTACCATCTTAGTACACACAGTTACTATCTTAGTGTACACAGTTACTATCTTAGTGCACACAGTTACTATCTTAGTACACACAGTTACTATCTTAGTGTACACAGTTACTATCTTAGTGTGTACAGTTACTATCTTAGTGTACACAGTTACTATCTTAGTACACACAGTTACTATCTTAGTACACAGTTACTATCTTAGTGTACACAGTTACTATCTTAGTGTACACAGTTACTATCTTAGTACACAGTTACTATCTTAGTACACACAGTTACTATCTTAGTACACAGTTACCATCTTAGTACACACAGTTACTATCTTAGTGTACACAGTTACTATCTTAGTGCACACAGTTACTATCTTAGTGTGTACAGTTACTATCTTAGTGTACACAGTTACTATCTTAGTGTACACAGTTACTATCTTAGTGTACACAGTTACTATCTTAGTACACAGTTACTATCTTAGTACACACAGTTACTATCTTAGTGTACACAGTTACTATCTTAGTACACAGTTACTATCTTAGTACACACAGTTACTATCTTAGTGTACACAGTTACTATCTTAGTACACAGTTACTATCTTAGTACACACAGTTACTATCTTAGTGTACACAGTTACTATCTTAGTACACACAGTTACTATCTTAGTGCACACAGTTACTATCTTAGTGTACACAGTTACTATCTTAGTGCACACAGTTACTATCTTAGTGTACACAGTTACTATCTTAGTGTACACAGTTACTATCTTAGTGTACACAGTTACTATCTTAGTGTACACAGTTACTATCTTAGTGCACACAGTTACCATCTTAGTACACACAGTTACTATCTTAGTGTACACAGTTACTATCTTAGTGCACACAGTTACCATCTTAGTGTACACAGTTACTATCTTAGTGTACACAGTTACTATCTTAGTGCACACAGTTACTATCTTAGTGTACACAGTTACTATCTTAGTGTACACAGTTACTATCTTAGTGTACACAGTTACTATCTTAGTACACAGTTACTATCTTAGTACACACAGTTACTATCTTAGTACACACAGTTACTATCTTAGTACACACAGTTACTATCTTAGTGCACACAGTTACCATCTTAGTACACACAGTTACTATCTTAGTGTACACAGTTACTATCTTAGTGCACACAGTTACTATCTTAGTGTGTACAGTTACTATCTTAGTGTACACAGTTACTATCTTAGTGTACACAGTTACTATCTTAGTGTACACAGTTACTATCTTAGTACACAGTTACTATCTTAGTACACACAGTTACTATCTTAGTACACAGTTACTATCTTAGTACACACAGTTACTATCTTAGTGTACACAGTTACTATCTTAGTACACAGTTACTATCTTAGTACACACAGTTACTATCTTAGTGTACACAGTTACTATCTTAGTACACACAGTTACTATCTTAGTGTACACAGTTACTATCTTAGTGTACACAGTTACTATCTTAGTGCACACAGTTACTATCTTAGTGCACACAGTTACTATCTTAGTGTACACAGTTACTATCTTAGTGTACACAGTTACTATCTTAGTACACACAGTTACTATCTTAGTGCACACAGTTACTATCTTAGTGCACACAGTTACTATCTTAGTACACACAGTTACTATCTTAGTGCACACAGTTACTATCTTAGTACACACAGTTACTATCTTAGTACACACAGTTACTATCTTAGTACACACAGTTACTATCTTAGTGCACACAGTTACTATCTTAGTGCACACAGTTACTATCTTAGTGTACACAGTTACTATCTTAGTGTACACAGTTACTATCTTAGTACACACAGTTACTATCTTAGTGCACACAGTTACTATCTTAGTGTACACAGTTACTATCTTAGTGTACACAGTTACTATCTTAGTGCACACAGTTACTATCTTAGTGCACACAGTTACTATCTTAGTGTACACAGTTACCATCTTAGTGTACACAGTTACTATCTTAGTGTACACAGTTACTATCTTAGTGTACAGTTACTATCTTAGTGTACACAGTTACTATCTTAGTGTACACAGTTACTATCTTAGTGTACACAGTTACTATCTTAGTGTACACAGTTACTATCTTAGTGTACACAGTTACTATCTTAGTGTACACAGTTACTATCTTAGTGCACACAGTTACCATCTTAGTGTACACAGTTACCATCTTAGTGTACACAGTTACTATCTTAGTGTACACAGTTACTATCTTAGTGCACACAGTTACTATCTTAGTGTACACAGTTACTATCTTAGTGCACACAGTTACTATCTTAGTACACACAGTTACTATCTTAGTACACACAGTTACTATCTTAGTGTACACAGTTACTATCTTAGTACACACAGTTACTATCTTAGTGTACACAGTTACTATCTTAGTGTACACAGTTACTATCTTAGTACACACAGTTACTATCTTAGTGCACACAGTTACCATCTTAGTGTACACAGTTACTATCTTAGTACACACAGTTACTATCTTAGTACACACAGTTACTATCTTAGTGCACACAGTTACTATCTTAGTGTACACAGTTACCATCTTAGTACACACAGTTACTATCTTAGTGTACACAGTTACTATCTTAGTGCACACAGTTACCATCTTAGTACACACAGTTACTATCTTAGTGCACACAGTTACTATCTTAGTGCACACAGTTACTATCTTAGTACACACAGTTACTATCTTAGTACACACAGTTACTATCTTAGTGTACACAGTTACTATCTTAGTGTACACAGTTACCATCTTAGTGTACACAGTTACTATCTTAGTGTACACAGTTACTATCTTAGTGTACACAGTTACTATCTTAGTGTACACAGTTACTATCTTAGTACACACAGTTACCATCTTAGTGTACACAGTTACTATCTTAGTACACACAGTTACTATCTTAGTGTACACAGTTACTATCTTAGTGTACACAGTTACTATCTTAGTGTACACAGTTACTATCTTAGTACACACAGTTACTATCTTAGTACACACAGTTACCATCTTAGTACACACAGTTACTATCTTAGTGCACACAGTTACCATCTTAGTACACACAGTTACTATCTTAGTGTACACAGTTACTATCTTAGTACACACAGTTACTATCTTAGTGCACACAGTTACCATCTTAGTACACACAGTTACTATCTTAGTACACACAGTTACTATCTTAGTACACACAGTTACTATCTTAGTGTGCACAGTTACTATCTTAGTGCACACAGTTACTATCTTAGTACACACAGTTACTATCTTAGTGTGCACAGTTACTATCTTAGTGCACACAGTTACTATCTTAGTACACACAGTTACTATCTTAGTGTACACAGTTACTATCTTAGTGTACACAGTTACTATCTTAGTGTGCACAGTTACTATCTTAGTACACACAGTTACTATCTTAGTACACACAGTTACTATCTTAGTGTGCACAGTTACTATCTTAGTGCACACAGTTACTATCTTAGTGCACACAGTTACTATCTTAGTGCACACAGTTACTATCTTAGTACACACAGTTACTATCTTAGTGTGCACAGTTACTATCTTAGTGTACACAGTTACTATCTTAGTGCACACAGTTACTATCTTAGTGCACACAGTTACTATCTTAGTGCACACAGTTACTATCTTAGTGTACACAGTTACTATCTTAGTACACACAGTTACTATCTTAGTGCACACAGTTACCATCTTAGTACACACAGTTACTATCTTAGTGCACACAGTTACTATCTTAGTACACACAGTTACCATCTTAGTACACACAGTTACTATCTTAGTGTACACAGTTACTATCTTAGTACACACAGTTACTATCTTAGTACACACAGTTACTATCTTAGTGTACACAGTTACTATCTTAGTACACACAGTTACTATCTTAGTGTACACAGTTACTATCTTAGTACACACAGTTACTATCTTAGTGTACACAGTTACTATCTTAGTACACACAGTTACTATCTTAGTGCACACAGTTACTATCTTAGTACACACAGTTACTATCTTAGTGTACACAGTTACTATCTTAGTGTACACAGTTACTATCTTAGTACACACAGTTACTATCTTAGTGCACACAGTTACTATCTTAGTGCACACAGTTACTATCTTAGTGCACACAGTTACTATCTTAGTGTACACAGTTACTATCTTAGTGTACACAGTTACTATCTTAGTGTACACAGTTACTATCTTAGTGCACACAGTTACTATCTTAGTGCACACAGTTACTATCTTAGTGCACACAGTTACTATCTTAGTGCACACAGTTACTATCTTAGTGTACACAGTTACTATCTTAGTACACACAGTTACTATCTTAGTGTACACAGTTACTATCTTAGTACACAGTTACTATCTTAGTACACACAGTTACTATCTTAGTGCACACAGTTACTATCTTAGTGTACACAGTTACTATCTTAGTGTGCACAGTTACTATCTTAGTGTACACAGTTACTATCTTAGTGTACACAGTTACTATCTTAGTGCACACAGTTACTATCTTAGTGCACACAGTTACTATCTTAGTGCACACAGTTACTATCTTAGTGTACACAGTTACTATCTTAGTACACACAGTTACTATCTTAGTGTACACAGTTACTATCTTAGTGCACACAGTTACTATCTTAGTGCACACAGTTACTATCTTAGTACACACAGTTACTATCTTAGTGCACACAGTTACTATCTTAGTGTACACAGTTACTATCTTAGTGTACACAGTTACTATCTTAGTACACACAGTTACTATCTTAGTGCACACAGTTACTATCTTAGTGCACACAGTTACTATCTTAGTACACACAGTTACTATCTTAGTGCACACAGTTACTATCTTAGTGCACACAGTTACTATCTTAGTACACACAGTTACTATCTTAGTGCACACAGTTACTATCTTAGTGCACACAGTTACTATCTTAGTACACACAGTTACTATCTTAGTACACACAGTTACTATCTTAGTGTACACAGTTACTATCTTAGTGCACACAGTTACTATCTTAGTGCACACAGTTACTATCTTAGTACACACAGTTACTATCATAGTGCACACAGTTACTATCTTAGTGCACACAGTTACTATCTTAGTGTACACAGTTACTATCTTAGTACACACAGTTACTATCTTAGTGCACACAGTTACTATCTTAGTGCACACAGTTACTATCTTAGTGCACACAGTTACTATCTTAGTGCACACAGTTACTATCTTAGTGTACACAGTTACTATCTTAGTGCACACAGTTACTATCTTAGTGCACACAGTTACTATCTTAGTACACACAGTTACTATCTTAGTGCACACAGTTACTATCTTAGTACACACAGTTACTATCTTAGTACACACAGTTACTATCTTAGTGCACACAGTTACTATCTTAGTACACACAGTTACTATCTTAGTGCACACAGTTACTATCTTAGTACACACAGTTACTATCTTAGTACACACAGTTACTATCTTAGTACACACAGTTACTATCTTAGTGCACACAGTTACTATCTTAGTGCACACAGTTACTATCTTAGTGTACACAGTTACTATCTTAGTGCACACAGTTACTATCTTAGTGTACACAGTTACTATCTTAGTACACACAGTTACTATCTTAGTGCACACAGTTACTATCTTAGTACACACAGTTACTATCTTAGTGCACACAGTTACTATCTTAGTGCACACAGTTACTATCTTAGTACACACAGTTACTATCTTAGTACACACAGTTACTATCTTAGTACACACAGTTACTATCTTAGTGCACACAGTTACTATCTTAGTACACACAGTTACTATCTTAGTGCACACAGTTACTATCTTAGTGTACACAGTTACTATCTTAGTGTACACAGTTACTATCTTAGTGCACACAGTTACTATCTTAGTGTACACAGTTACTATCTTAGTGTACACAGTTACTATCTTAGTGCACACAGTTACTATCTTAGTACACACAGTTACTATCTTAGTGCACACAGTTACTATCTTAGTGCACACAGTTACTATCTTAGTACACACAGTTACTATCTTAGTACACACAGTTACTATCTTAGTACACACAGTTACTATCTTAGTGTACACAGTTACTATCTTAGTGTACACAGTTACTATCTTAGTGTACACAGTTACTATCTTAGTGTACACAGTTACTATCTTAGTGTACACAGTTACTATCTTAGTGTACACAGTTACTATCTTAGTGTACACAGTTACTATCTTAGTGTACACAGTTACTATCTTAGTGTACACAGTTACTATCTTAGTGCACACAGTTACTATCTTAGTACACACAGTTACTATCTTAGTGTACACAGTTACTATCTTAGTGTACACAGTTACTATCTTAGTACACACAGTTACTATCTTAGTGCACACAGTTACTATCTTAGTGTACACAGTTACTATCTTAGTACACACAGTTACTATCTTAGTGCACACAGTTACTATCTTAGTGCACACAGTTACTATCTTAGTACACACAGTTACTATCTTAGTGCACACAGTTACTATCTTAGTGTACACAGTTACTATCTTAGTGCACACAGTTACTATCTTAGTGTACACAGTTACTATCTTAGTGCACACAGTTACTATCTTAGTACACACAGTTACTATCTTAGTGCACACAGTTACTATCTTAGTGCACACAGTTACTATCTTAGTGTACACAGTTACTATCTTAGTGTACACAGTTACTATCTTAGTGTACACAGTTACTATCTTAGTGCACACAGTTACTATCTTAGTGTACACAGTTACTATCTTAGTGCACACAGTTACTATCTTAGTGTACACAGTTACTATCTTAGTGTACACAGTTACTATCTTAGTGCACACAGTTACTATCTTAGTGTACACAGTTACTATCTTAGTGTACACAGTTACTATCTTAGTGCACACAGTTACTATCTTAGTGCACACAGTTACTATCTTAGTGCACACAGTTACTATCTTAGTGTACACAGTTACTATCTTAGTGCACACAGTTACTATCTTAGTGTACACAGTTACTATCTTAGTGTACACAGTTACTATCTTAGTGTACACAGTTACTATCTTAGTGTACACAGTTACTATCTTAGTACACACAGTTACTATCTTAGTGTACACAGTTACTATCTTAGTGTACACAGTTACTATCTTAGTGTACACAGTTACTATCTTAGTGTACACAGTTACTATCTTAGTACACACAGTTACTATCTTAGTACACACAGTTACTATCTTAGTGTACACAGTTACTATCTTAGTGTACACAGTTACTATCTTAGTGTACACAGTTACTATCTTAGTACACACAGTTACTATCTTAGTGTACACAGTTACTATCTTAGTACACACAGTTACTATCTTAGTACACACAGTTACTATCTTAGTACACACAGTTACTATCTTAGTGTACACAGTTACTATCTTAGTGTACACAGTTACTATCTTAGTGTACACAGTTACTATCTTAGTGTACACAGTTACTATCTTAGTGTACACAGTTACTATCTTAGTGCACACAGTTACTATCTTAGTACACACAGTTACTATCTTAGTGTACACAGTTACTATCTTAGTGCACACAGTTACTATCTTAGTGTACACAGTTACTATCTTAGTACACACAGTTACTATCTTAGTGCACACAGTTACTATCTTAGTGTACACAGTTACTATCTTAGTGCACACAGTTACTATCTTAGTGTGCTACAGTTACTATCTTAGTACACACAGTTACTATCTTAGTGTACACAGTTACTATCATAGTGTACACAGTTACTATCTTAGTGTACACAGTTACTATCTTAGTGTACACAGTTACTATCTTAGTGCACACAGTTACTATCTTAGTGCACACAGTTACTATCTTAGTACACACAGTTACTATCTTAGTGTACACAGTTACTATCTTAGTGTACACAGTTACTATCTTAGTACACACAGTTACTATCTTAGTGTACACAGTTACTATCTTAGTACACACAGTTACTATCTTAGTGCACACAGTTACTATCTTAGTGTACACAGTTACTATCTTAGTGCACACAGTTACTATCTTAGTGTACACAGTTACTATCTTAGTGCACACAGTTACTATCTTAGTGCACACAGTTACTATCTTAGTGCACACAGTTACTATCATAGTGCACACAGTTACTATCTTAGTGTACACAGTTACTATCTTAGTGTACACAGTTACTATCTTAGTGCACACAGTTACTATCTTAGTGCACACAGTTACTATCTTAGTACACAGTTACTATCTTAGTGCACACAGTTACTATCTTAGTACACACAGTTACTATCTTAGTGCACACAGTTACTATCTTAGTGTACACAGTTACTATCTTAGTGTACACAGTTACTATCTTAGTGCACACAGTTACTATCTTAGTGCACACAGTTACTATCTTAGTACACACAGTTACTATCTTAGTGTACACAGTTACTATCTTAGTACACACAGTTACTATCTTAGTACACACAGTTACTATCTTAGTGCACACAGTTACTATCTTAGTGTACACAGTTACTATCTTAGTGCACACAGTTACTATCTTAGTGTACACAGTTACTATCTTAGTGCACACAGTTACTATCTTAGTGCACACAGTTACTATCTTAGTACACACAGTTACTATCTTAGTGCACACAGTTACTATCTTAGTACACACAGTTACTATCTTAGTACACACAGTTACTATCTTAGTACACACAGTTACTATCTTAGTGCACACAGTTACTATCTTAGTGTACACAGTTACTATCTTAGTGCACACAGTTACTATCTTAGTGTACACAGTTACTATCTTAGTACACACAGTTACTATCTTAGTGTACACAGTTACTATCTTAGTACACAGTTACTATCTTAGTGCACACAGTTACTATCTTAGTACACACAGTTACTATCTTAGTGTACACAGTTACTATCTTAGTGTACACAGTTACTATCTTAGTGTACACAGTTACTATCTTAGTACACAGTTACTATCTTAGTACACAGTTACTATCTTAGTACACAGTTACTATCTTAGTGTACACAGTTACTATCTTAGTACACAGTTACTATCTTAGTGCACACAGTTACTATCTTAGTACACAGTTACTATCTTAGTGTACACAGTTACTATCTTAGTGTACACAGTTACTATCTTAGTGCACACAGTTACTATCTTAGTACACACAGTTACTATCTTAGTGTACACAGTTACTATCTTAGTACACACAGTTACTATCTTAGTGCACACAGTTACTATCTTAGTGCACACAGTTACTATCTTAGTACACACAGTTACTATCTTAGTACACACAGTTACTATCTTAGTACACACAGTTACTATCTTAGTGCACACAGTTACTATCTTAGTGCACACAGTTACTATCTTAGTGCACACAGTTACTATCTTAGTACACACAGTTACTATCTTAGTACACACAGTTACTATCTTAGTGCACACAGTTACTATCTTAGTGCACACAGTTACTATCTTAGTGTACACAGTTACTATCTTAGTGCACACAGTTACTATCTTAGTGTACACAGTTACTATCTTAGTACACACAGTTACTATCTTAGTGCACACAGTTACTATCTTAGTGCACACAGTTACTATCTTAGTGTACACAGTTACTATCTTAGTGCACACAGTTACTATCTTAGTGCACACAGTTACTATCTTAGTGTACACAGTTACTATCTTAGTGTACACAGTTACTATCTTAGTACACAGTTACTATCTTAGTGCACACAGTTACTATCTTAGTGTACACAGTTACTATCTTAGTGCACACAGTTACTATCTTAGTGTACACAGTTACTATCTTAGTACACACAGTTACTATCTTAGTGTACACAGTTACTATCTTAGTACACACAGTTACTATCTTAGTACACACAGTTACTATCTTAGTACACAGTTACTATCTTAGTGCACACAGTTACTATCTTAGTGCACACAGTTACTATCTTAGTGTACACAGTTACTATCTTAGTGCACACAGTTACTATCTTAGTGCACACAGTTACTATCTTAGTGCACACAGTTACTATCTTAGTACACACAGTTACTATCTTAGTGTACACAGTTACTATCTTAGTGTACACAGTTACTATCTTAGTGTACACAGTTACTATCTTAGTGCACACAGTTACTATCTTAGTGTACACAGTTACTATCTTAGTGCACACAGTTACTATCTTAGTGCACACAGTTACTATCTTAGTGCACACAGTTACTATCTTAGTACACACAGTTACTATCTTAGTGTACACAGTTACTATCTTAGTGTACACAGTTACTATCTTAGTGTACAGTTACTATCTTAGTGTACACAGTTACTATCTTAGTGTACACAGTTACTATCTTAGTGCACACAGTTACTATCTTAGTGTACACAGTTACTATCTTAGTACACACAGTTACTATCTTAGTGCACACAGTTACTATCTTAGTGCACACAGTTACTATCTTAGTGTACACAGTTACTATCTTAGTGTACACAGTTACTATCTTAGTGCACACAGTTACTATCTTAGTACACACAGTTACTATCTTAGTGCACACAGTTACTATCTTAGTGCACACAGTTACTATCTTAGTACACACAGTTACTATCTTAGTACACACAGTTACTATCTTAGTACACACAGTTACTATCTTAGTGTACACAGTTACTATCTTAGTGCACACAGTTACTATCTTAGTGTACACAGTTACTATCTTAGTGTACACAGTTACTATCTTAGTGCACACAGTTACTATCTTAGTACACAGTTACTATCTTAGTACACACAGTTACCATCTTAGTGTACACAGTTACTATCTTAGTGTACACAGTTACTATCTTAGTGTACACAGTTACTATCTTAGTGTACACAGTTACTATCTTAGTACACACAGTTACTATCTTAGTGCACACAGTTACTATCTTAGTACACACAGTTACTATCTTAGTACACACAGTTACTATCTTAGTACACACAGTTACTATCTTAGTACACACAGTTACTATCTTAGTGCACACAGTTACTATCTTAGTGCACACAGTTACTATCTTAGTACACACAGTTACTATCTTAGTACACACAGTTACTATCTTAGTGCACACAGTTACTATCTTAGTGTACACAGTTACTATCTTAGTGCACACAGTTACTATCTTAGTACACACAGTTACTATCTTAGTGTACACAGTTACTATCTTAGTGCACACAGTTACTATCTTAGTGTACACAGTTACTATCTTAGTACACACAGTTACTATCTTAGTGCACACAGTTACTATCTTAGTGTACACAGTTACTATCTTAGTGCACACAGTTACTATCTTAGTACACACAGTTACTATCTTAGTGTACACAGTTACTATCTTAGTGCACACAGTTACTATCTTAGTGTACACAGTTACTATCTTAGTACACACAGTTACTATCTTAGTGCACACAGTTACTATCTTAGTGTACACAGTTACTATCTTAGTGCACACAGTTACTATCTTAGTACACACAGTTACTATCTTAGTGTACACAGTTACTATCTTAGTGCACACAGTTACTATCTTAGTACACACAGTTACTATCTTAGTACACACAGTTACTATCTTAGTACACACAGTTACTATCTTAGTACACACAGTTACTATCTTAGTGTACACAGTTACTATCTTAGTACACACAGTTACTATCTTAGTGCACACAGTTACTATCTTAGTGCACACAGTTACTATCTTAGTGTACACAGTTACTATCTTAGTGCACACAGTTACTATCTTAGTGCACACAGTTACTATCTTAGTGTACACAGTTACTATCTTAGTGCACACAGTTACTATCTTAGTGCACACAGTTACTATCTTAGTACACACAGTTACTATCTTAGTACACACAGTTACTATCTTAGTACACACAGTTACTATCTTAGTGTACACAGTTACTATCTTAGTACACACAGTTACTATCTTAGTGCACACAGTTACTATCTTAGTGCACACAGTTACTATCTTAGTGTACACAGTTACTATCTTAGTGCACACAGTTACTATCTTAGTGCACACAGTTACTATCTTAGTGCACACAGTTACTATCTTAGTGTACACAGTTACTATCTTAGTACACACAGTTACTATCTTAGTGCACACAGTTACTATCTTAGTGCACACAGTTACTATCTTAGTGCACACAGTTACTATCTTAGTGTACACAGTTACTATCTTAGTACACACAGTTACTATCTTAGTGCACACAGTTACTATCTTAGTACACACAGTTACTATCTTAGTACACACAGTTACTATCTTAGTACACACAGTTACTATCTTAGTACACACAGTTACTATCTTAGTGTACACAGTTACTATCTTAGTGTACACAGTTACTATCTTAGTACACACAGTTACTATCTTAGTGCACACAGTTACTATCTTAGTGTACACAGTTACTATCTTAGTACACACAGTTACTATCTTAGTACACACAGTTACTATCTTAGTACACACAGTTACTATCTTAGTGTACACAGTTACTATCTTAGTACACACAGTTACTATCTTAGTACACACAGTTACTATCTTAGTGTACACAGTTACTATCTTAGTGCACACAGTTACTATCTTAGTGTACACAGTTACTATCTTAGTGTACACAGTTACTATCTTAGTGTACACAGTTACTATCTTAGTACACACAGTTACTATCTTAGTGCACACAGTTACTATCTTAGTACACACAGTTACTATCTTAGTACACACAGTTACTATCTTAGTACACACAGTTACTATCTTAGTACACACAGTTACTATCTTAGTGTACACAGTTACTATCTTAGTACACACAGTTACTATCTTAGTGCACACAGTTACTATCTTAGTGCACACAGTTACTATCTTAGTGTACACAGTTACTATCTTAGTGCACACAGTTACTATCTTAGTGCACACAGTTACTATCTTAGTGTACACAGTTACTATCTTAGTGCACACAGTTACTATCTTAGTGCACACAGTTACTATCTTAGTGCACACAGTTACTATCTTAGTGCACACAGTTACTATCTTAGTGTACACAGTTACTATCTTAGTGTGCACAGTTACTATCTTAGTGCACACAGTTACTATCTTAGTGCACACAGTTACTATCTTAGTGCACACAGTTACTATCTTAGTGCACACAGTTACTATCTTAGTACACACAGTTACTATCTTAGTGCACACAGTTACTATCTTAGTGCACACAGTTACTATCTTAGTGCACACAGTTACTATCTTAGTGTACACAGTTACTATCTTAGTGTACACAGTTACTATCTTAGTGTACACAGTTACTATCTTAGTGCACACAGTTACTATCTTAGTGTACACAGTTACTATCTTAGTGTACACAGTTACTATCTTAGTACACACAGTTACTATCTTAGTGCACACAGTTACTATCTTAGTACACACAGTTACTATCTTAGTACACACAGTTACTATCTTAGTACACACAGTTACTATCTTAGTGCACACAGTTACTATCTTAGTGCACACAGTTACTATCTTAGTGTACACAGTTACTATCTTAGTGCACACAGTTACTATCTTAGTGCACACAGTTACTATCTTAGTACACACAGTTACTATCTTAGTGTACACAGTTACTATCTTAGTGTACACAGTTACTATCTTAGTGTACACAGTTACTATCTTAGTGTACACAGTTACTATCTTAGTGCACAGTTACTATCTTAGTACACACAGTTACTATCTTAGTGTACACAGTTACTATCTTAGTGTACACAGTTACTATCTTAGTGTACACAGTTACTATCTTAGTACACACAGTTACTATCTTAGTGTACACAGTTACTATCTTAGTGTACACAGTTACTATCTTAGTGTACACAGTTACTATCTTAGTGTACACAGTTACTATCTTAGTGCACACAGTTACTATCTTAGTACACAGTTACTATCTTAGTACACACAGTTACTATCTTAGTGTACACAGTTACTATCTTAGTGTACACAGTTACTATCTTAGTGTACACAGTTACTATCTTAGTGTACACAGTTACTATCTTAGTGCACACAGTTACTATCTTAGTACACACAGTTACTATCTTAGTGTACACAGTTACTATCTTAGTACACACAGTTACTATCTTAGTGTACACAGTTACTATCTTAGTACACACAGTTACTATCTTAGTGCACACAGTTACTATCTTAGTGTACACAGTTACTATCTTAGTGTACACAGTTACTATCTTAGTACACACAGTTACTATCTTAGTACACACAGTTACTATCTTAGTACACACAGTTACTATCTTAGTACACACAGTTACTATCTTAGTACACACAGTTACTATCTTAGTGTACACAGTTACTATCTTAGTGTACACAGTTACTATCTTAGTGCACACAGTTACTATCTTAGTGTACACAGTTACTATCTTAGTGTACACAGTTACTATCTTAGTGTACACAGTTACTATCTTAGTGCACACAGTTACTATCTTAGTACACACAGTTACTATCTTAGTGCACACAGTTACTATCTTAGTGTACACAGTTACTATCTTAGTACACACAGTTACTATCTTAGTGTACACAGTTACTATCTTAGTACACACAGTTACTATCTTAGTACACACAGTTACTATCTTAGTGCACACAGTTACTATCTTAGTGTACACAGTTACTATCTTAGTACACACAGTTACTATCTTAGTGTACACAGTTACTATCTTAGTACACACAGTTACTATCTTAGTGTACACAGTTACTATCTTAGTACACACAGTTACTATCTTAGTACACACAGTTACTATCTTAGTGCACACAGTTACTATCTTAGTGTACACAGTTACTATCTTAGTGCACACAGTTACTATCTTAGTACACACAGTTACTATCTTAGTGCACACAGTTACTATCTTAGTGTACACAGTTACTATCTTAGTACACACAGTTACTATCTTAGTGTACACAGTTACTATCTTAGTACACACAGTTACTATCTTAGTACACACAGTTACTATCTTAGTGCACACAGTTACTATCTTAGTGTACACAGTTACTATCTTAGTACACACAGTTACTATCTTAGTACACACAGTTACTATCTTAGTGTACACAGTTACTATCTTAGTACACACAGTTACTATCTTAGTACACACAGTTACTATCTTAGTGCACACAGTTACTATCTTAGTACACACAGTTACCATCTTAGTGCACACAGTTACTATCTTAGTGTACACAGTTACTATCTTAGTGTACACAGTTACTATCTTAGTGTACACAGTTACTATCTTAGTACACACAGTTACTATCTTAGTGTACACAGTTACTATCTTAGTACACACAGTTACTATCTTAGTACACACAGTTACTATCTTAGTGTACACAGTTACTATCTTAGTACACACAGTTACTATCTTAGTGTACACAGTTACTATCTTAGTACACACAGTTACTATCTTAGTGTACACAGTTACTATCTTAGTACACACAGTTACTATCTTAGTGTACACAGTTACTATCTTAGTGTACACAGTTACTCTCTTAGTGTACACAGTTACTATCTTAGTGTACACAGTTACTATCTTAGTGTACACAGTTACTATCTTAGTGTACACAGTTACTATCTTAGTGTACACAGTTACTATCTTAGTGCACACAGTTACTATCTTAGTACACACAGTTACTATCTTAGTACACACAGTTACTATCTTAGTACACAGTTACTATCTTAGTGTACACAGTTACTATCTTAGTGTACACAGTTACTATCTTAGTACACAGTTACTATCTTAGTGTACACAGTTACTCTCTTAGTGTACACAGTTACTATCTTAGTGTACACAGTTACTATCTTAGTGTACACAGTTACTATCTTAGTGTACACAGTTACTATCTTAGTGTACACAGTTACTATCTTAGTACACACAGTTACTATCTTAGTGCACACAGTTACTATCTTAGTGTACACAGTTACTATCTTAGTGTACACAGTTACTATCTTAGTACACACAGTTACTATCTTAGTGCACACAGTTACTATCTTAGTACACACAGTTACTATCTTAGTACACACAGTTACCATCTTAGTGCACACAGTTACTATCTTAGTGTACACAGTTACTATCTTAGTACACACAGTTACTATCTTAGTACACACAGTTACTATCTTAGTACACACAGTTACTATCTTAGTACACAGTTACTATCTTAGTGTACACAGTTACTATCTTAGTACACACAGTTACTATCTTAGTGTACACAGTTACTATCTTAGTGCACACAGTTACTATCTTAGTGTACACAGTTACTATCTTAGTGTACACAGTTACTATCTTAGTGCACACAGTTACTATCTTAGTACACACAGTTACTATCTTAGTGCACACAGTTACTATCTTAGTGCACACAGTTACTATCTTAGTGTACACAGTTACTATCTTAGTGCACACAGTTACTATCTTAGTGTACACAGTTACTATCTTAGTGCACACAGTTACTATCTTAGTGCACACAGTTACTATCTTAGTGCGCACAGTTACTATCTTAGTGCACACAGTTACTATCTTAGTGCACACAGTTACTATCTTAGTGTACACAGTTACTATCTTAGTGTACACAGTTACTATCTTAGTGTACACAGTTACTATCTTAGTACACACAGTTACTATCTTAGTGCACACAGTTACTATCTTAGTGTACACAGTTACTATCTTAGTACACACAGTTACTATCTTAGTGCACACAGTTACTATCTTAGTGCACACAGTTACTATCTTAGTGTACACAGTTACTATCTTAGTGTACACAGTTACTATCTTAGTGTACACAGTTACTATCTTAGTACACACAGTTACTATCTTAGTGCACACAGTTACTATCTTAGTGTACACAGTTACTATCTTAGTACACACAGTTACTATCTTAGTGCACACAGTTACTATCTTAGTGCACACAGTTACTATCTTAGTGTACACAGTTACTATCTTAGTGTACACAGTTACTATCTTAGTGTACACAGTTACTATCTTAGTGCACACAGTTACTATCTTAGTACACACAGTTACTATCTTAGTGTACACAGTTACTATCTTAGTGTACACAGTTACTATCTTAGTGCACACAGTTACTATCTTAGTGCACACAGTTACTATCTTAGTGCACACAGTTACTATCTTAGTGCACACAGTTACTATCTTAGTGCACACAGTTACTATCTTAGTGCACACAGTTACTATCTTAGTACACACAGTTACTATCTTAGTACACACAGTTACTATCTTAGTACACACAGTTACTATCTTAGTGCACACAGTTACTATCTTAGTACACACAGTTACTATCTTAGTACACACAGTTACTATCTTAGTGCACACAGTTACTATCTTAGTGCACACAGTTACTATCTTAGTGCACACAGTTACTATCTTAGTGCACACAGTTACTATCTTAGTGTACACAGTTACTATCTTAGTGCACACAGTTACTATCTTAGTGTACACAGTTACTATCTTAGTGCACACAGTTACTATCTTAGTGCACACAGTTACTATCTTAGTACACACAGTTACTATCTTAGTGCACACAGTTACTATCTTAGTGCACACAGTTACTATCTTAGTGTACACAGTTACTATCTTAGTGCACACAGTTACTATCTTAGTGTACACAGTTACTATCTTAGTACACACAGTTACTATCTTAGTGCACACAGTTACTATCTTAGTGCACACAGTTACTATCTTAGTGCACACAGTTACTATCTTAGTACACACAGTTACTATCTTAGTGCACACAGTTACTATCTTAGTGCACACAGTTACTATCTTAGTGCACACAGTTACTATCTTAGTACACACAGTTACTATCTTAGTGCACACAGTTACTATCTTAGTGCACACAGTTACTATCTTAGTGCACACAGTTACTATCTTAGTACACACAGTTACTATCTTAGTACACACAGTTACTATCTTAGTGCACACAGTTACTATCTTAGTGCACACAGTTACTATCTTAGTGCACACAGTTACTATCTTAGTACACACAGTTACTATCTTAGTGTACACAGTTACTATCTTAGTACACACAGTTACTATCTTAGTGCACACAGTTACTATCTTAGTGCACACAGTTACTATCTTAGTACACACAGTTACTATCTTAGTGCACACAGTTACTATCTTAGTGTACACAGTTACTATCTTAGTGTACACAGTTACTATCTTAGTGTACACAGTTACTATCTTAGTGCACACAGTTACTATCTTAGTGTACACAGTTACTATCTTAGTGCACACAGTTACTATCTTAGTACACACAGTTACTATCTTAGTGTACACAGTTACTATCTTAGTGTACACAGTTACTATCTTAGTACACACAGTTACTATCTTAGTGTACACAGTTACTATCTTAGTGTACACAGTTACTATCTTAGTGTACACAGTTACTATCTTAGTACACACAGTTACTATCTTAGTGTACACAGTTACTATCTTAGTGCACACAGTTACTATCTTAGTGTACACAGTTACTATCTTAGTACACACAGTTACTATCTTAGTGTACACAGTTACTATCTTAGTGTACACAGTTACTATCTTAGTGTACACAGTTACTATCTTAGTACACACAGTTACTATCTTAGTGTACACAGTTACTATCTTAGTACACACAGTTACTATCTTAGTGCACACAGTTACTATCTTAGTGCACACAGTTACTATCTTAGTACACACAGTTACTATCTTAGTGCACACAGTTACTATCTTAGTGTACACAGTTACTATCTTAGTGTACACAGTTACTATCTTAGTGTACACAGTTACTATCTTAGTACACACAGTTACTATCTTAGTACACACAGTTACTATCTTAGTGTACACAGTTACTATCTTAGTACACACAGTTACTATCTTAGTGCACACAGTTACTATCTTAGTGTACACAGTTACTATCTTAGTGCACACAGTTACTATCTTAGTGCACACAGTTACTATCTTAGTGCACACAGTTACTATCTTAGTGTACACAGTTACTATCTTAGTGCACACAGTTACTATCTTAGTGTACACAGTTACTATCTTAGTGTACACAGTTACTATCTTAGTGTACACAGTTACTATCTTAGTGTACACAGTTACTATCTTAGTACACACAGTTACTATCTTAGTGTACACAGTTACTATCTTAGTACACACAGTTACTATCTTAGTGTACACAGTTACTATCTTAGTGCACACAGTTACTATCTTAGTGTACACAGTTACTATCTTAGTGCACACAGTTACTATCTTAGTGTACACAGTTACTATCTTAGTGCACACAGTTACTATCTTAGTGCACACAGTTACTATCTTAGTGCACACAGTTACTATCTTAGTGCACACAGTTACTATCTTAGTGCACACAGTTACTATCATAGTGCACACAGTTACTATCTTAGTGTACACAGTTACTATCTTAGTGTACACAGTTACTATCTTAGTGTACACAGTTACTATCTTAGTGCACACAGTTACTATCTTAGTGTACACAGTTACTATCTTAGTGCACACAGTTACTATCTTAGTGTACACAGTTACTATCTTAGTGCACACAGTTACTATCTTAGTGCACACAGTTACTATCTTAGTGCACACAGTTACTATCTTAGTACACACAGTTACTATCTTAGTGTACACAGTTACTATCTTAGTGTACACAGTTACTATCTTAGTGTACACAGTTACTATCTTAGTGCACACAGTTACTATCTTAGTGTACACAGTTACTATCTTAGTGCACACAGTTACTATCTTAGTGCACACAGTTACTATCTTAGTGCACACAGTTACTATCTTAGTACACACAGTTACTATCTTAGTGTACACAGTTACTATCTTAGTGTACACAGTTACTATCTTAGTGTACAGTTACTATCTTAGTGTACACAGTTACTATCTTAGTGTACACAGTTACTATCTTAGTGCACACAGTTACTATCTTAGTGTACACAGTTACTATCTTAGTACACACAGTTACTATCTTAGTGCACACAGTTACTATCTTAGTGCACACAGTTACTATCTTAGTGTACACAGTTACTATCTTAGTGTACACAGTTACTATCTTAGTGCACACAGTTACTATCTTAGTACACACAGTTACTATCTTAGTGCACACAGTTACTATCTTAGTGCACACAGTTACTATCTTAGTACACACAGTTACTATCTTAGTACACACAGTTACTATCTTAGTGTACACAGTTACTATCTTAGTACACACAGTTACTATCTTAGTACACACAGTTACTATCTTAGTACACACAGTTACTATCTTAGTGCACACAGTTACTATCTTAGTGTACACAGTTACTATCTTAGTGTACACAGTTACTATCTTAGTACACACAGTTACTATCTTAGTGCACACAGTTACTATCTTAGTACACACAGTTACTATCTTAGTGTACACAGTTACTATCTTAGTACACACAGTTACTATCTTAGTACACACAGTTACTATCTTAGTACACACAGTTACTATCTTAGTGCACACAGTTACTATCTTAGTGTACACAGTTACTATCTTAGTGCACACAGTTACTATCTTAGTACACACAGTTACTATCTTAGTGCACACAGTTACTATCTTAGTGTACACAGTTACTATCTTAGTGTACACAGTTACTATCTTAGTGCACACAGTTACTATCTTAGTGTACACAGTTACTATCTTAGTACACACAGTTACTATCTTAGTACACACAGTTACTATCTTAGTACACACAGTTACTATCTTAGTGTACACAGTTACTATCTTAGTGCACACAGTTACTATCTTAGTGTACACAGTTACTATCTTAGTGCACACAGTTACTATCTTAGTACACACAGTTACTATCTTAGTACACACAGTTACTATCTTAGTACACACAGTTACTATCTTAGTGCACACAGTTACTATCTTAGTGTACACAGTTACTATCTTAGTGCACACAGTTACTATCTTAGTGTACACAGTTACTATCTTAGTACACACAGTTACTATCTTAGTGCACACAGTTACTATCTTAGTGTACACAGTTACTATCTTAGTGCACACAGTTACTATCTTAGTACACACAGTTACTATCTTAGTACACACAGTTACTATCTTAGTACACACAGTTACTATCTTAGTGCACACAGTTACTATCTTAGTGTACACAGTTACTATCTTAGTGCACACAGTTACTATCTTAGTGTACACAGTTACTATCTTAGTACACACAGTTACTATCTTAGTACACACAGTTACCATCTTAGTACACACAGTTACTATCTTAGTGCACACAGTTACTATCTTAGTGTACACAGTTACTATCTTAGTGCACACAGTTACTATCTTAGTGTACACAGTTACTATCTTAGTGTACACAGTTACTATCTTAGTGCACACAGTTACTATCTTAGTACACACAGTTACTATCTTAGTGCACACAGTTACTATCTTAGTGTACACAGTTACTATCTTAGTGTACACAGTTACTATCTTAGTGTACACAGTTACTATCTTAGTGCACACAGTTACTATCTTAGTACACACAGTTACTATCTTAGTGCACACAGTTACTATCTTAGTGTACACAGTTACTATCTTAGTGCACACAGTTACTATCTTAGTACACAGTTACTATCTTAGTGTGCACAGTTACTATCTTAGTGTACACAGTTACTATCTTAGTGTACACAGTTACTATCTTAGTGTACACAGTTACTATCTTAGTGCACACAGTTACTATCTTAGTGTACACAGTTACTATCTTAGTGCACACAGTTACTATCTTAGTGTACACAGTTACTATCTTAGTGTACACAGTTACTATCTTAGTACACACAGTTACTATCTTAGTGTACACAGTTACTATCTTAGTACACACAGTTACTATCTTAGTGTACACAGTTACTATCTTAGTGTACACAGTTACTATCTTAGTGCACACAGTTACTATCTTAGTGCACAGTTACTATCTTAGTGCACACAGTTACTATCTTAGTGTACACAGTTACTATCTTAGTGCACACAGTTACTATCTTAGTGTACACAGTTACTATCTTAGTGTACACAGTTACTATCTTAGTACACACAGTTACTATCTTAGTGCACACAGTTACTATCTTAGTGTACACAGTTACTATCTTAGTGTACACAGTTACTATCTTAGTGCACACAGTTACTATCTTAGTGTACACAGTTACTATCTTAGTGCACACAGTTACTATCTTAGTGCACACAGTTACTATCTTAGTGTACACAGTTACTATCTTAGTGTACACAGTTACTATCTTAGTACACACAGTTACTATCTTAGTGCACACAGTTACTATCTTAGTGTACACAGTTACTATCTTAGTGTACACAGTTACTATCTTAGTGTACACAGTTACTATCTTAGTGCACACAGTTACTATCTTAGTACACACAGTTACTATCTTAGTGCACACAGTTACTATCTTAGTGCACACAGTTACTATCTTAGTACACACAGTTACTATCTTAGTGCACACAGTTACTATCTTAGTACACACAGTTACTATCTTAGTGCACACAGTTACTATCTTAGTACACACAGTTACTATCTTAGTGCACACAGTTACTATCTTAGTGCACACAGTTACTATCTTAGTACACACAGTTACTATCTTAGTGCACACAGTTACTATCTTAGTGCACACAGTTACTATCTTAGTGCACACAGTTACTATCTTAGTACACACAGTTACTATCTTAGTGCACACAGTTACTATCTTAGTGCACACAGTTACTATCTTAGTACACACAGTTACTATCTTAGTGCACACAGTTACTATCTTAGTACACACAGTTACTATCTTAGTGCACACAGTTACTATCTTAGTGCACACAGTTACTATCTTAGTACACACAGTTACTATCTTAGTGCACACAGTTACTATCTTAGTACACACAGTTACTATCTTAGTGCACACAGTTACTATCTTAGTGCACACAGTTACTATCTTAGTGCACACAGTTACTATCTTAGTGCACACAGTTACTATCTTAGTACACAGTTACTATCTTAGTGCACACAGTTACTATCTTAGTACACAGTTACTATCTTAGTGTACACAGTTACTATCTTAGTGTACACAGTTACTATCTTAGTGCACACAGTTACTATCTTAGTGTACACAGTTACTATCTTAGTGTACACAGTTACCATCTTAGTGCACACAGTTACTATCTTAGTGCACACAGTTACTATCTTAGTGCACACAGTTACTATCTTAGTACACAGTTACTATCTTAGTACACACAGTTACCATCTTAGTGCACACAGTTACTATCTTAGTGCACACAGTTACTATCTTAGTACACACAGTTACTATCTTAGTGCACACAGTTACTATCTTAGTGCACACAGTTACTATCTTAGTGTACACAGTTACTATCTTAGTGTACACAGTTACTATCTTAGTGCACACAGTTACTATCTTAGTGCACACAGTTACTATCTTAGTGCACACAGTTACTATCTTAGTGTACACAGTTACTATCTTAGTGTACACAGTTACTATCTTAGTGCACACAGTTACTATCTTAGTGCACACAGTTACTATCTTAGTGTACACAGTTACTATCTTAGTGCACACAGTTACTATCTTAGTACACACAGTTACTATCTTAGTGCACACAGTTACTATCTTAGTGCACACAGTTACTATCTTAGTGTACACAGTTACTATCTTAGTGTACACAGTTACTATCTTAGTGCACACAGTTACTATCTTAGTGCACACAGTTACTATCTTAGTGCACACAGTTACTATCTTAGTGTACACAGTTACTATCTTAGTGTACACAGTTACTATCTTAGTGTACACAGTTACTATCTTAGTGTACACAGTTACTATCTTAGTGTACACAGTTACTATCTTAGTACACACAGTTACTATCTTAGTACACACAGTTACTATCTTAGTGTACACAGTTACTATCTTAGTACACACAGTTACTATCTTAGTACACACAGTTACTATCTTAGTGTACACAGTTACCATCTTAGTGCACACAGTTACTATCTTAGTACACACAGTTACTATCTTAGTACACACAGTTACTATCTTAGTGTACACAGTTACTATCTTAGTGTACACAGTTACTATCTTAGTGTACACAGTTACTATCTTAGTGTACACAGTTACTATCTTAGTACACACAGTTACTATCTTAGTACACACAGTTACTATCTTAGTGTACACAGTTACTATCTTAGTACACACAGTTACTATCTTAGTACACACAGTTACTATCTTAGTGTACACAGTTACTATCTTAGTGTACACAGTTACTATCTTAGTACACACAGTTACTATCTTAGTGTACACAGTTACCATCTTAGTGCACACAGTTACTATCTTAGTGCACACAGTTACTATCTTAGTACACACAGTTACTATCTTAGTGCACACAGTTACCATCTTAGTACACACAGTTACTATCTTAGTGTACACAGTTACTATCTTAGTACACACAGTTACTATCTTAGTGTACACAGTTACCATCTTAGTGCACACAGTTACTATCTTAGTGCACACAGTTACTATCTTAGTGCACACAGTTACTATCTTAGTACACAGTTACTATCTTAGTACACACAGTTACCATCTTAGTGTACACAGTTACTATCTTAGTGTACACAGTTACTATCTTAGTGTACACAGTTACTATCTTAGTGTACACAGTTACTATCTTAGTGCACACAGTTACCATCTTAGTGCACACAGTTACTATCTTAGTGCACACAGTTACTATCTTAGTGTACACAGTTACTATCTTAGTGTACACAGTTACTATCTTAGTGTACACAGTTACTATCTTAGTGTACACAGTTACTATCTTAGTGCACACAGTTACTATCTTAGTACACACAGTTACTATCTTAGTGTACACAGTTACTATCTTAGTACACAGTTACTATCTTAGTACACACAGTTACCATCTTAGTGTACACAGTTACTATCTTAGTGTACACAGTTACTATCTTAGTGTACACAGTTACTATCTTAGTGTACACAGTTACTATCTTAGTACACACAGTTACTATCTTAGTGCACACAGTTACTATCTTAGTACACACAGTTACTATCTTAGTACACACAGTTACTATCTTAGTACACACAGTTACTATCTTAGTACACACAGTTACTATCTTAGTGCACACAGTTACTATCTTAGTGCACACAGTTACTATCTTAGTACACACAGTTACTATCTTAGTACACACAGTTACTATCTTAGTGCACACAGTTACTATCTTAGTGTACACAGTTACTATCTTAGTGCACACAGTTACTATCTTAGTACACACAGTTACTATCTTAGTGTACACAGTTACTATCTTAGTGTACACAGTTACTATCTTAGTGCACACAGTTACTATCTTAGTGTACACAGTTACTATCTTAGTGTACACAGTTACTATCTTAGTGTACACAGTTACCATCTTAGTACACACAGTTACTATCTTAGTGTACACAGTTACTATCTTAGTGCACACAGTTACTATCTTAGTACACACAGTTACTATCTTAGTGTACACAGTTACTATCTTAGTGTACACAGTTACTATCTTAGTGTACACAGTTACCATCTTAGTACACACAGTTACTATCTTAGTGTACACAGTTACTATCTTAGTGCACACAGTTACTATCTTAGTGCACACAGTTACTATCTTAGTGTACACAGTTACTATCTTAGTACACACAGTTACTATCTTAGTACACACAGTTACTATCTTAGTGTACACAGTTACTATCTTAGTACACACAGTTACTATCTTAGTACACACAGTTACTATCTTAGTACACACAGTTACTATCTTAGTGTACACAGTTACTATCTTAGTACACACAGTTACTATCTTAGTGCACACAGTTACTATCTTAGTGCACACAGTTACTATCTTAGTGTACACAGTTACTATCTTAGTGCACACAGTTACTATCTTAGTGCACACAGTTACTATCTTAGTGTACACAGTTACTATCTTAGTGTACACAGTTACTATCTTAGTGTACACAGTTACTATCTTAGTGTACACAGTTACTATCTTAGTGTACACAGTTACTATCTTAGTGTACACAGTTACTATCTTAGTGCACACAGTTACTATCTTAGTACACACAGTTACTATCTTAGTACACACAGTTACTATCTTAGTACACACAGTTACTATCTTAGTGTACACAGTTACTATCTTAGTACACACAGTTACTATCTTAGTACACACAGTTACTATCTTAGTACACACAGTTACTATCTTAGTACACACAGTTACTATCTTAGTGTACACAGTTACTATCTTAGTGCACACAGTTACTATCTTAGTGTACACAGTTACTATCTTAGTGCACACAGTTACTATCTTAGTACACACAGTTACTATCTTAGTGCACACAGTTACTATCTTAGTGCACACAGTTACTATCTTAGTGTACACAGTTACTATCTTAGTGCACACAGTTACTATCTTAGTGCACACAGTTACTATCTTAGTGTACACAGTTACTATCTTAGTGCACACAGTTACTATCTTAGTGCACACAGTTACTATCTTAGTGCACACAGTTACTATCTTAGTGCACACAGTTACTATCTTAGTGTACACAGTTACTATCTTAGTGTGCACAGTTACTATCTTAGTGCACACAGTTACTATCTTAGTGCACACAGTTACTATCTTAGTGCACACAGTTACTATCTTAGTGCACACAGTTACTATCTTAGTACACACAGTTACTATCTTAGTGCACACAGTTACTATCTTAGTGCACACAGTTACTATCTTAGTGCACACAGTTACTATCTTAGTGTACACAGTTACTATCTTAGTACACACAGTTACTATCTTAGTGTACACAGTTACTATCTTAGTGTACACAGTTACTATCTTAGTGTACACACAGTTACTATCTTAGTGCACACAGTTACTATCTTAGTGTACACAGTTACTATCTTAGTGTACACAGTTACTATCTTAGTGTACACAGTTACTATCTTAGTACACACAGTTACTATCTTAGTGCACACAGTTACTATCTTAGTGTACACAGTTACTATCTTAGTGTACACAGTTACTATCTTAGTGTACACAGTTACTATCTTAGTGTACACAGTTACTATCTTAGTGTACACAGTTACTATCTTAGTACACACAGTTACTATCTTAGTGTACACAGTTACTATCTTAGTACACACAGTTACTATCTTAGTGTACACAGTTACTATCTTAGTGTACACAGTTACTATCTTAGTGTACACAGTTACTATCTTAGTGTACACAGTTACTATCTTAGTGTACACAGTTACTATCTTAGTACACACAGTTACTATCTTAGTGCACACAGTTACTATCTTAGTACACACAGTTACTATCTTAGTACACACAGTTACTATCTTAGTACACACAGTTACTATCTTAGTGCACACAGTTACTATCTTAGTGCACACAGTTACTATCTTAGTGTACACAGTTACTATCTTAGTGTACACAGTTACTATCTTAGTGTACACAGTTACTATCTTAGTGCACACAGTTACTATCTTAGTGTACACAGTTACTATCTTAGTGTACACAGTTACTATCTTAGTACACACAGTTACTATCTTAGTGCACACAGTTACTATCTTAGTACACACAGTTACTATCTTAGTACACACAGTTACTATCTTAGTACACACAGTTACTATCTTAGTGCACACAGTTACTATCTTAGTGCACACAGTTACTATCTTAGTGTACACAGTTACTATCTTAGTGCACACAGTTACTATCTTAGTGCACACAGTTACTATCTTAGTACACACAGTTACTATCTTAGTGTACACAGTTACTATCTTAGTGTACACAGTTACTATCTTAGTGTACACAGTTACTATCTTAGTGTACACAGTTACTATCTTAGTGTGCACAGTTACTATCTTAGTGTACACAGTTACTATCTTAGTGCACACAGTTACTATCTTAGTGCACACAGTTACTATCTTAGTGCACACAGTTACTATCTTAGTACACAGTTACTATCTTAGTGCACACAGTTACTATCTTAGTGTACACAGTTACTATCTTAGTGTACACAGTTACTATCTTAGTGTACACAGTTACTATCTTAGTGTACACAGTTACTATCTTAGTGTACACAGTTACTATCTTAGTGTACACAGTTACTATCTTAGTACACACAGTTACTATCTTAGTGTACACAGTTACTATCTTAGTGTACACAGTTACCATCTTAGTGCACACAGTTACTATCTTAGTGCACACAGTTACTATCTTAGTACACACAGTTACTATCTTAGTGTACACAGTTACTATCTTAGTGTACACAGTTACTATCTTAGTGTACACAGTTACCATCTTAGTGTACACAGTTACTATCTTAGTGCACACAGTTACTATCTTAGTACACACAGTTACTATCTTAGTGTACACAGTTACTATCTTAGTGTACACAGTTACTATCTTAGTACACACAGTTACTATCTTAGTACACACAGTTACTATCTTAGTACACAGTTACTATCTTAGTACACACAGTTACTATCTTAGTGCACACAGTTACTATCTTAGTACACAGTTACTATCTTAGTACACACAGTTACTATCTTAGTGTACACAGTTACTATCTTAGTGCACACAGTTACTATCTTAGTGTACACAGTTACTATCTTAGTGCACACAGTTACTATCTTAGTGTACACAGTTACTATCTTAGTACACACAGTTACTATCTTAGTGTACACAGTTACTATCTTAGTGTACACAGTTACTATCTTAGTACACACAGTTACTATCTTAGTGTACACAGTTACTATCTTAGTGTACACAGTTACTATCTTAGTGTACACAGTTACTATCTTAGTGTACACAGTTACTATCTTAGTGCACACAGTTACTATCTTAGTACACAGTTACTATCTTAGTACACACAGTTACTATCTTAGTGTACACAGTTACTATCTTAGTGTACACAGTTACTATCTTAGTGTACACAGTTACTATCTTAGTGTACACAGTTACTATCTTAGTGTACACAGTTACTATCTTAGTGCACACAGTTACTATCTTAGTACACACAGTTACTATCTTAGTGTACACAGTTACTATCTTAGTGTACACAGTTACTATCTTAGTGCACACAGTTACTATCTTAGTGCACACAGTTACTATCTTAGTGCACACAGTTACTATCTTAGTACACAGTTACTATCTTAGTGTACACAGTTACTATCTTAGTGTACACAGTTACTATCTTAGTACACAGTTACTATCTTAGTGCACACAGTTACTATCTTAGTGTACACAGTTACTATCTTAGTGTACACAGTTACTATCTTAGTGTACACAGTTACTATCTTAGTGTACACAGTTACTATCTTAGTGTACACAGTTACTATCTTAGTACACACAGTTACTATCTTAGTACACACAGTTACTATCTTAGTGTACACAGTTACTATCTTAGTACACACAGTTACTATCTTAGTGTACACAGTTACTATCTTAGTGCACACAGTTACTATCTTAGTGTACACAGTTACTATCTTAGTACACACAGTTACTATCTTAGTGTACACAGTTACTATCTTAGTACACACAGTTACTATCTTAGTGTACACAGTTACTATCTTAGTACACACAGTTACTATCTTAGTACACACAGTTACTATCTTAGTACACACAGTTACTATCTTAGTGTACACAGTTACTATCTTAGTGTACACAGTTACTATCTTAGTGCACACAGTTACTATCTTAGTGTACACAGTTACTATCTTAGTGTACACAGTTACTATCTTAGTACACACAGTTACTATCTTAGTGCACACAGTTACTATCTTAGTACACACAGTTACTATCTTAGTGTACACAGTTACTATCTTAGTGTACACAGTTACTATCTTAGTGTACACAGTTACTATCTTAGTACACAGTTACTATCTTAGTACACACAGTTACTATCTTAGTGTACACAGTTACTATCTTAGTACACACAGTTACTATCTTAGTGTACACAGTTACTATCTTAGTGTACACAGTTACTATCTTAGTGTACACAGTTACTATCTTAGTGCACACAGTTACTATCTTAGTGTACACAGTTACTATCTTAGTGCACACAGTTACTATCTTAGTACACACAGTTACTATCTTAGTGTACACAGTTACTATCTTAGTGTACACAGTTACTATCTTAGTACACACAGTTACCATCTTAGTGCACACAGTTACTATCTTAGTGCACACAGTTACTATCTTAGTACACACAGTTACTATCTTAGTACACACAGTTACTATCTTAGTACACACAGTTACTATCTTAGTGCACACAGTTACTATCTTAGTGTACACAGTTACTATCTTAGTACACACAGTTACTATCTTAGTACACACAGTTACTATCTTAGTACACACAGTTACTATCTTAGTGTACACAGTTACTATCTTAGTACACACAGTTACTATCTTAGTACACACAGTTACTATCTTAGTACACACAGTTACTATCTTAGTACACACAGTTACTATCTTAGTACACACAGTTACTATCTTAGTACACACAGTTACTATCTTAGTACACACAGTTACTATCTTAGTACACACAGTTACTATCTTAGTACACACAGTTACTATCTTAGTACACACAGTTACTATCTTAGTACACACAGTTACTATCTTAGTGTACACAGTTACTATCTTAGTGTACACAGTTACTATCTTAGTACACACAGTTACTATCTTAGTGCACACAGTTACTATCTTAGTACACACAGTTACTATCTTAGTACACACAGTTACTATCTTAGTGTACACAGTTACTATCTTAGTGCACACAGTTACTATCTTAGTGCACACAGTTACTATCTTAGTGTGCACAGTTACCATCTTAGTGTACACAGTTACTATCTTAGTGTACACAGTTACTATCTTAGTACACACAGTTACTATCTTAGTACACACAGTTACTATCTTAGTACACACAGTTACTATCTTAGTACACACAGTTACTATCTTAGTACACACAGTTACTATCTTAGTGCACACAGTTACTATCTTAGTGTACACAGTTACTATCTTAGTGCACACAGTTACTATCTTAGTGCACACAGTTACTATCTTAGTACACACAGTTACTATCTTAGTGTACACAGTTACTATCTTAGTGTACACAGTTACTATCTTAGTGTACACAGTTACTATCTTAGTGTACACAGTTACTATCTTAGTGTGCACAGTTACTATCTTAGTGTACACAGTTACTATCTTAGTGCACACAGTTACTATCTTAGTGCACACAGTTACTATCTTAGTACACACAGTTACTATCTTAGTGTACACAGTTACTATCTTAGTACACACAGTTACTATCTTAGTGTACACAGTTACTATCTTAGTGCACACAGTTACTATCTTAGTGTACACAGTTACTATCTTAGTGCACACAGTTACTATCTTAGTGCACACAGTTACTATCTTAGTACACAGTTACTATCTTAGTACACACAGTTACTATCTTAGTGCACACAGTTACTATCTTAGTACACACAGTTACTATCTTAGTGCACACAGTTACTATCTTAGTGTACACAGTTACTATCTTAGTGCACACAGTTACTATCTTAGTACACACAGTTACTATCTTAGTGCACACAGTTACTATCTTAGTGTACACAGTTACTATCTTAGTGCACACAGTTACTATCTTAGTGTACACAGTTACTATCTTAGTGCACACAGTTACTATCTTAGTGCACACAGTTACTATCTTAGTACACACAGTTACTATCTTAGTGCACACAGTTACTATCTTAGTACACACAGTTACTATCTTAGTGCACACAGTTACTATCTTAGTGTACACAGTTACTATCTTAGTACACACAGTTACTATCTTAGTACACACAGTTACTATCTTAGTGCACACAGTTACTATCTTAGTGTACACAGTTACTATCTTAGTGTACACAGTTACTATCTTAGTGTACACAGTTACTATCTTAGTGCACACAGTTACTATCTTAGTACACACAGTTACTATCTTAGTGTACACAGTTACTATCTTAGTGTACACAGTTACTATCTTAGTGCACACAGTTACTATCTTAGTACACACAGTTACTATCTTAGTACACACAGTTACTATCTTAGTGCACACAGTTACTATCTTAGTGTACACAGTTACTATCTTAGTACACACAGTTACTATCTTAGTACACACAGTTACTATCTTAGTGCACACAGTTACTATCTTAGTGTACACAGTTACTATCTTAGTGCACACAGTTACTATCTTAGTGCACACAGTTACTATCTTAGTGTACACAGTTACTATCTTAGTGTACACAGTTACTATCTTAGTGCACACAGTTACTATCTTAGTACACACAGTTACTATCTTAGTGTACACAGTTACTATCTTAGTGTACACAGTTACTATCTTAGTGCACACAGTTACTATCTTAGTGCACACAGTTACTATCTTAGTGTACACAGTTACTATCTTAGTGTACACAGTTACTATCTTAGTGTACACAGTTACTATCTTAGTGTACACAGTTACTATCTTAGTGTACACAGTTACTATCTTAGTGTACACAGTTACTATCTTAGTGCACACAGTTACTATCTTAGTACACACAGTTACTATCTTAGTGTACACAGTTACTATCTTAGTGCACACAGTTACTATCTTAGTGTACACAGTTACTATCTTAGTGTACACAGTTACTATCTTAGTACACAGTTACTATCTTAGTGTACACAGTTACTATCTTAGTGTACACAGTTACTATCTTAGTGTACACAGTTACTATCTTAGTACACACAGTTACTATCTTAGTGTACACAGTTACTATCTTAGTGCACACAGTTACTATCTTAGTACACACAGTTACTATCTTAGTGCACACAGTTACTATCTTAGTGTACACAGTTACTATCTTAGTACACACAGTTACTATCTTAGTGCACACAGTTACTATCTTAGTGCACACAGTTACTATCTTAGTGTACACAGTTACTATCTTAGTGCACACAGTTACTATCTTAGTGCACACAGTTACTATCTTAGTGCACACAGTTACTATCTTAGTGTACACAGTTACTATCTTAGTACACACAGTTACTATCTTAGTGTACACAGTTACTATCTTAGTGTACACAGTTACTATCTTAGTGTACACAGTTACTATCTTAGTGCACACAGTTACTATCTTAGTGCACACAGTTACTATCTTAGTGCACACAGTTACTATCTTAGTACACACAGTTACTATCTTAGTACACACAGTTACTATCTTAGTGTACACAGTTACTATCTTAGTACACACAGTTACTATCTTAGTACACACAGTTACTATCTTAGTACACACAGTTACTATCTTAGTGTACACAGTTACTATCTTAGTACACACAGTTACTATCTTAGTGCACACAGTTACCATCTTAGTACACACAGTTACTATCTTAGTACACACAGTTACTATCTTAGTGTACACAGTTACTATCTTAGTACACACAGTTACTATCTTAGTACACACAGTTACTATCTTAGTGTACACAGTTACTATCTTAGTACACACAGTTACTATCTTAGTGTACACAGTTACTATCTTAGTGTACACAGTTACTATCTTAGTGTACACAGTTACTATCTTAGTGTACACAGTTACTATCTTAGTGTACACAGTTACTATCTTAGTGTACACAGTTACTATCTTAGTACACAGTTACTATCTTAGTACACACAGTTACTATCTTAGTACACACAGTTACTATCTTAGTACACACAGTTACTATCTTAGTGTACACAGTTACTATCTTAGTACACACAGTTACTATCTTAGTGCACACAGTTACTATCTTAGTACACACAGTTACTATCTTAGTGTACACAGTTACTATCTTAGTGTACACAGTTACTATCTTAGTACACAGTTACTATCTTAGTACACACAGTTACTATCTTAGTACACACAGTTACTATCTTAGTACACACAGTTACTATCTTAGTGTACACAGTTACTATCTTAGTACACACAGTTACTATCTTAGTGCACACAGTTACCATCTTAGTACACACAGTTACTATCTTAGTGTACACAGTTACTATCTTAGTGCACACAGTTACCATCTTAGTACACACAGTTACTATCTTAGTGCACACAGTTACTATCTTAGTGCACACAGTTACTATCTTAGTGCACACAGTTACTATCTTAGTGTACACAGTTACTATCTTAGTGTACACAGTTACTATCTTAGTGCACACAGTTACTATCTTAGTGCACACAGTTACTATCTTAGTACACACAGTTACTATCTTAGTGCACACAGTTACTATCTTAGTGTACACAGTTACTATCTTAGTGTACACAGTTACTATCTTAGTACACACAGTTACTATCTTAGTGTACACAGTTACTATCTTAGTGCACACAGTTACTATCTTAGTGTACACAGTTACTATCTTAGTGCACACAGTTACTATCTTAGTGTACACAGTTACTATCTTAGTGCACACAGTTACCATCTTAGTACACACAGTTACTATCTTAGTGTACACAGTTACTATCTTAGTGCACACAGTTACTATCTTAGTGTACACAGTTACTATCTTAGTGCACACAGTTACTATCTTAGTGCACACAGTTACTATCTTAGTGCACACAGTTACTATCTTAGTGTACACAGTTACTATCTTAGTACACACAGTTACTATCTTAGTACACACAGTTACTATCTTAGTGCACACAGTTACTATCTTAGTACACACAGTTACTATCTTAGTGTACACAGTTACTATCTTAGTGCACACAGTTACTATCTTAGTACACAGTTACTATCTTAGTACACACAGTTACTATCTTAGTGTACACAGTTACTATCTTAGTGTACACAGTTACTATCTTAGTGTACACAGTTACTATCTTAGTGTACACAGTTACTATCTTAGTACACACAGTTACTATCTTAGTACACACAGTTACTATCTTAGTGTACACAGTTACTATCTTAGTACACACAGTTACTATCTTAGTACACACAGTTACTATCTTAGTGTACACAGTTACTATCTTAGTGCACACAGTTACTATCTTAGTACACAGTTACTATCTTAGTACACACAGTTACTATCTTAGTGTACACAGTTACTATCTTAGTGCACACAGTTACTATCTTAGTGTACACAGTTACTATCTTAGTACACAGTTACTATCTTAGTGCACACAGTTACTATCTTAGTGCACACAGTTACTATCTTAGTACACAGTTACTATCTTAGTGTACACAGTTACTATCTTAGTACACACAGTTACTATCTTAGTGCACACAGTTACTATCTTAGTGCACACAGTTACTATCTTAGTACACACAGTTACTATCTTAGTGTACACAGTTACTATCTTAGTGTACACAGTTACTATCTTAGTGCACACAGTTACTATCTTAGTGTACACAGTTACTATCTTAGTGTACACAGTTACTATCTTAGTGCACACAGTTACTATCTTAGTGTACACAGTTACTATCTTAGTACACACAGTTACTATCTTAGTGTACACAGTTACTATCTTAGTACACACAGTTACTATCTTAGTGTACACAGTTACTATCTTAGTGCACACAGTTACTATCTTAGTGTACACAGTTACTATCTTAGTGTACACAGTTACTATCTTAGTGTACACAGTTACTATCTTAGTGCACACAGTTACTATCTTAGTGTACACAGTTACTATCTTAGTACACACAGTTACTATCTTAGTGTACACAGTTACTATCTTAGTGCACACAGTTACTATCTTAGTGCACACAGTTACTATCTTAGTGTACACAGTTACTATCTTAGTGTACACAGTTACTATCTTAGTGTACACAGTTACTATCTTAGTGTACACAGTTACTATCTTAGTGCACACAGTTACTATCTTAGTGTACACAGTTACTATCTTAGTACACACAGTTACTATCTTAGTGCACACAGTTACTATCTTAGTGTACACAGTTACTATCTTAGTGCACACAGTTACTATCTTAGTGTACACAGTTACTATCTTAGTGCACACAGTTACTATCTTAGTGTGCACAGTTACTATCTTAGTACACACAGTTACTATCTTAGTGCACACAGTTACTATCTTAGTACACACAGTTACTATCTTAGTGTACACAGTTACTATCTTAGTGTACACAGTTACTATCTTAGTACACACAGTTACTATCTTAGTGCACACAGTTACTATCTTAGTGTACACAGTTACTCTCTTAGTGTACACAGTTACTATCTTAGTGTACACAGTTACTATCTTAGTGTGCACAGTTACTATCTTAGTGCACACAGTTACTATCTTAGTGTACACAGTTACTATCTTAGTACACACAGTTACTATCTTAGTACACACAGTTACTATCTTAGTGTACACAGTTACTATCTTAGTGTACACAGTTACTATCTTAGTGCACACAGTTACTATCTTAGTGTACACAGTTACTATCTTAGTGCACACAGTTACTATCTTAGTGTACACAGTTACTATCTTAGTGCACACAGTTACTATCTTAGTGTGCACAGTTACTATCTTAGTACACACAGTTACTATCTTAGTGCACACAGTTACTATCTTAGTACACACAGTTACTATCTTAGTGTACACAGTTACTATCTTAGTGTACACAGTTACTATCTTAGTACACACAGTTACTATCTTAGTGCACACAGTTACTATCTTAGTGTACACAGTTACTCTCTTAGTGTACACAGTTACTATCTTAGTGTACACAGTTACTATCTTAGTGTGCACAGTTACTATCTTAGTGCACACAGTTACTATCTTAGTGTACACAGTTACTATCTTAGTGCACACAGTTACTATCTTAGTACACACAGTTACTATCTTAGTACACACAGTTACTATCTTAGTGCACACAGTTACTATCTTAGTACACACAGTTACTATCTTAGTGCACACAGTTACTATCTTAGTACACACAGTTACTATCTTAGTACACAGTTACTATCTTAGTGCACAGAGTTACTATCTTAGTGCACACAGTTACTATCTTAGTGTACACAGTTACTATCTTAGTGTACACAGTTACTATCTTAGTACACACAGTTACTATCTTAGTGCACACAGTTACTATCTTAGTGCACACAGTTACTATCTTAGTGCACACAGTTACTATCTTAGTGCACACAGTTACTATCTTAGTGTACACAGTTACTATCTTAGTGCACACAGTTACTATCTTAGTACACACAGTTACTATCTTAGTGCACACAGTTACTATCTTAGTACACACAGTTACTATCTTAGTGCACACAGTTACTATCTTAGTGCACACAGTTACTATCTTAGTGCACACAGTTACTATCTTAGTACACACAGTTACTATCTTAGTACACACAGTTACTATCTTAGTGCACACAGTTACTATCTTAGTACACACAGTTACTATCTTAGTGCACACAGTTACTATCTTAGTGCACACAGTTACTATCTTAGTGCACACAGTTACTATCTTAGTGCACACAGTTACTATCTTAGTGTACACAGTTACTATCTTAGTGCACACAGTTACTATCTTAGTGCACACAGTTACTATCTTAGTGCACACAGTTACTATCTTAGTGTACACAGTTACTATCTTAGTGTACACAGTTACTATCTTAGTACACAGTTACTATCTTAGTGTACACAGTTACTATCTTAGTACACACAGTTACTATCTTAGTGCACACAGTTACTATCTTAGTGCACACAGTTACTATCTTAGTGCACACAGTTACTATCTTAGTGTACACAGTTACTATCTTAGTGTACACAGTTACTATCTTAGTGCACACAGTTACTATCTTAGTGTACACAGTTACTATCTTAGTGTACACAGTTACTATCTTAGTACACAGTTACTATCTTAGTGTACACAGTTACTATCTTAGTACACACAGTTACTATCTTAGTGCACACAGTTACTATCTTAGTACACACAGTTACTATCTTAGTACACACAGTTACTATCTTAGTGTACACAGTTACTATCTTAGTGTACACAGTTACTATCTTAGTGCACACAGTTACTATCTTAGTACACACAGTTACTATCTTAGTGCACACAGTTACTATCTTAGTACACACAGTTACTATCTTAGTGTACACAGTTACTATCTTAGTGTACACAGTTACTATCTTAGTGTACACAGTTACTATCTTAGTACACAGTTACTATCTTAGTACACACAGTTACTATCTTAGTACACACAGTTACTATCTTAGTGTACACAGTTACTATCTTAGTGCACACAGTTACTATCTTAGTACACACAGTTACTATCTTAGTGTACACAGTTACTATCTTAGTGTACACAGTTACTATCTTAGTGCACACAGTTACTATCTTAGTACACACAGTTACCATCTTAGTACACACAGTTACTATCTTAGTACACACAGTTACTATCTTAGTGTACACAGTTACTATCTTAGTGTACACAGTTACTATCTTAGTGTACACAGTTACTATCTTAGTGTACACAGTTACTATCTTAGTGTACACAGTTACCATCTTAGTGTACACAGTTACTATCTTAGTGTACACAGTTACTATCTTAGTGTACACAGTTACTATCTTAGTACACACAGTTACTATCTTAGTGTACACAGTTACTATCTTAGTGCACACAGTTACTATCTTAGTGCACACAGTTACTATCTTAGTGCACACAGTTACTATCTTAGTGCACACAGTTACTATCTTAGTGCACACAGTTACTATCTTAGTGCACACAGTTACTATCTTAGTGTACACAGTTACTATCTTAGTGCACACAGTTACTATCTTAGTGTGCACAGTTACTATCTTAGTGCACACAGTTACTATCTTAGTGCACACAGTTACTATCTTAGTGCACACAGTTACTATCTTAGTGTACACAGTTACTATCTTAGTGCACACAGTTACTATCTTAGTGTACACAGTTACCATCTTAGTGTACACAGTTACTATCTTAGTGTACACAGTTACTATCTTAGTGTACACAGTTACTATCTTAGTGTACACAGTTACCATCTTAGTGTACACAGTTACTATCTTAGTGTACACAGTTACTATCTTAGTGCACACAGTTACTATCTTAGTACACACAGTTACTATCTTAGTGTACACAGTTACTATCTTAGTACACACAGTTACTATCTTAGTGTACACAGTTACCATCTTAGTGTACACAGTTACTATCTTAGTGTACACAGTTACTATCTTAGTGCACACAGTTACTATCTTAGTACACACAGTTACTATCTTAGTGTACACAGTTACTATCTTAGTGTACACAGTTACTATCTTAGTGTACACAGTTACTATCTTAGTGCACACAGTTACTATCTTAGTACACACAGTTACTATCTTAGTGTGCACAGTTACTATCTTAGTGTACACAGTTACTATCTTAGTGTACACAGTTACTATCTTAGTGTACACAGTTACTATCTTAGTGCACACAGTTACTATCTTAGTACACACAGTTACTATCTTAGTGTACACAGTTACTATCTTAGTGCACACAGTTACTATCTTAGTACACACAGTTACTATCTTAGTGCACACAGTTACTATCTTAGTGTACACAGTTACTATCTTAGTGTACACAGTTACTATCTTAGTACACACAGTTACTATCTTAGTGCACACAGTTACTATCTTAGTGTACACAGTTACTATCTTAGTGCACACAGTTACTATCTTAGTGTACACAGTTACTATCTTAGTGTACACAGTTACTATCTTAGTGTACACAGTTACTATCTTAGTGTACACAGTTACTATCTTAGTGCACACAGTTACTATCTTAGTGTACACAGTTACTATCTTAGTGTACACAGTTACTATCTTAGTACACACAGTTACTATCTTAGTGCACACAGTTACTATCTTAGTGTACACAGTTACTATCTTAGTGCACACAGTTACTATCTTAGTGCACACAGTTACTATCTTAGTGTACACAGTTACTATCTTAGTGCACACAGTTACTATCTTAGTGTACACAGTTACTATCTTAGTGTACACAGTTACTATCTTAGTGTACACAGTTACTATCTTAGTACACACAGTTACTATCTTAGTACACACAGTTACTATCTTAGTGCACACAGTTACTATCTTAGTGTACACAGTTACTATCTTAGTGTACACAGTTACTATCTTAGTGCACACAGTTACTATCTTAGTGCACACAGTTACTATCTTAGTGTACACAGTTACTATCTTAGTGTACACAGTTACTATCTTAGTGCACACAGTTACCATCTTAGTGTACACAGTTACTATCTTAGTGCACACAGTTACTATCTTAGTGCACACAGTTACTATCTTAGTGTACACAGTTACTATCTTAGTGTACACAGTTACTATCTTAGTGCACACAGTTACTATCTTAGTGCACACAGTTACTATCTTAGTGTACACAGTTACTATCTTAGTGCACACAGTTACTATCTTAGTGTACACAGTTACTATCTTAGTGCACACAGTTACTATCTTAGTGCACACAGTTACTATCTTAGTGCACACAGTTACTATCTTAGTGCACACAGTTACTATCTTAGTGCACACAGTTACTATCTTAGTGCACACAGTTACTATCTTAGTGTACACAGTTACTATCTTAGTGCACACAGTTACTATCTTAGTGTACACAGTTACTATCTTAGTGTACACAGTTACTATCTTAGTGTACACAGTTACTATCTTAGTGCACACAGTTACTATCTTAGTGCACACAGTTACTATCTTAGTGCACACAGTTACTATCTTAGTGCACACAGTTACTATCTTAGTGCACACAGTTACTATCTTAGTGCACACAGTTACTATCTTAGTGTACACAGTTACTATCTTAGTGCACACAGTTACTATCTTAGTGCACACAGTTACTATCTTAGTGCACACAGTTACTATCTTAGTGTACACAGTTACTATCTTAGTACACACAGTTACTATCTTAGTGTACACAGTTACTATCTTAGTACACACAGTTACTATCTTAGTGTACACAGTTACTATCTTAGTACACACAGTTACTATCTTAGTGTACACAGTTACTATCTTAGTGCACACAGTTACTATCTTAGTGCACACAGTTACTATCTTAGTACACACAGTTACTATCTTAGTGTACACAGTTACTATCTTAGTGTACACAGTTACTATCTTAGTGTACACAGTTACTATCTTAGTACACACAGTTACTATCTTAGTGTACACAGTTACTATCTTAGTGTACACAGTTACTATCTTAGTACACACAGTTACTATCTTATTGTACACAGTTACTATCTTAGTACACACAGTTACTATCTTAGTGTACACAGTTACTATCTTAGTGTACACAGTTACTATCTTAGTACACACAGTTACTATCTTAGTGCACACAGTTACTATCTTAGTACACACAGTTACTATCTTAGTACACACAGTTACTATCTTAGTGCACACAGTTACTATCTTAGTGCACACAGTTACTATCTTAGTGTACACAGTTACTATCTTAGTACACACAGTTACTATCTTAGTGCACACAGTTACTATCTTAGTGTACACAGTTACTATCTTAGTGCACACAGTTACTATCTTAGTGCACACAGTTACTATCTTAGTACACACAGTTACTATCTTAGTGCACACAGTTACTATCTTAGTACACACAGTTACTATCTTAGTGTACACAGTTACTATCTTAGTGTACACAGTTACTATCTTAGTACACACAGTTACTATCTTAGTGTACACAGTTACTATCTTAGTACACACAGTTACTATCTTAGTGTACACAGTTACTATCTTAGTACACACAGTTACTATCTTAGTGCACACAGTTACTATCTTAGTACACACAGTTACTATCTTAGTGCACACAGTTACTATCTTAGTGTACACAGTTACTATCTTAGTGCACACAGTTACTATCTTAGTGTACACAGTTACTATCTTAGTGTACACAGTTACTATCTTAGTACACACAGTTACTATCTTAGTGTACACAGTTACTATCTTAGTACACAGTTACTATCTTAGTGCACACAGTTACTATCTTAGTGCACACAGTTACTATCTTAGTGCACACAGTTACTATCTTAGTGTACACAGTTACTATCTTAGTGTACACAGTTACTATCTTAGTGTACACAGTTACTATCTTAGTGCACACAGTTACTATCTTAGTGCACACAGTTACTATCTTAGTACACACAGTTACTATCTTAGTGCACACAGTTACTATCTTAGTGTACACAGTTACTATCTTAGTGTACACAGTTACTATCTTAGTGTACACAGTTACTATCTTAGTGTACACAGTTACTATCTTAGTACACAGTTACTATCTTAGTGCACACAGTTACTATCTTAGTGTACACAGTTACTATCTTAGTGTACACAGTTACTATCTTAGTGTACACAGTTACTATCTTAGTGCACACAGTTACTATCTTAGTGCACACAGTTACTATCTTAGTGTACACAGTTACTATCTTAGTGTACACAGTTACTATCTTAGTGTACACAGTTACTATCTTAGTGTACACAGTTACTATCTTAGTGTACACAGTTACTATCTTAGTGTACACAGTTACTATCTTAGTGCACACAGTTACTATCTTAGTGTACACAGTTACTATCTTAGTGCACACAGTTACTATCTTAGTACACACAGTTACTATCTTAGTACACAGTTACTATCTTAGTGTACACAGTTACTATCTTAGTGTACACAGTTACTATCTTAGTACACACAGTTACTATCTTAGTGTACACAGTTACTATCTTAGTGCACACAGTTACTATCTTAGTGTACACAGTTACTATCTTAGTGTACACAGTTACTATCTTAGTGCACACAGTTACTATCTTAGTACACACAGTTACTATCTTAGTACACAGTTACTATCTTAGTGTACACAGTTACTATCTTAGTGTACACAGTTACTATCTTAGTGCACACAGTTACTATCTTAGTGCACACAGTTACTATCTTAGTGCACACAGTTACTATCTTAGTGTACACAGTTACTATCTTAGTGTACACAGTTACTATCTTAGTGTACACAGTTACTATCTTAGTGCACACAGTTACTATCTTAGTGCACACAGTTACTATCTTAGTACACACAGTTACTATCTTAGTGCACACAGTTACTATCTTAGTGTACACAGTTACTATCTTAGTGTACACAGTTACTATCTTAGTGTACACAGTTACTATCTTAGTGTACACAGTTACTATCTTAGTACACACAGTTACTATCTTAGTGTACACAGTTACTATCTTAGTACACACAGTTACTATCTTAGTGTACACAGTTACTATCTTAGTGTACACAGTTACTATCTTAGTACACACAGTTACTATCTTAGTGTACACAGTTACTATCTTAGTGTACACAGTTACTATCTTAGTACACACAGTTACTATCTTAGTGTACACAGTTACTATCTTAGTGCACACAGTTACTATCTTAGTGTACACAGTTACTATCTTAGTGTACACAGTTACTATCTTAGTACACAGTTACTATCTTAGTGCACACAGTTACTATCTTAGTACACAGTTACTATCTTAGTGTACACAGTTACTATCTTAGTGCACACAGTTACTATCTTAGTGTACACAGTTACTATCTTAGTGTACACAGTTACTATCTTAGTGCACACAGTTACTATCTTAGTGTACACAGTTACTATCTTAGTGTACACAGTTACTATCTTAGTACACAGTTACTATCTTAGTGTACACAGTTACTATCTTAGTGCACACAGTTACTATCTTAGTACACAGTTACTATCTTAGTGCACACAGTTACTATCTTAGTGTACACAGTTACTATCTTAGTGTACACAGTTACTATCTTAGTGTACACAGTTACTATCTTAGTGCACACAGTTACTATCTTAGTGTACACAGTTACTATCTTAGTGTACACAGTTACTATCTTAGTGTACACAGTTACTATCTTAGTGTACACAGTTACTATCTTAGTACACAGTTACTATCTTAGTGCACACAGTTACTATCTTAGTGTACACAGTTACTATCTTAGTGTACACAGTTACTATCTTAGTGTACACAGTTACTATCTTAGTGCACACAGTTACTATCTTAGTGTACACAGTTACTATCTTAGTGTACACAGTTACTATCTTAGTGTACACAGTTACTATCTTAGTGTACACAGTTACTATCTTAGTACACAGTTACTATCTTAGTGCACACAGTTACTATCTTAGTGTACACAGTTACTATCTTAGTGTACACAGTTACTATCTTAGTGTACACAGTTACTATCTTAGTGTACACAGTTACTATCTTAGTGTACACAGTTACTATCTTAGTGCACACAGTTACTATCTTAGTGCACACAGTTACTATCTTAGTGTACACAGTTACTATCTTAGTGTACACAGTTACTATCTTAGTGTACACAGTTACTATCTTAGTGTACACAGTTACTATCTTAGTGTACACAGTTACCATCTTAGTGTACACAGTTACTATCTTAGTACACAGTTACTATCTTAGTGTACACAGTTACTATCTTAGTGTACACAGTTACCATCTTAGTGTACACAGTTACTATCTTAGTACACAGTTACTATCTTAGTGTACACAGTTACTATCTTAGTACACACAGTTACTATCTTAGTGTACACAGTTACTATCTTAGTGTACACAGTTACTATCTTAGTACACACAGTTACTATCTTAGTGTACACAGTTACCATCTTAGTGTACACAGTTACTATCTTAGTGTACACAGTTACTATCTTAGTACACACAGTTACTATCTTAGTGTACACAGTTACTATCTTAGTGTACACAGTTACTATCTTAGTACACACAGTTACTATCTTAGTGTACACAGTTACCATCTTAGTGTACACAGTTACTATCTTAGTGTACACAGTTACTATCTTAGTGTACACAGTTACTATCTTAGTACACACAGTTACTATCTTAGTGTGCACAGTTACTATCTTAGTACACACAGTTACTATCTTAGTGTACACAGTTACTATCTTAGTACACAGTTACTATCTTAGTACACACAGTTACTATCTTAGTGTACACAGTTACCATCTTAGTGTACACAGTTACTATCTTAGTGCACACAGTTACTATCTTAGTGTACACAGTTACTATCTTAGTACACAGTTACTATCTTAGTACACACAGTTACTATCTTAGTACACACAGTTACTATCTTAGTACACACAGTTACTATCTTAGTGTACACAGTTACTATCTTAGTGTACACAGTTACTATCTTAGTGCACACAGTTACTATCTTAGTGTACACAGTTACTATCTTAGTGTACACAGTTACTATCTTAGTGTACACAGTTACTATCTTAGTGTACACAGTTACTATCTTAGTGTACACAGTTACTATCTTAGTACACACAGTTACTATCTTAGTGTACACAGTTACTATCTTAGTGCACACAGTTACTATCTTAGTGCACACAGTTACTATCTTAGTGTACACAGTTACTATCTTAGTGTACACAGTTACTATCTTAGTGTACACAGTTACTATCTTAGTGCACACAGTTACTATCTTAGTGCACACAGTTACCATCTTAGTGTACACAGTTACTATCTTAGTGTACACAGTTACTATCTTAGTACACAGTTACTATCTTAGTGCACACAGTTACTATCTTAGTGTACACAGTTACTATCTTAGTGTACACAGTTACTATCTTAGTGTACACAGTTACTATCTTAGTGCACACAGTTACTATCTTAGTGCACACAGTTACTATCTTAGTGCACACAGTTACCATCTTAGTGTACACAGTTACTATCTTAGTACACAGTTACTATCTTAGTGCACACAGTTACCATCTTAGTGTACACAGTTACTATCTTAGTACACACAGTTACTATCTTAGTACACAGTTACTATCTTAGTGCACACAGTTACTATCTTAGTGTACACAGTTACTATCTTAGTACACACAGTTACTATCTTAGTGCACACAGTTACTATCTTAGTGCACACAGTTACTATCTTAGTACACACAGTTACTATCTTAGTGCACACAGTTACTATCTTAGTGTACACAGTTACTATCTTAGTGCACACAGTTACTATCTTAGTGCACACAGTTACTATCTTAGTGCACACAGTTACTATCTTAGTGTACACAGTTACTATCTTAGTGCACACAGTTACTATCTTAGTACACACAGTTACTATCTTAGTACACACAGTTACTATCTTAGTACACACAGTTACTATCTTAGTGCACACAGTTACTATCTTAGTACACACAGTTACTATCTTAGTGCACACAGTTACTATCTTAGTGCACACAGTTACTATCTTAGTGCACACAGTTACTATCTTAGTACACACAGTTACTATCTTAGTACACACAGTTACTATCTTAGTGCACACAGTTACTATCTTAGTGTGCACAGTTACTATCTTAGTACACACAGTTACTATCTTAGTGTACACAGTTACTATCTTAGTACACACAGTTACTATCTTAGTGTACACAGTTACTATCTTAGTACACACAGTTACTATCTTAGTGTACACAGTTACTATCTTAGTACACACAGTTACTATCTTAGTGTACACAGTTACTATCTTAGTGTACACAGTTACTATCTTAGTGTACACAGTTACTATCTTAGTGTACACAGTTACTATCTTAGTGTACACAGTTACCATCTTAGTGCACACAGTTACTATCTTAGTGTACACAGTTACTATCTTAGTGTACACAGTTACTATCTTAGTGTACACAGTTACTATCTTAGTGCACACAGTTACTATCTTAGTGTACACAGTTACTATCTTAGTGTACACAGTTACTATCTTAGTGTACACAGTTACTATCTTAGTGCACACAGTTACTATCTTAGTGTACACAGTTACTATCTTAGTGTACACAGTTACTATCTTAGTGTACACAGTTACTATCTTAGTGCACACAGTTACTATCTTAGTACACACAGTTACTATCTTAGTGCACACAGTTACTATCTTAGTACACAGTTACTATCTTAGTGCACACAGTTACTATCTTAGTGCACACAGTTACTATCTTAGTGTACACAGTTACTATCTTAGTGCACACAGTTACTATCTTAGTGTACACAGTTACTATCTTAGTGCACACAGTTACTATCTTAGTGCACACAGTTACTATCTTAGTGTACACAGTTACTATCTTAGTACACACAGTTACTATCTTAGTGTACACAGTTACTATCTTAGTACACAGTTACTATCTTAGTGTACACAGTTACTATCTTAGTGTACACAGTTACTATCTTAGTGCACACACAGTTACTATCTTAGTGCACACAGTTACTATCTTAGTGCACACAGTTACTATCTTAGTGTACACAGTTACTATCTTAGTACACACAGTTACTATCTTAGTGCACACAGTTACTATCTTAGTGCACACAGTTACTATCTTAGTGTACACAGTTACTATCTTAGTGTACACAGTTACTATCTTAGTGTACACAGTTACTATCTTAGTGTACACAGTTACTATCTTAGTGCACACAGTTACTATCTTAGTGTACACAGTTACTATCTTAGTGTACACAGTTACTATCTTAGTGTACACAGTTACTATCTTAGTGCACACAGTTACTATCTTAGTGTACACAGTTACTATCTTAGTGCACACAGTTACTATCTTAGTGCACACAGTTACTATCTTAGTGTACACAGTTACTATCTTAGTGCACACAGTTACTATCTTAGTACACACAGTTACTATCTTAGTGCACACAGTTACTATCTTAGTGTGCACAGTTACTATCTTAGTGTACACAGTTACTATCTTAGTGCACACAGTTACTATCTTAGTACACACAGTTACTATCTTAGTACACACAGTTACTATCTTAGTGCACACAGTTACTATCTTAGTGTACACAGTTACTATCTTAGTGTACACAGTTACTATCTTAGTACACACAGTTACTATCTTAGTACACAGTTACTATCTTAGTGCACACAGTTACTATCTTAGTGTACACAGTTACTATCTTAGTACACACAGTTACTATCTTAGTGCACACAGTTACTATCTTAGTGCACACAGTTACTATCTTAGTGCACACAGTTACTATCTTAGTGCACACAGTTACTATCTTAGTGCACACAGTTACTATCTTAGTGTACACAGTTACTATCTTAGTGTACACAGTTACTATCTTAGTGTACACAGTTACTATCTTAGTACACACAGTTACTATCTTAGTGTACACAGTTACTATCTTAGTGTACACAGTTACTATCTTAGTGTACACAGTTACTATCTTAGTACACACAGTTACTATCTTAGTACACACAGTTACTATCTTAGTGTACACAGTTACTATCTTAGTGTACACAGTTACTATCTTAGTGTACACAGTTACTATCTTAGTGTACACAGTTACTATCTTAGTGTACACAGTTACTATCTTAGTGTACACAGTTACTATCTTAGTGTACACAGTTACTATCTTAGTGTACACAGTTACTATCTTAGTGTACACAGTTACTATCTTAGTACACACAGTTACTATCTTAGTACACACAGTTACTATCTTAGTGTACACAGTTACTATCTTAGTACACACAGTTACTATCTTAGTACACACAGTTACTATCTTAGTGTACACAGTTACTATCTTAGTGTACACAGTTACTATCTTAGTGTACACAGTTACTATCTTAGTGTACACAGTTACTATCTTAGTGTACACAGTTACTATCTTAGTGCACACAGTTACTATCTTAGTGTACTACAGTTACTATCTTAGTACACACAGTTACTATCTTAGTGTACACAGTTACTATCTTAGTGTACACAGTTACTATCTTAGTGTACACAGTTACTATCTTAGTGTACACAGTTACTATCTTAGTGTACACAGTTACTATCTTAGTGTACACAGTTACTATCTTAGTACACACAGTTACTATCTTAGTGTACACAGTTACTATCTTAGTGTACACAGTTACTATCTTAGTGTACACAGTTACTATCTTAGTGTACACAGTTACTATCTTAGTACACACAGTTACTATCTTAGTGCACACAGTTACTATCTTAGTGTACACAGTTACTATCTTAGTGCACACAGTTACTATCTTAGTGCACACAGTTACTATCTTAGTGTACACAGTTACTATCTTAGTGCACACAGTTACTATCTTAGTGCACACAGTTACTATCTTAGTGTACACAGTTACTATCTTAGTGTACACAGTTACTATCTTAGTGTACACAGTTACTATCTTAGTACACACAGTTACTATCTTAGTGCACACAGTTACTATCTTAGTGTACACAGTTACTATCTTAGTACACACAGTTACTATCTTAGTGCACACAGTTACTATCTTAGTGCACACAGTTACTATCTTAGTGTACACAGTTACTATCTTAGTGCACACAGTTACTATCTTAGTGCACACAGTTACTATCTTAGTGCACACAGTTACTATCTTAGTGTACACAGTTACTATCTTAGTGTACACAGTTACTATCTTAGTGCACACAGTTACTATCTTAGTGTACACAGTTACTATCTTAGTGTACACAGTTACTATCTTAGTACACACAGTTACTATCTTAGTGTACACAGTTACTATCTTAGTGTACACAGTTACTATCTTAGTACACAGTTACTATCTTAGTACACACAGTTACTATCTTAGTGTACACAGTTACTATCTTAGTACACAGTTACTATCTTAGTGTACACAGTTACTATCTTAGTGTACACAGTTACTATCTTAGTGTACACAGTTACTATCTTAGTGTACACAGTTACTATCTTAGTGCACACAGTTACTATCTTAGTGTACACAGTTACTATCTTAGTGTACACAGTTACTATCTTAGTACACAGTTACTATCTTAGTGTACACAGTTACTATCTTAGTGTACACAGTTACTATCTTAGTACACACAGTTACTATCTTAGTGTACACAGTTACTATCTTAGTGTACACAGTTACTATCTTAGTACACAGTTACTATCTTAGTACACACAGTTACTATCTTAGTGTACACAGTTACTATCTTAGTACACAGTTACTATCTTAGTGTACACAGTTACTATCTTAGTGTACACAGTTACTATCTTAGTGTACACAGTTACTATCTTAGTGTACACAGTTACTATCTTAGTGTACACAGTTACTATCTTAGTGCACACAGTTACTATCTTAGTGTACACAGTTACTATCTTAGTGTACACAGTTACTATCTTAGTACACAGTTACTATCTTAGTGCACACAGTTACTATCTTAGTGTACACAGTTACTATCTTAGTGCACACAGTTACTATCTTAGTACACACAGTTACTATCTTAGTACACAGTTACCATCTTAGTGTACACAGTTACTATCTTAGTGTACACAGTTACTATCTTAGTACACACAGTTACTATCTTAGTGTACACAGTTACTATCTTAGTACACAGTTACTATCTTAGTGCACACAGTTACTATCTTAGTGTACACAGTTACTATCTTAGTGTACACAGTTACTATCTTAGTGTACACAGTTACTATCTTAGTGCACACAGTTACTATCTTAGTGTACACAGTTACTATCTTAGTGTACACAGTTACTATCTTAGTGTACACAGTTACTATCTTAGTGTACACAGTTACTATCTTAGTACACAGTTACCATCTTAGTACACAGTTACTATCTTAGTGTACACAGTTACTATCTTAGTGCACACAGTTACTATCTTAGTGTACACAGTTACTATCTTAGTGTACACAGTTACTATCTTAGTGTACACAGTTACTATCTTAGTGTACACAGTTACTATCTTAGTGTACACAGTTACTATCTTAGTGCACACAGTTACTATCTTAGTACACACAGTTACTATCTTAGTACACAGTTACCATCTTAGTGTACACAGTTACTATCTTAGTGTACACAGTTACTATCTTAGTACACACAGTTACTATCTTAGTGTACACAGTTACTATCTTAGTACACAGTTACTATCTTAGTGCACACAGTTACTATCTTAGTGTACACAGTTACTATCTTAGTGTACACAGTTACTATCTTAGTGTACACAGTTACTATCTTAGTGTACACAGTTACTATCTTAGTGTACACAGTTACTATCTTAGTGTACACAGTTACTATCTTAGTGTACACAGTTACTATCTTAGTACACACAGTTACTATCTTAGTGTACACAGTTACTATCTTAGTACACAGTTACTATCTTAGTGTACACAGTTACTATCTTAGTGTACACAGTTACTATCTTAGTGTACACAGTTACTATCTTAGTGTACACAGTTACTATCTTAGTGTACACAGTTACTATCTTAGTGTACACAGTTACTATCTTAGTGCACACAGTTACTATCTTAGTGCACACAGTTACTATCTTAGTACACACAGTTACTATCTTAGTGTACACAGTTACTATCTTAGTGCACACAGTTACTATCTTAGTGTACACAGTTACTATCTTAGTGTACACAGTTACTATCTTAGTACACACAGTTACTATCTTAGTGTACACAGTTACTATCTTAGTGTACACAGTTACTATCTTAGTGTACACAGTTACTATCTTAGTGTACACAGTTACTATCTTAGTGTACACAGTTACTATCTTAGTGTACACAGTTACTATCTTAGTGTACACAGTTACTATCTTAGTGCACACAGTTACTATCTTAGTGTACACACTTACTATCTTAGTACACAGTTACTATCTTAGTACACAGTTACTATCTTAGTGTACACAGTTACCATCTTAGTGCACACAGTTACTATCTTAGTGCACACAGTTACTATCTTAGTGCACACAGTTACTATCTTAGTGTACACAGTTACTATCTTAGTGTACACAGTTACTATCTTAGTACACACAGTTACTATCTTAGTGTACACAGTTACTATCTTAGTGTACACAGTTACCATCTTAGTACACACAGTTACTATCTTAGTGCACACAGTTACTATCTTAGTGTACACAGTTACTATCTTAGTGTACACAGTTACTATCTTAGTACACACAGTTACTATCTTAGTGTACACAGTTACTATCTTAGTACACAGTTACTATCTTAGTGTACACAGTTACTATCTTAGTGTACACAGTTACTATCTTAGTGTACACAGTTACTATCTTAGTGTACACAGTTACTATCTTAGTGTACACAGTTACTATCTTAGTACACACAGTTACTATCTTAGTGCACACAGTTACTATCTTAGTGCACACAGTTACTATCTTAGTGTACACAGTTACTATCTTAGTGTACACAGTTACTATCTTAGTGTACACAGTTACTATCTTAGTGTACACAGTTACTATCTTAGTGCACACAGTTACTATCTTAGTGTACACAGTTACTATCTTAGTGTACACAGTTACTATCTTAGTGCACACAGTTACTATCTTAGTGTACACAGTTACTATCTTAGTGCACACAGTTACTATCTTAGTGTACACAGTTACTATCTTAGTGCACACAGTTACTATCTTAGTGTACACAGTTACTATCTTAGTACACAGTTACTATCTTAGTGCACACAGTTACTATCTTAGTGTACACAGTTACTATCTTAGTGTACACAGTTACTATCTTAGTGCACACAGTTACTATCTTAGTGTACACAGTTACTATCTTAGTGTACACAGTTACTATCTTAGTACACAGTTACTATCTTAGTGTACACAGTTACTATCTTAGTACACAGTTACTATCTTAGTGTACACAGTTACTATCTTAGTGTACACAGTTACTATCTTAGTGCACACAGTTACTATCTTAGTACACAGTTACTATCTTAGTGTACACAGTTACTATCTTAGTGTACACAGTTACTATCTTAGTGTACACAGTTACTATCTTAGTGTACACAGTTACTATCTTAGTGTACACAGTTACTATCTTAGTGTGCTACAGTTACTATCTTAGTGCACACAGTTACTATCTTAGTGCACACAGTTACTATCTTAGTGTACACAGTTACTATCTTAGTACACACAGTTACTATCTTAGTGCACACAGTTACTATCTTAGTGTACACAGTTACTATCTTAGTGTACACAGTTACTATCTTAGTACACAGTTACTATCTTAGTGCACACAGTTACTATCTTAGTGTACACAGTTACTATCTTAGTACACAGTTACTATCTTAGTGCACACAGTTACTATCTTAGTACACAGTTACTATCTTAGTACACACAGTTACTATCTTAGTGTACACAGTTACTATCTTAGTGTACACAGTTACTATCTTAGTGTACACAGTTACTATCTTAGTGTACACAGTTACTATCTTAGTGTACACAGTTACTATCTTAGTGTACACAGTTACTATCTTAGTGTACACAGTTACTATCTTAGTGCACACAGTTACTATCTTAGTGCACACAGTTACTATCTTAGTGTACACAGTTACTATCTTAGTACACACAGTTACTATCTTAGTGTACACAGTTACTATCTTAGTGTACACAGTTACTATCTTAGTGTACACAGTTACTATCTTAGTGTACACAGTTACTATCTTAGTGTACACAGTTACTATCTTAGTGTACACAGTTACTATCTTAGTGTACACAGTTACTATCTTAGTGCACACAGTTACTATCTTAGTGTACACAGTTACTATCTTAGTGTACACAGTTACTATCTTAGTGTACACAGTTACTATCTTAGTGTACACAGTTACTATCTTAGTGTACACAGTTACTATCTTAGTACACACAGTTACTATCTTAGTGTACACAGTTACTATCTTAGTGTACACAGTTACTATCTTAGTGTACACAGTTACTATCTTAGTGCACACAGTTACTATCTTAGTGTACACAGTTACTATCTTAGTGTACACAGTTACTATCTTAGTGTACACAGTTACTATCTTAGTGCACACAGTTACTATCTTAGTACACAGTTACTATCTTAGTGTACACAGTTACTATCTTAGTACACAGTTACTATCTTAGTGCACACAGTTACTATCTTAGTGCACACAGTTACTATCTTAGTGTACACAGTTACTATCTTAGTGTACACAGTTACTATCTTAGTACACAGTTACTATCTTAGTGTACACAGTTACTATCTTAGTGCACACAGTTACTATCTTAGTGTACACAGTTACTATCTTAGTGCACACAGTTACTATCTTAGTGTACACAGTTACTATCTTAGTGTACACAGTTACTATCTTAGTACACAGTTACTATCTTAGTGTACACAGTTACTATCTTAGTACACACAGTTACTATCTTAGTACACACAGTTACTATCTTAGTACACACAGTTACTATCTTAGTGTACACAGTTACTATCTTAGTACACAGTTACTATCTTAGTGTACACAGTTACTATCTTAGTGTACACAGTTACTATCTTAGTACACACAGTTACTATCTTAGTGTACACAGTTACTATCTTAGTGCACACAGTTACTATCTTAGTACACACAGTTACTATCTTAGTACACAGTTACTATCTTAGTGTGCACAGTTACTATCTTAGTACACACAGTTACTATCTTAGTGTACACAGTTACTATCTTAGTGTACACAGTTACTATCTTAGTGCACACAGTTACTATCTTAGTACACACAGTTACTATCTTAGTGTACACAGTTACTATCTTAGTGTACACAGTTACTATCTTAGTGCACACAGTTACTATCTTAGTACACAGTTACTATCTTAGTGTGCACAGTTACTATCTTAGTGTACACAGTTACTATCTTAGTGTGCTACAGTTACTATCTTAGTACACACAGTTACTATCTTAGTGTACACAGTTACTATCTTAGTACACACAGTTACTATCTTAGTGTACACAGTTACTATCTTAGTGTACACAGTTACTATCTTAGTGTACACAGTTACTATCTTAGTGTACACAGTTACTATCTTAGTGTACACAGTTACTATCTTAGTACACACAGTTACTATCTTAGTGCACACAGTTACTATCTTAGTGTACACAGTTACTATCTTAGTACACACAGTTACTATCTTAGTACACACAGTTACTATCTTAGTGTACACAGTTACTATCTTAGTGCACACAGTTACTATCTTAGTACACACAGTTACTATCTTAGTGTACACAGTTACTATCTTAGTACACAGTTACTATCTTAGTGTACACAGTTACTATCTTAGTACACACAGTTACTATCTTAGTGCACACAGTTACTATCTTAGTGTACACAGTTACTATCTTAGTGTACACAGTTACTATCTTAGTGTACACAGTTACTATCTTAGTGTACACAGTTACTATCTTAGTGTACACAGTTACTATCTTAGTGTACACAGTTACTATCTTAGTGCACACAGTTACTATCTTAGTGCACACAGTTACTATCTTAGTGTACACAGTTACTATCTTAGTGCACACAGTTACTATCTTAGTGTACACAGTTACTATCTTAGTGCACACAGTTACTATCTTAGTGTACACAGTTACTATCTTAGTACACACAGTTACTATCTTAGTGTACACAGTTACTATCTTAGTGCACACAGTTACTATCTTAGTACACACAGTTACTATCTTAGTGTACACAGTTACTATCTTAGTGCACACAGTTACTATCTTAGTGCACACAGTTACTATCTTAGTACACACAGTTACTATCTTAGTGCACACAGTTACTATCTTAGTGTACACAGTTACTATCTTAGTGCACACAGTTACTATCTTAGTGTACACAGTTACTATCTTAGTGCACACAGTTACTATCTTAGTGTACACAGTTACTATCTTAGTGCACACAGTTACTATCTTAGTACACACAGTTACTATCTTAGTGTACACAGTTACTATCTTAGTGCACACAGTTACTATCTTAGTGCACACAGTTACTATCTTAGTGTACACAGTTACTATCTTAGTGTACACAGTTACTATCTTAGTGTACACAGTTACTATCTTAGTGTACACAGTTACTATCTTAGTGTACACAGTTACTATCTTAGTGTACACAGTTACTATCTTAGTGCACACAGTTACTATCTTAGTGTACACAGTTACTATCTTAGTGTACACAGTTACTATCTTAGTGTACACAGTTACTATCTTAGTGCACACAGTTACTATCTTAGTGTACACAGTTACTATCTTAGTGTACACAGTTACTATCTTAGTGTACACAGTTACTATCTTAGTGTACACAGTTACTATCTTAGTGCACACAGTTACTATCTTAGTGTACACAGTTACTATCTTAGTGCACACAGTTACTATCTTAGTGCACACAGTTACTATCTTAGTGTACACAGTTACTATCTTAGTGTACACAGTTACTATCTTAGTGTACACAGTTACTATCTTAGTACACACAGTTACTATCTTAGTGTACACAGTTACTATCTTAGTGCACACAGTTACTATCTTAGTGCACACAGTTACTATCTTAGTACACACAGTTACTATCTTAGTGTACACAGTTACTATCTTAGTGCACACAGTTACTATCTTAGTACACAGTTACTATCTTAGTGTACACAGTTACTATCTTAGTACACACAGTTACTATCTTAGTGTACACAGTTACTATCTTAGTGTACACAGTTACTATCTTAGTGCACACAGTTACTATCTTAGTGTACACAGTTACTATCTTAGTACACACAGTTACTATCTTAGTGTGCTACAGTTACTATCTTAGTGTACACAGTTACTATCTTAGTGTACACAGTTACTATCTTAGTGTACACAGTTACTATATGTTGGTAATGCGGCTTCACTGTGCTGGCACCCTGGGCCCTATTGTAGGTGAAGTCTACACCACATGCTGTGGTAACAGTAGGTAATATATTGGTAATGCAGGTTCACACTGCTGGTCCCCTGCGTCCATACTTTTTTAAGTCAGCACCACATATTACGCTAACTGTAGGTAATTTTTTGTATTGCTAACTTCATGAGGGTTCTCTTCTATGGCAGTTAGGCCCTATTGTAGGGGATGTCCATATCACATGCTGTGCAAACAGTAGATAAAACAGTATAATGCTAATGCAGGTTCTCTATGCAGGCTCCCTTGGCTCTATTGTGGGTGAAGTCTACACCACATGCTGTGCTAACAGTTGCTAATTTATTTGTAATGCAGGTTCACTGTGCTGGCACCCAGGGCCCTATTGTAGGTGAAGTGTACCTCATAGACTGTGGGAACAGTAGCTAATTTATTTGTAATGCAGGTTCACTCAGCTGACATCCAGGACCCTATTGTAGGTAAGTCCACACCACACATTGTGCTAACAATAGCTAGTTTATTTGAAATGCAGGTTCACAGAGCCCTATTGTAAGTGAACACCTTACCGCATGCTGTGCTAACAGTAGCCAATTTATTAGTATTGCAGGTTCACTGTGGTGGCAAAATTGTTGGAGGTTGAAACACAGCCCTAATGATAACCTATTAGAGCAAAAATTCAACACTCTTAACCTAAAGCGGCCGATAACCTCGATGTTAGGCCCCTTAAAACAACAATTATCATCATCATCATCATTAACCTAAAGCAGTTAATGGACCTTAAACTTAATTGTTTCATAATCTAAGGTGTACTTCCATAAAACCTAAACCCGACATATTTAGAAGATTGTTTTCTTTTGTATACCTTGTAAATTGTCCGTACAGTTTAGTATGAAACATCCATATCTCTATGTTGAGGTAGAGGTTCCAGAGGATTCTTTGGTATGAAACTGATAGCCCTTGCCAAAACTAATCTAGCCTGCGAGATATGTGTGTTCTGGAGCTCATGGGATTTTAATTGGAAATCTACATTATGAGATCAGACGTAACCGAACACTCGCATAAAAATCAAGGTGAGGCTTCGAACTACACCCTGTGCTACACATGGCCAACAATATGTATCGACTCACCCCATATGACAGCCTTCATTGCTAATGTAGTCTTAGTGCACTTTTCACTTTTATGACACCCTGTGCTATTAGCTGTGACTGTCAATATATTGTTGGTCCACCTTTGATGACACTCTACGCTGTTAGCTGTGGCTGTCAATATATTGTTGGTCCACCTTTGATGACACTCTACGCTGTTAGCTGTGACTGTCAGTATATTGTTGGTCCTCCATTGATGACACTCTACGCTGTTAGCTGTGACTGTCAATATATTGTTGGTCCACCTTTGATGACACTCTACGCTGTTAGCTGTGGCTATCAATATATTGTTGGTCCACCTTTGATGACACTCTACGCTGTTAGCTGTGGCTGTCAATATATTGTTGGTCCACCTTTGATGACACTCTACGCTGTTAGCTGTGACTGTCAATATATTGTTGGTCCACCTTTGATGACACTCTACGCTGTTAGCTGTGGCTGTCAATATATTGTTGGTCCACCTTTGATGACACTCTACGCTGTTAGCTGTGACTGTCAATATATTGTTGGTCCTCCATTGATGACACCCTACACTGTTAGCTGTGGCTATTAATATATTGTTGGTCCACATTTGATGACACCCTACGCTGTTAGCTGTGGCTGTCAATATATTGTTGGTCCACCTTTGATGACACTCTACGCTGTTAGCTGTGGCTGTCAATATATTGTTGGTCCACCTTTGATGACACTCTACGCTGTTAGCTGTGGCTGTCAATATATTGTTGGTCCACCTTTGATGACACTCTACGCTGTTAGCTGTGACTGTCAATATATTGTTGGTCCACCTTTGATAACACTCTACGCTGTTAGCTGTGACTGTCAATATATTGTTGGTCCACCTTTGATAACACTCTACGCTGTTAGCTGTGGCTGTCAATATATTGTTGGTCCACCTTTGATGACACTCTACGCTGTTAGCTGTGACTGTCAGTATATTGTTGGTCCTCCATTGATGACACTCTACGCTGTTAGCTGTGACTGTCAATATATTGTTGGTCCACCTTTGATGACACTCTACGCTGTTAGCTGTGACTGTCAATATATTGTTGGTCCTCCATTGATGACACTCTACGCTGTTAGCTGTGACTGTCAATATATATTTGGTCCACCTTTGATGACACTCTACGCTGTTAGCTGTGACTGTCAGTATATTGTTGGTCCTCCATTGATGACACTCTACGCATTTACTTGTGGCTGTCGATATATTGTTTGTCCTGCCCCCAATGTTGCACGCATACTGTTAATTTGAATGTTGGATTTTCTCGTTTTTTCTCAGAGCTTAGAATGGCAGAGAAAGAGGAATGTGGGTAATTTTTAGTGGCAAAAAGTCACCGTGGAAAACATCACAGAGATGGTCTATGCTGGTGTCTCTCAGCCTATAGTAGACCACGGTCGTAAATTTTTTTCAGAAAAACTCTCCAACTGCTGTCTATAAAAATTGGTCTTATTTACTTCTCTTCTTTTAAACAGATTGTTTTATCATCCTAGTAACGTCAATGAGTCATGAATGATGTATTTTAAGTGCAGTAGTATTAAATGAAATTTCAAGCAGCTGCCACTCTACTTACGAATAAACCACGATATTTATCGTTCCCATTAAATTACTCCGTACCTTAAGTATTCTTGAGTTCAACATTGTTTTAATCTTGTCTCAAGTTATTAAAACAAACAACACTCGGTATGAGATTTCTGAACATGAAATTTATCAACGTTGCTTGTCCTTATTATTGTTATATATTAACTGTAAGTAACTGCAGCCACGCCGCGATATCGCGACACTCACTCATTGCTAGTGCTACGTCTTGCGAGTCTATACGAACTGAAATGCTTTCTGGTATGAACTCCACTAAATCTGTACAGTAAAGTTTTTTGCCTTGTCACAGTTGACGTAAGAAATACATGAATGTAAAGTTGAATTACCTTCAGTATGTTTTATTACTCCTTGTTTCCTATAGTACAAGTTTACAATCATAAATAAGATATGATTACAACAAGCAAAGGACCATATTTGTGAAACACGTCATTTCATTGCAGGACGATGCAGACCATCAGTCGGATATTAAGATTGAGGAATCTTCTATTCCGGAGATCGTTCCATTCCTCGAGGCAGAAACACCATCTGCAGATCTGAAAGAGGTAAGTATCCTCATGCCTCTTTACAAGACATCTCCTTATTACCTAATAGCATTTCGGTATAACATTTCGGATATGCACAATATTGTGATGATAAATAACGAAATTGTTTGGCGGACAGGTTGTGTTTTTTGTACAAGCACAATCAATGTTCTTGGAAGGATGACGAAAAAGTTATTAGCCCCATACGATCCTTCCAACCGCGACCGCCGGCTTTGTGCAATGTTGCCCTGATCAGTAGTATACTGGGGGATGCATCATAATTATAATTGGCAAATGGTATATTATGTGATGTTAACATATGTCTGCCACAATCACGTTGTATTAGTTTCCCACTGGTGACACTAGCTATAACAATTGATATAAGATACCTGTATTCTGGTCAGAGATCCACTGATGAATGCTACAGACAGGAGATGTGTTTGATGGCCCTCAGTAGTGGTCTTCTGTGCGTTTTCACTCGGAAGTCCAGGCAATTGCTTGGATCATTCTTATTATTGACTGATTATCTCCTTCCATTGCTAGAACAGGTATTTGGCTTTTTAATGTTATCAGCCCTTACTCTGTTTTAAGGTAGAAACTACCAAGATCGGGGTCAGTCTCTGAATGTAGATAATAATCGAGTAACTCTTCGTCAGCCAGTATCTCCTTTGCAAACTACGTGTTCCCGTTTACTAGATTCTGTGTAATCAATTTTGATGTTACTCTACACTAGACTCCCTCTAGAGACATTTATTAGACTTACCCTAACCGTTTAAGCCTCCGTGGCTTAAGCGGCAGCACGCTGGCCTCTCACCGCTGGGTCCGTGGTTCAAATCCCGGTCACTCCATGTGAGATCTGTGCTGGACACAACGGAGGCGGACAGGTTTGTCTCCGGGTACTCCGGTTTTCCCTGTCAAAATTTCATTCCAGCAACACTCTCCCCTATCATTTCATTTCATCTGTCATTCATTTAATCATTGCCCCAGAGGAGTGCGTCAGGCCTCGGCAGCCGGCACAGTTCATATCCTCGCCGCTAGATAGGGGCTTCATTCATTCCATTCCTGACCCGGTCGGAGACTGGACGCAGGCTGTGGATTTTCATTTCACCCTAACCGTTTATACAAATTAATATATTACATCGAGAACACTACCATTATTATATGTCGTGTATATTCTTTTTACAGTTATCAAGAAATGTTTTGCATATGACGATTACACATAGGTACGCACTGTACGTCGTGGTTAAAGCCACACAATGACTGTACACCGTACGAATCATTCAGTATTTGTCCTCTAGGAGGCACGTCTCATGTCCGTCTGTTAAACACTACAACATGTACAGTTGGTTTCTAGCGCACGGGAAAGACGGATGTACTGTAGCCTTCTTTGTTATATTTGAAGCCATTTTTTCAGTGTTGTCTAAGTAAACAAAAGTTCGGTGCTTTTCAGATTAATAATCTCATGTAATTTATTTCAGGATTAGGGCTCAACCCAGCTTTCTTTGGGTACATTCGTGTTGACCGACTGAAAAGCACCATACTTTTGTTTTGCTGTAGCCTAGTGTATACAATAAGCATGGCAAGAGTTTGCATTCGTACGTCAGACCGTATTCGAATTGTAATATTGCTCCAGGAGGGATCCTGACACGTGATGAAGTAAGTCAAAGTGACGTCTTGAGGGTGTGGAAAAACTTCAGGGTGACCAAAAATGTTGCAGATCGACCTTGAACTGGACGCCCGCGCAATACCACTTGCAGGGAGGATCGGAATCTGTACTTTCAGTAGTTCGTAGGCCCATTGGTACTGCCATTTCCTCCGCCAGGATCTTCGAAGGGCCACTAGAGTATATGTGCGTGGGCAGACAGTGCGCATTAAGCAGCATTAAGAAGGGCTGATGTCAAGGGTGCCTGCGCCAAAGCCTCGTCTGAATCCACAGCATTAGGCAGCTCATATAGGAACAACTCATCTGACTTGGCAGATGAACGATTGGTAGCATACTCTCTTCACGGATGAGGTCTCCATTGGTTTACACCCATACAGTAGTAGCATTCGAGTGTGGCAACGAGTAGGTGAGAGATTTCCCTAGCTCTTAATCCAGGAAAGCCACCGATAGGAAGGAGGTTCAGCCCTGTTTTGGGGTAGAATCATGTTTGGTCGACATACGCCTCTAATTCCTATCCAAGCTAACATGTCTGGTCTGGTGTACAGAGATATTATCATTGAACCTGTCGTTACAGGATTCGCTACCACAATGGGTAAATCCTTTCCCCTAGTAGACGATAATGCTCGTGCTCATCGAGCTAGAGTTGTCACTCTGTTCCTTCAGAGACATGGCCTATAGAGAATGTTGTTAACTGGCTATTCTTCGGACGTGAACTGTATTGAATATGCATGGAAGGAGCTCAAGAGGGCATTTTTGCTCCATCCCAATCCTCCAACAAGCACTTGAACAAATTATTCCATCTTATTTCTAGGAGGTGAAAGAAGAAATCCAGGACCTAGAAAGTGTTGGAAAAGGAAATCACTTGGATGAGTAAGTATTCGACATACGAATAACATAAACTTTCGCTTAACGTTTGCATAACTCTTAGATTTGGATTACGATTTGTGTGCAACATTAGATGTGTCTCTTATGGTATGTCTCTCACCATTGAAGTAGATATTGACATTAACTTTCTATTTAACAGCCCACAAATTATCCAGTCTCATTCAGTGCTTTCACTGTCTGGAAGTATTTAGGAAACATTTACAATCTGTTAATGGGAGCTATTTCTGTCTTGTGGAAATATGCTTCGAGGAAATACACATGCTGCAGTGATAAGGATAAGAATGCTATTTGGAGGGATATCTATTTCTTTAACGCCCCCCATCCCCCACTGTATCATTAGCACTATATGGTTCTTTTGTTACACAAAGTATAAGCGTAAAAACCTTACTCCTTACTTTAAGTAGCAGCAAGTAAACCCTGGGGACGTTATTAATTTTATTTTCCAAGTATCGGCAGAATACCACATAATGATACTGGTTGTTTTTATGTTAATTGTTAATAGCCTGTAATAATAATAATAATATCGTATGGCCTCGGATGCCGAGTGCAAGCTTTGTAATTTGACACCCAGAGGGTAGCTTGCATGTCGAATTTCATTGTTCCTTGAATCACTATGAAAGTCAAGGAGGTTAGATATCTAAGTTCCTTGAACACTATAGCACTTTCTAGTAGAGGAATGAAGAACTTTGTGTTGGCGGAAACTCCCGAGATTAATTTTGCCATTATGAACACGGCCTACTGATTTCAAATGGGTTCTTTGACATGCCAACATCGTATGACATGCGTGTCATATCTTTGCCACCTTTCAAAAATCACTTACCACGGCCAGGAACGAACCTACAATCTTGGGGTTAGTAGACCGACACACTATCCACTCACCCACCGTGTCAAGCTATAGCAGGGTTTAGTATTGTACCCGATTGGGTATCTCTAGGCCTAGAAATTAAATAATAATAATAATAATCTCGGGTGCGGTACGTTCGTTAAATGATCACTAATGGCCTAGGTCAACAGGAAACAGGTTCGCTAAACTACTGAAATGGCGTACACTAGTTAACAGGTAAAATCTAATTTATTGAACTCAAAAATCCGGTTTGAAAAATTACATTAACTCAAAAGAACAAAAATATAAAGGCAACAGCAAAAACAAGTTACAATAACGTTACAAATTAAACCCAAATAAGAAGAGAAAAACAAATTCAGTTTAAAACAACAAAATCAAAATAGTAAAACAAAAACACGGCTCTCCCAGAGCTCATCATCGGCCTCAATACAGCTTAAAAGAAACGAAAATACATTAATTGGATCCAGCTGTGAGCAAACAATGATTACATCACTACGTTAACAGCTGACTGCCAGGGGTGGCAAAGTTACTACGGTGAATGTCAACTGCTACGACAAATTCAGGGTCTCAAACAAAATGCAGTTGCCCTTAAAATACTAAAATAAAATATTCTGTTCCAGCTGTGAGCAAACAAAGATTACATCACTACGTTAACAGCTGACTGCCAGGGGTGGCAAAGTTACTACGGTGAATGTCAACTGCTACGACAAAATCAGGGTCTCAAACAAAAATGCAGTTGCCCTTAAAATACTTAAACATAATGGTCTGATTCCTCTTACTGGCACACACATCTGTAAATACACTTGGACATAGTGTGAGAGTATTCTTTCTGATAGGCATCTGACATTTGGTCGTTCAGCCTATCGGGTGGACAATAATATAGAAAATATCGGGGCAAACGAGATAACGCAAATTAACAGGGGCGTAACTACACCAAATGCAGCACAAAACATTCTGGGTTCGAACCAGAAACTTGCATAAAGAAAATAGCCCAACAATGGCTCACTTAAACAGAGAAAATGCCAGCATGCCTAACTACTAATAAACAAACCCCCTCTCCTGTCTAAAATCTACTTCAATCTTCCGTGTGTTGATAAACTAATCGACCTTGACCAACCAGCCGGGGTGACACTCCCCATGGGTAGCGAGCACGCTTCCACGAGCCAGCTGGACAGATGACTTCACATTCTAAAATGTGGTCTCTTACTAAAAACGCCTTGGTGGCTATGCTACGATTTGTGACTTTTACAGGGTTTTAGATAAATTTTACATCAGACCAGGGCTGCGCAACAAAAACCAGAGACGTCAGCACTCCTCCAACCTGTGAAAAAAAACACATCGCGTGTGTGTGTACACAAAACAAACATGATGAACCAAAACGTACTTTGTGTGCATACTAATTACTTCGGACTACGCTGTCCGGAAACACTTACCTCGGAATACCATCCGGAAACACTTACATCGGAAATACACTCCGGAACATTTACCTCGGACTACCATCCGGAAACAACTTACATCGGAAATATAATCCGGAAAAACACTTACCTCGGAAATACAATCCGGAAACACTTATGGGCTCAAAATTCGGCCGGTATGCACACAAATACAACCTCACGGCTCCTTGCCGGGAAAAAATTAAAGCACACACACATAAAAAAAATCTGTGACAGACATCGTCCTGCTTGCCGCTCCTGGGAATTCACTGGTCAATTCGCAACCGGTCTGGGAAAAAGAAAAGTGGGTCATGGGTCGCCAACCATCTGACCTATTTTCCTAAAGTGGCAAAACTAGTCTAACCTAGCTGGGCGTTACTAAATGTCACAAAAAACAAATTCTTACCCTATCTACTTGTCAGGTCGTACACTTAACTTACAGCTAGTCTTACATGAATATATAGCCACAACAAATCCATCCTAAAACACACGGCAATTTAACTTATGATGCCTTTGGCAAATAAAAATTACAGACACCTTCGTCATCCACCAACAAACATGCATTATTTTTAAGGACTGACGGACAAAACAAAATAAAAAGGACTAGCATGCTGACAAAAAAAAACTAATAGCCCCTGCCTAAAACGAAAATATTGACATCAAAAGTCAAAACAAAGCTAATACTACTGTACAAATATCTCGTCCCCTTTTCTACATTACGTCCCCAAATATAGAAAGTTTAATACTCATCACTCGTCCCTGGAGTAGACAGGCCCATGACGGCTGCTGGGTCACCACTTCGACACCCGGACCTAAGGCCCTTAGCCCATCATCAATCCGGTGTCGTTCCACTGGGTCATCTTACAAGGCGATGACATTCACATAAATACACTGTTAACACTAATCGATGCACTTATTTTGCACACCCTATCACATAAGACACTTTCTACACTTATATCCACGGGCTTCATTCGCTGCGAAACGTTATGATATGTGGCTGGCGGTACCGTTACTGCGAATCGGGCTTGCAGGTCCTCAGTAGGCCGACATACACCTAACCCGTTCAGTCCTAGATTGGTATTTCCTACGATTTCCTAGACCGTCGAAACAGATGAGTACAAGCCTATAGGTTCAGCGATCTCGCTTGCAACTCGTTAGCTCAACACAAAGTTCCCTGCTCGGGCCTCGAATGGGCTGCTGGTCGCCGCTCCGCGCTCTCGGCTTCGCACGGCGTGGCGTTAAGTTTTTAATGGACGTGGGTGGCAAACCCCGTCTGTGTAGATTTGTATAAATAGTGTTCGCCTTCGATAACTATCATGACCTCTGTGGGTCTTTAGCCGCAAGTTTGAATGATTGGCGGTAAAAGTTTATCACTTAGAAAATGTTTTCTCACTCGGCTACTCGGTATCAAAGTCGCGAGCAGCGTGGACTATGCCCGGTGTGGCTGCAAAACTGACTGACTAGTGTCCGCGCTCAGTGCCTATATCCACCCTCAACTTTGGGACAATGGACTTGTCATCTCTGTCAAGTGCGCTCCCATGGCAATCGTCACACCGCAATAATTTTTGGTTCAACTTGTAGGTCAAGATGAGGACGGCAATATTCATAGGATTAAATTCGAAATCGATCGGCAGGAACCTCTTCAAATCAAATTGCATCATGACGCTACAGGGTAGATCCTCGTTTGGCGCCATGTCTTGAGTGTCGTGGAGGGGGGAAATATTCCTCCGCGGCTGACTCAGTAATATCCCCGTAACTCTGGTAGTTTTTGGGCTTGGGCCGTGATTAAAATTCCGAAATGCATTTCTCAGCCTCTTCTCTGATTGGGCCTTTTTATTACAATTATTCCATAGGCGGATCTCAAATTAGCATCTCGGCGCTACTTTACATTGTCTAATTCCGCGGGCTCTAGTGATGGAGGATTATCGAGGCTTGGGTGTCGTAAATCCAGCACTTCAGCTGCACAATAAGTGTGTTGGCTAAACAACAGGAGCTCTCGCCGACAAGCTTCTTGGAAATGCGGGCCTCACCCAGTCAGGCTACGTTGTTGTCCTGCTCGTATTCCAAACCTCCGTGTTTTTCTTAGTGCTATGGGCAGTAGAGTAATTATTGTTCTTAACATCATATTGGACTGGCAACTCAGATGTCGTATTCATTTCGGTCCAAGCACTATCGTGTTCCTTGTATATGGCTCCCCCACAAATTTCGGCACTGAGAACACCGCAAATTATGCGTGCTCGGTATGCGATCGATCCTGAGGTCTCTGATAACTCGGCATGCTATCGATCCCTAGCCCCCTGATCGGTCACAGTATGCACCATGAGATTTCGTAACTGAGTGTAGTCCTTGATTCACAGTGGTGGTAATAGGTTACCTTGTCCTTGTAGTACATTACATATTGAGTAGGCAGTTCTTAAAGACAAGTACACATTGGGTGGACAGATCTTGTATAGAAGTACACATTGCGTAAACCGGACTTATTGGGGTAGTGACGTTATGCATAGAAGTACACCTTAGGTACGCAGGATTTGTTGAGAAGTACACATTGAGTATAGAGATCTTGTATAAAATTACGTAATAAGTATGCAGAACTTTAAAAGAAGTACACATTGGGACAGCAGGTCTTGTAGAGAAGTACTCATTTGGGTACACAGGTCTTGTAGAGACGTACACATTAGATAGACAGGTCTTGTAGAGAAGTACACATTGAGTATAGAGGCCTGCTACTGAAGTACACATTGAGTAGGCAGAACTTGCCTAGAAGTACTAATTGGTTTCATATGTTCTGTGGAGATGTATTTTTTGCATAGGCAAGTCTTGTAGTAAGGTACACATTGGGTACACAGTTCCTGTAGAGAAGTACAATATAGCCTAATCCAAGCATACCTTGAATCATGTGCTTAAAATAAATAATAGTTTAATAACATTTTCACTTGATACTTGTGCTTTAAATAATGTATTACAGTCTAGTCAAATGTAAGCACCACAAAATACTTGTGCTTTACATACAGTATTATACAACCATAACATTGATAAATGTGCTTCAAGTCCAATATCACATTATAGCTTAAAACAATTATCACTTGATAAATATGCTCTGACTCTTTAGTCTTGTACAAGCATTACATGGCACATGTGCTTTAAATACGGTATAGTGTAATACAATTAGCGAGAAGAATATGAGAAAAATATAGGAAAACTTCACCAAATTTACATAATTGGTTTTTGAGGGTGTATCTTTAAATAACCATATTTTGTCGATCTTAAGCTTATTATCATCAGATATTGAAACAACAGTTAGCAGAGTTAGGATATTGTTGAGACATTGTATCATTTAATTTAATCGTCTCTTTAAATTGTTGCTTAGTTTAGGGCTTAGTGTTGAAAGTGCCAGCCTTCTAGCGTAATGTACTTCAAGATGACCTGAACCTGGTCTATAAGTGGGCGATTGAAAATAAAATGAAAATAATCACAAGAAAATGTAGTCTAATAAAAATAGGAAAAGTGCGAAGGCAAGATTTTCAATATAACATTGGCTCGGAAATACTTGTAGAAGAAGATTCTTGCAAATATTTGGGCGTTCACGTAAGAAACGATATGAAATGGAGTAGTCATATAGGATGTGTAGTATCTAAAGCTTACAAAACCCTGCACTTTGTAATAAGGGTATTAAAAGGAAGTAGTACCTCTGCTAAAGAATTAGGATATTTGTCACTTGTAAGACCTATTCTGGAATACGCCTCGGCGGTTTGGGATCCATATCAAGTAGGGCTCATAAGTGAGTTGGAAATGGTACAAAGAAAGGCCGCTAGATTTGTGCTCAGTGACTTTAATCCCAGGAGCAGTGTGAGCCGTATGTTAAAGAAACTTGGGTGGGAATCGCTTGAGGCTTGGAGGATGAAATCTAGACTCTGCGCTATGTACAACACGTATACAAATCAACCAGCATGGGGTGAGCTTAGCAAACGTATGGGAAAGCCTGCTTACATGGGTAGGAGCGATCATCCTTTCAAAGTTATGGGCCGACCACAGCGAACAAATTATGGTAAATATTATTTCGTAAACAGTGCCATTGACAATTGGAACTCTACCTGCCGCAGTCTTAGAGCCTTTTCCCAAACATATAGGTGTGTTTAAGAAAAGACTGGCTACTTGTGTAAATACTCCAGTTTAATTGTTAGTGAATTGTTATGTACAGTTATTTATTTGTTATGTATAACTAATTTGCCACCGGGAGACACACCCCCAATTGCAAATAAACGAATGAATGAATGAATATTGAGGTAGAGTGTTTTCGAGCATGTCCCGTAACCTACGACAGGACATATCGCTACGGGGAGTTATTCTAAGGAAGGTCCTGTAGACTACGGACAGGGGGAGCTTTGTTAAGGCAGATCACTCATCTTACTGCCCACCTTATATGGACGGGGAGTTATGTATAAGGCAGTTCCCCTAGTTAAACTGTTTATATATTCTGTAGTAGGGCTAACGGGTTACGAAATGGCGAAACCTTGCATTCAGAAATTAACAAAAAATAACCCGTCACCAATTCCCTCAAACAGTGAATTTCTTGGAGCTGACAGTCGTACACGAACTCTGGGATTAGTTTAAAACATAACAGATATTTACAAAGCTAGATTAACATAAAATCAATTCTTGTTCTTTCTCTTCCTATTCTCTCTTGTTCAATTTTTAGGTGGTAGGAAAGTACCACAAGACAGAAGGAACTATATAAAAGAATGCAAAAATGTCATGACACATGGTGGCCTCGGTATATCTAGTTCCCTAAATGTAAGTATTCATACGTTTCCGTATATGCAACCCTCCAAAATGTACCCCGGGGTTTTACGTTCCAATATGTCAATTGATACTAAATAAAAGTATGCATACAATACATCAAATCTGACAGCCAATGAGATATCCGCACTGAAGTTCAATAAGGAAACTACAGCCAATGAGATATCCGCAGTGAGGTTCAATAAGGAAACTACAGCCAATGAGATATCCGCACTGAAGTACAATAAGGAAACTACAGCCAATGAGATATCCGCAGTGAGGTTCAATAAGGAAACTACAGCCAATGAGATATCCGCAATGAAGTTCAATAAGGAAATTACAGAATTAGTCTCATATGTTGATACAATGGCGGCAAGGTGCTAAGTGTAATGTCCTTATAAATCACGTTATATGGTTGAAAGAAAGCCGTGTGCGTATACTCCTCCAAGTGTCGCAGATTGCGGGTAAGAACAACTAGCCGTGGAATTGTTAGGGAAGTTATATTAAGAGTGTATCAAGCCAAAATTACATGTTAATTAAACAAGCTCATGGAGCGTTAAAAGTGAGGTTAAGCCTAGCTTGGTACACATCACCCACTTATCCAATAAATTCTCTCCCAGCGCTTCCGTGCCGGGCGGATCACTCGGGAGCCGGAACGCTTCCCTTTCACTAATGTGGGAAGACATTTAGCAAATGAAAACTCACAGAAGCTGTTCGCGAACGCAATAAAGCATTTTACTGCTAACCTTACACATGCTGATTCACACTAGTAACAAGCCTACTCATGTCGTATATGTATCAAATCGTTTGCCCAAAGTACTTGTACACAGTAAGAGAAAGTCATATATTTGTTCTACATGCAATAAATCAGTCATTCGAGCAGATAATTTGCGGAAGCACATTCTAACGAGAAAGCATCTTGCTTGGTAAAACGTTTATTCCTCCTGGAGGCTCGAGGAAAGTATTTGTTCGAACACTCATTATACAAGTCTCATAAACATGGCGGACATACAAGACGAACGATTGAAAACTGTTCTCACAAAATTGAGAAGTATAGAGCAAGTAAACGGCACACTAAGTAAAGTTATGAAGGAGGAATTGCTTAAAGCGGTGAGTACCTTGGAAGATTGTATGAGTATGTTGATCTAGCAAACGTAGGAAAAGAGGTTAATGGCTTCCCTGAATCAGAGATGAAAAAGGCAAGAGACAGAAGCTCTGTGAAACATGTGGCGCCTTCTATCGACAGTGCGCATGAAACAGATTCAGAGATGGCAAAGAAAAGAGACAGAAGATCTCTGGCATCTACAACCAACAGTTCGTGTGACACAACTAGCGCGCTAACTAGAGACGTAACACCAGGAACTACAAGTACAACCCAGCAAGCCTCGACATCAAGCGGCGACTTCTATAACCACAACAGCCAGGAGCCAGACCACACGTCGCTGGAAGATAAAATAACCAATAATGTCACACAAAAACTAACATATTTGATTGACACCCTTACAGGAAACTTAAGGAAATTAATAAAAGAGGAAATAGAAAGCGCTCAGCGCTCAACACTGAAACCGAAACGTGACGAGAGAACAGCAGAAGTTAAGGTGAGCAGTTACAAGGAAATTGACGAACTGACGCCATCATCAAAAGAATTGGCACAGGTGAGAACTGAAGACCTGGAATATGCCAACTATCCGGGGCAATGGGTTCAAGTTGCCAGCAAATCAGATAGAAGGCAAACAAGGCAGCAATACGCAACGATAAGCTCAGGTCCAAGAGTTGAAATTTTGCAAGCAGCAAAGAAGAAAGCTTGGCTTTTTGTGGGGCGTGTAGGTCCGCACACCACCACCGGTGCCATAAAGAAGTACCTAGAGAACAGAGGAATTATAGAAAACGTTACGTGTGAAGAAATAACAACCAATTACGATACTAAAGCTTTCAAAGTGGGGATCCCATTCGAACTAATGGAAAGGGTATATGAGGAGGATTTCTGGCCGACAGGGATTTATGTCAGACGTTTTCGATTTCGGACCTTTCGTCCCACTCGAGAAATTGGTCACTCCTACGAATAACTCGAAAGAGAAAGTAGTTGATAGAAAGAATCAAAACTTAAAAGACGCACCAAGAAAATTAAGAATCATGATTTGGAACATAGAAGGGCTAAAAAGTGCTATGAGTATGAGCCCAGAACACTTTCTAATAGGTTACGATATAGCAATCCTATTGGAAACATTCGTCACTGATGACTGGCAACACCCACACTTCTATGGTATTCATCTTAAAGCTAGACAAGGAGAAAAAGGTAGACCTTCCGGGGGGATAACTATCTTACTAAAACCACACCTAACTCCAATATTATCATCAAGGCAACAGGACCATACCCTACTTTTGGAAATAGGCGGCCTGATAATAATAGCCGCTTATTTCCAACCGAACATAACAGCATTCGACATAATGGACGAGCTAGGCCAAATGATCATTCAAAGCAAGCAAGATAAACCAATAATTATCGCAAGTGACTTTAACTGCAGATTAGACATTCCTAACTACAAAACCAAGCTAGTTCTGGAGAAACTGGAAGAAGAAGGTTTCATCCTGCTAAACAACCCCACAATCCCCACATACATCTCACACAACGGAAAGAGCACAATAGATATTGCACTTACAAAAGGACCAATAACAGGAAACGTATTTCGATTATGGACAGCAAACCAAGCTGTGATAAGGAAACACTTACCACTTGAAATAAATATCCAAGGGGAATGGGGAAACCTACAGGAAAAGACAACTCATCCCCTTTTAAGGAAAACAGATGTCGAGAAAGTAAAAGCTATGCTATATTCAACAATACTTTTAGACTCATTAATAGATAACTCAAGGCTGGAGGACGCAACAAGAACAATAGAGGAAATCTTACAAAAGGCCGCCATCCGCGGGCCACAAGAAGAACAAAGATATGGTTTGATAGCGAGTGTTATAGGCTGAGGAGGGAGACCCTAGAAAAATTACAACAGTTAAGGCAGAACTTGAATAACCAAAGTCTACTACACATATACAACGACAAGAGGAATCTTTACAAGAGAACATTGAAAGAAAAGAAGCGCGCCTACTTAGAAGCAGAGGGCAGGAAGCTAGCAGAGGAAGCCAAGAAAAAAACCTTTATAGCCCTACGTCCAAAGAAACAATCACAGACACACTACATAGACATGGAAAATTGGGAATCACACTTCAGCAAGATTCTCAATATCGAGGGTCTAGTGCACACCAGAAAAGATCCATATATCATCTCTCCACAAATACCAACAGACTGGGTACCCCTGACCATTGAGGAAACTAGAATCGCCATAGAGAGCACCAAAAATAAGAAAGCCGCAGGACCGGACGGGATCTATAATGAATATGTAAAAGACACTGCACACCTGCTAGTCCCAATATGGACAAAATTATATAACAAATGTATAGAAACAGCTTCCATACCTGACCAGTGGAGAAAGTCAATTGTAAAGGTTTTATATAAAGGGAAAGGAGATCCAAGAGATCCCAATAAGTACAGAGGCATAGCACTGGAAAACTGCCCCTTCAAAATCTTCACCAAAATTATAACAGGAATATTAAATGAGGAAATAAACGAGCTTCTGCCAGAGAACCAGTTTGGGTTTAGAAAGGGACGATCTACCCTAAACGCTATTGAACTTCTGCTTAACCAAATATGGGATGCCTTAGAGGACAACGGAAAATATTACACCATTTTTATAGATTTCACAAAGGCTTTCGACCTGATAAATAGAAAGCTAGTGACAGAAAAGTTAAAGGAGATGCTAGGCATGAACAACATATGGGCCAATCTCATCACATCAATACTGCAATGGAACGAAGTACGAATTTCGGACAACCTCACTCAATCAGAACCGATAGCCCAATCAAACGGGGTCCTACAGGGAGACCCACTGAGCCCCTTGCTGTTTATAATATCAACCACAGATATCCTAAAAATAGCCCAAAAGGAGGGAGTATTCTCTTGCGCATATGCTGATGACATTGTAATGGGATCCAGAGATTTAACAAAACTCCAGGAAATTGTAAATGACGTGCAAAAGTGGTGCTCCGAACACAAGCTGGACATCAACATCTCAAAAACAGACACCATGATATTCCGAAAAGGAGGAAGAATACCCGCCTCAGCAGAGATTTTCATTCGGGATATAAAATTAAAGATAGTTCCAGACTTTAAATATTTAGGCATCACACTGCAATCGAGTGCATATTGTTTCACAAAACATGTCACAGATAAGGTAACCCAAGCAATGATGGCAATGCACGAAATAAAAGACATCAGATCACTCAGTCTGGAGACAGCAATGTTGCTATTCAGAGTAAACATTCTTCCAATAATGACCTATGGCATTGAAATCATCTGGACACATTTAACTACGAGGAACCTATCCACCTTGGAAAGGGTGAAAGCGAACTACATAAAGAAGGTGATAGGAGTATCATAAACGACACGATCTAGACTTGTATATCTACTGGCGAAAGAAACTTTCCTCGTAGATAACCTCAGGACAAGCATACCTCTACCGAGCACCAGTGCATCAGAGAAACATCTGGCAACGTTGACGGTGAAGAGAGAAGAAGTACAACCAGACTTCTATGGCACAGGGGCCATGATAAACCGCTCGTGGACAAAAGCTAATTTCGAACTAAGACATGTCATTACAAGGATGGCAGTTCACGGTTTTCACCACCTACTCTGCAAATCAAAACACTTCCATGACACAAGTATAGACTGTGAGTGCACATTATGTGGAAAAATGTGTGAACGGTACCACATAGAATTCTGTACAAAAAGAACAATGTCTATAAGTGAATATGCATATATGTAACCCATCAATGTATCCTATATTTTATGTTATGGCTATTTGGCTGCATTAAATATATTATATATATATATAATGCGTTTGGCCCTCTAAGGAGCACGTAGAACCATTAGTTAACATTGGTCTTCTTGTTCTTCTTATCTTCCCAAAACTTCTTCATCCTTTCGCTATGTGCCTGTCTTCTTTCTTGTGTCCATGCAGCTTTAAGTTTCAAATTCTATCCCGTAGGGATCTTGGGTGGAAACTTATACGAATTTACTTTTTGTCTATATGCAGTCCGCGTCGTTGTCAGTGGGTCAATATTGATTTCACTGAGGTCCTTTTGGGTGTCTGCTAGCCAGCGTACTTTGGTTTGTCGGTTTCCATTGACTATGAGGAAGATTTTCTTGGTCAGTCGGGAGTTGTCCATTCGAGCTATATGTCCGTAGAATTTCATGCGTCTTTTACGTGCGAGTGAGGCGAATCGTTCAGTCCGTGAATACAGTTCGTCTGAGCTTTTCCTCATCCAGATACCGTCCTGAAGCTTTGGTCCAAAGATTTTTCTCAGTATTTGTCGTTCTATCTTCTCAATGTATTTGATGTTGATGGTTAACGATGACGTCTCAATCGCATAGAGTGCCTCTGGGAGGATGACTGTGTAGTAGTGATGGAGTTTGGTTTTAGTGGAAAGTGATTTCTTGTTGTAAATATTCCAAGTGATTGTGTAAGCTTTGCGTAATTTTTCTGCACGAGTTTTGTTAGCCATTCTTTCGTTACCAGTGTTCCCGATAATTTCACCTAGGTACTTGAAGTGCTTAACTTGTGTGATGTCGCCATATTTGGTTGTAATTGATGCCAGGTTTGTGCTCTTGGAATCCATGTACTGTGTTTTCTCGTAAGAGATATGGAGGCCGGTTCTGATTGATATCTCATGAAGCTTCTCGATGGCATGTCTGGCTTCTTCTGGAGTCCGGGTAATTATTGCTAGGTCGTCAGCAAAGGCGAAGCATTTTATGTTGATTCGTTGTTCTTTTGTTCCCATACTTATTCCAGGTATTTCTTTCTCCCATGTTCTGATGATCTTATCTAGTACCAGGTTGAATAGGAGTGGGGACAACCCATCACCCTGTCTTACGCCTGTTCTAATGTGAAAAGGTTCGGACACTTCACCCATAAATTTAACTTTAGAAGTTGTATCTGTCAAGGTCTGTTGGATTAATGTAGTTGTTTTGTTGTCCACACCATATTCACGAAGTATATTAAACAGAGTTGCGCGGTCGATTGAAGCATATGCTTTCTTAAAATCTACGAAGGTGACAACTGTGCGATTCGACTGGCGATGTTGGAGTGCCATCTTGAGGTTCCAGATCTGTTCTGCACACGATCGACGCGGTCGAAATCCCGCCTGATATTCACCGATCATGTGCTCTGTCTGTTGCTCCAATCTGGTGAGGAGGGCACGTGAGAGTACCTTGTAGGCGATTGGCAGGAGTGAAATGCCTCGGTAATTATTCGGATCTGTCTTGTCGCCCTTTTTGTGTAGTGGGTGAATCAAAGCAGTTTTCCAATCAACCGGTATGGTGTCACTCTCCCATATATTAGCAATGATGTTTTGTAGTCTTTCAATCAAGAGTTCACCTCCAATCTTGAGCACTTCGGCGATTACACCGCCTTCTCCTGGTGCCTTGTTGTTTTTGAGATGTAATATGATGTTTTGTATCTCATCATATGTTGGTGGTACTGAGTCCTGGTTTGGGGCAGTAAAGTGGAGTTGGAGATTCTCTGCAGGTGGTTCACAATTGTGAAGCTCCTCGAAGAACTGTTTCAGGATATCACAATTGGCCTTTGTGTTTGTCTCAAGTGTGCCATCAGGGCGGCGAAAACAAAGACTGGGCGGCTTGTAGTTCGTCAGTTCTTCCCTAAATGTCCTGTGGAAATTTCGTGTGTTGTTCCTCTTAAAGTCATTATCGATTTCTTCCAATCGTTTGAGGTGGTACATGCGTTTAACTCGTCTGATTGTTTTGGATGTTTGCTTCTGCGTTTCTAAAAAGTTCTGCCAATGTTCTGGTGTTCGGTTGCTATTCCATGTCTTCCAGACTCGGATTCGGGACTCTAGGGCTTTATCACAGTCTATGCTCCACCATCTGTGTTTTCGTTTCCTTGGTGGTTTGCCGAGTTTTCTTGTTGATTCTTGGATGGCCTTGAGAAGTTCATCCCATGTTTCCGTGTTAGTCTGTAATGATTGTGTAAACTCCTGTGCGTGTTTTTTAGGTATTCCGGATCTATGCGTGGGAGTTTGGAATTTGGACGCTTTTTACGATTGGGTATGAAGCAGACTTTGATCTGCGAGAGATGATGGTCGGACTCTACGTAACCTTTGCGTACCCTCACGTTCATGATTTCTGGAGAGAATTGTCTGGTTATTGCTACATGATCTATTTGATACTCCCCGATGTGGTTTATGGGAGATTTCCATGTAGTCATTTTTCGTGGTGGTTTCTTGAAATGTGTGGACATTAGTTGTAGGTTGGCCATTTCACATATGTTGATTAAGCGAAGCCCATTCGCATTCGTCTTTTTGTGTGCCGAGAAATTCCCAATGATATGTCTGTGTTCCCGTTCTCTGCCAATTTGCGCATTGAAATCTCCGAGGAGGATCTTAATGTGGTGTTGAGGAATCTTAGTAAGTGTCCGTTCAAGTTGAGACCAGAACTTCTCAACTTTGTTTTTGTCAGGATCATTGTTAACTGGAGCATGTGAGTTTATCAATGTATAGGCCTTATTGGCGCATTTAACTGTGAGTAGAGAGAGACGATTCGAAGGTGATGTGAAGTCTATCACTGAGTTCTGGATACAGTTGTGCACAAGGAATGCTGTTCCGAACACATGTAAATTACTATTTCTTAGCTTAGTTGCTGTTTTTCCCTTATAGGTACGGTATCCACCGGAGTCGAAGTGATCACAATCACGGAATCGTGTTTCTTGTATTGCAAGTATGAGAATTCCGAATCTGTCGCTGGTGTCCGTCAGTGTCTTCAGTTTCCCAGTTTTGGTCAGCGTCTGTACGTTTAGTGTACCAATGAATTGCGTTCGCTTAGGTTTGAGGAGTTTTGGGAAGCTCCGATCCTTCCCGGCATGACGTCCTGGTCCCCCAGAAGCCGAATGACCAGGTTCGCCTTCGCTCTTCTTAGCTCTGGCCTGAGGTAGTTGCTTTTTTGCTTGTGCTTCCATCATGCTAAGTTCGTGGTTGATTTTAGCTGGTGGGCGTGAGCCCAGGGCGAGTGAATCGCTGATAATCCATAAAATTCACTCTCATCGTAAGGATTGTTAGTTCATACGGCAGCTGATGTTATGCTGTGGTTTACTGGTGCCTCTTGGTGTTCTGTGCTGAATATTATTTTACGACTTCGAGCCAACCCTCATCCTTTACCCGGACTTGGGACCGGCAACAGCAACGACTGAGCTACTCAATCCACCCAGTAGTTGCTGCAGGTGGAGTTATTAAATATATTATTATAATAAGGAAATTACAGCCAATGAGGTATCCGCACAGAAGGGGGGTAAGGGGGTTTCTAACCCACAAGGTGCTCAAAAAGTTAGTACACACTTTTTGCTTATCATATCTCGTGAACCCATGGTCGGATTTTAAAAAACGAGGTGTCGTTGGACTCGGGCTGACGGGGGCTTTGCTATAAACTACTCGTTATATTTTTGAAAAACAATTTGAAAATTATTGTTTTCGAAAGTTAGTGATAGTTTGAAAACCAAACACGTTAGAACGTTGTGCTATGGTTCAAACGAAAGGTCTCTATGTCCTTTATTTTCTGTAAAAAAAAAAATTTATTGTTTATGTTTTTTTGAAAACACTCGAATTTTGAAAATCCTATATTTTGGAAACTAGGAATTCTACAAAAAAAATTGATTGACATAAATGGAAGGTCCCTATGTCCTCTACCCCCAAATAAATTTCAAGTCTAGGATAAAAACCTGACAGTAGTGCTAGAATGGGCAAGCTGTCTCGCTTAGCAAGTTTTGAGCCCCTGCGACCTTGGAATGGAAGGAGTGATGCTAGGAGGGCGTGCTTGGATTCGTTTTCTTTTCCGTCTCGTTGCGCTCTTTACGGGAATGTAGGTGTCGAAGAGGTAAAAATCTGGAAACATGTTTTTTTGGGGGGTAAAACCGTGATTTTAGACTTTTTGCTATATCTCGCGAACCAATCATACCAGAGGCGTATACGAGGGGTCCAAGGACTCAGGGTGACGTCCTCATTGCTATGGACTACTCGTTATAATTAAAGAAAAAAATTGGAAACTCGATTTTGGGGTAAACAAGTGGATTTTGTGATTTTTGCCGATATCTCACGAACCAATAAGCCTAGAGAGATGTAATTTTTTTCGTCGCGTTGTCCTCTTGCCGAGGATGTTCGTGTTGAGCAGGAATGAAAAACCATGTTGAGGTAAAACCGTGATTTTAGACTTTTTGCTCTATCTCGCAAACCAATAATGCTGGAGACGTGTACGAGGTGTCATAGGACTCGGGATAACGCCCCCTTTCGAATCTGGTAGATATTTTTTCCAAAAAAAATTCACAAAGGGCCTAACGCCATACATGTTGAAAATGCTTTTTTTTCTTTACCTGTTTATAATGTTCATGAAGCGTGGTTGTTGAGAGAGACGATACTGCTGGGTGTGTGTTTCAACGAACCTGTCGCTAATCACAATGACCATGCTTAATAGAACAATCGATATTTCAGCGGGTTGGTTTATGACAGAGCGAGGGTTCGTTTTTCTGTTATTTTACCCCTGAAGAGAGCCTTTAACCTGTAAACGATGATGAGAACTTGGTTCTATGTTGGTCGAAACGAGTACAGAAAACAAACTTGCAGAGGAGCAGACGAGCAGGAGGTGAATGTCATTTGAACTTATTGGAATGCGCTGAGGGACTTGACAACAGGTGCAATGGAAAATGACAAAGACGCAGAGGACACTTCAAAGTGAAATAATCTGACAACCGTGGAGGCAGGGGATTGCGAAATGCATGCACACACATTTGAAACCACATGAGGGCTAAACAAGTTACATCCTGTTTGCTTCACACGTGACAAATTGCAAGTTCATGTGAAATTTGATCTGCCACAGGTGTTCACCTTGGACGTAATCTCTCCACGTGCACGATAACAGAATGTTCAAAGCGTGGGAGAAAATGATTATACATGCAACATAACATATATGAAGACACGTCGTTATCATTTCCACTCTCACTTAGGTGACTACCTTTGAACACACTGCGTTGCGTGAAACACATTGTCTTGTTTAACAGTTTTGGTGTTGGTGGAAAATACTTAACCTTGTTGTGGGGTAGGCATTTATTTATATATTTATTCATTTATATATTTATTGATTTATATGTATTTACAAGCAATTATTTATTGATTAGGTAATTAATGATTTTATTTATTTATTTGTTTGCAGATAACCGGTATACCTTACATGTCTGAGAGAAAAGAAACCATTGCACTTTTGAGCCCACTAGAAGGAAACAGCAGCAAGCCACTGCAAGTGAAGGTGAGATTATTTTTTTAAACTAACTTGTTTCATTTTTGTTTTGTTTTATATTTTATTTTATGAAATGCATGTATTAACCCAAATTTAGGTATTTATAGCGGTTTATTTTATTTATTTTTAGAAACTTGGAAAGATAAGCCTTACCGCTGTAGCAGTTGCTGAAAACCCGAGACGCAGTAGAGCGAAACCATTGTTTCCAGGCAGTGAACTATTTAAAACTCAGGTAAGCCTAACTTAAAATGCTATTGCATTTTACCTCTACTGAAAAAAAACTCTTACACAAAAAAAACATTACCTGTACATGACTGGGACAATGATTGCTTTCTTGATTAATTGCTATGTTGTTGTTGACTGGGAAAATTACAAGGCCATGTTGGATTTTCTAAAAACAAAAATTTAAATTTAATTTATGGGTGGTTCCCTAAGGACTCAACGAATATCCACAGGTTTGAACATGATAATGTGTACAGAATGACATGACATTCATTTTTGTTTATATATTGGTTAAAAGGGGGATGTAAATGACTGTAGCTTTATAAAAAGAAAGTAACTACATGGGTTACTATTAGTGCCAACATGCAGTTCATATTTTAATGATGTTTTGATATATTAATGCCAATTAACGTTAACGTTTTATTTACAAGTATTGATTGTTTGATTGATTGATGATGGGTTATTTTGTTTGCCTTTAGGTGTCGTCGTGTGGCATTAACGTAATGAACAGACAGTGAACAAGCAGGCATTATGCTTTAAAGTACTCTGTGCTCTTGTGCAACGTTAATAACTTACAATAAGAAAAAGTTTTATTATAACACAAGGCGTTAGTACCAAATACAAAAAGTGAGCAAGTTGGTTTACCACGTGGGTTAAATTTAAAATCAGAACATGGTCGTTGGTTAACATTTGTAACCTGGCCTGTAGGTTTTTTGTCAACACATAAACTTGCAAAAGCCGTTTTTTTTTACTTGAACCGAGTAGATGTGGTGCGCTGTGTGTTTTGTAGTATTGAACTTTCACACTGGGAAGAAGGGGATGATCCCTTGAGAGACCATTTGCGATGGTCTCCTTGTTGTCCTTACATGCTTGGAAATCAAGTGGGTAACCCACCTGTGTATCCATTTTACCGAACCACAAGGCCATTGGCCGCTACTTGCGTTGCTGAATCACAAATAAATAATAATAATGATGTATTACCAGCCGACAACGGTAGTGTCGATATATGTGGTCCATATACCATAGACAGTGTTGAATTGCCGTGTGCTTTTGAAAAATTGGGAGTTTGCAAGGCTAAAGCACTAGTACAGCTCTGTTAAAAAACGTTTAGAATCTTATAAAAATGTTTGACCATTAATATTAAAACACCTTACGAAACAGCTAAGTGAAGCTGGATTTTTTATGCTGGTGAAGGGGATAAAACAATATGTTTTTATTGTGGATTTGCTTTAAAGGATTGGCAAATGACTGATGACCCTTTTGTGCAACACGCTCGTTGGTTACCTAACTGTAAATATATGGTGTTGCTTAAAGGTCAGGAATTAGTGAACACTATTCGTAAAGAAAACATGATTGCAGCACAAGACTTAAAAGTGCCTTTAGAGTTACAACACGCGGAGCAAATACATGAGGCTGAAAGAAAAGACTTGTTTCACGAACAGATACAAAAGTGTGACCAACAATTATGTAAAATTTGTTATCAAGATGAACTAGGTGTTGTATTTTTGCCTTGTGGACACATGATAGCCTGTGTCAAGTGTGCATTAGAACTCAACACTTGTGCTATATGCAGAAACGTAGTATCTGCTACAGTTAGGGCTTTTCTTGCATAAATAGTATAATATATTAGCAATGCATAGTGCAAAATACCGAATTGCACAATATTATTATATAGCTGTTTTAGAGTGTAATAGATATGATTTCCTTTTGTTTATAGACTACTACAATGAATGTTTTGAATGCTGTTGGACAAGCATGTGGCTTAGAGACAAAGAAGCTCAGCGAATTGCCAACACATATTCATTTCCGGATTATCCAGATTCGGAAATTGAAAACAGCATATGGTGATCGTGTACTTTGTGTATGTGAAAATTTGGAGACATTTCTGCCTATACGGATTAATGATGTCGGAGAGTGTTTTTGATGAAGTCAATAACGCTGTGCAACCTGTAGACTTAATTTATGAAGGTTTTAGAAACAATAGGTGCATATTTCGTTTTAATTAAATTAAAAAAAACAAATGTGAAATAATAAAGGAAAATATAAGTGGTGACAATGGACTGAAAGAAAAATATGTGTATAGAATAATAATGTTTTAGTTTTTAGTATTGTCTTAAAAAATATTATCATGAAATCAAAAAAATATATAACGTATGTAAATAAATGCAAAATGATGTTACAATGCTGTTTTATTTTATAAAAGTTGGAATATTTAACATTGCAGAGTATACATGATTATGACAATGGTTGCACACTGAATACAACTCTTTCTCTCTTTACAATAGTCTGTTATACCTCTTAAACACAAGACTTGTTGTAGATCTTTTTATAGCAATGTCCATTCACGGTTGTTTTCAAAATTGGGTAAGCCGCAATGGTTTTATAGGCATAAGAAACCTTATTGTTATTACTATTTAGTCATTTTGATCCTCTTGCAATACTACGGTACCTTTTTGCATATAAAGAGCAGATTACCTAGTTGTTCCACTCCTTAAAACGACTACAACAACAACACTACCTCTTGCATAGTTTGTGATGTTGATTGCTCTTGCGACGTGGAAGATGGATTAAACATTACCTTTTTTTTTTTTTTCGTGTGGTCTCCTGAGAGGCCGAGTGCAGGTCTTTCTATTCGACGCCCGTGGGCGACCTGCGCGTCGGGATGAGAGATGGAATGGATGAGGATGAATGAAACAGGGCAAGGATGTGGAAGGAATCAGCCGTGGCCTATCAGAAGGTACCGTCCCAGCATTTGCCTGGTGTTGAAAATGGGAAACCACGGAAAACCTTTTCAAGGACGGCCGACGGTGGGGCTCGAACCCACGCGTCTACCGAGTCAGCAGAGAGCTTGGCCCCATGACCTAATGCTGCGCTTTAGCCAGCTGAGCCAATGCTGTCGGTAACATTACCTTTAGAACAGGGGTTAAACGTTGTTCAATAAACAATCCACTATTTTGAGTAGCAATATGGTTTTCTTGATTTCTTGTCGACGGCAACTGTGTTTCATGCAGTACACTACATTGATGATCACTGACACTTAAAACCTCACTATTATTACTTATAGGTTACTACGACAATGTTTGGAACGTTGTTTTGAACAACGCCAAATAACAGTTCCATTTTTATTGGTTCGTTTCACAATATATGAATATCCTTTAGAGTATGCATAAGGCTTACCATACCTAGTCACTGATACTTCCATGTCAACTGTCAAGCATAGACTAAGCTCTAGTCAAGTCAACTTGGTAATATGAATAACAGTTTAATGTGAGAGCAAATATGGATCCAAAGAGTTCGGGTAAAAGTGGAAGCAAATATAAGAACCAAGAGTGGGGGGTAATAGTGGTCGCAAAGTGGTAGACCCATTACACAATAATTTCAGCACGACGAAGCTCTTGTTCAATATCTTTGATTTCCCAATCGTGACCGGTAAGCCCAGCTTGTTGTAAAGCATGCAACAACTGTAGCCGCTGTACGAGCTTATTGGGATTGTGCCAGTATACAAATTTAACAAATGAATTTTAGGTGTAAACAAAGCATTACCATTATCATCATTATCATGATCATCATGACCATCATCACTATTACTATATAGTCCTTTTTGATCCTCTTGCAATACCACTTTATTTATAGTCTGCGTTGATTTTGATAGTGTTGAAGGTTTCTTGGACGTTGACAACTGTCTTAACATGACTTTTTGAGGACATGCTGAGTCCTTTTGAACAAACACTGCACTATCTTTAGCCGCAATATCGTTTTCTTGAACTTGCTTTTTAACATTTTGATAATTGTTTGTAAACAGCAAGCGTGGTTCGTTTAGAGCACTACATTGATGAACACTCAAACTTAAAACCTTTCCATTTTTACTTTTCACATTGCCTCAACATTTTGTTGACGTCTCATTTGAGCATCGCCAGAATATCATTCCATTCACATTCTGGCGATTATAGTTATAGGAGTAGCCTTGATAGAGTGCACGTAGCCTACCTTTGTTGGTTGTAATAAGTTCCTTAGTAGTAACTGACCTGTCAGTACGATGTTCACACTACAAAGTTTACAACTGTTTTGCTGATGGAGTGACCTACCATAAGCTTATATATTGGCTTATGTGTTGGCTTTTTGTGTTGGCTTTTTGTGTTGGCTTGTGTGTTGGCTTTTGTCTTGGCTTTTTGTGTTGGCTATTTGTGTTGGCTTTTGTATTGGCTTTTGTATTGGCTTATTTGACAAGTTATTTTTGTCAATGTATTTAGTGGATTTTTCTTGGTGTTGGATAGTATTTCAAAGAGAGGGAATATTTAAAGACTTAACCCAACCTAACCTAACCTAACTTCACCTAACCTAACCTAACTTTACCTAACCTAACTTCACCTAACCTAACTTCATCTAACCTAACCTAACCTAACCTTTCAACTCTCAGATGATAATTAAAATCTGGGCATAGTCTAGTTGGAACCCAAGACCTCAAGGGTAAAAACCAATTATTTTGGTAGCATACTTTCATGGCTAACCTAACTTTACCTAACCTAACCTCAGCTCACTTTGGATATCACTAGTAAGTGTTCATATCCTCCGCTAGGTGGCATGCTAGTTGTTCAGGTATTGCTCATATTTACCGCTAGTTAGCGGAAACATACTTTGCTTGTTGCATGTGACTCTTGTGAAGTTTGACCGCATGCTTGACGTGCTTTTATAAGTTCTGTATATAAACTCAATATACAATAAACCACTAAATGTTCAGAACTAACATGTAAAGCCAGGTTTAGGGTATATAGGAGAACCTTATCAAGAAAGGCTGTCTAACCCACCAGTCTACAGCCTTGTCATAGGCAGTAAGCACCTGTTGGCAGTAAATCCTATACCACGTTGTTCATTACATGGCACTTAAACAGCCTCTAGATCATGGACTAAAATTGGTTTAAAAAATCAAAGTATGCCTTTAGACAAGGTCTTTGTTTAAACTTAAACACAAACACCAACACATGAAATCATCGTGTGTTAAAGTTTAGTCCATGATCTAGAGCCTGTTTAAGTGCCATGTAATGAACAACGTGGTATAGGATTTACTGCCAACAGGTGCTTACTGAGTATGACTGGTGGATTAGACAGCCTTTCTTGCTAAGGGTCTCTTATATACCCTAAACCTGGCTATACATGTTAGTTCTGAACATTTAGTGGTTTATTGTATATTGAGTTTATATACAGAACATATACATGCACGTCTTGCATGCGGTCAAACTTCACAAGAGTCACATGCAACATGCAAAGTATGTTTCCGCTACCTAGCGGTAAATATGAGCACTGCCTGAACAACTAGCATTCCACCTAGCGGAGGATATGAACACTTACTAGTGATATCCAAAGTGAGCTGAGGTTAGGTTAGGTAAAGTTAGGTTAGCAATGAAAATAAGCTACCAAAATAATTACTTTTTACCCTTGAGGTCTTGGGTTCCAACTCGACTATGCCTAGAATTTAATTATCATCTGAGAGTTGAAAGGTTAGGTTAGGTTAGGTGAAATTAGGTTAGGTAAAGATAGGTTAGGTTAGGTGAAGTTTGGTTAGGTTAGGTTAGGTTGGGTTAAGTCTTTAAATTTTCCCTCTCTTTGAAATACTCTCCAACACCAAGAAAAAAATCCACTTAATACATTGACAAAAATAACTTGTCAAATAAGCCAATACAAAAGCCAACACAAAACCCAACACAAAAAAGCCAACGCAAAAAGCCAACACAAAAAGCCAACACAAAAAATCAACACAAAAAAGGCAATATATAAGCTTATGGTAGATCACTCCATCAGCAAAACAGTTGTAACCTTTGTAGTGTGAACATCTTACTGGCAGGTCAGTTACTACTATGGAACTTATTACAACCAACAAAGGTAGGCAACGTGCACTCTATCAAGGCTACTCTTATAATTATAATCGTCAGAATGCGAATGGAATAATATTCTGGCAATGCTCAAAAGAGAGGTCAACAAAATGTCGAGGCAATCTGAAAAGTAAACAAGATGTTCAGTAAAGAACATATAGCCTACTTTCTCCTAAATGTATGAGTATAGTTATAACTCGTTGTTATTATCAACGAGTATAATAGAACTATTCTTTGTTGAAGACCTTAGAAACGATTTACCTCTACCAAACGCCACAACCTAGATAAAAACTGCTACCATCATTGAAGAAAGAAAGATAAGAAGTATATCAAGAATGTTATGGATCTGGAGACATAATCGACCGGACTGGCGGCGTGGCTCAGCGTTAACGTTCTCGCTTGCTGGGCCCTAGGTTGCAGCTTCGTATCCTGGCGCAGTCAGCTGGCATTTGAGGGTGCACAAATGCGAGGGAGCCGCGTCAGTACATTTACTGGCACGTTAAAGATCCCCTTCGGGCCAAAATTCCGGCACCCCGGTGTCTCTAAAATCAGCAGTAGTTAAAAGGGATGTAAAACCAATAACATTATTATTATTATTACGACCTGCCGTGGGCAACATCCAACTTTGAGTTGAGGCATGTCTTTACACGTCTGGTTGTGCATGGCTTTCACAACCCTAATTTAATTAACAAATCTTTCCATGACCCTACAGAGACGTGTGTATACAAACTATGTGGATATTTTCGATAATATAATCCTAACAGAGCGAGTGCATTCTAGCGGCCAGAAGAAGAAACTTTTCAATAAAATCTGGAAGTTACCTTTTTGGCAGCTAGATGTCTCGAGTAAATCTGCTGGCGAATTATGTTTTAATTAAATATATATTTTACACCATAATGTGCACAATATAACGCTTAATAACATTTTCAAGTAACGCAAAATAGGCTGTTACAAACCCTTTAAAATAAAAAGTTAAAATGTATCGTAGTATCATCATGTCATTCTTCAAATTCGATGCGCATAGAATGATAATGGTATAGTAATCAATGGATCCCCACGTAGACTAGTCGTGACATCTATTGGTGAAATATCGAACAATATAATCCTAACAGAGCGAGTGCATTCTAGCGGCCAGAAGAAGAAACTTTTCAATAAAATCTGGAAGTTACCTTTTTGGCAGCTAGATGTCCCGAGTAAATCTGCTGGCGAATTATGTTTTAATTAAATATATATTTTACACCATAATGTGCACAATATAACGCTTAATTTTAAAACATCTGAGTCATTACAAAACAATAAACATATAACATTTCAAGCAAAAAACCTAGCTCTGATCGGGTGTGAACCATAGGCATTTGAGCGATAGTCTAACGCTCTACCACTGAGCTAATTGTGTCAACGAATATCGTTCTATTTAAAATGACTTACATAGAACTTGTTAGCAAATAATGATTTATACTAAACGATTTCATCACTGGAGTATATTATTTATATATAAAGCATTTCATACAAAGTTTATTTATTTTTTATCAGTACGCTATATTGCATGCAATACTCAAATTAGTGAAATATAAGTCCGGCACAAGATATCCGCTGCCATCTTGTCTTATTACTGAATCAGTTCAGCTTTTTAAAATCACGTCTGCACTATAGTATTACAAAATAAACTTTTAATTTCGAACGTGCCTCTTCCTTTAGAACAGTTAAAACGATTCTCGGCTCGATAATCGGAACTGGTGGGTCCCATGATATGGATTATAAAGTTTGCATAATTCGCACGGCCGCCATCCTGAAATGGTATGGCGGACGACCTTGTAATTTGGTCACAAGACGCATCGTATAGGAAGGTATGTTGTTACCAAATTTGGTAGAGATCGGATGATTTGGTTAGTCGTTATTTGATTTTACGTTTTGAACGTTTGAGTGGCCGCCATTCAGTTTTAGTAAAGATGGCGGCGAGAAAAAAAAATGACACTGAGGTGTCCTTTGCTAGTGCTACCTTTGTACCAAATTTCGTTCAATTTGCATTCACCGTGTTCGAATTGATAGGGGGGACAGACATTCAGAGTACACACACTCACACACACACAGACACACACACACAGACTCACACACACACATACACACACACAGACAGACACACTTTTTTCGCCCTGTGTTGATCTCATAAGTCTACTTTCATTTTTTGCAAAAATCGAAAGTAGGCTAAAATGGAAAGATTTAAGTGTGAGTGTTCATCAATGTAGTGCTCCAAACGAACCACGGTTTCTGTTTACAAACAATTATCTAAATGCTAAAAAGCAAGTTCAAGAAAACGATATTGCGGCTAAAGATAGTGCAGTGTTTGTTCAAAAGGACTTAGCATGTCCTCAAAAAGTCATGTTAAGGCAGTTGTCAACGTCCAAGCAACCTTCAACACTATCAAAATCAACGCAGACTATAAATAAAGTGGTATTGCAAGAGGATCAAAAAGGACTATATAGTAATTGTGATGATGGTCATGATGATAATGATGATCATGTTAATGATAATGATGATAATGGTAATGCTTTGTTTACACCTAAAAATTCATTTGTTAAATTTGTATACTAGCACAATCCCAATAAGCTCGTCCTGCGGCTACAGTTGTTGCATGCTTTACAACAACCTGGGCATACCGGTCGCGATTTGGAAATCAAAGAAATTGAACAAGAGCTTCGTCGTGCTGAAATTATTGTGTAATGGGTCTACCACATTCCGACCACTTTCACCCCCACTCTTTGTTCTTATATTTGATTGTTTGCTCCCTATTTTACCCGAATTTTTTGGATCCATATTTGCTCTCACATTAAACTGTTATTCTTATTACCAAGTTGACTTGACTAGAGCTTAGTCTATGCTTGACAGTTGACATGGAAGTATCAGTGACTAGGTATGGTAACCCCTTATGCATACTATAAAGAATATTCACATGTTGTGAAACGAACCAATAAAAATGGAACTGTTATTTCGCGTTGTTCAAAAACCCGTTCCAAACTTTGTCGTGGTGACCTAAAAAGTAAAAATAGTGAGGTTGTAAGTGTCAGTGATCATCAGTATAGTGTACTGCATGAAACACAGTTGCCGTCGACAAGAAATCAAGAAAACCATATTGCTACTCAAAATAGTGGATTGTTTATTGAACAACGTTTAACCCCTGTTCTAAAAGTAATGTTTAATCCATCTTCCACGTCGCAAGAGCCATCAATATCACAAACTGTGCAAGAGGTAGTGTTGTTGATGTCGTTTTAAGGAGTGGAACAACTAGGTCATCTGCTCTTGATATGCAAAAAAGTAGTATTGCAAGATGTTCAAAATGACTAAATAGTAATAACAATAAGGTTTTATGCCTATAAAACCATTGCGGTTTCCCCATCTTAGAAAACAACCGTGAATGGACATTGCTATAAAAAGATCTACAACAAGCCTTGTGTTTAAAAACTATAACAGACTATTGTAAAGAGAGAAAGAGTTGTATTCAGTGTGCAACCATTGTCATAATCATGTATACTCTGCAATGTTAAATATTCTAACTTTGTATAAAATAAAACAGCATTGTAACATCATTTTGCATTTATGTACAAACGTTATATACATTTTTTTGGTTTCATGATAATATTTTTAAGACAATACAAAAAACATTATTATTCTATGCACATATTTTTCTTTCAGTCCATTGTCATCACTTATATTTTCCATTATTATTTCACTTTATTTTTGTTAATTAAAACGAACCATGCACCTATTGTTTCTAAAACCTTCATAAATTAAGTCTACAGGTTGCACAGCATTATTGATTTCATCAAAACACTCTCCGACATCATTAATCCGTATAGGCAGAAATGTCTCAAAATTTTCACATACACAAAGTACACGATCACCATATGCTGTTTTCAATTTCCGAATCTTGATAATCCGGAAATGAATATGTGTTGGCAATTCGCTGAGCTTCTTTGTCTCTAAGCCACATGCTTGTCCAACAGCATTCAAAACATTCATTGTAGTAGTCTATAAACAAAAGGAAATCATATCTATTACACTCTAAAACAGCTATATAATAATATTGTGCAATTCTGTATTTTGCACTATGCATTGCTAATATATTATACTATTTATGCAAGAAATGCCCTAACTGTAGCAGATACTTCGTTTCTGAATATAGCACAAGTGTTAAGTTCTAATGCATACTTGACACAGGCTATCATGTGTCCACAAGGCAAAAATACAACACCTAGTTCATCTTGATAACAAATTTTACATTATTGTTGGTCACACTTTTGTATCTGTTCGTGAAACAAGTCTTTTCTTTCTGCCTCATATATTTGCTCCACGTGTTCTAATTCAAAAGGCACTTTTAAGTCTTGTGCTGCAATCATGTTTTCTTTACGAATAGTGTTAACAAATTCCTGACCTTTGAGCAACACCATGTATTTACAGTTAGGTAACTAACGAGCGTGTTGCACAAAAGGGTCATCAGTCATTTGCAAATCCTTTAATGCAAATCCACAATAATAACATATTGTTTTATCCCCTTCACCAGTATAAAAAATCCAGCTTCACTTAGCTGTTTTGTAAGGTGTTTTAATATTAATGGCCAAACATTTTTATAAGATTCTAAACGTTTTTCAACAGAGCTGTACTCTGGGTGTGCTAGAGCTTTAGTCTTGCAAACACCCAATTTTTCAAAAGCACACGCCAATTTAACACTGTCTATGGCATATGGACCACATATATTGACACTACCGTTGTTGGCTGGTAATACATCATTATTATTATTATTTATTTGTGATTCAGCAACGTAAGTAGTAGCCAATGGCCTTGTGGTTCGGTAAAATGGATACACAGGTAGGTTACCCACTTGTTTTCCAAGCATGTAAGGACAACAAGGAGACCATCGCAAATGGTCTCTAAAGGGATCATTCCCTTCTTCCCAGTGTGAAAGTTCAATACTACGAAACACACACCGCACCACATCTTCTCGGTTCAAGTAAAAAAAACGGCTTTTGCAATTTTATGAGTTGACAAAAAACCTACAGGCCAGGATTCATATGTTAACCAACGATCCTGTTCTGATTTTAAATTTAACGCACGTGGTAAACCAACTTGCTCACTTGATGTATTTGGTACTAACGCCATGTGTTATAATAAAACTTTTTCTTATTGTAATTTATTAACGTTGCACAAGGGCACAGGGTACTTTAAAGCATAATGCATGCTTGTTCACTGTCTGTTCATTACGTTAATGGCACATGACGACACCTAAAAGCAAACAAAATAACCCATCACTCAATCAATCAATCAATCAATACTTGTAAATAAAATGTTAACGTTAATTGGCATTAATAAATCAAAACACCATTAAAATAAAACTGTATGGTGGCACTAACAGTAACCCATGTAGTTATTTTCTTTTTATAAATCTTTAGTCATTTACATCCCCCTTTAACCAATATATAAACAAAAATGAATGTCATGTCATTTTGTACACATTATCATGTTCAAACCTGTGGATATTCGTTGAGTCTATAGGGAACCACCCATAAATTAAATTTAAATTTTTGTTTCTAGAAAATCCAACATGGCTTTGTACTTTTCCCAGTCAACAACAACATAGCCATTAATCAAGAAAGCAATCATTGTCCCAGTCATGTACAGGTAATGATTTGTTTTTGTGTAAGAATTTCTTTCAGTAGTGGTAAAATTCAATAGCATTTTAAGTTAGGCTTACCTGAGTTTTAAATAGTTCACTGCCTGGAAACAATGGTTTCGCTCTACTGCGTCTTGGGTTTTCAGCAACTTATACAGCAGTAAGGCTTATCTTTCCAAGTTTCTAAAAATAAATAAAATAAACCGCTATAAATACCTAAATTTAGGTTAATACATGCTTTTCATAAAATAAAATATAAAACAAAAAAATTAAACAAGTTAGTTTAAAAAAATAATCTCACCTTCACTTGCAGTGGCTTGCTGCTGTTTCCTTCCAGTGGGCTCAAAAGTGCAATGGTTTCTTTTCTCTCAGACATGTAAGGTATACCGGTTATCTGCAAACAAATAAATAAATAAATAAAATCATTAATTACCTAATCAATAAATAATTGCTTGTAAATATATATAAATCAATAAATATATAAATGAATAAATATATAAATAAATGCCTACCCCACAACAAGGTTAAGCATTTTCCACCAACACCAAAACTGTTAAACAAGACCATGTGTTTCACGCAACGCAGTGTGTGCAAAGGTAGTCACCTAAGTGAGAGTGGAAATGATAACGACGTGTCTTCATATATGTCACGTTGCATGTATAATCATTTTTTCCCAAGCTTTGAACATTCTGTTATCGTGCACGTGGACAGATTACGTCCAAGGTGAACACCTGTGGGAGGTCAAATTTCACATCAACTTGTAATTTGTCACGTACGAAGCAAACAGGATGTAACTTGTTTAGCCCTCATGTGGTTTCACATGTGTGTGCATGCATTTTGCACTCCCCTGCCACCACGGTTGTCAGATTATTTCACTTTCAAGTGTCCTCTGCGTCTTTGTCATTTTCCATTGCACCTGTTGTCAAGTCAGATCAGCGCAATCCAATAAGCTCAAATGACATTCTCCTCCTGCTCGCCCGCTCCTCTGCAAGTTTGTTTTCTGTACTCGCTTCGACCAACATAGAACCAAGTGTCATAATCGTTTACACGTTAAAGGCTCTCTTCAGGGGTAAAATATCAGAAAAACGAACCCTCGCTCTGTCATAAACCGACCCGCTGAAATATCGATTGTTCTATTAAGCATGGTCATTGTGATTAGCGACAGGTTCGTTGAAACACACACCCAGCAGTATCGTCTCTCTCAACAACCACGCTTCATGAACATTATAAACAGGTAAAGAAAAAACGTTTTTTCAACGTGTATGGCGTTAGGCCCTTTGTGAATTATTGTTTGGAAAAAATATCTACCACATTCGAAAGGGGGCGTTAGCTCGAGTCCTATGACACCTCGTACACGTCTCTAGCGTTATTGGTTTGCGAGATCGAGCAAAAAGTCTAAAATCACGGTTTTACCTCAACATGGTTTTTTATTCCTGCTCAACAGGAACATTCTCGGCAAGAGGACAACACGACGAAAAAAATATCAGCTCATACAAGTCTCTAGGCTTATTGGTTCGTGAGATATCGGCAAAAATCACATAAAGCACTTGTTTACCCAAAATCGAGTTTCCAATTTTTTCTTTAATTATAACGAGTAGTCCATAGCAATGAGGACGTCATCCCGAGTCCTTGGACCCCTCGTACACGCCTCTGGCATGATTGGTTCGCGAGATATAGCAAAAAGTCTAAAATCACGGTTTTACCCCCAAAAAAAACATGTTTCCAGATTTTCAACATTTCGACACCTGCATTCCCGTAAATAGCGCAACGAGACGGAAAAAAAGAATCCAAGCACGCCCTCCTAGCATGACTCCTTCCATTCCAAGGTCGCAGGGGCTCACAACTTGCTAAGTGAGACAGCTTGCCCATTCTAGCACTACTGTCAGGTTTTTATCCTAGAGACTTGAAATTTATTTTGGGGGTAGAGGGCATAGGAACCTTCCATTTATGTCAAACAATTTTTCTTGTAGAATTCCTAGTTTCCAAAATAATGGATTTTCTAAATTCGAGTGTTTTCAAAAAAACATAAAAAATAAACATGTTTTATTACAGAAAATAAAGGACATAGGGACCTTTCGTTTGAACCATAGCACAACGGTCTACCATGTTTGGTTTTCAAACCATCACCAATTTTCGAAAACAAAAGAATTCATTTTTTTTTTTCAAAAATATAACGAGGGGTCCATAGCAAAGGCCCCGTCAGCTCGAGTCCAACGACACCTCATTTGTTAAAATCCCACCATGGGTTCACGGGATATAAATAAGCAAAAAGTGTGTACTAACTTGTTGACCACCTTGTGGGTTAGAAACTGCCTCACCCCCTACTGTAGTTTCCTTATTGAACTTCATTTCGGATATCTCATTGGCTGTAGTTTCCTTATTGAACCTCACTGCGGATATCTCATTGGCTGTAGTTTACTTATTGAACCTCACTGCGGATATCTCATTGGCTGTAGTTTCCTTATTGAACTTCAGTGCGGATATCTCATTGACTGTAGTTTCCATATTGAACCTCACTGCAGATATATCATTGGCTGTAGTTTCCTTATTGAACTTCAGTGCGGATATCTCATTGACTGTAGTTTCCTTATTGAACCTCACTGCGGATATATCATTGGCTGTAGTTTCCTTATTGAACTTCAGTGCTGATATCTCATTGGCTGTAGTTTCCTTATTGAACTTCAGTGCGGATATCTCATTGCCTGTAGTTTCCTTATTGAACCTCACTGCGGATATCTCATTGGCTGTAGTTTCCTTATTGAACTTCAGTGCGGATATCTTATTGACTGTAGTTTCCATATTGAACCTCACTGCGGATATATCATTGGCTGTAGTTTCCTTATTGAACTTCAGTGCGGATATCTCATTGGCTGTAGTTTCCTTATTGAACTTCAGTGCGGATATCTCATTGGCTGTCAGATTTGATGTATTGTATGCATACTTTTATTTAGTTTCAATTGTCATATGGGAACGTAAAACCTCGGGGTACATTTTGGAGGGTTGCATATACGGAAACGTATGACTACTTACATTTAGGAAACTAGATATACAGAGGCCACCATGTGTCATGTAATTTTTGCATTCTTTTATATAGTTCCTTCTGTCTTGTGGTAATTTCCTACCACCTAAAAATTGAACAAGAGAGAATAGGAAGAGGAAGAACAAGAATTGATTTTATGTTAATCTAGCTTTGTAAATATCTGTTATGGTGTAAACTAATCCCAGAGTTCGTGTACGACTGTCAATTCCACGAAATTCACTGTTTGAGGGAATTGGTGACGGGTTATTTTTTGATAATTTCTGAATGCAAGTTTTCGCCATTTTGTAACCCGTTAGCCCGCCCTACTACAGAATATATAAACAGTTTAACTAGGGGAACTGCCTTATACTTAAATCCCGTCCATATAAGGTGGGCAGTAAGTTGAGTGATCTGCCTTAACAAAGCTCCCCCTATCCGTAGTCTACAGGACCTTCCTTAGAATGACTCCCCGTAGCGATATGTCCTGTCGTAGGTTACGGGACATGCTCGAAAACTCCACCTCGATATTCATTCATTCGTTTATTTGCAATTGGGGGTGTGTCCCCCGGTGGCAAATTAGATATACGTAACAAATAAATAACTGTACATTACAATTCACTAACAATTAAACTGGAGTATTTACACAAGTAGTCAGTCTTTTCTTAAACACACCTATATGTTTGGGAAAAGGCTCTAAGACTGCGGCAGGTAGAGAATTCCAGTTGTCAAAGGCACGGTTTACGAAATAATATTTACCATAATTTGTTCGCTGTGGTCGGCCCATAACTTTGAAAGGATGATCGCTCCTACCCATGTAAGTAGGCTTTCCCATACGTTTGCTAAGCTCACCTCATGCTGGTTGATTCGTATACGTGTTGCACATAGCGCAGAGTCTAGATTTCATCCTCCTAGCCTCAAGTGATTTCCACCCAAGTTTCTTTAACATACGGCTCACACTGCTCCTGGGATTAAAGTCAGTGAGCACAAATCTAGCGGCCTTTCTTTGTACCATTTCCAACTCATTTATGAGCCCTACTTGATATGGATCCCAAACCGCCGAGGCGTATTCCAGAATAGGTCTTACAAGTGACAAATATCCTAATTCTTTAGCAGAGGTACCACTTCCTTTTAATACCCTCATAACAAAGTGCAGGGTTTTGTAAGCTTTAGATACTACACATCCTATATGACTACTCCATTTCATATCAGTATTACGTGAACGCCCAAATATTTGGAAAATCTTCTTCTACAAGTATTTCCGAGCCAAATCTTGCCTTCGCACTTTTCCTATTTTTATTAGACTACATTGTCTTGTGATTATTTTCATTTTATTTTCAATCGCCCACTTATAGATATTATATAAAAAATAACCCGTCACCAATTCCCTCAAGCTGTGAATTTCGTGGGACTGACAGTCGTACACGAACTCTTGGATTAGTTTACAACATAACAGATATTTACAAAGCTAGATTAACATAAAATCAAATCTTTTTCTTCCTCTTCCTATTCTCTCTTGTTCAATTTTTAGGTGGTAGGAAAGTACCACAAGACAGAAGGAACAATATAAAAGAATGCAAAAATTTCATGACACATGGTGGCCTCTGTATATCTAGATTCCTAAATGTAAGTAGGCATACGTTTCCGTATATGCAACCCTCCAAAATGTACCCCGGGGTTTTACGTTCCCATATGACAATTGATACTAAATAAAAGTATGCATACAATACATCAAATCTGACAGCCAATGAGATATCCGCACTGAAGTTCAATAAGAAATCTACAGCCAATGAGATATCCGCAGTGACGTTCAATAAGGAAATTACAGCCAATGAGATATCCGCACTGAAGTACAATAAGGAAACTACAGCCAATGAGATATCCGCAGTGAGGTTCAATAGGGAAACTACAGCCAATGAGATATCCACAGTGAGGTTCAATAAGGAAACTACAGCCAATGAGATATTCACAGTGAGGTTCAATAAGGGAACTACAGCCAATGAGATATCCGCACTGAAGTTCAATAAGGAAACTACAGCCAATTAGATATCCGCAGTGAAGTTCAATAAGGAAATTACAGCCTATGAGGTATCCGCACTGAACTTCAATAAGGAAACTACAGCCAATGAGATATCCGCACCGTAGTTCAATAAGGAAACTACAGTCAGTGAGATATCCGCACTGAAGTTCGATAAGGAAACTACAGCCAATGAGATATCCGCACTGAAGTACAATAAGGAAACTACAGCCAATGTGATATCCGCACTGAAGTTCAATAAGGAAACTACAGCCAATGAGATATCCGCTCTGAAGTTCGATAAGGAAACTACAGTCAATGAGATATCCGCAGTGAAGTTCAATAAGGCAACTACAGCTAATGAGATATCCGCAGTGAAGTTCAATAAGGAAACTACAGCCAATGAGATATCCGCACTGAAGTTCAATAAGGAAACTACTGCCAATGAGATATCCGCAGTGAGGTTCAATAAGGAAATTACAGCCAATGAGATATCCACAGTGAGGTTCAAAAAGGAAACTACGGCCAATGAGATATCCGCAGTGAAGTTCAATAAGGAAACTACATCCAATGAGATATCCGCACTGACGTTCAATAAGGAAACTACACCAATGAGATATCCGCAGTGAGGTTCAATAAGGAAACTACAGCGAAAGAGACATCCGCAGTGAAGTTCAATAAGGAAACTATAGCCAATGAGTTGTCTGCACTGAAATTCTATAAGGAAACTACAGCCAATGAGATATCCGCAGTGAAGCTCAATAAGGAAACTACAGGCAATGAGATATCCGCAGTGAAGTTCAATAAGGAAACTACAGCCAATGAGATATCCGCAGTGAAGCTCAATAAGGAAACTACAGCCAATGAGATATCCGCAGTGAAGTTCAATAAGGAAACTACAGCCAATGAGATATCCGCACTGAAGTTCAATAAGGAAACTACAGCCAATGAGATATGCGCAGTGAGGTCCAATAAGGAAACTACAGCCAATGAGATATCCGCAGTGAAGTTCAATAAGGAAACTACAGCCAATGAGTTATCCGCCCTGAAGTTCAATAAGGAAACTACAGGCAATGAGATATCCGCACTGAAGTTCAATAAGGAAACTACAGTCAGTGAGATATCCGCTCTGAAGTTCGATAAGGAAACTACAGTCAATGAGATATCCGCAGTGAAGTTCAATAAGGCAACTACAGCTAATGAGATATCCGCAGTGAAGTTCAATAAGGAAACTACAGCCAATGAGATATCCGCACTGAAGTTCAATAAGGAAACTACTGCCAATGAGATATCCGCAGTGAGGTTCAATAAGGAAATTACAGCCAATGAGATATCCACAGTGAGGTTCAAAAAGGAAACTACGGCCAATGAGATATCCGCAGTGAAGTTCAATAAGGAAACTACATCCAATGAGATATCCGCACTGACGTTCAATAAGGAAACTACACCAATGAGATATCCGCAGTGAGGTTCAATAAGGAAACTACAGCGAAAGAGACATCCGCAGTGAAGTTCAATAAGGAAACTATAGCCAATGAGTTGTCTGCACTGAAATTCTATAAGGAAACTACAGCCAATGAGATATCCGCAGTGAAGCTCAATAAGGAAACTACAGGCAATGAGATATCCGCAGTGAAGTTCAATAAGGAAACTACAGCCAATGAGATATCCGCAGTGAAGCTCAATAAGGAAACTACAGCCAATGAGATATCCGCAGTGAAGTTCAATAAGGAAACTACAGCCAATGAGATATCCGCACTGAAGTTCAATAAGGAAACTACAGCCAATGAGATATGCGCAGTGAGGTTCAATAAGGAAACTACAGCCAATGAGATATCCGCAGTGAAGTTCAATAAGGAAACTACAGCCAATGAGTTATCCGCCCTGAAGTTCAATAAGGAAACTACAGGCAATGAGATATCCGCACTGAAGTTCAATAAGGAAACTACAGTCAGTGAGATATCCGCAGGGAAGTTCAGTAAGGAAACTACAGCCAATGAGATATCCACAGTGAAGTTCAATACGGAAACTACGGTACATAATTCTTCATGTCATCACTCACAATAAAGATATATTATTTAAGCCGTTTCTTAAGGAAATTAAATTTAAAACATGGCGAGAATCGCTTCCCCATGAGAATTGCTTCACTTCTTTTTCAAGTATGGCAGTAGAACATAGTGTCTTCATACTATACTACAGCAATGGGTTACGGTACCTCGAATCTAAAAGAAGCCAAATAAATTAGGAACAAATGGATTTCAATGTCTCGGCTTATTACCAATTCGAAAGTAAGGCTGTGATTTAGATACATTCATCAGTGAAGCACAAATAAACAACAATAGGAAAAATCAACAACCCGGTGGTAATATTAAACAGATTCGTGAAACATAAATACCGTTCTAGCAGGTAGGAAACACAGTCTATTAATGATAATACTACTTCAATAAGCATATGATGCAAAATTCTAATATACAACACGCGGTAAAAAAAAAAGTCCATAAATTTATACTCAAAATAACTGTATGGTTTCAGACCCAACAAAATCTAATAAATCAAATAAAATTACTTCCATACACAATTCTGAAAATTCTTTTGGCTCACTTTAGGTATCCTAGAAAAATTCGGTAAAAAAATCTAATATTATAAATATATCCCCTTTCCTTCGTCGTATGATAAAATACTAAGAGTCATAAATAATTGAACGTGCTATTGTCTACATCTTAGGTCATGGCCTATATATTACCTACATATTTATATTCGAGAATTTAGCCTGACATTTTAATATTTGGTAATAACTTCTGTATCGATTAAAATAGCCCCATTCTGTCAACTGATTGTTAACCAGAGGCTCACAATGCATGTGTATATATTGAATATCAAGGTCATAGGTAGTGAAATGTTAATCTTTGAATTTCCTTTGTAATATTGTACCTTCTTAATATATCCCCAAATGTTGACATTTTATATTTTTCGTCCGGTTGCTACCAATGATCTACCAATACAGCAAATTTCAGCCCTGTACGTGTTCGGGAAGTACATTGGAATTTGCATTCTCATTATTATGATTTGTACATATTGCTATATACCGTATAAATTAAATAACATATAATGAAACACCAAGCGTAAGAATTAAACACAGGGCCGATAACCTAGATGTTAGGCCCCTTAAAACAACAATTATCATCATCATCAGAATTAAACACAAATTGGCGGGGGGAAGAGGCTACTGAGTTAGGATTCGAACCGCTGAATATTCGTGATATAAATACATGATGGCAAGGACGCAAACCGCTAGACCACCATCACAAGGTGAAGATATTCCTATTAATTGTGTCTTCATTGCTTGCATAAGCTTCTGATACGGTGCCAAAAGCCACCAAATATTTGCCTTTGATAATTTCGTACTAAATCTGTCTGTAATAGCTGTGCTGCTTTAAAGATTATACATTCTTAAGGTTTTTCTTAAGTAAGGTAGACTTTCCTTACTTCGCACTATCCCTATTTCGTTCTTGATACTGTACCAGTATTTTGCTGAAACGATTGGGGCAGGAAAGCAGTCTCAACGTATACAAATTTTATGAGTGTAAAATCCAGTTAGCGAGATGAAAGAATCACGTAATAAACATAATTATGTTACGAGACGAAGAATGCCAGGAGTGTAGGCATCCCACAATGTTACTCGGGATTCAGTTTTATTCAAGGACTTTCTTGCCAGCGCACGCAAGTTAAGGAAGGGTGTGAGGTCACCAGCTGATCCACTGACAACAAATAGATCGAAAGCGTTGCAGAATGTAATGTCTTATAAATACAGAGGAATACAGAATTGAAAGTACACTCTGTAATACACCAGAAATTACCATAAGTAAGCAGGAATGTGATTTAATTGAGATTTTGTTGAATGTAATACTATGTGAATGGCGTAACGGAATTGTATGTTAAACATCGAGATATATCGCGGGAAGAATGCCAGCGATGGTGTAAGAAAGTGCTTGAAGGAGGTAGTGAGTGCAGAAGAATGGTCTTAGTCTTTTGAACCATGAAGAGTGACCGATGTGTCAGTACGAGAAGCTTCTTATTCTTTTGATCCGTGAAGGGTGAACAACGTGTCTTCTAGTCGTAACCATTACGAGGAGTTACGAGAACATTGTTAGTGACAGCGAATATTCCAGCAGTAATCTAGAGTGGAGATGTATTCATGAGTGCAGATGTATGCATAGAATGGAATAAATGTGGTATGTGTATTTGCCAACAAAGAATGGGTCATGCAAGTGAATCGTGCACTCCACATTCCAGTGGCTGGCGAATCGCTTTCTGTCTAATGCCGACACCTGCGGAAACCGTCAATATCTCAATGTACTCGTCGGATTTGCAAAATAAGCACATCACTCAAATTGTCACTTGATTCATAGTTGTTCCAGTGGGTGGAAATAGTATAGTTCAATTTAAAAAACGAAAGTTGCTACCGATTTCTCGGTAGATACGTATTGTACCCTTATAAAAAGAAGCACTACACAAGACTTAGATTCGGGGTCGTGATCAGTCCGTAAAGAACAGTATGAGGAGAAACGTGCTTCTTACATTTTCCAGGATTCATAGGGGAACTTACAAGTTATAAATAATTTACTTGACAGGTTAAAACAAATAACAATTTAATACGGAATCATCTGACAAGACAATAAATTAATTCCACCCTTATGTTTAACTATGAGTCATTTGCCTGCCACATGTGACCTGCAAGTAACCCAGCAGCCCACATGCGACTTCAAGGTATCCGACACTATATACACAAAACAGCCAGGGACCCGGAAAGTCCCGCCCATATTTGTCACAGAGTGCCTTCAAACCGTGTTAGCCGTCAAAACAAATGACTGACTCAAAACATCAGTCCACAAAGTAGCTAAATCAAAACAAATCAGCTTAGACAGCTGTAAAACACGAGGTGAACCAAAATGTCACCTTAGGAGAAAATTACACTGAATAAAAAATACAAAATAAAAAATACAAATAAACATGTTTATGTATTGTGTGCGCTGTCGGACAACTAAAGTAAATGAGTACTAGACGAGAATTCATTCCCGTTCGACCATTCTATTAAGTCATGAATTCCCGTTCTGCGGGTTAGAAATCACGACAATTATGGGAATACACACGAAATGGCTAATACAATAATAAACACACTGACATAGTCTAACCCTTTTATAATCCCTCAATAATACACGAATTGTATATTTACAATTATTAGCAGCCGGACCAAGCTGTCTTAAGCTATGCAATTCAACACAAGGCAATCACGTGACATACAAGAACATATGGTTCGCCGCATGCAACCTTAAAATGACATTTACAAGTCTTGGCAGCGAAGCAGCCAAGCAACAACAGCAAAATAAGAACATGCCTCAGCAGGCGAATAAAACAATTTTATAATACACTTCGATAAATACGGTCGGAAATTAGTTAGATTAGTGGCATGAACAGCTTTCCACTTAAATCAAAATATTATAATCTATCAGGCAAGACATTTAACTAATTATCAACGAAGAATACATAGCGCGCACGCTACTGCTTATCAACATTCCAGATCTGAGTACTGTGGTCATTCAAGCTCTCCCAGCTGTGCCTTTAGTGTGTGCAGATAAAAATACCCAAGCCTCTGGCCTCGAATCTTGAAGATAGCCTCACTGACTCCCTGAAATCGCGAGACATAATAAATCAATTCAATCATATTCTTGAAAAGTCCCCCTTGGGATATCAAGATTCAAAACTTCAGCAAGTACGCCCCACACGTTATGTAAGCTGGAAAATATAGTAGCAACGGTACTGGATCTACTGCCCATACCTGCTCACTATCGAAGAATTCACACATAGCACACACATCTACCAAGGCTTGACCAAATGACCCACTACACGTACTTCAGACCAAGAATAGATTACAAAACAAGACTAATGACCTGGATACAGTAATGCAGACGGCCTTCTGTGGCAACCAAAGTTGCACAAAGCAAAACAAAATAAACTAGCATTTGCCTGATCAATCATAATCCAAAAGACGGGAATTTCCCCCTAAGTCTAACATTACAGTTAATACAGATCCATCTGTCACCACTCTCTAACATTTCAGCCGTTAATAATCTCACTAGTATCATGCTTTCATGCGCGCAGGCGACATGAGAGGAAGCACCCTAATAAACAAGGAAGGCAAAGGCCACAAGAAAACACACAAAAAATCTAATATTTACAACAAATTGTCACGTGATGCAAAGAAAATAATTATGTCAGCGAAAGAATTTACATTTAAAAGACAGCAAATCAAAAATTATTTACAAACAAATTTCCCAAACATTGCGCGTGATGCCGCCCCGTCCAAAATTAAATAAATTTAATTATGTACTCATCACTTCAGTTTGCTTGGTGCCTGACGACACCCCCGTCATCGCCCATCCGATGACAGCCCATCATACTATTCTTCATGGCAGATGAAACAACATTGTCCACATCTTCCATCTCGTGGGCGAACATTTTGCTGTAGGAGAATGTTATTATTATTATTAATTAGGCGACTAGCTAGACTGCGTAATGAGCTACTTAATTCACTCATACATCAAAGCAGTACCGAAGAACTTTCCCTAAGACTGTGGAACTGTCTCCCACCTAATACACAGTAATTATCACAATACATGTTGCGCGACACTCAACACAATTAAACTTGCAAATCCTAAGTGCTTCCATCGCACTCGCAAAATGTTTAAGTACCAGAGTGCCTCGTGCTCAGACAGAGATTCACCCTATAAACGTCTCAGATTTATAAAATCAAGTGTATCGTCTGTTCTCAGACCGTAGTATTTATATGTTTTGTCACAAAACTTGGTGGAAGGGGAACTTCGCTCCGTAATAATTCTTAATAATTGTCACACAGACTTCGGACACATCTCAAACAACTCGTAAAAATTAGCACTTTCGAATGACACTCGCGTGCAGAAATTCGCATCGTGGCAACAAAGATTTCTTGATTTCGCGGGCAAAAATCCTTCCCGCTGAAAAGTAGCATCATGATGTTATTGGCTGTTCATTCAAATAATTTGAAACACTCAGTCGGTGAACTCCTCCCACTCCATGACGTCGGTCATCACTTGTCCTTACTTGGACTCTGCGCTCTCTCTCTCTTTCGTCCTCAAGACAAGGAAACACAACTGGCCTCTCGTTTTAAATAAGCAACGGACTTTCCTCTCGCAACTGCCTTCCCCCTTTCTTAGAATTGGTTGAATTTAGCCTGGCCGTTGTTCTTGCTGGCGACATAGCAAGGGTACTTTGTTCACCCAGACAGACAGACTACTATTACAAAATATGACCATCAGTTTCCTCAAATGGGCTACATCAGAGCTGAAGAAATAAAATATTTGAAGACTTAAATATGCGTTTATATTTGAGGGTTCAGTATGTGTTGGAAAGAAATGGACCGTTTTGTATGAGCCCCGTAGTACGATTTAAGAATTTGAAAACATAATGACTATATCTTAAACGGTTACGTAGATATTTGAGGTGGTAATCTTAGTTGAATCACCATGTATACATTGAGTTAATAAGAGATTATAAGGAATGTTGATTACGTGAGTATATTTAAAGGAATTTAGTTGTGATTTAAGACATGAAAAAACTTAGTGACGAATATGGTGAGGAATTATTATGCTGTGAGAAATAGATGATCATATATAGAAGTGAACATTTTCATGTGATAGGATTCAGTTTGAATGATGTTAAACATGTTAGAATATGGAAGATTTAGTAAGCGAAGCTAATGGTAGAACTTTTTATGATCATTATTTCTATTTGACACGAATTTGTAAGATACTTTTTAACTGTTTTTGTGAAACAGAAGCATATGATAATGACAATTAGGTGATGATCTCAGTATATTAGAATTAAGTTGTGACGACGAATGATATTGATATCAATTATTGTCAAAAGATTAGAATTTTTTTTGATGCTTAATGAAGATTCATGAAGTGTGATTATGAGAATTATGTGTATATAGTATTGTAATATGTGTAGGTAATTAACGAAATCTGAAATAACCGATTTATGATTGTTATATTACGATTAATATGATAACCAGTATCATGATTGCCATATCATGGAAATGTATTTAGAGTGAGTGTGGTTTAGTCTTAATATAACGCTAATATCTACGTGAGGTTGTGGTATTTTCAATTTAATTTTGTGCATTTATACGTTGCAAGCGTGAAACTTTAACATGACGTAGTTCATGTCGTGTGTTATATCATTTTATTTTATTTTTTGTCAGGGGAATTACATTTTTCATGTATCAGTTTTCGATTAAATACATTTAGTGCTGTTCTTGGGAAGGTTGACGTTATGATTTACAATAATTTGTGTAAGATTTTGTTATGAAGACCGTTGTTGGGTGTTATTCCCATATTAGTCCCATTGCGTCGAGATTTTATATTTCTTGTTTCTTGATTTTTATCGACTGAACTCGTTTATTTCCTTTCTTCATTGGTTCTTTTTCATAACGCAATCTTTTTATGAAAGTGTTCCCATACAAGTAGTACTTGTCGATAGGATTTTGAGTTTTTTTCTGGCCGGGAACTTTCAGGTTCTACGATCCAGCTGTTCCATCAGATTCGACAAGTACTGTTCATGTTTATCCGGACCCAGTACGAAGTTGTGAACTGTAAATTCAAGCAGTTCAACAATCTTACGATAGATGGTAGCAACTCTGCTATTATAACGTCGCTGTTTGATGTTGCAATCTGAGGAGGAATTTTTGTACCAAGAACTTTCGTCTTTGCTTGTCGAAACAAATTTACTCCGAAATTTGGCATGTTTACCCATATTTGACTGTAATAAGATAATAGTTAGCAATCACATCAGTGGAGCGCTGTGAACCACATGGTGGGTAAAGGTTGATCTTCGCTAACTTTAATTTCTTGGCCTGCCCAGGAGAGAGACCATGATGAAACGAATAATCTTCAATATTTATATACACGGATGCCCATATCACGGAAGTTTGGGCTCATATGATAATGCATACTGCCCATAATGTACGAAGCCAACAAACGTTGTCGTACCACAATTAATTGCCGAGATATTTCAGTTTCAGTAGAAGGTGAAATGTGATCTTTTGGAAATGAATATTCCCAATTACCATAATGCACAGATGACATAATCAAGTAATTTGGGGCTCAATCAGTAATGTGTGTCGTGCATCTTTTTAACCCAACAAACGTTGTCGTAGCACAAATACTTATCAAAATATTTCAGTTCTAATGATAGGTGAAATTTCCTCCCAATTACTTTAAAATGTAAGATAAGATATACGGTAGATATGATTAATTATGATTGTTACTCAGTCTCCTAGTTTTTGTCCAGAGTAATATTTATGCCATGCTCCTTTCTAACTTCTTGTAATTCGTTGTGTTTCAAGTCAGCGGCGTCGTGGTTGCATGTCGCAATGCTTTAAATATGCTGACTCGAAGGGAGATCTGCATTATATCGGTCAGCATAGCAATCCGTCATACAGGCTTGTTAAGGTGTGGATCTGAATATCTGAATGGTTATTTGTAGTGTACAGGTACTTCATTCTTCCGATATTGATCTCACATTATTTTCATTCCTTTTGAATGTTAACAGCTGATATTTGGAGGCGTGTCTCTTCCTTACTAATTGAAGGGTTGAGTCAATGATCAAATGTGCTCTTAGTGTTTATCTCTCGATATTCTACTAACCATATTGCTTTACTACTTGAGTCCCGTATTGACCATCATATATTCAGACAACAAAATGTGAAATTAAACCGCCCAGCCAATACTCTTACACATTTAAGAGACTTAGAAAAGCAATGTGGATATGTTTCGAGTCACGTTGACTCTTCTTCAGCTCAAAAAGAAAACTAATTAACATAAAAAGTAAGCACCTACCTCATTACTTACTGCGTATAACAATTATATATTTGTTTTAATCTTGCTATAATAACACTAACAATAAATTAAAGGATTTAATGTTGTGCTAACTTTCTTTTTTCGTGGGAAGTGGAAATTATTATATAACAACATAAAACACTTGAGATGGGTCCGCGCTCCTGAAGTGTGTGTGACATTATTGCCAACTAAGAATCACATCTTGATAAACACTTGAGAAGGGTCCGCGCTCCTGAAGTGTGTGTGACATTATTGCCAATTAAGAATCACATCTTGATAAAATTTATTCCCGGACCACTAAGGCATTACTTCAGAATGATATCGTTTTCTATGCTTCCCTAACACCTTCCTACTTCTCTATTTATACGCAATCATATAAGTCTTTCTTCTTATGATGGTGAACCCTTTCAATAAAGGAAGTGAACTTGTCCCAGCTGCACTGGTTCCTTAGCTTAATTTACACGATATTGTCTGGTGTCATTGAAGCAGCGTTGGTTTCAAGTTGTTGTCTTTCTGTCGTCCCTCGCACACAGACGAAGAATCTATGATATGCATCGATTGTTTGCGCAGTAAATGCATGCGTATTGAATGATAATCATTTTAATCAAAATTATAATATTGAAGTGAGTATATTGTTTTTAAGTTTATTAGTTTTCTTTTTGTGCTGAAGAAGAGTCAAGGTGACTCAAAACATGTCCACGTTGCTTTATATGTTTCTTAAATGTGTAATTGTACTGACTGGCGGTTTAAATGGTTTGTTATCTGAATACCTCGATATTATCTTGAGATCTGTTTTAATTCAAGAATTACTCACATAACATAGCTGTTGTAAGAGCTCTTAGCTAGGCTCCTAAGATTGTTGTTATTTTTTCTTTGAAACTAGTCTGGTATTTAAGTCTGAAAATATTTACACCATTTTTATTCTGCCCAAACTATGACTGATATCTATATTTCACGCTATTATCCGTTTAAGGTTCTGTGATACTGTATCGTACGAAAATTATAAAAGGAACAATGCAGAATCAGCAGTCTCATAGTAACTATAGAAGCAGTCATGCACACAAGAAGCTGTGGAACTTTCGAGTACGACCGCTAGAGGGAATCAGGATACTGAGAAATACAGAGGAGATTTAATTCTCATGGGCTCAAAACAAGAATCTATTTCACACTAGAATTACCCAGCATGCTTTGCGATGCCAATTACAGAAGGAAAGATTTTTTGTCGTAATTTTGTATATTGAAGTGCACGTGAATGCATTTTTAGCCTATTTTCAATTTTGAAAAAATAGGCTTATGAGATCACCTTTTGTCCGTGTGTGTGTGTGCGTGTGTGTGTGGGGGGGGGGTGTCCCCCTAATAACTTTTAAACGGCTGGAGCGATTTCAATGAAACTCGGCAAGTTCATAGCACTATTCCGGTCGACCCCGACCGTGCCCTTCAAATTTTGTTACATCTCACCAATCCAACATGGCGGCTGTGCAAAGTATTTCACCAGCATTCAATATCTCCGAAACTAATCTCGAAATCACCCTGGAATTTTTTACGGTGATAAAGGGAACTACTAGAAGTTCACCTATGTGACTTTTGAAAAACTAGTAACTACAAAACCAACATGGCGGCCACGCGAATTTCCGACTTTTAAATATACGTTCCTCGCGATTTAACAAACCAAATGCAATAAAACTTGGTACAGTATTTGTTTATACACATTGTAATGCACCGACATTTAACTTCGTTCAATTGTTTACATAACCACAAGATGGCGGATGTGCGAAATATTTCACCGGCATTCTATATCTCTGAAACTATTACCGGTATCACCCTGAAATTTTATACGGAGATAAAGGGCACTACTGGAAGTTCATCTATAATACATTCAAAAACCGGTTAACTACAAAACGAACATGGCGGCCAAGTGAATTTGAAAACTTTAAATAGACCTTTCTCGCGATTTAATGTTCCAAACGCAATGAAATCTGGTACAGGAAATGTTTATACACATTGTAATGCGCTGGTGTTTAATTTAGATCAGTTGCTTACATAACCTCAAGATGGCGGCTGTGCAAATTTTAAAATTAAGTTTTTATTTCTTGTGTCGTAGTCATGCGATAGAAGTGAAAGTTTCAATAATTAAACTACGCAATAATTTTCCTTTAATGGTACATGACTCTATGGCCTATACATTTAACAATCCAACATGGCGACCATCCGAAATATTTAGACGGCTCTGAATATCTACGAATCTATTATAGCAATCAAACTGATTTTTTTATGTTCATAGGGGCTATGAACTTAAGTTCACCTATAGGACTTTAAATAACCTGGTGATCACAAATCGAACATGGCGGCGACGCGAAGTTTAGATATTCTCATGGGCGTTTCTCGCAATTTAACCATCCGAGTGCAGTGAAACTTGGTACAGTAAATCCTGATACGAATGTTAATCCACAGGCATCTAACTTATTTCAATTGTTTCCATAACCACAAGATGGCAGCTGAGCGTAATTTTAAGATCTCCTTGTTACTTCTTGTGTCTTAATCATGCGATTGAAGTTTGAATGCTACACGTAAACAATAATCTTCATGTAACAGTACATAACTCTAGGACCTACATATATAAAATCCAACATGGCGACCATCCGAAATATTTAGTCGTTTCTCAATATCTACGGATCTATTACAGCAATCAAACTGAAATTTTGTATGTTGATAGTGGTAATTAACATAAGTAGGATATATGAAAATAGGCTGTATAGTTCTTCACGGAACTACCTGTTTTTCTTTTCTGGTGCGTACGTGAATAAATCAGTAGGCTTTCTGATACGTAAGCGAGCCACATTTGTCGAAACGATTCGAATGCCACTTATTTTAAAAAGGATTAACTAATTCAGAATCATTCGTGGGAGTGTGCACAACTCACCAAAGTTTCGTCGTAATCGGATGAATGGTATATAATCGCATACTGGACTTTGTGGAAACGATTCAGTCGTCAAGCCTTATGGGTTGCAGCTACTTGTGCAGCATTTATTGCCAAATGGCTTAAAATTCACAGACCTGTGTGGGAGTGTGCACAACAAACCACGAAAGTTTCATCGCAATGAAACTAATGATATACACACATCAAAAAAAGTTTTGCATCACCTCGGTTCCCAGATCTCCGGCATATAGACGTTGACTGTGTATATTGTATCCAAGATACAGTCCCTTTGACTGTTCATAGATGTCACTAAAACTGCTCAAAGATGTAAACAACCATGCATGAGCAGGGCCTATTAGACGGAGGGGGTACGACAGCCGATCAGTTCCAGTCATTCCACCAGGACGAAGGTACGCTGCTCATGTTGTCTGTAGTTCTACCATGCCTAGAAGGTCAATACCGCAGTTCGATCGCGTCCGCATTGTTACTTTGTGTCAAGAAGGGCTCTCAACAAGGGAAGTTTCCAGGCGTCTCAGAGTGAACCAAAGCGATGTTGTTCGGACATGGAGGAGGTACAGAGATACAGGAACTGTCGATGACAGGCCTCGCTCAGGCCGCCCAAGGGCTACTACTGTAGTGGATGACCGCTACTTACGGATTGCCGCTCGGAGGAACCCTGACAGCAATGCCACCACGTTGAATAATGCGTTTCGTTCAGCCACAGGACGTCGTGTTTCAACTCAAACTGTGCGCAATAGGCTGCATGATGCGCAACTTCACTCCTGACGTCCATGGCGAGGTCCAGCTTTGCAAACCCGACACCATGCAGCGCGGTACAGATGGGCCCAACAACATGCTGAATGGACCCCACGGAATTGGCATCACGTTCTCTTCACCGATGAGTGTCGCATATGCCTTCAACCAGACAATCGTCGGAGACGTGTTTGGAGGCACCCTGGTCAGGCTGAACGTCTTAGACACACTGTCCAGCGAGTGCAGCAAGGTGGTGGTTCCCTGATGTTTTGGGGTGGCATTATGTGGGGCCGACGTACGCCACTGGTGGTCATGGAAGGCTCCGAAACGGCTTTACGATACCTGAATGACATCCTCCGACCCATAGTGCAACCATATCGGCAGAATATTGGAGAGGCATTTGTCTTCATGGACGACAATTCTCGACCTCATCGTGCACATCTTGTGAATGCGTTCCTTCAAGATAACGACATCGCTCGACTACAGTGGCCAGCATGTTCGCCAGACATGAACCCTATCGAACATGCCTGGGATATGTTGAAAAGGGCTGTTTATGGACGTCTTGACCCACCAACCACTCTGAGAGATTTACGCCGAATTGTCGTTGAGGAGTGGGACAATTTGGACCAACAGTGTCTTGATGAACTTGTGGATAGTATGCCACGACGAATACAGGCATGCATCAATGCAAGAGGACGTGCTACTGGGTATTAGAGGTAGTGGTGTGTACTGCAATCTGGACCACAAATGCTGAAAGTCTAGCTGTATGATGGTACAACATGCAATGTGTGGGTCTCATGAGCAATAAAACGAGCTGAAATGTTGTTTGTGTTGATCTCTATTCCCTTTGTATTTAAAGGTTCCGGAACTCTTGGAACCGAGGTGATGCAAAACTTTTTTTGATGCGTGTATGAACTCATATGGGTCAAATGAACAAACTATCAGGAAATGTTCATCTTTATACAGGGTGTAACAAAAAGGTACGGCATAAATTGCAGGACACATTCCTCACACGTAAACGAAGAAATTATGTTATATGAACATGGGTCCGGAAACGCTTTGTTTCCATGTTATACCTCATTGTTTCCAACTCATTTATCTTGGAAATCACACAAGAACAGAACTTTAGAATCGTGGGGAACATGCACTCTTGGTTACGTCCGGTTACGTTTTCATTATCGTAGGTGCACCGCCTGTGGTTTGTTTCACATGGCTCCGTTGCCATGCGACTTAGCAGATGTGCCTTTGGTTGTGCGACTAAACTTATACTTCATTGACGATGGAGCACCTCCTAATTTTAGTGCTAATGTCCGTCGGCTTCTAAATAACAGATTTGATGACAAATGGATAGGTAAAGGTGGACCAATGTCCTCTCCTCCACGCTCTCCGTACCTAAAATCACTGAACTTTATTTGTGAGGGCATTTGAAATTTCTTGTGTATTGAACCCCAGTACAAGATGTTCACAGTCTCTGTGCCCGTATCATGGAAGGCTACGACGCCATACGCAGTACTCCAGGGATACATCCGAGATTCACTACGGCGGTGGGTTTATGAATGTATCAATGCGCACATAAGGCATATTGAACATTTCCTGCGAGAAAGAGTTGCATGTGGTATGCTGGTATATAGAGATTAAAAATCTAAAATTGGAGATGTTGAGAAACAAACTAATTAACTAATTAAAACTAGCCCTGAAGGAAAAACAATAAAAATAAATCAGAGAGGGGAATTTGCATTAATGGTTGGCGAGCAAAATTTAATTGAAACTGAGCGAATCAAGTTTTAAATTTAATTGGTTTGAAATTGAGTTAACATTGAATTCCTCATCTGTAATATTGATCACATTGTTTTATAAAGAAAGGAGAGAGTCCAGCTTCTCCTTCACTGTGGTATTGTTATTAGAAAGTTAGCGTTTTGTATGCTGCATAACCAGCTGGAAAGGTACCGATTAAGGAGAGGAAAATTGATGATCTGTAGAAACCTGTTGAGTATCAGGTGACTTCTTGGCCTACTGTGACAGGAGGAGATGACAACGAATATGATCATTATAGGAGGACAGGGAATATTTCGTCTCTTTTCAGTAGATATTCTTCATCCTGAGACTATGAAGTTCCAACATTTCTCTGTGAACAAAAAACACTGTATCGAAACTTTGAGTTGTTATAATAAAGTTACACAATTGTAAACCTCTTGTATAAAGATAGTTCATCTGTCCACAATATTTAAAAAATCTCAATAATTCAACTACCGATGATAAATTCATGAATCATGTTCAGAGGACCTAATGTGCATTCTCTATTTGAAGGCAGCAGTTTTTACATTTGTATTATGATAGTAAAAAGTCCAGTTGGTTTTTCTTGATTTTCCTACAATTAGGTATATTGGACTAATGTCCTTTCTTTATGAACCAATTCAATTATTAAGAACCCAAAGAAAAAAAAGGAGTCTGAATTAAACAATTTTTCGCCTACTTTTCACATTTTGCAAAAATGAGGAAAAAGTTGACTTATGAGATCGATCCGGGAAAATGTGTGTGTGTCTGTCTGTCTGTCTGTCCATCTGTCTGTCTGTCTGTGTCCGTGTCCCCCCCTATCAACTCCTAAACGGCTGCAGCAATCGAAACCAAATTTGGTATGAGTAAAGATCTTGACCGGATCATCTCAATGCCACACTTGAAAATGATGTCAGTGCTACCAACTGCTGAAAAATCGCAATTGAAATTTGAGCTCCATGTTGGATATCTTCAAATCTATACATGGGAACTATTCCAAAATAGGCACACATATAGATAATAATACGTCAGTTTAATTTTCAGGAGGGCTAGATGGGGGCTTCATTCATTCCATTCCTGACCCGGTCGGAGACTGGAAGCAGGCTGTGGATTTTCATTTTTCATACATGACAGTGTTGCCAAAATGATTGTAAGCCTACTGATAAGTCCAATTATTAAATGCATATAACTCCTACACTAGCGATTGGATTTCAACCAAATTTCGTATGTACTATGTACACATATGACTGAGCATATTCTTAAGAGCCATCAGGGCTGCCAACTGTCAATAAATGCTCTCGCTATTTTTTTTATCCAAATACCAATATATCAGAAAGTATGCGAGCCAACAGCTGTAAACTTTGCCTGACATTCTAGATTAATTTGGAGCAACTAATGTATGTCAGTGCTACCAACATGATTCTAAGCCTGCTCATAGGGCCAATGCTTAAATACATGTAACTTCTATACTATCAATTGTACTTCAACCAAATTTCGTATGTGCTCTGTGTACAATAACAGATATGACTATGCGTATTCTTAAGAGCAATCAGGGCTGCCAACTGTTTATAAATTCTGTTTATATTTTTTACCCTAATATCAATTTATCATAAAGTATGCAAGCCAACAGCTCTAAACTTTGCGCACGTATAGTACCTGACATTCTAGATTAATTTGGAGTACCTAATATACGTCAGTGCTGCCAACATGATTCTAAGCCTGCTGATAGGTCCAAGTTTAAAATACCAGTAACTTCTAAACTAGGAAATGAATTTCATCCAATATTGGCACAACAATAGACCATAATATTTCAGATTATTTTTGACCAACACATGCACGACATTCTTGCAGACTTGATTGTACGCGCGCTGATAGATCTAATGTCTAACTGCATGTAACGTCCATGCTATCCATTGGACCTCAACGAATTTTTTTATTCTGTACCTTAAGAGATGGAACTAAGAATATATTTAGTCACCAGGGCTGCCAACTGTAGTGCTCTATTAGTCTACATTATGCCAGGTATATTTCGAACCAATTAGAAATTTCGATATTACCAACTTTATTTCGTCATTATTCTAGAATGGTCCATATAGATTAATCATTGGCATGAATCTTAAATTTTAAGAAAAGTAGGCTCTTTAGTTCGTCACGGAACTTCTTGTTAATTTACTGTATGCTCACCTGAAGTAAAGATATTAGGCTCACCAAACACGTCACTTATATACTCAGTGCATACCCCGTTGGCGGTTGGTGGACCGGAGAAGCGGTCTCATTTCTAACCATACCTACACATTTATCTTGATTAATTTCACAGTTAAAGGAAGAGAAAGGTGGAACTAGTGTTTTTGGAAATGAAAGGTATTGGATTGAGTTCTACTGAAGACTTTGGACACTCGTTACTACGTTAATACAGTATATTTCGCTCTTTTATTACGTAGTTAATCATAAATAATGACGTCAGATAGTGCGATGTCAATTAATGTAGACTATTAATAATGCAAATTATGAATCCCAGAGGGGTATAGTTGGAGCTGATTGTTGTACTGTTTCGATTAATACATTCTAAATTAATTCAAGCCTCGAGAATATTTTGCAGACGGTGTTATCTGATTAATGAACCACCGTTTCTTAGAAGTGATTTAACATTGTATAGCAACTTAATTTCAATTTATAAAATGACACGCTATTACTTTCATTCACACGCAAATACTAGCAGAATGTCAACTGACTAGTGGCGTATTTTATAAGACAGTTGAGGGAGGAAAAAACCGCGTTCGTCTCATTGACTTTTCTAGGGTCAACTGAACTGTTGACCATTTTGCTTATTCAGTAAGTGGTTTGTTAACGTAAAATAATGCGGGGGTAAGTTTCAAAACGTAACCCAACAAATGAAAGAATATATAACGTTAAAACCCAACCACTGGGATGTGATCAGCTTCAGACAAAACTTTCCCATAGAACATGTCAAGCAACAACCATTCGCATCCTTTTACAAACAAAATCTCAACAACAAGACTATCACTTAAATCCACGGCACAATGTTAAAAAGTTGACTGAAAAAGTTTAATTGTAAAGGCCACGTCATTTATTTAAGAAACTATTTAATTACGTATTGTGACGCACACGTTAACTTGTATTTATACCAAACAAACATTAATTGAGGCTGGTATATCCATTATTTTTCTGTACCAGAAATGATTTTGTAAATACTGTGTAGATAGTGTGAACTTGTTGGAGTGCAAGTGCAGGTCGAGAATTTTTAAATACTACTACGGTATGTATTTTACCCGTTCCGCCTTGGTATGCGATGACCCAACTGCCATAGCATCGTATATCAGGTGTCCCGGGACCGAGTGAATCGAAACAATAAAAAAACAAGGAATGTTTCGGAGATCCAGTTGAAATTTAGAACAAATAGCAGTGGGTAACACGAGACCAAGTGACCCTGGGTCGTTTACGGGTTTAATTTAAGATTTAAAGCAAAGGGCGCCATCAACTGGATTCATAAAAAAACACATCCTTACTGGTGAAGCCTTAACATTACACAGGAAAGGACTGGGAAAAATACATCATCACGAGATCATATAAAATTAAAATAAAAGATGGTTTATTGAACTTGGTCGACAAGACAAAAACATATGAAAATCCTGCCTGGGATAATGGTAGATCGCGACAGTTAGGATGCTATTGTTCATTTTCAAATCTGACCATTTCCAATCTAATGAAAAATAAATTTGTTCACGTGTCCAAAATAAAAATAACTAAACGTTCCTTGGTTTCTCAGGGTCACCGAAGCACTAAATCACACGTCACTGTTTTATTTGTGAACCCTGAGACCTATCATTGTTAGTGATATATCAGTAAGCACGTGACCCTTTAAGTTTAGAATAATATTGCACACAATTATATTTACAATATGTTTAAGCATTCGTAAAAGTACAGAATGTCCTGGATTCCAATCTCGTCGGTATTATTAGAATTCATGAATTCATAATTCATTAAAGTTATCAATTAATAGCATCATCCTGATCATTTGATCGTGCTATCATTCTTTATCAATACACATGACTAACTAGTGAATGTCTCAAACGTTTCACTTCTGATTATCATTTATATTCATTGGAATCAACAACCAATTATTCAAAAGCATTTGTAATCACCCTGTCAAAATTATTTACAAAATCTTAATCATGTATCATCATTATAATTATCTGGTATTTTAAAGCATTGAAAAATCATTAATCACTTATCACATCAGCTACTACTCAATCAGCTGTTCACTTAAATTTTCTTAAATCGGCATCAGGTCAGATCAGCTGTTTCACTTATCATTCAGAGTATTATTCAACCATTAATTATTAAAGGAACTTGGATTATCTAAACTTCCAGAATAATATCTAGGAATAATTATTGAGGTGTGGTCAAAATATATCACACTAATGAGAATGTATTGCCAGACGTAATTATACTCTTACATGTTATGACTGGTGCATATAATTCACTCAATTGCCATACCAAAGTTTATTGACACAACTTCTCCACATTGGACGTTATCATCCACTAATAACCACTTGAATTCATTCTTCATGAACCACTTCATTAAACATCACATTTGAACTTTATCAATTTATCATCAATTCATCACAACTATTCAGCGCACAGCATGAATCAACAATAAGACTGGGTTCACTAACCTTCAGTCCACACCATTAATATATTAAAGTGTTAACCTCACAAATATCGGCAATCTTTATTCAAACACTTGGCAAAATATCTAAAGGCAGCGTATTTAATAATCCACATTTACTGTACTACTGGCTTCAGGCATTAATAAAGTTGACCCATCAGAACTGTGATCACTATAACTGTGTTCACAACCTCTTAAACGACATGTAAAACACTGAGATAATTATTATCCAATCCAAGCATTAATTAATCTCAAAGTGTCATAGCTCTGTAAAATCATTGAAATCTCTTTTCAGAAAGAACACCATATGTGTTAGATCAATACTATATTCATCATAGCTGATTCCTTTCTGCCTGTGATAGATTTATGAAACGAACGTAGGCTATTCATCTTAAAGGAATCAATCACTTAAAATCCCTGTTATAGGTGTAAATTTATTCATCGGAAAATTAATATATACTTACCGTATTCTGAAGTAGAATATCGCTACATAAACTATTGGATCTACCACACAAGAATCACAAAGTGTGACCCTGCTTACATTTATTTTTACTGTACTGGATAAAGATCAACCTATACATGACTTGTTAATTATTGTTTGATTCGCTTACAATTCATATTGCATTCGGATGATAGAATGATTCCCTATTAACAGGTCAAGCGGTTAGACACTACACAATTGCCCTAGGCAAAAGGCCCTGTTTCGACGGCTCAGATGATAATTCCCTAGTAACTGGTCATGTGGTTAGACACTACACAATTGCTCAAGGCAAAAGGCCCTGTTTTGACGGCTCAGATGAGTGCATATGACTGGAATCAACAATAATTATACTGTCAGATAGTAGTGACACTGTTTCGCTAAAACGAATTAGATTCAGTAGCTTAAATGATCTAATCAAACAAGAAGAAAAATCCCTGTTCACTAACTCCACGCAATCATTAGAATGCAAAAAAACTATCCAACTCCCGACTGCAGGCCTCGAGTCTCTTAAATGCTCGATAAAAAATGTACTCAAAATGCACTAAACTCACTATAAAAGATGATCAAATACCCTGCTTAATAATGTCGGTAAATAGCAAAGATCAGTGAAATGCCCCTGTCATCTCACATGGAGTCCACCATGCATTAAAGAATTTATCAGGATGATATATCAAAATATACAAAGATGATGCTTCAAAAATATTCCTAAAGATATACCAGTGTGCCCATGGTCATGTTAATTCATATCAGTGTATTCATATAAGGGCTCAGGTTACCTTCAAGATACCCCAGTCGGTAAGAATATTCGTTCAAAGATCGACGGTAATCCAGATATTCATGTTTAATTTATCGCAAGATCGACGATTTTTTCATCCTGTACCCCGGATCAGCATTCCTCTCGTCCGAATGCAGATCTCGGTATGGTCACTTGCCTGGGTAGGACTCGAACCCGTCACTCCGTTCTGCCATCCTGCCTCTTTTTACGCCTACCACGTCATGTCACTGTGTGAAATGTCCATCTCAGATACTGTCCAAAAATCTACTGGGTATCGCAATATAAATGGGCACCCCATTATGTCCATGGCTACAGCACGCCACTGTTCCACAAAATAAGTCGACAGGCATCCTCAAGTAAAGTCCTCGCCAATAAATGTCGAATTACGTGGATGTAAAAAAATGTTATATTGCGTGTTCAAATTTATTACACACCCTGTAGCTGGATATTATGCGATATGCATATTCGGAAATGTTCCTAAATCAAGATAATTGGCATTCACTTCACTACTGTAGAAAATATTGTGAGCTTTGAAGCCATTTTTCAGTATTGCCTAAGGACACAAAAGCTTGGTGCTTTTTCAGTCGGTCAACACGAATGTACCCAAAAAGAGCTAGGTTATGCCCTAATCCTGAAATAAATTACATGACATTAATAAATACACTAGGATGACCAGTTTCGATCGTCAAGCGATCATCATAAGATCCATTACACGTAGGCTATAACATCTATGTTTGAGAATACAGATGAAAAATATTAACAATTTGTACAATAATTTAGTTGCGGTATTGGTAATGCAACTGTCAGTGTATGCTAAATGTAGTATATCTATTGTTAGGTGGAATGCTAAAATGGTGATAAAAATCCGGAGTTAGTCTGTTTGGGGTGATTATATGGTTATAAAAAATCAACTATCGTTATACTGTAATAATACAGGCTGATACTTATCCGGCTGTCTCCCTCGCTGGAACGTCGATCAGTTTCGTGTTCACTCTTGCACCAATTTTGGTCGACTGAACCCGGGTGTTAGCTGGACGAAACTGTTTTTTCCCTTTCACCCCCCTTTGATCCTGAGTGCTTTCTGAGGTCAGTGCAATGTTTATTTGTGTGAGGTTGCCAAATCTAGATAAGAATGTATGTTATTAAATACAGGGAGATCTACAACTATTAAAGATCGTGGAACTGTCATCGCCACCCGTGGACTAAAAAGCCATTCGAACTAAGGGCTGCCCGCCAAGCAAAATAGACCATATTATAGCCAAACATAAAAATTAAGATAAAACGATTCCCAAACCAGACAGTAATGAGAAAAAATTTGCGCGCGTCAACTATGTGAATACGAACACATATAAAATCACTAATCTTTTCAAAAAGCAAGGCATAAAAATAGCATTCACAACGAACAATACGACCGGGAGGCACCTGCAAAATAGTAATCTAAATAAGCAAGACCCGTATTCTAAGTCAGGGGCATATTCCATTACATGCCAAGACACTGGTTGTCAAGCTAATACATTAGACAGAGTGGAAGACGAGTAGACACACGTTATAATGAACATAGGAATGCGATAAGATACGGAACACATTCAGCCGTATGCGAACATATGCGTGACACGGGGCACAGGTTTACTAAATTCGAGATGACCTAAAATAATTCATCACGAATTGAAAGGCAGAGCTCTCGACATAAAGGAAGCAATCGAGATTCACCTAGCCAAACGAAACAATCCCAACAATCTAAATGAACACACTTTTATGGAGAGTTCACCCCTTTTCACTCTACTAAAAACACACCCTGTCGTAAACAAGACACAACTTAGCGATTCAGCCAAGCTAGATAAGAAGTGGGGGAAATAGCGGTGGTTAATAGGTAAATGTTATCTGGATCAGGTGTACTATGTACTTTTTCTGCAATAAACCTAGGCCGGTACGCGCGGCAGTATTAAAGGTGCCGGGACGTCTTCAATAGACCGGGCAGCCCCTATTTCGAATGGCTTTTTAGTCCACGGGTGGCGAAGACAGTTCCACGGTCTTTAATAGTTGTAGATCTTCCTATATTCAATAACATACATTCTTATCTAGATTTGGCAACGTCATACAAATAAACATTGCACTGGCCTCAGAATGCACATAGGAACAAAGGGGAAAGAAAGGGAAAAACCAGTTTCGTCCAGCTAAAACCCGGGTTCAGTCAACCAAAACCGGTGCAAGAGTGAACACGAAACTGTTCGACGTTCCAGCCAGGGAGACAACCGGATAAGTATCAGCCTGTATTATTACATTATAACGATAGTTGGTTTTTTATAACCATTTAATCACCCCAAACAGACTAACTCCGGATTTTTATCACTATTTTAGCATTTCACCTAACATTATACTACATTTAGCATACACTGACACTTGCATTACCAATACTGCATCTAAATAATTGTACATATTGTAAATATTTTTCACCTGTATTCTCTAACATAGATGATATAGTCTACGTGTAATGGATCTGATGATGATCGCTTGACGATCGAAACTGGTCATCCTAGTGTATTTATTATTCTCATGTAATTTATTTCAGGATTAGGGCATAACCTAGCTCTTTTTGGGTACATTCTTGTTGACCGACTGAAAAGCACCAAACTTTTGTTTACTTAGGCAATACTGAAAAATGGCTTCAAACCTCGCAATGTTCACGGCCAGTAAGGCAAATCGTGAAGCCAAGAGGCCCAAAACACTCAGGCTTAAACTCATGAACTTGGACAAGTCAATTTGGTTCAACAAAAAATGTATACAACTAAATCTCAACCCCTAAATACGTAGCAATTAAAACCGTACCGATTACACCAGCTTCAATCATTTCAACTAACCAATCCAAAGCGCTTTGGATAAAAAACGAACTAAGATTTGCATACATAAGAAAGCAAAAAATCAACCAACAACTACACGATATTCAATTGCGACTAAGTAACTCCTGGCACGCATCCCAATGGGAGAGTTTTTCCGAGCACCTACATGACACCATCAAAATCAGAGCAACGAGGAAGCACGAAACGCTAGAATATAAACTAAGAAAACTAGGAGAAACTCAGAACAATCAATCTAATGAGCAACACACGAATAACAATTAATTCAATTTCCACAGCAGTGTAAATAACAGAACGAACGTAACCTTTTCTCAAGATGAAATGAATAAGTTAGACAAAGGTTTGAAATACAACTTATCAGACGCACACACGAACCATAATATAAACTGTTAATCACAGATATCGAGATAGCCAGTCACACGCTCCCAGCAGAAGACAGGGAATTAACCAAAAATCTTGCCACCAACGAAGCCAAAAAATCCTCAAAAGAGAAGGCGAAAGCAATAACATTCAAAACAACAAACAACTAAAAGAAATAAAGTTATAGAAACAAAAGATAAAAGAACATGACTTAATCATCACGAAAGCAGATAAGGGAAATACCACAGTAATTTTGAACAAAACAGAATACATTGAAAATACAGTCGAATTCCTAAACAACAACGAAATCAAGGAATTAGCAAAAGACCCCACCAACAAATTCCAAAAACAAATAAAAATGCATTAAAAGAAACAGAATACATATTGACCAAAGCTGTAAAAAGAAAACTAATAAACATGACCCCGAAAATACCGTCATTGAGGGGACATCCTAAAATACACAAAAAGGAGTGCCCAATGAGACCAATAGTCAATTGTAGGAATGCTCCTAGTTACAAAATCAGCAAAGAGCTACTAAAATCTTAAAACACCGCCTTTCCAACGACAAAAACAACTCTGTAAAGAACACAACGGAATTAGTAACAGCATTGACCACCCTAAAAATGAAACCTAGCTTGTGGCTTGCATCATTCGATGTAACTAACATGTACACCAATATACCTATTATTGATGCAATCAACACTATCGGAAACAACTTAAAATCCAACAATTCGCAAAAGAAACTGAAGAGATTGTGAGATTACTGAGGGTCGACCTCAGCCAAAACGTGTTTCAATTCGACAATAAAATGTACACACAAACAGAAGGCCTAGCGATGGGATCACCACTAAGCAGACTAATCGCTGACATCTTCATTAATGCACTAGAAAATGAGTTCTTAGGAAAGACGTCATCAAAGGAAATAGTAATATGGAAAAGATACGTAGATGATGTAATTTGCATCTACGATACTGAACTAACAAGCGAAGAAACAATTCTCCAATCCATTAATAGCCTACACCACTCGATCAAATTCACTAAGGAATCCAAAACAGACCGAAACATAAATTATCTCGACATAACCATTGAACGTAAAGATAACGAACTTTCATATTCTATATTCCGGAAAGCCACACAAACCTCGCATACAATCGATAATCAGTCTAATCACCCCAGTACGTACAAATTAGCGGGATTCAAATCAATGGTGCACAGGGCTTTAAACATACCCATGTCAAAAGATAACTTTAATAAGGTAATAAGAACCATTAGGCAAATAGCAAAGGAAAACAATTTCCCGCCAAACAAAATAGACCAATTTATAGCCAAACATAAAAATAAAGATAAAACGATTCCCAAACCAGACAGTAATGAGAAAAAATTTGCACGCTTCAACTATGTGAATACGAACACATTTAAAATCACTAATCTTTTCAAAAAGCAAGGCATAAAAATAGCATTCACAACGATCAATACGACCGGGAGGCACTTGCAAAATAGTAATCTAAATAAAAAAAGACCCGTATTCAAAGTCAGGGGTATATTCTATTACATGCCAAGACACTGGTTGTCAAGCTAATTACATTGGACAGAGCGGAAGACGAGTAGACACTCGTTATAATGAACATAGGAACGCGATAAGATACGGAACACATTCAGCCGTATGCGAACATATGTGTGACACGGGCCACAGCTTTACTAAAATCGAGACTGACCTAAAAATAATTCATCACGAATCGAAAGGCAGAGCTCTCGACATAAAGGAAGCAATCGAGATTCACTTAGCCAAACGAAACAATCCCAACAATCTAAATGAACACCCTTTTATGGAGAGTTCAACCTATTTTACTCTACTAAAAACACACCCTGTCGGAAACAACACACAACATAGCGATACAGCCAAGCTAGATAAAAAAGGGGGAATTAGCGGTGGTTAATAGGTAAACGCTATCTTAATCAGATATACTATGTACTTTTTTCTGCAATAAACCTAGGCCGGTATGCGCGGCAGAATTAAAGGTGCCGGGACGTCTTCAATAGACTGGGTAGCACATAGTTCGAATGGCTGTTTAGTCCACGGGTGGCGAAGACAGTTCCATAGTCTTTAATAGTTGTAGATCTCCATGTGTTCAATAACATACATTTATATCTATATTTGGCAAGGTCACACAAATAATCATTGCACTGACCTCAGAAAGCACATAGGAACAAAGGGGGGAGAAAAGGATAAACCAGTTTCGTCCAGCTAACACCCGGGTTCAGTCGACCAAAACTGGTGCAAGAGGGAACACGAAACTCTTCGACGTTTCAGCCAGGGAGACAACCAGATAAGTATCAGCCTGTATTATTGCAGTATAACGATAGTTGATTTCTATAACCATAAAATCACTCCAAACCGACTAACTCCGGATTTTTATCACCATTTTAGCATTTCACCTAAAATTACATAGTCGTTTAACATACACTAACAGTTGCATTACCAATACTGCAACTAAATAATTGTACATATTGTAAATATTTTTCATCTGTGTTCTCAAACATAGATGTTATAGCCTAAGTGTAATGGATCTGATGATGATCGCTTGACGTTCGAAACTGGTCATCCTAGTGTATTTATTAATCTCATGTAAGTTATTTCAGGATTAGGGCATAACCTAGCTCTTTTGGGTACATTCGTGTTGACCGACTGAATAGCGCCAAACACTTGTTTTGTAGAAAATATGTGAAGTCACTTTCACTGTTCTGGTCGAATGTTCCAGTGTTAATTAAGAAACCTCGTGGTTGCTTAAGCTTCACTGAACAAATTACATCAGCTGTGCCTTTAAACATAATGTTGAGAATGTACTGAAGTTCATCTGCTGGTAGGCAGGCACGTTGCAATTTTGAAAACTTAAAAATGAAACAAGCATTCGGACTAGTAAAATGCCAATGTCCAATACGCAGCAATGTTAATGTCGGTTTACGGTACTCATAACACGATTTCCAACTTGTCACAAGATGTCCGCTGTAGTAGCTATGTTCCTGACTTGCAACATGCCGGCAACACAACGATATAAGTGGCTTCGTTAAACAGTGGATGTGTGTGATGATGTATCACAAAGTTCACTGTTATAATGGTTACTTTCACGTCGTAAAATGTCCCACTTGCCTTAACTCGCAAGACCCAGTTCATGATTGAAGTACTGGTTGAAAGAAAAAACTATATTCTCCACGATAAAATAGCGTGTTTCCCGTAACCGGTCTCACTGGACAAGTACACTGCCATCGGGACCTCGTCTCCCGTATCTGACTCGCGTTCACCGTAGGCTACTGTCAATTTTATCACATTAGCTACTGTTCTAGAGTTGATTGTGTCCTGAAGACGAAACGTACAGTAACAATATCTCTCTCTCTCTCTCCACGCAGCCCCGCTGCTGTTCGCCTGGCAAGTTATGTGACCTCCTTGCTTCCCCTCTCTCAGGGTAGGGTGGTCTGCTCTCCGGTACTCTGACGTCACATAGCCCAGCCATGGCTAATATCCCCTTGTTTTAATGCTATAATCTTCCTTTAAGGGGTTGTCAACCATCTGAAGTATTAACAAAATATATATCCAGCATTATTCCTTCATCTCTGACACAACATAGGGTCGTAATTTCTAAATTACTCAAATAAATCTCGTGCATTCTTCCCGTCATTCATTTCGTTGGAGGGGTAATCCTTATTTCTCCTGTCTCCAATACGTCACTCCCCATGCAGCCACAGCCGTGATACTAGCGCATTCTTTTATTCCAAATAATAAATTTCCAATCTCGACCAGCGTAGCCGATTGCGTCAAGTACATATCGGGTACAGTATGAGGTGGATGAAGCCGTTGTGGTGATAAAATTGATCGTTCAAAATAAAATGTACCAGATAAAAAGTGACACGCTATAGCTGTGGCATGCAGTGGTATATTGGAAGATGTATAAGAGTGCGCTGTGTAGTGTGGATCTTCTTAAAGTGTTACCACCTTCTTAACATTATAACAGGCAACACTTTATCTAGCCTACAATTAGTGTAGTCCTGAATAGTGCTATCCATTCATTCGTAAGGTTTTATTACAGTGATGCTTGATGAAATATATGTTTGAACATGAAGTTCCGTGACGAAATAAAGAGCCTGCTTTTCATCTAATTTAAGATTCATGACAATGATTAACTTATCTAGATTAATGACGAAATTAAGTTGGTAATATCGAAATTTCTAATTACTTCGAAATATAACTGGCATTATGTAGCCTAATGAGCTCTACAGTTGGCAGCCCTGGTGACTGAATATATTCTTGGTTCCATCTCTTAAGGTACTGTGCCCGATAATCTGGCTTTGGATTGGGTGGCCCGACACACACGTCAATCCTCACCCAGAATTCGGTACAACTCGAAATGAAAAAAAAAATCTTGAATGTCCGAATCAATTTTGGCATTAGAAAAAACTATGTCGGCAACGAGATTCAAGCAATCCCGCGGTCTTTATAAAGATAGGGTACAACTGGGTTAAATCTCAAAGTTGATCCGGTGGACACACAAGTATGGCAACAAATAAGAATGACAAACACCTCCGCTGTTAAAATAAAACTCATCCACCATTTATTACAGATCCACACCACGAAATACATAAAACAAAACACAGAAGCCTTTCTTCGCTCGGAGACTTCTCAAAATTACTCTTGATGTGCAAATAAATTAAATTACCTACCAAATGCATCTACTCATATTAGCATGTAAAGGAAAACCTCAGTGACGTGTGAATGTTTAGTATAAATGTAATGATGTTCACACAAAAAGTGGCCCCTTAAGTGTAAATGTTCCCCCTGTAATTTAAGCATGTTCAAACCATACATTGTCATCCAGGTTGCACCATTTCAAAGAACATAGTGACGTAACACGCTGAAAGATCCATGTACTCAGATTATATTTTAAAGCATCCATTTATTTCATTTTAAATCCTAAATATGACTGTAATAATCTCTCAAAAGAAAACTTAAATGTAGTGTTCTAATAATATTGTCATGTCATCGCATTTTATTTTTTGATTAAATTATATTTGGATTATAAGCCCATCTGCCCAAATCTTACTAACCACTACCCATTAACCACTACTTATGAATTAACATGGTTTTCAGTACCTTCCGGTCGTCTCAGTCTTGGTTCCGCTGACACGTTTCCTGGGGGGATTGGTTCCACGTTCTTCTGATTGAACATCCTCCCCTCTCGTCTGGATCCAGCTCGGGACCCTCTGAGTATCCATGGTCCTGGCTCGCCTTGGTTTCCACGTCATCATAACTGCTTCCTCGTTTCTAGATCTAGCGGGTCATCTCTTCGCTCGTAAAGTTCTTGTCAAGAGACTCGCACTGTTCTGTACTGATAGCCTTTATGTCCGTCCAATACATCGCTGCAATCTTCATGTCGAATATGCCAAGTAATATCAACTTATGGCCGTGATAATAACTCTCTAACGACACAGGTTATATCGTACGCATTTACACCAGCCTGTACTCATAAGAAATTACGTTCGTCCTTGCCTTGGATGTCGCTCTATATTTGGACTACATTCAGTTTATCTCTCATAGTTCACTGACCCTGGAGACTCACTTGTCTGCTTGTCAAACAAATGCACATCGCTTCATTCATATGTTCTAGGCGTCAGTTATATCGTGCTCGGCCCATGCAGTCCCGTACCTCGTAAAAGCTTAAGACACCACGTGTGTTTGCTCACACTCCGCTGTACTAATGACTCGTATTTCACAACATAATGCATTATGATCTGCGTAATAATATCACCTCGCCACATTTGGCTTTAATTTTCGTTAATACAGAGCTGTTCACGCAAGAAATAATACTGAGTCTTTCAGCTACGTTCCGCAAAAAAAAAAAACTCCTGGAATACCGCACTGGTTCCAAGTTGCCACGGTACGACTGCCTCTACACACATGCTTGTAACTTCGGCGTACGGTGATACAAAAGAAAGTGAACTGCCTCTCCGACGTGACCTTCAAACCTAGACTTTTCCTGGAGCTCATCAGCGCCCTCTGCCCTTCTGGAACATTCGCCTAGTCATGCTGTCGACTATGTCCATGACGTAAAAGCATCAACCTCAGGTACCTTCCGCTTGCTTTCTTCCTCCTGCTATGCGACGTTGCCAGAGCTCTCAAAACCATGCAATATAGGTTACAAATCCCCCTCAACCAGGAATAATAATAAGTGTGAACCATCTCGATTATTATTATTCTGTTGTGTTAACAATCTATTTCTTCAATAAGTTCTCCATATCGCCTTCTTACTATCTCTTGTGGTGCCTTTTAAGGCTAGCTGCGTTGAATTTGCCTATAACTCTCTCAGTTGTATCTTCGTCTGTGGTATATTCCTCCTGAAACGGTAGCTCCATCCATTCCTCACTCACTCAATGTCTTCCTTCTCTAGGTCTTCATATCTCCTATCATCAGTAATGCTGTGAATGGCTTGAATTGGGGCTGTCATGAGATCTGGGCGTAAATCATTATTAATGGGCAAATAATCATTATTACTGCCTGTGAATCCCTGTCCAAACTCCGCATTTCCTTCCTGTCAGCTTCACTTTCCTGATTTGACACCACTGGTGCTTGGTTTCGGTTCCTCATGCTGTTTTTTCTGAGATTTTTCTTCTTGTTCCTTTTCCCTCAATTGTTCAATGTGTCTCTGGCTTTTTTGGTGACGTTCTTCTAATGATGGCCTATAATTTTGCCTTTCTTGATTCCCATATCTTGGGTAATTATTGTACGGTCTCCGATCACGTGACCACGATTATCTCCCTCTATATCCTGACCTTCCGTAGCCCCACTGATTAAATCGACCGCTTCTATCCTGATAATATGGCCTCCGGTCATATGGCTCTCCTTGATTCCTGTATCTGTCTAAACCATTTCCTTGATCCCTTCCATCTTATCGTTCCTTCCATAATTTTGCTGAGATTCCGTTAGCGCCGTACGATCCATTACCATATTTGCTTCTCTCTGTTCTGTCCTTGGACTACGAGGTTCCGTCATCTTGCTCGTGTGGTCTAGTTTCCTCAAAATCTCTTCGCACACCTCGGGTCCATTTGCACCCGATGCAATTAATACACGCTGGACTTCTACCGGATATTGCTGAATTATGGCATGCACCAAATCCTGCTCCTCCAACGGTGGATCCAAAAATTGTAGCCTGGCTGTCTGATTCGTGAAATACCCAGCATATTGTGCTGGCCTGGTAGTCGCGTATTTCTTTGAGTATAATTCAGCCCTTATACTTTGTTGATCTTCTGAGGACCAAACTCTCTTCAGGAAAGTGCTCGCGAAGTCATCGTACCCTCTAAACTGATTCATAAAAGCTCGCATCCAGTTTAGCGGTTGACCTTCAAGAGCTCATTATATTATCCTTATTTCTCTCACTTTAGGAACCCTATGTACGTCCATGTATTCCTTCAGGTCCCGTAGGAATTCTATGGGTGTGAGGCCAGTCAAATTTTAAAAAATGGGCGGTCCTCCTGATTCCTAATGATGGTAATCGGTTGAGTTGAGCTGTAACTGATTGGTGTGTGTCGTTCCTATCGGACTTGGTTCCTTGTTGTCATCTATCGCTTTTGCCTCTATCGTCTTTCCTTCTAATTCGACAATTCTCTTTAACTGTTCTCCGTGAGTAATACTCATTTTATCTTGTACTGTCGAAACTGCTGTAACAATCTGTGTTTTATTCATAATGTTGAATTTTGGGCTTATGCCGTGTTTTATTATACTAATATTCGACGCGTTTCGAAAGAAACCATGTCTTTCATCGTCAGGAATTATCTGGAATACGACAATGTTGCTAAGAGAAAGCAACGAAGAACATATAGAAGGTGCCCAAAGATGGACGCCATTATAGCCCCATGTTAGGGACAACGGAAATCAGCAGTGAATTACTTTCTCAGGGTTCTGATAATAGGTAGCCAGGATTCACTGAGATTGTAGCCGGTGTCGCGGTTGAAATTATCTGGGTGTTTACGTATTTCAACCGCCTCCCTGATGATTCTGGGACGATATTGCTTTATACGGGCAAGAACATCCACTCCTTGGAACATGACATCATGGCCAGGTGTTAAAGCATGATCGGCAACAGCTGATTTATCAGGTTGAATGAGCCTGATACATCTATTATGTTAATTAATGCGAGTGCATATTGTTCTCGAAGTCTGCCCGATGTAAACCTTGCCACAAGTACAGGGAACTCTGTAGATACCCGGTTGTTGCAATTTAGGCAAACTATCCTTAGTTGGTCGCAGGAGTTGCCTAATCTTAACAGAAGTTCCAAATACAGTCCGTATGTTGTACCGACGTAGGATTTTAGCAATACGATCCGTTGTGTTATGTATGTACGGAAGGTAAGCAGTTCCTCTTACATCTCTTTTCTCAACTGACGTCCTATTATTATTTGTTGGTTTCAGAACCGTAGAAATCAAAGCCTTGCTATAACCGTTGCTCTCAAAGGTGGTTCGCAGGGTGTTAATTTCTTCTTGTAAAGAAGACACTTCACAAATCCTCCTAGCCCTGGTAGTTAGAGTTGTAAGGATACCATGTTTCTGGGCAGGGTGATGGTGAGAACTTGCGTGGAGATATCTATTGGTGTGTGTTGGCTTACGAAAAACGCTGTGTCCTAAAGATCCATCCTCTATCTTGGTGACGAGAACATCTAAAAAGGGTATTTTGCCGTCAGATTCCTTTTCCATGGTGAAACAAATAGAAGGGTGCTGGAGATTAAGGTGATCCAGGAAATGGCTAAGATTTTCCTCACCTTCCGTCCAAACAACGAACGTGTCATCCACATAACGCCACCAGATCTTCGGTTTGAAAGGAGCCGACGACAAAGCTTTCTCTTCAAAGTTCTCCATGAAGAAATTAGCCACAACAGGAGAGAGAGGACTACCCATGGCCACACCATCAGTCTGCTCATAAAAATTCCCATTCCATAGAAAGTAGGAGGAGGACATGCAGTGATAAAAAAGTCTTGTGATGTCTTCAGGAAAAAAGCCATTAATGAGAGACATAACACCATCAATAGGTACTCTCGTAAACAGAGACACCACGTCGAGACTCACTAGAATATCACCCGGCTGAAGTGTTATAGCTTTTAACTTTTCCACGAAGTGTGTGGAATCCTTAATGTACGAAGGCGTGTTATCCAGAAGCGGCTGAAGTAGTCTACCTAAGTATTTGGAAAGGGCATATGTAGGGGAACCAATCGTACTAACAATAGGTCTAAGAGGAACATCTTCCTTATGTATTTTAGGAAGACCATAGAGTCTCGGAGGAATAGCATCCCCTGGAAGGAGAGTCTTCGCTGCATCCGCTGGAATATATGATTGCTTGATCAACACCCAGATAATTTCAACCGCGACACCGGCTACAATCTCAGTGAATCCTGGCTACCTATTATCAGAACCCTGAGAAAGTAATTCACTGCTGCTTTCCGTTGTCCCTAACATGGGGCTATAATGGCGTCCATCTTTGGGCACCTTCTATATGTTCTTCGTTGCTTTCTCTTAGCAACATTGTCGTATTCCAGATAATTCCTGACGATGAAAGACATGGTTTCTTTCGAAACGCGTCGAATATTAGTATAATAAAACACGGCATAAGCCCAAAATTCAACATTATGAATAATAACACGGGCCGTGACAGTCTAAATGACAAATCTGTGTTTTAATTTCTTCGTTTAACTCTAATTTCATTTCCCCCATCTGACTCCTAAGACTTTCCATCTTTCATTCCTGCTCTATGGTGAATTCAGACATTTTATCGGCTATGCTCTTAGTATATTTTGCTAATCTCTGCTGTACTGCTTTCGCCTCTTTCTTTAACACTAAGACCTCTGCGTTAATTGTTTTATCCCTTTCTTCCATCTTGGCGGTCAATGCCTCCACGCTTCTATTCGTTTTTCTTGAACGGTATTCTCCAATGATTTCAACTGTGTCCTCATATTCTTTTCCATTTCGACCTTATCCCTCTTAATTTGTTCTTTTAAATCCGTCATTTTGGCTTAGCCTTCCCCATGTACTGTTTCATATCGAATTGGTGCTCCTTAAATAATTCCAATCCTCCTTGCAAATCCCCTGACTGAATTCCAAGCTTTTTTTCAAAACCTTCGAATTAAGTGTCTAAACCCTCGAATTTGGTGTCGAAACCTTTAAATTGAGTGTCTAAACCTTCAAATTTAGTGTCTAAATCTTTGAATTTGGTGTCGAAACCTTTAAATTGAGTGTTTAAACCTTCACATTTAGTGTCTATTCCTTCGTGCATCATAATCAACTGTCTATCCAACCCATCTAGATTAGTGTTCATATCACCACTCTTGATGTGCAAATAAATTAATGAGGACAAACATCTCAGGGCGTCCTAAACTTTGGATACAAAATAACTTACGGAGATCAAAGCCATATCACCCTAATATTACAACCATTACTTCAAAATGCTATGTCACCTCTCCGTTGACTAGTCCATTAATGAACAGGTGCATACATATGAGAAAATATTCAAAGGAAAAATTATTGCCTCATTCGATCTCCTTCAAACTAAATGTAATCACCAAAAGAAAAAGTTATATTTATACATGAATGTCACTGGCGTTAAATAATTCATTTACAAAATTTAATTCATGGATTAAATGCCTTCATTATTATTTTTACTGGTTTCCGTTCAACTGTGCCTCATTCAGAAAATGACTGGTTGTTGGCTGTTACATTTATTACTTTACATTGTAAAATCTTTATGAATGCAGATTTTTATTTATTTTTGTTAACCACTGCATGCTCTTCACACATTTATAAATACACCATAAACATTTAAGTAGATGGCCTCTGTCTATCTGTATTATTTTTCAACTGACAATTGCCTCAAAATTTCATATTCTTTAACCTATCACGTAACATTAATCATAATCATTTATTTTATTCGCCTCGCTATAGTGAGAACATTTAGTTTCATCATAACTTCGTATTAGACAACCTTACCATTTTACCAATGCTGTTTCATTATTCATACAACCTTGTATCAGTTACCTACCAAATGCATCTAATCATATTAGCATGTAAAGGAAAACCTCAGTGACGTGTGAATGTTTATTATAAATATCATGATGTTCACACAAAAAGTGGCCCCTTAAGTGTAAATGTTCCCCCTGGAATTTAAGCATGTTAAAACCATAAATTGTCATCCAGGTTGCACTATTTCAAAGAACACAGCGACGTAACACGCTGAAAGATCCCTGTATTTAGATTATATTTTAAAGCATCCATTTATTTCATTTTAAATCCTAAATATGACTGTAATAATCTCTCAAAAGAAAACTTAAATTTAGTGTCCTAATAATCTTGTCATGTTATCGCATTTTATTTCTTGATTAAATTCTATTTGGATTATAAGCCCATCTGCCCAAATCTTAGTAACCACTACCCATTAACCACTATTTATGAATTAACATGGTTTTCAGTACCTTCCGGCCGTCTCAGTCTTGGTTCCGCTGACACGTTTCCTGGAGGGTTTGGTTCCACGTTCTTCTGATTGAACATCCTCCCCTCTCGTCTGGATCCATCTCGCAAACCTCTGGGTATCCATGGTCCTGGCTCGCCTTGGTTTCCACGTCATCATAACAGCTTCCTTGTTTCTAAATCTAGCCGGTCATCTCTTCGCTCGTAAAGTTCTTGTCAAAAGACTCTGTACTGATAGCCTTTATGCCCGTCCAATACATCGCTGCAATCTTCATGTCGAATATGCCAAGTAATATCAACTTATGTCCGTGATGATAACTCTATAACGACACAGGTTATATCGTACGCATTTACACCAGCCTGTACTCATAAGAAATTACGTTCGCCATTGGCCTTGGATGTCGCTCTATATTTGGACTAAATTCAGTTTATCTCTCATAGTTCACTGACCCTGGAGACTCACTTGTCTGCTTGTCAAACAAATGCACATCGCTTCATTGATATGTTCTAGGCATCAGTTATATCGTGCTCGGCCCATGCAGTCCCGTACCTCGTAAAAGCTTAAGTCACCACGTGTGTTTGCTCACACTCCGCTGTACTAATGACTCGTATTTCACAACATAATGCATTATGATCTGCGTAACAATATCGACTCGCCACATTAGGCTTTAATGTTCGTTAATACAGAGCTTTCACGCAAGAAATAATACTGAGTCTTTCAGCTACGTTCCGCAAAAATAACTCTCGGAATACCGCACTGGTTCCAAGTTGCCACGGTACGACTGCCTCTACACACTTGCTTGTAACTTTGGGGCACGGCGATACAAAAGAAATTGAACTGCCTCTCCGACGAGGCCTTCCCACCTAGACTTTTCCTGGAGCTCATCAGCGCCCTCTACCCTTCTGGAACATTCGCCTAGTCATGCTGTCGACTATGACCATGACGTAAAAGCATCAACCTCAGGTTACTTCCGCTTGCCTTCTTCCTCCTGCTATGCGACGTTGCCAGAGCTCTCAAAACCATGCGATATCGGTTACAGTACGGAATACAAAATTTGGTTGAAGTCCAATGGATAGCAAGGACGTTACATGCAGTTAGACATTGGATCTATCAGCATGCGTAAAATCATGTTGTCAACAAAGTCATGCATGTGTTGGTCAGAAATAAACTCAAATACTTTCTGATCTATTGTTATGCCAATTTTGGATGAAATCCATTTGTTAGTATAAAAGTTACGTGCATTTTTAAAATTGAACCTATCAGCAGGCTTAGAATCATGTTGGCAGCACTGATGTATATTAGTTACTCCATATTAATCTAGACTGCCAGGTGTGCAAAATTTAGAGATATTGGCTTGCATACTTTCTGATATATTTATATTAGGGTAACAAAAATAGAGACAACATTTATTAACAGTTGGCAGCCCTGGTTGCTCTTAAGAATACGCATAGTCATATGTGGTTGAAATCCAAATGATAGTATAGAAGTTACCTGTATTTCAATTTGGACCTCTCAGCAGGCTTAGAATCATGTTGGTTGCACTGACATACATTAGTTACTCCAAATTAATCAAGAATGTCAGCTACTATACGTGTGCAGAGTTTAAAGCTTTTGGCTCGCATACTTTCTGATATATTGGTATTTGGATTTTAAAAAATAGAGAGAGCATTTATTAACGGTTGGCAGCCCTGGTAGCTCTTAAAAATACGATCAGTCATATCTGTTTATGTACACATAGTACATACGAAGTTTGGTTGAAATCCATTTGTTAGTATAGAAGTTACATGCATTTAAATGTTGGACTTATCAGGAGGTTGAGAATCTTGTTGGGAACACTGCCATATATGGCCTGCTAGAAATTAAACTGATAAATTATTATCTATATGTGTGCCAATTTTGGAATAGTTATCATGAATACATTCTAAGATATCCAACATGGAACTCAAATTTCAATTGCGGTTCTTCAGCAGTTGGTAGCACTGATATCATTTTCAAGTATGGCATTGAGATGTTACGGTATAGATCTTTACTCCTACCAAATTTTGTTTCGATTGCTGCAGCCATTTAGGAGATGATAGTGGGGTCACACACAGACACACATTTTCCCGGATCGATCTCATTAGCCTACTTTTTCCTCTTTTTTGCAAAATGTGAAAAGTAGGCTGAAAATAATGAGGGCTGTATATTCCATTGAGGCAATAACATTAACCATATTCGGTAATGCTTAGTTCTATGTATTGTTATAGATTTGTTATTAAATCTGTTTGGCACCTGTTAATACTCTATATTCCAACTAACCAGAATGGCCATTCTATAGCGAATGAAATTTAAATTAATTTGTGTCACTTGAACGAATGGACACACCGCCGTTTATCTGGTGTTAAGTTGCCATTTGAATGAATTAATCGTGGTGCCCTGGCACAGCCCCTTCAGTGCATCTCGTTGTAGGGAGAGAATGTGAATGACACCATTTCACTGTAATGACTGAAGGAAATGAAAGTGCAATGCTTGTACTCAATATATAAAGCAGCACCTAATATCGTTATCCCCTTACTCCAGACTATTAAAAACCGTGTTGGCCTTAAGAAAGTAACAACCGTAGGTGTATGCTATTAACCTTTTCCCATTTACAAACGCTCTTCTTTTGGGCTGGAGAAGGATTATCACGTTTATCCAGAAGAACTGTCACTCCAAATTCTCCGACATGTTCAACAGTAATGTATGTGTAATATATATTCAGACTGCATGAACACCACGTCATTGAAGCGTAGAAATTAGCTCTGTTCCTTTTAATTACTTGCATAGTTATGGTACTGCTAAAAGTTGCAATAAATACCTTCTCGCTAATAATAGATCTCTGCATCGCGAAGGTATTATTCGGTTTCCTTTGAATATCTCACGTAGCAAAATTAAATGCTTATCGGTTTGTCAGCACAATTGAAACAATTTTGTGTGAGGTGATATTCCTTAACATGGAGCAAATTACATGAGATAAATGATCCACTTGGATGACTAGTTTCAATCTCCAAGGGATGTTTATCAGACGTTTAGGCTTTTAAGTCTTCTTTCCTCAAATAAATGTGTAAAGAATTTATGTGTGTATATACAATATTTTCGTTTCAGGAGATTCTTGTAATTTGTAAATATCAGAAATTTGTAGTCCTTTGTGATTTCTGATATTATAATATTAGTTACTATTTTCCCCGTTGTATCATTAGGAATTCACCACAAAAGGAACCTGTCATCCAAACGTCAGCGAACACCGTAACAAGTGAATCATTCCGAGCTACACTCAATCAATATCATAAATCGAAGAGAAACGAGCCAGTCCGTAGTGACTCGAGGACACACTCTACCCACACTGGCGTAAAGCCGTACACTTGCAAAACTTGCGGAACAACGTCTAAAAGAAAATATGATTTGAAGATACACATGTTGTTTCACAGTGGTCTCAAACCTCATTCATGTAATGAATGCGTAGCAAAGTTTGCAAGGAAGGGAGACTTGAACAAACACGTGTTAATTCACAGTGGTCGGATGCCACATCCATGTAATACATGTGAAGCAACGTTTCCTGAGAAGAAATATTTGAAGGCACACATGTTAACTCACAGTGGTTTAAGGCCACATTCATGTAACACATGTGAAGCAAAATTTTATGAGAAGAAAAATTTGAATTCACAGTGGCATAAAGGCATATTCGTGTAGTACATGCGGAAAGAAGTTCTCAAGAAAGAAAGTTTTGAAGAAACACCTGTTGGTTCATAGTGGTATCAGGCCAAATTCATGTATTAGATGCGAAGCAAAGTTTACTAACAAGGGAGACTTGAACAAACACATGTTAATTCACAGTGGTCGGATGCCACATCCATGTAATACATGTGACGCAACGTTTACTCAGAAGAAATATTTGAAGGCACACATGTTAACTCACAGTGGTTTAAGGCCACATTCATGTAGTACATGCGGATCTAAATTTTCATTGAAGGGGAATTTGAAGAGACACATGTTAATGCATAGTGGTCTAAAGCCATAATAATGTAGCTAATCGTTTGAAAACATCGACCGAAGAAAACCTGGCAAAAATATCTGAATACATTAAAAAATTACCGTAATTCGCGAGACACAACTGACACAAGGAGATATACTAGTAAAACAGCAAAATTCGCACTAAACACATCAACGCCGCCGCTTCCTTCAACTACCAAACCACAGTCGTCAAATAGGGATATAAACGAATATAAAACCATGTCTACAGCAAACAAAGATGTCTCTTCAATTAACACAAATACAGGAAGAGAAAACGATATGATGAGAAGACCCCCAACAACAAGTTACGGGAAGCCTGGAGATTTGTAGGTTGATAGCAGCTCCAAATCGGGAGACTAGAATACAACGTAACCGAAGAGGACTTAAAGGAGTAGCTCGCAAAAATTGGCGTTACGAATATAACCAGTTAATAACATCTCTCAACCCAATGCACTAGGAATACCTTCAAAATTGGTGTGGCCATTGTAAAATGAGACACAATTATGCAGCCGAGTCTGGAAAATGACGAATGTAAGAACCCGAAGGGATGCCCTTGACTTTTGGATTAATAGTTATGGTTATGAGCATATATTTACTGTCTCGGGCAAGATTAATTTCGACGTAATTTTAGGCATAGATTTTATCACCAAAGCAGGAGCCGTAATTGTCATGGAAGAATGAACAATTCAATTCAATGGTCAAATAATGAACACAAGCGTCAGAAGAAAAGGTAAATTAATTCATTCTAGGAAAGGAATGTAGAGAAGAAATTTTAAATTGATTTGAAGGGGAGGAAGGACACTTCGGTATCGAAGATAGACAATGTGGACTTAATTCAGGAGTATGCTGATATTTTCGATAGCAAGCCAGGACCTATCAAGGATTACCAGTATCAGATACGACTGACGGATTAAACTGCGCACCAGAGTTAGTTGTACCCTGTACCAGAGAAATTCCAAGAGGAAGTGAAGGAAATTATGAAAAACATGGGAGCAGATAACACCACTAAGAAAATCTTAATGACTTTGCTCCGCATTTAATACAAGAATGTAGTGAATTGTGAATTATCGTGTGTTTGTATAAATCACCTTGGCGTTTATGACTATTCTGAGGGATGTAATGAATATCAATAAGATAACATATAAGATGAATTAACATGCACGAGATTTATTATTTTATGTAAAGGTTTAAGCCTCAAGTTGAAGTTAGATATGAGCCATTTTTAATGAATTTTTAAATTCATTTCTGAGACCATATGAAGGAAGAATTTAAGGATAGGATTTTTATTTTGAAACTGCTAGAAGTTATTGCTACTATCATACAGCTGATTAAAACAGCTGGGTCTTAGAAACCGAATTTTCAGTTATATATTTATTATTATCAATATTTTAGTCATTTTCTTTATCTTGAACAGTTAGGAATTGGAGTGTTTATTTAACTTTGTTGTACTGTCATTTAGAGATAATAAATTTGTGAGCCCGATTTGTTTTGCTCGTCCTTATTATATAAATTCCGTCTTATATTTGTAGTAGTAGAAAGATGGTGTGCTATGGATATTAGGCGGCCATGTTTACCAATTTCACCCATTACTACGCGAGATTCTAGGAATCACACGCTCCGTCTGTTGTTAGAAATACCTATCCCTGTAGAGAATCAATAGTACAGCATCATCTTATCTTATCTTATATATATATAAAAATGAATGTTCGTTTATTCGTGTTTTATGCGTTCATAAACCTTTCATTCGATTGCAATCAAATTTTGGTGAGTTGTAAATACTTCCGGGAAGGTTATAGGCATAGAAATGAGTGTTGGCGATGCGTTCATATAGCCTACAATTCATCCGATTGCGACCAAATTTTGGTTGGTTGTTTAGCACACTTACGGGATGGTTATAGGCATAGTTCATCCAAATTACAATAGATAGCGCGCGTGTAGTTTAAACAAATGAGTGTTGGCTGTGCGTTCATACACAATACATCCGATTGCGATTAAATTTTGGTGAGTTGTTTTGCACACTTCCGGGAAAGTTATAGGCATAGTAAATCCAATTTACAATAGATGGTGCGTGAGTAGCTTCAACAAAATAGCTTGCGATTCGTTTCAAGAAAGACCACCTGCGTTCATATACCATTCATCCCATTGCGATTAAGCTTGGGTGAGATGTTGTGTACACTCCAGGGAAGGTTTTTTGCTTAGTAAATTCATTTTACAATAGGTAGTGCACGAATAGATTCAACAAATGAGCGACGACGCGTGAAACGTTTCAACAAAGTCCCGCATGCGTTCATATACCATTCGTCCGAGAGCGATAAAACTTGGGTGAGATGTGTACACTTCAGGAAGGTTTCTGACTTAGGAAATCCATTTTACATTAGGTGGCGAACGAGTAGATTCAACAAATGAGCGACGACGTGCGAAGCGATTCAACAATATACCGTATGCGTTCATATAACATTCGTCCGATAGCGATAAAACTTGGGTGAGATGTTGTGTATACATCAGGGAAGGTTTCTGGCTTAGATTATCCACTTTTTAATAGGTAGCATATGAGCGACAACGCGCGAAGCGTTTCAACAAAGTCCCATATGCGTTCATATACCATTCGGGCGAAAGCCATGAAACTTGGGTGACTCTTTGTGTACACTCCAGGGAAGGTTTCTGGCTTAGTACACGTATTTTACAATAGGTAGCACACAATTGTATTCAACAAATGAGCGACGGCACGTGAATCGTTTCAACCAAGTTCCGTATGCGTTCATATACCATTCATCCAATAGCGATGAAACTTTCGTAGGTTGTTATATGCACTCCAGGAAAGTTTTCCGTCTTAGTAAATCCATTTTACAATAGGCACCGCACGAGTCGATTCAACAAATGAGCGATGGTGTGCGAATTGTTTAAACAAAGTCCCGTATGCGTTCATATACTATTAATTCGATTGCGATGAAATTTTGGGGAATGGATGTGTACACTCCAGAGAAGGTGTCTGGCTTAGTACATGCATTTAACGATACGTAGCGCACGAGTAGATTCAAAAATTGAGTGATGGCACACGAATGTTTCAAAAGAGTCCCAGATTCATTCATACAACATTAATGCGATTGCGATGAGAATTTTGTGAATCGTTGAGTACACTCCAGGAAATTTTTCAGGCTTAGTAAATCTATTTTATAATAGGTAGCGTACGAGTGGATTCAACAAATGGGTGACGGCACGCGTATCGTTTAAACAAAATCCCATATGCGTTCATATGCCATTCATCTGAGTTGTTGTGTACACGCCTGGGAAGGTCTTCGACTTAGTAAATCCATTTTACATTAGGTAGTGTACGAGTAGGTGCAACAAATGAGTGACGACGCACGAAGCTTTTCAACAAAATCCCGTATGCGTTCATAAACCATTAATCGATTGCGATGAAACTTTGTTGAGTTGTTGTGTACACTTACGTGAAGGTTTCCAACTTAGTAAATCCATTTCACAGTATGTAGCGCAAGAGTACATTTAAAGAATGAGTGACAGCGCACGAATCGTTCAAACAAAATTCTATATGCGTCCACATCTCGTTCGTCCGATTGCGATGAAACTTTGGTGATTTGTTGTGCACGCTCCTGCGAATTTTTCTAAATTACTTAATCCATTTTATGACAGATAAGAGGCTGTTAACGGAAATTGAAAATAAGATTGTTTCCAAAAGCACCTCAAGAAACAAAATTACAACGCCAAAACTTTCTTTGATTGGCATTGACACGCATGCGGGTACAGCTAGTTTTGTATAAATGTCCCTTGTCAGAGTAAGACTGAGGTTTGCCTAGCCGGGGACTTCAATCTTTCTGCAATCCTTCTCCATCCTTAGATAATGACAAGTATCGAGTAGCGATGCTCGAGCACATAAAAGGGTACATTAAATGTCTTCCCAACACGGGGCATTCAAGAAGTTGATGAAGCTATTTGTAGGATGTAGAGTTAACCAATTTGATAGGATGTGTCAAGCGATAGGAGTTGTCGGAAGGAGACGTCGATCCCAGCGTCGATTTTGAAATTTTAAGACGCCTGGTAATTATAAAGGCCACGTAGATTAAAATTAAATTAGTAGCGTCATGTTTGTTAGAATTAGAATATGTTATACAATTGTCAAGTTGTCAAGTAAACACGCGCCATTTCCGAGCTCCACGGTTTTTGGATCCGTTATACAAGGTAAAACGATATCAGCGCAGCTTTAAAGTGAAAAACGTACCCGAGGAAGACGTACACAATGAAAGAAAACAAGGAATCACCCAAATTGGAGGTAAATAAGTAAATATCTGAAATTAATTACATCGCACAACAGAAGGAGATTAGTGCGGTTATATAGCACAAAGCTCTCCAATACACTAATCGCATACAGCGACGAAGAACCGTCTGAATGCCTTACCTCAAAAATAACATGTGACCAGAAGACACTCTGTATGGACAATGAGACATACCGGTTACAAGACGCTGGCCTGTCAACAATGAAACAGGATATTGATCGCATAACGAACGTTTTTCAAAACAAAGCACAGGCATAGTATCAGCTCACACAAGAAAACCAGCAACCTGCTACTAAGGGGTGAAGACTTTTAACAATATACATAGACATATTTTAGCACTAAAATAGAATCGAATGAGTGTGCGAGGAACTATATTGAAAAAACGAAGTGACTGAAGCAAAAGCAGATTAATACACTACACACGCCAAAAAGAGGAGTAAAATATATCACAGTACGTAACTAGCAAATATAACAACATGCCACCCAAACACAGCCCTCAACTAAAAACATAAAGCAAAAACAGAGAAAAAACAAAATATCAACCTCAGAAAGCTCGGGAGAAGAACACACAGACAATGCAAAACCCCAAAGAGACGACATTAAACGTATGTTTTCTGAAATACTATCAGATCTTAAAGATTTTAAAAAGCAAACTGAAGAGTTTAAACAAGAAACAAGAGAGGAAATTCAGTCCATGAGAAAGGAAATTAAAAAAAGGAAATGAATACTTCGAAAGAGCAAATGATTCATTAGAACAAAAAATCACTAACATAGACAACACAATACAAGAAAAGATAGAAACATTATCCAAAGGAGTAAGTGACCTAGAAGAACAAAAAGAACAACAGGCGAAAAGAGAAAGGAGGAACAACATAGTGGTAAAAAGTAAAGAATTCACTAATGATGAAAGTAACAAAGACGAACTAAAGAACAAAATCAAGAAGATATTGGACACGATAGAAAAAGAAGTGACGGCAGAAAAATCAACCTACTTCGGCAAAGACAGAAACAATAGCGGTATAGTGAAAGCCAGTTTCACAAATTTTGCAGACAAACTAAAAATAGTCCGAAACGAACACAAACTGAGAGGACAAGACATAATCATAGATGATGACCTCACAATAAAAGAAAGAGAAATCCAAGCATCACTCAGACAGAAAGCCAGGGAAGAGAGGGAAAAGGGAAATAACAATGTAAGAGTTGGATACCAGAAAATCCTGTTAAATGACCAGTGGGCGCACTGGAAAGACTTAACCTCAAAAAATGGGGAAGTGGAAATCAACCAAACACAACGATGAAACAACCTTCACACAAGGAAGAAGAATTCATACTGGGTACACTAAACGTTAGAACCTTAAGAACCCAAGATAAAGAAATAGAACTCGAAAACGCACTCGAAAACGTAAGGTACGATATATTACGACTCAGTGAGGTGAGGCAATACGGCAAAGACATAATAGAGAAAACAAATGGGGATGTCATTAGCTTCATAGGGGAAATAAAAGGACAAAAAGGGGTAGGTTTTTTATTTTAAAAAATACATTTAAAACACAATATAAAAGAAATAAAGGGAATCTCAGAAAGAATCATAGTATTATCCCTAAAATTAAATGACAACACATTCATAATCATTCAAGTCTATGCTCCCACAGAAGCAAGTACGGAAGAAGAAATTGAAGACTTCTATATGCTCCTCGAAGACACATTAGCCGAGTACGAAGCACACACAACATTCATAATTGGAGACTTCAACAGCAAGGTAGGAAGAAAGGAATACGAAGAAGATGAACCTATGGGCCCTCACGGATACGGAACAAGGAACGAAAGTGCAGAAAGACTAATACAGTTTGTACTGGGACAAAGACTTAAAATTGTGAACACATTTTACAAGAAAAACCCAGAAAGCAAATGGACATGGAAATCTCCGAATGGGAAAATCAAAAACGAAATAGACTTCATCATAACCAATAGACTAACAGAGGTGAAAAGCATACAAGTGACAAATGGTCTGAAGTTTGAAACAGACCACAGAATGGTACGATTGAAAGTGAGAATAAAGAAGAAGAGGAGACACTACTTCAACAACAAAACTTCACATCCAGGATGCATAGACAGGGCGGAGTAGGTAAAAGCACTACAACAAAACCTACGAGACTTCAACCAACAAACGGAGCAAAAAGTCCAACAACACTATAGAGAGCTCGTAAATTGCATATCCCGCGCAGCCAAACAACCGTCAATACCTGGAAACAGTATGAAAAATAGAATAAAACTAAAGGATAGCACCAAATGATTGATCGAAGAAAGAGAACGTCTAAAATCACAAGCCATAGAAAACGAACACAAAAAGCTGGAATATGCGGAAGTCAATAAACAATCAAAAAGGGAAATCCGAAGAGACATCAGAGAACACAACACTAAAGTAGTCAAAGAAATCATGGATATCACAAAATCAATAAAGAAGATTAGAAAAGAATTAACGCCAGGCAAACATTGGATATTGGGAGTAAAAGACAACAACGAAAAAAGACAAGACTCAAGAGAAGAGATAATGACGCAAGCGACAGAGTTCTATAGAACACTATACTCAATTAACTCTCAAAGATCCAACTTGCATCAGGACCAGAATACATCAGAAGAAAACCTAGAGGAAGAAACACCACCAATACTACCCAGTGAAGTAAGAGCAGCCATTCGACAAACGAAAACTGAAAAATGCCCAGGTGAAGATGGAATTTACAATGAATTTCTAAAATGGGGTGAAGAAGACCTAATCCCAGTCATCACAACATTAATTAATACCATACTCACATCAGAAGACATACCAATGCAGTGGAAACGAAGCATTATCATACTTCTACACAAAAAGGGAGCCAAGGACGACATAAACAACTACAGACCGATCAACCTAATTGTAAACCTCTACAAGCTATATATGAAGATCCTAACCAATAGAATGACAAAGGCACTGGACGAACAGCAATCGATAGAGAAAGCAGGATTCAGAAAGAGTTTCAGTACATCAGACCACTTGCAAACAATAAATCAACTCATGGAGAAAGTTCAGGAATTTAATCTTGAGGAGTATATAGCATTTGTGAATTACAACAAAGCATTTGACTCCGTAGAACAGGAAAGCGTCTTAGAAGCATTGGAAAAACAAGGCATCCCAAACAAATTCGTTAGACTCCTAGGCAAACTCTTCGAAGGTAACCAAGCCAGAATAAAGACAGAAAGAGAAGGATGTAACATCATGATAGAAAGGGGAGTAAAACAGGGAGACCCCCTCTCACCAAAATTATTCACCTGTTTGCTGAAAAATCAGTTTAGAAAACTAGACTGGGAAGAAAAATATGGCATCAGAATCGATGGGACAAGACTAACCCATTTACGGTTCGCAGACGACATTGTTTTTGTGGCTGAATCAGCGAAAGAGCTGGAACAAATGATAAAAGAATTAGACAAACAAGTAAAGAAGTGGGCCTTACAATGAACCCGAAGAAAACGAAGCTGATGACCAATGCGTTAGAAGCCCCAAATAATGTGAACGGAGAAACACTGGGATATGTTGAAGAATATGTATATCTCGGTCAGAACATGTCATTTTCAGGTCGTTCAGGGAAAGAGGTCAAACGAAGAATAGGACAAGCATGGAAGAGCTTTTGGTCCCTAAAGTTTATACTGGCTGACAAGACCCAAAAACTCACTTTAAAGGCTGAAGTTCTGGAAAAATGCGTTATACCGGTGTTACTATATGGTTGCCAAACTTGGGCATTAACATCAAAACAAAGACAAATGATCCAAAGATGTCAACGGAAAATGGAAAGGCAGATACTTCATGTCTCAATGAGAGATAGAATACGGAACGAAGATTTAAGAAGGAGAACCGGCATGAAAGACGCTATGACAACAGCAGAACAGCTCAAATGGAGATGGGGTGGACATGTAGCGAGATTAGATCCTAACCGATGGACGTACATAATGACGATGTGGGACCCATGAACAGGAAGACGAAACGTTGGGAGACAAAGAATCAAATGGGCAGACTGGTTCGTAAAATGGGGAGGAAAACAATGGACAAGAACAGCGAAGATGAGGCAGGAGTGGAAAGACATAGGGAGACTCGCATGCAGTGACCAATAAAACAATGCATCAACTAGAAAGACACCGTTCGGTGGACATGCAGCAAAGCGGTACATATCTCTGGTGTGCAATAAGGGCTTCTCACAGACCGGTGACCTCAAGAAGCACACCGTTGTTCATACTGGAGTGAAGAAACACACTTGTAGCACATGTGAGAAGTCATTTGCAGGGCGGACAGAGCTAATGGAACATCTTATCGTTACTCAGGGAAGAGACCGCATTGTCTGTTTGTTGCGTCCAAAGCGATTCAGCTCGCGCTCAAATTTGAGGAAACATCATCGTGTTAACTAGGGAATAAATAACATTACTGCATCACCTGTTACAATGAATTCAAAAGGTTCGACTATCTTGCGAAACACTTGTTAATTCGTTCCGGGACCACATGTGCACAACATAGTGAATGATTTGTGGGATGTTAAAGAACGTGTATAGGTATCTGCATCCAAACTAGAAGTTAAAACTCCACCGGTAAGGTTTTGTACTGCATTTTAAAAAGACCTTCTATTTGAAACGGTTCAATATACGTAGATTTTACTGAAGAGTGAAGACTTGGCAGTTCCTGTCATTGTTCAAGTGCTTAGACGCGGTAAGCTCTGTGCTTAGTGACAATGGGAAGCTCCCAGATATTGGTTGATGGCTATTATGATTTCCGTAATACGAATGGATATTTGAGGCCTTGATATCGCCAGACTCAGAAATGAAGATTGTTGTAGCGAATGTTATGCCAGCGTAATATAATTTACTTAATCTTAAATCAGCTGCACATCTATATAGAAGGCCCAATCAGAAAGAATAACCCCGAATGCTCCTCAGGACTTGCTCACCTGATGAGTTAGAACTGAGCAATTCCCTGTAAAGCAGGAGGCCATAGCCCTTATGGGATTTGTAAGGCTATTTATTATTATTATTATTATTATTATTATTATTATTATTACTATTATTATTATTATACCATTAGAAATATAAGAGGGAGAAATTTGTCACATAGATGAGGTATAGGTAGGTTGAAAATAGAATTAGGATTAATATAAGGCGTAAATAATTTGCAACTATTTTTAATTATATGATCACCTTGATGTTCATGTAGTGTTAAATGTATATAGTTTCCCAGCGTTCTGCATGTAAGAAAATAACGATGTCATCGAGATATATTTAAGTCATTAGGGCTATGTTTAAGGTTATGCAGGAGAGCCAGACTAAGATGACTGGTGATATGGATGCCCTACATAAAATTACACATGAAAAGGTTAAACAATTATAGGAAGTAGGAAAGAAAACGTTGAGTTAGTCAGAAAAAGTTTAAAGGCTTAATTAACACAAATGCAGGTAGTTAATAGGAATAATATGACACTTCTTCAGACTGTAGAGAGAACATGGACAGATTACTGCAGGAGAATAGGAAGTTATAGGAGGAAATTAAGGAGAATTTGAATAGATTACAAGAAGAGCATACGAAAGGACAGGAAGAGAATAGTCAGTGTATGGACAGGATACAGGGAGAAAGTAGGAAATATGCTATTCAGAGAAAGGAAGGCATTACACATTTGCAGGATAACAAATGCAGGTAAGTTTTGAAGTGTTAGAAGGCAATCACGGGATAGCACAATGTAACAATACTCGACTGCACAAGGATGTTAAGAAAAATCAACTACTATTGCAGAAACTGGTGAGAACATATTTAAACTTCATAGAGAAATACAGCTAAGCTTAGGAGGTGAATAAGACTAGCTTTAAGGAAAGTTTAACGGAGAATCCGATAGAATTTACAGGTAGAAATAGCCAACAGTATTACAGAGACGCAGACAATTTTAGAAACACTGCAACACTGGAAATTAAATTTAAAAAGTTTTCAAATGAGGCAGAAAAACAACAGACATGTTTAAAGGTTGCCAGAAAGTTATGGGATGTACCGACTAGAATGGTGTATACTGCCCATGTAGCAGTAATCGTAAACCAGTGAGGTGTCTCTATTGGACTTTTGACTGTTTTTAATGTGAATGAATGTTTAAGTAATTGATTGATTGGAAAGTATTTATTGATGCATTGATTGATTTATTGGCAGGTAATTGCTATACCCTTGCTGAGCCCCAAAAGGTTTCTACCAATGGATTCCAGTGCCGTGTAGTGGTGTCATTTAAAAAATTATTTTGAGGTAAGTACTTATTATTTATAGTTTTGACTGTTTTTAATGTCAATGAACGTTAAAGTGATTGATTGGAATGTAGTTATTGATTGAGTTCATATTTTATTTATTTGCAGATAAATGCTATACCCTTGCTGATCCCCAAAGGTGTTCTACAATTAGATTCCAGTGCCGTGCAGTGGTGTCATTTAAAAAGTTATTTTGAGGTAATTATATATTATTTATGTTTTGTTTGACTGTTCTTAATGTCAATGAAAGTGATTGATTGGAATGTATTTATTGATTAATTTGATTTATTTAATTACAGATAATTTCTATACCCTTGCTGAGCCCCTAAAGGTTTTTACAATTGGATTCCAGTGCCACGCGGTGGTGTCATTTAAAATTTATTTTGAGGTAAGTACTCATTATTTAAGTTTTTTGACTGTTTATAATGCCAATGAACGTTAAAGTAATTGATTGGAATGTTTGTATTGATTGATATGATTTATTTTTTACAGATAATTGCTATACCCTAGCTGAGCCCCAAACGTTTTTACCATTGGATTCCAGTGCCGTGCAGTCAGTACACCAGCTGATTAACACTCAGGTAAGGCTATTTCTTAACAATGGCATGTGCTATGACTACGGGCAATATAAAGTGGAACACTCTCGATTCTTGCTATAAATCCCGCGTTTTCTCGGGCCTAAGAGCTATTATCCCCAAGGAATCTTTACAGCCTTGTTTTGATGTATTTAGGGAGGAAATTTATATTGCTTTAGGGCTATACAAGGCTTTCAATTTGAATATGGAACTGGTGTGCAATTTTGTGTATACAAAGAACCATTGAAATCATGGATACATTTCATTTGTGTACTAAGAAGCATGAGCTTTTAGCAGCCCATAATTTGGAAACGTGGTACGAAACCTATGTTGTGGATCCCTTGTTATCGAAATTTGATGAATTTCAGGAAGGAACCAGCGGGCTTGCACTGGAAAAGATACACTATTTACAAATTAATATTTGTCAATTTAATTCTCTCAATGCTGGGTCAAGTAATATTCCTTCATCATGGGCAAAAGCTTTGAAAAAAGCTGTGTTGAATATTGGAAATAGAGATGATTGTTGTTTCATTTCGTGCGTCAGTGCGTTTTTACAGCCAGTGCAACGCCACGGACGTCGGCCTGGAAATCACAAGGCGACATTTGATTTCTTGGAGCAAAATTTAAATGTAACTCATGTCTTGTTCCCTATGGATCTATCCAAGATCCACAGGTTTTAACAGGATAACCCTGATTACTCATTCATGGTCTATGTCGTTGAACGAGAGGAAATTATTGGCCCTTTATATATCATGAATCAACAGAAATGCTACCACATTCATCTTTTATATTTAAGTAAATTGGTAGGCAGCCAACTGTCGAAATATTATGGTAAAAAGCATATTTGCGACCGTTGCCTCCAATATTTTGGAACCCCTACTCTTTTGGAACGACATAGGGAAGATTGTAACTCACAAGAGGCCGTGAGACTGGTATTGTGACAGGGGGACGATGTTGTGTTGAAATGTAAGAACATCGACAAGCGTGATACAGTTCCTTTCGTGCTATACGCCAATTTTGAGTTTCCCTCAGTGGCCATGTCGGATGCGAGGCAAATCCAGACATCAGCACTACCACACCAATTCAAAAACATGAACCCTTTGCCCTAGGATTTAATGTGATGTATGCGCTCATGCTGGTGATGATTTCTTAAGAAGCATGTTGATTTCACCGATAATGTGTAGAACGCATTCCGGAAGCCTGCTCAAGCTTCAGATACTCTTTTGACTTTGGTACTGTATTCCAATGTTATTACTGGATGCATACTTTCATATCTTCGTTTTGTACGTTATATAAATTATTTATTCATCATTCTGAATAAGTTGCTACATTATAGTGGCCTTTTATGATACTTTAAAGCTTTGGTAAAGGTATCTCCCTCGCAGAGATGCGAAGTGGATTTAAATAGTCGCTGCACGACTTGGGGAAGTTCTTCTGGAACCCGGAACGCTGTTCCATGTGACGACACACCATTTGAGACTGTCAAATCGACTTGACGAAAGTTTGGTTGATTGGTTCCTCAGTTTAGGGGCTGCGACAACGCGGTCATGTAGCCCCGTATACTTTGGGTGTGTGTAGAATCTGTCTGATAACCCGTGTTAATTGTGATGGCTGTATTAGTGTATCTGTTCTTTTTAAACTTAAGTACAGACTGCAAATAAATAGTTCCTACTTTTGCCACCAAGCACCATCGTCAACGAATACTAGGCCAAGTTCAGAACTTAGCTACTAGACGCCACCGCAGTCGGCTCTTGGCAACGAACGTAGAAACCTAAGAGCGTTGTTTACATTCTTCACCTATCTAATTTAGCTTCACACAGGTGTAATTAGTGGAAGGTTCTTTAACATGCCATAAATCTATGACATGGGACCGCCGGCTTTACTTCCCCTCCGAAGGAAGGCATACTGAGGGATTTTTAACGCTCTTAAAAATCCGACGGCTTCGGCCGGGTTTTGACGAAAGTTTGTGGGGAGAGGCGCCGAAACTCAAACGTCAGCCAGAACCAGTGAGCATGGTATTCACAGCACACTATAAAGTGAATAATAATTAGTAAGACGCCGTGTCGGACGCGTTTAAGTGAAGCAAGTGTTAAATTTGCGATTGAAATCGTGAAATATCCATTTTTCGTGCACGTGGTCAACCAACGCGATACCACGTTGCATGATTCTTCATTCCACGAGGTGTGGAAAACTTGCGAACGAAAATTGTAAGTATTTTATAATCAGTGTCATAACACTATTGGTAAAATATTCATCAGTGCAAATTTTTGCCACAATTTTCGTGCCACGATACCAGAAGATAATGTTGGAAATAGTAGATTCTGTGAGAAGGATACCATCCGCAGTGTCCATAGAATCTGTGGCAGACGCCATGGGCCATTTTTTGTACCTGTCTGCACACAAAGGTAAAGCCGTTAGGCGTCTATGACATTACCCACCCTGTTACAGGCCGATCCCCCGGGTGATTGATCTCGTGCCGGCGCGAGCCGAAAAGAAGTGCATCTGATCCGCCCAGGTTGTGTGTTCCATGGATGGGGTTGTCTCGAATACCATTTACGGTTGGTGGTACCCCGGCAATCTCCTCTAACGGGCACAGTTTGCCAATGACCCCAGAAAGTCCTATTTTAAATCTTATCAGGGTCCAGATTGTGCTAAATGGTTTTTGGACGAACTTGTTGAGTAGGCTGGCCATGTGCAGGGGTTATTGGATAGCCCAGTGACCATGAGCCTAACTCGAGAACAAGAGAATCAGGTTGACCATGTCACAACATGCCATATTTGTGAAAAGCCGCTGGTCAGTGTTGAGGACATCGTTCGTGACCACTCACTTTACGGGGGGTGGGTGGATCAGCACACCGAGCGTGTAATGTGAATTACCCAGCCCCACGATTCGTAAGTGTGTTTTTGCACAATATGGCGAATTATGATACTCAGCTTTTGATTCGTGAATTGGGACATGTAGACAAGGAATTTTTTTCATTATTCCCCATAACCATGAGCGTTTCATGGCATTGACATGGCAGTAGGGCAAATTTTGCATTCGATTCCTTGATTCCTTTAAGTTTATGGCCTCATCCCTAGACAGCCTATAAATGGCTTGGATGGGAAAGAATTTAAATACACCAGGATGCATTTTAATAATCCTGAACTTTTTAAGTTGTGTATTCGGAAAGGTGTATTCCCGTATGATTTTTGTGAGAGCTGGGGCGTGTTGAACCAGGAAACTCTACCACCACAAGAGAAATGTTATTCCACGCTTTCAAGTAGAACTATTTCCGATGAAGACTGTGCACATGCTTGTTATAGTGTATTTAATATTTCATTATTTCAAACTGGATGTATTGTTGCTAACGGATGTGTTTGAGAAGTTCCGTGAGTTGTGTCAGCACATTTATGGACTTCATCCCGCTCATTATTTTACTAGCCCTAGACTGTCCTTTGATGCGGCTTTGAGATACACCCTAGTGGAATTGGATTTACTGACCGATATGGACATGGTGTTGTTTTTTGGGAGAGGTATACGGAGTGGGTATGTCTTACTTAATCAACCCCATGTCGAAGCCAATATCAAATAAATGTGATCTTATTCGCAAGACAAACCTGAATCGTATTTAATGTACTACGAGGTGCATAATTGTATGGCTATGCCTTGAGGCAGTATCTACCCTATTGGGATTTTGCCTGGCTCTTAGAGGATGAGGTGTCAATAATATGATCACGGCCAGCCTTGAAACATGCCGTGGATTTGTTTTAGAGGTTGATTTGGAGAACCCGTCATCCCTGTATAAGGAACATGCCGATTTCCCATTCTGCCTAGAGCGAATGGTTCCCCCTATATGTTGAGTATACAACTAAGAATTGATGGGCACACTTTACAACAAGAATCAGTATGTACTACACATTCAAATGTAGGTGCAGTGCCTAGCCCAAGGCCTAGTGTTAAAGAAAATCCATCGAGGTATTTCCTTTGCTCAAAAAGTATGGCTCATGCCATACATGGATTTAAACACCGAGCACCGACAAATGGTAACATAGTAGTTTTTTTTTTTCAAATTGATGAATAACTGTATTTTAGGCAAGTCAATGGAAAATGTACGCAAATTCCGGGACATTAAGTTGTTGAATGTCTGGGTGAATGGTGCCCGGCGGTACATTGCCAAGCGGAATGTCAAAATATTAAAATTATTGATGAAAATGTGGGTACCATTGAATTAATTAAGACACATGTGACTATGAAGAAGTCCATATACTTGAGGCAAGTCATTTTGGATTTTTCAAAATCAGTCATGTACAAATTCCGCTACGAGTTTGACGAACGGCATTTAGGGATGTGTTTCTTATAACTATGGACACAGACTCGTATATACAGTATATCACATTCTCCACTGCAATCCCTATGTCGTGATGAGACAACATAGTGACTGGTTCGACACCTCTTGCTATAGCGCTGACAATCTGGTTGAGCTGCCCATTAAAAACAGGAAGAAAATGGGTGTATTGAAAGATGAATATGGTGATTCGATCATGACAGTTTGTTGGACTAGCGTGTAAAATGAATGCTTATCACACATTGGATGATAAAGAATCTAAATGTGCCAAGGGCATTGGTGAGGCAGTTGTAAAATCGCGCACGAGTGGATGACTACGTGGAGGTGTTACAAACTGGAAAAGCTATGTCCCATACTCAGTGCAGGATACAATCCAACAACCACGAATTGTATTTTGTCAAACAAAGGAAACAAACGCTTGCTTCGTTAGACAATAAACGTGAGTAGGCTGGTGACTTGCTTTTCTTTCGTTTTATCGTGTTGTGAAATAGCTTTTGTAAATAGTACATTTAGTATTATTTGAATATTTTTTAATTATAGGAATTGTAAATATTGTTTTTTTAATTTGTTAATATTAGGAATTGTAAATATTAAAAATCTCTAACTATAAGAAACAACCTATGCCCTTAGGTCTTTAGAAAGGCTTGGATAAGACCTTAATTTTATTTTTATTTTTTATTTTTTAAAATTGGCCGTGCCATAAATGGTAAATTGAAAATATTATTTATTCTCTAGTTATTGTAAATTTGTAAATATTATTTATTTTTAGTCACTGTAAATGAAAAAAATGTATAATACTTAAAATAAAAGTTCCTTGGGTTAGCATGCATGTTAATAAATGCTCTTTGGGAGTGAATATAGTGGTTGTATTTGTTCTCCCAAACGCAAGCGTGTAGGAATGTGAATTTGTCTCTAGAAGAAAAAATGTGTATGTATGAGAGTGAAATAACACGAGTACTTAACATTTTAAATTAGTTATTAACATTTCAATTTAGTTATATTTGCAAACACGGTGAGGTATAAAGTGTGGTGGTGGGGATTGGATTTTTTAAAATAATATTTTTTCTTTGCAAACGTTTTTTATTTATTTTCTTTCTATGTGGTCATAACTATGTATATTTTTTTAAAGACAGTCTTATCTGTAGTGAAAGTGGCAATGCCTTAAATAGTAAATAAGCTTTTCTTTTTTATAGACCACTACAATGAATGACTTGAATGCTATGGGACAAGCATGTGGTTTAGGAAGAAAAAATTTGAGTGAAATACCAACGCATATCCCATTCCGAGTTATCAAGATCGAGAAATTGAATACGACCTATGGTGATCGCATACTTTTTGTATGCGAGAATTTTGAGACATTTCTTCCCTCATGGTTTAATGATATGCCTGAGAGAGTGTTTGAGGATGTGAATCATAGTATACATTCTGTAACCTAAATTATGAAAGTTTAAAAGCAATAGGTGTATTATACGTTTTGAATGAAATTAGAAGAACATGAATTTCAAATAATAAAATAATAATGTTTTAGTTCTAATATTATCTTAAACGCTAATAACAAAAATTTTAATTGTTTTATTAACTTAATTCTTTATAATGTTTTTGTCCTGCAGATTAGGCCGTACATGAGATAAACTTCTTACGAAAACATAGCAATTACGCATCTAGAAATCCTCGCAGTGCAATTTAAATTATAATTTTACAATGACAAACATTTCACAATTTTTGGTCACATGGAATATTCAACTATGGTTTCCCTAGATCATGAAAGCGTAGCCTATCCTTCAGAGTATAGAAATACAAACGTAGTAGTAGATACATTATGTTATGATACAGTCATTAAAGGCGTAGATGACATTTACGAACCAATACCTTACTGTGTAGCACGCATAACAAATTTCTGGAAAGAAAATAACGCATCACCTGAACCCATTTATAAATCATGGTATGGAATGACCAGGAAAATAAGTCATTTTTAAGCTGGCCATCGATGATTGATGATTTTTGGTGTACTCTTTGCAATAAACCATTATTTACAGTTTTCTTTCCAAGAACATCTGGAATGTTTGCTAGTTTCAATTTTTATAAATTCCCAGCCCTTGAAAGTAATAGAGGCTATGTAGATGAAGCATGTAAACAAATAACGTTAGCTATGCCTATGAATCAGTATACACCTCATCGAATGAGGGTTATCAGAAATAATAAAAGTCCTCCTAACTTGCAGAATTTCTTTCTCGGCCTTGTGAAAATATTGAGCAGTTTAAATATCAAAATGCCTACGAGCATTTTTATTGCTATTTTTAAATTCTCTTTTTTAGAGATTTTTTCGGCCTTGTGAAAACATTGAGCTGCTTAAATATCAAAATGCCTATGAGCATTTTAATTCTCTTATTTAGAGAATTTTTTTTCGGCCTTGTGAAAACATTGAAGTGCTTAAATATCAAAATGCGTATGAGCATTTTTTTGTTTTTTATTCTCTTATTTAGAGATTTTTTGGACTTGTGAAAACATTGAGCTGCTTAAATATCAAAATGCCTATGAGCATTTTTATTTCTCTAATTTAGAGATTTTTTTTCGGCCTTGTGGAAACATTGAGCTGCTTAAATATCAAAATGCCTATGAACATTTTTAATTCTCTTATTTAGAGAATTTTTTTTCGGCCTTGTGAAAACATTGAGGTGCTTAAATATCAAAATGCGTATGAGCATTTTTTTTTGTTTTTCTATTCTCTTATTTAGAGATTTTTTCGGACTTGTGAAAACATTGAGCTGCTTAAATATCAAAATGCCTATGAGCATTTTAATTGTTTTTACGGTCTTAAGTTATTTGTTATTTTAACTGTAATTGATAAATGATTTTTTATTTTTTATTTTAACGATATTTAATATTTTAATGCTATTTTATTTTATCAGTATTGCATTATTAGTTATATTAACTCTATTTGATAAATGATTCGTTATTCTTTCTTATTTTAAATGGTATTAAATTCCTTTTTTGTAAATACAACAAATAGTACTCTAGTAATGCTGTTTTTATTTCACAGTAAATTAGACATGACAAAATATACACAACAACAAACATTCGTCAATCCTTTAAAAGTTCCTTGTCCAACTTTTCCTGCATGGAAATAGAACTTACTGTCACACGCTATAATTTAGGTTAAATATGGTTGTAAACAATGTCTTGTTCTTGACACGCCTAATCCAAAGAACTTATAATCACATGGACATAAGACCAAAAACATTGAATCAAGCAAGTTCCAGGATTGCAGTAAATTTGCTAGCAGGTAAGTGAATTTGAAAATCACATTATTAACGACGCCATGACCAGTACAAGTTAAGAAAATCTTTGCCACTTGGTGATGGATAGTTATGTTCTTTCTCTTCTATCTTTAATCGTATCAGGAGCACCAATCACAAATATGTCACAAATGGTAAACAGTGAGAATCAAATACAAATAAAAAATGTTGTTGTTTGAGTCTTCAGTCTTTTGACTGGTTTGATGCAGCTCTCCATGCCTCCCTGTCCTGAGCTAATCGTTTCATCTCTACATAGCTACCACACCCTACATCCGAGGCAATCTGTTTAACATATTCTAACCTTGGTCTACCCCTACAGTTCTTGTCCTCGACCCTTCCTTCCATAACTAAGCTTGCTATTCCTGGGTGTCTTATTATGTGTCCTACCAACCTATCTCTTCTCTTCATTAGCAGTCGCCAGAAACATCTCTCCTTTCCCACTCGCCTTAATACCTCTTCGTTTGTAAACCTATCTACCCATCGGATTTTCATCATTTTCCTGTAACACCACATTTCAAATGCCTCAATTCTCCTCTTTCTTGCTGCACCAATAGTCCAAGTTTCACTTCCATAGAGCGCCACGCTCCAGACAAAGGCTTTCAAAAATGACTTCCTAATACCTAAATCTATATTCGATGTCAACAGATTCCTTTTTTGTAGAAAGGCTTTCCTTGCCTGAGCCAACCTACTTTTTATATCCTCTTTGCTTCGTCCATCACTGGTTATTCTGCTTCCTAAGTAACAGAAGTCTCCTACTTCCTTCAGCTTTTCACCTGCCAATTTGATCTCCATAGAGGTTTCTGATTTATTTCGGCTGCATTCCAGTATTTTTGTTTTACATTTATTAATTTTCATCATGAAGTCCTTCCGTAAGACGGAATCCATACCATTCAAAAACTCATTTAAATCCTCAGGCTTGTCGGCCAAGATGACGATGTCATCAGCAAATCTCAGAGTTGAAATTATTTCTCCTTGAATCTTCACTCCCACTTTAAATTTTTCTCCAATTTCCTTCATTGCTTGTTCAATGTAAAGATTGAAAAGTATGGGTGATAAGTTGCAGCCTTGCCTTATACCTTTCTGAATACCAGTTTCTGTCTCATATCCTTCAGCTCGAATGACTGCTGTCTGGTTTCTGTATAGATTGTATATCACCCTCCTATCCCTGTACTTTATTCCAATAGATTTCAAAATGTCAAACAATTTAGTCCAATCAACGTTATCAAAAGCCTTTTCTAAGTCTACAAATGCCATGAACGTTCTCTTATCTTTCCTTATTCTAGCTTCCAAAATCAGCCTAAGACTTAGTACAGCTTCCCTTGTTCCTACATTTCTCCTGAAACCAAACTGGTCTTCACCCAACTCCGTTTCTATCTGGCTTTCAATCCTCTTGTAAATTATTCTAGACAGGATCTTTGAAGCATGAGTAATCAAGCTGATTGTACGGTAATCTTCACATCTGTCAGCTCCCACTTTCTTTGGTATAGGGATGATAACATTCTTCTTGAAATCAGGGGGTGCCTCACCTGTCTCATAAATCCTACACACCAAGTGAAATAACCTGATCAGGCCTTCATCTCCTATGCAGCGTAGCAACTCAATCGGTATATCATCTATGTCTGGTGCTTTGTTCCTGCCTAAGTCCTCTAATGCTCTGTCAAATTCTGATCTCAATATTAAATCTCCTTTTGCATCCTCATCAATTTCCTCCTCCCTTTCCATTACATGATTCTCAATCTCCTTTCCCTTATACAAGCACTCTATGTAAGCTTTCCATCTATCAACCTTTTCTTCCCTATCTATTAGAGGCTTTCCATTTGTGTCCCTAATATTACAGCACTTAGTCTTCTTTTCCCCAAAAGTATTCTTAATCCTTCGATAAGCTGTGTCTACTTTTCCTAATTTCAGACACTTTTCTATACCTGCACTTTTCTCTTTCAACCATTCTTCTTTCGCTTCCTTGCACTTCTTGTTAACCTCATTTCTCAGACGTCTGTATTCTGCTTTCCCCTCTTCATCTCTTAGATTCTTGTGTCTCCGCCTTTCATCCATCAATTCTGGTATATCCTGAGTGATCCACGGTTTTCTACCTATTCTTTCTTTCCTACCAATGTTTTCTTCTGTGGATTTTGTTATTTCATTCTTCAAAAGTGTCCATTCGTCTGCAATTGAAGTTTGTTTAGGGGTTTTGAATAGTCCTTCCTTTATACTCTTCTTGAATCTTTCGTTTACATCCTTTACTTTCAGTCTGTCTATTGCCCACCTTTTTGGCTTTTGACTTTTCTTCAGTTTCTTCAACTTTAATCTGCATTTCATTACAACCAGATTGTGGTCAGAGTTTATGTCAGCACCAGGATATGTTTTACAATCCAAAATCTGGTTTCGAAACCTCTGCTTGACCATAATGAAGTCGATTTGGTAACGCCCTGTATCTCCTGGTCTCATCCATGTGTATATTCTTCTATTGTGGTTATTGAATAAGGTGTTAGCTATGACCAACTCATGTTCGGTGCAGAATTCCATCAGCCTGCTTCCTCGATCATTCCTTTCACCTAATCCGAAATCTCCTACTATCTTCCCTTCTCTCCCTTTTCCTACCACAGCATTCCAATCTCCCATTACTATAACATTTTCATCACCTTTGATATACCTCAGAATGTCATCTATTTCTTCGTAGACCTTTTCAACATCCTCATCATCAGCTTGACTGGTAGGCATATAGACTTGTACCACTGTGGTACACGAAGGTTTAGTATTGATTTTTGCTACAATAAACCGTTCACTGTATTGCTCATAATATTCCACCCGCTGTCCAAGTTTCCTACTCAATATAAGACCAACTCCTGCTTGGCCATTGTTTGATTTAGTGCTAATGACCCTATAGTCTCCTGACCAAAAGTCATGTTCTTCCTGCCAGCGCATTTCACTAATCCCAACCAAATCCAACCTCAATCTATCCATTTCCCTTTCTAAGTTTTCTAACTTTCCACTTCCTAGCAGACTTCTTACATTCCACGCTCCGATCCGTAGAATGTCAGATTTCCTCTTTGTCACTTCTGTGATGTTATCCCCCTCTCGAGTAGTCCCCACCCGGAGATCCGAACGGGGGACTAGTTTACCTCCGGAATGAAATTTTACAAGGGAGGAGGCTATCATCACATGCAATTATGCATAGAGAGGTGCATATCCTCGGGAATAGCACTACGGCTGTAGTTTCCCGTTGCTTTCAGCCGTGCAGCAGAACGCAGTGTAGCCATTAGTTGGCTTATATTATCAATATCTTTACCGTCTATTACACTAGTAAAGAATTGATTTATTCTGAAAGGCTGCTACTCCCTTTCAGAATAAGTAAAGAGCAATTCTACTACAAAATACTAACCTTCTACTAACAATTAAATTCCAAAATTCTACTAACGAAAAAAATACTAATGTTTCACCAACAACAAATACTACCACTAAAACAGTCTGTCACCAGGCCCACTCACATGCACCCTCACCCGCCACACTCAGACACCACAGTCTAATAGAACAATGACATATATCTAATAAACAAATTAACTTCATACTTACAACTAAAACTAACTACATACTTACTGTACTGTAATTTGAATTGACAATATTTACAAAATTTAAAATGATAATCTGGTAGCAAAAATATCTACCCCGTCCCAGATTCGAACCCGAGATCTCTAGGTAGGTCGGTAGATACCCACAAAACCTCAAAGCAGACATTATAAAATTAAATTTAGATAATAATAGGTGTATATTCAAGCAATGTTAATGTGAAAAAAGGGACTTTGACAATATATTATACTGTATTATAAAAAGAAGGGACAAAATTAAGTATACATATGCGGTATGTAGCAGGAGACCTGATCGGCCTAGGCTATTGTAACTTCAATTAGTTCCCATTTCAGTTTTTTCAGTTTTGAGTGCGAATAGTTGGTTTGAAAGTTGTACAAATTGGTTTTCCGTGGTTTCCCATTTCTACTCTAGGCTACAGCCGGGATGTATCTTAAATTGAGACCACGGCCTCCTCGTTCCCAATCCTCATCCGAATTGCAACTATACACTCACAAAAAAAATGATAATAATGATAATTATAATTAATAAAGACACAAAGTACAGTACCCATCTGATATTATGTGGAGAACGTGTGTTCGTATCCCGACTGCGCACGGTCTTTCGAGGCATGGTACGTTCCCCCACTGTAGTGTTTAATGCTTCCGCAACACATCATTACAACCACTACACTGAGCTTGTCTGCTGAGTGCCTGCTGTCGCCTCGAGCTCGTGACGTCATTTCCTTGGCCAACCAATAGCAGCGGTGTTTCTGGTCAGCTGCCTTCCTCGGCGGGTGTTCGCCACTATAAAACCTTGAGTCATCTTCGGGGTGACGTTCCACTCTTCACCCATTCTTCGGTCACGACTTTAAGGGCCACTCTGGGCCGCTATTCTTCGGGCTTACTCTACGGCCAACATTCTACTGTCAACATGTGATAATCTGCTTTTGGTCACCACTCTGAGACCAATAATCTTCAAATATTCTCGCCAAGACCTTCCAAGTACCGCAGTGAGAGTCATCATCTACAACCAATAATAATATTCTTCATGGTGCACAATCTCGCAGTGAGGAAAGGCACAAGGAAGGGATGTCAACAGTAGTTGCTACGCGCCGTGATCAGCCAGGACCAACCAAGTTTGTAAACATACTCCAATCTCTCCAGTTCACAACAACCGCAGTGATACCTCTCAAATGTGTGGAGTGGGTTGCCTACTGGGGCTGACAAATGGTTATACGTGACTGTGTTTGCATACATTTCTTCGCTTGAGGGATGATTCACTCCGGACATACCCTCCTCTAAAGTGTCGCCAAAGATAATATAAGATTTTAGCACTCATTTATAGAACATTTTTATTGCCTCTTCTATTTTAAGCAGACAAAGTTGATCTTTGCCATGAACTTTTTCATAAGAATCTCAAGTATTTTCTTCGGTGGTTATTAATTGATGTTGTGTTTACTTAAACAGTATATTAATAAATTGCATATTTGTTACCTATTATGTTTAATTGTGAAATCCTTTAGCCCCCCACATTAACGCATAATTCAGTTTTAACGCTTCACCCTAATGATATTGAATCCAAGCTAATGCTTGTTGCTGTTCTCTCTCTATGAGTTGGAGTTTTTCTGGGGCAAACTCCACCATATTTATGGTGCCGAAACCCGGGAAACATATCTGTTGCACCCTGGGAATGTTAAAAGTTTCATATCTTGGATTTAACATTAAACATTAACAATTTTTGTTTATTGTGTTTCAACACTAATTCAAATTGTAAGTTTCAGCCTGAGGCGCATGTTCAGCAGAGGAGGAGAGAAACATAAGCAAAGCCGGTTTCTTCCGCATCAGACTAAACCTTACTACCTAGCAAGCTCTGGCCTCCAGTACTCGAAGTCACAATATTGACGTGAGTAACAAACAACTTTTAACATGCCTAACCTTGATGAAAAACTCAGCAACTCCAGAGCCTCTTGCAAGGGTCAGCTCACACGGTTTCGTACTTTTTTAACGGAGCTTGAAACCCAGGAGCGTAATCTTGACATAATTTCGCAGAGGCTTAAGAATTATGAACAAGCCTTTGAGAAATATGATGAGATACAATGCAGTATAGAAACTCAGCACCCGGACCAGCAAAGTGATAGGTTGGAAGTTGAAAAATTATACTATCAGGGATTTGCTGAAGCTAAACAGCTTATTAGGGCTTTAAATTTAAAAGAAAAACAAGAAGATCAAACTTCTGCAGCATCTTCTACATCTTCTGCGCGCATTATATTACCCAAATTAGAAATACCCAAATTCACTGGTAAGGACATAGAATGGGAGCCATTTTTTGAATTATTTAATTCTTTAGTACATGAGAATACTTCTATCCCGGTAATTCAAAAATTTCACTACTTGCGTCTGGCAGTTCAAGGCAACGCACTTAACCTGATTCAAGCACTTTCTTTGACCAGTGATAATTATGAAGTTGCTCTGAATCTTCTTAAGGATAGATATGGGAACATTCGTTTATGTATTCAACGCCATATACAAAGCTTATTCGAGTTACCTAACGTGCAAGCAGACAACAGCTTATCACTTCGTAAGTTGATTGACACTGCAGAACTACACGTCAAAGCATTGTCCAATTTAAACCAGCCTGTAATTCACTGGGATTTATTTCTAGTTCACCTCATTTCTGCAAGATTGGATGCAAGTACATTAAAAGCCTGGTAAACAGAACATTCCCAGCATTTGCAATGCACTTATGAGGCAATTATTAACTGTTTGAAGGCTAGAAGCCAAGTTTTTTCCGCCATATCTAATCAAAAAACTAGTATTTCAGATTCACAAGCCTTCTCAAAAGACAAGATTAACAGTTCTAATCAAAGAATTTTAAGATCACATGCTCTTCATGTTGATGCTCGGTCACCTAACCAAATGCAAACGTGCGGTCTGTGTCAGCAATCTTATAATTTATACAATTGTGATGAATTTAAATCTTTATCAGTAGATGAAAGACGAAAGTTAATTACGAATAAAAAACATTGTTTTAACTGTTTGTCAGGAACGCATATGTTAAACAATTGCCGTTCACAACGTTCGTGCTTTCATTGTAAGGCTAGACACCATTCTCTTTTGCACAGACATGAAAGATCACGTTTATCAGGACCAAGCAGTCCCAATACCAAGTCTAATTCCGAGACTTCTCAAAATTGTGCGCAGTCATATGCTCAAAGTTCTACCTCGCTTGGCAAAGTTCAGGTTTTATTATCTACCGTGCAGGTTCTATTGAAAAATGCTTACGGGAAATAGATATCTGTCAGAGGATTATTAGACAATGCCACTACTAACAATTTTATTAGTGAACCTTTGGTACAAAAGTTAGGCCTCCCAAAACATCCTACCTCAATAGAGGTTACAGGAATAAACTGCTCTAAATCGCAATCCTTAAGCTTTGCTAAAGTGGATCTGAAGGACTCTAATAATCTTGGTACGGAGTTGCAATTAGATTGTTTGATTATCAAGTCTATAGGCAACAATATTCCCGGCATTTCTTATCCTATTCAAAGTTGGAATATCCCGAATTTTGTCCAGCTAGCTGACCCTCATTTCAACAGAGCTTCGCCCGTAGAGCTTCTTTTCAGCTTAAGCGTATTTTGGCAATGTCTTCATTCCAATAAAATAAAAATTGCTCCTAATGTTTTCTTCCGCGAAACTGATTTTGGTTGGATCGCTACTGGTCAAATCTATCGTAATCCTATTCAAACTGTATCAAATTGTTTTTTGTTGGTGTCGATTTGGGTCAAGAGCTGACCAAGTTCTGGGATCTTGAGAATGTTCAGGCTACTTCTTCTTCTTCTTCTTCTTCCTCTTCTAACGAAATTTGTGAAAAGTTATACAAGGAAACCACTGTTTGTACTGCTGAAGGCAGATTTATAGTAACTCTTCCACGTATTCCTAATCCTCCCGCCATTACGGTCTCGCATTCCAGAGCACTCAGGGCGCTATTTGCTATTGAAAATCGGTTCAAACGAGATGCTTCTGTTAAAACTCAGTATGCTTCCTTTATGGAGGAATACGAATCATCCAATCACATGGTCATTTCTAAATCCGAAGAAATTGGCCATCCTTTTAAGGAAATAATTTATCTAAATCATCACACGGTTTGGAAAAATTCTTTAACACAAGACAATATAAGAGTAGTTTTTAATGGCTCATCACCAGATTCCAATGGAGTCTCTTTAAATGATACCTTGCAATGTGGTCCGGCTACTCAAACAGATCTCACCTATGTCTTGTTTAATTTTCGACGGTTTCCTATTGCTGTAATCTTCGACATTAAGCAGATGTACCGGCAGATTCTCGTAAATTCTGAGCAGCAAAATCTGCAAAGAATATTGTGGCGCGATGAGAGTTCCAAACCCATAAAGATATTTAGATTGAAAACTGTGACATATGGCCTGGAGCTTTCAGCCTTTCTTGCAATTCGGTCTCTACACATGTTAGCCGAGCAAGATGGTCATCTGTATCTTCCTTTGGCCTCTGAGGCATTAAAAACGGCATTTTATGTTGATGATTTCTTGTATTCTTTCCCTAATATTTCTGAAGCACTCCTTGTGTGCGAATATTTGAAATCCCTGCTCCTAGGAGGTGATTTTCCGCTCCATAAATGGACTTCAAATTCTACTGAATTAATATCAAAATTTTCATCAGAGGTCCCAGTTGCTATTCCTACTGATGAAGCAGCCGTAAAAGCATTGGGTGTTTTTGGTGTCCTTCTTCTGATACCTCCACTTATCAGGTACATTTATCAGAATCTCCCCCTGTAACTAAAAGACAAGTTCTGTCATAAATCGCAAAGATCTTAGACCCTTTGCAATATATTGCTCTTATAGTTATTGTTGCAAAAATTTTCCTGCAAAAGCTTTGGTAATTAAAATCTGACTGGGATGAAAAGCTCCCCTTTCCTCTTTTAGAAGAATGGTTAGAGTATCGCAGTAGTTTGCTGGATCTCTCCAAGGTTTCTATACCCCGCCTTTTAATATCTAATCCCTTATGCCAGCAGTATGACCTGCATGTATTTTCTGATAGTTCAGAACGGGCTTATGTCTGTTGTGCATACGTAGTAGGACGTTCCTCAGCTACTTTCCATGGATTTTCTAATTTAGTGTGCGCTAAATCAAACTTGCTCCACTTAAACCGGTATCATTGCCGAGACTAGAATTATGCTCTGCTTTAATGGCAACAGAATTAGCAACTAAACTAAATGTCAGCTTAAAGTTAAAATTTTCCCGCACATTTTTTTTGGAGCGATTCTTCTATTGTACTAGCTTGGATTTCCAAGCCTTCTTCTCATTGGAATACCTTTGTGGCTAATCGCGTTTCTGATATTCATGAAGTTTCCCATTCTGAACAATGGAGACATGTTACTAGCCGTGAAAACCCCGCGGATAAAATATCACGTGGTTGCACGCCTAAAAAATTGATTTCTTCAGACCTGTACTGGAATGGTCCTCCTTGGCTAAGTAAGGAATCATCTTGCCGGCCTCGCTAAGCTAATCAATTTGTAGAAGAAGTACCTGATGCCCGCGCTGACCCTGTCACGTCGCATCTTACTTCTACTTCTGCTAGCCTTTTTCTGAGATACTCTTCATTTGATAAATTGATTCGTGTAGTGTCTTATATATTCCGGTGGAAATATTTAGTAATTGATCAACCATTGAAGCCTCAACCCTTTTTCACCAGAGTAGAGTTAGAATTGACTACTCTGTACAGCCTCCCAGGGGTATGCACCCCTTGGAGACCATCCCCCCATCATCTGCCCAAATCTCCTAACGGGCAACCCTTGGAAAGCCGGGCCAACATCCATAAACGTAGCAAGGACAGCTTGCCACTCTAGAAGCAGCTCGGTCCTTGCACAATGGTTACACATAGCGACATACTATTAACTGGGACAGCAATGCCAAGACATTGCTGACAGCATAGCGCCGAAGAGTATAAGAAGGCGTCTTAATCAGGTCAAGGGATCTCTCCATTATCAGTGCTTCAACGTTACGGCCGGAGGCCACGCCAGTGTCATCAGAGGTGAGTCAGTCGTGTTCAGACATCCTGCTTTTGTAACCTTTAACCCACAACTTGTACTTTACATTGTGAACATAATTACATTCCCTACAAGGGACTCATACTTCAGAATTACCGACCAATAAACACTTGGTCAACACATCACACTAGTCTTACTGTCCATACGCCTCTTTACATCCCAACGCCCTTCCTTATTCCCGTCACGGGTAGACGTGACAGACGGTAGGCTAATAGCGCTAGCTCAGCTACCATTGTATTTCTCGAGACGGCCCGGCTGCTAGCAAGCAGCGTGTGCCACTCGGCTGATACGAGCGGATTTAGTTACATAATAAGCAGTCAGCTGAGCGACCAGAGCAGTGACCCTTGCGTTGGGCCCCATCCCTTCAAACACTACTACATTATTTACAGGAACGCCCCCTAGTTCCTAGCACACCACAACACTCTACACTGGTCAGCTTACCCTGCCAAGGGAAGCTACCCTTTTTAGGCACAGCTTTATAAATGAATACAATAACTCTTCCTTTTAGATCCACCCCCAAATAAGGGATCTAAAACACTGGTGGAGGCGCGGAGTACCGTGACGTTGTTTTAGAACAACGCCCTAGGGGTACAAACAACGTATCCCTGCGGTCAAGACGGTCCTAACCGCACGCAGCCAAGCAAATAGTGAAAATTTTTTTTTGACCTTATATTACGTCACACATTTTTTTTTATACACATATAGGAGTTTGTATTGTTACACCAACCCCCCAGCCCCAGAAAGAACCAAACAGATACGAAAATACACTGTCAAACACGCACAGATTTTTTTAATTTTTATTTCATTCACATACGTTCCATTCAACATGGCCCCTCTATACCGCCTAGCTGTGCTAAGGAGCATTGGGGAGTACCAGGAATTAGTTGCCTGGCACAGAGTTTTTGAAACTAGGCAGGACTACCTCAGAAGGTTTCAGCAGCTCCTGCACGCCCAGTACATGCGGATCATAAGAGCCCTTGTCCGGCCACTCCGCAGCGCTAAGAATCGCAAGATTCGGGCGAAAATCCCCACCCTCCGCACACAAATCATAAAAGCACACTGGCAACTACACTGCCGACACGAGTTTATGTTCCAACAATGGGAAACACTCATCACGGAACACAGACGGATAGGGACACAAGACACAAAAGTCGCTGAACAGGCCATATGCCTCAATAGGCAGTACACCCAAATCTGGGACGAATACGGTGAGCTCCAAGCCAACAAGGCCATTTTTGAGTTCATGGTAGGGCCACCAGCCCAGCCGAGAGAGGACATAAGCGTAGATACGCTAACTCAACAATTTGCGAGGATGTCCCTCTCGCCAGGTACTGCCACACATGGGAAGGAGGTCACCATGGCCACAGTCCAGGAGACGGCCAGGTTAGGCTCCAATAGGCTACAAATAAAAGGTTACATAAACACATGTCCTTCAGCTCCGGATCGGAAGGCAATTTTGCCAAACCGAGGGGCAGAGCCTAGAACAACCCCCTCGGAACAAAGGGACGAGAGGGAGTTGAAGCCAGGACTCTCAAACACACATAGCATGACAGGGAGACAACGGAACGTAACGACGTCATGGGCAGACGACATGGAACCCGTCCCGCTACACATAAAGCCTACATACACCCACACAGACAGGCTAACGCAACGGCAGGAGTCTGCCGTGGCCACAGGCCGAAAAGCGGTCAGGTTACGCGCCACCACATTGCTAGGCCAGACACAAGCAATTAAGCGAACTTTTCCGCCAGTTCAAATGGCAAATTTGCCAGAACGAAGGCGAACACCGGTATTAGTCCCTCAGGATGCACGATACACGCACGCACATTTTGACCAGACACTACCACACAGTACACGGGGATTAGGAAAAGTGTTATTACCTACCCCACAGAACACACACACCCCCGTAAACTCTACTAGAGTAGCTCTGAGCGCGGGCAGGTCCGCGAACACAGGTACACTTAGGCCAACGGCCAAGCGATACGGTGAAAGCAAGCCCGGTCGCACTTTGCTACAAACTCCTCCGCAAAATAGCAGAGGGGCACCTCAGTGGATCCCAGGGGCTTACACCCTAGTGACGGGGCGACGGTATCCACCTGCCGAGCACTGACGCTCGAAATAGGATAACGGCTTTCACCAGGAATACAATATATTCCGACAGCACTTGCACCAATAGTATAGTACACATAAGTACTTTCACGCGGGAGGAAACAAAATAATAGACGAACAGGTACTAACAAACATAAACTGCACATTTTTTTTCTCTCTTTCTCTATCTGCCTTTTCTCACGTATATGCAGTGCAACTTGGCTAGATCAGAAGTGCATGATTCAAAATCCTTGTTTTTTGTTCGCCCCTGACATTTTTTCTCTCAGGCCATCAATGATTATTGGTCGGAGTGGTTATCACCACAAATTGAATAACGTAAAGTTTCTAATATCCAAAGCCAAGTAGAAGCCCATCAGGTGAGCTACGCGGCTCAAAGCAGGAAAGAGATATTTTGAACATAGCGTAAGCATCAAATCACAGCATAGAGCTTAAGCGAGTCTTTCTAAGCAGAAATGACTAAATGTTCTATGTTCCGGTTCAACAGTTGGATAGATTCTCTGGTAGCGGGCAAAAGCCATAAGCGTGGCAAGAATTAAGAATCGCAAACCAGTTTTCAAAAATTTTGGTGAAGTGTGCTTTAACCAACTGAAAAGCCCAATTGCACACCGGGGCAAGACACTGTCATTTTGTTGAGTTATGCCGGAACATTTAGCACTATTTGTATTTAAATATATAATGGCTCAACGGACAATACATATTTTACTTTTGAAAAAAAATATATATTCAGTGCCAAGGTAAGATTATAATTGCTTTGGAGTGGAGTTTCGACTCCCATAGTGCACTGGCTTTGCTCGTGACGTGGATACACAGGTATCAAATACGTCTTGCAATGGCCTTCCCGATGTGTACTAGACAGTGTCGGTAGATTCCCATGAGATGTAACCAGATTACTATAGTGCTAACGTCACCTACTAGGTGAATAGTACGATCGGGACCTACTTACCATTTTTCAAGCATTTTTTTTTCATAGTGGTTACGACACAATTTTGGCAGACTATCGCCATCAGGCAACCCGCTTTAATCAACATAAAGCAGGGTGCTAACGAGATACAGCATAATCTTCCTATTATTTTCTTTCAAGGTGCTCTCTTAATTCAGAGCGGGGCATGGAAATTTTTTTTTGCCTCACGCATTCGGCCCGAGGAAGGGAGATGGCCAAGTTAAACTATATACATATTTAATACATAGGCATCCGTTACACATAACACTGCCTCTAACATGACTTTTTCTCACAGGCACATAATCACCAAACACGCGACTAGCGGCCCGGAGACACTCGCGTACAACGACATTTTGTACACTGGACAAGGGACATACTTGAACCACGTTACAGTAACACACAATTGGGAACACAAAGGTAGTTAATAGAAGGTTCTTTTCCATTACGAAGAGCCTGCCCGCAATTACAACAGACAGCAATCAGGTTCCCACATACGCGTGCCGGAAACAAGAGCATGGACAAGACATAAAACAAACGACAGCTCACGACATTGTAATCCTACACTGTCAGCGATAAGGCGGGCATGACTGGCTGACCTTCACGCACACAGACGAACTGAGCCAGCTCCTAAGTGAGCAGGAACAAACGCATCATTCACGCCCGATTTAGAGACCCCATATCTTCCAAAATTACACTACGAGGAGAGTTCAAAAATACGCAAACTCCTCACAATATTGGGTACTTTCATTTGCGCATTGCACATACACGGGAACGTGCCATAATATATGCGGCACGGAAATGATCACACCAAATCTTTACAGGCAACCGGCTCCGAACCCATGACCACACACAACACGCTCGTACCAAAAACTAACTAAACAACGGTATTTTTGGTACGAGAAACACAAGCAAAAACCACACTGGGGAAGCCCCAAGCCCTGAAACACAACGCAGACATAGAACACAGAGAATGACATAAGGTCAAGGGTCCGAGTCCCAGTAAAAATTAGACACAAGGGAAAGCAGTTATCCAGGCTCCCAACCACACCGAAATTGGCCCATACAAATGCATGAACAGGGAATACTACATTTCCTCCCACCAAAAGCCAGACATAAAATTTCGAATTACACCAGACATAGAGAATACATTTCCCAAACACAGGTAGGAAAATTTCGCAAGACACATGTCTTAGGAAACAATGGCCACACAACGTCATTACCTAACTAGGATGAATTGCTACATTAGTCCGCTAGGAATCTAAAACAATGACCACACTTGCACACGTGCAGAAAAGCACATGCCAGCGGATGTCAAACAATAACATCCCAGCCTGACATTACACATACAAACTGCTGACTTGCAGACTAGGCATACTGCAATACTGCTCATGACAGGGCACTATTGTTTACCGGCATTGATAATGAAATCAAAAACGCAAGACAATCATAACAACATACATTTTTTTTATTACACCGCAAAAGCACTTGGCAATGGACAAGATGTTGACAGGCCACGGGCGCCCCCCGCCCATACATGCGATACATATTACGACTTAGCCTGCAACAGACCAACCGTCCGCGTGGTGTAGCGGAACATAGTCACACACACGCACATGCACTTAACAATTAGGAGCAAACACAGACAAGATCTCCCCTCTAATAACTTCTCTTATCGATCGTAAGGCATAGGAGTCATTACAGATGACTAGCACATGACCAGTCGCACTACGACCACTGGCCACATTTACACTACAAATGGCAGACCAGATTAGGTCATGAAGCTTTGCTATCCCAAGGCGCGGATAGAAAGCCAACATGGACCAAAGGAGGATGACAAACCATAGGTGGATAATCCCAGAGGGATTACCGACATACTACAGCAGGCTACCATAGTTAATACCCAATTCCCTTCCAATAACCCTCTCACGCCCCACATAAGCCAACGCAGACACATGTACACGACCAAAAACAGCTACACTCTTTTTTTTTTTTTTAACGTGACCGTTAATCTTGAGATCATGAGCCACGGGACCTCCGTTTTACGTGGAATCCGAACCACAGGACATGGCATTTCACTTCGAAAATCTCACATGCATTGACCGGGAATCGAACCCGGACCGCCTTGGTGAGAGGCACACAGCTAGACCGCTGAGCCACCACGCCCCTGACAGCTACACTACATTACAAAGTACACACAAGGGGTTGATGGACTTCATGCGTCTAAAGAGAAGGCATGCTACGCCTTGGCCACGATGCTACAACCTGAGTATTAGGGGTGGGTCAGCAAACATTAAATAAGCATAATGCGCCTCTCCAAATGAGAGAGGAGGCCATAGATATATATTAACCATTCTTTAGTACTTAAACACTCCCGCATGACAGGAATATATTGGTATTATGCCCCACCCTACACCTATCCGTACATGAAGGCAGACACTTCATATCCAGACACATGCATGAGTATCCCATCCATTTACCAGGGATTTTAATATCAAACCTGCATGAAATTTTCGTATCTTTGCAATCCCGGGAATTGCCTCCCCAGTCCACTCACTATAGGAGCATCCCAACGCCATCACCGGTTTCAGGCCACCACTAACGTGGAACCCAAAGGTGCGCAACCCCTCCCTGCCTTGCTTCAGCCCACTCGACAAATAACTACCCCCAGATCCTAATAACAGGGTACTTGACATTACAGACCCTACTAACACCTCCATTAAGGTAAAGAAAGCATTATTGCTGGAAAGCTGACGTAGCAATGGTAGACCAGAAGTAGCCTATGTACTTAGAAGATCTACAACCCCACAACACTGGAAATATTTTACATTTTACACAGAGATTAAACTATTTACACAGGTTAGGCCTACATTTTTTTTTACAAAGGAATCTGATACGATCTGATTGATGACAACGGCGTAAGCCGAAGGTCGGAGGGACCACACTGGAGCAGAGCTGGGGAGGGTGATGTGGACCCTTACCCCAGTTGGCTCAATAGCGCAGCGACCTCACTTAACTTGACGGCTAGACCAAATAGACGAACCACGTAAGGTCAAAGCATTCGCGGCCTGGCCGGGCAAGCTCTGGAATCCTAGATGCGCATAAAACCGCCCCTGGGAGGAAGGGATGCTACACCCACTTTGTGCCACGGTCGTCGAAGCCAAGACCTGCAGGGAGACTTTCTGGGAATGGCGGGAGAAATAGCTCACTCAGCGCCAGACTCGGGAACTATCCCTAGAGTCGACCCCATTATGACTAGACTTCTAGTTAAATTTAAATTTAAGTAGGCACGGCTTCCATAGCGGGAAGCAAAACTCCTGTGCGTTGGAGGGGAATACTAATGCGAAAAGCATACCACGATTGCCGATACAGGCGAAGATTAATGCGAAAAGCATACCACGATTGCCGATACAGGCGAAGATTAATGCGAAAAGCAAACCACGATTGCCGATACAGGCGAAGATTATTGCGAAAAGCAAACCACGATTGCCGACAAAGGCAAAGATTATATTATGCCATTGGACGACAATGTCCAATGCCCACATAAATGGCGCCACAGCGGGCAGTCAATAGGCATTAAGAGAGGGGCATTGCGGGCGCCTCATAAGGGTCACGTGGGCGGCCCAACTACGACTACACACGCAATGGCAACGATCAAAGAAATGGAAGATACAGCAGGCGAAACGGTTTGCTTAGTGGCACCGTAAGCCGCCTGTGATTAGATTAGTACTAGTAATAGACGTCGACACCTAGAATTAAGGGAACGGAATCCAGCGATCCTAGAGACAACCGGTGTTTCTAGGACTCGTGCGGGTGGTGTCCTGGGGAAGTAAATTGCCCCAGGCGATCGTTCTAGGCCAAATTTAGCTATAAGACGGTTGCATTTGACACGCAAACTAGGATTAAGCAAATTTATTCACCGCTGTTGCCAGGTATGACGCAGCACATTTCGGCAATAGATTAAGGCAACCCTCTCGGCTTAGAAATAGCATTTTTTATTATTAGACCATAATTAAGATAAGTAGTCTTAAGATAACGCCGGTCGGCGCCTGATGACCCAGAAACCCGGCATCGGGGTAAGTCCGACAACTCATGATAAGGCATGATAATTCGTTGTAAGGTAGCATAAGCCTACATTTAAGGAATTTTTTTTTGTATATATATATAGATCACAATGGAATATCTCGGCACTTGGTGACTCAAAACCCATTACCAAGATAAGCCCGACACTATTTAAGCTAGAATAGGTTAACAGAGGCTAACCTAGGGTAAGTTAGACTTCGGTGGCGCTACACTTAGTTTCCAAACTAAGCGCTACCGAGGAAGGTTATATATATACCTGTAATGAATTATAATGTATTGTACTCTCCTAACTTCATGACTAATCCACTTTTCACCCACACAGGAAGACCACGGAACTACAAAGAGATAAACATCTTCATATGGATGCATTTTTTTGTTTTGTTTTGATTTACAGGTAACCAAGAACGTGAATATGTCTGTGGTAAATATATTACCAAAATACACATATATGTCATACACAAATACACTCCTTATCAATTTTAGTTGCACCCTTAAAGGTGACAACGCCAGCGGTCAGCGGTGGACAGCATACGTGGGATGATGACCATCGCTGAACGCAAACACATTTCAGAATACGCAAATGAAGCGTTACTTCAGGCTCAAAGGGCGACACAAGGTTTGTAAGTGCCGGACCTTCGACCCTAAGGTGGGATTCCGACCCACGACGGAAAACCACGAGGTTACGTGATAAGTACAGGGAGAGAATAGTGGACTAGCCACTAAACCGCACCAGGAACGGCCGATTAGAGAACGGTCGGCGAGGCATAATAGTACGGTGCGCGCCAAGTATAAGAGACATGCAATAACTGGCCAGGTAACAGAGCTCTATAAGGTTTATATATACATATATGATAGTGATAATTGTAAAGTGTAAATCATTTTGTATTTTCTCGCCATGTCATACAATTGCAAGGTTCCACAAGAGTGGCAAGGATACTTATACGTACAGGGTGCCAACATGGCAACCATTATTTTTTCTATGTTCATCTTTATTACTATGTTTACTATGTTCAATTATAACTTGTCAGGAATTTTACAAATGTAAGGATTACTATTATTATTATATGGTCACATCTGTTACCATTATCAAGACCACCAACGTACATAATGTCTATGATTTGTTTTCTTTCATTTTTCCTTCTTCTAACTTCCCCATTTGTCAGGGTGTTCCGTTTCATCCCGAACCAATAAATACACTTTGATTATATCCCTTAAATTATACCCTGGAACACCCATTTTTTTTCTATTCTCTTCTATCTTTCTCTTTGCAGGGAGCATTTTTTTCCCAAAATAAAGCCAGACGACACAATTCCTCGTCTAGCTGGGTTTTTCCTCCCTGCACAAATATGTAACGAATCACCATCAAAAACCATGTTTTTTTTTTGAAACTAGCAATATGCCAACAATGTCATTTTTTTTCTCTCTTTCCAATGTCAACTTTTTTTTTCGCGATGGCAAAATTTTTTTTTCAATGTCAATTTTTTTTAACGTCCATTTCTATTGTCACAATGCCAATGTCAATGTTATATATATATCTCTGTACATCCCATAACCCTCCCCTCTGAACACGGGCTGACCTCACACCCACACTTCGATACGACACCACCAGGAGATACGAGGGGGCTCCAAGAACCACTACGTCAACATCCCAACCTCCAGTTCCGTTCCCGTTCGCGAGGACGCGAACAAATGAAGGAAGAAGCTTGTACAGCCTCCCAGGGGTATGCACCCCTTGGAGACCATCCCCCCATCATCTGCCCAAATCTCCTAACGGGCAACCCTTGGAAAGCCGGGCCAACATCCATAAACGTAGCAAGGACAGCTTGCCACTCTAGAAGCAGCTCGGTCCTTGCACAATGGTTACACATAGCGACATACTATTAACTGGGACAGCAATGCCAAGACATTGCTGACAGCATAGCGCCGAAGAGTATAAGAAGGCGTCTTAATCAGGTCAAGGGATCTCTCCATTATCAGTGCTTCAACGTTACGGCCGGAGGCCACGCCAGTGTCATCAGAGGTGAGTCAGTCGTGTTCAGACATCCTGATTTTGTAACCTTTAACCCACAACTTGTACTTTACATTGTGAACATAATTACATTCCCTACAAGGGACTCATACTTCAGAATTACCGACCAATAAACACTTGGTCAACACATCACACTAGTCTTACTGTCCATACGCCTCTTTACATCCCAACGCCCTTCCTTATTCCCGTCACGGGTAGACGTGACAGACGGTAGGCTAATAGCGCTAGCTCAGCTACCATTGTATTTCTCGAGACGGCCCGGCTGCTTGCAAGCAGCGTGTGCCACTCGGCTGATACGAGCGGATTTAGTTACATAATAAGCAGTCAGCTGAGCGACCAGAGCAGTGACCCTTGCGTTGGGCCCCATCCCTTCAAACACTACTACATTATTTACAGGAACGCCCCCTAGTTCCTAGCACACCACAACACTCTACACTGGTCAGCTTACCCTGCCAAGGGAAGCTACCCTTTTTAGGCACAGCTTTATAAATTAATACAATAACTCTTCCTTTTAGATCCACCCCCAAATAAGGGATCTAAAACAACTCGCAAGATTTTGTTGCTTGTTCAGCAGGAAGTATTTGCTCCTGAAAAGCAAGCTCTTATAAGTGGTAAAGACTTACCCAAGTCTAGCAGGCTTTCACCACTCACTCCTTTTCTAGACCAAGACGGCATAATACGTGTGGGTGGAAGATTAGCTATGTCTAGTTGTGAGGATGGGAAAAAAACATCCCATCATCCTTCCTTCAAAGCATCCTATCACTACACTTATAATAAAAAAAAAGTTTCATTATAAACACCTTCATGCTGGCACTCGCACCTTGCTCTAATTCGTGAACTTTATTGGGTCATTAATGGCGTTCATGAGGTTTCCTCTGTTGTCAAAAAGTGCATACCTTGCTTTAAGGTTAAACCACGCCCCGCCACGCAGATTATGGGTAATTTACCTCCATTTCGTTCAGAACCTAGTAAGCCCTTCGCTCTTACTGGGATCTATTACGCCGGTCCTTACGTATATCAGACCAATCCCTCTTCATCTAAGCGCAAAATCTTAGGTAAACTTTACATCTCGTTATTCGTATGCATGGTGACGGGAGCTATCCACCTCGAGTTGGTTACGAACGCTTCCGTATCTTATTTTTGGCCGCCTTTTTTGATTTGCTGCTAGAAGGGGTGTTCCATCTGAAATCTTTTCAGATAATGCAAAAATTTTTGTAAATGTTTCTGATCTCTGGAAAAAAAAGTGGTATGATCCCCTTCTGCTAAAGAGAAAATTTCCAACTTTTCCTATTCTAAAGAGTTCAAATGGCATTTCACCCCGCCTTATGCTCCCCATCATGGGGGCCGAAGGGAGGCCCGCGTCAAACTTACTAACAGACAGCTTAAGAAAACTCTTGGTCCTACCATACGTTCTTATGAGGAATTCAAGTCGAAGGTATCCTAAATTCCAGACCTCTGACTCCTCTTTCTAACGATCCTAAGGATCTTTTACCTTTAACACCCAGTCACTTCCTGATTGGCTGTTCGCTTGCTGCTACTCCGCCTTTGCTGGTTCGACGCTGTGATCCTAGCTAGCCTACCTATCTTTTGGACAAAAGTAGAATCATTGCGCTGTTCCTTTTGGCGCCGATGGAAGTTAGAGTACCTCAGCTTGCTAAATAGGCGTGAGAAGTGGCGGCTTCCTCAACCAGATGTACGAGTGGGGGACATGGTTCTTCTTCGAGACCCATCTCCGCCTCTCGTGTGGAACCTAGGCAGAGTTATTCACTGGCACTTTGGGCGTGATAATCGCGTCAGAGTTGTTGATGTTTTAACTAATAAAGGTATTTACACTAGATCTATCTCTGCTATCTCTGTTTTGCCTTTCGAGTCTTAGTTTACTCCTCGTCTGTTATCCATGTTTGTTTTGACTGATTCTTTTGTTTGTTTTCATTCGGAGTTCTCGGAGTATGATCACTTTTCGTGATACTTTCAATGTTTAGCTTGGCCCATTTGTCGGTCAAATTTGTTCCTTGTTACCGAGATCCTCGAATGATAATTATTTCTTTGGAAATGTATTAATTGCTTAAACTATATGCATAACCTTGTTATTAATCACCTAATTCATAGATATTATAGTTACTCACCGAAGTGTTTATGGCTTTCGCAACACATCATTACAACCACTACACTGAGCTTGTATGCTGAGTGCCTGCTGTCGCCTCGAGCTCGTGACGTCATTTCCTTGGCCAACCAATAGCAGCGGTGTTTCTGGTCAGCTGCCTTCCTCGGCGGGTGTTCGCCACTATAAAACATCGAGTTATCATCGGGGTGACGTTCCACTCTTCATCCATTCTTCGGTCACGACTTTAAGGGCCACTCTGGGCCGCTATTCTTCGAGCTTACTCTACGGCCAACACTCTACTGTCAACATGTGACAATCTGCTTTTTGGTCACCACTCTGAGACCAATAATCTTCAAATATTCTCGCCAAGACCTTTCAAGTACCGCAGTGAGAGTCACCATCTACGACCAATAATAATATTCTTCAGGCCTTCAACATCAACACATTACTAAATCCAGGCAAACTACACACCTTAACATCAGAACTAGATCGACAAAGGATACAGATACTAGCTCTTCAGGAAACACGCTTTACAGATGAGAGCACACTAGACTATGGTAACTACCGTATTTTCAAAAGTAAAACGGACAAACGAATAGGAAGAGGTGGCACCCCTCCTCTTGGGTATGGCATTTGTAGTTCACAAGAGCATAGTTGATTCGATAAAAGAAGTCACTCCCATAAGTAATAGAGTAATGACTATGCGCATACAATGTGCGAACAAAAAATACACATTAATTAACGCTCATGCCCCCACGAACATTGAAAATAAAAAGGACTTGCAGAAGGTAGAACAGTTCTGGTCTAAACTCCAAAAGATCGTGGCAACGGTTCCTAGAGAAGACACAAGGATATTACTAGGTGATTTCAATGCACAGATTGGCAAAGAAAAAGAATACCAAAAGACTGTAGGCAAATACCCAGCTCATAAATTCACCAACAAGAATGGCATGAGACTCATTGAACTGTGCCAACAGAACAACTTGAAGATAATGTCCACCTCTCTGAGGAAGCACCCTCGAAAACAGAAGACTTGGCGATCACCTGTGCAATCTCTTGGAGAATATCAGATCGACCATGTGGCCATCACACATCCTTTACAGAAAGAAATTCATGAAGTGCAAGTTCGAAGAGGAGCCAATATTGACTCCGACCATTATCTAGTGCGAATCAAAGTGAAATTTACCCAGAAAAGAATCCACCAAAAGAAATCTCATCTTCAGAAATTTGACACGAAAAAGATAAGGGAAAGTAACATAACAGAGGAATGGGAAAAGGAAAAGGCAAGCACCTGGAAGCAGTTCCATGACAAGATCATTACGAGAGCTAAAGAGACTATTTCATTGAAGAAGAATACGAAACACCCGTGGTGGGATTCTGCATGTGAAGAAGCACTGGAAATGAGAAAGAGAGCTTTTCAGAAATACAACAGTAAGAAGTCACTCGAGACTCAACAACACTATCTTCAGACCAGGAAGGAAGTGTCAAAAGTAATCAGACAAACTAAGAGGAAACACATTAAAGACCAATTGGAATCTATAGATCAAGACTTCCGAGATCACAAAACGCGAGATTTCTACAGGACGTTCGCAGGAAGAATCCGACGATACACCCCACAGAACTTGTGTTTCCGAAAACAAGACGGAAACCTCGCGTTGTCCAACCGGAATAATTGTAGTGAACTGGCTCGGTATTTCTCTGAGTTACTCAATTGCGAGGAGCCAACATCACGATGGCCCAAAGAGACTCCCGTACATGTAAACCCTGAATCTCCACCACCTACTAAAGAAGAAATCCAGAGACACATTTTCAGATTCAAAAGTAACAGGGCGTCTGGAGAAGATGGCATAGTTGCAGAACTATTAAAGAACATAGACCCAAATAGACTTGAGGAGCTCACACTAATCATCATTGATATCTGGAAAACAGAAAAGCTACCTGAAGAATGGAAATGTGCACTCCGTTATACGAGAAAGGTGACAGAACGGATGTGAATAACTACAGAGGGATTTCTCTCCTTCATGTCACCTACAAGATTCTCTCCGCGTGTCTTCTTCAAAGAGTACAAGAACAGCTTGAACACAAAATTGGTGAATATCAAGCTGGTTTCCGACCTGAGCGTTCTTGTGTTGAACAAATTTTTAACTTGAAGACGATATTGAAATATAGAGCGACCCGAAGCTCTCCGATCATTTGTAGTTTCGTCGACTTTAAGAAGGCGTACGATTCGGTCGATCGACAGTCTCTCTTTAACATCTTAGAAGAACTAGGACTTGATCCAAAGACATTAAGACTAATCAAGGAAGCACTCACGGACACGAAGTCAAAAGTAAAATTTCTTGGTGAATTTTCAGAGCCCTTTGCGATTAAGACCGGCGTGCGACAGGGTGACGGATTGTCACCACTGCTCTTCAACCTTGTTCTAGATAAAGTCATTCGAGAACGGGAGAAGGACTTGAATGCCCAGAAGCTCTGGAAACCCATTCAACTTGGACGAAAGAATGATGACATCAAGGTCAGTTGTTTAGCTTTCGCAGACGACCTAGCGATACTAGCAGACAGCGATATTTTAGCGATCAAACTGATTGAAGTCCTCAAGGAATGCGCTGAGAAAACTGGGTTGCAAATCTCATTCGAGAAGACCAAGTTTATTTGCACTAGGTTCGACATCCAGGAACTACAAACAAAATATGGGCACATCAAACGAGTTCCACACTTTAAATATCTCGGTGAGATCCTAGAACCAACAGGATTGGAAAAGGAAGCTCTGAAAGTTCGATTACAAAAACTCAAAAGAGAGTATTGGAGAACCCGTGACATCTATAACAAGAAATGCATGTCCATACATACAAAAATCAAACACTATAATACGGTGATTAAACCTGAAGTGCTGTATGCAAGTGAAACCTTGGTACTTAATAAGAAAGGTGATCTGGAAAATATCTTGAAGGAGGAAAGAAAGATCTTGAGGAAAATTCTGGGCCCAGAGAAAAGTGAAGAAGGGTATAGACTCAAATCACGCAAAGCCACGGAAAAACTATCCAACCTCGCCGCAGACATCAGGAAACGAAGACTGAAATTCTATGGACACGTTCACAGACTCTCATATTCAAGGTTAACTCACAAGATTTTGACATGCTCGGGACATATTCAGAAGAGACAGGCCTGGGCGTGGGGGTGGTGTTGTCATTGCTACGCAGTCTCAGTTGCGTGCTAGGAGAAGAGCGGACTTTGAAAGTGAATGCGAAATTATTTGGTTGGAAATCCAAGGAAGGTCTAGTGTGTTCGTGGGCTGTGTGTACCTACCCCCGCCTGCCTCTTTAAACCAGTTGGAGGAGCTACATACCTCTCTCAGCAGGGTGCACGCCCAGTTGAAGGACAAGGATACGGTTATATTGTGTGGGGATTTCAACATGCCGGACATCTCATGGGGACAGCAGGAAGGGCCTTCTCTCATACCTTTAAAACTAACTGAAAGTGCAGTGAACTCGATCTTCTGCGAGACAATTGAGGAATTCTCTCTGCATCAATTGAATCCACATCTCACGCGCGGACAAAACTACCTTGATCTTCTGTTTACTAATATTCCTAAAATCTCTCAATCTGTAGAGTTAGAAAAACCGGGGTGGATTCCATCTGACCATAGTGCTCTAATATGGAACATTGATTTTCACGACGCTAGTTTATTTCAAAAACTACCTCGCAGGGAAATTTTTAATTGGAAGAAAGCAGACATGAACCACCTGAAACGTCTACTGGATTATTGCCCATGGTCCCTCCTTGACATCAGGAACGACATTAATGAGAATTGTGAGATATTTTATGATCTCTTGATGTCCGCAGTTCGAGAAGCAGTTCCTCGTGTGAAGGTTAATCCCTACCGTTATCCACCTTGGTTTGATGCAGATGTAATCAGCGCGCTACATTCGAAAAATAGGGCTCATCGTCAATGGAAACGCTCTTCTTTGGAATGCCATAGAATTGAATTTGTGGTCAGGAGACTCGAATTCAAAGAAATTCAACGCCGAAAGTATGACGCCTACCTGGAAGACATAGACTCCAGTGTTAAAACTAATCCGAACAGACTATGGTCCTTCATTAAGCAGAGATCTAGGAACACCAGATTACCAGTCTCGCTCGAGTATGACGGACGTACCAGTACTGATGCAAACTATGCCTGTGAGCTGTTTTCTGATTATTTCGAAACCTTATTCCTTCCTGTAAATTCTATACCGCCACCATTACCTGATCTGCCACCCTCCAGTAATGACAGCATTTCGTACTTCCATATTTCCGAAGACTGCATCAAGAATAAATTACATAATCTATCCTCTGGCAAGTCTCCCGGTCCTGATGCCATTCCTATAGAAATAATTAAATCTTTATGCCACCAGCTATCTCGTCCACTTTACATCCTATTCAACCAATTGTGGTGTTTGAAGCCATATTTTCAGTGTTGCCTTAGTAAACAAGAGTTTAGTGCTTTTCAGTCGGTCAACACGAATGTACCCAAAAGAGATGGGTTATGCCCTAATCCTGAAATAAATTACATGAGATTAATAAAACACTAGGATGACCAGTTTCGATCGTCAAGCGATCATCATCAGATCCAATACACTTAGGCTATAAAATCTATGTTTGAAATACAGGTGAAAATATTTACAATATGTACAATTATTTAGTTGCAGTATTGGTACTGCAACTGTCAGTGTATGCTAAATGCAGTATATATGTTAGGTGAAATGCTAAATGGTGATGGCTATCCGGAGATTGTACTTTAGAGAGATTATATGGCTGTAAACTATGGTTAAACTATAAAATTTTAGGCTAACTACTTATCTGATTGTCTTCCGTACTACAGCTATTCGCAGTTTCCGTGCTCACTTGAACCCGCTGTGCGGTCGACTGCGGTGGTTATCTTAACGACTAATCCGAGGACTAATCCACGGTCTTTAATAGTTGTAGATCCACCTCATTCAATAACATACATCTTATCTAGGTTGGCAACACCTCACATAAACACATCGCGATCACTCCCCACAGCACGTAGGGACAGGGGGGGAAGGCAGGGAAAAACCAGTCGTTAAGATAACCACCGCAGTCGACCGCACAGCGGGTTCAAGTGAGCACGGAAACTGCGAATAGCTGTAGTACGGAAGACAATCAGATAAGTAGTTAGCCTAAAATTTTATAGTTTAACCATAGTTTACAGCCATATAATCTCTCTAAAGTACAATCTCCGGATAGCCATCACCATTTAGCATTTCACCTAACATATATACTGCATTTAGCATACACTGACAGTTGCAGTACCAATACTGCAACTAAATAATTGTACATATTGTAAATATTTTCACCTGTATTTCAAACATAGATTTTATAGCCTAAGTGTATTGGATCTGATGATGATCGCTTGACGATCGAAACTGGTCATCCTAGTGTTTTATTAATCTCATGTAATTTATTTCAGGATTAGGGCATAACCCATCTCTTTTGGGTACATTCGTGTTGACCGACTGAAAAGCACTAAACTCTTGCTTGCTATTCAACCAAGCCATCAGTGAAGGAGTGTTTCCGGATTACTGGAAATCAGTTCATATCACCCCAGTGTTAAAGAAAGGCTCCAGGCAGAAGGTAGTAAATTACAGGCCAGTAACACTAATGTCTATTTTCGCGCGAGTCTTTGAATCAATTGTTCGAGACGAAGTGTACGCTCACGTGTCACCATTCATCACTGAACTTCAGCACGGCTTTCTTCCTAGGCGATCCACTGCTACCAACCTAGCAGTCTTCACTCATGATGTATCCACCTTTATGAATAACCGTGGCAGTGCTGATGTTATCTATACTGACTTCTCTAGGGCTTTCGACAGCGTTCATCAAAACCTACTGCTTCTTAAACTTTCAAACTTTGGTATAACTGGTAATCTTTTACGTTTCTTCAAAAGCTACCTCTCAAATAGAACCCAATCAGTTGTAATTAATAATAATAAGTCTAAATCTGTTAACGTTACTTCCGGTGTCCCTCAGGGTTCTGTATTGGGCCCTCTGCTTTTTATAATTTTTGTAAATGATATCCCTCGTATAATACATAATTCTAGGTGTCTGATGTACGCTGATGATCTTAAACTGTATATGCCCATCAGTACTATAAATGACTGTGAGTTGTTGCAACAAGACCTACACCAACTCAGTGAATGGTGTGAAACATGGAAACTGAAACTGAATACTGAAAAGTGTAAAGTGTTGTCAGTTTCATTGAAACGTAACCTCCTACCCAGGTTTAATTACTGTATTAAAAATGAAACGCTACGTAGAGTGTCAACCATTAAGGATCTAGGGGTGACAATCACTAATAATTTCTCGTTCGATGAACATATTTCAAAAATATGTCGTGAAAGTTTCCGGATCCTGGGATTTTTAAAAAGAAATTGTTTAAATTATTTTTCGGACATAACTCTATCCAAATTATTTAAGTCACTCATTCGGCCTAAATTAGAATACTGTAGTGTGATCTGGAATCCCTTTCACAGTAATAAAATTGACGCCATCGAACGTGTGCAAAAGAGATTTATTAAATGGCTCTGTTACAGGGGTGGACGACCGTACCATAGAGCTGAGTATGAGAGTTATTGCAACGTGTACGGTCTTCCTCCACTTAGCAGTCGGCGCACAGTGGGTGACGTGAGATTCCTTTGGAAGCTGGTAAATGGCGGAATTGACTCTAATCAGTTGCTAGCTAACTTGGGTTTTCACGTCCCTCAGAGAACCACCAGACGGAAGCACACGTTCGATGGGGTCAGATCGAGAATTAATGTGCACAAAAATTCATGTCTGATCCGGTTGCAGTCAACATACAGCTTGATGGAGAGTAGAAGTGCTACTGATATTCACTTCGACTCTCTATTAACTGTTATGAGAGATATCTCAAGTGGGCTGTAAAATAGTGTATTGCATATTGGGTTAATTTCTATTTGCGTTGATTGATTGAACATGTGGTCGAAAGAATGGTTGATTGATTTTTTGATTGAATGTACGAGTGAATGAAGTAATGTATTTTTTGTTTGCTGTTATCTAGATCCTTGAATGTCGCTCTTGTATTACTTTCCCTAGTTTCTGAACCTTGTCTTCTTATCTTTTATTTTATGTTTTTGCCTGTTTCTGTTTACTGTTGATAGTTTTTTTTCTGTAATAATTATTGTAATGTTCTTGTACAAAGGGATTGCATGAATGAATGCTTGAGATAGGATGTTAGAGTGTGTGTCTGTATGGTTGTGGTTGCTGATTTATAATAGGTTAGTGTATTGCTATTTTTGTACGTGTTTGCTGTTTTTGTTTTGTTTATAATTGTAAATTTTATTGTTAATTATTATATTGTCACTAGTGGAGTCTATCTGTCTGACAATAAAGAATACATATATAAAACTGAAGAACGTATCTTGGATACAAGATGTTAAAAATGACCTGGAAAAGGCCCGGATAGAAACGTCAGAAATACTAGACAGAAATGTCTACCGTCAGAAGATAAATAAATGGGTGGTACAGCCAGAGAATGAAGTCCCCAGAAGATCGGGGACTAAGTGGTCAGAAGAAAGGAAACAAGCGCACACTGAAAGAATGAAAGCAATATGGTCTGTTAGAAAGGCGAATCATAAATGTAATGCGTGATCCAATAGGGTCATACGCACATAATAATAATAATAATAATAATAATATTCTTCAGGGTGCACTATCTCGCAGTGAGGAAAGGCACAAGGAAGGGATGTCAACAGTAGTTGCTACGCGCCGTGGTCAGCCAGGACCAACTAAGTTTGTAAGCATACTCCAATCTCTCCAGTGCACAACAACAGCAGTGATACCTCTCAAATGTGTGGAGTGGGTTGCTTACTGGGGCTGACAAATGGTTATACGTAACTGTGTTTGCATACATTTCTTCGCTTGAGGGATGATTCACTCCGGACATACCCTCCACTAAAGTGTCGCCAAAGATAAGATAAGTTTTTTAGCACTCATTTATAGAACATTTTTATTGCCTCTTCTATTTTAAGAAGACAAAGTTGATCTTTGCCATGAACTTTTTAATAAGAATCTCAAGTATTTTCTTCGGTGGTTATTAATTGATGTTGTGTCTACTTAAACAGTATATTAATAAATTGCATATTTGTTACCTATTATGTTTAATTGTGAAATCCTTCAGCCTCCCCCCCACATTAACACATAATTCAGTCTTAACTCTTCACCCTAATCATATTGAATCCAAGCTAATACTTGTTGCTGTTCTCCCTCTATGAGTTGGAGTTTTTCTGGGGCAAACTCCACCAAGGCTGACTGTTGTCCGAAGGAAGCTTTTCCTAGATTTAAGACGAGTTCGGGCGGGGGAATATCCAAATAGTGGGTGTGTTTGTGATGTGGATGCCTTAAATCTTTCCTTGTTCGCTGCTACCTCCCTGCGTATCTCCCCAGGAGCAATACCAGCTAAGCAGTGGACTTTCTCAACTGGAGTAGGCTTCAAGCAACCAGTAATGATTCTGCAGCTTTCGTTGAGTGCAGTGTCAACTTGTTTAGTGTGTGCTGATTTATACCACACTGGACTGGCATATTCGTCTGTAGAGTATCACAGAGCTAAAGCTGATGTTCTAAGGTTTGTGGTCGGGTTCCTCAAATAGTACCCGTCAACTTGCGAAGAATGTTGTTTCTTGCGGATACCTTTTACCTGATATTTTGGCAGTGCTTCTTGTAGGTCAGTGTACGATCCAAGGTGATTCCTAGATATATTGGAGTGAAACAATGATTTAGTAGCTTTCCCTTCCAACACACTTTGAGTTTTCGGGATGCCTGAATGTGTCGCAGGTGAAATGCACATATTTGAGTCTTTTCGGCATTGGGTTTCAGATGGTTTTGGTCGTAATATGTTCCAAGCTCTTCCAATACATTTGTCAGAGAGATTTCTACTTCATCAAAACTGTTAGATTGGGTGACAAGTGCAAGGTCTCTCTCTAGTGTTGAAGATGATATTGTTGTTGCTTTTTTCTCGTAATGGCACCCATGAAAGGATGAAACAAAGTCTTTGTTTAAGATCTTACTTCTATGATAGAGTCACAAGGTCGAACCGAAGGAATTTTGGCTATAGACACTTGGTGATGATTGTAATCATTGCACGTTTGCAATTCACTAGACACAGGGTCTTGAGTCCATGATGTTGGCACATGTTCCCATATTTCCTCAACAGCGTTAGCTGCCACATAAAAATTAATGCTTTTCGCAAGGCATTTAATTCTTCTTTCGAAAAACTATACAGTTTCTTTTTACGCACAAAAATATCCCGATGGCTTGCTCGGCAGCATTATTGTTTAATTCCAACATGGTAGACACAGATATGATGCTCTGTACACAGTGTATCACGCACTGGTAATAATTCCAACTGCCGGCAGAAACAAATGATAGTTCTGTTTTAATCTTGTCCATGACGTCACGACATGCATTTTTCATTAGCCAATCAAACACATTCCATACATGGAAAATGGCTTTATTTTTTTTTAATCGAAAGTCCTTTTTCCTGAAAAAGTGTGTGTAAGGAACGACATCCCAATTCCATGATATAAGTACAAGTAGGGGGTACAAACGGTCGAAGCCATTCACATTTTTAATTTCCCTTAACAAACACAACATTTGCTGTTGATAAATGAGCATTCAATGTCAGGCCTAGATATTTATAGGGAATGATTCCCTTTGCCCATTGTAATCCTAAATAGTCTTGCATCTACTGCCTTAGGTCCTGGACAGACTGTAACTCTAGTGAAAAAGGTGGTTTAAACACGAAATGAAATATTTTAGGTGCCCAAACTATAGTGTAATCAATAATGGCCACCTCTTTAAATATAAACTTGTTGTCATTAATTTTAAAGCCTCGAGTATGAAGCACAAGTGCACGTGAGATGTTTTGCTCTTGTCTTAGCCAAGGTCAACTGAATACGGACTATGAACTATAGAGGTTTGGAAATAATAACATAACTTCCTTTTTACTATGCCATTTTATTTGCATAGACATCATTACAGGGTTTACATTTTTTAACATTTTGGTATAGGGTCTATACCAATCCATACAACAATAAAGTCGTTTTTGTCTATACCGTCCATGGCATCAGTGACGTACAAATGTCCCAAAACTCAGTGTCTCTATAAGATTTCTTTGTTCTTCTTGCCTTTCACGGGTAACCGGGGCACCGTTAACATCGTAAGGCCCACACGTATCATAACTTGTACCATCACTCAGGGGCACTATAGATGGGTAGCTTCTACGGAGGTAGGGGCAGGCTGGTGACCAACGCTGATGTTCTTGTAAAGGTTCATCACTCTCCTTCCACCGGTCTATGGTAATTTAACAACAACAAAAAACACATTTTATTTCATCTCTTGTTTTTAAGTAATATAAACCAGCAGCTGCCAATGCTTCATCATCATCATCATCACCATGAACCGGCTCCAGTTTCCCGGGTGCGGTGAATGAGCGATCTCCATTCAGTTCTCTCCAAGAATGTCTCCCCCTCCACGACCTGCTGCAAATCCAGACCTCTCCCTGCAAGATCATTTCTAACCTGCCAATGCTTGAGGGTTAATAAAAGGCACAGGCCATGTATCAAATGTCTTAAAACGATGTTTCCCAGATTTTAAATTCAGTGATGTAGCACTGTCCTTGGCTTTAAAACAATTCATGATGCTGCAACTCTTTAGAACACTACAGGTGCAATGTGAGCTGCTTGACTAGTGTGTCTGTCTTTTCTTCTCCTGCGCGAATGCGTCTCCTAGGACCACGCGGAATCAACACTTCTTGGCCTTGATATTTGCCCAATAACTCTTCATGCGCAACGATTGAGCTAGTCTTCGTTGCTGCGACCAGACGTGTCTGGTAGGTCTTCTCTCTTCTGCCTCAAAACCCCGTGTATTAGTAATTTTCCTAATTTCCTCTCGATCCTTGAGATTGGGAAAACCTAATTCAGCCAAGTCCTTTTCCGCCTGTTTGTACCAATTGGACCTTGTTGCCTTTTTCTGCAGAAACGTAGAGATTTTATTTGTTAACCTAGTTGGGTCCATTCTATCCAAATGTCCCATGAATTGGATCCTTCTCATACGGATTGTGTCTGTGATTTTGGTAATTTTTAAATAGATGTCAGAATTAGGTTTCGGAAGGTGAATTCCATCTTTAATTCTTGGTCCCAAAATTTTTCGCATGATTTTGCGTTCCTTAATCTCCAATTGATTTCTCAGTGTTTTATGTTGTAGATTAAGTGTCTCGGCTGCATAAAGGGCTGCAGGGAAGACTACTGTTTTATAATGTTGAATTTCACAATTCCAAAAGAGGCATTTTTTGTTATAAACTTGTTTTGTCAAATGGAAAGCAGTTTCCATTTTCTGTAGTCTTGCTTCTATAGCTTTTCTTTCGTTACCAGTTTCATTGATCCATTCACCTAAATACTTGAAGTCTTTCACTCGGGAGACCTGACAATTACCGATGGGGAGTGTATTCAGAGCAGTTTTAATGTCCGTCATAAATTTTGTTTTGTCAAAATAAATCCGTAAGCCGATTTTTGCTGCTTGTTCTTGGAGTAATTCAAGTTGTTTCTGGGCATCAGAAATGCTTGGAGCAATTTACGCCATGTCATCCGCAAATGTCTGCCTTATATTTATACACTGATCACATGGTTCGAGAGCGGATGATAGTTGATTTGATTTTCATAAATAGTCAGACAATAAGCCGTGGTGTTGGATGGGACATTGTTATGAGTTTCAAAATCTAGTCGGATGTCGATATTGGTTACCTTGACCTATTTTTCCAAGTAGGAGCAATCAAAGACCATCAGTGGCGCTCTTGTTTTAAACTCTTGGGGTGTCAACATGGGACGATTTTCTTTTTGATAATACGATGATTGAAATTTTGAAAACATGTTTAGAGAGGACCGAACTTTTTTTTTGAAAATTTTAAATCTAAGCCTTCATAGGGAAAAATAGACCTATTTAGGAAAAGACGTATGTTTCTCAATATTGTATGTGATCAAATTGAGTGACATACTTGCGATTGGTTTGAAAATCTACCATAATGTAGAGAAGTCGCTCTGTATAGCGTGCTGTTTTCACAGACCAACTGCGTGTGTCAGCTTGTGGAAAAACTGGGTATTCATGTAGCGCAAAACTCCTAAATTGCATAGGTAACTACATATCCTTTCCTTCAATCTTGAGCATGCCTAGTTTTTTGTAATCCGGAAGGGTAACATGAGGTACATTTCATAGGATACGTTGCAATTGAATTTTTGAATCTATGACAGCGCCATCCGCTCCCCTCAATGCTCTATAATCACTTCTGTCTCTGACGAGATAAAGCACCTGCCTGGCATTAACCACAATACGTCGGTGCTCCTCGGCAAAACCTAGATTTATTTTAAGTAATAAATACCATGTAAAGGTTGTATCCGTGTGAATGATCCAGTCATTGGTTGATCCACAACACCAAGCCGCCATACAAAGCGTTTTGCCTTCTTCAACACTATAAAGGGGGCATAGTTTCGTAAGATTTGTAATGCCTACATTTCGAGTGCTATCCACAACAGTATCATTAATAACAAAGTGCACCTCTGAAAACAGGAAGGCCAAAGCATGGTTGGCTAACATGGATGTTGTTGGAGTAGAACCTTCCGCTTTTGTCAGCAGGCCTTGAATCTCAATAACACTTTCATGCGTTAGGGTATTTATTTATCGTATGGCTTTTAGTGCCGGGAGTGTCCGAGGACATGTTCGGCTCGCCAGAGGCTGTAGCTGCTTCCAGTGGACACCCATGGGGTGAGCTACAAGTTCCGTTCAATTTCAAGTAGTTCCAACTTTCGCTACTGATACCTAGTGGTGAACGTTGGAACTTTGATAGAGCGTTCCAACGAAATATAACCTACAAATTTAGATTCACACAGTTTAGTCTGTGGAAGAATCTTTTACATGCCATAAATCTATGACATGGGAAGGAAGGCATAATGAAGGGTTTTGACGCTCTTAAAAGGTCCGACGACTTCGGCCGGGTTTGAACCCGCGATCTTGGGCACAGCAGTTCAACATGCTACCAACTACGCCACCAGAGCCGCTATGCTTTAGAGTGTAAACATCTTGGCTATTAGTAACAAATTGAATTCCATCGTTGTTATTTAGTCCCGACATATGATGTGGGTAGGAATGAGGGTCAATTCTTACAATGCCTTGTTGCGTCTCCATGGGGCTGAGAAGCTCTAGGATAGAGTATAACCCAGGTGTTATACAATCTGCTTGTCCTCACGTGGCATCCAACTAACACCATTCCTAGACGGTTTATTTATTTAGCGTATGGCATTGCATATGAATCACAATAATAATAATAACAAAAAAATAATAAAAAGTACATACAGGCACAGATATCGACCTATAACGTCACGTCCTGTCTATTTATCCAGTCCAGGCTCGATGGTGTAGCACTGAAGAAGTCGATAGGGTCACCGAGGTATGCTCCTATTTTTCAGTCTTCCACTACGTGCCTGATGGTCTGATTCGATGTACCACAATCACAGCAGGGTTCCGGCCGCTTCCCCCATTTGTTTTGGTTGTATGTACAAACTCCATGTCCTGTACGTGTGCAGTTAATGGTCTTCCATATATGTCGCAGTTGTTCAAAGCCTTGATTTTCTTTACAGGATCAATGAGGCCACGTACTTCGGGTGGGACATTTCTAGTCCATGTTTCACGCCATTTAACTGCAAAGTTGAAATTACTATCAGCAAGCTGTTGTGCAAGTCGCAGGGGGTGGATTCCTGGACCAGAGCCGGTTTATTGCGAGAGTGGGAATGTCGTCATGGATTGGAAGTGCAGGGTTGTTCATTATTTTTGAATATTCCTTCCACAATGCATCTTGTCTCTTAACACCGGTGAGGCTATGAGGCTGAGTGTTGGGAGCCAGTAGAGTGGAGTAGTTCTTATACAACCGGAGATGGTTCTCATGGCTATGTTGAGCTGAGTGTGTGGGGGCTGTTCATCCATACCGGCGCACAATAATCAGCTGTAGAATATACTAAACCGAGCGCAGAAGTTCGAAGCGTATCTGCTGACGCTCCCCAACTAGTGCTGCAAAGTTTTTGGATGAGGTTATTTCATTTGCATACTTTTTGAGATGAAATTTCCAAGAAATTTTGGATGACTCGGGTAGTGAAGCACTGTGTTGTTCATTCGGACTTCCAGTTTATTGTCCGCTGTTCCGTTGTGGAAACTGCTGACTTCGGTTTTGGAAAAAGTTGGTACGAATCTCCACTTGGTGAAATATGCATGTAGTTCATTGAGATCATCGGTTAGAATGTTTTCAGCAGTTTTGAACTCATTGTATTGAACACAGCCAGAGCCAAATCATCACCATATCCAAACTTCCTTGCACTGGTTTCAAGTACGTCATAAATATATGGGTTGAAAAGTATGGGAGATAGTACCGACCCCTGGGGTAGTCCATTATTGAGTCTCCGTTGTTTACTTATATGATTACCCTGTTCTATTTGGAACTGTCTGTCAGAGTATTTCTCAGAAATGATCAAGGAGGCTGTGGTTGGCAGGCTGACTTCTCTTTCTTTTTGTATTTCTTTGGTTGTTGTTGAGCTGAAGCAAAATAAATAACCTGTAAGTAAGCTTCACAAAGTGATTATAGATTGTAATTGTACGAAGAAAACGTGAGGGTTCAGAATAATAATATCTCCATTAAATAAACCGATCCTGATTAAGAAATACTGGCGACCGTTGACAGCACCGGCTAAGAAGCAATGGAGAAATTAGTAAAACTTCGAACCCAAAATAGGCGTGCTTTTACACGAGCATACAATGATTTCAACAAAGTGGTCCAAGAGGAAACTACATTCAGTGAAGTTGTATGTATTTCATACACCATATTATCAGAAAAAGCGGAACGATTGTTCAAGCTTGAAGACGAGGTGAGTGAACTTTCCTTACAAAATACTGGTGTTAAAACGCAGGATGAAATAGAAAAAGAGTTCGATGTATCAGAGGAATATAGGGAACTATGGTTAACGGCTACAGTGAAATATGAAAGTGTTAAAACTAAGCAGGCCGTAGAAGGCAAGTCCGTTTCAGACATATCTATATCCAATCAGCGTAATTATAAATTGCCGAAGTTAGAGTTGAAACAGTTTAACGGGGATGTAAGGCAATGGATTGGATTCTGGGGACAGTTTCGAAAAATTCACGATGACTCCAATATTGATGTAGAGGACACGTTTCAATACTTAATTCAGTCGATGGAGAGAGGTTCACCTGCACGTGAATTAGTAGAAAGTTTCCCTCCGTCTGCGGAAAATTATCCCAAGACTATTCAGCAATTAAAGTCCCGATTTGCACGCGACGAATTCCTTATAGAAGTGTATGTTCGGGAGCTATTGAAACTCGTCACGCAACAGGCAAATAAGTTAAAGGAGTTAACATTATCACAGCTTTATGAAAAACTAGAGACACAGTTGCGTGCGCTTGAGTCGCTAGGGGTTACATCCGATAAATACGCAGCAATGCTGTTTCCACTGGTGGAGTCGGCTTTACCAGAAGATATTTTGAGGGTCTGGGAACGACACAGGTCAACGAACAGGAGTTCACTTGAAGAGAATGCTGACAAGAAGTCCTCTAATTTATTGGCATTGCTATTAGAATTTCTTAAAATAGAAGTAGAAAGCGAGGAGAGACTTAACCTTGCAAAAGCGGGATCTCCTCTATTCAAGTTGCTAGAAATAAGAATAGTGTTGGATCGCCGAAGGCTAGTCTTCCCACTGTAGCTACCATATTCACAACAGAACATACGAAGGATAGAGGTTGTGTTTTCTGTCAAAAGAGTTCTCACAATTCACAAGATTGTCTTGCAGTCAGGGAAAGTTCCTTTGAGGAAAAAAGGGACAAACTTAAGAAAAGTGGGGCCTGTTACATATGTCTTAAGAGAGGTCATAATTCCAAATACTGTAAAGCAATAGTAAAATGTCTAGTATGTAAGAGGAAACATTTCACTATTATGTGTGCTGACATAGGGACTTGCAAGCAAATGACTACTACCAGCAATAGTAAAACAGAAGAGGCAGATAAGGGTGTAAGTCAAAACCTGATGACCTATCACTGTAAGAAAGCTGTCCTCCAGACATTATTAGTTAGAGTGGTAAAGGGAAATAGGAGCATGTTAGTGAGGGCCTTAATAGATTCAGGCTCTCAGTGTTCATATTTAAAGGCAGAATGCGCAAAGTTTTTGAATTTGAAGTCTGTGGGGCAAGAAAGAATATACCACAGTCTGTTTGTGGGATTAGAGACCACTGCTCAGGTACACCATGTGTTTGATATGACCCTGCAAAACCCCAAGAACAATAAGCAATTAAATGTCAGAGTTTTAGACCAAGAAGTAATCTGTAACTATGTGTCAGGCTTGGTAGATAAAGAATGCATTGCTATTTTGGAAAAAGAAGGTATATTTGTGAATGATATTGAGTGCCGAGATAAGGAAATAAAACTGCTTTTGGGAGCTGACATAATTGGTAGATTGTTGACAGGCAGAATTGTTAAAATAAGTGACAGCATAGTTGCAACAGAGACTACACTAGGATGGACGGTAATGGGCCAACAGCATGGAGAACAGAGTGCCGCTATGCTTAGCTTACTAAACATTGACCGATCTGACATTTCAAGTCTGTGGCAATTGGATGTACTAGGAATCAAAGATCCGGGTGAAGTGAAGAGTCAGAAATTGATAGAGGAGGCGGCTTTGAATCACTTCGAGAAAACTGTATCAAGAGATGAGGAAGGGCGATATAGGGTTCACCTACCGTGGGTGGAAGGACATCAACCATTGGGAAGCAACAGGGAACTAGCAGTGAGCAGACTTATCTCCTGTTCGAAGAAGTTATTGGCGACGAACCAGTTTGAAAACTATGGAGAGGTATTTAAAGAATGGCTTCTAAAAGGAATCATTGAAGAGGCGGAAGATGTCATTAAAGAACAGAGTCAAACTACTAAAATTAGGCCAGTATTTGACGCATCAGCTAAAGATCAGAATCTAATAGAGGAGATTCCAAATTTAATAATTAAGTTTCGCAGCCAAGCAATATGGATTGCGCATATAGAAAAGGTTTTCTTGCAGATTACTATCGCAGAGCAAGACAGGGAATTTTTGAAATTTATTTCGTGGTCAGATTATGATAGAAAGTGCATTAAGACATTTCGCCACAAGAGAGTTGTATTTGGAGTAAAATCAAGTCCATTTCTATTGAATGGTGTTCTGTTATATCACTTAAACAGGGCTCCAGAAGAACTAAAGAGGACAGCAGAGAAACTAAAATCGTCTTTCTACATTGACAACTGTGTTACGAGCATTAAGAATAGACATGAGAGTGAGGTATTCATTGCCGAAGCTCAACAATTGATGACAGATGCAAAAATGAACTTGAGAAGTTGGGTCAGCAGTGGATCACCCAGCGCGGGAGAAGTCTCTGTTTTAGGCATGTTGTGGGAGAATGAATGTGATCATTTACGATGCAGCATTACCATAAGCGAAGTAGAAGGTGCAGTCACCAAAAGGAAATTATTATCAGCTGCACAGAAGATATTCGACCCCATTGGCTTCACGGCTGCTGCAACTATTGTTCCGAAATTACTTCTGCATGAGACATGGATACTAAAACTAGGTTGGGGCCAGGAGCTACCACCTCATATAATAAAGTGTTTTCGTAATTGGGTGAGTCAGTTGCACTATGTGGGGAAATGTATTATCCCTAGAAGTTTAGGTGAACTGTCCTTGGATTCAGCACAGTACAGTTTACATGCATTTTCAGATGCCAGCAAATCAGCTTATGCAGCTTATGTATTTATTCGTGCTCATGTCAGGGGAAATATCACTTTGCAATTAGTGATGGCAAAGGCACGCATTGCTCCACTTAAACAGCTAACTATACCACGCTTGGAATTACTGGGTGCTGTAATTGCGGTTAGATATCTAAGCTCCTTGACTCTACAGCACTCTCTATGCAACTGGTGTATTCTTGAAACACACGGTACGAGAGAATATAAAGTTTAATGCTCTTTGCATGTTCATTCCTTCCTCTTTGTCAAACACCAACAGTGATCTTCTATTTTCTCTTTGGTGATCATGTCGCTTATATCTTTGGTGAGTCTGTTCTAGATATATATCTTCCATGACCCTCCTAGCGTCATCTAGCAGCGAATCTCTTAAACTCCTCAAATCTTCCTGGTGCAAGAGGACTTCCTTTTCCATCTGGCCACCAGATCTCGTTGCCATCGCCAGCTATTATCTCCATGAGCAAGAGAACTTCGTCTCCTTTTTCACTCACCATGCTGTGCTAGTATCGCCTGCTATCAACTCTTTGAAGACCATCTCCTCAAGAGAATTTAATTTCTTATGTTGGTTATTCTGATATGTATTCCTTTTGTTTCCTACCCCCACTCCTTTCCCTTCCTTGGACTCTCTGTGCTCCGCTGAGTGGGTCTCACTTCTAAGTCGGCAGTTGACTCGGTCAGTCAAGGCTCAACCAGAGCCAGTCTCCTCAAACCAAGAGACATTTTCTACGTTATACGCCATGTTGGCACTTTAAGTATCTGTCAAGGGAACTTCACCTTCGCCATGCAACAAAGATAAGTACCTACTTCAAGTTTTAACCTCATCTTCATGGTTTTAACTTCTACATGCTTTTAACGATATTTTATAGACAGCGTGAGATTATTTATTTTGGGGCAAAAATCATTCATCGCGGAATTTGCCATGTTGAGCTTTTGTTTGTATAAGCCAACCTTACTAGAAAGGAGCTTTTCTTAAGCTATTTAAATGAGAAATCTTCTCACCACGTGGGATATTATCCAATACCCGCTGTCTATAAATTACAAAGCAAGTTCCTCCGCTGGATTAACTTTGGCCCCATTTTTCTATTAAGATCGTTCTGGAACCTTCCAGATCCTGTACTCTATCTGCAAGTCTTGCCGTCAGGTATTTTTCACTCACTTGTGAGAATACTATTTAAAATGAGGAATCTTCCTTATAAATTACTGCAATAGCGAACTTTCTTCCACCGTTGGAATGTTCTATGGCACATTTAATTGTAATTCACAACTTTCTCAAGAAATAGACTCTCGCCTACCTAGTGCAACCAGTTATTTTCATCATTGCAATAACTTTCTTTCCCATAAACTTTCGTGTTTCTACAGTGAAATTTTCATCTATTTAACAGACTATAGTGATAACTAGTGCTTGTCCCACTTTTCTACCGCGTCGCGATCGTCCGTTTACATTAAATAAGGCCATGAACATTGATCCTAAATCCCAATGATCTTTCCTCAACCTTCTACTAACAAACCATATTAATAAAATTGTAACTTTTCTATAAGGTGTCACTCTACGAAGTACCCTTCCATTTTGCTTGTTTATCATTAATTAATTTCTGTATAACTACGTGTTTTATACACGGTTCAAACTAACATTGTTTCTTCCCTATAATCAGGGAAAACAATTCTTTCAACTCTTGAGTGAGTTATTTCTAGGTCTCACGAAATGGAAACTGCCCCATTTGGCTCGTGATTCCTACTTAAACATAGGAAGTCTAGAACCTTCCTTTTGACTTTCTCTTCAGGTTTCACCGTAAGTGACCTTCTCTCTTTTGTATAATTGTTATAAAGTAATTCAGTTTAAATATAAGAAGTTGTAGGAACTTCTATCTTATTCTTCATGTTTTTCTTATTGTTATTTTCGAAGTTGTCACTCTCTCTAGAATATTCTCTCAGAAATTTCTTATAGTACACTCCTTGTACTCAATTTAATGTTTAAACTTTAATTACATCATTTGTCTTTTTAAATCTTATAAAGATTTTAGAACATGTATAAGGTTTGAAACCTCATAAATTGTCAATTGCCTGGAGCAAACGTTTAATGTTTTCTGCGGTCTGTGACCCAAAAATTGTTAACCAAATTGAAAATATATATTTGTTAAAGTTATCAACTTCTTTTGAATTGTAAAATAAATTAAGCGTTTCTTTTCGCTTTCTCATTTTTCTAGTACAACGGTTAGGCAAGATCCTGGCCTTCCTAACTCTTCCTCAGTTCATGCTCTCGTTAACACAGAATAAATCTGTTACTATTTGTCTTGCCAGACTACCACCCTTCCCCATAGTAGTATTATGCATGCTTGGGAGGAAATACACTAAAGCCTTTCTCTGGCAAACCGCCCAAGTCTTAGCTGCGGTTCCCGTCAGCTTCGACCAGGTCCTTACTCACTTTAGGTATCGGAGAGCTGATTTGCAGTGGCAACCGCCTCTAAGTGCATTTAAAGTTAAATTTATAATTTTTGTGGGACTCTCATCCTATTTTCTATCCTTTTTCTCCAGTCCGAAACCCATCTCCTTTTCTTAATCATCTTCCCTTGGTGGGTAGGTTATTCCTCAGCCAATAATCTACCCAGCAACATATTGCGAACGACTTTAATTTTGTCAGATTGTAAGGTACGTTTTTGGACAGATTTCACAGTTGTGCTTACATGGATAAAGAAAGATGAGCCCTGGAGTGTGTTTGTTTCTAACAGATGCAAAGAAATACGACCACAAGAGTGTCATTACTTACCAGGCCACATGAACCCAGCGGATCATCCATCAAGAGGCTGTGGTGGGGAAGACTTGTATAAGAGTAAATGGTGGTCCGGACCTGATTGGTTGAGATTAAAGGAAGAAAGCTGGCCACATTCTGAGTACTCGGCCTCATCAGAATAATTGGATAAAGAAAGGAGGAAGATTGCGGTTTCTACCATAGTGAATTCAGACCAAGATTTCACATCACATCTAAACGTATCTAAGTATTGTAAGTTGATACGAATGGTTGCTTGGCTCCTGCGCTTTAGTTACAATTCGTTGAAAGGAAGAGAATACTTAAGAGGAGAACTTACAGGAGAAGAAGTCAGGGAAGCTGAGGTCAGACTATTATGCTGTGTGCAAAGGGCAAGCTTTAATCGAAAAGGGAAGCCAGTGTTAACAGGAAATATGGAAACTTATGCAGATGACAAAGGTCTTCTACGGGTTAAGTCCAAATTGATTTATGGAATTGAAGAAGAGGCATTCAAATGTCCCATATTGCTGTCAGGTGAACATCCTATTGTACACCGTTTGATCTTATTCAATCATCTCCAAGCACACCATGTGGGAATTCAAGCTTTACTCAATATATTAAGGGAACGATTTTGGATCATCAAAGGTCGGAAAGCAGTCAGAATGGTTATAGGAAAGTGCATCCCGTGCAGACGACACAACAGTAAACCAATAGAGACACCCTTTGCCCCTCTCCCATATGATCGAATAAAAGATGCTAATGTATTTGCAGTGACTGGCATGGATTACGCCGGGCCATTGTTCCTTAGATCAGGAGGGAAATGCTGGATTGCCCTTTTTACGTGTGCGATATATAGAGCAATCCACTTGGAACTGGTTGATTCCATGAGTACCGGTACTTTTCTTTTAGCTTTCAGACGTTTCATTGCTCGACGAGGGCGTGTTTCAGTGGTCTATACAGATAATGGGTCAAATTTTACGGGTGCGTATAATGCATTAAAAGAAATTGATTGGGAAGAAATTAAAAGAGAGACTTCATTGAAAGAGATCACATGGAAATTCATTCCTCCCACAGCTGCCTGGTGGGGAGGATGGTGGGAGCGGCTCGTAGGAATGGGAAAATCTCTGCTAAGGCACAATCTGGGAAGAGCGAGGTTAGAATCTGATGAGCTGTACACAATACTCACCGAATGTGAAGCAATAATCCACTCATGGCCACTCACATATGTGAACGAAGAACCAGGTGAACTGTCGTCATTAAGTCCCTCAACATTCCTAAAAAGCATTGCTAGTCATGAGGTTAGTGATTTAGATGCTGTTGATGAGAAGAGTATGAATCGGAGGTGGCGTTACTTGCAACATGTAAGAACAAAGGTGAAAGAGAGGTTCAGACAAGAATATTTGGGTATGCTCTTTAATAGGGGACAATGGAAACCCAGAAAATTGGATGTTGGTGATATTGTTATCATACACTGTGACAATGTAAAGAGGATTAGCTGGCCTCTAGGACTAGTGGTCAAGATATTTCAGGGGCCAGATGGAGTAACAAGAGTAGCGCGATTGAAAACTTCCAAGGGGGAGATCACTTGTCCACTTCAAAGGTTGTATCCACTTGAGCTCAACCAGTCTACGGGAAGGAATGATGGTTCTCGGGTCAATCCAATGGAGGCCAAGTCAAAGGAGAAAATTATAACGAAGAGTGGAAGACGTGTAAATGTGCCACAACGTCTAGATTTATAGAAAAAGAAATTAATGTTTGTATTTTGGTTGTTAACTTGTGTTTTTCTGTTACAGACAAAGTTGAATTGTTTTGCAATTGTAAGTATGAAAACCAATGAACATTGCAAAAGGTGGGAGGATGTCAGAAATGATCAAGGAGGCTGTGGTTGGCAGGCTGAGTTCTCTTTCTTTTTGTATTTCTTTGGTTGTTGTTGAGCTGAAGAAAATAAATAACCTGTAAGTAAGCTTCACAAAGTGATTATAGATTGTAATTGTACGAAGAAAACGTGAGGGTTCAGAATAAGAATATCTCCATTAAATAAATCGATCCTGATTAAGAAAGTATTAAGTAATCTCAGGGTAGTTCGACAGGGGACGACTCTGATCAATTTGCACAGGAGTCCTTCTTCCAAACTGTATCGTAAGCAGCAGTCAAGTCGATAGAAGCTACGCATGTCTTAACATGTTTCTGAAACCCGGCTTCAATGTACGTAATTAGGCTTAGAACCTGGTATGTGAAGCTCATGTTCGGTCTGAGACCTGCTTGTTCCATCGGGATGGATTCCAAGATTCGTGGGCTTATCCTGTTCAGTAGAGGTCTCTCAATGAGTTTATAGCAACAGCTGAGAAGTCCTATTGGACGGTAACTTTCTAATTTATCCGAAGGTTTGTTTGGTTTCAGGACGGTTTTAACTTTAATGATTTTAAAGATTTTGGCAGCCACACTGATTTAAGAATGGATGATTAAAATTTGGTCATCCAGTTTCTAGTCTCTTTCCCACATCTAATTAGGAACCCATCAAAACCAAGTGCCTTGCCTGATTATACGTCCTTGAGAGCTGTTTCAAGTTTCTCCATCGTGAACATCAAAGAGAACTGTGTGACATCAGGTGTTATTTGACGAATGTTCCTAGACTACTTTTTCACTGTTCGTGTGTGATATTTGTCTCGTGGGGCTTTAGATAGTGAGACAATTCTGTTGGCTATTTGATCTGGCGATACTGGATGATCTACCCTAATTGGCGGACTGCTTCCTCCCAACTTCTTCAGTAAGCTACAGGACTGTCGGCTTGATTTCTTAAAATCCAACTCCGTTGTTGCTTTTATCCATTTGTCTCTTCTTGCTTCATTCAAATTCTGCAGAAGTTCATGAGCTAAATCAGAATTATCATCCGCCACATAAGATTCATAAAGTTCTTCACACTCATTGGTATAATAACACTTATTTAACCAATAATCTTTTTATAATTATATATATATTCCAGGTATTGCAACATCCGGTTCCATCTTAAAATCTAACCGTGCCTAGTTTACAAGCCTATGGAAAATATGGAAAATTTTAAGTTACTACACCAAGCAACTGGCGACAGAAGTAAAACTATGCTGATTTACATATTCCCCTAATCTACGTAAGGTACCATACGGTACGGTACGGTTATCACTGAAAGGGTAGAGGGGTTTATGGCCTCAATTATACAAACTAACGAACATCATTTTGCATGAATTATGGAGACCGAAACCTTCTAATGGAGGTATGGATTGTCTGCCTTTAGAAAAATTTTAGTCAATATTTTAAGACAAGTTACCAGAAAACTAAACTACGGTATAAAGTTGCTCAGTGAAAAAAATAAACTCGCCCAGATTATACTACGTGCATAAGTTAAATACAATCTTCCATTTGGAGAAACACTTTCTTCGTCACGATCTTGAATAATTTTCAAACATAATCTGTAGTAAATCGACGGGGATATGTGCAACATTTAGTAACGACGATTGTTGTAAGCGACTGTTAGCTGATATTTCGCATCATTAATTTACGGTATAAAGATTAAACACATGCAGAACGTTCACATTGACACAGATGAAGATCATATCATTCTTCGTGCGTTTTACAACTTGTATTTCTCTTAACAATAACAATTTGCTCAGTTACCTGCAAAGAAAATTGTAGCACACAGTTCCCATTGCTTCCATTAGCTGAATACTAAACCGGAAGCTCGTTATGCATAACCATACGCCAGTGGCGTGAATGAACTATAAAAAGTGTAGGCTCTAGAGATTGTACATTATCATTCTATGATCTTGATACAGCGATAGCAAGCGGTTTGTCAATGTCCTGCTCCGTCTTAATAGTAAACACTTCAGAGGAAATGGCTGAAATAATTGCCAGCATTCTGCCTTGCGGGACAAACACCCTTTCTAGACCCATATTTCTTGCTTCGCGAGCTTTCTTGAAGAGGGTCTTGGTGTATTCTTGGAATACACGGTACGAGAGAATATAATGTTTAATGCTCTTTGCATGTTCATTCCTTCCTCTTTATCAAACACCAACAGCGATCTTCTATTTTCTCTTTGATGGTCATATCTCTTATGTCATTGTGAGTCTGTTCTAGATATATATCTTCCATGACCCACCTAGCGTCATCTAGCAGCGAATCTCTGAAACTCCTCAATTCTTCCTGGTGCAAGAGGACTTCCTTTTCCATCTGGCCATCAGATCTCGTCACCATCGCCTGCTATCAACTCTTTGAAGACCATTCATCAAGAAAAACATTTATTTTTGTAAAGTTGTTTCATGTTTATGTGCAACCTCTTTGTTCCTCCCCTCTCTCGCCCGCTTCCCCCTCTTCTCCCCTCCTCCTACTGCTCTTCTCCGCGCGCGCAGCCAGCTCGCTCGGTCACTTCAGTTCTACACTTCTCCGCGTCGTCAGCAACCGCTCACTCACTCTCTTAAGTGCACTCAACTTCTTGTTGGTCATGCCGTCTAGGCTAGTGCCTTTCTGCGTCTAGCAGCTCTCACTTGTAAGTCGGCAGTTGACTCGGTCAGTCAAGGCTCAACTCGAGCCAGTCTCCTCAAACCAAGAGACACTTTCTACATTCTACGCCATGTTGGCACTTTAAGTATCTGTCAAGGGAACTTCACCTTCGCTATGCAACAAAGATAAGTACCTACTTCAAGTTTTAACTTCATCTTCATCCGTTTTAACTTCTACATGCTTTTAACGATATTTTATAGACAGCGTGAGATTACTTATTTGGGGCAAAAATCATTCTTCGCGGGATTTGCCATGTTGAGCTTTTGTCTGTCTAAGCCAACCCTAATGGAAAGTAGCTTTTCTTAAGCTATTTAAATGGGAAATCTTCTCACTACGTGGGATATTATCTAATACCCGCTGTCTATAATTCACCAAGCTAGTTCCTCCGCTGGATTATCTTTGGCCCCATTCTTCTATTAAGATCGTTCTGGAACCTTCCAGATCCTGTACTTTATCTACCAGTCCTGCCGTCATGTATTTTTCACTCACTTGTGGGAATACTATTTAAAATGAGGAATCTTCCTTATAAATTACTGAATTAGCGAATTTTCTTCCACCGTTGGAATGTTCTATGGCGCTTTAATTGAAATCCACAACCTTCTCAAGAAATAGACTCTCGCCTATCTAGTGCAACCAGTTATTTTCATCATTGCAATAACTTTCTTTCCCATAAACTTTCGTGTTTCTACAGTGAACTTTTCATCTATTTAAAAGACTATAGTGATAACTAGTGCTTGTTCAACTTTTCTACCGCGTCGCGATCGTCCGTTTACATTAAATAAGGTCATGAACATTTCTCCTCAATCCCAATTGATCTTCCCAAAACCTTCTACTAACACACCATATTAATAAAATTGTTACTTTAAGGTCAATCGCAATGAGGTGTCACTCTAAAGACGTGCCCTCCCACCTTTGCTTATATCTCATTAATTAATCTCTGCATAACTACGTGTTTTATACACGGTTCAAGCTACATTGTTTCTACCTTATAATCAGGGAAAACAATTCTTGCAACTCTTGAGTGAGTTATTTCTAGGTCTCACGAAATGGAAACTGCCCCATTTGGCTCGTGATTCCTACTTAAACATAGGAGGTCGAGAACCTTCCTTTTGATTTTCTCTTCAGGTTTCACAGTAAGTGACCTGCCCTTATTTGTATAATAACCAACAGTAATTCAGCTTAAATATAAGAAGTTATAGGAACTTCTATCTTATTCTTCATGTTTTTCTTATTGTTATTTTCGAAGTTGTCACTCTCTCTAGAATATTCTCTCAGAAATTTCTTAAAGTACACTCCTTGTACTCAATTTAATGTTTAAACTTTAATTACTTCATTTGTCTTTTTTAAATCTTATAAAGATTTTAGAACATATATAAGGTTTGAAACCTCATAAATTGTCAATTGCCTGGAGCAAACGTTTAATGTTTTCTGAGGTCTATGACCCAAAAATTGTTAACCAAATTGAAAATATGTATTTGTTAAAGTTATCAACTTCTTTTGCCTTGTTAAATAAATTAAATATTTGTTTTTGGATTTATCATTTCGCAAATACTACAGTTCGACAAGATCCTGGATTTCCAAACTCTTCCTAAGTTCATGCCATCGTTAATACAGAATCAATCTGTTACTATTTGTCTTGCCAGACTATCACCCTTCTCCATAGTAGTCTTATGCATGCTTGAGAGGGAATACTCTAAAGCCATTCTCTGGCAAACCGCCCAAGTCTTAGCTGCGGTTCCCGTCAGCTTCGACCAAGTCCTTACCCACTTTAGGTATCAGAGAACGGATTTGCAGTGGCAACCGCCTCTAAGTGCATTTAAAGTTAAATTCATAACTTTTGCGGGACTCTCATCCTATTTTTCTATCCTTTTTCTCCAGTCCGAAACCCACCTCCTTTTTTTTATCATCTTCCCTTGGTGGTTAGGTTATTCCTCAGCCAATAATCTACCCAAAGTTTGGTACCGGAACCCGAGAGAGTCCATTTGTCATTTTTTCTGTTTAAAAGATTATTTGACAATACCTTACAAATTATTAATATCTGCTTTGAATCTTTCAGCTATAACTACATCGTGCAAAGCCTGTGAAGGGGAAAGAGGCCGCTCCTGTCTCCCGTAGTGTGTCCCTTTCTTTCAATTTATTCTCTGCTGCCAACTTGACAGCATCTCCAAGGTTCAACAGTTTCGTGAGTTACATTTTAATCTATTTTCTTTTACATGGCTCCTACTGAAAGGGATGAAACTCTCATTGCCAGACGTTCTTCCTATAAAGGGCAACTCACCAGATTCAGAAATTTCATCAACAAATTAAATCCCGCCGAGTGTGATCTAGATATCTTGACACAACGCCTTAAGTTGTACGAACGGTCCTATGATTATTACGATCAAACTCAAACCGAGATTGAATCCGCTTGCCCAGAACTTCAATCGGATCGGGACGAGGTCGAACCCTTGTACTTTGAAGGGATTGCCAAGGCCCACCAACTGATCCGCAGTATCTCATAACCGGACACTAGGGTCATCAATCCGGCCCAGTTCGCACCCGCTTCAGTTCACAAGGATAAACCGAAACCGTTACTTCCAAAGATAAGCCTACCTCACTTCTCAGGCCAGGAAGGTGAATGGTATTCTTTTTACGAACTTTACTGCTCACTTATTCATGAAAACTCAGACGTTGTCGACATTCATAAGTTCTATTTCCTGCGTGCGTCCTTGGAAGGCGAGACCTTGGCCTTGGTTCAGTCACTGCCTTTAAGCGCAGATAACTACCACATCGCCTCTAATCTCCTTAAAGAGAGGTATGGTAATTTACGTTTGAGTGTCGCTCGCCATATCCGCTGTCTGTTCAACCTGCCAGTCGTCAAACCTAATGACGTCACCTCTTTAAGAGACCTGTTAGACTCTATTCAATTGCACGTGAGAGCATTATATCAACTCAAGCAACCAGTCCAAACGTGGGACACTATTCTTATTCATTTAGCTACATCCAGATTCGATTTTTCGACATTAAAGGCTTGGGAGATCGAACTCACTCGCAAGGAGGAATTTTCGTTCGAACACCTCATCTCGTTTCTCAACAGTCGGTGCCAAGCCCTTACAGCACTCTCATTTCAGTGCGAAAATGTCGAAACGAGTCATAAGGGTCACATTTTTTAGAAAAAACTTGTCTTTTCAAATGGTCATCAGCCCCCATCTGTCGAGAACAAGCAAACTCGTTCCGCTTCTTTTAACCATCCAAGAGAACATATCAGGCCGCTCAACAAATCTTTAAAATGCACGCTCTGTAAAAAGTTTCACACTTTGTACTCCTGCAAATCTTTTAAAGAATTGTCTGTCGAAGACCGAAGGAAGTTTGTCTTCAATAGCAAACATTGCTTCAACTGCTTGTCACCTAAGCATTCTTTTTCAATCTGCACGTCTTCCAATCTCTGTTTTCATTGCAAAAAACCGCATCATTCTTTATTGCACATTCATGATAAATCGAGGTCACCAGTACCCGCTTCTTCAAGCTCCATGCAGAGCAGCTCCGAACAAACTAATGCTTCTTCCTGCATTTCTAACGCCGAAACTTCTCACAGTGCGCAAGCCCTTTTGTCCACTGTACAATTCGAAATCCAAGATAAATTTGGAAATTGGTTTCGAACCCGCGGTCTTCTAGATTCCGCTTCAACGCACAACTTTGTTTCGCAATCGTTAATTAAAAAACTAGGTCTTTCATCATCACCTATTTCCATCAATGTATCCGGCATTGACAATTTGAAAACTCAAGCCTTGCAGTTTTCAAAATTGAAAATCAGAGACGTTTGCCAAAGAAACACCAATCTTAAGTTAAACTGTCTCATTCTTACCAGTATTAGCAAGGACACTCCTAGCAGCTCTATTAATACTTCCGGTTTAAGCATTCCCTCGCATTTAAGGCTAGCCGATCCTTTGTTCAACATGCAAAACCCTATTGACATACTCTTTAGTGCCAATGTTTTTTGGAATTGCCTCCGTAAACAGGTTCGCAATTTATCCTCAAACGTGGTCGCCAGAGACACCGATTTTGGTTGGGTTATTACTGGTGAAATCCAACAACCAAGTCTTCAAACCAAATCGCAATGTCATTTTGTTACTGCTGATATAAATCCCCTCTCTGAAAAAGAGAACGCTCATGTTTCTGATCTCGATACTTTTGAAAAATACTTGCCGAAACGATGTCTCATCGTAAACAACTACGCCACCTTTGTAAGTTGTTTAAATGGTTTTGCCTTCTTCCCGCATAAAATGGCAATTCAAGTTCGCCTCACCTTGTGTTACTTTGTTTACTTTCTCATGTCATTTTTATAGCAGGTAATTGCTTAAACTCTCTATCGAAAACTATCTTCCCCTTGTGTAAAACCATGGCTATCAGTCTCCCTCACTTCGCTGTAAGCTATGTTTCACTTCTTTCGCTATTTAGAAGGATGGCCACGGCCGGCTCCTTTCCCCTTCCTCACAATTGGAAGCCGCTTTTGAAACCACTTGAAAATCTGAATTCTCTAGCATCTAGAATAACTATTCTTACGCATAAACTCCTTCTCAATGTTCCGGCTTCTCTTCCTTTTTCGGAAGAATTAAGCTTTTTTCTGTTGAAAATTGTCGGATTCCGTAATCCTCAAAATTATGCGAAATTGATTTCCTACTTTATTTCTTATGTCCCTAAATTGTTTCTCACGTCCAAGTCACGAATGACTGCATGTCGTGTCAATTGCTTCGCTTTAAGCCACAGCTGATTGTGCTTGTGTTGTTTGTTTATTTCGAACTGCTTGTTTTTCAAACTTGTTTGTATACAAGCTCGAGTAAGGCCAAACTGCTGTTCATTTCCGGTATGCTTGCCAAAGGTCAGAGCAAGTTTCCCTTACCTCAACTCTGGCTCACTGCCAACCATTGTCTTGCGAGTTGCTACCGTAATCTCGGAAGCCGCTCACCTCATTACCAAAATAAACTTGTTCCGCTTAAGGACTCTCTCAGCTATTTATATCCCTTATCTCGCTGTACCATGTGGGTCAAGGTCGATCACTTACTCACGCTCGTATCCTACAACTGCTTCGATTCTTGTTTCATAACATCGTTGCGTATTTTTCACGCGCTCATGTATTGCACTCTGCTTACATATTTTGCACCTATAATGTTCATTGATGAACAAACTGGTTTTTTCTTGTCGTTACATTCGATGTGTTTTTGTATTTATGCTTGTCATGTCACGTTTCTCGCTGACTTAAGTATTTTTCTGATTAACCCTTTTGATACTTATTATAACTTAAGGTCATTGTTTATGGCTACTAGATTGTTGTTACCTATGGCGTTCTTGCCTCCTACTCCCATAGTTCCTTCGTTTATTTGGTATATTCTTATCCTTAATAGATGTACTTGTTTCTATACGCTTTGTTTAAACTTATTAATTCTCCTTTTGCGTCTTATCGCAATCTTTACTAGTGCTTTATTTCCCTCAGCTTCTAGCTATTTTGTGATTGAAGGTGTTGTTAATTCTCGTTTTTTAACTCCGCTTTCCAATGACCCTGATGACCTGCTTCCACTCACACCTGGTCACTTCCTTACACGCACTTCTCTCTCTGCCCCTCCTCCCCTTCCCAATTCTTACAGGGATTCTAATTTACCTATGGTTTGGCGTAAACTTGAAGCCCTCCGTAATTATTTTTGGAAGCGGTGGAACTTGGAATATTTAACTTCCTTGCAACGGAGACAGAAGTGGTTTCTTTCCAGTCCCGACATTAAAGTGGGGGACTTGGTCTTGGTTAGGGATGTCTCTTCCCCCCCCCCTAGTCTGGATTTCGGGTAGAGTGACCGAGTGTTATCCTGGAAGGGATGGGAGAGTCAGGGTGGCCAAAATCTTGACCGCTAATGGTCCGATCACAAGACCACTTCTCTTCAATCGCTCTATTACCTTTAAATGTTTAACTGCTTATTTGTTCTCTGTTGGTGTTTGGCCCTCCCAGTATGGTGTATTCTTGGAATACACGGTACGAGAGAATATAATGTTAAATGCTCTTTGCATGTGCATTCCTTCCTCTTTATCAAACACCAACAGCGATCTTCTATTTTCTCTTTCATGGTCATATCTCTTATGTCATTGTGAGTCTGTTCTAGATATATATCTTCCATGACCCACCTAGCGTCATCTAGCAGCGAATCTCTGAAACTCCTCAATTCTTCCTGGTGCAAGAGGACTTCCTTTTCCATCTGGCCATCAGATCTCGTCACCATCGCCTGCTATCAACTCTTTGAAGACCATTCATCAAGAAAAACATTTATTTTTGTAAAGTTGTTTCATGTTTATGTGCAACCTCTTTGTTCCTCCCCTCTCTCGCCCGCTTCCCCCTCTTCTCCCCTCCTCCTACTGCTCTTCTCCGCGCGCGCAGCCAGCTCGCTCGGTCACTTCAGTTCTACACTTCTCCGCGTCGTCAGCAACCACTCACTCACTCTCTTAAGTGCACTCAACTTCTTGTTGGTCATGCCGTCTAGGCTAGTGCCTTTCTGCGTCTAGCAGCTCTCACTTGTAAGTCGGCAGTTGACTCGGTCAGTCAAGGCTCAACTCGAGCCAGTCTCCTCAAACCAAGAGACACTTTCTACATTCTACGCCATGTTGGCACTTTAAGTATCTGTCAAGGGAACTTCACCTTCGCTATGCAACAAAGATAAGTACCTACTTCAAGTTTTAACTTCATCTTCATCCGTTTTAACTTCTACATGCTTTTAACGATATTTTATAGACAGCGTGAGATTACTTATTTGGGGCAAAAATCATTCTTCGCGGGATTTGCCATGTTGAGCTTTTGTCTGTCTAAGCCAACCCTAATGGAAAGTAGCTTTTCTTAAGCTATTTAAATGGGAAATCTTCTCACTACGTGGGATATTATCTAATATCCGCTGTATATAATTCACCAAGCTAGTTCCTCCGCTGGATTATCTTTGGCCCCATTCTTCTATTAAGATCGTTCTGGAACCTTCCAGATCCTGTACTTTATCTACAAGTCCTGCCGTCATGTATTTTTCACTCACTTGTGGGAATACTATTTAAAATGAGGAATCTTCCTTATAAATTACTGAAATAGCGAATTTTCTTCCACCGTTGGAATGTTCTATAGCGCTTTAATTGTAATTCACAACCTTCTCAAGAAATAGACTCTCGCCTATCTAGTGCAACCAGTTATTTTCATCATTGCAATAACTTTCTTTCCCATAAACTTTCGTGTTTCTACAGTGAACTTTTCATCTATTTAAAAGACTATAGTGATAACTAGTGCTTGTTCAACTTTTCTACCGCGTCGCGATCGTCCGTTTACATTAAATAAGGCCATGAACATTTCTCCTCAATCCCAATTGATCTTCCCTAAACCTTCTACTAACACACCATATTAATAAAATTGTTACTTTAAGGTCAATCGCAATGAGGTGTCGCTCTATAGACGTGCCCTCCCACCTTTGCTTATATCTCATTAATTAATCTCTGCATAACTACGTGTTTTATACACGGTTCAAGCTTACATTGTTTTTACCTTATAATCAGGGAAAACAATTCATGCAACTCTTGAGTGAGTTATTTCTAGGTCTCACGAAATGGAAACTGCCCCATTTGGCTCGTGATTCCTACTTAAACATAGGAGGTCGAGAACCTTCCTTTTGATTTTCTCTTCAGGTTTCACAGTAAGTGACCTGCCCTTATTTGTATAATAACCAACAGTAATTCAGCTTAAATATAAGAAGTTATAGGAACTTCTATCTTATTCTTCATGTTTTTCTTATTGTTATTTTCGAAGTTGTCACTCTCTCTAGAATATTCTCTCAGAAATTTCTTAAAGTACACTCCTTGTACTCAATTTAATGTTTAAACTTTAATTACTTCATTTGTCTTTTATAAATCTTATAAAGATTTTAGAACATATATAAGGTTTGAAACCTCATAAATTGTCAATTGCCTGGAGCAAACGTTTAATGTTTTCTGAGGTCTATGACCCAAAAATTGTTAACCAAATTGAAAATATATATTTGTTAAAGTTATCAACTTCTTTTGCCTTGTTAAATAAATTAAATATTTGTTTTTGGATTTATCATTTCGCAAATACTACAGTTAGGCAAGATCCTGGCTTTCCTAACTCTTCCTAAGTTCATGCCATCGTTAATACAGAATCAATCTGTTACTATTTGTCTTGCCAGACTATCACCCTTCCCCATAGTAGTCTTATGCATGCTTGAGAGGGAATACTCTAAAGCCATTCTCTGGCAAACCGCCCAAGTCTTAGCTGCGGTTCCCGTCAGCTTCGACCAAGTCCTTACCCACTTTAGGTATCAGAGAACGGATTTGCAGTGGCAACCGCCTCTATGTGCATTTAAAGTTAAATTCATAACTTTTGTGGGACTCTCATCCTATTTTTCTATCCTTTTTCTCCAGTCCGAAACCCACCTCCTATTTTTTATCATCTTCCCTTGGTGGTTAGGTTATTCCTCAGCCAATAATCTACCCAGGTCTCTTTGTAGGCGGTCAAATGTTCATTCACCTAAGGGCCATGAATTCCTACCATAGAAGTACTCAATTTCTTGAGGCGTCTAGCAGCTACTAAAAGAGCATACTTCCTCGTTCTCTGAACAAAACGCACTATGATGAGGTTTGGAGAGTTTTTAATATAGGATCATGCGTCATATCACAACTAAATGAATGTCGTTATTGGTTCTCTTCGCGTACGGTATCCTTAATACTGGTCCAATCCTTTAACACCTGCAAAACTGCTCCTTCCTGGGCGTGTTCTATTTCAGGTAGCTGTCTCGCTAACTTATGAAAGGGCAGTACTCGAAGCGGGTAAAGATAACGTATGACGTCAGCGCTACCTCTGCCTAGAGGATGGTGTCAATGTTATGTTTCTCAATAGGCACATCCTGAATATTGCCTACTTTCACGAGGTTTTCATCTTGCGTGGACGGAACACCTGCAGTCTTTAGATTGTTCGCTCTCGAATACTGTTTCAATTCCTAACATCAGTTTTGAGGCTTGTGACATCTTCCTGGAGCTTAGCACTACTGTCGACCAAAATATTATGTGCACTCGAGTTTGAAGGTTAATTGTGAAGTAACCAATAGACCTACATAAAATCCAATAACATCATCACCTTCATCGTTCTATTTTACGTTAGTTCATGTAGGTTTGGAATTTTTAATTTATATTTTAATATTTTTTATCGCATTGAAACAACAAAAGTGCCCGTTTTTAAGCGTGTTTCAACCATGCGTCACATTTAAGAATTATTATCTCACAAATCCATCATCAGATCGAATCCAAATTTTATCACGATATACACTGGAATGATGTATAACTGGTTTATTAATTTCAAAATTTTGTGTGTTCAAGAACGAATGTTGTTATCATTTTTGTAAGGTAACTTTTTTCTCAGCTCGGGGTCGTTGTAAAATGTAGTTCTTGGTTGCGTTGTAATCCTTATACATCAAAAAGGTATGCTGTATGACTGTGAAATACGTAAATTAATTCACTTATTTTATATCGGTTTGTATTTGAACGGGGAATTAAGACACCAGCTAGCCACTCCGGGAAATGCAGTACAGCGTTGCTGATAAGGACCCCATCATTTCCGAGCGAGGCACGCCATGACGCGTGATGGAGCTCATCTTGGCAACGCTGTACAGCTTTCACCGGAGCGGCTAACTGGTGAACCATGTCTTAATTCCCCGTACAAATACAAACCGATATAAAATAAGTGAATTTATATACGTATTTCACAATCATACAGCATACCTTTTTGATGTATAAGGATTACAACGCGAGCAAGACCTATATTCTCAAACCACCCTGAGCCTAGAAAAAGTTACCTTACAAAAATGATAAGAACATTGTTTCTTTGACACACAAAATTTTGAAATTAATAAATCAGTTATACAACATTCCAGTGTATATTGTGTTAAAATTTGGATTCGATCTGATGACGGGTTTGTGAGATAATAATTCTTAAATGTGACGCATGGTTGAAACACGCTTAAAAACGGGCACTTTTTGTGATCCAACTGCGATAAAAAATATTAAAATATAAATTAAAAATTTCAAACCTATATCAACTAACGTAAAATAGGACGACGAAAATGATGATGTTATTGGATTTTATGTAGGTCTATTGGTTACTCCACAAACAACCTTCAAACTCGAGTACACATAATATTTTGGTCGACAGTAGTTCCCTTTAAGGCTGGTTCAAAATCGCCCGGGATCGGGAACGAGAAGGAATTTCAAATGGACGCTATCGTATGGGTCGGTTCACAGTCAATCTCCGGGAACGAGAAGCTAAAAGTAGCCCGAGAAGGCCAACGGGAAACATGGTTAAGTTTCATGTTTGACGTTCTCGGAGCTTCCCGGAGCCAATCAGAAACGTACCTACACATGCGCAGTAGCCGAAGTACGCTATCACGATGTCATCGTCCTCGATTACCATCATGAAATTATTTTAAAGCGCATACACTTTATACACACAATAGAGTAACTTATGTCGAAGAATGTTCTCGAATGAGAAACTGTTGTTATGGTCCTTTGAGCTAGATTAATTCAACAAAATTATGTTAAATGGTCCAACTAAGCTCAAATATTATTATCAGCGTTTCGCCACGGTCGTCAGTTGGTACAGTACACCTCACCAAGACGCTGAAAAGTGTTTACTGAGTAGGCCAATGCAAGACATCTTAATACACATTATAATATGTCGTATCGCAGGCGCGGATCTAGAGTTTAGCTTTTGGGGGGGGGGTCAAAGAATCGAAATTGTTAAGAAAAATGTTATCAATAAAAACGCAATCACAAAATAACCAAATGTATGCAAAACCAGACCAATTTTTTTGCAAGCTACATGGATAGAAATGTGATGCGTTTAGCGCACCAAAAATATTCGTACAAATTGCAACGGCGTGTTTTTGCGACTTTTACATCAAGCTTCGAGAAAAGTATCAAGGTACGTTACAGTTTCGGCAAGTCGAGTTGGTACCGACAAGGGGGAAAGTCACAGCTTAAATTGCCAACCAAACTTGCAGTTTGGACGTCGGCAAAATTTTTTGGTGCAAAAAAGCCCCAAATTCCTATCCGTGCATTGCTACACATTCATCGTGACATCACTATAAACATCGATTCGGTAATCACAAGGTTTGCTAAACAAAATAGACGAGTTGATTTTGTTATATAAATAATCGTTTTTATATAACAGATATGAAGTTGTAGATATGTACAGTTGTAACAGAACATAATAATTGCAATAAAGATATTTCCAGTATTGAATAAATTGAAAAAAAAAAATGTCTTTCAGTTAAAATTCGTTATGTTTTATTTGTCTGGTTCTTGTGTTTTCGTTTTTTGAGTTTGCAAAAGAAATGATCTCCCGTTTGGGGGGGGGGGGGTCATGACCCCCGTGACCCCCCCCCCCCCCTGAATCCCCGCCTGTCGTATCGACGTCACGAGCATTGCCAAAGGACTTCAGGTAGTATAGTCTTCCTTTCAAAACAAATGCAAACCTAACCTTGATTATCGATATGTCGAAGCATGTTCTCGAATGAGAAACTAACTTAGTATAGACAAGACCAACTACAATACTCAGACCTTAATGCAGGTCTCGAAAGTGTGAAAATGGCGAATGCTGAAGCCCCGGCATATTGTTTGTTTACATTCGTTGCTGGGATACAATATTAGCTTTGATTACCTTCGTTTGATGAAAGTTGGGATAAACTATTGCTCATCTGTAATTTTTAGTGTCTTCAGTATGTCTGTTAAGTCCAGTTCGCGTTAATGTACTGCAATCGTACGTAAATATGTGATAATACGCTTATTATGGAGTGGTTCGTTTGTGTGATGATTGTTCAGTCGACCGATGGCATTGTGTCATTTACTGCAGATGTTGAAGTACCTAAGACTAAAGCATTAATAGAAGTGTCTCAAGAATATTCACCGCAATGATTTGCTAGTTAGTGACAATATAATAATAGCTTAGCACACTTCAGTACCGGTGTGTCGAACTTAAGTACGTAAAGGGAAAACGCAATGAGCATCTACGTCAAGACATTATCTTGAACGCTCAGCTTCATGTGCCTCCGTAAATCCTTACCAGTCTAGCAGATGTTCTACACTGCCTTGTATACACGCCAAATATTACAGTGAACTTCTGTTTTATTGGTTAAGGAAGATGTTTCCCCTGTGCCAAACAGTGAACTCATTGTGTTCCGTCATTATTCATACTTTTGTGATTCCTACATCTTGCAAGTTATTTTTTATTATGATGTGTGTAATAAAGTGTTGTGAGTAACTTGCCAATTATGTACTTATATTGCGAGATAGTGTGCCGCGATAATTCTGTAAGAGGGAGATGGTGCTTTCCTACCTACATTACTTTACTAAATCTACTATTTCCAGCGTACAAATATTCCAAATGGTAACAGCGAATGTTTAATAGGTTAGATGGTAACATATTATCGTGTCCTTTGTGTGTGGTAATCTCCATAATTATGTTCAGATATCCACACGACGACTTCTTTGCATATTTCAATCAATTAATTCGGTGTGATGTTTTAGCCGAGATTTTAGACATTTCTACGAGAGGTCTTAATTGAATTGTATCTCAATAGCGTTGGTTCGATTATTTCAGGCAACTATTCTCATTCCGATTGTGTACACAAATACTCTTCATGTGCTGGGACAGCAATTCAGTAACCGGGTACTTTCTTCTCTCCTACTTCAGAATCTGTTTGATTTTATGCTAATAATATTAATCTATAATTACTTAACTTAAATACAAATCGTTATAACTCGCCAAAAAGCTTCTTATTCAACGACAGAAACAGTGAGACTATTGTAGCTGCCCCTTGGGTGAAGACGAAGAAACCTATAATTCGAGGCCAGCACTATATAGATAAATTAATTCAGGTAAGTCGAAATTATTGATGCATATTTCTTCGGAACCTAGTCTCGTCTTGTGATATCTTTTATGCTCTTAGGTGAGTAAAAATAATAATTTACACGAACTGTGACAACCCCGATGACATGATCTTAGCTATTGGTAGGGCAACCATCGCCGCCATGTTTTTTCTATGTTAAGGTCTGAGTATTGTAGTTGGTCTTGGTATAGACAAGTGATAGCTGATTGCGCGTGCATGTACAAGTTCACGTTCCCAGGCCAATGTGAAACGGGGTCCCGGGAAGCTTCGCTTTCTTATTTCCGTTTTCGTTCTGGTTCTCGTTCCCGGGCCAATTGTGAACCAGCCTTTACACTCTGAACCTCTGAAGTAAAGGCTTTAATTGCCCATACCTGCCAACCCTTCCGATTTATTCGTAAACTTTCCGAATTTTCACCTTGTCTTCCGATCTTCTTAATTACTATTAATTCTTCCGAATTTCGACCCCAGTCATATATTGTGAAAGAAAAAGGAACTACAAATAATTTCCATTCTCAAGGAGATTCTCTCGAAAGCGGTTGGTTCCTCGGTTTAGGGGCTGCGACAACGCGGTCATGTAGCCCCATGTACTTTGGGTGTGTGTAGAATCTGTCTGATAACCGGTGTTAATTGTGATGACTGTATTAGTGTGTGTATCTGTTTTTTAATTTAAGTACGGACTGCAACTTAGAATTTTTTGAATAGTTCCTACTTTTGCCGCCAAACGCCACCGTCATCGAACACTAGGCCAAGTTCAGAACTTAGCTACCAGACGCCACCGCAGTCGGCTCTTGGCAACGAACGTAGAAACCTAAGAGCATTGTTTACATTCTTAACCTATCAAATTTAGCTTCACACAGGTGTAATTAGTGGAAGGTTCGCCATAAGTCTATGACATGGGACCGCTGGCTTTAGTTCCCCTCCGAAGAAAGGAATACTGAGGAATTTTTAATGCTCTTAAAAAATCCGATGGCTTCGGCTGGGTTTGAACCCGCTATCTTGGGCATAGAAGCTCAGCATGCTATCTCTCGTAAGTCGTAATTGCTTTTGTGATTTGCATAATCTTGGTTGTTTGTGTAAGTTTCTCGCTTGGCAGTGAGCTCCTTAGCTGCCTGCGATCTCGGAATGGTGAGTCAGCTGATCGGCCTACCGCATACTGATTGGTGGTATTTTACGGACAAACAGGTGTCAAGTCTGCACTGATTAGTTGAGGCTGGCCAGGTGACTGTGCAGAATGGGATTGAAACCTTGTATGCTACGCGCGGCGATTGTGACTTGATCCGTTTGACGCCACGTGTTTATACTCTGCTAGCGTTACGTTTAGTGCGTCGGTAGATAATTATTTCAACGAGTTGTGTCGATGATTGTTTCGTGTCGTGTGTTTTAAGTTTCTCTCGTCACGTCATGGCGACAAAACGTTATCTCGAAGTGTTCAAAGAAAGCTATAAAACTGAATTACCATTCATTGTACAATGTAGTAGAGGAAACCATTCTGCCCTTTGTTCCGTGTGTCATGATGGAAAAACTGACATTGTAACTCACAGCAACACTCTAAAACACAAGGACAGTGCTAGTTGTTTATAGAACAAAAAATTAGGTACGTTTTTTGTTCACGGGAATGAAGACACTGCTGCCATTCGAGCAGAATGTTTGTTCACGGCGTTCATCGTAGAACATAACCTCTCTTTATCATGTTCCGATCACGTGGGACAATAGTTTAGAAAACTGTTCCCGGATTCGGAAATTGCGAAGAAATATGCCTGTGGGAGGACAAAAACATCCGCCATTGTATATGAAATGGCACGTAACGCCGATTCAAAAATGATTAATATTTTAAAATATGGACCTTTCGCGATCTCCACTGATGATAGCAATGATAGAGATAGTAAGCTGTAACCTGACGTCGTGTCATTTTTCAACAAAGAATCGAAGATGATTGAATATCGTTTGCTATCCATGGAAAATTTGGAAGGTGGCTCAACTGGTGCTAACATTGGTAATTTGCTTCTGCGTCTTCTGGAAAGACATGCTATTCCAATGGCAAACTGTATAGCTTTTATTGCAGACAATGCCCCTGTTATGATAGGGAAGAAAAATGGTGTTGCTGCGAAATTAAAAGATCAGTGTAAAAACATCATTGTTGTAGGATGCCCATGCCATTTAATTCATCTGGCTGCTGTGAAAGGTGCCTATCCCCTTCCTGTGAAAATTGATGAGATAATGATTGATATTTATTATTATTTAAACAAAAGCTGCAAGAGGAAAGATCATCTGAAGTTATATCAAGCTCTTTAACAAACTGATGTTAGGAAAATATTGAAGCATGTGTGCATGTGTTGGTTGTCCTTGGGTAAATGCTTAGATAGACTGATTTCACAGTGGAAGCCACTGCTGAGTTTTTTTTAGGATGAGGTGAACCAGTCCACTGGCACAAACACATCTCTCAAGTATTTCCAAATTCCCAAAGTAAAGGCACATGAAGATAAGCCTGCAGAAGTGGAATTTGGTGTTAGTGTGAACAACAGAGTACAAGATCAAGCACGTGTTAGCATTGGCAAAAGGAAAAAAAGTAACGGAACCAAGTCAAACTGCTGGTATTTCAAGACAGGAGAGACTATTTATTTTTCTGTAATCTAAGTTAAATGAGTCATTTTGCTTGTTTCTGGCATTTATCATCCCTACATTTGAAAAGTACAACAAAGTTCTTCAATCGCAAGCACCTCACATCCATGTCCTAAGATCCATACTGATTGATTTGCTGACAGAAATTCTTTGTAGGTTTGTTAAGCCAGTGGCCATAAAGAAATATTGCACAATTTTAGAAGTGGTTTATCACACAAGAGAGAATCAGAAAGCTGATGATGATTTGATAATTGGTTCAACAACATCTAGTTGTTTTGAAAATCTGTCTCCTGAGGAGAAGAAGGTCTTTTATTTTCATGTCAGGAACTACTTCACTGCAGCCACTGATTATATTATTCATAAATTTAATTTGGACAGTGAGTTTTCTGTTAATGCTCAAGTGGCACAGATAAGATCTTTGTCTACTGCTTACTTTAGTGCCGTGAAGTATTATATCTCTAAGTTTCCAATTATGTTGCCCAAAAATGACTGTGAAGATGAGCACCATGCAATGGATGCATTACAATGCCAGTTTTGTGCTCTCCAAATGGAGGATTTGCCATCTTCTATTGTGGAAGGAAAAAGAGCAGATTGTTCTTGTTCTGCAATAGGGGATATACGAGGTGGAGATGGGTGTCTGAAATATGACAGACTAGCTAGAGTAATGCTGTCAATATTAACAATCCCACACAGCAACGTTGAATGTGAGAGATTATTTAGCCAGATGAAGAAGACAAGGACACAATTCCGATCATCTCTGAATGACGAAAACCTCAACAAACTGTTAGTGGTTAAATCAAGCCTAAGTGGAAATTGCTACGAGCAGCAGTATGACAGGGCATTTTTGATGAGAGCAAAGTCGGCTACAAGGTCTGCAGTCTCAAGATTACCATCCACATGTATATACATCACCTAATCATAATTAGGTAAGTAATGTTGTCCATGGTAATTAACTTTAGTCTGACAAAACGTGAATATGTGGTAGCAAATGCGAAGTGTAATCCATCAGAATTATTGTATGCATTTTCGTTAAACACACAATTATGTTCTCTTACGTTTAAATATTGGCCATACATATTACTCGATGATTGATGATTGTTCACATTTTTGTGAATTTTATGCTGAATTCATACTTTGCCGATCAAGACACGCAGGTCTTTTGTGTACCCTCTTTCGCCCACGCCACGGTATACTGCACGTGATGAAATCTATAATTTTAAAAAATCTTCCTATTTTTGACTTCCGAAGGTTGGCAGGTATGATTGCCGTTTTCCTTCTGCCCATTTCGCCAGAAAACTCATCAAATTTATCACTGACGAATTGGACAGAGGTCTTCAATTAGGTGTATACCGTTTCCAATTCGTTAAGTTTAAGAAGGATGATATCAAATTTTGGTGCTATAGGATTGTCAATAGACCATTCTACAGACATGCGTTGGTCGTGATCAACTGACGCCGATACACACGATTGGCATACGCATATCCGAAACTTCTTTTGGAGACTCTCCAGATTCTCGATCTCATGTTTCTGCATTTTTAAACAATTTTCGCTTAATATTTAAATTTTTCAGACCACACAATACATACGTCCGGCATCCTTGAAAATGTATCATTATTTCACCCAAATTATATGAAAAAACTGGCGAGGGGGGAAAGGGTTAAACTGAGTGAAACAGCTTGTCAAAAACAATCCAGTTTATGTAAGACAGTTAAAACATATCGGGGCAAGGAGGGGTTGAAGGAAGAGAAATGAGTGTGTGTTAGATTGGTTGTTGAAAGTAGGTTCTCCTCCCTTTTCATAACTTTCACAAGGCAGATTATTGAAAATATATTATTTATGATTGTCATGCCTATCAGGGAGTCGTTTGAAGGTGATTTCAATCTCAATTGTCACCACTGAACCTCAATTATGTGCTCAAGTTCGTAAATATGTGTTTTTATTTATTGCTATTTTAAAAACGGCTGCCATGTTTCGACAACGCTTGCATCTCGTTCAACTGTCATCAAGGCTCACTCTAGCGGCACGCACTGAACCGTACACATTGTTGCCAAATGTGAAATACAAAATCATTGTTGATAAAAAGAAGAGGGGATACAAAATCACTGTTGATCCAAAAAGAAATCATCGGGACGCGTTAGGCTGTAACCTTTGTCAAAACTCATTGATCTGGGCGCGTTAGGCTGTAAAGTTTGTCCAGAACCATTGGATTGGACAAAACGAAGGTTAGAATGGTCGCATGCTGGTGCGATTTAGGCCGCGCGCAGCTATTGGGGCACGGTTGACACAAATCAATTGGTCTGGGCGCGTTAGGCTGTAACCATTGTTAAGAACCATTGGATTGGACAAAACGAAGGTTAAAAGGTCGGGTGTAGGTGCGACCTTGGCCGCGCGCAACTAGCGGGGCACGGTTCACACAAAACCATTGGTCTGGGCGCATTAGGCTGTAACCATTGTCAAAAACCATTGGATTGGACAAAACATACGTTAGAAGGTCGGATGTAGGTACGGCCTTGGCCGCGCGCAGCTAGCGGGGCACGGTTGACACAAAACCATTGGTCTGGGCGCGTTAGGCTGTAACCATTGTTAAGAACCATTGGATTGGACAAAACGAAGGTTAAAAGGTCAGGTGTAGGTGCGACCTTGGCCGCGCGCAGCTAGCGGGGCACGGTTCACACAAAACCATTGGTCTGGGCGCGTTAGGCTGTAACCATTGTCAAAAACCATTGGATTGGACAAAACATACGTTAGAAGGTCGGATGTAGGTGCGGCCTTGGCCGCGCGCAGCTAGCGGGGCACGGTTGACACAAAACCATTGGTCTGGGCGCGTTAGGCTGTAACCATTGTCAAAAACCATTGGATTGGACAAAACATACGTAAGAAGGTCGGATGTAGGTGCGGCCTTGGCCGCGCGCAACTAGCGGGGCACGGTTCACACAAAACCATTGGTCTGGGCGCGTTAGGCTGTAACCATTGTCAAAAACCATTGGATTGGACAAAACATACGTTAGAAGGTCGGATGTAGGTACGGCCTTGGCCGCGCGCAGCTAGCGGGGCACGGTTGACACAAAACCATTGGTCTGGGCGCGTTAGGCTGTAACCATTGTCAAAAACCATTGGATTGGACAAAACATACGTTAGAAGGTCGGGTGTAGGTGCGACCCAGTGGCGTAGCCAGGGGGTGTGTTAGGGGGGGGGGGGGTTAGAACCCCTCCCATTGGAAAATTGCCAGGTTGTTAATTGTGTCTGTGGTGATGTACTGTTGTCGCCCTTACGCCCGGGTCCCCATTTGTGGCTACACACGTCTTCATGACAACGTATAACCACAATCTACCTACAGATCGAGAAGCTTGGCTCATATTTTTCAAACGCGAGACAATAATGCTCTCATGCAGCCAGCAAGAATGTGCCGACTGCGCTATGTTGGTGTATGTTATTGTTGCTGGATTTACTGTATGTGAGCATTGTGTAAAGGTTATATCTTTAATTTAACATGTGCTTTACAAGAGGAGATGTGCAGTTCAATAAATAGATCTAATATAAATAATTCATGTTTTTGGGCTAATGCCGTGTGTATTTAGATTACGTTTCGGAGATACCTTGCCTCCAACTTGCCTCCTTTTTCAATGGAGGCAAGGTTTCTCCGAAACGTAATCTAAATACACACGGCATTAGCCCAAAAAACATGAATTATTTACATAATCCGGGCCGTGAAAGCCTTAATATACACAATAGATCTAATGTTAGAAGCAATATTTCAGTGTTGCTAAGTAACCTATATGATCGCTTTTCAATCGGTCAACACCAGTGCACGCTACCCAATTAGATCAGGAGGGCAGTGACAATTTATCTCCTAATGCCTGAAATAAAAATACATAAATAGTTTATACACTTAATAAAACACTTCTCACAGAAAGGGGGGGGGGGTGTTGTATGAGAAGCTTTTTATTACATGTATAAATAATTATTGTATTATGAATTACACAGGGAAATTAGTTACTCCTTGCCCAATCTAATTGGGTGTATTCGTGTTGACCGACTGGGAAGTCAGACTGTTCAAAAAGCAAGACGACCCCCGAGTTTCCAAAGGACCCTAAAAGGTAAGATTTGAGCTATGGATTTTAGTATAGTATTATAAAGCTTTTCAAGGGGAGCGTGATGATGCAGTGGCTTAGCTGCTCGTCAATCACCCGGACGGCCGGAGTTCCAATCCCGGTGACAGTGGGGTGGAATTTTCACCTGAAAAGTTACGTGTCGTCAGGAAGGGCATTCGGCCTTAAAACCCCCGCCAAATCCAAAATGAGCCTGATTGGCTCCGGCGATCCCAATTAATTGGGATACGCAGTAGAAAGTATTATAAAGCTTTTCAATCAAACATCGGAACTAGGTTTTAACTGGTTACATCAAAAATAATGTTATTGGTTTTAGATCCCTTTTAACTTCTGTGGCTTTTAGAGACACCGGGATGCCGGAATTTCGCCCTGAAGGGGATCTTTAACGTGCCAGTAAATCTACAGACGCGGTTGCCTCTCATGTAAGCACCCTTAAAAGCCAGCTAACTGCGCCAGGATTAGATCCTGCGACCTTGGGAACAGCAGGCGTGAACGTTACAGCTGAACCACGGAGCCAGTCGGTTATAAATCAGAAGCATGTCTCGGTAGGATATCTATGCATGGCTTCGGTGGCGTAGTCGGTAGCATGCTGAACTGCTATACCCAAGATCGCGGGTCATACCCAATCGAAGTCGTCGGGCCCATGTCATAGATTTATGGCACGTAAAATAACTTACAACTACAATTGGTAGTGTGTAGCCAAAATTTGTAGGCTATTGGGTTAGACACGCTCTATCAAGTTCAATCGTTCGCCGTTGGGTTTCAGTTCTGGTAGCTTAAGTTGGAAATACTTGACATCGAAATTGGGGAACCTACGGGCGTTCATGTGAAATGCCCTGCTATGGCCATTGGCTGCAAATCAATTATAAATATCTATGCATTTTGAAAATTAAGACATACGGTAGTTAGCCTACCGTAACCGTAAAAGATGTCATCTCAAACGCGTGCCAACATTTTAATTTTCAGATGTAGAAAATGGCTTTTTAATAGTCAGAGAGCTGATTTAATAATAAAGATTTTGCAAAATAATATAAACTTTTTCTCGAATCCTTTGGAAGCATGCCAATTTATGTCGTCAGGATAATGCTCACAAACTTAGATGTGGTACACTGTTTGTTAATTCTCTGATGAAATATCTGGTCTCCCACATGGCTGCTGTGAAGGTATGGTACACAATTGTTATTGCCGATATTTTGTAAAATTGGCATTGTATTATTTTGACAAATGCAGGAATGAATGGTTTCAAACCCACGGAAAAAATACGACGTACCTGCAATTGAGTCATTGAAGACCTTAAGATCTTATTATACTTTTCGTTTCACAAATCACACTGGTATTTTTACAAATTAACTCTAATGTTACTCAATTTTACGGAATAACTAGCTTTTGATATGGTTTAGAATTTGATATTATATTATACCCATACTATCAACCCGCCCCGGCTTCACCTGGTATCTTAAAGGGGTTACTCAGCGTAAACTTACTAGGCGCACGGACGGTAGGTCACAGACGCAATTCAGAAAAGCCGAGGTGAACAGCGAAACTCCAACACTTATAGTCTACTCTTCTATGAAGTCTTTACTTGACACGACTCGACAGTTAATGTTGGTCGAAGCTGGGGTGATGGTCTCGCTCGTAAGCTCGCTCCGAAGCTAGTAATTTAAATTTCCACTGAATGGAGATTGTTGGAAGAAATTAAAACGTAAAATCACTTATAGTTGGCGTTGTAATAAAGATAAAGATATGCTGTCGCGGACTTCGTTGTAGAACTATTCATGCTGACCAATTCTTACACTCATAGTGCATGGATATTTTTCACGGTTTACCCAGCGTAAGCTTAAAAGGCGCGACACGATTCACTGAAATCGTTACTGCTTGGCTTCCTTTGGTTATAAGTGAATGTTTTCCTACAGAAACCTTCCTCGAGAAATTCTTTATTGAATGGTGAAATCTGCATCAAAATCCATTCAGTGGATTTAGAGATTACCTGTTACATCCAGGAATCGTGGACTTGGTTTTATGTTGAGATGCCAGCGACTATCATTAAGCCAACACATGAAGTTCTTACTAGTATGGACTATGAATTCTACGTAAGACTCATTAAATACGTCATACAACTGTACCTAAAGATACTTATAGAGGACTGAACTAATAAAAACGGAGCATTCTTTTTATGTTTCTATGAGTTAAAAGTGTACAGTATATCAACATTGTGGCTTTTTCCTGTAGTAGTTGGTGATTTAACGTGACTTATGTTTAAAATGGAAATAATCACTCAGGTGAGTGAAAATTCAAAAAACACTTGCAAAATGAAATCATCTGTGCCGCAAATAACGTGCTCAAGGCAGTTGCCAGCTTGCTGGCCGCCGCGAGCGCTAGTGTCGCTTCACCTACAAAGAGGATGCAATTACGTAACGCAGCGAGCTTCGCGACTGTGTATTTTAGACTGTGGTAATACAACTCCGTCCTCCCAGGGTTGTCAATCTGACTTTTATCCCGCGAAATAACTTATAGCTTATTTCAAACTGAGGCTAGCGCCAAATAATTTAGAATCCCACACAGCGGCATAATATTAGCTTCTTTTTTTTCTTGGCGGGAGAGAAGTTATATGTAAATTAATCTAGTTTTAATTTAAAATAACGCACTTTTAATAAAGACTCAGAAAATTTTATGGGTACATTAACACTAATTTTGGGATCATTATTAACATCTTGAGCATGAGATAACCATCAGCCGAGTTGCTTCATATTACGTAAATATTATGTCCATCAATTCCCCGAATTACGGTTATCTCCCAGTTACGAATGAGTGAAATTTGTCGCCTGAGTAGTATAAGCAATTAAACCTCATTCCGGCTGCATGTAGCATTTGTAAGGTAAGAAGGACCTTGGTAGGTGACAAAAATCTTCGAAAATGATACTTTAGGCATTCAGGACTAATTGCAATATGAAGCACAGGATCTTGTTGGAAAAACTTAATAAACATAAAAATGTGTAACTTACCGGTATTGAATTACTCATATCTTAAATCAACATGATACATCGTGAGAGGACATGCCACTTTTGCTGAGACCTCTGTAAATAATTTCTCTTGTTGGTAGCACAGATATTGAGTTATTTTGTTCCTGTCAGGGGAGCAGGAATGTTCTAGATTTACCATTGAGGTGAGATATTTTAGTCAAAAATTAACTTAATTTTTTAAAGAACTGATTTGTTTTTGTCTTTTGAGCATATTGTATTACTCGAAAAATTCGGGATCAAAATACATGAAACTTTTCTTGTGTAATAATATCTCATAGAGAAATGGAAATACTTGTAGAGTTGTTGTTAATTCATTTGAGGGGCTTCAGACACCTTGGTCATCAATCTCGTGTAGTTGGGAGTGTGTTGAAGCTGTCCGGCAACCTGTATTGCTGTGATGATTGTAGTTTACATTTACCTTTACAAAATGTATCTGACACAGGGATGGAGTAGACGCTCCGGGACTTGAGCAAGGAACTATCCCGGCAATTTCTTGTAGGGAGTGTGGCAAACCCCGTGGAAAAGACACACTCAGGATAACCGCTGTCAGCACCGGGATTCGAACCTACGATATCCATACTTACCACAGCTGCCCTTGCGACAATGGTGCACGTTTGACGAACGCGGCTACGCCGCGGGACGAAATGCTTGTAGAAATTGGCTTGAGTACCTATAACCCCTCCCATTGGTCGATCCTGGCTACGCTACTGGTGCGACCTTGGTATGAATGATGCGCACTAGAGACTGAACTGGGTGCTTCTTTGTGTTACATAGTACAGTAAGGGTGAGGTTGGCAGTATTCTTTTGAAGACAGACCAGCGGACAAGTGCGGCTAACGAAGAAACCTGAATACTCACGACCGCAACCGATGATGATTGATTTGGACTAATGGTGGCCACAGATATCATTTGGGACGGGTCTCAGACGGCGGAGGAGCCACTACATCATCTCCAGATATTTTCCCGACTATTCAGTTAATTAGCTTAATTTCAGTAGTTTAAGAATATTATAGAAAGGATTACGTTCTGTACATTTTTACTGACTGGTTTATGATTGTGATATTTATATTTTAAGGAAGGCTTACTTTGGTTTATTGATGGAATATGTAGGTCTAGCCTATTTTTTCATATCATTAAGTTTTGTAATTTGTCACCAGGCCATAAGAATATGAAATAGAATATTAACGATGATCATAGTAGCCTAATAATTTGATTTGTGTTAGAAATGCAATCTTACAATCTGTATATTTGTCATCGTTGGTTCGTGGTTTGGGTGGGTTATTTGCGGGTGCATTGCTATTAATATCGTCACTGAGTTCGTGTCTTTGATGTAGGCCTATCTCGCACGAAATATTAAAGTCTGTGAATTTTGAGTTCCGTGTAGGGATTCTTGTAATACTCTCTACAGACGTCACGAAATTAAATTAAACAACCCGAGTTCTGCTTGGACGTATTCGTGCCCGGTGTAGATTAATTTACAATATTTAATTGTTGCGGATACAAAGGTTTAAATGTGTAATTAGGAACTTCATTATGATGGCAATGATACGAGTGTGGTAGTATTTATAAGATTGTAAGGATAAATACATATTTTAGCCCCTTCCGTTCATTGTTCGTTCAGAGTTAGAGCTTTGTAGTTTTGCTTTTGAAGTAGCTTTCTTGTAACACGAAGTGGTAGAGTTTTTCTTGTATTTCCTGAGACCCACTGTATCCAGTTGCTGCCAAATTCTTATTACGGTACTTGAGGAATAACTTGAGTTTACTTTAACGTTCCGAGGTTTGTAATGTATTGTGCTCAGGTTTGTGAGTAACCTAATTTGAAATAGAGAAACCACTAATATTATAGGATGCTTCATTTTATGGCTCCAGAAGCTGGAAACTGATTCCTCATTCTATCGCAATGTTAGACCTTTATATGTATATGACTCGATATTGTACCCTAAATAATGTCATATAATATCGAGAGACATGGACAAATACCTTTCATAGTTAATCTTTTCTTCTCACTGAGCACCTGGATGGTTATAATCTGATTACCAGTGGCCTAACTGGAATGCAGAGTTCTAAAATTACCTGTTTACATGTGTTATTTATGATAAAGTGTTGACGTATCGGTATAAGTACGGTATGTCCTCTAATAATTCGCACTTGGTATGTTTTAGTTTCCTGAATATAATGGAACAACCACCATTGATTAAGAGTGAACCAGATGAGTTCCCTAATATTGTAAGTACTATTTATTACGTACATCGTGTAACATAGCAATCATAGTGATATGCATGGCAAGCAAGATTTTTAGCCTATTTTCATTTTATGAAAAAAAAAACAGGCTTATGAGATCATCTTTTGCCCGTGTGTGTGTGTCTCCATCTAAGAACTTCTAAACGACTGGAGCGATTTCAATGAAACTCGGTAAGATCTTAGCACCTTTTCGGCCGACCTCGACCATGTCCTTCAAATTTTATTACGTCTCACCAATCCAACATGGCGGCTATGCGAAATATTTCACTAGCATTCAATATCTCCAAAACTATTACGGATATCACCCTGAAATTTTGTACGGTGATATAGGGCACTACTAGAAATTCACCTATGAGATTTTGAAAAATCTGGTAACGACAATACCAACATGGCGGTCAAGCGAAATTCAGACCTTTAAATAGACTTCTCTCGCGGTTTAACCATCCAATCGCAATGAAACTTGGCGAAGAAAATGTTTATACATTGTAATGCACTGGCATGTGATATAGTTAAATTGCTTACATAACCTCAAGATGGCGACTGTGTGAAATATTTCACCGGCATTCTATTTTATCTCCGAAACTAATACTGATATCACCCTGAAATTTTGTACGGTGATAAAGGGTTCCACTACAAGTTTATTTATGTAACTATCAGCAACCTGTGAAGTACAAAACGAACATGGCGGCCAAGCGAAGTTGAGACATTTTAACTTAATAGACTTTTTTTTCGCAATATAACCATCTGAGCGCTGTCAACTATGGTACAGTATTTGTTGATACATATTTTAATGCCCTGGCATCTAATTTAGTTCAACATGCGCAATAATTTTTCTTTAATGGTACATAACTCTATGGCTTATACATATAACAATCCAACATGGCGATCATCCGTGTTGAAATATGTGACCATGGTTTGTGTTGGTCACACTGTTAATTATAAACCTGCTCCATAGAGATATGTTTCTCTTTTGTTTTATGGTAATGGTGTGTATAATATGGTACAGTATTTGTTGATACATATTTTAATGCCCTGGCATCTAATTTAGTTCAACATGCGCAATAATTTTCCTTTAATGGTACATAACTCTATGGCTTATACATATAACAATCCAACATGGCGATCATCCGTGTTGAAATATGTGACCATGGTTTGTGTTGGTCACACTGTTAATTATAAACCTGCTCCATAGAGATATGTTTCTCTTTTGTTTTATGGTAATGGTGTGTATAAAAGGAATGTTGTATCACCTTGTTCGTTCAGTTCTGTTGTAGTAAATGTCAAGTACATTAAACGTGTGTTCCATTTCAATTGCCTGTGTGCCTCGTAATCCTTCAGGTTATGGGCCCAGCCACGAATCCACCGTGCGAATATAAAGTGCGTATGATAGACTGATTGTTATATGAACTGTGAATTCGGCTACGTAGTGAAATTCAACATGTCTGCAACCAGCACCTCGTTACCGGCTATAGATAAGCTGCGAGGTAGTCTAAATTACGTGGATTGGCGATTCGAGATGGAAAACGTCCTAAGACTCGAAGATCTGTGGAGCTGTATAGTTGGCTACCCGGATGGAGATACTACAACATCTGCGAAGAAAGCAAAAGACGAAAGTCGGGCTAGGGCCAGACTTAACCTCATGGTGGATAAATCAATTTTCCCAATCGTCATGCCTTGTAAGACCGCGAAGGAAGTCTGGGAAGCTCTTGAAAAGGCCTACTCCGATAAAGGAGTGAATCGGCGGATCGTCATCTTGAAGAAATTGTGCAAAGTTAAATTAAAGCACTACAAGACGATGGAAGAGTATGTTAGTGAGGTTATGGGACTTGCTCAGCAACTTGCGTCTATGAATAAGGCACTGGACGACGAGTTTGTTGCAGCTCTTATGCTGAAAGGTCTACCAGATGAGTTTCAGCCTATGATTATGGCTCTGGAAAGTTCCGGAACAGACCTTACTGCAGACACAGTCCGAACCAAGTTGCTACAAGATACTACTTGGAGTGGGAAAAGTACTTCCAAGCCATCCAAGGATTCTGTTCTGTTTTCACGAGAAGACAAGACTAAGAAGAAGCCTTTCTGCTGGAAATGCAAGAAGCCAGGACACTGGAAGCGGGATTGCAGGAAGGAGGAGATGCAGAGCTCAACTCAACAGAAGTCGAAGAAAGACAAGATGATGCTGGCAACCGATGGACAGGCATTAAGTGCAAGGGCCTCTACAGGGGCCTGTTTCGTTGACTCTGGTGCTACTAAGCATATGAGTTCAAGCAAGTCTGCGATGGTGAACTTCACTGCTGGTCATAATCTGGAGATCAGTACAGCAAACAATCAAAAATTGTATGACCAAGGATCTGGTAATGTAACTGTTCAATTAGAAAATGGTATTTCACAAACCTTGTCCAATGTAGAATATGTTCCTGGTCTCACTGCTAATCTTTTATCTGTGTCTGCTGCTACTCAAAAGGGTTATGCTGTGGTATTCACCGACAATACTTGTGAAGTTTATGATAGTGAAAACTTTGTTGCTACAGGTAATGTAGCACTGACTGCGAGTAATGTGGGGGGTGTTTACCAAGTCAATGCTCTCAGTGGTCAAGCTAATATTTGTTCAGAGGACTCAGAATATTTATGGCATAAACGACTAGGCCATCTTAACAACCACAGTATGAAGTTGTTAAGAGATAGTCTCACTCATGGAATTAATTTCTCAGATAATGGTTTTAAAAACTGTTTTTCATGTGCTGAAGGTAAACAAGCTAGACAACCATTTAAGTCAAGTAAGAGTAAAACTGTATGTAAAAATAAGCTAGATCTTATTCATTCAGACTTAGATAGATAGATAGATAGATAGATTTTTATTAATTCCATTTGATCAAATACATGCATTCAATACATTTTTGATATAGGACACGTCAGAATTTACATGCATAAAATAAAAGAACTAACAGGTATATATTACTAAGATTATAACTATTTATAACTTATTATAATAGCAAATCTTAATAGATACAATCTTATTGCACAACTATTTACACCTCACTCTATTATCATAATATGAAAACTTAATTCTATAAATACAACAACATACAGCTAGGTATTAAAATTAAATTAAAAAAGTAAAATATAGTTATAGATTCCATCACTCCTATACGCTAAAATATTCAACTACTGAGTAAAAACAATGGCACTGCAGATAAGCTTTCAACATTCTATCAAAGGTTTTTATTTTTGGGGCCAGTTTTATATACTGGGGTAGTTTATTGTATAATTTAACTCCAGTGTGAAAAGTTCCTTTTTGATATATGCTTGTGTGTGTGTGTGAAATATGAATGTTTTGATTTTGTCTTGTGTTATGCCTATGAACATCATTGTTTGTTTTAAGAAAAACATCTTTATTCATTAAATTCTTTTTAAAAAACATAATACTTTCAAAGATATATATGCAGGGCAGTGGGAGAATGTTTAAATCTTTAAACAGAGGTCTACATGATTCTCTCGAGTTTACATTTGCCATAATTCTAATCGCTCTCTTTTGTATCCTAAACATGCTTAGTACATCTGGCGACATACCCCAAAATATGATCCCATATCTTAAGTATGAATGGAAATAAGCAAAATAAGTATTTCTTAATGTGTGCATGCTAGTGCAGGTTTTCAAAATACGTAACGCAAAGCACATCGAGTTCAGTTTAGTATTCAGATATTGTATATGTTTATTCCATTTCAAGTCTTGTTGTATCCATAGTCCTAAAAACTTTGTTTCTGATTTATTTTCTATTTGATGACCATTTAATGTTATATTGGGCATCGCAGGATTCCTATTCTGTATAGTGTGGAAATTTAGACATACTGTCTTTTTATAGTTTATTATGAGGCGATTATCTTGTGACCATTTGGTTAACTCTCCTGTAACGGAGTCAGCAGACTGCTGTATGACCTGTTTAGTTTCACCTTTTATTACGAGTGTTGTATCGTCCGCAAACAAAATTTCCTTATGTGAATGAACGTTCTGTGTTATATCATTGATATATAGAAGAAAGAGTAGTGGGCCCAAAACCGATCCCTGGGGTACTCCAAATTCAATAATTCCCTCATTGGACAATGTTTCATTAAGTAATTTGGTTCCATCATCCTTGTGTCTCAAGCTTACTATTTGTTTACGCCTTGTTAAGTAAGACTCTATCCATTTATTAGCTAGACCTCTAACACCATATTGATTTAGTTTGGTAAGGAGGATTTTATGGTCAACTACATCAAATGCTTTCGATAAATCCAAGAATAGGCCAGTTACATGTTCCTTATTGTCAATTAATTTCAGTATACTATTACTACATTCGTAAATTGCTGTCTGTGTAGATTTTTCCGTTCTAAATCCATGTTGTGAGTTTGATAATATTTTATTTTTTTCTATGAAACTTATCAGTCTCTTATACATAATTTTTTCCACAATTTTTGCAATACCAGTTGGTAAGGTAATAGGACGATAGTTATCTAATTCATCTTTTGAACCGTTTTTGTGCACTGGAATTACTTTTGATAACTTCAAAATATCCGGGTAAGTTCCTGAGAGAATTGAACTGTTTATTAAGTGCGTAAGTGGATTTATTATATTTTCGGCACATTTCTTTAAAATTGCATCAGGGATGCCATCAATGCCAGCACAGAATTTATTTTTTAGCTCTTTTATAACTATTCTTACCTCTTCACTTGTGACATGATTTATAAATAAAGAATCACTGCATATATTTATTTTATTATTAGAATTTAGTGTATTTACCTGTGATTTATTTAATAATTTTTGCGGAATTTCCAGAAAATAGTCATTAAAAGTGTTTGCTATTTCCTCTGGATTATTAATCACTTTATTATTTCTGGTCAGTGTAATGTTCCTTTGTATTTTAGCATATTTTCCAGTTTCTTTCTTTATTACGGACCACATAGCCCTGTTTTTATTAGATGATTGGGAAATAAAATTATCATTATGCATTTTCTTTGCTAGTCTTATTACCTTATTTAATATGCTAGTGTATTTTTTGTAGTATAAATTGAATTCAGATGTTGTGTGGTATTGTTTATATAATTTGTGTAGAAATTTCTTTCTTTGACATGAATTTATAATCCCTGTTGTTATCCAATTGCTAGTTTTGTTATTTTGAACAGTTCTTCGTTTAAAGGGGAATGCTATTTCAAAATAGTGTTTTAGGGTACTGTTAAATGCATTAAATTTATCATTTACATTTTCTAGTTCATAAATTTCTGACCATGTTTCCTTATTTAATAAGTCATTGAAATATGTAACATTTGCTTCAGTGAATGACCTGCACTTTGATTTTACTCCATTATCATTATTATTGATTACTTCGGATACTTCAAAACTCAGTATTTGTCCATGGTGGTCACTAAAACCCGGACAATAGACTTCTATTGAATGGTGATATTTATCTGTATTTATAAAAATTTGATCAGGAGTGGTTTTACTAAATTTTGTTATTCTTGTTGGTGTATTTACTGTAGGTTTCAGTCCATAGGAAATTAGTAACTGGTTTAATAATTCACAATTTCTATCAAGTTTTAAGAAATCCACATTTACATCCCCACAAATTATTATATCGAAATTTACTTTGCTCATGTTATTGAGTAACAATTCTAGTTTATCTATAAATAGAGGAAACTTTCCTGACGGAGAACGGTATACGCATACAATTATTAACTTAAACTGCTGAATTTTTACGGCAGAGAATTCAAAATCCTGTTCCATAATTAGATAATCATAAGCTGTTATCTGTTCATGATCTAAATTATTTCTTAAGAAGATGCAAGTACCACCATGGCTAATATTAGATCTAGAGTATTTACTAGCTTGTATAAACCCTGGGAATTGAATTAATTCAAGTTGTTCCTCTTTCAGCCAATGTTCTGAAATACATAGTGCTGAGATGTCTTTAAGTTCATTTTTAAGCATTAGATTTATGTAATCAATTTTATTATAAAGAGACTGGACATTCTGGTGGTAAATTTTAAATTTGTTACTTTTGCAAGCTTGTGTTGGTGATTTATTTACATTATTATTATCATAATTGTTATTATTATTGTTGCTAGACAAATCCGAAATACCATTGTTGCACTCCGTTAAATTTGACTTCAAAAGATGTGAATGCCAAACCTCACGTTTGGCTTCTTCTACCAGTTTCCCTGCTTCCACTCTAATGATATTACTGTCGAATTATTCTTACCATTTGAATTTACAATTTTGCAGATTTCATCACTAAGATACTCTTTTCCTAATCTATTTAAGTGTAGGCCATGCCGAGTGTGGAACTTCCTGTCTAATTTACTTACATCTACAATTTGGACATTTGGAAAACTCTTACAAATTTTATGAATTTTTCCATTTGTAGCCTCTATTTCTATATTTACACATGACTTGGGAATTAAATCGTGTCTCTGCGGAATGTTTACAATAATGACATTTGTTTTTTGCATGGATGGCAATGTACCCTTTAAATCTTTGATTACCTTTTTACTCTCATTTCTATAGACGTCGTTTGCTCCAGCGATGATCACTGCGTAGTCCTTTGCAGTAAGGGACGCACACTCTCCTATCATCCCGTTCGTGACTTCTGCAATCTGAGCTCCTGGCTTCACTGTCGAAGTGACCTCCATTTCTCGGCTTCTCTCCAAAACGCTTGCTGCTACATCTCGCCCGTGGCTATCCGCAAATATCCGCATCTTCCTGGATTTTCTCTTTATCACTTTCTTCTTTTCTTCTTGAGGAAAGTCATCATTTTCTTCGACAAGCACTCCAAATGAATTTGAGACGGGAATTTCAGTTACATGTACTCCATTTATAGGCCTAGGCTTATTCAATCTTACCTTACCAGCAATCACTGTCGACCAAGTTTCCTTGCTTTCCCCTCTGTTTCCTTTTAATTTATTCAACTCTTCCATTAACTTAGCAATATCTTCCTTTAGCAGCTTTATAATTTCGTCTTTTGAGGACAGTTCGTTTCTCAGGTTATGACATTCGCATGACGGTAGCGGTAGGCCTACATTACGACAATCGGTTTCACTTTTCTCCTCATTCAATTTTACCTGAGATCTTGTGATGATTTTATTTGCATTTTTTACTTTTATTTTGCACGACGAGCATAAATCCGTTACGGTTACACAACCTGACGAGATACTAACACTGTTGACTGTCGTCATACTAGAGATCTAAGTGAGCCTAGATGTTTACACCAAATTACACTAAATTTAATTTAATTATTACTACCTAATAGAATTAATCTAATAACCTACCAATAAAGAAGAATGTGAAATACGTATATCTTCCAATCGGGTGAAGTCTCGTAAAAGCACCTCTGCTCTACTTGGTTCAAACAGTGATTGAAGAAGTCACCGAATCTTTGGATACACGTTCCCACAACTTAGTTTAAGTTTATTAAATTATCAACAAGAATTTCTAAATACTATCAATATTCCGTATTACACTTGATCTAAGGAAAGTAACTTTATAGATTTTAAGCCTCTGTTATAATATTTTACCACTTTTATCAAATATTTACACTAGCTGCTATTTCACTACACTTTCACTGTGACGCCATCTTGCTTGCCTATGTGGGCCTATGCCAGTTCCATCTTGGAGCAATGCTCGCTATTTCTTGACCTTCATTGATGATCATTCTAGAAAGGTTTTTGTGTATTTCCTTGCTAAGAAAAGTGATGTTTTGGATTGCTTTATTGATTTCAAGGCACAGGTTGAGAATCAGTGTGAAAGATCTATTAAGGTCCTACGCACTGATAATGGTGGTGAATTTTGTAGCAAAGCTTTTGAGAGGCTACTTAAATCAGAAGGTATTCAGCATCAAACTACAACTAGCTATTCTCCACAGCAGAATGGTGTAGCTGAACGCATGAATAGAACATTGCTTGATAAATGTAGAGCCATGATGAGCGAGTCTAAAGTAGATAAACGCATGTGGGCTGAAGCAATAAATACAGCAGCCTATCTTGTAAACAGGTCCCCAACCAGAAAAATTCCAGGTAAAGTTCCAGAGGAGATCTGGACTGGTAACAAGGTCAATATGGAGCATCTAAGAATTTTTGGTTGTGTAGCACAAGTTCATGTCCCTGATCAAAGGAGAAACAAGTTGGATCCTAAAAGTGAAAAACACATTTTCTGTGGTTATTGTGAGGACAGTAAAGCCTATAGATTCATGCATCCTGTTACTCATCAACTTGTTAAGTCCAGGGATGCACAGTTCTTTGAAGATGTGTTCCAGGAGGTGTCTGATGTGTCTCCAGGTAATGTTGGTCCATCCTTGCAGATTAATGAACCTGGAATGTTGCAGATCTCAGTTCCCACTGACAGTGCGGCAGAACCCGACAACTCAGGGGATGGGGCAGAGTGCATTTCGGAACTTGAAAGCGTATCGCCCATTAGCAGTGCTGGTGTGGCTGAGACTGTTGACTCAGCTGATTTAAGCTATGTCCCTAGTGGAACAGATTCAGACTGCAGTGATTCTGTGGGCTCTGCCACCATCGTCAATGAGCCAATGGAGGGGGATGCCGAAGGTAATCAAAGGTATCCTAGGCGCCAACAAAAGCCTGTAGACATGTCAGACTATGTGACATACTTGACTCTCACTGATGACTCTGAACCTAGCACAGTTAAGGAGGCACTGTCCATGCCTGATAGGGTTAAGTGGGAGCAGGCTATGAAAAGAGAAATGGAGATACTTCAGTTAAATGACACATGGGATCTAGTTGATAAACCCCAGGGCAAGAATGTTGTCAGTAGTAAGTGGGTTTTCAAAGTAAAAAGAGACTCTAATGGTAACATTCAAAGGTATAAAGCCAGACTTGTGGCCAGGGGCTTCACCCAAAGGTACGGAGTAGATTTTACAGAAACTTTCTCTCCTGTTCGACACAGCACGTTACGGATGCTGCTTGCCTTGGCTGTCCAAACAGATCTGAAGGTGGTACATTGGGATGCTGAATCTGCTTTCCTCAATGGAAAGTTAGATGAAGAGATCTACATGTATCAGCCAGAAGGTTTTGTCAAGAGAGGTTCAGAGCATAAAGTTTGCAAGTTAAAAAAATCTATTTATGGCTTAAAACAATCTTCTCGTTTGTGGAAAGAGCGAGCTCACTCTGTTCTTGTCAAATTGGGTTACAAAAATTGTGCTGATGAACCCTGTGTGTACTTTAAGAAACAAGCCCAAGGTATGGTAATTATTGCATTATATGTGGATGATTTCATTGTGGCTTATAATGATGAGTCTGAGATCAAGTCATTGAAGACCTGTATTGATAAAGAATTTAAGGTACGAGATCTTGGGCCAATTTCTTATATTTTAGGTATTAAAGTAAGGCAAAATAAGAAGAATGGTACAATGTATCTTAGCCAAGGGCAGTACATCAGTGAGATTGCAAAGAAATATGGTATGCACGATGCACGTCCCATTGGTACTCCCTTGGAAACCAAACCAAATCTTGGTGTTTCTGATACAGAAACTAGTGATCTTCCTTATAGAGAACTCATAGGTTCGCTCATGTATTTAAGTGTTTGCACGCGTCCAGATATAAGCTATGCGATATCATATCTCAGTCAATTTAATCATTGTTACAATGAATCTCACTGGTCTGCTGCAAAGCGAGTGCTGCGTTATTTAAATTGCACAAAAGACTTGTCACTTAAGTATGTCAGGAATGGAGGTCAATTCATGGGATTTGTTGATGCTGACTGGGCTAATGATAGCAATGACCGAAAATCATACAGTGGTTTTGTGTTCAAAATGGCAGGTGGTGCTGTATCATGGGGGGCTCAAAAGCAAAAATGCATTTCCTTATCATCTACTGAAGCAGAATATGTTGCACTGAGTGAAGGTGTAAGAGAAGCTGTTTGGTTGAAACGTGTTTTGTCTAACTTTATAGATCTCAAGTCACCCATCATATTATTGAGTGATAGTCAATCAGCTCAAAAACTGGCAAAAAATCCAGTCCACCATAATAGGACCAAACATATTGACACTAAATATCACTATGTTAGAGATGCTTTGGATTCTAAAGCCATATGCATCAAATATGAGGAGACTTCAAAAATGTGTGCAGACATCCTAACAAAGCCTCTTCCTAAGCCTAAGCATATTTATTTTTGTAAAGACTTGGGTCTTGAGTCATGTCCTCTACTCCCACAGGTTTAAGGAGGTGTGTTGAAATATGTGACCATGGTTTGTGTTGGTCACACTGTTAATTATAAACCTGCTCCATAGAGATATGTTTCTCTTTTGTTTTATGGTAATGGTGTGTATAAAAGGAATGTTGTATCACCTTGTTCGTTCAGTTCTGTTGTAAATGTCAAGTACATTAAACGTGTGTTCCATTTCAATTGCCTGTGTGCCTCGTAATCCTTCAATCCGAAATATAATAGACGGTTCTCAATATCTAAGAATCTTTTACAGCAATCAAACTGTTCTTTTTATGTTCATAGAGGCTATGAACATAAGTTTACCTATAGGACTTTCAATAACCTGGTGAGCATAAATATAACATATTGGCGACACGATGTATACATATTTAAATGGACGTTTCTCTGGATTTAACCTTCTGAGTGCAGTGAAACTAGGTACGGTAAATGCTTATGCAAATGTTAATCCACTGGCATCTAATATATTTCAATTGTTTCCATAACTACAGGATGACAGCTGTGCGAAATATTAAAATCTTGTTTTTACTTCTTGTGTCCTAATCATGGGATTGAAGTTTGAATATTACACGTACACAATAATCTTCATGTAATAGTACATAACTCTAAGACCTACATATAAAAAATCTAACATGCCGACCAAATGAAATATTAGGCGGTTCTCTACATCTACAAATCTATTACAGCAATCAAACTGAATTTTTGTATGTTGATAGATGCAATTAACATAAGTAGGATATATTATAATAGTATTTAGTTCTTTGCGGAACTAATTGAGTACTTACCATTTGCTGCCAAATAGGAGGCTAACCGGGATTAATTTTTTTGTAACATGTAACTTAATACTCTTTGTCTGTATGTTTCACTTCGGGTCACACTTGTATATTACTTTCTAGGAGCCGGTTGACCAGTTATCCTCCTATGATCTGATGGATGAGTCAGGTGATTTGTATGAAGACGAATGCAAGGCAGTCAAGTTGGAACAACAAATGCAGGTGATCATAGGTTCTATATTTCCTCTGTCATTATAATGTGAATTGTTTGCTTATTATTTATAAAATTGGATCATTCAAAGTTGATGCTCATATTATTGTATTCACAATGTGGTTTCACTCTACTGTCACCCTGAGTCCTATTCAAGGTAAAATCTAAACCGTATGCCATGCTAACAGAAGGTAAATTATTGGTAATGCAGGTTCACTGTCCTGGCACCGTGTAAGAATTAAAGGTGAAATATGAACCAGAGGTTGTGCTAACAGTAGCTAATTTATTGGTAATGCAGGTTCACTAAGCTGGCACCCTGGGCCCTATTCTAGATGCAGTCCACACCACATGCTGTGCTAAAAGTAGCTAATATATTGGAAATGCAGGTTCACTCTGTTGGCACCCTGGGCCCTATTGTAGGTGAAGTCTACACCACATGCTGTGCTAACAGTAGCTAATATATTGGTAATGCTGGTTCACTCTGTTGGCACCATGGGCCCTATTGTAGGTGAAGTCCACACCACATGCTGTGCTAACAGTAGCTAATATATTGGTAATGCAGGTTCACTCTGTTGGCACCCTGGGCCCTATTGTAGGTGAAGTCTACACCACATGCTGTGTTAACAGTAGCTAATTTATTGGTAATGCAGGTTCACAGTGCTGGTACCCTGGGCCCTATTCTAGGTGAAGTCCACACCACATGCTGTGCTAACAATAGCTAATATATTGGTAATGCATGTTCACTCTGCAGGCATCTGGCGCCCTATTCTAGGTGAAGTCCACACCACAAGCTGTGCTAACAGTAGCTAATATAATGGTAATGCAGGTTCACTAAACTGGCATCTGGCGCCCTATTCTAGGTGAAGTCCACACCATAAGCTGTGCTAACTATACCTAAGTAATTGGTAATGCACGTTCACTAAGCTGGCATCTAGGGCCCTATTCTAGGTGAAGTACACACCACATGCTGTGCTAACAGCAGCTAATTTATTGGTAATGCAGGTTCACTCAGCTGGCATCTGGGGCCCTATTCTAGGTGAAGTCCACACCATATGCTGTGCTAACAATAGCTAAGTAATTGGTAATGCACGTTCACTAAGCTGGCATCTGGGGCCCTATTCTAGGTGAAGTACACACCACATGCTGTGCTAACAGTAGCTAATTTATTGGTAATGCTGGTTCACTAAGCTGGCATCTGGGGCCCTATTCTAGGTGAAGTACACACCACATGCTGTGCTAACAGTAGCTAATTTATTGGTAATGCAGGTTCACTCTGCTGTCAGCTTGGGCCCTATTGTAGGTGAAATCCACACCACATGCAGTGCTATTAGTAGCTAATTTATTGGTAATGCAGTTTCACTGAGCTGGCATCTGGGGCCCTATTGTAGGTGAAGTCTACACCACATGCTGTGCTAACAATAGTTGATATATTGGTAATGCAGGTTCACTCAGGTGGCTTCTGGGGCCCTGTTCTAGGTGAAGTCCACACCGCATGCTGTACTAACAGTAGCTAATTTATTGGTAATGCAGGTTCACTCAGCTGGCATCTGGGGCCCTATTCTAGGTGAAGTACACACCACATGCTGTGCTAACAGTAGCTAATTTATTGGTAATGCAGGTTCACTCTGCTGTCAGCTTGGGCCCTATTGTAGGTGAAATCCACACCACATGCAGTGCTATTAGTAGCTAATTTATTGGTAATGCAGTTTCACTGAGCTGGCATCTGGGGCCCTATTGTAGGTGAAGTCTACACCACATGCTGTGCTAACAATAGTTGATATATTGGTAATGCAGGTTCACTCAGGTGGCTTCTGGGGCCCTGTTCTAGGTGAAGTCCACACCGCATGCTGTACTAACAGTAGCTAATTTATTGGTAATGCAGGTTCACTAAGCTGGCATCTGGGGCCCTATTCTAGGTGAAGTACTCACCACATGCTGTCCTAACAGTAGCTAATTTATTGGTAATGCTAGTTCACTAAGTTGGCATCTGGGGCCCTATTCTGGGTGAAGTCCACACCTCATGCTGTGCTAGCAGTAGCTAATTTATTGGTAATGCAGGTTCACTAAGCTGCCATCTGGGGCCCTATTGTAGGTGAAGTCTACACCACATGCTGTGCTAACAATAGCTAATATATTGGTAATGCAGGTTCACTAAGCTGGCATCTGGGGCCCTATTCTAGGTGAAGTCCACCCCATATGCTGTGCGAACAGCAGCTAATTTATTGGTAATGCAGGTTCACTAAGTTGGAATCTGGGGCCCTATTCTAGGTGAAATCCACTCCACATGCTGTGCTAAAAGTAGCAACATTATTGGTAATGCAGGTTCACTAAGTTGGCATCTGGGGCCCTATTCTAGGTGAAGTCCACACCATATGCTGTGCTAACAGTAGCTAATTTATTGGTAGTGCTGGTTCACTAAGCTGGCATCTGGGGCCCTATTCTAGGTGAAGTCCACACCACATGCTGTGCTAACAGTAGCTAATTTATTGGTAATGCAGGTTCACTAAGCTGGCATCTAGGGCCCTATTGTAGGTGAAGTCTACACCACATGCTGTGCTGACAATAGCTAATATATTGGTAATGCAGGTTCACTAAGCTTGCATCTGTGGCCCTATTCTAGGTGAAGTCCACACCACATGCTGTGCTAACAGTAGCTAATTTATTGGTAATGCAGGTTCACTAAGCAGGCATCTGGGGCCTATTCTAGGTGAAGTCCACAACACATGCTCTGCTAACATTAGCTATTTTATTGGTAATGCAGGTTCACTAAGTTGGCATCTGGGGCCCTATTGTAGGTGAAGTCTACACCACATGCTGTGCTAACAGTAGCTAATTTATTGGTAATGCCGGTTCACTCTGTTGGCATCTGGGGCTCTATTCTAGGTGAAGTCCACACCACATGCTGTGCTAACAGTAGCTAATTTATTGGTAATGCTGGTTCACTAAGCTGGCGTCTGGGGCCCTATTCTAGGTGAAGTACACACCACATGCTGTGCTAACAGTAGCTAATTTATTGATAATGCAGGTTCACTCTGCTGGCACCTTGGGCCCTATTGTAGGTGAAATCCACACCACATGCTGTGCTAACAGTAGCTAATTTATTGGTAATGCAGTTTCTCTAAGCTGGCATCTGGGGCCCTATTGTAGGTGAAGTCTACACCACATGCTGTGCTAACAATAGCTAATATATTGGTAATGCAGGTTCACTCAGCTGGCATCTGGGGCCCTATTCTAGGTGAAGTCCACACCATATGCTGTGCTAACAATAGCTAAGTAATTGGTAATTTCCGATCACTAAGCTGGCATCTGGGGCCCTATTCTAGGTAAAGTACTCACCACATGCTGTGGTAACAGTAGCTAATTTATTGGTAATGCTGGTTCACTAAGTTGGCATCTGGGGCCCTATTCTAGGTGAAGTCCACACCATATGCTGTGTTAACAATAGCTAATTTAATGGTAATGCAGGTTCACTAAGTTGGCATCTGGGGCCCTGTTCTAGTGAAATCCACACCACATGCTGTGCTAAAAGTAGCAACATTATTGGTAATGCAGGTTCGCTATGTTGGCATCTGGGGCCCTATTCTAGGTGAAATCCACACCACATGCTGTGCTAACAGTAGCTAATTTATTGGTAATGCAGGATCACTAAGCTGGCATCTGGGGCCCTATTGTAGGTGAAGTCTACACCACATGCTGTGCTAACAATAGCTAATATATTGGTAATGCAGGTTCACTATGCTGGCATCTGGGGCCCTATTCTAGGTGAAGTCCACCCCATATGCTGTGCGAACAGTAGCTAATTTATTGGTAATGCAGGTTCACTAAGCTGGCATCTGGGGCCCTATTCTAAGTGAAATCGACACCATAGTCTGTGCTAATGGTAGCTAATTTATTGGTAACGCAGGTTCAAAAAGCTGGCATCTGGGGCTCTATTCTAGATGAAGTCCACACCATATGCTGTGCTAACAGTAGCTAATTTATTGGTAGTGGTGGTTCACTAAGCTGGCATCTGGGGCCCTATTCTAAGTGAAATCCACACCATAGGCTGTGCTAATGGTAGCTAATTTATTGGTAATGCAGGTTCACTAAGCTGGCATCTGGGGCCCTATTCTAGATGAAGTCCACACCATATGCTGTGCCAACAGTAGCTAATTTATTGGTAGTGCTGGTTCACTAAGCTAGCATCTGGGGCCCTATTCTAGGTGAAGTCCACACCACATGCTGTGCTAACAGTAGCTTATTTATTGGTAATGCAGGTTCCCTAAGTTGGCATCTGGGGCCCTATTGTAGGTGAAGTCTACACCACATGCAGTGCTAACAATAGCTAATATATTGGTAATGCCGGTTCAATAAGCTTGCATCTGGGGCCCTATTCTAGGTGAAGTCCACACCACATGCTGTGCTAACAGTAGCTAATTTATTGGTAATGCAGGTTCACTAAGCAGGCATCTGGGGCCCTATTGTAGGTGAAGTCCACACCACATGCTGTGCTAGCAGTAGCTTATTTATTGGTAATGCAGGTTCACTAAGTTGGCATCTGGGGCCCTATTGTAGGTGAAGTCTACACCACATGCTGTGCTAACAGTAGCTAATTTATTGGTAATGCAGGTTCACTCTGTTGGCATCTGGGGCCCTATTCTGGGTGAATTCCACACCACATGCTGTGCGAACAGTAGCTAATTTATTGGTAATGCAGGTTCACTAAGATGGAATCTGGGGCCCTATTCTAGGTGAAATTCACACCACATGCTGTGCTAAAAGTAGCAACATTATTGGTAATGCAGGTTCACTAAGCTGGCATCTGGGGCCCTATTCTGGGTGAAGTCCACACCACATTCTGTGCTAACAGTAGCTAATTGATTGGTAATGCAGGTTCACTAAGCTGGCATCTGGGGCCCTATTGTAGGTGAAGTCTACACCACATGCTGTACTAACAGTAGCTAATATATTGGTAATGCAGGTTCACTCTGTTGGCATCTGGGGCCCTATTCTGGGTGAAGTCCACACCTCATGCTGTGCTAACAGTAGCTAATTTATTGGTAATGCAGGTTCACTAAGCTGGCATCTGGGGCCCTATTCTAGGTGAAATCCACACCATAGCCTGTGCTAATGGTAGCTATTTTATTGGTAATGCAGGTACACTATGCTGGCATCTGGGGCCCTATTCTAGGTGAAGTCCACACCATATGCTGTGCTAACAGTAGCTAATTTATTGGTAGTGCTGGTTCACTAAGCTGGCATCTGGGGCCCTATTCTAGGTGAAGTCCACAACACATGCTGTGCTAACAGTAGCTAATTTATTGGTAGTGCTGGTTCACTAAGCTGGCATCTGGGGCCCTATTGTAGGTGAAGTCCACACCACATGCTGTGCTAACAGTAGCTAATATATTGGTAATGCAGGTTCACTCTGTTGGCACCCTGGGCCCTATTGTAGGTGAAGTCTACACCTCATGCTGTGCTAGCAGTAGCTAATTTATTGGTAATGCAGGTTCACTAGGCTGCCATCTGGGGCCCTATTGTAGGTGAAGTCTACACCACATGCTGTGCTAACAATAGCTAATATATTGGTAATGCAGGTTCACTAAGCTGGCATCTGGGGCCCTATTCTAGGTGAAGTCCACCCCATATGCTGTGCGAACAGCAGCTAATTTATTGGTAATGCAGGTTCACTAAGTTGGAATCTGGGGCCCTATTCTAGGTGAAATCCACTCCACATGCTGTGCTAAAAGTAGCAACATTATTGGTAATGCAGGTTCACTAAGTTGGCATCTGGGGCCCTATTCTAGGTGAAGTCCACACCATATGCTGTGCTAACAGTAGCTAATTTATTGGTAGTGCTGGTTCACTAAGCTGGCATCTGGGGCCCTATTCTAGGTGAAGTCCACACCACATGCTGTGCTAACAGTTGCTAATTTATTGGTAATGCAGGTTCACTAAGCTGGCATCTAGGGCCCTATTGTAGGTGAAGTCTACACCACATGCTGTGCTGACAATAGCTAATATATTGGTAATGCAGGTTCACTAAGCTTGCATCTGTGGCCCTATTCTAGGTGAAGTCCACACCACATGCTGTGCTAACAGTAGCTAATTTATTGGTAATGCAGGTTCACTAAGCAGGCATCTGGGGCCTATTCTAGGTGAAGTCCACAACACATGCTCTGCTAACATTAGCTTTTTTATTGGTAATGCAGGTTCACTAAGTTGGCATCTGGGGCCCTATTGTAGGTGAAGTCTACACCACATGCTGTGCTAACAGTAGCTAATTTATTGGTAATGCCGGTTCACTCTGTTGGCATCTGGGGCTCTATTCTAGGTGAAGTCCACACCACATGCTGTGCTAACAGTAGCTAATTTATTGGTAATGCTGGTTCACTAAGCTGGCGTCTGGGGCCCTATTCTAGGTGAAGTACACACCACATGCTGTGCTAACAGTAGCTAATTTATTGATAATGCAGGTTCACTCTGCTGGCACCTTGGGCCCTATTGTAGGTGAAATCCACACCACATGCTGTGCTAACAGTAGCTAATTTATTGGTAATGCAGTTTCTCTAAGCTGGCATCTGGGGCCCTATTGTAGGTGAAGTCTACACCACATGCTGTGCTAACAATAGCTAATATATTGGTAATGCAGGTTCACTCAGCTGGCATCTGGGGCCCTATTCTAGGTGAAGTCCACACCATATGCTGTGCTAACAATAGCTAAGTAATTGGTAATTTCCGTTCACTAAGCTGGCATCTGGGGCCCTATTCTAGGTGAAGTACTCACCACATGCTGTGGTAACAGTAGCTAATTTATTGGTAATGCTGGTTCACTAAGTTGGCATCTGGGGCCCTATTCTAGGTGAAGTCCACACCATATGCTGTGTTAACAATAGCTAATTTAATGGTAATGCAGGTTCACTAAGTTGGCATCTGGGGCCCTGTTCTAGTGAAATCCACACCACATGCTGTGCTAAAAGTAGCAACATTATTGGTAATGCAGGTTCGCTAAGTTGGCATCTGGGGCCCTATTCTAGGTGAAATCCACACCACATGCTGTGCTAACAGTAGCTAATTTATTGGTAATGCAGGATCACTAAGCTGGCATCTGGGGCCCTATTGTAGGTGAAGTCTACACCACATGCTGTGCTAACAATAGCTAATATATTGGTAATGCAGGTTCACTATGCTGGCATCTGGGGCCCTATTTTAGGTGAAGTCCACCCCATATGCTGTGCGAACAGTAGCTAATTTATTGGTAATGCAGGTTCACTAAGCTGGCATCTGGGGCCCTATTCTAAGTGAAATCGACACCATAGTCTGTGCTAATGGTAGCTAATTTATTGGTAACGCAGGTTCAAAAAGCTGGCATCTGGGGCTCTATTCTAGATGAAGTCCACACCATATGCTGTGCTAACAGTAGCTAATTTATTGGTAGTGGTGGTTCACTAAGCTGGCATCTGGGGCCCTATTCTAAGTGAAATCCACACCATAGGCTGTGCTAATGGTAGCTAATTTATTGGTAATGCAGGTTCACTAAGCTGGCATCTGGGGCCCTATTCTAGATGAAGTCCACACCATATGCTGTGCCAACAGTAGCTAATTTATTGGTAGTGCTGGTTCACTAAGCTAGCATCTGGGGCCCTATTCTAGGTGAAGTCCACACCACATGCTGTGCTAACAGTAGCTTATTTATTGGTAATGCAGGTTCCCTAAGTTGGCATCTGGGGCCCTATTGTAGGTGAAGTCTACACCACATGCAGTGCTAACAATAGCTAATATATTGGTAATGCCGGTTCACTAAGCTTGCATCTGGGGCCCTATTCTAGGTGAAGTCCACACCACATGCTGTGCTAACAGTAGCTAATTTATTGGTAATGCAGGTTCACTAAGCAGGCATCTGGGGCCCTATTGTAGGTGAAGTCCACACCACATGCTGTGCTAGCAGTAGCTTATTTATTGGTAATGCAGGTTCACTAAGTTGGCATCTGGGGCCCTATTGTAGGTGAAGTCTACACCACATGCTGTGCTAACAGTAGCTAATTTATTGGTAAAGCAGGTTCACTCTGTTGGCATCTGGGGCCCTATTCTGGGTGAATTCCACACCACATGCTGTGCGAACAGTAGCTAATTTATTGGTAATGCAGGTTCACTAAGTTGGAATCTGGGGCCCTATTCTAGGTGAAATTCACACCACATGCTGTGCTAAAAGTAGCAACATTATTGGTAATGCAGGTTCACTAAGCTGGCATCTGGGGCCCTATTCTGGGTGAAGTCCACACCACATTCTGTGCTAACAGTAGCTAATTTATTGGTAATGCAGGTTCACTAACCTGGCATCTGGGGCCCTATTGTAGGTGAAGTCTACACCACATGCTGTGCTAACAGTAGCTAATATATTGGTAATGCAGGTTCACTCTGTTGGCATCTGGGGCCCTATTCTGGGTGAAGTCCACACCTCATGCTGTGCTAACAGTAGCTAATTTATTGGTAATGCAGGTTCACTAAGCTGGCATCTGGGGCCCTATTCTAGGTGAAATCCACACCATAGCCTGTGCTAATGGTAGCTATTTTATTGGTAATGCAGGTACACTATGCTGGCATCTGGGGCCCTATTCTAGGTGAAGTCCACACCATATGCTGTGCTAACAGTAGCTAATTTATTGGTAGTGCTGGTTCACTAAGCTGGCATCTGGGGCCCTATTCTAGGTGAAGTCCACACCACATGCTGTGCTAACAGTAGCTAATGTATTGGTAATGCAGGTTCACTAAGCTGGCATCTGGGGCCCTATTGTAGGTGAAGTCTACACCACATGCTGTGCTAACAATAGTTGATATATTGGTAATGCAGGTTCACTCAGATGGCATCTGGGGCCCTATTCTAGGTGAAGTCCACACCGCATGCTGTACTAACAGTAGCTAATTTATTGGTAATGCAGGTTCACTCAGCTGGCATCTGGGGCCCTATTCTAGGTGAAGTCCACACCATATGCTGTGCTAACAATAGCTAATTAATTGGTAATTTACGTTCACTAAGCTGGCATCTGGGGCCCTATTCTAGGTGAAATACTCACCACATGCTGTGCTAACAGTAGCTAATTTATTGGTAATGCTAGTTCACTAAGTTGGCATCTGGGCCCCTATTCTAGGTGAAGTCCTCACCATATGCTGTGTTAACAGTAGCTAATTTATTGGTAATGCAGGTTCACTAAGTTGGCATCTGGGGCCCTATTCTAGGTGAAATCCACACCACATGCTGTGCTAAAAGTAGCAACATTATTGGTAATGCAGGTTCACTAAGTTGGCATCTGGGGCCCTATTCTAGGTGAAATCCACACCACATGCTGTGCTAACAGTAGCTAATTTATTGGTAATGCAGGTTCACTAAGCTGGCATCTGGGGCCCTATTCTAGGTGAAATCCACACCATAGCCTGTGCTAATGGTAGCTATTTTATTGGTAATGCAGGTACACTATGCTGGCATCTGGGGCCCTATTCTAGGTGAAGTCCACACCATATGCTGTGCTAACAGTAGCTAATTTATTGGTAGTGCTGGTTCACTAAGCTGGCATCTGGGGCCCTATTCTAGGTGAAGTCCACACCACATGCTGTGCTAACAGTAGCTAATGTATTGGTAATGCAGGTTCACTCAGCTGGCATCTGGGGCCCTATTGTAGGTGAAGTCTACACCACATGCTGTGCTGACAATAGCTAATATATTGGTAATGCAGGTTCACTAAGCTTGCATCTGGGGCCCTATTCTCGGTGAAGTCCACACCACATGCTGTGCTAACAGTAGCTAATTTATTGGTAATGCAGGTTCACTAAGCAGGCATCTGGAGCCTATTCTAAGTGAAGTCCACACCACATGCTCTGCTAACAGTAGCTATTTTATTGGTAATGCAGGTTCACTAAGTTATCATCTGGGGCCCTATTGTAGGTGAAGTCTACACCACATGCTGTGCTAACAGTAGCTAATTTATTGGAAATGCCGGTTCACTCTGTTGGCATCTGGGGCCCTATTCTAGGTGAAGTCCACACCACATGCTGTGCTAACAGTAGCAAATTTATTGGTAATGCTGGTTCACTAAGCTGGCGTCTGGGGCCATATTCTAGGTGAAGTACACACCACATGCTGTGCTAACAGTAGCTAATTTATTGGTAATGCAGTTTCAATAAGCTGGCATCTGGGGCCCTATTGTAGGTGAAGTCTACACCTCATGCTGTGCTAACAACAGCTAATATATTGGTAATGCAGGTTCACTCAGCTGGCATCTGGGGCCCTATTCTAGGTGAAGTCCACACCATATGCTGTGCTAACAATAGCTAAGTAATTGGTAATTTATGTTCACTAAGCTGGCATCTGGGGCCCTATTCTAGGTGAAGTACTCACCACATGCTGTGCTAACAGTAGCTAATTTATTGGTAATGCTGGTTCACTAAGTTGGCATCTGGGGCCCTATTCTAGGTGAAGTCCACACCATATGCTGTGATAACAGTAGCCAATTTATTGGTAATGCAGGTTCACTAAGTAGGCATCTGGGACCCTATTCTAGGTGAAATCCACACCACATGCTGTGCTAAAAGTAGCAACATTATTGGTAATGCAGGTTCACTAAGTTGGCATCTGGGGCCCTATTGTAGGTGAAATCCACTCCACATGCTGTGCTAACAGTAGCTAATTTATTGGTAATGCAGGATCACTAAGCTGGCATCTGGGGCCCTATTGTAGGTGAAGTCCACCCCATATGCTGTGCGAACAGTAGCTAATTTATTGGTAATGCAGGTTCACTAATTTGGAATCTGGGGCCCTATTCTAGGTGACATCCACACCACACGCTGTGCTAAAAGTAGCAACATTATTGGTAATGCAGGTTCACTAAGTTGGCATCTGGGGCCCTATTCTAGGTGAAATCCTCACCACATGCTGTGCTAAAAGTAGCAACATTATTGGTAATGCAGGTTCACTAAGTTGGCATCTGGGGCCCTATTCTAGGTGAAGTACACACCATATGCTGTGCTAACAGTAGCTAATTTATTGGTAGTGCTGGTTCACTAAGTTGGCATCTGGGGCCCTATTCTAGGTGAAGTCCACCCCATATGCTGTGCGAACAGTAGCTAATTTATTGGTAATGCAGGTTCACTAATTTGGAATCTGGGGCCCTATTCTAGGTGAAATCCACACCACACGCTGTGCTAAAAGTAGCAACATTATTGGTAATGCAGGTTCACTAAGTTGGCATCTGGGGCCCTATTCTAGGTGAAGTCCACACCATATGCTGTGCTAACAGTAGCTAATTTATTGGTAGTGCTGGTTCACTAAGCTAGCATCTGGGGCCCTATTCTAGGTGAAGTCCACACCACATGCTGTGCTAACAGTAGCTTATTTATTGGTAATGCAGGTTCACTAAGTTGGCATCTGGGGCCCTATTGTAGGTGAAGTCTACACCACATGCAGTGCTAACAATAGCTAATATATTGGTAATGCCGGTTCACTAAGCTTGCATCTGGGGCCCTATTCTAGGTGAAGTCCACACCACATGCTGTGCTAACAGTAGCTACTTTATTGGTAATGCAGGTTCACTAAGCAGGCATCTGGGGCCCTATTGTAGGTGAAGTCCACACCACATGCTGTGCTAGCAGTAGCTTATTTATTGGTAATGCAGGTTCACTAAGTTGGCATCTGGGGCCCTATTGTAGGTGAAGTCTACACCACATGTTGTGCTAACAGTAGCTAATTTATTGGTAATGCAGGTTCACTAAGCTGCCATCTGGGGCCCTATTGTAGGTGAAGTCTACACCACATGCTGTGCTAACAATAGCTAATATATTGGTAATGCAGGTTCACTAAGCTGGCATCTGGGGCCCTATTCTAGGTGAAGTCCACCCCATATGCTGTGCGAACAGTAGCTAATTTATTGGTAATGCAGGTTCACTAAGTTGGAATCTGGGGCCCTATTCTAGGTGAAATCCACTCCACATGCTGTGCTAAAAGTAGCAACATTATTGGTAATGCAGGTTCACTAAGTTGGCATCTGGGGCCCTATTCTAGGTGAAGTCCACACCATATGCTGTGCTAACAGTAGCTAATTTATTGGTAGTGCTGGTTCACTAAGCTGGCATCTGGGGCCCTATTCTAGGTGAAGTCCACACCACATGCTGTGCTAACAGTAGCTAATTTATTGGTAATGCAGGTTTACTAAGCTGGCATCTAGGGCCCTATTGTAGGTGAAGTCTACACCACATGCTGTGCTGACAATAGCTAATATATTGGTAATGCAGGTTCACTAAGCTTGCATCTGTGGCCCTATTCTAGGTGAAGTCCACACCACATGCTGTGCTAACAGTAGCTAATTTATTGGTAATGCAGGTTCACTAAGCAGGCATCTGGGGCCTATTCTAGGTGAAGTCCACAACACATGCTCTGCTAACATTAGCTATTTTATTGGTAATGCAGGTTCACTAAGTTGGCATCTGGGGCCCTATTGTAGGTGAAGTCTACACCACATGCTGTGCTAACAGTAGCTAATTTATTGGTAATGCCGGTTCACTCTGTTGGCATCTGGGGCTCTATTCTAGGTGAAGTCCACACCACATGCTGTGCTAACAGTAGCTAATTTATTGGTAATGCTGGTTCACTAAGCTGGCGTCTGGGGCCCTATTCTAGGTGAAGTACACACCACATGCTGTGCTAACAGTAGCTAATTTATTGATAATGCAGGTTCACTCTGCTGGCACCTTGGGCCCTATTGTAGGTGAAATCCACACCACATGCTGTGCTAACAGTAGCTAATTTATTGGTAATGCAGTTTCACTAAGCTGGCATCTGGGGCCCTATTGTAGGTGAAGTCTACACCACATGCTGTGCTAACAATAGCTAATATATTGGTAATGCAGGTTCACTCAGCTGGCATCTGGGGCCCTATTCTAGGTGAAGTCCACACCATATGCTGTGCTAACAATAGCTAAGTAATTGGTAATTTCCGTTCACTAAGCTGGCATCTGGGGCCCTATTCTAGGTGAAGTACTCACCACATGCTGTGGTAACAGTAGCTAATTTATTGGTAATGCTGGTTCACTAAGTTGGCATCTGGGGCCCTATTCTAGGTGAAGTCCACACCATATGCTGTGTTAACAATAGCTAATTTAATGGTAATGCAGGTTCACTAAGTTGGCATCTGGGGCCCTATTCTAGTGAAATCCACACCACATGCTGTGCTAAAAGTAGCAACATTATTGGTAATGCCGGTTCGCTAAGTTGGCATCTGGGGCCCTATTCTAGGTGAAATCCACACCACATGCTGTGCTAACAGTAGCTAATTTATTGGTAATGCAGGATCACTAAGCTGGCATCTGGGGCCCTATTGTAGGTGAAGTCTACACCACATGCTGTGCTAACAATAGCTAATATATTGGTAATGCAGGTTCACTATGCTGGCATCTGGGGCCCTATTCTAGGTGAAGTCCACCCCATATGCTGTGCGAACAGTAGCTAATTTATTGGTAATGCAGGTTCACTAAGCTGGCATCTGGGGCCCTATTCTAAGTGAAATCGACACCATAGTCTGTGCTAATGGTAGCTAATTTATTGGTAACGCAGGTTCAAAAAGCTGGCATCTGGGGCTCTATTCTAGATGAAGTCCACACCATATGCTGTGCTAACAGTAGCTAATTTATTGGTAGTGGTGGTTCACTAAGCTGGCATCTGGGGCCCTATTCTAAGTGAAATCCACACCATAGGCTGTGCTAATGGTAGCTAATTTATTGGTAATGCAGGTTCACTAAGCTGGCATCTGGGGCCCTATTCTAGATGAAGTCCACACCATATGCTGTGCCAACAGTAGCTAATTTATTGGTAGTGCTGGTTCACTAAGCTAGCATCTGGGGCCCTATTCTAGGTGAAGTCCACACCACATGCTGTGCTAACAGTAGCTTATTTATTGGTAATGCAGGTTCACTAAGTTGGCATCTGGGGCCCTATTGTAGGTGAAGTCTACACCACATGCAGTGCTAACAATAGCTAATATATTGGTAATGCCGGTTCACTAAGCTTGCATCTGGGGCCCTATTCTAGGTGAAATCCACACCACATGCTGTGCTAACAGTAGCTAATTTATTGGTAATGCAGGTTCACTAAGCAGGCATCTGGGGCCCTATTGTAGGTGAAGTCCACACCACATGCTGTGCTAGCAGTAGCTTATTTATTGGTAATGCAGGTTCACTAAGTTGGCATCTGGGGCCCTATTGTAGGTGAAGTCTACACCACATGCTGTGCTAACAGTAGCTAATTTATTGGTAATGCAAGTTCACTCTGTTGGCATCTGGGGCCCTATTCTGGGTGAATTCCTCACCACATGCTGTGCGAACAGTAGCTAATTTATTGGTAATGCAGGTTCACTAAGTTGGAATCTGGGGCCCTATTCTAGGTGAAATTCACACCACATGCTGTGCTAAAAGTAGCAACATTATTGGTAATGCAGGTTCACTAAGCTGGCATCTGGGGCCCTATTCTGGGTGAAGTCCACACTACATTCTGTGCTAACAGTAGCTAATTTATTGGTAATGCAGGTTCACTAAGCTGGCATCTGGAGCCCTATTGTAGGTGAAGTCTACACCACATGCTGTGCTAACAGTAGCTAATATATTGGTAATGCAGGTTCACTCTGTTGGCATCTGGGGCCCTATTCTGGGTGAAGTCCATACCTCATGCTGTGCTAACAGTAGCTAATTTATTGGTAATGCAGGTTCACTAAGCTGGCATCTGGGGCCCTATTCTAGGTGAAATCCACACCATAGCCTGTGCTAATGGTAGCTATTTTATTGGTAATGCAGGTACACTATGCTGGCATCTGGGGCCCTATTCTAGGTGATGTCCACACCATATGCTGTGCTAACAGTAGCTAATTTATTGGTAGTGCTGGTTCACTACGCTGGCATCTGGGGCCCTATTCTAGGTGAAGTCCACACCACATGCTGTGCTAACAGTAGCTAATGTATTGGTAATGCAGGTTCACTAAGCTGGCATCTGGGGCCCTATTGTAGGTGAAGTCTACACCACATGCTGTGCTAACAATAGTTGATATATTGGTAATGCAGGTTCACTCAGATGGCATCTGGGGCCCTATTCTAGGTGAAGTCCACACCGCATGCTGTACTAACAGTAGCTAATTTATTGGTAATGCAGGTTCACTCAGCTGGCATCTGGGGCCCTATTCTAGGTGAAGTCCACACCATATGCTGTGCTAACAATAGCTAATTAATTGGTAATTTACGTTCACTAAGCTGGCATCTGGGGCCCTATTCTAGGTGAAATACTCACCACATGCTGTGCTAACAGTAGCTAATTTATTGGTAATGCTAGTTCACTAAGTTGGCATCTGGGGCCCTATTCTAGGTGAAGTCCTCACCATATGCTGTGTTAACAGTAGCTAATTTATTGGTAATGCAGGTTCACTAAGTTGGCATCTGGGGCCCTATTCTAGGTGAAATCCACACCACATGCTGTGCTAAAAGTAGCAACATTATTGGTAATGCAGGTTCACTAAGTTGGCATCTGGGGCCCTATTCTAGGTGAAATCCACACCACATGCTGTGCTAACAGTAGCTAATTTATTGGTAATGCAGGTTCACTAAGCTGGCATCTGGGGCCCTATTCTAGGTGAAATCCACACCATAGCCTGTGCTAATGGTAGCTATTTTATTGGTAATGCAGGTACACTATGCTGGCATCTGGGGCCCTATTCTAGGTGAAGTCCACACCATATGCTGTGCTAACAGTAGCTAATTTATTGGTAGTGCTGGTTCACTAAGCTGGCATCTGGGGCCCTATTCTAGGTGAAGTCCACACCACATGCTGTGCTAACAGTAGCTAATGTATTGGTAATGCAGGTTCACTCAGCTGGCATCTGGGGCCCTATTGTAGGTGAAGTCTACACCACATGCTGTGCTGACAATAGCTAATATATTGGTAATGCAGGTTCACTAAGCTTGCATCTGGGGCCCTATTCTCGGTGAAGTCCACACCACATGCTGTGCTAACAGTAGCTAATTTATTGGTAATGCAGGTTCACTAAGCAGGCATCTGGAGCCTATTCTAGGTGAAGTCCACACCACATGCTCTGCTAACAGTAGCTATTTTATTGGTAATGCAGGTTCACTAATTTGGAATCTGGGGCCCTATTGTAGGTGAAGTCTACACCACATGCTGTGCTAACAGTAGCTAATTTATTGGAAATGCCGGTTCACTCTGTTGGCATCTGGGGCCCTATTCTAGGTGAAGTCCACACCACATGCTGTGCTAACAGTAGCAAATTTATTGGTAATGCTGGTTCACTAAGCTGGCGTCTGGGGCCATATTCTAGGTGAAGTACACACCACATGCTGTGCTAACAGTAGCTTATTTATTGGTAATGCAGGTTCACCCTGCTGGCACCTTGGGCCCTATTGTAGGTGAAATCCACACCACATGCTGTGCTAACAGTAGCTAATTTATTGGTAATGCAGTTTCAATAAGCTGGCATCTGGGGCCCTATTGTAGGTGAAGTCTACACCACATGCTGTGCTAACAACAGCTAATATATTGGTAATGCAGGTTCACTCAGCTGGCATCAGGGGCCCTATTCTAGGTGAAGTCCACACCATATGCTGTGCTAACAATAGCTAAGTAATTGGTAATTTATGTTCACTAAGCTGGCATCTGGGGCCCTATTCTAGGTGAAATACTCACCACATGCTGTGCTAACAGTAGCTAATTTATTGGTAATGCTGGTTCACTAAGTTGGCATCTGGGGCCCTATTCTAGGTGAAGTCCACACCATATGCTGTGATAACAGTAGCCAATTTATTGGCAATGCAGGTTCACTAAGTAGGCATCTGGGACCCTATTCTAGGTGATATCCACACCACATGCTGTGCTAAAAGTAGCAACATTATTGGTAATGCAGGTTCACTAAGTTGGCATCTGGGGCCCTATTGAAGGTGAAATCCACTCCACATGCTGTGCTAACAGTAGCTAATTTATTGGTAATGCAGGATCACTAAGCTGGCATCTGGGGCCCTATTGTAGGTGAAGTCCACCCCATATGCTGTGCGAACAGTAGCTAATTTATTGGTAATGCAGGTTCACTAATTTGGAATCTCGGGCCCTATTCTAGGTGAAATCCACACCACACGCTGTGCTAAAAGTAGCAACATTATTGGTAATGCAGGTTCACTAAGTTGGCATCTGGGGCCCTATTCTAGGTGAAATCCTCACCACATGCTGTGCTAAAAGTAGCAACATTATTGGTAATGCAGGTTCACTAAGTTGGCATCTGGGGCCCTATTCTAGGTGAAGTCCACACCATATGCTGTGCTAATAGTAGCTAATTTATTGGTAGTGCTGGTTCACTAAGTTGGCATCTGGGGCCCTATTCTAGGTGAAGTCCACCCCATATGCTGTGCGAACAGTAGCTAATTTATTGGTAATGCAGGTTCACTAATTTGGAATCTGGGGCCCTATTCTAGGTGAAATCCACACCACACGCTGTGCTAAAAGTAGCAACATTATTGGTAATGCAGGTTCACTAAGTTGGCATCTGGGGCCCTATTCTAGGTGAAGTCCACACCATATGCTGTGCTAACAGTAGCTAATTTATTGGTAGTGCTGGTTCACTAAGCTAGCATCTGGGGCCCTATTCTAGGTGAAGTCCACACCACATGCTGTGCTAACAGTAGCTACTTTATTGGTAATGCAGGTTCACTAAGCAGGCATCTGGGGCCCTATTGTAGGTGAAGTCCACACCACATGCTGTGCTAGCAGTAGCTTATTTATTGGTAATGCAGGTTCACTAAGCTTGCATCTGGGGCCCTATTCTAGGTGAAGTCCACCCCATATGCTGTGCGAACAGTAGCTAATTTATTGGTAATGCAGGTTCACTAATTTGGAATCTGGGGCCCTATTCTAGGTGAAATTCACACCACATGCTGTGCTAAAAGTAGCAACATTATTGGTAATGCAGGTTCACTAAGCTGGCATCTGGGGCCCTATTCTGGGTGAAGTCCACACCACATTCTGTGCTAACAGTAGCTAATTTATTGGTAATGCAGGTTCACTAAGCTGGCATCTGGGGCCCTATTGTACGTGAAGTCTACACCACATGCTGTGCTAACAGTAGCTAATATATTGGTAATGCAGGTTCACTCTGTTGGCATCTGGGGCCCTATTCTGGGTGAAGTCCACACCTCATGCTGTGCTAACAGTAGCTAATTTATTGGTAATGCAGGGTCACTAAGCTGGCATCTGGGGCCCTATTCTAGGTGAAGTCCACACCACATTCTGTGCTAACAGTAGCTAATTTATTGGTAATGCAGGTTCACTAAGCTGGCATCTGGGGCCCTATTGTAGGTGAAATCTACACCACAAGCTGTGCTAACAATAGCTAATATATTGGTAATGCAGGTTCACTAAGCTGGCATCTGCGGCCCTATTCTAGATGAAGTCCACACCACATGCTGTGCGAACAGTAGCTAATTTATTGGTAATGCAGGTTCACTAAGTTGGCATCTGGGGCCCTATTGTAGGTGAAGTCTACACCACATGCTGTGCTAACACTAGCTAATTTATTGGTAATGCAGGTTCACTCTGTTGGCATCTGGGGCCCTATTCTAGGTGAAGTCCACACCACATGCTGTGCTAACAGTAGCTAATTTATTGGTAATGCAGGTTCACTCTGTTGGCATCTGGGGCCCTATTCGCGGTGAAGTCCACACCTCATGCTGTACTAACAGTAGCTAATTTATTGGTAATGCAGGTTCACTCAGCTGGCATCTGGGGCCCTATTCTAGGTGAAGTACACACCACATGCTGTGCTAACAGTAGCTAATTTATTGGTTCTGCTGGTTCACTAAGTTGGCATCTGGGGCCCTACTCTAGGTGAAGTCCACACCATATGATGTGTTAACAGTAGCTAATTAATTGGTTATGCAGGTTCACTAAGTTGGCATCTGGGGCCCTATTCTAGGTGAAGTCCACACCTCATGCTGTGCTAACAGTAGCTAATTTATTGGTAATGCAGGGTCACTAAGCTGGCATCTGGGACCCTATTCTAGGTGAAGTCCACACCACATTCTGTGCTTACAGTAGCTAATGTATTGGTAATGCAGGTTCACTAAGGCGGCATCTGGGGCCCTAATCTAGGTGAGGTCCACACCACATGCTGTGCTAAAAGTAGCAACATTATTGGTAATGCAGGTTCTCTAAGTTGGCATCTGGGGCCCTATTCTAGGTGAAATCCACACCATATGCTGTGCTAACACTAGCTAATTTATTGGCAATGCAGGTTCACTAAGCTGGCATCTGGGGCCCTATCCTAGGTGAAGTCTACACCACATGCTGTGCTAACAAAAGCTAATATATTGGTAATGCAGGTTCACTAAGCTGGCATCTGGGGCCCTATTGTAGTTGAAGTCCACACCACATGTTGTGCCAACAGTAGCTAATATATTGGTAATGCAGGTTCACTAAGCCAGCATCTGGGGCCGTATTGTAGGTGAAGTCTACACCACATGCTGTGCTAGCAGTAGCTAATATATTGGTAATGCTGGTTCACTAAGCTGGCATCTGGGTCCCTATTCTAGGTGAAGTCCACACCACATGCTGTGCGAACAGTAGCTAATTTATTGGTTATGCAGGTTCACTAAGCTGGCATCTGGGGCCCTATTCTAGGTGAAGTCCACATCACATGCTGTGCTAACTGTAGCTAATTTATTGGTGGTGCTGGTTCACTAAGCTGGCATCTGGGGCCCTATTCTAGGTGAAGTCCACACCTCATGCTGTGCTAACAGTAGCTAATTTATTGGTAATGCAGGGTCACTAAGCTGGCATCTGGGACCCTATTCTAGGTGAAGTCCACACCACATTCTGTGCTTACAGTAGCTAATGTATTGGTAATGCAGGTTCACTAAGGCGGCATCTGGGGCCCTAATCTAGGTGAGGTCCACACCACATGCTGTGCTAAAAGTAGCAACATTATTGGTAATGCAGGTTCTCTAAGTTGGCATCTGGGGCCCTATTCTAGGTGAAATCCACACCATATGCTGTGCTAACACTAGCTAATTTATTGGCAATGCAGGTTCACTCAGCTGGCATCTGGGGCCCTATTCTAGGTGAAGTCCACACCATATGCTGTGCTAACAATAGCTAAGTAATTGGTAATTTCCGTTCACTAAGCTGGCATCTGGGGCCCTATTCTAGGTGAAGTACTCACCACATGCTGTGGTAACAGTAGCTAATTTATTGGTAATGCTGGTTCACTAAGTTGGCATCTGGGGCCCTATTCTAGGTGAAGTCCACACCATATGCTGTGTTAACAATAGCTAATTTAATGGTAATGCAGGTTCACTAAGTTGGCATCTGGGGCCCTATTCTAGTGAAATCCACACCACATGCTGTGCTAAAAGTAGCAACATTATTGGTAATGCAGGTTCGCTAAGTTGGCATCTGGGGCCCTATTCTAGGTGAAAACCACACCACATGCTGTGCTAACAGTAGCTAATTTATTGGTAATGCAGGATCACTAAGCTGGCATCTGGGGCCCTATTGTAGGTGAAGTCTACACCACATGCTGTGCTAACAATAGCTAATATATTGGTAATGCAGGTTCACTATGCTGGCATCTGGGGCCCTATTCTAGGTGAAGTCCACCCCATATGCTGTGCGAACAGTAGCTAATTTATTGGTAATGCAGGCTCACTAAGCTGGCATCTGGGGCCCTATTCTAAGTGAAATCGACACCATAGTCTGTGCTAATGGTAGCTAATTTATTGGTAACGCAGGTTCAAAAAGCTGGCATCTGGGGCTCTATTCTAGATGAAGTCCACACCATATGCTGTGCTAACAGTAGCTAATTTATTGGTAGTGGTGGTTCACTAAGCTGGCATCTGGGGCCCTATTCTAAGTGAAATCCACACCATAGGCTGTGCTAATGGTAGCTAATTTATTGGTAATGCAGGTTCACTAAGCTGGCATCTGGGGCCCTATTCTAGATGAAGTCCACACCATATGCTGTGCCAACAGTAGCTAATTTATTGGTAGTGCTGGTTCACTAAGCTAGCATCTGGGGCCCTATTCTAGGTGAAGTCCACACCACATGCTGTGCTAACAGTAGCTTATTTATTGGTAATGCAGGTTCACTAAGTTGGCATCTGGGGCCCTATTGTAGGTGAAGTCTACACCACATGCAGTGCTAACAATAGCTAATATATTGGTAATGCCGGTTCACTAAGCTTGCATCTGGGGCCCTATTCTAGGTGAAGTCCACACCACATGCTGTGCTAACAGTAGCTAATTTATTGGTAATGCAGGTTCACTAAGCAGGCATCTGGGGCCCTATTGTAGGTGAAGTCCACACCACATGCTGTGCTAGCAGTAGCTTATTTATTGGTAATGCAGGTTCACTAAGTCGGCATCTGGGGCCCTATTGTAGGTGAAGTCTACACCACATGCTGTGCTAACAGTAGCTAATTTATTGGTAATGCAAGTTCACTCTGTTGGCATCTGGGGCCCTATTCTGGGTGAATTCCTCACCACATGCTGTGCGAACAGTAGCTAATTTATTGGTAATGCAGGTTCACTAAGTTGGAATCTGGGGCCTTATTCTAGGTGAAATTCACACCACATGCTGTGCTAAAAGTAGCAACATTATTGGTAATGCAGGTTCACTAAGCTGGCATCTGGGGCCCTATTCTGGGTGAAGTCCACACCACATTCTGTGCTAACAGTAGCTAATTTATTGGTAATGCAGGTTCACTAAGCTGGCATCTGGGGCCCTATTGTAGGTGAAGTCTACACCACATGCTGTGCTAACAGTAGCTAATATATTGGTAATGCAGGTTCACTCTGTTGGCATCTGGGGCCCTATTCTGGGTGAAGTCCACACCTCATGCTGTGCTAACAGTAGCTAATTTATTGGTAATGCAGGTTCACTAAGCTGGCATCTGGGGCCCTATTCTAGGTGAAATCCACACCATAGCCTGTGCTAATGGTAGCTATTTTATTGGTAATGCAGGTACACTATGCTGGCATCTGGGGCCCTATTCTAGGTGAAGTCCACACCATATGCTGTGCTAACAGTAGCTAATTTATTGGTAGTGCTGGTTCACTAAGCTGGCATCTGGGGCCCTATTCTAGGTGAAGTCCACACCACATGCTGTGCTAACAGTAGCTAATGTATTGGTAATGCAGGTTCACTAAGCTGGCATCTGGGGCCCTATTGTAGGTGAAGTCTACACCACATGCTGTGCTAACAATAGTTGATATATTGGTAATGCAGGTTCACTCAGATGGCATCTGGGGCCCTATTCTAGGTGAAGTCCACACCGCATGCTGTACTAACAGTAGCTAATTTATTGGTAATGCAGGTTCACTCAGCTGGCATCTGGGGCCCTATTCTAGGTGAAGTCCACACCATATGCTGTGCTAACAATAGCTAATTAATTGGTAATTTACGTTCACTAAGCTGGCATCTGGGGCCCTATTCTAGGTGAAATACTCACCACATGCTGTGCTAACAGTAGCTAATTTATTGGTAATGCTAGTTCACTAAGTTGGCATCTGGGGCCCTATTCTAGGTGAAGTCCTCACCATATGCTGTGTTAACAGTAGCTAATTTATTGGTAATGCAGGTTCACTAAGTTGGCATCTGGGGCCCTATTCTAGGTGAAATCCACACCACATGCTGTGCTAAAAGTAGCAACATTATTGGTAATGCAGGTTCACTAAGTTGGCATCTGGGGCCCTATTCTAGGTGAAATCCACACCACATGCTGTGCTAACAGTAGCTAATTTATTGGTAATGCAGGTTCACTAAGCTGGCATCTGGGGCCCTATTCTAGGTGAAATCCACACCATAGCCTGTGCTAATGGTAGCTATTTTATTGGTAATGCAGGTACACTATGCTGGCATCTGGGGCCCTATTCTAGGTGAAGTCCACACCATATGCTGTGCTAACAGTAGCTAATTTATTGGTAGTGCTGGTTCACTAAGCTGGCATCTGGGGCCCTATTCTAGGTGAAGTCCACACCACATGCTGTGCTAACAGTAGCTAATGTATTGGTAATGCAGGTTCACTCAGCTGGCATCTGGGGCCCTATTGTAGGTGAAGTCTACACCACATGCTGTGCTGACAATAGCTAATATATTGGTAATGCAGGTTCACTAAGCTTGCATCTGGGGCCCTATTCTCGGTGAAGTCCACACCACATGCTGTGCTAACAGTAGCTAATTTATTGGTAATGCAGGTTCACTAAGCAGGCATCTGGAGCCTATTCTAGGTGAAGTCCACACCACATGCTCTGCTAACAGTAGCTATTTTATTGGTAATGCAGGTTCACTAAGTTGGCATCTGGGGCCCTATTGTAGGTAAAGTCTACACCACATGCTGTGCTAACAGTAGCTAATTTATTGGAAATGCCGGTTCACTCTGTTGGCATCTGGGGCCCTATTCTAGGTGAAGTCCACACCACATGCTGTGCTAACAGTAGCAAATTTATTGGTAATGCTGGTTCACTAAGCTGGCGTCTGGGGCCATATTCTAGGTGAAGTACACACCACATGCTGTGCTAACAGTAGCTTATTTATTGGTAATGCAGGTTCACCCTGCTGGCACCTTGGGCCCTATTGTAGGTGAAATCCACACCACATGCTGTGCTAACAGTAGCTAATTTATTGGTAATGCAGTTTCAATAAGCTGGCATCTGGGGCCCTATTGTAGGTGAAGTCTACACCACATGCTGTGCTAACAACAGCTAATATATTGGTAATGCAGGTTCACTCAGCTGGCATCTGGGGCCCTATTCTAGGTGAAGTCCACACCATATGCTGTGCTAACAATAGCTAAGTAATTGGTAATTTATGTTCACTAAGCTGGCATCTGGGGCCCTATTCTAGGTGAAGTACTCACCACATGCTGTGCTAACAGTAGCTAATTTATTGGTAATGCTGGTTCACTAAGTTGGCATCTGGGGCCCTATTCTAGGTGAAGTCCACACCATATGCTGTGATAACAGTAGCCAATTTATTGGTAATGCAGGTTCACTAAGTAGGCATCTGGGACCCTATTCTAGGTGAAATCCACACCACATGCTGTGCTAAAAGTAGCAACATTATTGGTAATGCAGGTTCACTAAGTTGGCATCTGGGGCCCTATTGTAGGTGAAATCCACTCCACATGCTGTGCTAACAGTAGCTAATTTATTGGTAATGCAGGATCACTAAGCTGGCATCTGGGGCCCTATTGTAGGTGAAGTCCACCCCATATGCTGTGCGAACAGTAGCTAATTTATTGGTAATGCAGGTTCACTAATTTGGAATCTGGGGCCCTATTCTAGATGAAATCCACACCACACGCTGTGCTAAAAGTAGCAACATTATTGGTAATGCAGGTTCACTAAGTTGGCATCTGGGGCCCTATTCTAGGTGAAATCCTCACCACATGCTGTGCTAAAAGTAGCAACATTATTGGTAATGCAGGTTCACTAAGTTGGCATCTGGGGCCCTATTCTAGGTGAAGTCCACACCATATGCCGTGCTAATAGTAGCTAATTTATTGGTAGTGCTGGTTCACTAAGTTGGCATCTGGGGCCCTATTCTAGGTGAAGTCCACCCCATATGCTGTGCGAACAGTAGCTAATTTATTGGTAATGCAGGTTCACTAATTTGGAATCTGGGGCCCTATTCTAGGTGAAATCCACACCACACGCTGTGCTAAAAGTAGCAACATTATTGGTAATGCAGGTTCACTAAGTTGGCATCTGGGGCCCTATTCTAGGTGAAGTCCACACCATATGCTGTGCTAACAGTAGCTAATTTATTGGTAGTGCTGGTTCACTCAGCTAGCATCTGGGGCCCTATTCTAGGTGAAGTCCACACCACATGCTGTGCTAACAGTAGCTTATTTATTGGTAATGCAGGTTCACTAAGTTGGCATCTGGGGCCCTATTGTAGGTGAAGTCTACACCACATGCAGTGCTAACAATAGCTAATATATTGGTAATGCCGGTTCACTAAGCTTGCATCTGGGGCCCTATTCTAGGTGAAGTCCACCCCATATGCTGTGCGAACAGTAGCTAATTTATTGGTAATGCAGGTTCACTAATTTGGAATCTGGGGCCCTATTCTAGGTGAAATTCACACCACATGCTGTGCTAAATGTAGCAACATTATTGGTAATGCAGGTTCACTAAGCTGGCATCTGGGGCCCTATTCTGGGTGACGTCCACACCACATTCTGTGCTAACAGTAGCTAATTTATTGGTAATGCAGGTTCACTAAGCTGGCATCTGGGGCCCTATTGTAGGTGAAGTCTACACCACATGCTGTGCTAACAGTAGCTAATATATTGGTAATGCAGGTTCACTCTGTTGGCATCTGGGGCCCTATTCTGGGTGAAGTCCACACCTCATGCTGTGCTAACAGTAGCTAATTTATTGGTAATGCAGGGTCACTAAGCTGGCATCTGGGGCCCTATTCTAGGTGAAGTCCACACCACATTCTGTGCTAACAGTAGCTAATTTATTGGTAATGCAGGTTCACTAAGCTGGCATCTGGGGCCCTATTGTAGGTGAAATCTACACCACAAGCTGTGCTAACAATAGCTAATATATTGGTAATGCAGGTTCACTAAGCTGGCATCTGCGGCCCTATTCTAGATGAAGTCCACACCACATGCTGTGCGAACAGTAGCTAATTTATTGGTAATGCAGGTTCACTAAGTTGGCATCTGGGGCCCTATTGTAGGTGAAGTCTACACCACATGCTGTGCTAACACTAGCTAATTTATTGGTAATGCAGGTTCACTCTGTTGGCATCTGGGGCCCTATTCTAGGTGAAGTCCACACCACATGCTGTGCTAACAGTAGCTAATTTATTGGTAATGCAGGTTCACTCTGTTGGCATCTGGGGCCCTATTCGCGGTGAAGTCCACACCTCATGCTGTACTAACAGTAGCTAATTTATTGGTAATGCAGGTTCACTCAGCTGGCATCTGGGGCCCTATTCTAGGTGAAGTACACACCACATGCTGTGCTAACCGTAGCTAATTTATTGGTTCTGCTGGTTCACTAAGTTGGCATCTGGGGCCCTACTCTAGGTGAAGTCCACACCATATGCTGTGTTAACAGTAGCTAATTAATTGGTTATGCAGGTTCACTAAGTTGGCATCTGGGGCCCTATTCTAGGTGAAGTCCACACCTCATGCTGTGCTAACAGTAGCTAATTTATTGGTAATGCAGGGTCACTAAGCTGGCATCTGGGACCCTATTCTAGGTGAAGTCCACACCACATTCTGTGCTTACAGTAGCTAATGTATTGGTAATGCAGGTTCACTAAGGCGGCATCTGGGGCCCTAATCTAGGTGAGGTCCACACCACATGCTGTGCTAAAAGTAGCAACATTATTGGTAATGCAGGTTCTCTAAGTTGGCATCTGGGGCCCTATTCTAGGTGAAATCCACACCATATGCTGTGCTAACACTAGCTAATTTATTGGCAATGCAGGTTCACTAAGCTGGCATCTGGGGCCCTATTCTAGGTGAAGTCTACACCACATGCTGTGCTAACAAAAGCTAATATATTGGTAATGCAGGTTCACTAAGCTGGCATCTGGGGCCCTATTGTAGTTGAAGTCCACACCACATGTTGTGCCAACAGTAGCTAATATATTGGTAATGCAGGTTCACTAAGCCAGCATCTGGGGCCGTATTGTAGGTGAAGTCTACACCACATGCTGTGCTAGCAGTAGCTAATATATTGGTAATGCTGGTTCACTAAGCTGGCATCTGGGGCCCTATTCTAGGTGAAGTCCACACCACATGCTGTGCGAACAGTAGCTAATTTATTGGTTATGCAGGTTCACTAAGCTGGCATCTGGGGCCCTATTCTAGGTGAAGTCCACACCACATGCTGTGCTAACAGTAGCTAATTTATTGGTGGTGCTGGTTCACTAAGCTGGCATCTGGGGCCCTATTCTAGGTGAAGTCCACACCTCATGCTGTGCTAACAGTAGCTAATTTATTGGTAATGCAGGGTCACTAAGCTGGCATCTGGGACCCTATTCTAGGTGAAGTCCACACCACATTCTGTGCTTACAGTAGCTAATGTATTGGTAATGCAGGTTCACTAAGGCGGCATCTGGGGCCCTAATCTAGGTGAGGTCCACACCACATGCTGTGCTAAAAGTAGCAACATTATTGGTAATGCAGGTTCTCTAAGTTGGCATCTGGGGCCCTATTCTAGGTGAAATCCACACCATATGCTGTGCTAACATATTGGCAATGCAGGTTCACTAAGCTGGCATCTGGGGCCCTATTCTAGGTGAAGTCTACACCACATGCTGTGCTAACAAAAGCTAATATATTGGTAATGCAGGTTCACTAAGCTGGCATCTGGGGCCCTATTGTAGTTGAAGTCCACACCACATGTTGTGCCAACAGTAGCTAATATATTGGTAATGCAGGTTCACTAAGCCAGCATCTGGGGCCGTATTGTAGGTGAAGTCTACACCACATGCTGTGCTAGCAGTAGCTAATATATTGGTAATGCTGGTTCACTAAGCTGGCATCTGGGGCCCTATTCTAGGTGAAGTCCACACCACATGCTGTGCGAACAGTAGCTAATTTATTGGTTATGCAGGTTCACTAAGCTGGCATCTGGGGCCCTATTCTAGGTGAAGTCCACACCACATGCTGTGCTAACAGTAGCTAATTTATTGGTGGTGCTGGTTCACTAAGCTGGCATCTGGGTTCCGTTTCTAGGTGAAGTCCACACCACATGCTGTGCTAACAGTAGCTAATTTATTGGTAATGCAGGTTCACTCTGCTGGCACCTTGGGCCCTATTGTAGGTGAAATCCACACCATATGCAGTGCTAACAGTAGCTAATTTACTGGTAACGCAGGTTCACTAAGCTGGCATCCGGGGCCCTATTGTAGGTGAATTCCGCGCCACATGCTGTGCTAACAGTAGCTAATTTATTGGTAATGCAGGTTCACTAAGCTGGCATCTGGGGCCCTATTGTAGGTGAAGGCTACACCACATGATGTGCTAACAATAGCTAATATATTGGTAATGCCGGTTCACTAAGCTTGCATCTGGGGCCCTATTCTAGGTGAAGTCCACACCACATGCTGTGCTAACAGTAGCTAATTTATTGGTAATGCAGGTTCACTAAGCAGGCATCTGGGGCCTATTCTAGGTGAAGTCCACACCACATGCTGTGCTAGCAGTAGCTAATTTATTCGTAATGCTGGTTCACTAAGCTGGCATCTGGGGCCCTATTGTAGGTGAAGTCTACACCTCATGCTGTGCTAACAGTAGCTAATTTATTGGTAATGCAGGTTCACTCTGTTTGCATCTGGGGCCCTCTTCAAGGTGAAGTCCACACCACATGCTGTGCTAACACTATCTAATTTATTGGTAATGCAGGTTCACTCTGCTGGCATCTGGGGCCCTATTCTGGGTGAAGTCCACACCTCATGCTGTGCTAACAGTAGCTAATTTATTGGTAATGCAGGTTCACTAAGCTGGCATCTGGGGCCCTATTGTAGGTGAAGTCTACACCACATGCTGTGCTAACAATAGGTAATATATTGGTAATGCAGGTTCACTAAGCTGGCATCTGTGGCCCTATTCTAGGTGAAGTCCACCCCATATGCTGTGCGATCAGTACCTAATTTATTGGTAATGCAGGTTCACTATGTTGGCATCTGGGGCCCTATTCTAGGTGAAATCCACACCACAAGCTGTGCTAAAAGTAGCAACATTATTGGTAATGCTGGTTCACTAAGTTGGCATCTGGGGCCCTATTCTAGGTGAAGTCCTCACCATATGCTGTGTTAAGAGTAGCTAATTTATTGGTAATGCAGGTTCACTAAGTTGGCATCTGGGGCCCTATTCTAGGTGAAATCCACACCACATGCTGTGCTAAAAGTAGCAACATTATTGGTAATGCAGGTTCACTAAGTTGGCATCTGGGGCCCTATTCTAGGTGAAATCCACACCACATGCTGTGCTAACAGTAGCTAATTTATTGGTAATGCAGGTTCACTAAGCTGGCATCTGGGGCCCTATTCTAGGTGAAATCCACACCATGGCCTGTGCTAATGGTAGCTATTTTATTGGTAATGCAGGTACACTATGCTGGCATCTGGGGCCCTATTCTAGGTGAAGTCCACACCATATGCTGTGCTAACAGTAGCTAATTTATTGGTAGTGCTGGTTCACTAAGCTGGCATCTGGGGCCCTATTCTAGGTGAAGTCCACACCACATGCTGTGCTAACAGTAGCTAATATATTGGTAATGCAGGTTCACTAAGCTGGCATCTGGGGCCCTATTGTAGGTGAAGTCTACACCACATGCTGTGCTAACAATAGTTGATATATTGGTAATGCAGGTTCACTCAGATGGCATCTGGGGCCCTATTCTAGGTGAAGTCCACACCGCATGCTGTACTAACAGTAGCTAATTTATTGGTAATGCAGGTTCACTCAGCTGGCATCTGGGGCCCTATTCTAGGTGAAGTCCACACCATATGCTGTGCTAACAATAGCTAATTAATTGGTAATTTACGTTCACTAAGCTGGCATCTGGGGCCCTATTCTAGGTGAAATACTCACCACATGCTGTGCTAACAGTAGCTAATTTATTGGTAATGCTAGTTCACTAAGTTGGCATCTGGGACCCTATTCTAGGTGAAGTCCTCACCATATGCTGTGTTAACAGTAGCTAATTTATTGGTAATGCAGGTTCACTAAGTTGGCATCTGGGGCCCTATTCTAGGTGAAATCCACACCACATGCTGTGCTAAAAGTAGCAACATTATTGGTAATGCAGGTTCACTAAGTTGGCATCTGGGGCCCTATTCTAGGTGAAATCCACACCACATGCTGTGCTAACAGTAGCTAATTTATTGGTAATGCAGGTTCACTAAGCTGGCATCTGGGGCCCTATTCTAGGTGAAATCCACACCATAGCCTGTGCTAATGGTAGCTATTTTATTGGTAATGCAGGTACACTATGCTGGCATCTGGGGCCCTATTCTAGGTGAAGTCCACACCATATGCTGTGCTAACAGTAGCTAATTTATTGGTAGTGCTGGTTCACTAAGCTGGCATCTGGGGCCCTATTCTAGGTGAAGTCCACACCACATGCTGTGCTAACAGTAGCTAATATATTGGTAATGCAGGTTCACTAAGCTGGCATCTGGGGCCCTATTGTAGGTGAAGTCTACACCACTTGCTGTGCTGACAATAGCTAATATATTGGTAATGCAGGTTCACTAAGCTTGCATCTGGGGCCCTATTCTCGGTGAAGTCCACACCACATGCTGTGCTAACAGTAGCTAATTTATTGGTAATGCAGGTTCACTAAGCAGGCATCTGGAGCCTATTCTAGGTGAAGTCCACACCACATGCTCTGCTAACAGTAGCTATTTTATTGGTAATGCAGGTTCACTAAGTTGGCATCTGGGGCCCTATTGTAGGTGAAGTCTACACCACATGCTGTGCTAACAGTAGCTAATTTATTGGAAATGCCGGTTCACTCTGTTGGCATCTGGGGCCCTATTCTAGGTGAAGTCCACACCACATGCTGTGCTAACAGTAGCAAATTTATTGGTAATGCTGGTTCACTAAGCTGGCGTCTGGGGCCATATTCTAGGTGAAGTACACACCACATGCTGTGCTAACAGTAGCTTATTTATTGGTAATGCAGGTTCACTCTGCTGGCACCTTGGGCCCTATTGTAGGTGAAATCCACACCACATGCTGTGCTAACAGTAGCTAATTTATTGGTAATGCAGTTTCAATAAGCTGGCATCTGGGGCCCTATTGTAGGTGAAGTCTACACCACATGCTGTGCTAACAACAGCTAATATATTGGTAATGCAGGTTCACTCAGCTGGCATCTGGGGCCCTATTCTAGGTGAAGTACTCACCACATGCTGTGCTAACAGTAGCTAATTTATTGGTAATGCTGGTTCACTAAGTTGGCATCTGGGGCCCTATTCTAGGTGAAGTCCACACCATATGCTGTGATAACAGTAGCCAATTTATTGGTAATGCAGGTTCACTAAGTAGGCAACTGGGGCCCTATTCTAGGTGAAATCCGCACCACATGCTGTGCTAAAAGTAGCAACATTATTGGTAATGCAGGTTCACTAAGTTGGCATCTGGGGCCCTATTGTAGGTGAAATCCACTCCACATGCTGTGCTAACAGTAGCTAATTTATTGGTAATGCAGGATCACTAAGCTGGCATCTGGGGCCCTATTGTAGGTGAAGTCTACACCACATGCTGTGCTAACAATAGCTAATATATGGGTAACGCAGGTTCACTAAACTGGCATCTGGGGCCCTATTCTAGGTGAAGTCCACCCCATATGCTGTGCGAACAGTAGCTTATTTATTGGTAATGCAGGTTCACTAAGCTGGCATCTGGGGCCCTATTGTAGGTGAAGTCTACACCACATGATGTGCTAACAATAGCTAATATATTGGTAATGCCGGTTCACTAAGCTTGCATCTGGGGCCCTATTCTAGGTGAAGTCCACACCACATGCTGTGCTAACAGTAGCTAATTTATTGGTAATGCAGGTTCACTAAGCAGGCATCTGGGGCCTATTCTAGGTGAATTCCACACCACATGCTGTGCTAGCAGTAGCTAATTTATTCGTAATGCTGGTTCACTAAGCTGGCATCTGGGGCCCTATTGTAGGTGAAGTCTACACCTCATGCTGTGCTAACAGTAGCTAATTTATTGGTAATGCAGGTTCACTCTGTTTGCATCTGGGGCCCTCTTCTAGGTGAAGTCCACACCACATGCTGTGCTAACACTATCTAATTTATTGGTAATGCAGGTTCACTAAGCAGGCATCTGGGGCCTATTCTAGGTGAAGTCCACACCACATGCTGTGCTAGCAGTAGCTAATTTATTCGTAATGCTGGTTCACTAAGCTGGCATCTGGGGCCCTATTGTAGGTGAAGTCTACACCTCATGCTGTGCTAACAGTAGCTAATTTATTGGTAATGCAGGTTCACTAAGTTGGCATCTGGGGCCCTATTCTAGGTGAAATCCGCACCACATGCTGTGCTAAAAGTAGCAACATTATTGGTAATGCAGGTTCACTAAGTTGGCATCTGGGGCCCTATTCTAGGTGAAATCCACACCACATGCTGTGCTAACAGTAGCTAATTTATTGGTAATGCAGGTTCACTAAGCTGGCATCTGGGGCCCTATTCTAGGTGAAATCCACACCATAGCCTGTGCTAATGGTAGCTATTTTATTGGTAATGCAGGTACACTATGCTGGCATCTGGGGCCCTATTCTAGGTGAAGTCCACACCATATGCTGTGCTAACAGTAGCTAATTTATTGGTAGTGCTGGTTCACTAAGCTGGCATCTGGGGCCCTATTCTAGGTGAAGTCCACACCACATGCTGTGCTAACAGAAGCTAATGTATTGGTAATGCAGGTTCACTAAGCTGGCATCTGGGGCCCTATTGTAGGTGAAGTCTACACCACATGCTGTGCTGACAATAGCTAATATATTGGTAATGCAGGTTCACTAAGCTTGCATCTGTGGCCCTATTCTCGGTGAAGTCCACACCACATGCTGTGCTAACAGTAGCTAATTTATTGGTAATGCAGGTTCACTAAGCAGGCATCTGGAGCCTATTCTAGGTGAAGTCCACACCACATGCTGTGCTAACAGTAGCAAATTTATTGGTAATGCTGGTTCACTAAGCTGGCGTCTGGGGCCATATTCTAGGTGAAGTACACACCACATGCTGTGCTAACAGTAGCTTATTTATTGGTAATGCAGGTTCACTCTGCTGGCACCTTGGGCCCTATTGTAGGTGAAATCCACACCACATGCTGTGCTAACAGTAGCTAATTTATTGGTAATGCAGTTTCAATTAGCTGGCATCTGGGGCCCTATTGTAGGTGAAGTCTACACCACATGCTGTGCTAACAACAGCTAATATATTGGTAATGCAGGTTCACTCAGCTGGCATCTGGGGCCCTATTCTAGGTGAAGTACTCACCACATGCTGTGCTAACAGTAGCTAATTTATTGGTAATGCTGGTTCACTAAGTTGGCATCTGGGGCCCTATTCTAGGTGAAGTCCACACCATATGCTGTGATAACAGTAGCCAATTTATTGGTAATGCAGGTTCACTAAGTAGGCAACTGGGGCCCTATTCTAGGTGAAATCCACACCACATGCTGTGCTAAAAGAAGCAACATTATTGGTAATGCAGGTTCACTAAGTTGGCATCTGGGGCCCTATTGTAGGTGAAATCCACTCCACATGCTGTGCTAACAGTAGCTAATTTATTGGTAATGCAGGATCACTAAGCTGGCATCTGGGGCCCTATTGTAGGTGAAGTCTACACCACATGCTGTGCTAACAATAGCTAATATATTGGTAACGCAGGTTCACTAAACTGGCATCTGGGGCCCTATTCTAGGTGAAGTCCACCCCATATGCTGTGCGAACAGTAGCTAATTTATTGGTAATGCAGGTTCACTAAGATGGCATCTGGGGCCCTATTGTAGGTGAAGTCTACACCACATGATGTGCTAACAATAGCTAGTATATTGGTAATGCCGGTTCACTAAGCTTGCATCTGGGGCCCTATTCTAGGTGAAGTCCACACCACATGCTGTGCTAACAGTAGCTAATTTATTGGTAATGCAGGTTCACTAAGCAGGCATCTGGGGCCTATTCTAGGTGAAGTCCACACCACATGCTGTGCTAGCAGTAGCTAATTTATTCGTAATGCTGGTTCACTAAGCTGGCATCTGGGGCCCTATTGTAGGTAAAGTCTACACCTCATGCTGTGCTAACAGTAGCTAATTTATTGGTAATGCAGGTTCACTCTGTTTGCATCTGGGGCCCTCTTCTAGGTGAAGTCCACACCACATGCTGTGCTAACACTATCTAATTTATTGGTAATGCAGGTTCACTCTGCTGGCATCTGGGGCCCTATTCTGGGTGAAGTCCACACCTCATGCTGTGCTAACAGTAGCTAATTTATTGGTAATGCAGGTTCACTAAGCTGGCATCTGGGGCCCTATTGTAGGTGAAGTCTACACCACATGCTGTGCTAACAATAGCTAATATATTGGTAATGCAGGTTCACTAAGCTGGCATCTGTGGCCCTATTCTAGGTGAAGTCCACCCCATATGCTGTGCGATCAGTACCTAATTTATTGGTAATGCAGGTTCACTAAGTTGGCATCTGGGGCCCTATTCTAGGTGAAATCCACACCACAAGCTGTGCTAAAAGTAGCAACATTATTGGTAATGCTGGTTCACTAAGTTGGCATCTGGGGCCCTATTCTAGGTGAAGTCCTCACCATATGCTGTGTTAACAGTAGCTAATTTATTGGTAATGCAGGTTCACTAAGTTGGCATCTGGGGCCCTATTCTAGGTGAAATCCACACCAGATGCTGTGCTAAAAGTAGCAACATTATTGGTAATGCAGGTTCACTAAGTTGGCATCTGGGGCCCTATTCTAGGTGAAATCCACACCACATGCTGTGCTAACAGTAGCTAATTTATTGGTAATGCAGGTTCACTAAGCTGGCATCTGGGGCCCTATTCTAGGTGAAATCCACACCATGGCCTGTGCTAATGGTAGCTATTTTATTGGTAATGCAGGTACACTATGCTGGCATCTGGGGCCCTATTCTAGGTGAAGTCCACACCATATGCTGTGCTAACAGTAGCTAATTTATTGGTAGTGCTGGTTCACTAAGCTGGCATCTGGGGCCCTATTCTAGGTGAAGTCCACACCACATGCTGTGCTAACAGTAGCTAATATATTGGTAATGCAGTTTCACTAAGCTGGCATCTGGGGCCCTATTGTAGGTGAAGTCTACACCACATGCTGTGCTAACAATAGTTGATATATTGGTAATGCAGGTTCACTCAGATGGCATCTGGGGCCCTATTCTAGGTGAAGTCCACACCGCATGCTGTACTAACAGTAGCTAATTTATTGGTAATGCAGGTTCACTCAGCTGGCATCTGGGGCCCTATTCTAGGTGAAGTCCACACCATATGCTGTGCTAACAATAGCTAATTAATTGGTAATTTACGTTCACTAAGCTGGCATCTGGGGCCCTATTCTAGGTGAAATACTCACCACATGCTGTGCTAACAGTAGCTAATTTATTGGTAATGCTAGTTCACTAAGTTGGCATCTGGGGCCCTATTCTAGGTGAAGTCCTCACCATATGCTGTGTTAACAGTAGCTAATTTATTGGTAATGCAGGTTCACTAAGTTGGCATCTGGGGCCCTATTCTAGGTGAAATCCACACCACATGCTGTGCTAAAAGTAGCAACATTATTGGTAATGCAGGTTCACTAAGTTGGCATCTGGGGCCCTATTCTAGGTGAAATCCACACCACATGCTGTGCTAACAGTAGCTAATTTATTGGTAATGCAGGTTCACTAAACTGGCATCTGGGGCCCTATTCTAGGTGAAATCCACACCATAGCCTGTGCTAATGGTAGCTATTTTATTGGTAATGCAGGTACACTATGCTGGCATCTGGGGCCCTATTCTAGGTGAAGTCCACACCATATGCTGTGCTAACAGTAGCTAATTTATTGGTAGTGCTGGTTCACTAAGCTGGCATCTGGGGCCCTATTCTAGGTGAAGTCCACACCACATGCTGTGCTAACAGTAGCTAATGTATTGGTAATGCAGGTTCACTAAGCTGGCATCTGGGGCCCTATTGTAGGTGAAGTCTACACCACATGCTGTGCTGACAATAGCTAATATATTGGTAATGCAGGTTCACTAAGCTTGCATCTGGGGCCCTATTCTCGGTGAAGTCCACACCACATGCTGTGCTAACAGGAGCTAATTTATTGGTAATGCAGGTTCACTAAGCAGGCATCTGGAGCCTATTCTAGGTGAAGTCCACACCACATGCTCTGCTAACAGTAGCTATTTTATTGGTAATGCAGGTTCACTAAGTTGGCATCTGGGGCCCTATTGTAGGTGAAGTCTACACCACATGCTGTGCTAACAGTAGCTAATTTATTGGAAATGCCGGTTCACTCTGTTGGCATCTGGGGCCCTATTCTAGGTGAAGTCCACACCACATGCTGTGCTAACAGTAGCAAATTTATTGGTAATGCTGGTTCACTAAGCTGGCGTCTGGGGCCATATTCTAGGTGAAGTACACACCACATGCTGTGCTAACAGTAGCTTATTTATTGGTAATGCAGGTTCACTCTGCTGGCACCTTGGGCCCTATTGTAGGTGAAATCCACACCACATGCTGTGCTAACAGTAGCTAATTTATTGGTAATGCAGTTTCAATTAGCTGGCATCTGGGGCCCTATTGTAGGTGAAGTCTACACCACATGCTGTGCTAACAACAGCTAATATATTGGTAATGCAGGTTCACTCAGCTGGCATCTGGGGCCCTATTCTAGGTGAAGTCCACACCATATGCTGTGCTAACATTAGCTAAGTAATTGGTAATTTATGTTCACTAAGCTGGCATCTGGGGCCCTATTCTAGGTGAAGTCCACACCATATGCTGTGATAACAGTAGCCAATTTATTGGTAATGCAGGTTCACTAAGTAGGCAACTGGGGCCCTATTCTAGGTGAAATCCACACCACATGCTGTGCTAAAAGTAGCAACATTATTGGTAATGCAGGTTCACTAAGTTGGCATCTGGGGCCCTATTGTAGGTGAAATCCACTCCACATGCTGTGCTAACAGTAGCTAATTTATTGGTAATGCAGGATCACTAAGCTGGCATCTGGGGCCCTATTGTAGGTGAAGTCTACACCACATGCTGTGCTAACAATAGCTAATATATGGGTAACGCAGGTTCACTAAACTGGCATCTGGGGCCCTATTCTAGGTGAAGTCCACCCCATATGCTGTGCGAACAGTAGCTTATTTATTGGTAATGCAGGTTCACTAAGCTGGCATCTGGGGCCCTATTGTAGGTGAAGTCTACACCACATGATGTGCTAACAATAGCTAATATATTGGTAATGCCGGTTCACTAAGCTTGCATCTGGGGCCCTATTCTAGGTGAAGTCCACACCACATGCTGTGCTAACAGTAGCTAATTTATTGGTAATGCAGGTTCACTAAGCAGGCATCTGGGGCCTATTCTAGGTGAATTCCACACCACATGCTGTGCTAGCAGTAGCTAATTTATTCGTAATGCTGGTTCACTAAGCTGGCATCTGGGGCCCTATTGTAGGTGAAGTCTACACCTCATGCTGTGCTAACAGTAGCTAATTTATTGGTAATGCAGGTTCACTCTGTTTGCATCTGGGGCCCTCTTCTAGGTGAAGTCCACACCACATGCTGTGCTAACACTATCTAATTTATTGGTAATGCAGGTTCACTAAGCAGGCATCTGGGGCCTATTCTAGGTGAAGTCCACACCACATGCTGTGCTAGCAGTAGCTAATTTATTCGTAATGCTGGTTCACTAAGCTGGCATCTGGGGCCCTATTGTAGGTGAAGTCTACACCTCATGCTGTGCTAACAGTAGCTAATTTATTGGTAATGCAGGTTCACTAAGTTGGCATCTGGGGCCCTATTCTAGGTGAAATCCACACCACATGCTGTGCTAAAAGTAGCAACATTATTGGTAATGCAGGTTCACTAAGTTGGCATCTGGGGCCCTATTCTAGGTGAAATCCACACCACATGCTGTGCTAACAGTAGCTAATTTATTGGTAATGCAGGTTCACTAAGCTGGCATCTGGGGCCCTATTCTAGGTGAAATCCACACCATAGCCTGTGCTAATGGTAGCTATTTTATTGGTAATGCAGGTACACTATGCTGGCATCTGGGGCCCTATTCTAGGTGAAGTCCACACCATATGCTGTGCTAACAGTAGCTAATTTATTGGTAGTGCTGGTTCACTAAGCTGGAATCTGGGGCCCTATTCTAGGTGAAGTCCACACCACATGCTGTGCTAACAGAAGCTAATGTATTGGTAATGCAGGTTCACTAAGCTGGCATCTGGGGCCCTATTGTAGGTGAAGTCTACACCACATGCTGTGCTGACAATAGCTAATATATTGGTAATGCAGGTTCACTAAGCTTGCATCTGGGGCCCTATTCTCGGTGAAGTCCACACCACATGCTGTGCTAACAGTAGCTAATTTATTGGTAATGCAGGTTCACTAAGCAGGCATCTGGAGCCTATTCTAGGTGAAGTCCACACCACATGCTGTGCTAACAGTAGCTAATTTATTGGAAATGCCGGTTCACTCTGTTGGCATCTGGGGCCCTATTCTAGGTGAAGTCCACACCACATGCTGTGCTAACAGTAGCAAATTTATTGGTAATGCTGGTTCACTAAGCTGGCGTCTGGGGCCATATTCTAGGTGAAGTACACACCACATGCTGTGCTAACAGTAGCTTATTTATTGGTAATGCAGGTTCACTCTGCTGGCACCTTGGGCCCTATTGTAGGTGAAATCCACACCACATGCTGTGCTAACAGTAGCTAATTTATTGGTAATGCAGTTTCAATTAGCTGGCATCTGGGGCCCTATTGTAGGTGAAGTCTACACCACATGCTGTGCTAACAACAGCTAATATATTGGTAATGCAGGTTCACTCAGCTGGCATCTGGGGCCCTATTCTAGGTGAAGTACTCACCACATGCTGTGCTAACAGTAGCTAATTTATTGGTAATGCTGGTTCACTAAGTTGGCATCTGGGGCCCTATTCTAGGTGAAGTCCACACCATATGCTGTGATAACAGTAGCCAATTTATTGGTAATGCAGGTTCACTAAGTAGGCAACTGGGGCCCTATTCTAGGTGAAATCCACACCACATGCTGTGCTAAAAGAAGCAACATTATTGGTAATGCAGGTTCACTAAGTTGGCATCTGGGGCCCTATTGTAGGTGAAATCCACTCCACATGCTGTGCTAACAGTAGCTAATTTATTGGTAATGCAGGATCACTAAGCTGGCATCTGGGGCCCTATTGTAGGTGAAGTCTACACCACATGCTGTGCTAACAATAGCTAATATATTGGTAACGCAGGTTCACTAAACTGGCATCTGGGGCCCTATTCTAGGTGAAGTCCACCCCATATGCTGTGCGAACAGTAGCTAATTTATTGGTAATGCAGGTTCACTAAGCTGGCATCTGGGGCCCTATTGTAGGTGAAGTCTACACCACATGATGTGCTAACAATAGCTAATATATTGGTAATGCCGGTTCACTAAGCTTGCATCTGGGGCCCTATTCTAGGTGAAGTCCACACCACATGCTGTGCTAACAGTAGCTAATTTATTGGTAATGCAGGTTCACTAAGCAGGCATCTGGGGCCTATTCTAGGTGAAGTCCACACCACATGCTGTGCTAGCAGTAGCTAATTTATTCGTAATGCTGGTTCACTAAGCTGGCATCTGGGGCCCTATTTTAGGTAAAGTCTACACCTCATGCTGTGCTAACAGTAGCTATTTATTGGTAATGCAGGTTCACTCTGTTTGCATCTGGGGCCCTCTTCTAGGTGAAGTCCACACCACATGCTGTGCTAACACTATCTAATTTATTGGTAATGCAGGTTCACTCTGCTGGCATCTGGGGCCCTATTCTGGGTGAAGTCCACACCTCATGCTGTGCTAACAGTAGCTAATTTATTGGTAATGCAGGTTCACTAAGCTGGCATCTGGGGCCCTATTGTAGGTGAAGTCTACACCACATGCTGTGCTAACAATAGCTAATATATTGGTAATGCAGGTTCACTAAGCTGGCATCTGTGGCCCTATTCTAGGTGAAGTCCACCCCATATGCTGTGCGATCAGTACCTAATTTATTGGTAATGCAGGTTCACTAAGTTGGCATCTGGGGCCCTATTCTAGGTGAAATCCACACCACAAGCTGTGCTAAAAGTAGCAACATTATTGGTAATGCTGGTTCACTAAGTTGGCATCTGGGGCCCTATTCTAGGTGAAGTCCTCACCATATGCTGTGTTAACAGTAGCTAATTTATTGGTAATGCAGGTTCACTAAGTTGGCATCTGGGGCCCTATTCTAGGTGAAATCCACACCAGATGCTGTGCTAAAAGTAGCAACATTATTGGTAATGCAGGTTCACTAAGTTGGCATCTGGGGCCCTATTCTAGGTGAAATCCACACCACATGCTGTGCTAACAGTAGCTAATTTATTGGTAATGCAGGTTCACTAAGCTGGCATCTGGGGCCCTATTCTAGGTGAAATCCACACCATGGCCTGTGCTAATGGTAGCTATTTTATTGGTAATGCAGGTACACTATGCTGGCATCTGGGGCCCTATTCTAGGTGAAGTCCACACCATATGCTGTGCTAACAGTAGCTAATTTATTGGTAGTGCTGGTTCACTAAGCTGGCATCTGGGGCCCTATTCTAGGTGAAGTCCACACCACATGCTGTGCTAACAGTAGCTAATATATTGGTAATGCAGTTTCACTAAGCTGGCATCTGGGGCCTTATTGTAGGTGAAGTCTACACCACATGCTGTGCTAACAATAGTTGATATATTGGTAATGCAGGTTCACTCAGATGGCATCTGGGGCCCTATTCTAGGTGAAGTCCACACCGCATGCTGTACTAACAGTAGCTAATTTATTGGTAATGCAGGTTCACTCAGCTGGCATCTGGGGCCCTATTCTAGGTGAAGTCCACACCATATGCTGTGCTAACAATAGCTAATTAATTGGTAATTTACGTTCACTAAGCTGGCATCTGGGGCCCTATTCTAGGTGAAATACTCACCACATGCTGTGCTAACAGTAGCTAATTTATTGGTAATGCTAGTTCACTAAGTTGGCATCTGGGGCCCTATTCTAGGTGAAGTCCTCACCATATGCTGTGTTAACAGTAGCTAATTTATTGGTAATGCAGGTTCACTAAGTTGGCATCTGGGGCCCTATTCTAGGTGAAATCCACACCACATGCTGTGCTAAAAGTAGCAACATTATTGGTAATGCAGGTTCACTAAGTTGGCATCTGGGGCCCTATTCTAGGTGAAATCCACACCACATGCTGTGCTAACAGTAGCTAATTTATTGGTAATGCAGGTTCACTAAGCTGGCATCTGGGGCCCTATTCTAGGTGAAATCCACACCATAGCCTGTGCTAATGGTAGCTATTTTATTGGTAATGCAGGTACACTATGCTGGCATCTGGGGCCCTATTCTAGGTGAAGTCCACACCATATGCTGTGCTAACAGTAGCTAATTTATTGGTAGTGCTGGTTCACTAAGCTGGCATCTGGGGCCCTATTCTAGGTGAAGTCCACACCACATGCTGTGCTAACAGTAGCTAATGTATTGGTAATGCAGGTTCACTAAGCTGGCATCTGGGGCCCTATTGTAGGTGAAGTCTACACCACATGCTGTGCTGACAATAGCTAATATATTGGTAATGCAGGTTCACTAAGCTTGCATCTGGGGCCCTATTCTCGGTGAAGTCCACACCACATGCTGTGCTAACAGGAGCTAATTTATTGGTAATGCAGGTTCACTAAGCAGGCATCTGGAGCCTATTCTAGGTGAAGTCCACACCACATGCTCTGCTAACAGTAGCTATTTTATTGGTAATGCAGGTTCACTAAGTTGGCATCTGGGGCCCTATTGTAGGTGAAGTCTACACCACATGCTGTGCTAACAGTAGCTAATTTATTGGAAATGCCGGTTCACTCTGTTGGCATCTGGGGCCCTATTCTAGGTGAAGTCCACACCACATGCTGTGCTAACAGTAGCAAATTTATTGGTAATGCTGGTTCACTAAGCTGGCGTCTGGGGCCATATTCTAGGTGAAGTACACACCACATGCTGTGCTAACAGTAGCTTATTTATTGGTAATGCAGGTTCACTCTGCTGGCACCTTGGGCCCTATTGTAGGTGAAATCCACACCACATGCTGTGCTAACAGTAGCTAATTTATTGGTAATGCAGTTTCAATTAGCTGGCATCTGGGGCCCTATTGTAGGTGAAGTCTACACCACATGCTGTGCTAACAACAGCTAATATATTGGTAATGCAGGTTCACTCAGCTGGCATCTGGGGCCCTATTCTAGGTGAAGTCCACACCATATGCTGTGCTAACATTAGCTAAGTAATTGGTAATTTATGTTCACTAAGCTGGCATCTGGGGCCCTATTCTAGGTGAAGTCCACACCATATGCTGTGATAACAGTAGCCAATTTATTGGTAATGCAGGTTCACTAAGTAGGCAACTGGGGCCCTATTCTAGGTGAAATCCACACCACATGCTGTGCTAAAAGTAGCAACATTATTGGTAATGCAGGTTCACTAAGTTGGCATCTGGGGCCCTATTGTAGGTGAAATCCACTCCACATGCTGTGCTAACAGTAGCTAATTTATTGGTAATGCAGGATCACTAAGCTGGCATCTGGGGCCCTATTGTAGGTGAAGTCTACACCACATGCTGTGCTAACAATAGCTAATATATTGGTAACGCAGGTTCACTAAACTGGCATCTGGGGCCCTATTCTAGGTGAAGTCCACCCCATATGCTGTGCGAACAGTAGCTAATTTATTGGTAATGCAGGTTCACTAAGCTGGCATCTGGGGCCCTATTCTAAGTGAAATCGACACCATAGTCTGTGCTAATGGTAGCTAATTTATTGGTAACGCAGGTTAAAATGCTGGCATCTGGGGCTCTATTCTAGATGAAGGCCACACCATATGCTGTGCTAACAGTAGCTAATTTATTGGTTCTGCTGGTTCACTAAGTTGGCATCTGGGGCCCTATTCTAGGTGAAGTCCACACCATATGCTGTGTTAACAGTAGCTAATTTATTGGTTATGCAGGTTCACTAAGTTGGCATCTGGGGCCCTACTCTCGGTGAAATCCACACCACATGCTGTGCTAAAAGTAGCAACATTATTGGTAATGCAGGTTCACTAAGTTGGCATCTGGGGCCCTATTCTAGGTGAAATCCTCACCACATGCTGTGCTAAAAGTAGCAACATTATTGGTAATGCAGGTTCACTAAGTTGGCATCTGGGGCCCTATTCTAGGTGAAGTCCACACCATATGCTGTGCTAACAGTAGCTAATTTATTGGTAGTGCTGGTTCACTAAGCTGGCATCTGGGGCCCTATTCTAGGTGAAGTCCACACCACATGCTGTGCTAACAGTAGCTAATTTATTGGTAATGCAGGTTCACTAAGCTGGCATCTGGGGCCCTATTGTAGGTGAAGTCTACACCACATGCTGTGCTGACAATAGCTAATATATTGGTAATGCAGGTTCACTAAGCTTGCATCTGTGGCCCTATTCTGGGTGAAGTCCACACCACATGCTGTGCTAACAGTAGCTAATTTATTGGTAATGCTGGTTCACTAAGCAGGCATCTGGGGCCTATTCTAGGTGAAGTCCACAACACATGCTCTGCTAACATTAGCTATTTTATTGGTAATGCAGGTTCACTAAGTTGGCATCTGGGGCCCTATTGTAGGTGAAGTCTACACCACATGCTGTGCTAACAGTAGCTAATTTATTGGTAATGCCGGTTCACTCTGTTGGCATCTGGGGCCCTATTCTAGGTGAAGTCCATACCACATGCTCTGCTAACAGTAGCTAATTTATTGGTAATGCTGGTTCACTAAGCTGGCGTCTGGTGCCCTATTCTAGGTGATGTACACACCACATGCTGGGCTAACAGTAGCTAATTTATTGGTAATGCAGGTTCACTCTGCTGGCACCTTGGGCCCTATTGTAGGTGAAATCCACACCACATGCTGTGCTAACAGTAGCTAATTTATTGGTAATGCAGTTTCACTAAGCTGGCATCTAGGGCCCTATTGTAGGTGAAGTCTACACCACATGCTGTGCTAACAATAGTTGATATATTGGTAATGCAGGTTCACTCAGATGGCATCTGGGGCCCTATTCTAGGTGAAGTCCACACCGCATGCTGTACTAACAGTAGCTAATTTATTGGTAATGCAGGTTCACTCAGCTGGCATCTGGGGCCCTATTCTAGGTGAAGTCCACACCATATGCTGTGCTAACAATAGCTAATTAATTGGTAATTTACGTTCACTAAGCTGGCATCTGGGGCCCTATTCTAGGTGAAATACTCACCACATGCTGTGCTAACAGTAGCTAATTTATTGGTAATGCTAGTTCACTAAGTTGGCATCTGGGGCCCTATTCTAGGTGAAGTCCTCACCATATGCTGTGTTAACAGTAGCTAATTTATTGGTAATGCAGGTTCACTAAGTTGGCATCTGGGGCCCTATTCTAGGTGAAATCCACACCACATGCTGTGCTAAAAGTAGCAACATTATTGGTAATGCAGGTTCACTAAGTTGGCATCTGGGGGCCCTATTCTAGGTGAAATCCACACCATAGCCTGTGCTAATGGTAGCTATTTTATTGGTAATGCAGGTACACTATGCTGGCATCTGGGGCCCTATTCTAGGTGAAGTCCACACCATATGCTGTGCTAACAGTAGCTAATTTATTGGTAGTGCTGGTTCACTAAGCTGGCATCTGGGGCCCTATTCTAGGTGAAGTCTACACCACATGCTGTGCTGACAATAGCTAATATATTGGTAATGCAGGTTCACTAAGCTTGCATCTGGGGCCCTATTCTCGGTGAAGTCCACACCACATGCTGTGCTAACAGTAGCTAATTTATTGGTAATGCAGGTTCACTAAGCAGGCATCTGGAGCCTATTCTAGGTGAAGTCCACACCACATGCTCTGCTAACAGTAGCTATTTTATTGGTAATGCTGGTTCACTAAGCTGGCATCTGGGGCCCTGTTGTAGGTGAAGTCTACACCACATGCTGTGCTAACAGTAGCTAATTTATTGGAAATGCCGGTTCACTCTGTTGGCATCTGGGGCCCTATTCTAGGTGAAGTCCACACCACATGCTGTGCTAACAGTAGCAAATTTATTGGTAATGCTGGTTCACTAAGCTGGCGTCTGGGGCCATATTCCAGGTGAAGTACACACCACATGCTGTGCTAACAGTAGCTTATTTATTGGTAATGCAGGTTCACTCTGCTGGCACCTTGGGCCCTATTGTAGGTGAAATCCACACCACATGCTGTGCTAACAGTAGCTAATTTATTGGTAATGCAGTTTCAATAAGCTGGCATCTGGGTCCCTATTGTAGGTGAAGTCTACACCACATGCTGTGCTAACAACAGCTAATATATTGGTAATGCAGGTTCACTCAGCTGGCATCTGGGGCCCTATTCTGGGTGAAGTACTCACCACATGCTGTGCTAACAGTAGCTAATTTATTGGTAATGCTGGTTCACTAAGTTGGCATCTGGGGCCCTATTCTAGGTGATGTCCACACCATATGCTGTGATAACAGTAGCCAATTTATTGGTAATGCAGGTTCACTAAGTAGGCAACTGGGGCCCTATTCTAGGTGAAATCCACACCACATGCTGTGCTAAAAGTAGCAACATTATTGGTAATGCAGGTTCACTAAGTTGGCATCTGGGGCCCTATTGTAGGTGAAATCCACTCCACATGCTGTGCTAACAGTAGCTAATTTATTGGTAATGCAGGATCACTAAGCTGGCATCTGGGGCCCTATTGTAGGTGAAGTCTACACCACATGCTGTGCTAACAATAGCTAATATATTGGTAACGCAGGTTCACTAAACTGGCATCTGGGGCCCTATTCTAGGTGAAGTCCACCCCATATGCTGTGCGAACAGTAGCTAATTTATTGGTAATGCAGGTTCACTAAGCTGGCATCTGGGGCCCTATTGTAGGTGAAGTCTACACCACATGATGTGCTAACAATAGCTAATATATTGGTAATGCCGGTTCACTAAGCTTGCATCTGGGGCCCTATTCTAGGTGAAGTCCACACCACATGCTGTGCTAGCAGTAGCTAATTTATTCGTAATGCTGGTTCACTAAGCTGGCATCTGGGGCCCTAATGTAGGTGAAGTCTACACCTCATGCTGTGCTAACAGTAGCTAATTTATTGGTAATGCAGGTTCACTCTGTTTGCATCTGGGGCCCTCTTCTAGGTGAAGTCCACACCACATGCTGTGCTAACACTATCTAATTTATTGGTAATGCAGGTTCACTAAGCAGGCATCTGGGGCCTATTCTAGGTGAAGTCCACACCACATGCTGTGCTAGCAGTAGCTAATTTATTCGTAATGCTGGTTCACTAAGCTGGCATCTGGGGCCCTATTGTAGGTGAAGTCTACACCTCATGCTGTGCTAACAGTAGCTAATTTATTGGTAATGCAGGTTCACTAAGTTGGCATCTGGGGCCCTATTCTAGGTGAAATCCACACCACATGCTGTGCTAAAAGTAGCAACATTATTGGTAATGCAGGTTCACTAAGTTGGCATCTGGGGCCCTATTCTAGGTGAAATCCACACCACATGCTGTGCTAACAGTAGCTAATTTATTGGTAATGCAGGTTCACTAAGCTGGCATCTGGGGCCCTATTCTAGGTGAAATCCACACCATAGCCTGTGCTAATGGTAGCTATTTTATTGGTAATGCAGGTACACTATGCTGGCATCTGGGGCCCTATTCTAGGTGAAGTCCACACCATATGCTGTGCTAACAGTAGCTAATTTATTGGTAGTGCTGGTTCACTAAGCTGGCATCTGGGGCCCTATTCTAGGTGAAGTCCACACCACATGCTGTGCTAACAGTAGCTAATGTATTGGTAATGAAGGTTCACTAAGCTGGCATCTGGGGCCCTATTGTAGGTGAAGTCTACACCACATGCTGTGCTGACAATAGCTAATATATTGGTAATGCAGGTTCACTAAGCTTGCATCTGGGGCCCTATTCTCGGTGAAGTCCACACCACATGCTGTGCTAACAGTAGCTAATTTATTGGTAATGCAGGTTCACTAAGCAGGCATCTGGAGCCTATTCTAGGTGAAGTCCACACCACATGCTGTGCTAACAGTAGCTAATTTATTGGAAATGCCGGTTCACTCTGTTGGCATCTGGGGCCCTATTCTAGGTGAAGTCCACACCACATGCTGTGCTAACAGTAGCAAATTTATTGGTAATGCTGGTTCACTAAGCAGGCATCTGGGGCCCTATTCTAGATGCAGTCCACACCACATGCTGTGCTAAAAGTAGCTAATATATTGGAAATGCAGGTTCACTCTGTTGGCACCCTGGGCCCTATTGTAGGTGAAGTCTACACCACATGCTGTGCTAACAGTAGCTAATATATTGGTAATGCTGGTTCACTCTGTTGGCACCATGGGCCCTATTGTAGGTGAAGTCCACACCACATGCTGTGCTAACAGTAGCTAATATATTGGTAATGCAGGTTCACTCTGTTGGCACCCTGGGCCCTATTGTAGGTGAAGTCTACACCACATGCTGGGTTAACAGTAGCTAATTTATTGGTAATGCAGGTTCACAGTGCTGGTACCCTGGGCCCTATTCTAGGTGAAGTCCACACCACATGCTGTGCTAACAATAGCTAATATATTGGTAATGCATGTTCACTCTGCAGGCATCTGGCGCCTATTCTAGGTGAAGTCCACACCACAAGCTGTGCTAACAGTAGCTAATATAATGGTAATGCAGGTTCACTAAACTGGCATCTGGCGCCCTATTCTAGGTGAAGTCCACACCATAAGCTGTGCTAACTATACCTAAGTAATTGGTAATGCTCGTTCACTAAGCTGGCATCTAGGGCCCTATTCCAGGTGAAGTACACACCACATGCTGTGCTAACAGCAGCTAATTTATTGGTAATGCAGGTTCACTCAGCTGGCATCTGGGGCCCTATTCTAGGTGAAGTCCACACCATATGCTGTGCTAACAATAGCTAAGTAATTGGTAATGCACGTTCACTAAGCTGGCATCTGGGGCCCTATTCTAGGTGAAGTACACACCACATGCTGTGCTAACAGTAGCTAATTTATTGGTAATGCTGGTTCACTAAGCTGGCATCTGGGGCCCTATTCTAGGTGAAGTACACACCACATGCTGTGCTAACAGTAGCTAATTTATTGGTAATGCAGGTTCACTCTGCTGTCAGCTTGGGCCCTATTGTAGGTGAAATCCACACCACATGCAGTGCTATTAGTAGCTAATTTATTGGTAATGCAGTTTCACTGAGCTGGCATCTGGGGCCCTATTGTAGGTGAAGTCTACACCACATGCTGTGCTAACAATAGTTGATATATTGGTAATGCAGGTTCACTCAGGTGGCTTCTGGGGCCCTGTTCTAGGTGACGTCCACACCGCATGCTGTACTAACAGTAGCTAATTTATTGGTAATGCAGGTTCACTCAGCTGTTATCTGGGGCCCTATTCTAGGTGAAGTCCACACCATATGCTGTGCTAACAATAGCTAAGTAATTGGTAATTTACGTTCACTAAGCTGGCATCTGGGGCCCTATTCTAGGTGAAGTACTCACCACATGCTGTCCTAACAGTAGCTAATTTATTGGTAATGCTAGTTCACTAAGTTGGCATCTGGGGCCCTATTCTGGGTGAAGTCCACACCTCATGCTGTGCTAGCAGTAGCTAATTTATTGGTAATGCAGGTTCACTAAGCTGCCATCTGGGGCCCTATTGTAGGTGAAGTCTACACCACATGCTGTGCTAACAATAGCTAATATATTGGTAATGCAGGTTCACTAAACTGGCATCTGGGGCCCTATTCTAGGTGAAGTCCACCCCATATGCTGTGCGAACAGTAGCTAATTTATTGGTAATGCAGGTTCACTAAGTTGGAATCTGGGGCCCTATTCTAGGTGAAATCCACTCCACATGCTGTGCTAAAAGTAGCAACATTATTGGTAATGCAGGTTCACTAAGTTGGCATCTGGGGCCCTATTCTAGGTGAAGTCCACACCATATGCTGTGCTAACAGTAGCTAATTTATTGGTAGTGCTGGTTCACTAAGCTGGCATCTGGGGCCCTATTCTAGGTGAAGTCCACACCACATGCTGTGCTAACAGTAGCTAATTTATTGGTAATGCAGGTTCACTGAGCTGGCATCTAGGGCCCTATTGTAGGTGAAGTCTACACCACATGCTGTGCTGACAATAGCTAATATATTGGTAATGCAGGTTCACTAAGCTTGCATCTGTGGCCCTATTCTAGGTGAAGTCCACACCACATGCTGTGCTAACGGTAGCTAATTTATTGGTAATGCAGGTTCACTAAGCAGGCATCTGGGGCCTATTCTAGGTGAAGTCCACAACACATGCTCTGCTAACATTAGCTATTTTATTGGTAATGCAGGTTCACTAAGTTGGCATCTGGGGCCCTATTGTAGGTGAAGTCTACACCACATGCTGTGCTAACAGTAGCTAATTTATTGGTAATGCCGGTTCACTCTGTTGGCATCTGGGGCCCTATTCTAGGTGAAGTCCACACCACATGCTGTGCTAACAGTAGCTAATTTATTGGTAATGCTGGTTCACTAAGCTGGCGTCTGGGGCCCTATTCTAGGTGAAGTACACACCACATGGCTGTGCTAACAGTAGCTAATTTATTGATAATGCAGGTTCACTCTGCTGGCACCTTGGGCCCTATTGTAGGTGAAATCCACACCACATGCTGTGCTAACAGTAGCTAATTTATTGGTAATGCAGTTTCACTAAGCTGGCATCTGGGGCCCTATTGTAGGTGAAGTCTACACCACATGCTGTGCTAACAATAGCTAATATATTGGTAATGCAGGTTCACTCAGCTGGCATCTGGGGCCCTATTCTAGGTGAAGTCCACACCATATGCTGTGCTAACAATAGCTAAGTAATTGGTAATTTCCGTTCACTAAGCTGGCATCTGGGGCCCTATTCTAGGTGAAGTACTCACCACATGCTGTGGTAACAGTAGCTAATTTATTGGTAATGCTGGTTCACTAAGTTGGCTTCTGGGGCCCTATTCTAGGTGAAGTCCACACCATATGCTGTGTTAACAATAGCTAATTTAATGGTAATGCAGGTTCACTAAGTTGGCATCTGGGGCCCTATTCTAGTGAAATCCACACCACATGCTGTGCTAAAAGTAGCAACATTATTGGTAATGCAGGTTCGCTAAGTTGGCATCTGGGGCCCTATTCTAGGTGAAATCCACACCACATTCTGTGCTAACAGTAGCTAATTTATTTTTAATGCAGGATCACTAAGCTGGCATCTGGGGCCCTATTGTAGGTGAAGTCTACACCACATGCTGTGCTAACAATAGCTAATATATTGGTAATGCAGGTTCACTATGCTGGCATCTGGGGCCCTATTCTAGGTGAAGTCCACCCCATATGCTGTGCGAACAGTAGCTAATTTATTGGTAATGCAGGTTCACTAAGCTGGCATCTGGGGCCCTATTCTAAGTGAAATCGACACCATAGTCTGTGCTAATGGTAGCTAATTTATTGGTAACGCAGGTTCAAAAAGCTGGCATCTGGGGCTCTATTCTAGATGAAGTCCACACCATATGCTGTGCTAACAGTAGCTAATTTATTGGTAGTGGTGGTTCACTAAGCTGGCATCTGGGGCCCTATTCTAAGTGAAATCCACACCATAGGCTGTGCTAATGGTAGCTAATTTATTGGTAATGCAGGTTCACTAAGCTGGCATCTGGGGCCCTATTCTAGATGAAGTCCACACCATATGCTGTGCCAACAGTAGCTAATTTATTGGTAGTGCTGGTTCACTAAGCTAGCATCTGGGGCCCTATTCTAGGTGAAGTCCACACCACATGCTGTGCTAACAGTAGCTTATTTATTGGTAATGCAGGTTCACTAAGTTGGCATCTGGGGCCCTATTGTAGGTGAAGTCTACACCACATGCAGTGCTAACAATAGCTAATATATTGGTAATGCCGGTTCACTAAGCTTGCATCTGGGGCCCTATTCTAGGTGAAGTCCACACCACATGCTGTGCTAACAGTAGCTAATTTATTGGTAATGCAGGTTCACTAAGCAGGCATCTGGGGCTCTATTGTAGGTGAAGTCCACACCACATGCTGTGCTAGCAGTAGCTTATTTATTGGTAATGCAGGTTCACTAAGTTGGCATCTGGGGCCCTATTGTAGGTGAAGTCTACACCACATGCTGTGCTAACAGTAGCTAATTTATTGGTAATGCAGGTTCACTCTGTTGGCATCTGGGGCCCTATTCTGGGTGAATTCCACACCACATGCTGTGCGAACAGTAGCTAATTTATTGGTAATGCAGGTTCACTAAGTTGGAATCTGGGGCCCTATTCTAGGTGAAATTCACACCACATGCTGTGCTAAAAGTAGCAACATTATTGGTAATGCAGGTTCACTAAGCTGGCATCTGGGGCCCTATTCTGGGTGAAGTCCACACCACATTCTGTGCTAACAGTAGCTAATTTATTGGTAATGCAGGTTCACTAAGCTGGCATCTGGGGCCCTATTGTAGGTGAAGTCTACACCACATGCTGTGCTAACAGTAGCTAATATATTGGTAATGCAGGTTCACTCTGTTGGCATCTGGGGCCCTATTCTGGGTGAAGTCCACACCTCATGCTGTGCTAACAGTAGCTAATTTATTGGTAATGCAGGTTCACTAAGCTGGCATCTGGGGCCCTATTCTAGGTGAAATCCACACCATAGCCTGTGCTAATGGTAGCTATTTTATTGGTAATGCAGGTACACTATGCTGGCATCTGGGGCCCTATTCTAGGTGAAGTCCACACCATATGCTGTGCTAACAGTAGCTAATTTATTGGTAGTGCTGGTTCACTAAGCTGGCATCTGGGGCCCTATTCTAGGTGAAGTCCACACCACATGCTGTGCTAACAGTAGCTAATGTATTGGTAATGCAGGTTCACTAAGCTGGCATCTGGGGCCCTATTGTAGGTGAAGTCTACACCACATGCTGTGCTAACAGTAGCTAATTTATTGGAAATGCCGGTTCACTCTGTTGGCATCTGGGGCCCTATTCTAGGTGAAGTCCACACCACATGCTGTGCTAACGGTAGCAAATTTATTGGTAATGCTGGTTCACTAAGCTGGCGTCTGGGGCCATATTCTAGGTGAAGTACACACCACATGCTGTGCTAACAGTAGCTTATTTATTGGTAATGCAGGTTCACTCTGCTGGCACCTTGGGCCCTATTGTAGGTGAAATCCACACCACATGCTGTGCTAACAGTAGCTAATTTATTGGTAATGCAGTTTCAATAAGCTGGCATCTGGGGCCCTATTGTAGGTGAAGTCTACACCACATGCTGTGCTAACAACAGCTAATATATTGGTAATGCAGGTTCACTCAGCTGGCATCTGGGGCCCTATTCTAGGTGAAGTCCACACCATATGCTGTGCTAACAATAGCTAAGTAATTGGTAATTTATGTTCACTAAGCTGGCATCTGGGGCCCTATTCTAGGTGAAGTACTCACCACATGCTGTGCTAACAGTAGCTAATTTATTGGTAATGCTGGTTCACTAAGTTGGCATCTGGGGCCCTATTCTAGGTGAAGTCCACACCATATGCTGTGATAACAGTAGCCAATTTATTGGTAATGCAGGTTCACTAAGTAGGCATCTGGGACCCTATTCTAGGTGAAATCCACACCACATGCTGTGCTAAAAGTAGCAACATTATTGGTAATGCAGGTTCACTAAGTTGGCATCTGGGGCCCTATTGTAGGTGAAATCCACTCCACATGCTGTGCTAACAGTAGCTAATTTATTGGTAATGCAGGATCACTAAGCTGGCATCTGGGGCCCTATTGTAGGTGAAGTCCACCCCATATGCTGTGCGAACAGTAGCTAATTTATTGGTAATGCAGGTTCACTAATTTGGAATCTGGGGCCCTATTCTAGGTGAAATCCACACCACACGCTGTGCTAAAAGTAGCAACATTATTGGTAATGCAGGTTCACTAAGTTGGCATCTGGGGCCCTATTCTAGGTGAAATCCTCACCACATGCTGTGCTAAAAGTAGCAACATTATTGGTAATGCAGGTTCACTAAGTTGGCATCTGGGGCCCTATTCTAGGTGAAGTCCACACCATATGCTGTGCTAACAGTAGCTAATTTATTGGTAGTGCTGGTTCACTAAGTTGGCATCTGGGGCCCTATTCTAGGTGAAGTCCACCCCATATGCTGTGCGAACAGTAGCTAATTTATTGGTAATGCAGGTTCACTAATTTGGAATCTGGGGCCCTATTCTAGGTGAAATCCACACCACACGCTGTGCTAAAAGTAGCAACATTATTGGTAATGCAGGTTCACTAAGTTGGCATCTGGGGCCCTATTCTAGGTGAAGTCCACACCATATGCTGTGCTAACAGTAGCTAATTTATTGGTAGTGCTGGTTCACTAAGCTAGCATCTGGGGCCCTATTCTAGGTGAAGTCCACACCACATGCTGTGCTAACAGTAGCTTATTTATTGGTAATGCAGGTTCACTAAGTTGGCATCTGGGGCCCTATTGTAGGTGAAGTCTACACCACATGCAGTGCTAACAATAGCTAATATATTGGTAATGCCGGTTCACTAAGCTTGCATCTGGGGCCCTATTCTAGGTGAAGTCCACACCACATGCTGTGCTAACAGTAGCTACTTTATTGGTAATGCAGGTTCACTAAGCAGGCATCTGGGGCCCTATTGTAGGTGAAGTCCACACCACATGCTGTGCTAGCAGTAGCTTATTTATTGGTAATGCAGGTTCACTAAGTTGGCATCTGGGGCCCTATTGTAGGTGAAGTCTACACCACATGTTGTGCTAACAGTAGCTAATTTATTGGTAATGCAGATTCACTCTGTTGGCATCTGGGGCCCTATTCTGGGTGAATTCCACACCACATGCTGTGGGAACAGTAGCTAATTTATTGGTAATGCAGGTTCACTAAGTTGGAATCTGGGGCCCTATTCTAGGTGAAATTCACACCACATGCTGTGCTAAAAGTAGCAACATTATTGGTAATGCAGGTTCACTAAGCTGGCATCTGGGGCCCTATTCTGGGTGAAGTCCACACCACATTCTGTGCTAACAGTAGCTAATTTATTGGTAATGCAGGTTCACTAAGCTGGCATCTGGGGCCCTATTGTAGGTGAAGTCTACACCACATGCTGTGCTAACAGTAGCTAATATATTGGTAATGCAGGTTCACTCTGTTGGCATCTGGGGCCCTATTCTGTGTGAAGTCCACACCTCATGCTGTGCTAACAGTAGCTAATTTATTGGTAATGCAGGGTCACTAAGCTGGCATCTGGGGCCCTATTCTAGGTGAAGTCCACACCACATTCTGTGCTAACAGTAGCTAATTTATTGGTAATGCAGGTTCACTAAGCTGGCATCTGGGGCCCTATTGTAGGTGAAATCTACACCACAAGCTGTGCTAACAATAGCTAATATATTGGTAATGCAGGTTCACTAAGCTGGCATCTGCGGCCCTATTCTAGATGAAGTCCACACCACATGCTGTGCGAACAGTAGCTAATTTATTGGTAATGCAGGTTCACTAAGTTGGCATCTGGGGTCCTATTGTAGGTGAAGTCTACACCACATGCTGTGCTAACACTAGCTAATTTATTGGTAATGCAGGTTCACTCTGTTGGCATCTGGGGCCCTATTCTAGGTGAAGTCCACACCACATGCTGTGCTAACAGTAGCTAATTTATTGGTAATGCAGGTTCACTCTGTTGGCATCTGGGGCCCTATTCGCGGTGAAGTCCACACCTCATGCTGTACTAACAGTAGCTAATTTATTGGTAATGCAGGTTCACTCAGCTGGCATCTGGGGCCCTATTCTAGGTGAAGTACACACCACATGCTGTGCTAACAGTAGCTAATTTATTGGTTCTGCTTGTTCACCTAAGTTGGCATCTGGGGCCCTACTCTAGGTGAAGTCCACACCATATGCTGTGTTAACAGTAGCTAATTAATTGGTTATGCAGGTTCACTAAGTTGGCATCTGGGGCCCTACTCTAGGTGAAATCCACACCACATGCTGTGCTAAAAGTAGCAACATTATTGGTAATGCAGGTTCACTAAGTTGGCATCTGGGGCCCTATTGTAGGTGAAATCCACTCCACATGCTGTGCTAACAGTAGCTAATTTATTGGTAATGCAGGATCACTAAGCTGGCATCTGGGGCCCTATTGTAGGTGAAGTCCACCCATATGCTGTGCGAACAGTAGCTAATTTATTGGTAATGCAGGTTCACTAATTTGGAATCTGGGGCCCTATTCTAGGTGAAATCCACACCACACGCTGTGCTAAAAGTAGCAACATTATTGGTAATGCAGGTTCACTAAGTTGGCATCTGGGGCCCTATTCTAGGTGAAATCCTCACCACATGCTGTGCTAAAAGTAGCAACATTATTGGTAATGCAGGTTCACTAAGTTGGCATCTGGGGCCCTATTCTAGGTGAAGTCCACACCATATGCTGTGCTAACAGTAGCTAATTTATTGGTAGTGCTGGTTCACTAAGTTGGCATCTGGGGCCCTATTCTAGGTGAAGTCCACCCCATATGCTGTGCGAACAGTAGCTAATTTATTGGTAATGCAGGTTCACTAATTTGGAATCTGGGGCCCTATTCTAGGTGAAATCCACACCACACGCTGTGCTAAAAGTAGCAACATTATTGGTAATGCAGGTTCACTAAGTTGGCATCTGGGGCCCTATTCTAGGTGAAGTCCACACCATATGCTGTGCTAACAGTAGCTAATTTATTGGTAGTGCTGGTTCACTAAGCTAGCATCTGGGGCCCTATTCTAGGTGAAGTCCGCACCACATGCTGTGCTAACAGTAGCTTATTTATTGGTAATGCAGGTTCACTAAGTTGGCATCTGGGGCCCTATTGTAGGTGAAGTCTACACCACATGCAGTGCTAACAATAGCTAATATATTGGTAATGCCGGTTCACTAAGCTTGCATCTGGGGCCCTATTCTAGGTGAAGTCCACACCACATGCTGTGCTAACAGTAGCTACTTTATTGGTAATGCAGGTTCACTAAGCAGGCATCTGGGGCCCTATTGTAGGTGAAGTCCACACCACATGCTGTGCTAGCAGTAGCTTATTTATTGGTAATGCAGGTTCACTAAGTTGGCATCTGGGGCCCTATTGTAGGTGAAGTCTACACCACATGTTGTGCTAACAGTAGCTAATTTATTGGTAATGCAGGTTCACTAAGTTGGAATCTGGGGCCCTATTCTAGGTGAAATTCACACCACATGCTGTGCTAAAAGTAGCAACATTATTGGTAATGCAGGTTCACTAAGCTGGCATCTGGGGCCCTATTCTGGGTGAAGTCCACACCACATTCTGTGCTAACAGTAGCTAATTTATTGGTAATGCAGGTTCACTAAGCTGGCATCTGGGGCCCTATTGTAGGTGAAGTCTACACCACATGCTGTGCTAACAGTAGCTAATATATTGGTAATGCAGGTTCACTCTGTTGGCATCTGGGGCCCTATTCTGTGTGAAGTCCACACCTCATGCTGTGCTAACAGTAGCTAATTTATTGGTAATGCAGGGTCACTAAGCTGGCATCTGGGGCCCTATTCTAGGTGAAGTCCACACCACATTCTGTGCTAACAGTAGCTAATTTATTGGTAATGCAGGTTCACTAAGCTGGCATCTGGGGCCCTATTGTAGGTGAAATCTACACCACAAGCTGTGCTAACAATAGCTAATATATTGGTAATGCAGGTTCACTAAGCTGGCATCTGCGGCCCTATTCTAGATGAAGTCCACACCACATGCTGTGCGAACAGTAGCTAATTTATTGGTAATGCAGGTTCACTAAGTTGGCATCTGGGGTCCTATTGTAGGTGAAGTCTACACCACATGCTGTGCTAACACTAGCTAATTTATTGGTAATGCAGGTTCACTCTGTTGGCATCTGGGGCCCTATTCTAGGTGAAGTCCACACCACATGCTGTGCTAACAGTAGCTAATTTATTGGTAATGCAGGTTCACTCTGTTGGCATCTGGGGCCCTATTCGCGGTGAAGTCCACACCTCATGCTGTACTAACAGTAGCTAATTTATTGGTAATGCAGGTTCACTCAGCTGGCATCTGGGGCCCTATTCTAGGTGAAGTACACACCACATGCTGTGCTAACAGTAGCTAATTTATTGGTTCTGCTTGTTCACTAAGTTGGCATCTGGGGCCCTACTCTAGGTGAAGTCCACACCATATGCTGTGTTAACAGTAGCTAATTAATTGGTTATGCAGGTTCACTAAGTTGGCATCTGGGGCCCTACTCTAGGTGAAATCCACACCACATGCTGTGCTAAAAGTAGCAACATTATTGGTAATGCAGGTTCACTAAGTTGGCATCTGGGGCCCTATTCTAGGTGAAGTCCACACCTCATGCTGTGCTAACAGTAGCTAATTTATTGGTAATGCAGGGTCACTAAGCTGGCATCTGGGACCCTATTCTAGGTGAAGTCCACACCACATTCTGTGCTTACAGTAGCTAATGTATTGGTAATGCAGGTTCACTAAGCCGGCATCTGGGGCCCTAATCTAGGTGAGGTCCACACCACATGCTGTGCTAAAAGTAGCAACATTATTGGTAATGCAGGTTCTCTAAGTTGGCATCTGGGGCCCTATTCTAGGTGAAATCCACACCATATGCTGTGCTAACACTAGCTAATTTATTGGCAATGCAGGTTCACTAAGCTGGCATCTGGGGCCCTATTCTAGGTGAAGTCTACACCACATGCTGTGCTAACAATAGCTAATATATTGGTAATGCAGGTTCACTAAGCTGGCATCTGGGGCCCTATTGTAGTTGAAGTCCACACCACATGTTGTGCCAACAGTAGCTAATATATTGGTAATGCAGGTTCGCTAAGCCGGCATCTGGGGCCGTATTGTAGGTGAAGTCTACACACATGCTGTGCTAGCAGTAGCTAATATATTGGTAATGCTGGTTCACTAAGCTGGCATCTGGGGCCCTATTCTAGGTGAAGTCCACACCACATGCTGTGCGAACAGTAGCTAATTTATTGGTTATGCAGGTTCACTAAGCTGGCATCTGGGGCCCTATTCTAGGTGAAGTCCACACCACATGCTGTGCTAACAGTAGCTAATTTATTGGTGGTGCTGGTTCACTAAGCTGGCATCTGGGTTCCGTTTCTAGGTGAAGTCCACACCACATGCTGTGCTAACAGTAGCTAATTTATTGGTAATGCAGGTTCACTCTGCTGGCACCTTGGGCCCTATTGTAGGTGAAATCCACACCATATGCAGTGCTAACAGTAGCTAATTTACTGGTAACGCAGGTTCACTAAGCTTGCATCCGGGGCCCTATTGTAGGTGAATTCCGCGCCACATGCTGTGCTAACAGTAGCTAATTTATTGGTAATGCAGGTTCACTAAGCTGGCATCTGGGGCCCTATTGTAGGTGAAGGCTACACCACATGATGTGCTAACAATAGCTAATATATTGGTAATGCCGGTTCACTAAGCTTGCATCTGGGGCCCTATTCTAGGTGAAGTCCACACCACATGCTGTGCTAACAGTAGCTAATTTATTGGTAATGCAGGTTCACTAAGCAGGCATCTGGGGCCTATTCTAGGTGAAGTCCACACCACATGCTGTGCTAGCAGTAGCTAATTTATTCGTAATGCTGGTTCACTAAGCTGGCATCTGGGGCCCTATTGTAGGTGAAGTCTACTCCTCATGCTGTGCTAACAGTAGCTAATTTATTGGTAATGCAGGTTCACTCTGTTTGCATCTGGGGCCCTCTTCTAGGTGAAGTCCACACCACATGCTGTGCTAACACTATCTAATTTATTGGTAATGCAGGTTCACTCTGCTGGCATCTGGGGCCCTATTCTGGGTGAAGTCCACACCTCATGCTGTGCTAACAGTAGCTAATTTATTGGTAATGCAGGTTCACTAAGCTGGCATCTGGGGCCCTATTGCAGGTGAAGTCTACACCACATGCTGTGCTAACAATAGCTAATATATTGGTAATGCAGGTTCACTAAGCTGGCATCTGTGGCCCTATTCTAGGTGAAGTCCACCCCATATGCTGTGCGATCAGTACCTAATTTATTGGTAATGCAGGTTCACTATGTTGGCATCTGGGGCCCTATTCTAGGTGAAATCCACACCACAAGCTGTGCTAAAAGTAGCAACATTATTGGTAATGCTGGTTCACTAAGTTGGCATCTGGGGCCCTATTCTAGGTGAAGTCCACACCACATGCTGTGCTAACAGTAGCTAATATATTGGTAATGCAGGTTCACTAAGCTGGCATCTGGGGCCCTATTGTAGGTGAAGTCTACACCACATGCTGTGCTAACAATAGTTGATATATTGGTAATGCAGGTTCACTCAGATGGCATCTGGGGCCCTATTCTAGGTGAAGTCCACACCGCATGCTGTACTAACAGTAGCTAATTTATTGGTAATGCAGGTTCACTCAGCTGGCATCTGGGGCCCTATTCTAGGTGAAGTCCACACCATATGCTGTGCTAACAATAGCTAATTAATTGGTAATTTACGTTCACTAAGCTGGCATCTGGGGCCCTATTCTAGGTGAAGTCCTCACCATATGCTGTGTTAACAGTAGCTAATTTATTGGTAATGCAGGTTCACTAAGTTGGCATCTGGGGCCCTATTCTAGGTGAAATCCACACCACATGCTGTGCTAAAAGTAGCAACATTATTGGTAATGCAGGTTCACTAAGTTGGCATCTGGGGCCCTATTCTAGGTGAAATCCACACCACATGCTGTGCTAACAGTAGCTAATTTATTGGTAATGCAGGTTCACTAAGCTGGCATCTGGGGCCCTATTCTAGGTGAAATCCACACCATAGCCTGTGCTAATGGTAGCTATTTTATTGGTAATGCAGGTTCACTAAGCTTGCATCTGGGGCCCTATTCTCGGTGAAGTCCACACCACATGCTGTGCTAACAGTAGCTAATTTATTGGTAATGCAGGTTCACTAAGCAGGCATCTGGAGCCTATTCTAGGTGAAGTCCACACCACATGCTCTGCTAACAGTAGCTATTTTATTGGTAATGCAGGTTCACTAAGTTGGCATCTGGGGCCCTATTGTAGGTGAAGTCTACACCACATGCTGTGCTAACAGTAGCTAATTTATTGGAAATGCCGGTTCACTCTGTTGGCATCTGGGGCCCTATTCTAGGTGAAGTCCACACCACATGCTGTGCTAACAGTAGCAAATTTATTGGTAATGCTGGTTCACTAAGCTGGCGTCTGGGGCCATATTCTAGGTGAAGTACACACCACATGCTGTGCTAACAGTAGCTTATTTATTGGTAATGCAGGTTCACTCTGCTGGCACCTTGGGCCCTATTGTAGGTGAAATCCACACCACATGCTGTGCTAACAGTAGCTAATTTATTGGTAATGCAGTTTCAATAAGCTGGCATCTTGGGCCCTATTGTAGGTGAAGTCTACACCACATGCTGTGCTAACAACAGCTAATATATTGGTAATGCAGGTTCACTCAGCTGGCATCTGGGGCCCTATTCTAGGTGAAGTCCACACCATATGCTGTGATAACAGTAGCCAATTTATTGGTAATGCAGGTTCACTAAGTAGGCAACTGGGGCCCTATTCTAGGTGAAATCCACACCACATGCTGTGCTAAAAGTAGCAACATTATTGGTAATGCAGGTTCACTAAGTTGGCATCTGGGGCCCTATTTTAGGTGAAATCCACTCCACATGCTGTGCTAACAGTAGCTAATTTATTGGTAATGCAGGATCACTAAGCTGGCATCTGGGGCCCTATTGTAGGTGAAGTCTACACCACATGCTGTGCTAACAATAGCTAATATATTGGTAACGCAGGTTCACTAAACTGGCATCTGGGGCCCTATTCTAGGTGAAGTCCACCCCATATGCTGTGCTAACAGTAGCTAATTTATTGGTAATGCAGGATCACTAAGCTGGCATCTGGGGCCCTATTGTAGGTGAAGTCTACACCACATGCTGTGCGAACAGTAGCTAATTTATTGGTAATGCAGGTTCACTAAGCTGGCATCTGGGGCCCTATTGTAGGTGAAGTCTACACCACACGATGTGCTAACAATAGCTAATATATTGGTAATGCCGGTTCACTAAGCTTGCATCTGGGGCCCTATTCTAGGTGAAGTCCACACCACATGCTGTGCTAACAGTAGCTAATTTATTGGTAATGCAGGTTCACTAAGCAGGCATCTGGGGCCTATTCTAGGTGAAGTCCACACCACATGCTGTGCTAGCAGTAGCTAATTTATTCGTAATGCTGGTTCACTAAGCTGGCATCTGGGGCCCTATTGTAGGTGAAGTCTACACCTCATGCTGTGCTAACAGTAGCTAATTTATTGGTAATGCAGGTTCACTCTTTTTGCATCTGGGGCCCTCTTCTAGGTGAAGTCCACACCACATGCTGTGCTAACACTATCTAATTTATTGGTAATGCAGGTTCACTAAGCAGGCATCTGGGGCCTATTCTAGGTGAAGTCCACACCACATGCTGTGCTAGCAGTAGCTAATTTATTCGTAATGCTGGTTCACTAAGCTGGCATCTGGGGCCCTATTGTAGGTGAAGTCTACACCTCATGCTGTGCTAACAGTAGCTAATTTATTGGTAATGCAGGTTCACTAAGTTGGCATCTGGGGCCCTATTCTAGGTGAAATCCACACCACATGCTGTGCTAAAAGTAGCAACATTATTGGTAATGCAGGTTCACTAAGTTGGCATCTGGGGCCCTATTCTAGGTGAAATCCACACCACATGCTGTGCTAACCGTAGCTAATTTATTGGTAATGCAGGTTCACTAAGCTGGCATCTGGGGCCCTATTCTAGGTGAAATCCACACCATAGCCTGTGCTAATGGTAGCTATTTTATTGGTAATGCAGGTACACTATGCTGGCATCTGGGGCCCTATTCTAGGTGAAGTCCACACCATATGCTGTGCTAACAATAGCTAATTTATTGGTAGTGCTGGTTCACTAAGCTGGCATCTGGGGCCCTATTCTAGGTGAAGTCCACACCACATGCTGTGCTAACAGAAGCTAATGTATTGGTAATGCCGGTTCACTAAGCTGGCATCTGGGGCCCTATTGTAGGTGAAGTCTACACCACATGCTGTGCTAACAATAGCTAATATATTGGTAATGCAGGTTCACTAAGCTGGCATCTGTGGCCCTATTCTAGGTGAAGTCCACCCCATATGCTGTGCGATCAGTACCTAATTTATTGGTAATGCAGGTTCACTTTGTTGGCATCTGGGGCCCTATTCTAGGTGAAATCCACACCACAAGCTGTGCTAAAAGTAGCAACATTATTGGTAATGCTGGTTCACTAAGTTGGCATCTGGGGCCCTATTCTAGGTGAAGTCCTCACCATATGCTGTGTTAACAGTAGCTAATTTATTGGTAATGCAGGTTCACTAAGTTGGCATCTGGGGCCCTATTCTAGGTGAAATCCACACCACATGCTGTGCTAAAAGTAGCAACATTATTGGTAATGCAGGTTCACTAAGTTGGCATCTGGGGCCCTATTCTAGGTGAAATCCACACCACATGCTGTGCTAACAGTAGCTTATTTATTGGTAATGCAGGTTCACTGAGCTGGCATCTGGGGCCCTATTCTAGGTGAAATCCACACCATGGCCTGTGCTAATGGTAGCTATTTTATTGGTAATGCAGGTACACTATGCTGGCATCTGGGGCCCTATTCTAGGTGAAGTCCACACCATATGCTGTGCTAACAGTAGCTAATTTATTGGTAGTGCTGGTTCACTAAGCTGGCATCTGGGGCCCTATTCTAGGTGAAGTCCACACCACATGCTGTGCTAACAGTAGCTAATATATTGGTAATGCAGGTTCACTAAGCTGGCATCTGGGGCCCTATTGTAGGTGAAGTCTACACCACATGCTGTGCTAACAATAGTTGATATATTGGTAATGCAGGTTCACTCAGATGGCATCTGGGGCCCTATTCTAGGTGAAGTCCACACCGCATGCTGTACTAACAGTAGCTAATTTATTGGTAATGCAGGTTCACTCAGCTGGCATCTGGGGCCCTATTCTAGGTGAAGTCCACACCATATGCTGTGCTAACAATAGCTAATTAATTGGTAATTTACGTTCACTAAGCTGGCATCTGGGGCCCTATTCTAGGTGAAATACTCACCACATGCTGTGCTAACAGTAGCTAATTTATTGGTAATGCTAGTTCACTAAGTTGGCATCTGGGGCCCTATTCTAGGTGAAGTCCTCACCATATGCTGTGTTAACAGTAGCTAATTTATTGGTAATGCAGGTTCACTAAGTTGGCATCTGGGGCCCTATTCTAGGTGAAATCCACACCACATGCTGTGCTAAAAGTAGCAACATTATTGGTAATGCAGGTTCACTAAGTTGGCATCTGGGGCCCTATTCTAGGTGAAATCCACACCACATGCTGTGCTAACAGTAGCTAATTTATTGGTAATGCAGGTTCACTAAGCTGGCATCTGGGGCCCTATTCTAGGTGAAATCCACACCATAGCCTGTGCTAATGGTAGCTATTTTATTGGTAATGCAGGTACACTATGCTGGCATCTGGGGCCCTATTCTAGGTGAAGTCCACACCATATGCTGTGCTAACAGTAGCTAATTTATTGGTAGTGCTGGTTCACTAAGCTGGCATCTGGGGCCCTATTCTAGGTGAAGTCCACACCACATGCTGTGCTAACAGTAGCTAATGTATTGGTAATGCAGGTTCACTAAGCTGGCATCTGGGGCCCTATTGTAGGTGAAGTCTACACCACTTGCTGTGCTGACAATAGCTAATATATTGGTAATGCAGGTTCACTAAGCTTGCATCTGGGGCCCTATTCTCGGTGAAGTCCACACCACATGCTGTGCTAACAGTAGCTAATTTATTGGTAATGCAGGTTCACTAAGCAGGCATCTGGAGCCTATTCTAGGTGAAGTCCACACCACCTGCTCTGCTAACAGTAGCTATTTTATTGGTAATGCAGGTTCACTAAGTTGGCATCTGGGGCCCTATTGTAGGTGAAGTCTACACCACATGCTGTGCTAACAGTAGCTAATTTATTGGAAATGCCGGTTCACTCTGTTGGCATCTGGGGCCCTATTCTAGGTGAAGTCCACACCACATGCTGTGCTAACAGTAGCAAATTTATTGGTAATGCTGGTTCACTAAGCTGGCGTCTGGGGCCATATTCTAGGTGAAGTACACACCACATGCTGTGCTAACAGTAGCTTATTTATTGGTAATGCAGGTTCACTCTGCTGGCACCTTGGGCCCTATTGTAGGTGAAATCCACACCACATGCTGTGCTAACAGTAGCTAATTTATTGGTAATGCAGTTTCAATAAGCTGGCATCTGGGGCCCTATTGTAGGTGAAGTCTACACCACATGCTGTGCTAACAACAGCTAATATATTGGTAATGCAGGTTCACTCAGCTGGCATCTGGGGCCCTATTCTAGGTGAAGTCCACACCATATGCTGTGATAACAGTAGCCAATTTATTGGTAATGCAGGTTCACTAAGTAGGCAACTGGGGCCCTATTCTAGGTGAAATCCACACCACATGCTGTGCTAAAAGTAGCAACATTATTGGTAATGCAGGTTCACTAAGTTGGCATCTGGGGCCCTATTGTAGGTGAAATCCACTCCACATGCTGTGCTAACAGTAGCTAATTTATTGGTAATGCAGGATCACTAAGCTGGCATCTGGGGCCCTATTGTAGGTGAAGTCTACACCACATGCTGTGCTAACAATAGCTAATATATTGGTAACGCAGGTTCACTAAACTGGCATCTGGGGCCCTATTCTAGGTGAAGTCCACCCCATATGCTGTGCGAACAGTAGCTAATTTATTGGTAATGCAGGTTCACTAAGCTGGCATCTGGGGCCCTATTGTAGGTGAAGTCTACACCACACGATGTGCTAACAATAGCTAATATATTGGTAATGCCGGTTCACTAAGCTTGCATCTGGGGCCCTATTCTAGGTGAAGTCCACACCACATGCTGTGCTAACAGTAGCTAATTTATTGGTAATGCAGGTTCACTAAGCAGGCATCTGGGGCCTATTCTAGGTGAAGTCCACACCACATGCTGTGCTAGCAGTAGCTAATTTATTCGTAATGCTGGTTCACTAAGCTGGCATCTGGGGCCCTATTGTAGGTGAAGTCTACACCTCATGCTGTGCTAACAGTAGCTAATTTATTGGTAATGCAGGTTCACTCTGTTTGCATCTGGGGCCCTCTTCTAGGTGAAGTCCACACCACATGCTGTGCTAACACTATCTAATTTATTGGTAATGCAGGTTCACTAAGCAGGCATCTGGGGCCTATTCTAGGTGAAGTCCACACCACATGCTGTGCTAGCAGTAGCTAATTTATTCGTAATGCTGGTTCACTAAGCTGGCATCTGGGGCCCTATTCTAGGTGAAATCCACACCACATGCTGTGCTAAAAGTAGCAACATTATTGGTAATGCAGGTTCACTAAGTTGGCATCTGGGGCCCTATTCTAGGTGAAATCCACACCACATGCTGTGCTAACCGTAGCTAATTTATTGGTAATGCAGGTTCACTAAGGTGGCATCTGGGGCCCTATTCTAGGTGAAATCCACACCATAGCCTGTGCTAATGGTAGCTATTTTATTGGTAATGCAGGTACACTATGCTGGCATCTGGGGCCCTATTCTAGGTGAAGTCCACACCATATGCTGTGCTAACAGTAGCAAATTTATTGGTAGTGCTGGTTCACTAAGCTGGCATCTGGGGCCCTATTCTAGGTGAAGTCCACACCACATGCTGTGCTAACAGAAGCTAATGTATTGGTAATGCAGGTTCACTAAGCTGGCATCTGGGGCCCTATTGTAGGTGAAGTCTACACCACATGCTGTGCTGACAATAGCTAATATATTGGTAATGCAGGTTCACTAAGCTTGCATCTGGGGCCCTATTCTCGGTGAAGTCCACACCACATGCTGTGCTAACAGTAGCTAATTTATTGGTAATGCAGGTTCACTAAGCAGGCATCTGGAGCCTATTCTAGGTGAAGTCCACACCACATGCTGTGCTAACAGTAGCTAATTTATTGGAAATGCCGGTTCACTCTGTTGGCATCTGGGGCCCTATTCTAGGTGAAGTCCACACCACATGCTGTGCTAACAGTAGCAAATTTATTGGTAATGCTGGTTCACTAAGCTGGCGTCTGGGGCCATATTCTAGGTGAAGTACACACCACATGCTGTGCTAACAGTAGCTTATTTATTGGTAATGCAGGTTCACTCTGCTGGCACCTTGGGCCCTATTGTAGGTGAAATCCACACCACATGCTGTGCTAACAGTAGCTAATTTATTGGTAATGCAGTTTCAATAAGCTGGCATCTGGGGCCCTATTGTAGGTGAAGTCTACACCACATGCTGTGCTAACAACAGCTAATATATTGGTAATGCAGGTTCACTCAGCTGGCATCTGGGGCCCTATTCTAGGTGAAGTACTCACCACATGCTGTGATAACAGTAGCTAATTTATTGGTAATGCTGGTTCACTAAGTTGGCATCTGGGGCCCTATTCTAGGTGAAGTCCACACCATATGCTGTGATAACAGTAGCCAATTTATTGGTAATGCAGGTTCACTAAGTAGGCAACTGGGGCCCTATTCTAGGTGAAATCCACACCACATGCTGTGCTAAAAGTAGCAACATTATTGGTAATGCAGGTTCACTAAGTTGGCATCTGGGGCCCTATTGTAGGTGAAATCCACTCCACATGCTGTGCTAACAGTAGCTAATTTATTGGTAATGCAGGATCACTAAGCTGGCATCTGGGGCCCTATTGTAGGTGAAGTCTACACCACATGCTGTGCTAACAATAGCTAATATATTGGTAACGCAGGTTCACTAAACTGGCATCTGGGGCCCTATTCTAGGTGAAGTCCACCCCATATGCTGTGCGAACAGTAGCTAATTTATTGGTAATGCAGGTTCACTAAGCTGGCATCTGGGGCCCTATTGTAGGTGAAGTCTACACCACATGATGTGCTAACAATAGCTAATATATTGGTAATGCCGGTTCACTAAGCTTGCATCTGGGGCCCTATTCTAGGTGAAGTCCACACCACATGCTGTGCTAACAGTAGCTAATTTATTGGTAATGCAGGTTCACTAAGCAGGCATCTGGGGCCTATTCTAGGTGAAGTCCACACCACATGCTGTGCTAGCAGTAGCTAATTTATTCGTAATGCTGGTTCACTAAGCTGGCATCTGGGGCCCTATTGTAGGTGAAATCTACACCTCATGCTGTGCTAACAACAGCTAATATATTGGTAATGCAGGTTCACTCAGCTGGCATCTGGGGCCCTATTCTAGGTGAAGTCCACACCATATGCTGTGCTAACATTAGCTAAGTAATTGGTAATTTATGTTCACTAAGCTGGCATCTGGGGCCCTATTCTAGGTGAAGTACTCACCACATGCTGTGCTAACAGTAGCTAATTTATTGGTAATGCTGGTTCACTAAGTTGGCATCTGGGGCCCTATTCTAGGTGAAGTCCACACCATATGCTGTGATAACAGTAGCCAATTTATTGGTTATGCAGGTTCACTAAGTAGGCAACTGGGGCCCTATTCTAGGTGAAATCCACACCACATGCTGTGCTAAAAGTAGCAACATTATTGGTAATGCAGGTTCACTAAGTTGGCATCTGGGGCCCTATTGTAGGTGAAATCCACTCCACATGCCGTGCTAACAGTAGCTAATTTATTGGTAATGCAGGATCACTAAGCTGGCATCTGGGGCCCTATTGTAGGTGAAGTCTACACCTCATGCTGTGCTAACAGTAGCTAATTTATTGGTAATGCAGGTTCACTCTGTTTGCATCTGGGGCCCTCTTCTAGGTGAAGTCCACACCACATGCTGTGCTAACACTATCTAATTTATTGGTAATGCAGGTTCACTCTGCTGGCATCTGGGGCCCTATTCTGGGTGAAGTCCACACCTCATGCTGTGCTAACAGTAGCTAATTTATTGGTAATGCAGGTTCACTAAGCTGGCATCTGGGGCCCTATTGTAGGTGAAGTCTACACCTCATGCTGTGCTAACAATAGCTAATATATTGGTAATGCAGGTTCACTAAGCTGGCATCTGTGGCCCTATTCTAGGTGAAGTCCACCCCATATGCTGTGTGATCAGTACCTAATTTATTGGTAATGCAGGTTCACTTAGTTGGCATCTGGGGCCCTATTCTAGGTGAAATCCACACCACAAGCTGTGCTAAAAGTAGCAACATTATTGGTAATGCTGGTTCACTAAGTTGGCATCTGGGGCCCTATTCTAGGTGAAGTCCTCACCATATGCTGTGTTAACAGTAGCTAATTTATTGGTAATGCAGGTTCACTAAGTTGGCATCTGGGGCCCTATTCTAGGTGAAATCCACACCACATGCTGTGCTAAAAGTAGCAACATTATTGGTAATTCAGGTTCACTAAGTTGGCATCTGGGGCCCTATTCTAGGTGAAATCCACACCACATGCTGTGCTAACAGTAGCTAATTTATTGGTAATGCAGGTTCACTAAGCTGGCATCTGGGGCCCTATTCTAGGTGAAATCCACACCATGGCCTGTGCTAATGGTAGCTATTTTATTGGTAATGCAGGTACACTATGCTGGCATCTGGGGCCCTATTCTAGGTGAAGTCCACACCATATGCTGTGCTAACAGTAGCTAATTTATTGGTAGTGCTGGTTCACTAAGCTGGCATCTGGGGCCCTATTCTAGGTGAAGTCCACACCACATGCTGTGCTAACATTAGCTAATATATTGGTAATGCAGGTTCACTAAGCTGGCATCTGGGGCCCTATTGTAGGTGAAGTCTACACCACATGCTGTGCTAACAATAGTTGATATATTGGTAATGCAGGTTCACTCAGATGGCATCTGGGGCCCTATTCTAGGTGAAGTCCACACCGCATGCTGTACTAACAGTAGCTAATTTATTGGTAATGCAGGTTCACTCAGCTGGCATCTGGGGCCCTATTCTAGGTGAAGTCCACACCATATGCTGTGCTAACAATAGCTAATTAATTGGTAATTTACGTTCACTAAGCTGGCATCTGGGGCCCTATTCTAGGTGAAATACTCACCACATGCTGTGCTAACAGTAGCTAATTTATTGGTAATGCTAGTTCACTAAGTTGGCATCTGGGGCCCTATTCTAGGTGAAGTCCTCACCACATGCTGTGCTAACAATAGCTAATATATTGGTAACGCAGGTTCACTAAACTGGCATCTGGGGCCCTATTCTAGGTGAAGTCCACCCCATATGCTGTGCGAACAGTAGCTAATTTATTGGTAATGCAGGTTCACTAAGCTGGCATCTGGGGCCCTATTCTAAGTGAAATCGACACCATAGTCTGTGCTAATGGTAGCTAATTTATTGGTAACGCAGGTTAAAATGCTGGCATCTGGGGCTCTATTCTAGATGAAGGCCACACCATATGCTGTGCTAACAGTAGCTAATTTATTGGTTCTGCTGGTTCACTAAGTTGGCATCTGGGGCCCTATTCTAGGTGAAGTCCACACCATATGCTGTGTTAACAGTAGCTAATTTATTGGTTATGCAGGTTCACTAAGTTGGCATCTGGGGCCCTACTCTAGGTGAAATCCACACCACATGCTGTGCTAAAAGTAGCAACATTATTGGTAATGCAGGTTCACTAAGTTGGCATCTGGGGCCCTATTCTAGGTGAAATCCTCACCACATGCTGTGCTAAAAGTAGCAACATTATTGGTAATGCAGGTTCACTAAGTTGGCATCTGGGGCCCTATTCTAGGTGAAGTCCACACCATATGCTGTGCTAACAGTAGCTAATTTATTGGTAGTGCTGGTTCACTAAGCTGGCATCTGGGGCCCTATTCTAGGTGAAGTCCACACCACATGCTGTGCTAACAGTAGCTAATTTATTGGTAATGCAGGTTCACTAAGCTGGCATCTGGGGCCCTATTGTAGGTGAAGTCTACACCACATGCTGTGCTGACAATAGCTAATATATTGGTAATGCAGGTTCACTAAGCTTGCATCTGTGGCCCTATTCTGGGTGAAGTCCACACCACATGCTGTGCTAACAGTAGCTAATTTATTGGTAATGCTGGTTCACTAAGCAGGCATCTGGGGCCTATTCTAGGTGAAGTCCACAACACATGCTCTGCTAACATTAGCTATTTTATTGGTAATGCAGGTTCACTAAGTTGGCATCTGGGGCCCTATTGTAGGTGAAGTCTACACCACATGCTGTGCTAACAGTAGCTAATTTATTGGTAATGCCTGTTCACTCTGTTGGCATCTGGGGCCCTATTTCAGGTGAAGTCCATACCACATGCTGTGCTAACAGTAGCTAATTTATTGGTAATGCTGGTTCACTAAGCTGGCGTCTGGTGCCCTATTCTAGGTGAAGTACACACCACATGCTGGGCTAACAGTAGCTAATTTATTGGTAATGCAGGTTCACTCTGCTGGCACCTTGGGCCCTATTGTAGGTGAAATCCACACCACATGCTGTGCTAACAGTAGCTAATTTATTGGTAATGCAGTTTCACTAAGCTGGCATCTGGGGCCCTATTGTAGGTGAAGTCTACACCACATGCTGTGCTAACAATAGTTGATATATTGGTAATGCAGGTTCACTCAGATGGCATCTGGGGCCCTATTCTAGGTGAAGTCCACACCGCATGCTGTACTAACAGTAGCTAATTTATTGGTAATGCAGGTTCACTCAGCTGGCATCTGGGGCCCTATTCTAGGTGAAGTCCACACCATATGCTGTGCTAACAATAGCTAATTAATTGGTAATTTACGTTCACTAAGCTGGCATCTGGGGCCCTATTCTAGGTGAAATACTCACCACATGCTGTGCTAACAGTAGCTAATTTATTGGTAATGCTAGTTCACTAAGTTGGCATCTGGGGCCCTATTCTAGGTGAAGTCCTCACCATATGCTGTGTTAACAGTAGCTAATTTATTGGTAATGCAGGTTCACTAAGTTGGCATCTGGGGCCCTATTCTAGGTGAAATCCACACCACATGCTGTGCTAAAAGTAGCAACATTATTGGTAATGCAGGTTCACTAAGTTGGCTTCTGGGGCCCTATTCTAGGTGAAATCTACACCACATGCTGTGCTAACAGTAGCTAATTTATTGGTAATGCAGGTTCACTAAGCTGGCATCTGGGGCCCTATTCTAGGTGAAATCCACACCATAGCCTGTGCTAATGGTAGCTATTTTATTGGTAATGCAGGTACACTATGCTGGCATCTGGGGCCCTATTCTAGGTGAAGTCCACACCATATGCTGTGCTAACAGTAGCTAATTTATTGGTAGTGCTGGTTCACTAAGCTGGCATCTGGGGCCCTATTCTAGGTGAAGTCCACACCTCATGCTGTGCTAACAGTAGCTAATGTATTGGTAATGCAGGTTCACTAAGCTGGCATCTGGGGCCCTATTGTAGGTGAAGTCTACACCACATGCTGTGCTGACAATAGCTAATATATTGGTAATGCAGGTTCACTAAGCTTGCATCTGGGGCCCTATTCTCGGTGAAGTACACACCACATGCTGTGCTAACAGTAGCTAATTTATTGGTAATGCAGGTTCACTAAGCAGGCATCTGGAGCCTATTCTAGGTGAAGTCCACACCACATGCTCTGCTAACAGTAGCTATTTTATTGGTAATGCAGGTTCACTAAGTTGGCATCTGGGGCCCTATTGTAGGTGAAGTCTACACCACATGCTGTGCTAACAGTAGCTAATTTATTGGAAATGCCGGTTCACTCTGTTGGCATCTGGGGCCCTATTCTAGGTGAAGTCCACACCACATGCTGTGCTAACAGTAGCAAATTTATTGGTAATGCTGGTTCACTAAGCTGGCGTCTGGGGCCATATTCTAGGTGAAGTACACACCACATGCTGTGCTAACAGTAGCTTATTTATTGGTAATGCAGGTTCACTCTGCTGGCACCTTGGGCCCTATTGTAGGTGAAATCCACACCACATGCTGTGCTAACAGTAGCTAATTTATTGGTAATGCAGTTTCAATAAGCTGGCATCTGGGGCCCTATTGTAGGTGAAGTCTACACCACATGCTGTGCTAACAACAGCTAATATATTGGTAATGCAGGTTCACTCAGCTGGCATCTGGGGCCCTATTCTAGGTGAAGTACTCACCACATGCTGTGCTAACAGTAGCTAATTTATTGGTAATGCTGGTTCACTAAGTTGGCATCTGGGGCCCTATTCTAGGTGAAGTCCACACCATATGCTGTGATAACAGTAGCCAATTTATTGGTAATGCAGGTTCACTAAGTAGGCAACTGGGGCCCTATTCTAGGTGAAATCCACACCACATGCTGTGCTAAAAGTAGCAACATTATTGGTAATGCAGGTTCACTAAGTTGGCATCTGGGGCCCTATTGTAGGTGAAATCCACTCCACATGCTGTGCTAACAGTAGCTAATTTATTGGTAATGCAGGATCACTAAGCTGGCATCTGGGGCCCTATTGTAGGTGAAGTCTACACCACATGCTGTGCTAACAATAGCTAATATATTGGTAACGCAGGTTCACTAAACTGGCATCTGGGGCCCTATTCTAGGTGAAGTCCACCCCATATGCTGTGCGAACAGTAGCTAATTTATTGGTAATGCAGGTTCACTAAGCTGGCATCTGGGGCCCTATTGTAGGTGAAGTCTACACCACATGATGTGCTAACAATAGCTAATATATTGGTAATGCCGGTTCACTAAGCTTGCATCTGGGGCCCTATTCTAGGTGAAGTCCACACCACATGCTGTGCTAACAGTAGCTAATTTATTGGTAATGCAGGTTCACTAAGCAGGCATCTGGGGCCTATTCTAGGTGAAGTCCACACCACATGCTGTGCTAGCAGTAGCTAATTTATTCGTAATGCTGGTTCACTAAGCTGGCATCTGGGGCCCTAATGTAGGTGAAGTCTACACCTCATGCTGTGCTAACAGTAGCTAATTTATTGGTAATGCAGGTTCACTCTGTTTGCATCTGGGGCCCTCTTCTAGGTGAAGTCCACACCACATGCTGTGCTAACACTATCTAATTTATTGGTAATGCAGGTTCACTAAGCAGGCATCTGGGGCCTATTCTAGGTGAAGTCCACACCACATGCTGTGCTAGCAGTAGCTAATTTATTCGTAATGCTGGTTCACTAAGCTGGCATCTGGGGCCCTATTGTAGGTGAAGTCTACACCTCATGCTGTGCTAACAGTAGCTAATTTATTGGTAATGCAGGTTCACTAAGTTGGCATCTGGGGCCCTATTCTAGGTGAAATCCACACCACATGCTGTGCTAAAAGTAGCAACATTATTGGTAATGCAGGTTCACTAAGTTGGCATCTGGGGCCCTATTCTAGGTGAAATCCACACCACATGCTGTGCTAACAGTAGCTAATTTATTGGTAATGCAGGTTCACTAAGCTGGCATCTGGGGCCCTATTCTAGGTGAAATCCACACCATAGCCTGTGCTAATGGTAGCTATTTTATTGGTAATGCAGGTACACTATGCTGGCATCTGGGGCCCTATTCTAGGTGAAGTCCACACCATATGCTGTGCTAACAGTAGCTAATTTATTGGTAGTGCTGGTTCACTAAGCTGGCATCTGGGGCCCTATTCTAGGTGAAGTCCACACCACATGCTGTGCTAACAGTAGCTAATGTATTGGTAATGCAGGTTCACTAAGCTGGCATCTGGGGCCCTATTGTAGGTGAAGTCTACACCACATGCTGTGCTGACAATAGCTAATATATTGGTAATGCAGGTTCACTAAGCTTGCATCTGGGGCCCTATTCTCGGTGAAGTCCACACCACATGCTGTGCTAACAGTAGCTAATTTATTGGTAATGCAGGTTCACTAAGCAGGCATCTGGAGCCTATTCTAGGTGAAGTCCACACCACATGCTGTGCTAACAGTAGCTAATTTATTGGAAATGCCGGTTCACTCTGTTGGCATCTGGGGCCCTATTCTAGGTGAAGTCCACACCACATGCTGTGCTAACAGTAGCAAATTTATTGGTAATGCTGGTTCACTAAGCTGGCGTCTGGGGCCATATTCTAGGTGAAGTACACACCACATGCTGTGCTAACAGTAGCTTATTTATTGGTAATGCAGGTTCACTCTGCTGGCACCTTGGGCCCTATTGTAGGTGAAATCCACACCACATGCTGTGCTAACAGTAGCTAATTTATTGGTAATGCAGTTTCAATAAGCTGGCATCTGGGGCCCTATTGTAGGTGAAGTCTACACCACATGCTGTGCTAACAACAGCTAATATATTGGTAATGCAGGGTCACTCAGCTGGCATCTGGGGCCCTATTCTAGGTGAAGTACTCACCACATGCTGTGCTAACAGTAGCTAATTTATTGGTAATGCTGGTTCACTAAGTTGGCATCTGGGGCCCTATTCTAGGTGAAGTCCACACCATATGCTGTGATAACAGTAGCCAATTTATTGGTAATGCAGGTTCACTAAGTAGGCAACTGGGGCCCTATTCTAGGTGAAATCCACACCACATGCTGTGCTAAAAGTAGCAACATTATTGGTAATGCAGGTTCACTAAGTTGGCATCTGGGGCCCTATTGTAGGTGAAATCCACTCCACATGCTGTGCTAACAGTAGCTAATTTATTGGTAATGCAGGATCACTAAGCTGGCATCTGGGGCCCTATTGTAGGTGAAGTCTACACCACATGCTGTGCTAACAATAGCTAATATATTGGTAACGCAGGTTCACTAAACTGGCATCTGGGGCCCTATTCTAGGTGAAGTCCACCCCATATGCTGTGCGAACAGTAGCTAATTTATTGGTAATGCAGGTTCACTAAGCTGGCATCTGGGGCCCTATTGTAGGTGAAGTCTACACCACATGATGTGCTAACAATAGCTAATATATTGGTAATGCCGGTTCACTAAGCTTGCATCTGGGGCCCTATTCTAGGTGAAGTCCACACCACATGCTGTGCTAACAGTAGCTAATTTATTGGTAATGCAGGTTCAATAAGCAGGCATCTGGGGCCTATTCTAGGTGAAGTCCACACCACATGCTGTGCTAGCAGTAGCTAATTTATTCGTAATGCTGGTTCACTAAGCTGGCATCTGGGGCCCTATTGTAGGTGAAGTCTACACCTCATGCTGTGCTAACAGTAGCTAATTTATTGGTAATGCAGGTTCACTCTGTTTGCATCTGGGGCCCTCTTCTAGGTGAAGTCCACACCACATGCTGTGCTAACACTATCTAATTTATTGGTAATGCAGGTTCACTCTGCTGGCATCTGGGGCCCTATTCTGGGTGAAGTCCACACCTCATGCTGTGCTAACAGTAGCTAATTTATTGGTAATGCAGGTTCACTAAGCTGGCATCTGGGCCCCTATTGTAGGTGAAGTCTACACCACATGCTGTGCTAACAATAGCTAATATATTGGTAATGCAGGTTCACTAAGCTGGCATCTGTGGCCCTATTCTAGGTGAAGTCCACCCCATATGCTGTGCGATCAGTACCTAATTTATTGGTAATGCAGGTTCACTAAGTTGGCATCTGGGGCCCTATTCTAGGTGAAATCCACACCACAAGCTGTGCTAAAAGTAGCAACATTATTGGTAATGCTGGTTCACTAAGTTGGCATCTGGGGCCCTATTCTAGGTGAAGTCCTCACCATATGCTGTGTTAACAGTAGCTAATTTATTGGTAATGCAGGTTCACTAAGTTGGCATCTGGGGCCCTATTCTAGGTGAAATCCACACCACATGCTGTGCTAAAAGTAGCAACATTATTGGTAATGCAGGTTCACTAAGTTGGCATCTGGGGCCCTATTCTAGGTGAAATCCACACCACATGCTGTGCTAACAGTAGATAATTTATTGGTAATGCAGGTTCACTAAGCTGGCATCTGGGGCCCTATTCTAGGTGAAATCCACACCATGGCCTGTGCTAATGGTAGCTATTTTATTGGTAATGCAGGTACACTATGCTGGCATCTGGGGCCCTATTCTAGGTGAAGTCCACACCATATGCTGTGCTAACAGTAGCTAATTTATTGGTAGTGCTGGTTCACTAAGCTGGCATCTGGGGCCCTATTCTAGGTGAAGTCCACACCACATGCTGTGCTAACAGTAGCTAATATATTGGTAATGCAGGTTCACTAAGCTGGCATCTGGGGCCCTATTGTAGGTGAAGTCTACACCACATGCTGTGCTAACAATAGTTGATATATTGGTAATGCAGGTTCACTCAGATGGCATCTGGGGCCCTATTCTAGGTGAAGTCCACACCGCATGCTGTACTAACAGTAGCTAATTTATTGGTAATGCAGGTTCACTCAGCTGGCATCTGGGGCCCTATTCTAGGTGAAGTCCACACCATATGCTGTGCTAACAATAGCTAATTAATTGGTAATTTACGTTCACTAAGCTGGCATCTGGGGCCCTATTCTAGGTGAAATACTCACCACATGCTGTGCTAACAGTAGCTAATTTATTGGTAATGCTAGTTGGCATCTGGGGCCCTATTCTAGGTGAAGTCCTCACCATATGCTGTGTTAACAGTAGCTAATTTATTGGTAATGCAGGTTCACTAAGTTGGCATCTGGGGCCCTATTCTAGGTGAAATCCACACCACATGCTGTGCTAAAAGTAGCAACATTATTGGTAATGCAGGTTCACTAAGTTGGCATCTGGGGCCCTATTCTAGGTGAAATCCACACCACATGCTGTGCTAACAGTAGCTAATTTATTGGTAATGCAGGTTCACTAAGCTGGCATCTGGGGCCCTATTCTAGGTGAAATCCACACCATAGCCTGTGCTAATGGTAGCTATTTTATTGGTAATGCAGGTACACTATGCTGGCATCTGGGGCCCTATTCTAGGTGAAGTCCACACCATATGCTGTGCTAACAGTAGCTAATTTATTGGTAGTGCTGGTTCACTAAGCTGGCATCTGGGGCCCTATTCTAGGTGAAGTCCACACCACATGCTGTGCTAACAGTAGCTAATGTATTGGTAATGCAGGTTCACTAAGCTGGCATCTGGGGCCCTATTGTAGGTGAAGTCTACACCACATGCTGTGCTGACAATAGCTAATATATTGGTAATGCAGGTTCACTAAGCTTGCATCTGGGGCCCTATTCTCGGTGAATTCCACACCACATGCTGTGCTAACAGTAGCTAATTTATTGGTAATGCAGGTTCACTAAGCAGGCATCTGGAGCCTATTCTAGGTGAAGTCCACACCACATGCTCTGCTAACAGTAGCTATTTTATTGGTAATGCAGGTTCACTAAGTTGGCATCTGGGGCCCTATTGTAGGTGAAGTCTACACCACATGCTGTGCTAACAGTAGCTAATTTATTGGAAATGCCGGTTCACTCTGTTGGCATCTGGGGCCCTATTCTAGGTGAAGTCCACACCACATGCTGTGCTAACAGTAGCAAATTTATTGGTAATGCTGGTTCACTAAGCTGGCGTCTGGGGCCATATTCTAGGTGAAGTACACACCACATGCTGTGCTAACAGTAGCTTATTTATTGGTAATGCAGGTTCACTCTGCTGGCACCTTGGGCCCTATTGTAGGTGAAATCCACACCACATGCTGTGCTAACAGTAGCTAATTTATTTGTAATGCAGTTTCAATTAGCTGGCATCTGGGGCCCTATTGTAGGTGAAGTCTACACCACATGCTGTGCTAACAACAGCTAATATATTGGTAATGCAGGTTCACTCAGCTGGCATCTGGGGCCCTATTCTAGGTGAAATCCACACCATATGCTGTGCTAACAATAGCTAAGTAATTGGTAATTTATGTTCACTAAGCTGGCATCTGGGGCACTATTCTAGGTGAAGTACCCACCACATGCTGTGCTAACAGTAGCTAATTTATTGGTAATGCTGGTTCACTAAGTTGGCATCTGGGGCCCTATTCTAGGTGAAGTCCACACCATATGCTGTGATAACAGTAGCCAATTTATTGGTAATGCAGGTTCACTAAGTAGGCAACTGGGGCCCTATTCTAGGTGAAATCCACACCACATGCTGTGCTAAAAGTAGCAACATTATTGGTAATGCAGGTTCACTAAGTTGGCATCTGGGGCCCTATTGTAGGTGAAATCCACTCCACATGCTGTGCTAACAGTAGCTAATTTATTGGTAATACAGGATCACTAAGCTGGCATCTGGGGCCCTATTGTAGGTGAAGTCTACACCACATGCTGTGCTAACAATAGCTAATATATTGGTAACGCAGGTTCACTAAACTGGCATCTGGGGCCCTATTCTAGGTGAAGTCCACCCCATATGCTGTGCGAACAGTAGCTAATTTATTGGTAATGCAGGTTCACTAAGCTGGCATCTGGGGCCCTATTCTAAGTGAAATCGACACCATAGTCTGTGCTAATGGTAGCTAATTTATTGGTAACGCAGGTTCAAAATGCTGGCATCTGGGGCTCTATTCTAGATTAAGGCCACACCATATGCTGTGCTAACAGTAGCTAATTTATTGGTTCTGCTGGTTCACTAAGTTGGCATCTGGGGCCCTATTCTAGGTGAAGTCCACACCATATGCTGTGTTAACAGTAGCTAATTTATTGGTTATGCAGGTTCACTAAGTTGGCATCTGGGGCCCTACTCTAAGTGAAATCCACACCACATGCTGTGCTAAAAGTAGCAACATTATTGGTAATGCAGGTTCACTAAGTTGGCATCTGGGGCCCTATTCTAGGTGAAATCCTCACCACATGCTGTGCTAAAAGTAGCAACATTATTGGTAATGCAGGTTCACTAAGTTGGCATCTGGGGCCCTATTCTAGGTGAAGTCCACACCACATGCTGTGCTAACAGTAGCTAATTTATTGGTAATGCAGGTTCACTAAGCTGGCATCTGGGGCCCTATTGTAGGTGAAGTCTACACCACATGCTGTGCTGACAATAGCTAATATATTGGTAATGCAGGTTCACTAAGCTTGCATCTGTGGCCCTATTCTGGGTGAAGTCCACACCACATGCTGTGCTAACAGTAGCTAATTTATTGGTAATGCTGGTTCACTAAGCAGGCATCCGGCGCCTATTCTAGGTGAAGTCCACAACACATGCTCTGCTAACATTAGCTATTTTATTGGTAATGCAGGTTCACTAAGTTGGCATCTGGGGCCCTATTGTAGGTGAAGTCTACACCACATGCTGTGCTAACAGTAGCTAATTTATTGGTAATGCCTGTTCACTCTGTTGGCATCTGGGGCCCTATTCTAGGTGAAGTCCATACCACATGCTGTGCTAACAGTAGCTAATTTATTGGTAATGCTGGTTCACTAAGCTGGCGTCTGGTGCCCTATTCTAGGTGAAGTACACACCACATGCTGGGCTAACAGTAGCTAATTTATTGGTAATGCAGGTTCACTCTGCTGGCACCTTGGGCCCTATTGTAGGTGAAATCCACACCACATGCTGTGCTAACAGTAGCTAATTTATTGGTAATGCAGTTTCACTAAGCTGGCATCTGGGGCCCTATTGTAGGTGAAGTCTACACCACATGCTGTGCTAACAATAGTTGATATATTGGTAATGCAGGTTCACTCAGATGGCATCTGGGGCCCTATTCTAGGTGAAGTCCACACCGCATGCTGTACTAACAGTAGCTAATTTATTGGTAATGCAGGTTCACTCAGCTGGCATCTGGGGCCCTATTCTAGGTGAAGTCCACACCATATGCTGTGCTAACAATAGCTAATTAATTGGTAATTTACGTTCACTAAGCTGGCATCTGGGGCCCTATTCTAGGTGAAATACTCACCACATGCTGTGCTAACAGTAGCTAATTTATTGGTAATGCTAGTTCACTAAGTTGGCATCTGGGGCCCTATTCTAGGTGAAGTCCTCACCATATGCTGTGTTAACAGTAGCTAATTTATTGGTAATGCAGGTTCACTAAGTTGGCATCTGGGGCCCTATTCTAGGTGAAATCCACACCACATGCTGTGCTAAAAGTAGCAACATTATTGGTAATGCAGGTTCACTAAGTTGGCATCTGGGGCCCTATTCTAGGTGAAATCTACACCACATGCTGTGCTAACAGTAGCTAATTTATTGGTAATGCAGGTTCACTAAGCTGGCATCTGGGGCCCTATTCTAGGTGAAATCCACACCATAGCCTGTGCTAATGGTAGCTATTTTATTGGTAATGCAGGTACACTATGCTGGCATCTGGGGCCCTATTCTAGATGAAGTCCACACCATATGCTGTGCTAACAGTAGCTAATTTATTGGTAGTGCTGGTTCACTAAGCTGGCATCTGGGGCCCTATTCTAGGTGAAGTCCACACCTCATGCTGTGCTAACAGTAGCTAATGTATTGGTAATGCAGGTTCACTAAGGTGGCATCTGGGGCCCTATTGTAGGTGAAGTCTACACCACATGCTGTGCTGACAATAGCTAATATATTGGTAATGCAGGTTCACTAAGCTTGCATCTGGGGCCCTATTCTCGGTGAAGTCTACACCACATGCTGTGCTAACAGTAGCTAATTTATTGGTAATGCAGGTTCACTAAGCAGGCATCTGGAGCCTATTCTAGGTGAAGTCCACACCACATGCTCTGCTAACAGTAGCTATTTTATTGGTAATGCAGGTTCACTAAGTTGGCATCTGGGGCCCTATTGTAGGTGAAGTCTACACCACATGCTGTGCTAACAGTAGCTAATTTATTGGAAATGCCGGTTCACTCTGTTGGCATCTGGGGCCCTATTCTAGGTGAAGTCCACACCACATGCTGTGCTAACAGTAGCAAATTTATTGGTAATGCTGGTACACTAAGCTGGCGTCTGGGGCCATATTCTAGGTGAAGTACACACCACATGCTGTGCTAACAGTAGCTTATTTATTGGTAATGCAGGTTCACTCTGCTGGCACCTTGGGCCCTATTGTAGGTGAAATCCACACCACATGCTGTGCTAACAGTAGCTAATTTATTGGTAATGCAGTTTCAATAAGCTGGCATCTGGGGCCCTATTGTAGGTGAAGTCTACACCACATGCTGTGCTAACAACAGCTAATATATTGGTAATGCAGGTTCACTCAGCTGGCATCTGGGGCCCTATTCTAGGTGAAGTACTCACCACATGCTGTGCTAACAGTAGCTAATTTATTGGTAATGCTGGTTCACTAAGTTGGCATCTGGGGCCCTATTCTAGGTGAAGTCCACACCATATGCTGTGATAACAGTAGCCAATTTATTGGTAATGCAGGTTCACTAAGTAGGCAACTGGGGCCCTATTCTAGGTGAAATCCACACCACATGCTGTGCTAAAAGTAGCAACATTATTGGTAATGCAGGTTCACTAAGTTGGCATCTGGGGCCCTATTGTAGGTGAAATCCACTCCACATGCTGTGCTAACAGTAGCTAATTTATTGGTAATGCACGATCACTAAGCTGGCATCTGGGGCCCTATTGTAGGTGAAGTCTATACCACATGCTGTGCTAACAATAGCTAATATATTGGTAACGCAGGTTCACTAAACTGGCATCTGGGGCCCTATTCTAGGTGAAGTCCACCCCATATGCTGTGCGAACAGTAGCTAATTTATTGGTAATGCAGGTTCACTAAGCTGGCATCTGGGGCCCTATTGTAGGTGAAGATTACACCACATGATGTGCTAACAATAGCTAATATATTGGTAATGCCGGTTCACTAAGCTTGCATCTGGGGCCCTATTCTAGGTGAAGTCCACACCACATGCTGTGCTAACAGTAGCTAATTTATTGGTAATGCAGGTTCACTAAGCAGGCATCTGGGGCCTATTCTAGGTGAAGTCCACACCACATGCTGTGCTAGCAGTAGCTAATTTATTCGTAATGCTGGTTCACTAAGCTGGCATCTGGGGCCCTAATGTAGGTGAAGTCTACACCTCATGCTGTGCTAACAGTAGCTAATTTATTGGTAATGCAGGTTCACTCTGTTTGCATCTGGGGCCCTCTTCTAGGTGAAGTCCACACCACATGCTGTGCTAACACTATCTAATTTATTGGTAATGCAGGTTCACTAAGCAGGCATCTGGGGCCTATTCTAGGTGAAGTCCACACCACATGCTGTGCTAGCAGTAGCTAATTTATTCGTAATGCTGGTTCACTAAGCTGGCATCTGGGGCCCTATTGTAGGTGAAGTCTACACCTCATGCTGTGCTAACAGTAGCTAATTTATTGGTAATGCAGGTTCACTAAGTTGGCATCTGGGGCCCTATTCTAGGTGAAATCCACACCACATGCTGTGCTAAAAGTAGCAACATTATTGGTAATGCAGGTTCACTAAGTTGGCATCTGGGGCCCTATTCTAGGTGAAATCCACACCACATGCTGTGCTAACAGTAGCTAATTTATTGGTAATGCAGGTTCACTAAGCTGGCATCTGGGGCCCTATTCTAGGTGAAATCCACACCATAGCCTGTGCTAATGGTAGCTATTTTATTGGTAATGCAGGTACACTATGCTGGCATCTGGGGCCCTATTCTAGGTGAAGTCCACACCATATGCTGTGCTAACAGTAGCTAATTTATTGGTAGTGCTGGTTTACTAAGCTGGCATCTGGGGCCCTATTCTAGGTGAAGTCCACACCACATGCTGTGCTAACAGTAGCTAATGTATTGGTAATGCAGGTTCACTAAGCTGGCATCTGGGGCCCTATTGTAGGTGAAGTCTACACCACATGCTGAGCTGACAATAGCTAATATATTGGTAATGCAGGTTCACTAAGCTTGCATCTGGGGCCCTATTCTCGGTGAAGTCCACACCACATGCTGTGCTAACAGTAGCTAATTTATTGGTAATGCAGGTTCACTAAGCAGGCATCTGGAGCCTATTCTAGGTGAAGTCCACACCACATGCTGTGCTAACAGTAGCTAATTTATTGGAAATGCCGGTTCACTCTGTTGGCATCTGGGGCCCTATTCTAGGTGAAATCCACTCCACATGCTGTGCTAACAGTAGCTAATTTATTGGTAATGCTAGTTCACTAAGTTGGCATCTGGGGCCCTATTCTAGGTGAAGTCCTCACCATATGCTGTGTTAACAGTAGCTAATTTATTGGTAATGCAGGTTCACTAAGTTGGCATCTGGGGCCCTATTCTAGGTGAAATCCACACCACATGCTGTGCTAAAAGTAGCAACATTATTGGTAATGCAGGTTCACTAAGTTGGCATCTGGGGCCCTATTCTAGGTGAAATCTACACCACATGCTGTGCTAACAGTAGCTAATTTATTGGTAATGCAGGTTCACTAAGCTGGCATCTGGGGCCCTATTCTAGGTGAAATCCACACCATAGCCTGTGCTAATGGTAGCTATTTTATTGGTAATGCAGGTACACTATGCTGGCATCTGGGGCCCTATTCTAGGTGAAGTCCACACCATATGCTGTGCTAACAGTAGCTAATTTATTGGTAGTGCTGGTTCACTAAGCTGGCATCTGGGGCCCTATTCTAGGTGAAGTCCACACCTCATGCTGTGCTAACAGTAGCTAATGTATTGGTAATGCAGGTTCACTAAGCTGGCATCTGGGGCCCTATTGTAGGTGAAGTCTACACCACATGCTGTGCTGACAATAGCTAATATATTGGTAATGCAGGTTCACTAAGCTTGCATCTGGGGCCCTCATTCATTCATTTCCGTGTCCGATCATTTCCAGAATGTAGCAACTCCGATGGCCTTGTTGTTTGCCTCGATCAGGTCCTGGGTAGTGCAGGGTTGTTCTAGTAGTGGACAAATGAGCAGGTGGGCTGGGTCTTGTGTTGCTCCACACTCGCAGGACGTGTCTCCATCAGCTGGAAGGATACCCCATTTCTGCATGTTGGTCTTGCAACGAGGGACGCCCACCCTGAGACGATTAAGTGATTTCCAAACAGGGTAAGGCAGGTCATTTCCTGGGGCTAGCTCTTCCTTAACAGGGATATCCGGCGGCAGCTTGCTCTTCCACCTGGAGATGCGGTTAGATTCCGATGTTCCCTCCAGTGGTTGAGTCCTGGCGATGAAACTCTTTCTTGATTTCAGTCGACGGACAACAGCCTGATGATTATGCAGTGGATGATGGGGATCATTAATCTGCTTCGCCCTCTCTGCATCAGCAGCAACAGCCCTTCTGATAGTTGGGGGAGCTATCCCAACAATCGGGTAAAGTTTGTCGACTGGAGTAGGCTTCATACATCCCGACAAGATTCGTATGGTCTCGTTGATGGCAATGTCAATCTGCTTGGTGTGACTGGATGCACTCCACACAGGTGAAGCGTACTCTGCAGCAGACATGCACAAAGCAAGAGCAGAAGTTCTTAGGACGTGAGGACTTGCCCCCCAGGGGCCCTATTCTCGGTGAAGTCCACACCACATGCTGTGCTAACAGTAGCTAATTTATTGGTAATGCAGGTTCACTAAGCAGGCATCTGGAGCCTATTCTAGGTGAAGTCCACACCACATGCTCTGCTAACAGTAGCTATTTTATTGGTAATGCAGGTTCACTAAGTTGGCATCTGGGGCCCTATTGTAGGTGAAGTCTACACCACATGCTGTGCTAACAGTAGCTAATTTATTGGAAATGCCAGTTCACTCTGTTGGCATCTGGGGCCCTATTCTAGGTGAAGTCCACACCACATGCTGTGCTAACAGTAGCAAATTTATTGGTAATGCTGGTTCACTAAGCTGGCGTCTGGGGCCATATTCTAGGTGAAGTACACACCACATGCTGTGCTAACAGTAGCTTATTTATTGGTAATGCAGGTTCACTCTGCTGGCACCTTGGGCCCTATTGTAGGTGAAATCCACACCACATGCTGTGCTAACAGTAGCTAATTTATTGGTAATGCAGTTTCAATAAGCTGGCATCTGGGGCCCTATTGTAGGTGAAGTCTACACCACATGCTGTGCTAACAACAGCTAATATATTGGTAATGCAGGTTCACTCAGCTGGCATCTGGGGCCCTATTCTAGGTGAAGTACTCACCACATGCTGTGCTAACAGTAGCTAATTTATTGGTAATGCTGGTTCACTAAGTTGGCATCTGGGGCCCTATTCTAGGTGAAGTCCACACCATATGCTGTGATAACAGTAGCCAATTTATTGGTAATGCAGGTTCACTAAGTAGGCAACTGGGGCCCTATTCTAGGTGAAATCCACACCACATGCTGTGCTAAAAGTAGCAACATTATTGGTAATGCAGGTTCACTAAGTTGGCATCTGGGGCCCTATTGTAGGTGAAATCCACTCCACATGCTGTGCTAACAGTAGCTAATTTATTGGTAATGCAGGATCACTAAGCTGGCATCTGGGGCCCTATTGTAGGTGAAGTCTATACCACATGCTGTGCTAACAATAGCTAATATATTGGTAACGCAGGTTCACTAAACTGGCATCTGGGGCCCTATTCTAGGTGAAGTCCACCCCATATGCTGTGCGAACAGTAGCTAATTTATTGGTAATGCAGGTTCACTAAGCTGGCATCTGGGGCCCTATTGTAGGTGAAGTCTACACCACATGATGTGCTAACAATAGCTAATATATTGGTAATGCCGGTTCACTAAGCTTGCATCTGGGGCCCTATTCTAGGTGAAGTCCACACCACATGCTGTGCTAACAGTAGCTAATTTATTGGTAATGCAGGTTCACTAAGCAGGCATCTGGGGCCTATTCTAGGTGAAGTCCACACCACATGCTGTGCTAGCAGTAGCTAATTTATTCGTAATGCTGGTTCACTAAGCTGGCATCTGGGGCCCTAATGTAGGTGAAGTCTACACCTCATGCTGTGCTAACAGTAGCTAATTTATTGGTAATGCAGGTTCACTCTGTTTGCATCTGGGGCCCTCTTCTAGGTGAAGTCCACACCACATGCTGTGCTAACACTATCTAATTTATTGGTAATGCAGGTTCACTAAGCAGGCATCTGGGGCCTATTCTAGGTGAAGTCCACACCACATGCTGTGCTAGCAGTAGCTAATTTATTCGTAATGCTGGTTCACTAAGCTGGCATCTGGGGCCCTATTGTAGGTGAAGTCTACACCTCATGCTGTGCTAACAGTAGCTAATTTATTGGTAATGCAGGTTCACTAAGTTGGCATCTGGGGCCCTATTCTAGGTGAAATCCACACCACATGCTGTGCTAAAAGTAGCAACATTATTGGTAATGCAGGTTCACTAAGTTGGCATCTGGGGCCCTATTCTAGGTGAAATCCACACCACATGCTGTGCTAACAGTAGCTAATTTATTGGTAATGCAGGTTCACTAAGCTGGCATCTGGGGCCCTATTCTAGGTGAAATCCACACCATAGCCTGTGCTAAAGGTAGCTATTTTATTGGTAATGCAGGTACACTATGCTGGCATCTGGGGCCCTATTCTAGGTGAAGTCCACACCATATGCTGTGCTAACAGTAGCTCATTTATTGGTAGTGCTGGTTCACTAAGCTGGCATCTGGGGCCCTATTCTAGGTGAAGTCCACACCACATGCTGTGCTAACAGTAGCTAATGTATTGGTAATGCAGGTTCACTAAGCTGGCATCTGGGGCCCTATTGTAGGTGAAGTCTACACCACATGCTGTGCTGACAATAGCTAATATATTGGTAATGCAGGTTCACTAAGCTTGCATCTGGGGCCCTATTCTCGGTGAAGTCCACACCACATGCTGTGCTAACAGTAGCTAATTTATTGGTAATGCAGGTTCACTAAGCAGGCATCTGGAGCCTATTCTAGGTGAAGTCCACACCACATGCTGTGCTAACAGTAGCTAATTTATTGGAAATGCCGGTTCACTCTGTTGGCATCTGGGGCACTATTCTAGGTGAAATCCACTCCACATGCTGTGCTAACAGTAGCTAATTTATTGGTAATGCAGGATCACTAAGCTGGCATCTGGGGCCCTATTGTAGGTGAAGTCTACACCACATGCTGTGCTAACAATAGCTAATATATTGGTAACGCAGGTTCACTAAACTGGCATCTGGGGCCCTATTCTAGGTGAAGTCCACCCCATATGCTGTGCGAACAGTAGCTAATTTATTGGTAATGCAGGTTCACTAAGCTGGCATCTGGGGCCCTATTGTAGGTGAAGTCTACACCACATGATGTGCTAACAATAGCTAATATATTGGTAATGCCGGTTCACTAAGCTTGCATCTGGGGCCCTATTCTAGGTGAAGTCCACACCACATGCTGTGCTAACAGTAGCTAATTTATTGGTAATGCAGGTTCAATAAGCAGGCATCTGGGGCCTATTCTAGGTGAAGTCCACACCACATGCTGTGCTAGCAGTAGCTAATTTATTCGTAATGCTGGTTCACTAAGCTGGCATCTGGGGCCCTATTGTAGGTGAAGTCTACACCTCATGCTGTGCTAACAGTAGCTAATTTATTGGTAATGCAGGTTCACTCTGTTTGCATCTGGGGCCCTCTTCTAGGTGAAGTCCACACCACATGCTGTGCTAACACTATCTAATTTATTGGTAATGCAGGTTCACTCTGCTGGCATCTGGGGCCCTATTCTGGGTGAAGTCCACACCTCATGCTGTGCTAACAGTAGCTAATTTATTGGTAATGCAGGTTCACTAAGCTGGCATCTGGGCCCCTATTGTAGGTGAAGTCTACACCCCATGCTGTGCTAACAATAGCTAATATATTGGTAATGCAGGTTCACTAAGCTGGCATCTGTGGCCTTATTCTAGGTGAAGTCCACCCCATATGCTGTGCGATCAGTACCTAATTTATTGGTAATGCAGGTTCACTAAGTTGGCATCTGGGGCCCTATTCTAGGTGAAATCCACACCACAAGCTGTGCTAAAAGTAGCAACATTATTGGTAATGCTGGTTCACTAAGTTGGCATCTGGGGCCCTATTCTAGGTGAAGTCCTCACCATATGCTGTGTTAACAGTAGCTAATTTATTGGTAATGCAGGTTCACTAAGTTGGCATCTGGGGCCCTATTCTAGGTGAAATCCACACCACATGCTGTGCTAAAAGTAGCAACATTATTGGTAATGCAGGTTCACTAAGTTGGCATCTGGGGCCCTATTCTAGGTGAAATCCACACCACATGCTGTGCTAACAGTAGATAATTTATTGGTAATGCAGGTTCACTAAGCTGGCATCTGGGGCCCTATTCTAGGTGAAATCCACACCATGGCCTGTGCTAATGGTAGCTATTTTATTGGTAATGCAGGTACACTATGCTGGCATCTGGGGCCCTATTCTAGGTGAAGTCCACACCATATGCTGTGCTAACAGTAGCTAATTTATTGGTAGTGCTGGTTCACTAAGCTGGCATCTGGGGCCCTATTCTAGGTGAAGTCCACACCACATGCTGTGCTAACAGTAGCTAATATATTGGTAATGCAGGTTCACTAAGCTGGCATCTGGGGCCCTATTGTAGGTGAAGTCTACACCACATGCTGTGCTAACAATAGTTGATATATTGGTAATGCAGGTTCACTCAGATGGCATCTGGGGCCCTATTCTAGGTGAAGTCCACACCGCATGCTGTACTAACAGTAGCTAATTTATTGGTAATGCAGGTTCACTCAGCTGGCATCTGGGGCCCTATTCTAGGTGAAGTCCACACCATATGCTGTGCTAACAATAGCTAATTAATTGGTAATTTACGTTCACTAAGCTGGCATCTGGGGCCCTATTCTAGGTGAAATACTCACCACATGCTGTGCTAACAGTAGCTAATTTATTGGTAATGCTAGTTCACTAAGTTGGCATCTGGGGCCCTATTCTAGGTGAAGTCCTCACCATATGCTGTGTTAACAGTAGCTAATTTATTGGTAATGCAGGTTCACTAAGTTGGCATCTGGGGCCCTATTCTAGGTGAAATCCACACCACATGCTGTGCTAAAAGTAGCAACATTATTGGTAATGCAGGTTCACTAAGTTGGCATCTGGGGCCCTATTCTAGGTGAAATCCACACCACATGCTGTGCTAACAGTAGCTAATTTATTGGTAATGCAGGTTCACTAAGCTGGCATCTGGGGCCCTATTCTAGGTGAAATCCACACCATAGCCTGTGCTAATGGTAGCTATTTTATTGGTAATGCAGGTACACTATGCTGGCATCTGGGGCCCTATTCTAGGTGAAGTCCACACCATATGCTGTGCTAACAGTAGCTAATTTATTGGTAGTGCTGGTTCACTAAGCTGGCATCTGGGGCCCTATTCTAGGTGAAGTCCACACCACATGCTGTGCTAACAGTAGCTAATGTATTGGTAATGCAGGTTCACTAAGCTGGCATCTGGGGCCCTATTGTAGGTGAAGTCTACACCACATGCTGTGCTGACAATAGCTAATATATTGGTAATGCAGGTTCACTAAGCTTGCATCTGGGGCCCTATTCTCGGTGAATTCCACACCACATGCTGTGCTAACAGTAGCTAATTTATTGGTAATGCAGGTTCACTAAGCAGGCATCTGGAGCCTATTCTAGGAGAAGTCCACACCACATGCTCTGCTAACAGTAGCTATTTTATTGGTAAAGCAGGTTCACTAAGTTGGCATCTGGGGCCCTATTGTAGGTGAAGTCTACACCACATGCTGTGCTAACAGTAGCTAATTTATTGGAAATGCCGGTTCACTCTGTTGGCATCTGGGGCCCTATTCTAGGTGAAGTCCACACCACATGCTGTGCTAACAGTAGCAAATTTATTGGTAATGCTGGTTCACTAAGCTGGCGTCTGGGGCCATATTCTAGGTGAAGTACACACCACATGCTGTGCTAACAGTAGCTTATTTATTGGTAATGCAGGTTCACTCTGCTGGCACCTTGGGCCCTATTGTAGGTGAAATCCACACCACATGCTGTGCTAACAGTAGCTAATTTATTTGTAATGCAGTTTCAATTAGCTGGCATCTGGGGCCCTATTGTAGGTGAAGTCTACACCACATGCTGTGCTAACAACAGCTAATATATTGGTAATGCAGGTTCACTCAGCTGGCATCTGGGGCCCTATTCTAGGTGAAGTCCACACCATATGCTGTGCTAACAATAGCTAAGTAATTGGTAATTTATGTTCACTAAGCTGGCATCTGGGGCCCTATTCTAGGTGAAGTACTCACCACATGCTGTGCTAACAGTAGCTAATTTATTGGTAATGCTGGTTCACTAAGTTGGCATCTGGGGCCCTATTCTAGGTGAAGTCCACACCTTATGCTGTGATAACAGTAGCCAATTTATTGGTAATGCAGGTTCACTAAGTAGGCAACTGGGGCCCTATTCTAGGTGAAATCCACACCACATGCTGTGCTAAAAGTAGCAACATTATTGGTAATGCAGGTTCACTAAGTTGGCATCTGGGGCCCTATTGTAGGTGAAATCCACTCCACATGCTGTGCTAACAGTAGCTAATTTATTGGTAATGCAGGATCACTAAGCTGGCATCTGGGGCCCTATTGTAGTTGAAGTCTACACCACATGCTGTGCTAACAATAGCTAATATATTGGTAACGCAGGTTCACTAAACTGGCATCTGGGGCCCTATTCTAGGTGAAGTCCACCCCATATGCTGTGCGAACAGTAGCTAATTTATTGGTAATGCAGGTTCACTAAGCTGGCATCTGGGGCCCTATTCTAAGTGAAATCGACACCATAGTCTGTGCTAATGGTAGCTAATTTATTGGTAACGCAGGTTCAAAATGCTGGCATCTGGGGCTCTATTCTAGATGAAGGCCACACCATATGCTGTGCTAACAGTAGCTAATTTATTGGTTCTGCTGGTTCACTAAGTTGGCATCTGGGGCCCTATTCTAGGTGAAGTCCACACCATATGCTGTGTTAACAGTAGCTAATTTATTGGTTATGCAGGTTCACTAAGTTGGCATCTGGGGCCCTACTCTAAGTGAAATCCACACCACATGCTGTGCTAAAAGTAGCAACATTATTGGTAATGCAGGTTCACTAAGTTGGCATCTGGGGCCCTATTCTAGGTGAAATCCTCACCACATGCTGTGCTAAAAGTAGCAACATTATTGGTAATGCAGGTTCACTAAGTTGGCATCTGGGGCCCTATTCTAGGTGAAGTCCACACCATATGCTGTGCTAACAGTAGCTAATTTATTGGTAGTGCTGGTTCACTAAGTTGGCATGTGGGGCCCTATTCTAGGTGAAGTCCACCCCATATGCTGTGCGAACAGTAGCTAATTTATTGGTAATGCAGGTTTACTAATTTGGAATCTGGGGCCCTATTCTAGGTGAAATCCACACCACACGCTGTGCTAAAAGTAGCAACATTATTGGTAATGCAGGTTCACTAAGTTGGCATCTGGGGCCCTATTCTAGGTGAAGTCCACACCATATGCTGTGCTAACAGTAGCTAATTTATTGGTAGTGCTGGTTCACTAAGCTGGCATCTGGGGCCCTATTCTAGGTGAAGTCCACACCACATGCTGTGCTAACAGTAGCTAATTTATTGGTAATGCAGGTTCACTAAGCTGGCATCTGGGGCCCTATTGTAGGTGAAGTCTACACCACATGCTGTGCTGACAATAGCTAATATATTGGTAATGCAGGTTCACTAAGCTTGCATCTGTGGCCCTATTCTGGGTGAAGTCCACACCACATGCTGTGCTAACAGTAGCTAATTTATTGGTAATGCTGGTTCACTAAGCAGGCATCTGGGGCCTATTCTAGGTGAAGTCCACAACACATGCTCTGCTAACATTAGGTATTTTATTGGTAATGCAGGTTCACTAAGTTGGCATCTGGGGCCCTATTGTAGGTGAAGTCTACACCACATGCTGTGCTAACAGTAGCTAATTTATTGGTATTGCCGGTTCACTCTGTTGGCATCTGGGGCCCTATTCTAGGTGAAGTCCATACCACATACTGTGCTAACAGTAGCTAATTTATTGGTAATGCTGGTTCACTAAGCTGGCGTCTGGTGCCCTATTCTAGGTGAAGTACACACCACATGCTGGGCTAACAGTAGCTAATTTATTGGTAATGCAGGTTCACTCTGCTGGCACCTTGGGCCCTATTGTAGGTGAAATCCACACCACATGCTGTGCTAACAGTAGCTAATTTATTGGTAATGCAGTTTCACTAAGCTGGCATCTGGCGCCCTATTGTAGGTGAAGTCTACACCACATGCTGTGCTAACAATAGCTAATATATTGGTAATGCAGGTTCACTCAGCTGGCATCTGGGGCCCTATTCTAGGTGAAGTCCACACCATATGCTGTGCTACCAATAGCTAAGTAATTGGTAATTTACGTTCACTAAGCTGGCATCTGGGGCCGTATTCTAGGTGAAGTACTCACCACATGCTGTGCTAACAGTAGCTAATTTATTGGTAATGCTGGTTCACTAAGTTGGCATCTGGGGCCCTATTCTACGTGAAATCCACACCACATGCTGTGCTAACAGTAGCTAATTTATTGGTAATGCAGGTTCACTATGCTGGCATCTGGGGCCCTATTCTAGGTGAAGTCCACCCCATATGCTGTGCGAACAGTAGCTAATTTATTGGTAATGCAGGTTCACTAAGCTGGCATCTGGGGCCCTATTCTAAGTGAAATCGACACCATAGTCTGTGCTAATGGTAGCTAATTTATTGGTAACGCAGGTTCAAAAAGCTGGCATCTGGGGCTCTATTCTAGATGAAGTCCACACCATATGCTGTGCTAACAGTAGCTAATTTATTGGTAGTGCTGGTTCACTAAGCTGGCATCTGGGGCCCTATTCTAAGTGAAATCCACACCATAGGTTGTGCTAATGGTAGCTAATTTATTGGTAACGCAGGTTCACTAAGCTGGCATCTGGGGCCCTATTCTAGATGAAGTCCACACCATATGCTGTGCCAACAGTAGCTAATTTATTGGTAGTGCTGGTTCACTAAGCTGGCATCTGGGGCCCTATTCTAGGTGAAGTCCACACCACATGCTGTGCTAACAGTAGCTTATTTATTGGTAATGCAGGTTCACTAAGTTGGCATCTGGGGCCCTATTGTAGGTGAAGTCTACATCACATGCAGTGCTAACAATAGCTATTATATTGGTAATGCCGGTTCACTAAGCTTGCATCTGGGGCCCTATTCTAGGTGAAGTCCACACCACATGCTGTGCTAACAGTAGCTAATTTATTGGTAATGCAGGTTCACTAAGCAGGCATCTGGGGCCCTATTGTAGGTGAAGTCCACACCACATGCTGTGCTAGCAGTAGCTTATTTATTGGTAATGCAGGTTCACTAAGTTGGCATCTGGGGCCCTATTGTAGGTGAAGTCTACACAACATGCTGTGCTAACAGTAGCTAATTTATTGGTAATGCAGGTTCACTCTGTTGGCATCTGGGGCCCTATTGTAGGTGAATTCTACACCACATGCTGTGCTAACAGTAGCTAATTTATTGGTAATGCAGGTTCACTCTGTTGGCATTTGGGGCCCTATTCTAGGTGAAGCCCACACCACATGCTGTGCTAACAATATCTAATTTATTGGTAACGCAGGTTCACTCTGTTGGCATCTGGGGCCCTATTCTGGGTGAAGTCCACACCTCATGCTGTGCTAACAGTAGCTAATTTATTGGTAATGCAGGTTCACTAAGCTGCCATCTGGGGCCCTATTGTAGGTGAAGTCTACACCACTTGCTGTGCTAACAATAGCTAATATATTGGTAATGCAGGTTCACTAAGCTGGCATCTGGGGCCCTATTCTAGGTGAAGTCCACCCCATATGCTGTGCGAACAGTAGCTAATTTATTGGTAATGCAGGTTCACTAAGCTGGCATCTGGGGCCCTATTCTAAGTGAAATCGACACCATAGTCTGTGCTAATGGTAGCTAATTTATTGGTAACGCAGGTTCAAAAAGCTGGCATCTGGGGCTCTATTCTAGATGAAGTCCACACCATATGCTGTGCTAACAGTAGCTAATTTATTGGTAGTGCTGGTTCACTAAGCTGGCATCTGGGGCCCTATTCTAAGTGAAATCCACACCATAGGTTGTGCTAATGGTAGCTAATTTATTGGTAACGCAGGTTCACTAAGCTGGCATCTGGGGCCCTATTCTAGATGAAGTCCACACCATATGCTGTGCCAACAGTAGCTAATTTATTGGTAGTGCTGGTTCACTAAGCTGGCATCTGGGGCCCTATTCTAGGTGAAGTCCACACCACATGCTGTGCTAACAGTAGCTTATTTATTGGTAATGCAGGTTCACTAAGTTGGCATCTGGGGCCCTATTGTAGGTGAAGTCTACATCACATGCAGTGCTAACAATAGCTATTATATTGGTAATGCCGGTTCACTAAGCTTGCATCTGGGGCCCTATTCTAGGTGAAGTCCACACCACATGCTGTGCTAACAGTAGCTAATTTATTGGTAATGCAGGTTCACTAAGCAGGCATCTGGGGCCCTATTGTAGGTGAAGTCCACACCACATGCTGTGCTAGCAGTAGCTTATTTATTGGTAATGCAGGTTCACTAAGTTGGCATCTGGGGCCCTATTGTAGGTGAAGTCTACACAACATGCTGTGCTAACAGTAGCTAATTTATTGGTAATGCAGGTTCACTCTGTTGGCATCTGGGGCCCTATTGTAGGTGAATTCTACACCACATGCTGTGCTAACAGTAGCTAATTTATTGGTAATGCAGGTTCACTCTGTTGGCATTTGGGGCCCTATTCTAGGTGAAGTCCACACCACATGCTGTGCTAACAATATCTAATTTATTGGTAACGCAGGTTCACTCTGTTGGCATCTGGGGCCCTATTCTGGGTGAAGTCCACACCTCATGCTGTGCTAACAGTAGCTAATTTATTGGTAATGCAGGTTCACTAAGCTGCCATCTGGGGCCCTATTGTAGGTGAAGTCTACACCACTTGCTGTGCTAACAATAGCTAATATATTGGTAATGCAGGTTCACTAAGCTGGCATCTGGGGCCCTATTCTAGGTGAAGTCCACCCCATATGCTGTGCGAGCAGTAGCTAATTTATTGGTAATGCAGGTTCACTAAGTTGAAATCTGGGGCCCTATTCTAGGTGAAATCCACACCACATGCTGTGCTAAAAGTAGCAACATTATTGGTAATGCAGGTTCACTAAGTTGGCATCTGAGGCCCTATTCTAGGTGAAATCCACACCACATGCTGTGCTAACAGTAGCTAATATATTGGTAATGCAGGTTCACTCTGTTGGCATCTGGGGCCCTATTCTGGGTGAAGTCCACACCTCATGCTGTGCTAACTGTAGCTAATTTATTGGTAATGCAGGGTCACTAAGCTGGCATCTGGGGCCGTATTCTAGGTGAAGTCCACACCACATTCTGTGCTAACAGTAGCTAATTTATTGGTAATGCAGGTTCACTAAGCTGGCATCTGGGGCCCTATTGTAGGTGAAATCTACACCACAAGCTGTGCTAACAATAGCTAATATATTGGTAATGCAGGTTCACTAAGCTGGCATCTGCGGCCCTATTCTAGGTGAAGTCCACCCCATATGCTGTGCGAACAGTAGCTAATTTATTGGTAATGCAGGTTCACTAAGCTGGCATCTGGGTCCTATTCTAGGTGAAGTCCACACCACATGCTGTGCGAACAGTAGCTAATTTATTGGTAATGCAGGTTCACTAAGTTGGCATCTGGGGCCCTATTCTAGGTGAAATCCACACCACATGCTGTGCTAAAAGTAGCAACATTATTGGTAATGCAGGTTCACTAAGTTGGCATCTGGGGCCCTATTCTAGGTGAAATCCACACCACATGCTGTGCTAACAGTAGCTAATTTATTGGTAATGCAGGTTCACTAAGCTGGCATCTGGGGCCCTATTCTAGGTGAAGTCCACACCATATGCTGTGCTAACAGTAGCTAATTTATTGGTAGTGCTGGTTCACTAAGCTGGCATCTGGGGCCCTATTCTAGGTGAAGTCCACACCACATGCTGTGCTAACAGTAGCTAATGTATTGGTAATGCAGGTTCACTAAGCTGGCATCTGGGGCCCTATTGTAGGTGAAGTCTACACCACATGCTGAGCTGACAATAGCTAATATATTGGTAATGCAGGTTCACTAAGCTTGCATCTGGGGCCCTATTCTCGGTGAAGTCCACACCACATGCTGTGCTAACAGTAGCTAATTTATTGGTAATGCAGGTTCACTAAGCAGGCATCTGGAGCCTATTCTAGGTGAAGTCCACACCACATGCTGTGCTAACAGTAGCTAATTTATTGGAAATGCCGGTTCACTCTGTTGGCATCTGGGGCCCTATTCTAGGTGAAATCCACTCCACATGCTGTGCTAACAGTAGCTAATTTATTGGTAATGCTAGTTCACTAAGTTGGCATCTGGGGCCCTATTCTAGGTGAAGTCCTCACCATATGCTGTGTTAACAGTAGCTAATTTATTGGTAATGCAGGTTCACTAAGTTGGCATCTGGGGCCCTATTCTAGGTGAAATCCACACCACATGCTGTGCTAAAAGTAGCAACATTATTGGTAATGCAGGTTCACTAAGTTGGCATCTGGGGCCCTATTCTAGGTGAAATCTACACCACATGCTGTGCTAACAGTAGCTAATTTATTGGTAATGCAGGTTCACTAAGCTGGCATCTGGGGCCCTATTCTAGGTGAAATCCACACCATAGCCTGTGCTAATGGTAGCTATTTTATTGGTAATGCAGGTACACTATGCTGGCATCTGGGGCCCTATTCTAGGTGAAGTCCACACCATATGCTGTGCTAACAGTAGCTAATTTATTGGTAGTGCTGGTTCACTAAGCTGGCATCTGGGGCCCTATTCTAGGTGAAGTCCACACCTCATGCTGTGCTAACAGTAGCTAATGTATTGGTAATGCAGGTTCACTAAGCTGGCATCTGGGGCCCTATTGTAGGTGAAGTCTACACCACATGCTGTGCTGACAATAGCTAATATATTGGTAATGCAGGTTCACTAAGCTTGCATCTGGGGCCCTATTCTCGGTGAAGTCCACACCACATGCTGTGCTAACAGTAGCTAATTTATTGGTAATGCAGGTTCACTAAGCAGGCATCTGGAGCCTATTCTAGGTGAAGTCCACACCACATGCTCTGCTAACAGTAGCTATTTTATTGGTAATGCAGGTTCACTAAGTTGGCATCTGGGGCCCTATTGTAGGTGAAGTCTACACCACATGCTGTGCTAACAGTAGCTAATTTATTGGAAATGCCGGTTCACTCTGTTGGCATCTGGGGCCCTATTCTAGGTGAAGTCCACACCACATGCTGTGCTAACAGTAGCAAATTTATTGGTAATCCTGGTTCACTAAGCTGGCGTCTGGGGCCATATTCTAGGTGAAGTACACACCACATGCTGTGCTAACAGTAGCTTATTTATTGGTAATGCAGGTTCACTCTGCTGGCACCTTGGGCCCTATTGTAGGTGAAATCCACACCACATGCTGTGCTAACAGTAGCTAATTTATTGGTAATGCAGTTTCAATAAGCTGGCATCTGGGGCCCTATTGTAGGTGAAGTCTACACCACATGCTGTGCTAACAACAGCTAATATATTGGTAATGCAGGTTCACTCAGCTGGCATCTGGGGCCCTATTCTAGGTGAAGTACTCACCACATGCTGTGCTAACAGTAGCTAATTTATTGGTAATGCTGGTTCACTAAGTTGGCATCTGGGGCCCTATTCTAGGTGAAGTCCACACCATATGCTGTGATAACAGTAGCCAATTTATTGGTAATGCAGGTTCACTAAGTAGGCAACTGGGGCCCTATTCTAGGTGAAATCCACACCACATGCTGTGCTAAAAGTAGCAACATTATTGGTAATGCAGGTTCACTAAGTTGGCATCTGGGGCCCTATTGTAGGTGAAATCCACTCCACATGCTGTGCTAACAGTAGCTAATTTATTGGTAATGCAGGATCACTAAGCTGGCATCTGGGGCCCTATTGTAGGTGAAGTCTATACCACATGCTGTGCTAACAATAGCTAATATATTGGTAACGCAGGTTCACTAAACTGGCATCTGGGGCCCTATTCTAGGTGAAGTCCACCCCATATGCTGTGCGAACAGTAGCTAATTTATTGGTAATGCAGGTTCACTAAGCTGGCATCTGGGGCCCTATTGTAGGTGAAGTCTACACCACATGATGTGCTAACAATAGCTAATATATTGGTAATGCCGGTTCACTAAGCTTGCATCTGGGGCCCTATTCTAGGTGAAGTCCACACCACATGCTGTGCTAACAGTAGCTAATTTATTGGTAATGCAGGTTCACTAAGCAGGCATCTGGGGCCTATTCTAGGTGAAGTCCACACCACATGCTGTGCTAGCAGTAGCTAATTTATTCGTAATGCTGGTTCACTAAGCTGGCATCTGGGGCCCTAATGTAGGTGAAGTCTACACCTCATGCTGTGCTAACAGTAGCTAATTTATTGGTAATGCAGGTTCACTCTGTTTGCATCTGGGGCCCTCTTCTAGGTGAAGTCCACACCACATGCTGTGCTAACACTATCTAATTTATTGGTAATGCAGGTTCACTAAGCAGGCATCTGGGGCCTATTCTAGGTGAAGTCCACACCACATGCTGTGCTAGCAGTAGCTAATTTATTCGTAATGCTGGTTCACTAAGCTGGCATCTGGGGCCCTATTGTAGGTGAAGTCTACACCTCATGCTGTGCTAACAGTAGCTAATTTATTGGTAATGCAGGTTCACTAAGTTGGCATCTGGGGCCCTATTCTAGGTGAAATCCACACCACATGCTGTGCTAAAAGTAGCAACATTATTGGTAATGCAGGTTCACTAAGTTGGCATCTGGGGCCCTATTCTAGGTGAAATCCACACCACATGCTGTGCTAACAGTAGCTAATTTATTGGTAATGCAGGTTCACTAAGCTGGCATCTGGGGCCCTATTCTAGGTGAAATCCACACCATAGCCTGTGCTAATGGTAGCTATTTTATTGGTAATGCAGGTACACTATGCTGGCATCTGGGGCCCTATTCTAGGTGAAGTCCACACCATATGCTGTGCTAACAGTAGCTCATTTATTGGTAGTGCTGGTTCACTAAGCTGGCATCTGGGGCCCTATTCTAGGTGAAGTCCACACCACATGCTGTGCTAACAGTAGCTAATGTATTGGTAATGCAGGTTCACTAAGCTGGCATCTGGGGCCCTATTGTAGGTGAAGTCTACACCACATGCTGTGCTGACAATAGCTAATATATTGGTAATGCAGGTTCACTAAGCTTGCATCTGGGGCCCTATTCTCGGTGAAGTCCACACCACATGCTGTGCTAACAGTAGCTAATTTATTGGTAATGCAGGTTCACTAAGCAGGCATCTGGAGCCTATTCTAGGTGAAGTCCACACCACATGCTGTGCTAACAGTAGCTAATTTATTGGAAATGCCGGTTCACTCTGTTGGCATCTGGGGCCCTATTCTAGGTGAAATCCACTCCACATGCTGTGCTAACAGTAGCTAATTTATTGGTAATGCAGGATCACTAAGCTGGCATCTGGGGCCCTATTGTAGGTGAAGTCTACACCACATGCTGTGCTAACAATAGCTAATATATTGGTAACGCAGGTTCACTAAACTGGCATCTGGGGCCCTATTCTAGGTGAAGTCCACCCCATATGCTGTGCGAACAGTAGCTAATTTATTGGTAATGCAGGTTCACTAAGCTGGCATCTGGGGCCCTATTGTAGGTGAAGTCTACACCACATGATGTGCTAACAATAGCTAATATATTGGTAATGCCGGTTCACTAAGCTTGCATCTGGGGCCCTATTCTAGGTGAAGTCCACACCACATGCTGTGCTAACAGTAGCTAATTTATTGGTAATGCAGGTTCAATAAGCAGGCATCTGGGGCCTATTCTAGGTGAAGTCCACACCACATGCTGTGCTAGCAGTAGCTAATTTATTCGTAATGCTGGTTCACTAAGCTGGCATCTGGGGCCCTATTGTAGGTGAAGTCTACACCTCATGCTGTGCTAACAGTAGCTAATTTATTGGTAATGCAGGTTCACTCTGTTTGCATCTGGGGCCCTCTTCTAGGTGAAGTCCACACCACATGCTGTGCTAACACTATCTAATTTATTGGTAATGCAGGTTCACTCTGCTGGCATCTGGGGCCCTATTCTGGGTGAAGTCCACACCTCATGCTGTGCTAACAGTAGCTAATTTATTGGTAATGCAGGTTCACTAAGCTGGCATCTGGGCCCCTATTGTAGGTGAAGTCTACACCACATGCTGTGCTAACAATAGCTAATATATTGGTAATGCAGGTTCACTAAGCTGGCATCTGTGGCCTTATTCTAGGTGAAGTCCACCCCATATGCTGTGCGATCAGTACCTAATTTATTGGTAATGCAGGTTCACTAAGTTGGCATCTGGGGCCCTATTCTAGGTGAAATCCACACCACAAGCTGTGCTAAAAGTAGCAACATTATTGGTAATGCTGGTTCACTAAGTTGGCATCTGGGGCCCTATTCTAGGTGAAGTCCTCACCATATGCTGTGTTAACAGTAGCTAATTTATTGGTAATGCAGGTTCACTAAGTTGGCATCTGGGGCCCTATTCTAGGTGAAATCCACACCACATGCTGTGCTAAAAGTAGCAACATTATTGGTAATGCAGGTTCACTAAGTTGGCATCTGGGGCCCTATTCTAGGTGAAATCCACACCACATGCTGTGCTAACAGTAGATAATTTATTGGTAATGCAGGTTCACTAAGCTGGCATCTGGGGCCCTATTCTAGGTGAAATCCACACCATGGCCTGTGCTAATGGTAGCTATTTTATTGGTAATGCAGGTACACTATGCTGGCATCTGGGGCCCTATTCTAGGTGAAGTCCACACCATATGCTGTGCTAACAGTAGCTAATTTATTGGTAGTGCTGGTTCACTAAGCTGGCATCTGGGGCCCTATTCTAGGTGAAGTCCACACCACATGCTGTGCTAACAGTAGCTAATATATTGGTAATGCAGGTTCACTAAGCTGGCATCTGGGGCCCTATTGTAGGTGAAGTCTACACCACATGCTGTGCTAACAATAGTTGATATATTGGTAATGCAGGTTCACTCAGATGGCATCTGGGGCCCTATTCTAGGTGAAGTCCACACCGCATGCTGTACTAACAGTAGCTAATTTATTGGTAATGCAGGTTCACTCAGCTGGCATCTGGGGCCCTATTCTAGGTGAAGTCCACACCATATGCTGTGCTAACAATAGCTAATTAATTGGTAATTTACGTTCACTAAGCTGGCATCTGGGGCCCTATTCTAGGTGAAATACTCACCACATGCTGTGCTAACAGTAGCTAATTTATTGGTAATGCTAGTTCACTAAGTTGGCATCTGGGGCCCTATTCTAGGTGAAGTCCTCACCATATGCTGTGTTAACAGTAGCTAATTTATTGGTAATGCAGGTTCACTAAGTTGGCATCTGGGGCCCTATTCTAGGTGAAATCCACACCACATGCTGTGCTAAAAGTAGCAACATTATTGGTAATGCAGGTTCACTAAGTTGGCATCTGGGGCCCTATTCTAGGTGAAATCCACACCACATGCTGTGCTAACAGTAGCTAATTTATTGGTAATGCAGGTTCACTAAGCTGGCATCTGGGGCCCTATTCTAGGTGAAATCCACACCATAGCCTGTGCTAATGGTAGCTATTTTATTGGTAATGCAGGTACACTATGCTGGCATCTGGGGCCCTATTCTAGGTGAAGTCCACACCATATGCTGTGCTAACAGTAGCTAATTTATTGGTAGTGCTGGTTCACTAAGCTGGCATCTGGGGCCCTATTCTAGGTGAAGTCCACACCACATGCTGTGCTAACAGTAGCTAATGTATTGGTAATGCAGGTTCACTAAGCTGGCATCTGGGGCCCTATTGTAGGTGAAGTCTACACCACATGCTGTGCTGACAATAGCTAATATATTGGTAATGCAGGTTCACTAAGCTTGCATCTGGGGCCCTATTCTCGGTGAATTCCACACCACATGCTGTGCTAACAGTAGCTAATTTATTGGTAATGCAGGTTCACTAAGCAGGCATCTGGAGCCTATTCTAGGTGAAGTCCACACCACATGCTCTGCTAACAGTAGCTATTTTATTGGTAATGCAGGTTCACTAAGTTGGCATCTGGGGCCCTATTGTAGGTGAAGTCTACACCACATGCTGTGCTAACAGTAGCTAATTTATTGGAAATGCCGGTTCACTCTGTTGGCATCTGGGGCCCTATTCTAGGTGAAGTCCACACCACATGCTGTGCTAACAGTAGCAAATTTATTGGTAATGCTGGTTCACTAAGCTGGCGTCTGGGGCCATATTCTAGGTGAAGTACACACCACATGCTGTGCTAACAGTAGCTTATTTATTGGTAATGCAGGTTCACTCTGCTGGCACCTTGGGCCCTATTGTAGGTGAAATCCACACCACATGCTGTGCTAACAGTAGCTAATTTATTTGTAATGCAGTTTCAATTAGCTGGCATCTGGGGCCCTATTGTAGGTGAAGTCTACACCACATGCTGTGCTAACAACAGCTAATATATTGGTAATGCAGGTTCACTCAGCTGGCATCTGGGGCCCTATTCTAGGTGAAGTCCACACCATATGCTGTGCTAACAATAGCTAAGTAATTGGTAATTTATGTTCACTAAGCTGGCATCTGGGGCCCTATTCTAGGTGAAGTACTCACCACATGCTGTGCTAACAGTAGCTAATTTATTGGTAATGCTGGTTCACTAAGTTGGCATCTGGGGCCCTATTCTAGGTGAAGTCCACACCTTATGCTGTGATAACAGTAGCCAATTTATTGGTAATGCAGGTTCACTAAGTAGGCAACTGGGGCCCTATTCTAGGTGAAATCCACACCACATGCTGTGCTAAAAGTAGCAACATTATTGGTAATGCAGGTTCACTAAGTTGGCATCTGGGGCCCTATTGTAGGTGAAATCCACTCCACATGCTGTGCTAACAGTAGCTAATTTATTGGTAATGCAGGATCACTAAGCTGGCATCTGGGGCCCTATTGTAGTTGAAGTCTACACCACATGCTGTGCTAACAATAGCTAATATATTGGTAACGCAGGTTCACTAAACTGGCATCTGGGGCCCTATTCTAGGTGAAGTCCACCCCATATGCTGTGCGAACAGTAGCTAATTTATTGGTAATGCAGGTTCACTAAGCTGGCATCTGGGGCCCTATTCTAAGTGAAATCGACACCATAGTCTGTGCTAATGGTAGCTAATTTATTGGTAACGCAGGTTCAAAATGCTGGCATCTGGGGCTCTATTCTAGATTAAGGCCACACCATATGCTGTGCTAACAGTAGCTAATTTATTGGTTCTGCTGGTTCACTAAGTTGGCATCTGGGGCCCTATTCTAGGTGAAGTCCACACCATATGCTGTGTTAACAGTAGCTAATTTATTGGTTATGCAGGTTCACTAAGTTGGCATCTGGGGCCCTACTCTAAGTGAAATCCACACCACATGCTGTGCTAAAAGTAGCAACATTATTGGTAATGCAGGTTCACTAAGTTGGCATCTGGGGCCCTATTCTAGGTGAAATCCTCACCACATGCTGTGCTAAAAGTAGCAACATTATTGGTAATGCAGGTTCACTAAGTTGGCATCTGGGGCCCTATTCTAGGTGAAGTCCACACCACATGCTGTGCTAACAGTAGCTAATTTATTGGTAATGCAGGTTCACTAAGCTGGCATCTGGGGCCCTATTGTAGGTGAAGTCTACACCACATGCTGTGCTGACAATAGCTAATATATTGGTAATGCAGGTTCACTAAGCTTGCATCTGTGGCCCTATTCTGGGTGAAGTCCACACCACATGCTGTGCTAACAGTAGCTAATTTATTGGTAATGCTGGTTCACTAAGCAGGCATCCGGCGCCTATTCTAGGTGAAGTCCACAACACATGCTCTGCTAACATTAGCTATTTTATTGGTAATGCAGGTTCACTAAGTTGGCATCTGGGGCCCTATTGTAGGTGAAGTCTACACCACATGCTGTGCTAACAGTAGCTAATTTATTGGTAATGCCTGTTCACTCTGTTGGCATCTGGGGCCCTATTCTAGGTGAAGTCCATACCACATGCTGTGCTAACAGTAGCTAATTTATTGGTAATGCTGGTTCACTAAGCTGGCGTCTGGTGCCCTATTCTAGGTGAAGTACACACCACATGCTGGGCTAACAGTAGCTAATTTATTGGTAATGCAGGTTCACTCTGCTGGCACCTTGGGCCCTATTGTAGGTGAAATCCACACCACATGCTGTGCTAACAGTAGCTAATTTATTGGTAATGCAGTTTCACTAAGCTGGCATCTGGGGCCCTATTGTAGGTGAAGTCTACACCACATGCTGTGCTAACAATAGTTGATATATTGGTAATGCAGGTTCACTCAGATGGCATCTGGGGCCCTATTCTAGGTGAAGTCCACACCGCATGCTGTACTAACAGTAGCTAATTTATTGGTAATGCAGGTTCACTCAGCTGGCATCTGGGGCCCTATTCTAGGTGAAGTCCACACCATATGCTGTGCTAACAATAGCTAATTAATTGGTAATTTACGTTCACTAAGCTGGCATCTGGGGCCCTATTCTAGGTGAAATACTCACCACATGCTGTGCTAACAGTAGCTAATTTATTGGTAATGCTAGTTCACTAAGTTGGCATCTGGGGCCCTATTCTAGGTGAAGTCCTCACCATATGCTGTGTTAACAGTAGCTAATTTATTGGTAATGCAGGTTCACTAAGTTGGCATCTGGGGCCCTATTCTAGGTGAAATCCACACCACATGCTGTGCTAAAAGTAGCAACATTATTGGTAATGCAGGTTCACTAAGTTGGCATCTGGGGCCCTATTCTAGGTGAAATCTACACCACATGCTGTGCTAACAGTAGCTAATTTATTGGTAATGCAGGTTCACTAAGCTGGCATCTGGGGCCCTATTCTAGGTGAAATCCACACCATAGCCTGTGCTAATGGTAGCTATTTTATTGGTAATGCAGGTACACTATGCTGGCATCTGGGGCCCTATTCTAGATGAAGTCCACACCATATGCTGTGCTAACAGTAGCTAATTTATTGGTAGTGCTGGTTCACTAAGCTGGCATTTGGGGCCCTATTCTAGGTGAAGTCCACACCTCATGCTGTGCTAACAGTAGCTAATGTATTGGTAATGCAGGTTCACTAAGGTGGCATCTGGGGCCCTATTGTAGGTGAAGTCTACACCACATGCTGTGCTGACAATAGCTAATATATTGGTAATGCAGGTTCACTAAGCTTGCATCTGGGGCCCTATTCTCGGTGAAGTCCACACCACATGCTGTGCTAACAGTAGCTAATTTATTGGTAATGCAGGTTCACTAAGCAGGCATCTGGAGCCTATTCTAGGTGAAGTCCACACCACATGCTCTGCTAACAGTAGCTATTTTATTGGTAATGCAGGTTCACTAAGTTGGCATCTGGGGCCCTATTGTAGGTGAAGTCTACACCACATGCTGTGCTAACAGTAGCTAATTTATTGGAAATGCCGGTTCACTCTGTTGGCATATGGGGCCCTATTCTAGGTGAAGTCCACACCACATGCTGTGCTAACAGTAGCAAATTTATTGGTAATGCTGGTACACTAAGCTGGCGTCTGGGGCCATATTCTAGGTGAAGTACACACCACATGCTGTGCTAACAGTAGCTTATTTATTGGTAATGCAGGTTCACTCTGCTGGCACCTTGGGCCCTATTGTAGGTGAAATCCACACCACATGCTGTGCTAACAGTAGCTAATTTATTGGTAATGCAGTTTCAATAAGCTGGCATCTGGGGCCCTATTGTAGGTGAAGTCTACACCACATGCTGTGCTAACAACAGCTAATATATTGGTAATGCAGGTTCACTCAGCTGGCATCTGGGGCCCTATTCTAGGTGAAGTACTCACCACATGCTGTGCTAACAGTAGCTAATTTATTGGTAATGCTGGTTCACTAAGTTGGCATCTGGGGCCCTATTCTAGGTGAAGTCCACACCATATGCTGTGATAACAGTAGCCAATTTATTGGTAATGCAGGTTCACTAAGTAGGCAACTGGGGCCCTATTCTAGGTGAAATCCACACCACATGCTGTGCTAAAAGTAGCAACATTATTGGTAATGCAGGTTCACTAAGTTGGCATCTGGGGCCCTATTGTAGGTGAAATCCACTCCACATGCTGTGCTAACAGTAGCTAATTTATTGGTAATGCACGATCACTAAGCTGGCATCTGGGGCCCTATTGTAGGTGAAGTCTATACCACATGCTGTGCTAACAATAGCTAATATATTGGTAACGCAGGTTCACTAAACTGGCATCTGGGGCCCTATTCTAGGTGAAGTCCACCCCATATGCTGTGCGAACAGTAGCTAATTTATTGGTAATGCAGGTTCACTAAGCTGGCATCTGGGGCCCTATTGTAGGTGAAGTCTACACCACATGATGTGCTAACAATAGCTAATATATTGGTAATGCCGGTTCACTAAGCTTGCATCTGGGGCCCTATTCTAGGTGAAGTCCACACCACATGCTGTGCTAACAGTAGCTAATTTATTGGTAATGCAGGTTCACTAAGCAGGCATCTGGGGCCTATTCTAGGTGAAGTCCACACCACATGCTGTGCTAGCAGTAGCTAATTTATTCGTAATGCTGGTTCACTAAGCTGGCATCTGGGGCCCTAATGTAGGTGAAGTCTACACCTCATGCTGTGCTAACAGTAGCTAATTTATTGGTAATGCAGGTTCACTCTGTTTGCATCTGGGGCCCTCTTCTAGGTGAAGTCCACACCACATGCTGTGCTAACACTATCTAATTTATTGGTAATGCAGGTTCACTAAGCAGGCATCTGGGGCCTATTCTAGGTGAAGTCCACACCACATGCTGTGCTAGCAGTAGCTAATTTATTCGTAATGCTGGTTCACTAAGCTGGCATCTGGGGCCCTATTGTAGGTGAAGTCTACACCTCATGCTGTGCTAACAGTAGCTAATTTATTGGTAATGCAGGTTCACTAAGTTGGCATCTGGGGCCCTATTCTAGGTGAAATCCACACCACATGCTGTGCTAAAAGTAGCAACATTATTGGTAATGCAGGTTCACTAAGTTGGCATCTGGGGCCCTATTCTAGGTGAAATCCACACCACATGCTGTGCTAACAGTAGCTAATTTATTGGTAATGCAGGTTCACTAAGCTGGCATCTGGGGCCCTATTCTAGGTGAAATCCACACCATAGCCTGTGCTAATGGTAGCTATTTTATTGGTAATGCAGGTACACTATGCTGGCATCTGGGGCCCTATTCTAGGTGAAGTCCACACCATATGCTGTGCTAACAGTAGCTAATTTATTGGTAGTGCTGGTTCACTAAGCTGGCATCTGGGGCCCTATTCTAGGTGAAGTCCACACCACATGCTGTGCTAACAGTAGCTAATGTATTGGTAATGCAGGTTCACTAAGCTGGCATCTGGGGCCCTATTGTAGGTGAAGTCTACACCACATGCTGAGCTGACAATAGCTAATATATTGGTAATGCAGGTTCACTAAGCTTGCATCTGGGGCCCTATTCTCGGTGAAGTCCACACCACATGCTGTGCTAACAGTAGCTAATTTATTGGTAATGCAGGTTCACTAAGCAGGCATCTGGAGCCTATTCTAGGTGAAGTCCACACCACATGCTGTGCTAACAGTAGCTAATTTATTGGAAATGCCGGTTCACTCTGTTGGCATCTGGGGCCCTATTCTAGGTGAAATCCACTCCACATGCTGTGCTAACAGTAGCTAATTTATTGGTAATGCTAGTTCACTAAGTTGGCATCTGGGGCCCTATTCTAGGTGAAGTCCTCACCATATGCTGTGTTAACAGTAGCTAATTTATTGGTAATGCAGGTTCACTAAGTTGGCATCTGGGGCCCTATTCTAGGTGAAATCCACACCACATGCTGTGCTAAAAGTAGCAACATTATTGGTAATGCAGGTTCACTAAGTTGGCATCTGGGGCCCTATTCTAGGTGAAATCTACACCACATGCTGTGCTAACAGTAGCTAATTTATTGGTAATGCAGGTTCACTAAGCTGGCATCTGGGGCCCTATTCTAGGTGAAATCCACACCATAGCCTGTGCTAATGGTAGCTATTTTATTGGTAATGCAGGTACACTATGCTGGCATCTGGGGCCCTATTCTAGGTGAAGTCCACACCATATGCTGTGCTAACAGTAGCTAATTTATTGGTAGTGCTGGTTCACTAAGCTGGCATCTGGGGCCCTATTCTAGGTGAAGTCCACACCTCATGCTGTGCTAACAGTAGCTAATGTATTGGTAATGCAGGTTCACTAAGCTGGCATCTGGGGCCCTATTGTAGGTGAAGTCTACACCACATGCTGTGCTGACAATAGCTAATATATTGGTAATGCAGGTTCACTAAGCTTGCATCTGGGGCCCTATTCTCGGTGAAGTCCACACCACATGCTGTGCTAACAGTAGCTAATTTATTGGTAATGCTGGTTCACTAAGCAGGCATCTGGAGCCTATTCTAGGTGAAGTCCACACCACATGCTCTGCTAACAGTAGCTATTTTATTGGTAATGCAGGTTCACTAAGTTGGCATCTGGGGCCCTATTGTAGGTGAAGTCTACACCACATGCTGTGCTAACAGTAGCTAATTTATTGGAAATGCCGGTTCACTCTGTTGGCATCTGGGGCCCTATTCTAGGTGAAGTCCACACCACATGCTGTGCTAACAGTAGCAAATTTATTGGTAATGCTGGTTCACTAAGCTGGCGTCTGGGGCCATATTCTAGGTGAAGTACACACCACATGCTGTGCTAACAGTAGCTTATTTATTGGTAATGCAGGTTCACTCTGCTGGCACCTTGGGCCCTATTGTAGGTGAAATCCACACCACATGCTGTGCTAACAGTAGCTAATTTATTGGTAATGCAGTTTCAATAAGCTGGCATCTGGGGCCCTATTGTAGGTGAAGTCTACACCACATGCTGTGCTAACAACAGCTAATATATTGGTAATGCAGGTTCACTCAGCTGGCATCTGGGGCCCTATTCTAGGTGAAGTACTCACCACATGCTGTGCTAACAGTAGCTAATTTATTGGTAATGCTGGTTCACTAAGTTGGCATCTGGGGCCCTATTCTAGGTGAAGTCCACACCATATGCTGTGATAACAGTAGCCAATTTATTGGTAATGCAGGTTCACTAAGTAGGCAACTGGGGCCCTATTCTAGGTGAAATCCACACCACATGCTGTGCTAAAAGTAGCAACATTATTGGTAATGCAGGTTCACTAAGTTGGCATCTGGGGCCCTATTGTAGGTGAAATCCACTCCACATGCTGTGCTAACAGTAGCTAATTTATTGGTAATGCAGGATCACTAAGCTGGCATCTGGGGCCCTATTGTAGGTGAAGTCTATACCACATGCTGTGCTAACAATAGCTAATATATTGGTAACGCAGGTTCACTAAACTGGCATCTGGGGCCCTATTCTAGGTGAAGTCCACCCCATATGCTGTGCGAACAGTAGCTAATTTATTGGTAATGCAGGTTCACTAAGCTGGCATCTGGGGCCCTATTGTAGGTGAAGTCTACACCACATGATGTGCTAACAATAGCTAATATATTGGTAATGCCGGTTCACTAAGCTTGCATCTGGGGCCCTATTCTAGGTGAAGTCCACACCACATGCTGTGCTAACAGTAGCTAATTTATTGGTAATGCAGGTTCACTAAGCAGGCATCTGGGGCCTATTCTAGGTGAAGTCCACACCACATGCTGTGCTAGCAGTAGCTAATTTATTCGTAATGCTGGTTCACTAAGCTGGCATCTGGGGCCCTAATGTAGGTGAAGTCTACACCTCATGCTGTGCTAACAGTAGCTAATTTATTGGTAATGCAGGTTCACTCTGTTTGCATCTGGGGCCCTCTTCTAGGTGAAGTCCACACCACATGCTGTGCTAACACTATCTAATTTATTGGTAATGCAGGTTCACTAAGCAGGCATCTGGGGCCTATTCTAGGTGAAGTCCACACCACATGCTGTGCTAGCAGTAGCTAATTTATTCGTAATGCTGGTTCACTAAGCTGGCATCTGGGGCCCTATTGTAGGTGAAGTCTACACCTCATGCTGTGCTAACAGTAGCTAATTTATTGTAATGCAGGTTCACTAAGTTGGCATCTGGGGCCCTATTCTAGGTGAAATCCACACCACATGCTGTGCTAAAAGTAGCAACATTATTGGTAATGCAGGTTCACTAAGTTGGCATCTGGGGCCCTATTCTAGGTGAAATCCACACCACATGCTGTGCTAACAGTAGCTAATTTATTGGTAATGCAGGTTCACTAAGCTGGCATCTGGGGCCCTATTGTAGGTGAAGTCTACACCACATGCTGTGCTGACAATAGCTAATATATTGGTAATGCAGGTTCACTAAGCTTGCATCTGGGGCCCTATTCTCGGTGAAGTCCACACCACATGCTGTGCTAACAGTAGCTAATTTATTGGTAATGCAGGTTCACTAAGCAGGCATCTGGAGCCTATTCTAGGTGAAGTCCACACCACATGCTGTGCTAACAGTAGCTAATTTATTGGAAATGCCGGTTCACTCTGTTGGCATCTGGGGCCCTATTCTAGGTGAAATCCACTCCACATGCTGTGCTAACAGTAGCTAATTTATTGGTAATGCAGGATCACTAAGCTGGCATCTGGGGCCCTATTGTAGGTGAAGTCTACACCACATGCTGTGCTAACAATAGCTAATATATTGGTAACGCAGGTTCACTAAACTGGCATCTGGGGCCCTATTCTAGGTGAAGTCCACCCCATATGCTGTGCGAACAGTAGCTAATTTATTGGTAATGCAGGTTCACTAAGCTGGCATCTGGGGCCCTATTGTAGGTGAAGTCTACACCACATGATGTGCTAACAATAGCTAATATATTGGTAATGCCGGTTCACTAAGCTTGCATCTGGGGCCCTATTCTAGGTGAAGTCCACACCACATGCTGTGCTAACAGTAGCTAATTTATTGGTAATGCAGGTTCAATAAGCAGGCATCTGGGGCCTATTCTAGGTGAAGTCCACACCACATGCTGTGCTAGCAGTAGCTAATTTATTCGTAATGCTGGTTCACTAAGCTGGCATCTGGGGCCCTATTGTAGGTGAAGTCTACACCTCATGCTGTGCTAACAGTAGCTAATTTATTGGTAATGCAGGTTCACTCTGTTTGCATCTGGGGCCCTCTTCTAGGTGAAGTCCACACCACATGCTGTGCTAACACTATCTAATTTATTGGTAATGCAGGTTCACTCTGCTGGCATCTGGGGCCCTATTCTGGGTGAAGTCCACACCTCATGCTGTGCTAACAGTAGCTAATTTATTGGTAATGCAGGTTCACTAAGCTGGCATCTGGGCCCCTATTGTAGGTGAAGTCTACACCACATGCTGTGCTAACAATAGCTAATATATTGGTAATGCAGGTTCACTAAGCTGGCATCTGTGGCCTTATTCTAGGTGAAGTCCACCCCATATGCTGTGCGATCAGTACCTAATTTATTGGTAATGCAGGTTCACTAAGTTGGCATCTGGGGCCCTATTCTAGGTGAAATCCACACCACAAGCTGTGCTAAAAGTAGCAACATTATTGGTAATGCTGGTTCACTAAGTTGGCATCTGGGGCCCTATTCTAGGTGAAGTCCTCACCATATGCTGTGTTAACAGTAGCTAATTTATTGGTAATGCAGGTTCACTAAGTTGGCATCTGGGGCCCTATTCTAGGTGAAATCCACACCACATGCTGTGCTAAAAGTAGCAACATTATTGGTAATGCAGGTTCACTAAGTTGGCATCTGGGGCCCTATTCTAGGTGAAATCCACACCACATGCTGTGCTAACAGTAGATAATTTATTGGTAATGCAGGTTCACTAAGCTGGCATCTGGGGCCCTATTCTAGGTGAAATCCACACCATGGCCTGTGCTAATGGTAGCTATTTTATTGGTAATGCAGGTACACTATGCTGGCATCTGGGGCCCTATTCTAGGTGAAGTCCACACCATATGCTGTGCTAACAGTAGCTAATTTATTGGTAGTGCTGGTTCACTAAGCTGGCATCTGGGGCCCTATTCTAGGTGAAGTCCACACCACATGCTGTGCTAACAGTAGCTAATATATTGGTAATGCAGGTTCACTAAGCTGGCATCTGGGGCCCTATTGTAGGTGAAGTCTACACCACATGCTGTGCTAACAATAGTTGATGTATTGGTAATGCAGGTTCACTCAGATGGCATCTGGGGCCCTATTCTAGGTGAAGTCCACACCGCATGCTGTACTAACAGTAGCTAATTTATTGGTAATGCAGGTTCACTCAGCTGGCATCTGGGGCCCTATTCTAGGTGAAGTCCACACCATATGCTGTGCTAACAATAGCTAATTAATTGGTAATTTACGTTCACTAAGCTGGCATCTGGGGCCCTATTCTAGGTGAAATACTCACCACATGCTGTGCTAACAGTAGCTAATTTATTGGTAATGCTAGTTCACTAAGTTGGCATCTGGGGGCCCTATTCTAGGTGAAGTCCTCACCATATGCTGTGTAACAGTAGCTAATTTATTGGTAGTGCTGGTTCACTAAGCTGGCATCTGGGGCCCTATTCTAGGTGAAATCCACACCACATGCTGTGCTAAAAGTAGCAACATTATTGGTAATGCAGGTTCACTAAGTTGGCATCTGGGGCCCTATTCTAGGTGATATCCACACCACATGCTGTGCTAACAGTAGCTAATTTATTGGTAATGCAGGTTCACTAAGCTGGCATCTGGGGCCCTATTCTAGGTGAAATCCACACCATAGCCTGTGCTAATGGTAGCTATTTTATTGGTAATGCAGGTACACTATGCTGGCATCTGGGGCCCTATTCTAGGTGAAGTCCACACCATATGCTGTGCTAACAGTAGCTAATTTATTGGTAGTGCTGGTTCACTAAGCTGGCATCTGGGGCCCTATTCTAGGTGAAGTCCACACCACATGCTGTGCTAACAGTAGCTAATGTATTGGTAATGCAGGTTCACTAAGCTGGCATCTGGGGCCCTATTGTAGGTGAAGTCTACACCACATGCTGTGCTGACAATAGCTAATATATTGGTAATGCAGGTTCACTAAGCTTGCATCTGGGGCCCTATTCTCGGTGAATTCCACACCACATGCTGTGCTAACAGTAGCTAATTTATTGGTAATGCAGGTTCACTAAGCAGGCATCTGGAGCCTATTCTAGGTGAAGTCCACACCACATGCTCTGCTAACAGTAGCTATTTTATTGGTAATGCAGGTTCACTAAGTTGGCATCTGGGGCCCTATTGTAGGTGAAGTCTACACCACATGCTGTGCTAACAGTAGCTAATTTATTGGAAATGCCGGTTCACTCTGTTGGCATCTGGGGCCCTATTCTAGGTGAAGTCCACACCACATGCTGTGCTAACAGTAGCAAATTTATTGGTAATGCTGGTTCACTAAGCTGGCGTCTGGGGGCCATATTCTAGGTGAAGTACACACCACATGCTGTGCTAACAGTAGCTTATTTATTGGTAATGCAGGTTCACTCTGCTGGCACCTTGGGCCCTATTGTAGGTGAAATCCACACCACATGCTGTGCTAACAGTAGCTAATTTATTTGTAATGCAGTTTCAATTAGCTGGCATCTGGGGCCCTATTGTAGGTGACGTCTACACCACATGCTGTGCTAACAACAGCTAATATATTGGTAATGCAGGTTCACTCAGCTGGCATCTGGGGCCCTATTCTAGGTGAAGTCCACACCATATGCTGTGCTAACAATAGCTAAGTAATTGGTAATTTATGTTCACTAAGCTGGCATCTGGGGCCCTATTCTAGGTGAAGTACTCACCACATGCTGTGCTAACAGTAGCTAATTTATTGGTAATGCTGGTTCACTAAGTTGGCATCTGGGGCCCTATTCTAGGTGAAGTCCACACCTTATGCTGTGATAACAGTAGCCAATTTATTGGTAATGCAGGTTCACTAAGTAGGCAACTGGGGCCCTATTCTAGGTGAAATCCACACCACATGCTGTGCTAAAAGTAGCAACATTATTGGTAATGCAGGTTCACTAAGTTGGCATCTGGGGCCCTATTGTAGGTGAAATCCACTCCACATGCTGTGCTAACAGTAGCTAATTTATTGGTAATGCAGGATCACTAAGCTGGCATCTGGGGCCCTATTGTAGTTGAAGTCTACACCACATGCTGTGCTAACAATAGCTAATATATTGGTAACGCAGGTTCACTAAACTGGCATCTGGGGCCCTATTCTAGGTGAAGTCCACCCCATATGCTGTGCGAACAGTAGCTAATTTATTGGTAATGCAGGTTCACTAAGCTGGCATCTGGGGCCCTATTCTAAGTGAAATCGACACCATAGTCTGTGCTAATGGTAGCTAATTTATTGGTAACGCAGGTTCAAAATGCTGGCATCTGGGGCTCTATTCTAGATGAAGGCCACACCATATGCTGTGCTAACAGTAGCTAATTTATTGGTTCTGCTGGTTCACTAAGTTGGCATCTGGGGCCCTATTCTAGGTGAAGTCCACACCATATGCTGTGTTAACAGTAGCTAATTTATTGGTTATGCAGGTTCACTAAGTTGGCATCTGGGGCCCTACTCTAAGTGAAATCCACACCACATGCTGTGCTAAAAGTAGCAACATTATTGGTAATGCAGGTTCACTAAGTTGGCATCTGGGGCCCTATTCTAGGTGAAATCCTCACCACATGCTGTGCTAAAAGTAGCAACATTATTGGTAATGCAGGTTCACTAAGTTGGCATCTGGGGCCCTATTCTAGGTGAAGTCCACACCATATGCTGTGCTAACAGTAGCTAATTTATTGGTAGTGCTGGTTCACTAAGTTGGCATCTGGGGCCCTATTCTAGGTGAAGTCCACCCCATATGCTGTGCGAACAGTAGCTAATTTATTGGTAATGCAGGTTTACTAATTTGGAATCTGGGGCCCTATTCTAGGTGAAATCCACACCACACCCTGTGCTAAAAGTAGCAACATTATTGGTAATGCAGGTTCACTAAGTTGGCATCTGGGGCCCTATTCTAGGTGAAGTCCACACCATATGCTGTGCTAACAGTAGCTAATTTATTGGTAGTGCTGGTTCACTAAGCTGGCATCTGGGGCCCTATTCTAGGTGAAGTCCACACCACATGCTGTGCTAACAGTAGCTAATTTATTGGTAATGCAGGTTCACTAAGCTGGCATCTGGGGCCCTATTGTAGGTGAAGTCTACACCACATGCTGTGCTGACAATAGCTAATATATTGGTAATGCAGGTTCACTAAGCTTGCATCTGTGGCCCTATTCTGGGTGAAGTCCACACCACATGCTGTGCTAACAGTAGCTAATTTATTGGTAATGCTGGTTCACTAAGCAGGCATCTGGGGCCTATTCTAGGTGAAGTCCACAACACATGCTCTGCTAACATTAGGTATTTTATTGGTAATGCAGGTTCACTAAGTTGGCATCTGGGGCCCTATTGTAGGTGAAGTCTACACCACATGCTGTGCTAACAGTAGCTAATTTATTGGTAATGCCGGTTCACTCTGTTGGCATCTGGGGCCCTATTCTAGGTGAAGTCCATACCACATGCTGTGCTAACAGTAGCTAATTTATTGGTAATGCTGGTTCACTAAGCTGGCGTCTGGTGCCCTATTCTAGGTGAAGTACACACCACATGCTGGGCTAACAGTAGCTAATTTATTGGTAATGCAGGTTCACTCTGCTGGCACCTTGGGCCCTATTGTAGGTGAAATCCACACCACATGCTGTGCTAACAGTAGCTAATTTATTGGTAATGCAGTTTCACTAAGCTGGCATCTGGCGCCCTATTGTAGGTGAAGTCTACACCACATGCTGTGCTAACAATAGCTAATATATTGGTAATGCAGGTTCACTCAGCTGGCATCTGGGGCCCTATTCTAGGTGAAGTCCACACCATATGCTGTGCTACCAATAGCTAAGTAATTGGTAATTTACGTTCACTAAGCTGGCATCTGGGGCCGTATTCTAGGTGAAGTACTCACCACATGCTGTGCTAACAGTAGCTAATTTATTGGTAATGCTGGTTCACTAAGTTGGCATCTGGGGCCCTATTCTACGTGAAATCCACACCACATGCTGTGCTAACAGTAGCTAATTTATTGGTAATGCAGGATCACTAAGCTGGCATCTGGGGCCCTATTGTAGGTGAAGTCTACACCACATGCTGTGCTAACAATAGCTAATATATTGGTAATGCAGGTTCACTATGCTGGCATCTGGGGCCCTATTCTAGGTGAAGTCCACCCCATATGCTGTGCGAACAGTAGCTAATTTATTGGTAATGCTGGTTCACTAAGCTGGCATCTGGGGCCCTATTCTAAGTGAAATCCACACCATAGGTTGTGCTAATGGTAGCTAATTTATTGGTAACGCAGGTTCACTAAGCTGGCATCTGGGGCCCTATTCTAGATGAAGTCCACACCATATGCTGTGCTAACAGTAGCTAATTTATTGGTAGTGCTGGTTCACTAAGCTGGCATCTGGGGCCCTATTCTAAGTGAAATCCACACCATAGGTTGTGCTAATGGTAGCTAATTTATTGGTAACGCAGGTTCACTAAGCTGGCATCTGGGGCCCTATTCTAGATGAAGTCCACACCATATGCTGTGCCAACAGTAGCTAATTTATTGGTAGTGCTGGTTCACTAAGCTGGCATCTGGGGCCCTATTCTAGGTGAAGTCCACACCACATGCTGTGCTAACAGTAGCTTATTTATTGGTAATGCAGGTTCACTAAGTTGGCATCTGGGGCCCTATTGTAGGTGAAGTCTACATCACATGCAGTGCTAACAATAGCTATTATATTGGTAATGCCGGTTCACTAAGCTTGCATCTGGGGCCCTATTCTAGGTGAAGTCCACACCACATGCTGTGCTAACAGTAGCTAATTTATTGGTAACGCAGGTTCACTAAGCAGGCATCTGGGGCCCTATTGTAGGTGAAGTCCACACCACATGCTGTGCTAGCAGTAGCTTATTTATTGGTAATGCAGGTTCACTAAGTTGGCATCTGAGGCCCTATTGTAGGTGAAGTCTACACAACATGCTGTGCTAACAGTAGCTAATTTATTGGTAATGCAGGTTCACTCTGTTGGCATCTGGGGCCCTATTGTAGGTGAATTCTACACCACATGCTGTGCTAACAGTAGCTAATTTATTGGTAATGCAGGTTCACTCTGTTGGCATTTGGGGCCCTATTCTAGGTGAAGTCCACACCACATGCTGTGCTAACAATATCTAATTTATTGGTAACGCAGGTTCACTCTGTTGGCATCTGGGGCCCTATTCTGGGTGAAGTCCACACCTCATGCTGTGCTAACAGTAGCTAATTTATTGGTAATGCAGGTTCACTAAGCTGCCATCTGGGGCCCTATTGTAGGTGAAGTCTACACCACTTGCTGTGCTAACAATAGCTAATATATTGGTAATGCAGGTTCACTAAGCTGGCATCTGGGGCCCTATTCTAGGTGAAGTCCACCCCATATGCTGTGCGAGCAGTAGCTAATTTATTGGTAATGCAGGTTCACTAAGTTGAAATCTGGGGCCCTATTCTAGGTGAAATCACACCACATGCTGTGCTAAAAGTAGCAACATTATTGGTAATGCAGGTTCACTAAGTTGGCATCTGAGGCCCTATTCTAGGTGAAATCCACACCACATGCTGTGCTAACAGTAGCTAATATATTGGTAATGCAGGTTCACTCTGTTGGCATCTGGGGCCCTATTCTGGGTGAAGTCCACACCTCATGCTGTGCTAACTGTAGCTAATTTATTGGTAATGCAGGGTCACTAAGCTGGCATCTGGGGCCGTATTCTAGGTGAAGTCCACACCACATTCTGTGCTAACAGTAGCTAATTTATTGGTAATGCAGGTTCACTAAGCTGGCATCTGGGGCCCTATTGTAGGTGAAATCTACACCACAAGCTGTGCTAACAATAGCTAATATATTGGTAATGCAGGTTCACTAAGCTGGCATCTGCGGCCCTATTCTAGGTGAAGTCCACCCCATATGCTGTGCGAACAGTAGCTAATTTATTGGTAATGCAGGTTCACTAAGCTGGCATCTGGGTCCTATTCTAGGTGAAGTCCACACCACATGCTGTGCGAACAGTAGCTAATTTATTGGTAATGCAGGTTCACTAAGTTGGCATCTGGGGCCCTATTGTAGGTCAAGTCTACACCACATGCTGTGCTAACACTAGCTAATTTATTGGTAATGCAGGTTCACTCTGTTGGCATCTGGGGCCCTATTCTAGGTGAAGTCCACACCACATGCTGTGCTAACAGTAGCTAATTTATTGGTAATGCAGGTTCACTCTGTTGGCATCTGGGGCCCTATTCCGGGTGAAGTCCACACCTCATGCTGTACTAACAGTAGCTAATTTATTGGTAATGCAGGTTCACTCAGCTGGCATCTGGGGCCCTATTCTAGGTGAAGTACACACCACATGCTGTGCTAACAGTAGCTAATTTATTGGTTTTGCTGGTTCACTAAGTTGGCATCTGGGGCCCTATTCTAGGTGAAGTCCACACCATATGCTGTGTTAACAGTAGCTAATTAATTGGTTATGCAGGTTCACTAAGTTGGCATCTGGGGCCCTACTCTATGTGAAATCCACACCACATGCTGTGCTAAAAGTAGCAACATTATTGGTAATGCAGGTTCACTAAGTTGGCATCTGGGGCCCTATTCTAGCTGAAGTCCACACCTCATGCTGTGCTAACAGTAGCTAATTTATTGGTAATGCAGGGTCACTAAGCTGGCATCTGGGACCCTATTCTAGGTGAAGTCCACACCACATTCTGTGCTTACAGTAGCTAATGTATTGGTAATGCAGGTTCACTAAGCCGGCATCTGGGGCCCTAATCTAGGTGAGGTCCACACCACATGCTGTGCTAAAAGTAGCAACATTATTGGTAATGCAGGTTCTCTAAGTTGGCATCTGGGGCCCTATTCTAGGTGAATTCCACACCATATTCTGTGCTAACACTAGCTAATTTATTGGTAATGCAGGTTCACTAAGCTGGCATCTGGGGCCTTATTCTAGGTGAAGTCTACACCACATGCTGTGCTAACAATAGCTAATATATTTGTAATGCAGGTTCACTAAGCTGGCATCTGGGGCCCTATTGTAGTTGATGTCCACACCACATGTTGTGCCAACAGTAGCTAATATATTGGTAATGCAGGTTCACTAAGCCGGCATCTGGGGCCCTATTGTAGGTGAAGTCTACACCACATGCTGTGATAGCAGTAGCTAATATATTGGTAATGCTGGTTCACTAAGCTGGCATCTGGGGCCCTATTCTAGGTGAAGTCCACACCACATGCTGTGCGAACAGTAGCTAATTTATTGGTTATGCAGGTTCACTAAGCTGGCATCTGGGGCCCTATTCTAGGTGAAGTCCACACCACATGCTGTGCTAACAGTAGCTAATTTATTGGTGGTGCTGGTTCACTAAGCTGGCATCTGGGTTCCGTTTCTAGGTGAAATCCACACCACATGCTGTGTTAACAGTAGCTAATTTATTGGTAATGCAGGTTCACTCTGCTGGCACCTTGGGCCCTATTGTAGGTGAAGTCCACACCTCATGCTGTGCTAACAGTGGCTAATTTATTGGTAACGCAGGTTCACTAAGCTGGCATCCGGGGCCCTATTCTAAGTGAAGTCCACACCAAATGCTGTGCTAACAGTAGCTAATTTATTGGTAATGCAGGTTCACTAAGCTGGCATCTGGGGCCCTATTGTAGGTGAAGTCTACACCACATGCTGTGCTAACAATAGCTAATATATTGGTAATGCTGGTTCACTAAGCTTGCATCTGGGGCCCTATTCTAGGTGAAGTCCACACCATATGCTGTGCTAACAGTAGCTAATTTATTGGTAATGCAGGTTCACCAAGCAGGCATCTGGGGCCTATTCTAGGTGAAGTCCACACCACATGCTGTGCTAGCAGTAGCTAATTTATTCGTAATGCAGGTTCACTAAGTTGGCATCTGGGGCCCTATTGTAGGTGAAGTCTACACCACATGCTGTGCTAACAGTAGCTAATTTATTGGTAATGCAGGTTCACTCTGTTTGCATCAGGGGCCCTCTTCTAGGTGAAGTCCACACCACATGCTGTGCTAACACTATCTAATTTATTGGTAATGCAGGTTCACTCTGTTTGCATCAGGGGCCCTCTTCTAGGTGAAGTCTACACCACATGCTGTGCTAACAATAGCTAATATATTGGTAATGCTGGTTCACTAAGCTTGCATCTGGGGCCCTATTCTAGGTGAAGTCCACACCATATGCTGTGCTAACAGTAGCTAATTTATTGGTAATGCAGGTTCACCAAGCAGGCATCTGGGGCCTATTCTAGGTGAAGTCCACACCACATGCTGTGCTAGCAGTAGCTAATTTATTCGTAATGCAGGTTCACTAAGTTGGCATCTGGGGCCCTATTGTAGGTGAAGTCTACACCACATGCTGTGCTAACAGTAGCTAATTTATTGGTAATGCAGGTTCACTCTGTTTGCATCAGGGGCCCTCTTCTAGGTGAAGTCCACACCACATGCTGTGCTAACAGTAGCTAATTTATTGGTAATGCAGGTTCACTCAGCTGGCATCTGGGGCCCTATTCTAGGTGAAATACTCACCACATGCTGTGCTAACAGTAGCTAATTTATTGGTAATGCTAGTTCACTAAGTTGGCATCTGGGGCCCTATTCTATGTGAAGTCCTCACCACATGCTGTGCTAAAAGTAGCAACATTATTGGTAATGCAGGTTCACTAAGCTGGCATCTGGGGCCCTATTGTAGGTGAAATCCACACCACATGCTGTGCTAAAAGTAGCAACATTATTGGTAATGCAGGTTCACTAAGTTGGCATCTGGGGCCCTATTCTAGGTAAAATCCACACCACATGCTGTGCTAACAGTAGATAATTTATATGCAATGCAGTTTCAATAAGCTGGCATCTGGGGCCCTATTGTAGGTGAAGTCTACACCTCATGCTGTGCTAACAATAGTTGATATATTGTTAATGCAGGTTCACTCAGGTGGCATCTGGGGCCCTATTCTAGGTGAAGTCCACACCACATGCTGTGCTAAAAGTAGCAACATTATTGGTAATGCAGGTTCACTAAGCTGGCATCTGGGGCCCTATTCTAGGTAAAATACTCACCATATGCTGTGTTAACAGTAGCTAATTTATTGGTAATGCAGGTTCACTAAGTTGGCATCTGGGGCCCTATTCTAGGTGTAATCCACACCACATGCTGTGCTAACAATAGCTAAGTAATTGGTAATTTATGTTTACTAAGCTGGCATCTGGGTCCTATTCTAGGTGAAATCCACACCACATGCTGTGCTAACAGTAGCTAATTTATTGGTAATGCAGGTTCACTAAGCTGGCATCTGGGGCCCTATTCTAGGTGAAATCCACACCATAGGCTGTGCTAATGGTAGCTAATTTATTGGTCATGCAGGTATACTATGCTGGCATCTGGGGCCCTATTCTAGGTGAAGTCCACACCATATGCTGTGCTAACAGTAGCTAATTTATTGGTAGTGCTGGTTCACTAAGCTGGCATCTGGGGCCCTATTCTAGGTGAAGTCCACACCACATGCTGTGCTAACAGTAGCTAATGTATTGGTAATGCAGGTTCACTAAGCTGGCATCTCGGGCCCTATTGTAGGTGAAGTCTACACCACATGCTGTGCTGACAATAGCTAATATATTGGTAATGCAGGTTCACTAAGCTTGCATCTGGGGCCCTATTCTAGGTGAAGTCCACACCACATGCTGTGCTAACAGTAGCTAATTTTTTGGTAATGCAGGTTCACTAAGCAGGCATCTGGAGCCTATTCTAGGTGAAGTCCACACCACATGCTGTGCTAACAGTAGCTATTTTATTGGTAATGCAGGTTCACTAAGTTGGCATCTGGGGCCCTATTGTAGGTGAAGTCTACACCACATGCTGTGCTAACAGTAGCTAATTTATTGGTAATGCCGGTTCACTCTGTTGGCATCTGGGGCCCTATTCTAGGTGAAGTCCACACCACATGCTGTGCTAACAGTAGCAAATTTATTGGTAATGCTGGTTCACTAAGCTGGCGTCTGGGGCCATATTCTAGGTGAAGTACACACCACATGCTGTGCTAACAGTAGCTTATTTATTATTAATGCAGGTTCACTCTGCTGGCACCTTGGGCCCTATTGTAGGTGAAATCAACACCACATGCTGTGCTAACAGTAGCTAATTTATTTGTAAAGCAGTTTCACTAAGCTGGCATCTGGGGCCCTATTGTAGGTGAAGTCTACACCACATGCTGTGCTAACAATAGCTAATATATTGGTAATGCAGGCTCACTCAGCTGGCATCTGGGGCCTATTCAAGGTGAAGTCCACACCTCATGCTGTGCTAACAATAGCTAAGTAATTGGTAATTTATGTTTACTAAGCTGGCATCTGGGTCCTATGCTAGGTGAAGTACTCACCACATGCTGTGCTAACAGTAGCGAATTTATTGGTAATGCTGGTTCACTAAGTTGGCATCTGGGGCCCTATTCTAGGTGAAGTCCACACCATATGCTGTGTTAACAGTAGCCAATTAATTGGTAATGCAGGTTCACTAAGTAGGCATCTGGGGCCCTATTCTAGGTGAAATCCACACCACATGCTGTGCTAAAAGTAGCAACATTATTGGTAATGCAGGTTCACTAAGTTGGCATCTGGAGCCCTATTCTAGGTGAAATCCACTCCACATGCTGTGCTAACAGTAGCTAAATTATTGGTAATGCAGGATCACTAAGCTGGCATCTGGGGCCCTATTGTAGGTGAAGTCTACACCACATGCTGTGCTAACAATAGCTAATATATTGATAATGCAGGTTCACTAAGCTGGCATCTGGGGCCCTATTCTAGGTGAAGTCCACCCCATATGCTTTGCGAACAGTAGCTAATTTATTGGTAATGCAGGTTCACTAAGCTGGCATCTGGGGCCCTATTCTAAGTGAAATCGACACCATAGTCTGTGCTAATGGTAGCTAATTTATTGGTAACGCAGGTTCAAAAAGCTGGCATCTGGGGCTCTATTCTAGATGAAGGTCACACCATATGCTGTGCTAACAGTAGCTAATTTATTGGTTCTGCTGGTTCACTAAGTTGGCATCTGGGGCCCTATTCTAGGTGAAGTCCACACCATATGCTGTGTTAACAGTAGCTAATTTATTGGTTATGCAGGTTCACTAAGTTGGCATCTGGGGCCCTACTCTAGGTGAAATCCACACCACATGCTGTGTTAAAAGTAGCAACATTATTGGTAATGCAGGTTCACTAAGTTGGCATCTGGGGCCCTATTCTAGGTGAAATCCTCACCACATGCTGTGCTAACAGTAGCTAATTTATTGGTAATGCAGGTTCACTCTGTTAGCATCTGGGCGCCTATTCTGGGTGAAGTCCACACCTCATGCTGTGCTAACAGTAGCTAATTTATTGGTAATGCAGGGTCACTAAGCTGGCATCTGGGGCCCTATTCTAGGTGAAGTCCACACCACATTCTGTGCTTACAGTAGCTAATTTATTGGAAATGCAGGTTCACTAAGCCGGCATCGGGGGCCCTATTGTAGGTGAAGTCTACACCACATGCTGTGCTAACAATAGCTAATATATTGGTAATGCAGGTTCACTAAGCTGGCGTCTGGGGCCCTATTCTAGGTGAAGTCCACCCCATATGCTGTGCGAACAGTAGCTAATTTATTGGTAATGCAGGTTCACTAAGTTGGCATCTGGGGCCCTATTCTAGGTGAAATCCACACCACATGCTGTGCTAAAAGTAGCAACATTATTGGTAATGCATGTTCACTAAGTTGGCATCTGAAGCCCTATTCTAGGTGAAATCCACACCACATGCTGTGCTAACAGTAGCTAATTTATTGGTAATGCAGGTTCACTCTGTTGGCATCTGGGGCCCTATTCTTGGTGAAGGCCACACCTCATGCTGTGCTAACAGTAGCTAATTTATTGGTAATGCAGGGTCACTAAGCTGGCATCTTGGGCCCTATTCTAGGCGAAGTCCACACCACATTCGGTGCTAACAGTAGCTAATTTATTGGTAATGCAGGTCACTAAGCTGGCATCTGGGGCCCTATTGTAGGTGAAATCTACACCACATGCTGTGCTAACAATAGCTAATATATTGGTAATGCAGGTTCACTAAGCTGGCATCTGCGGCCCTATTCTAGGTGAAGTCCACCCCATATGCTGTGCGAACAGTAGCTAATTTATTGGTAATGCCGGTTCACTAAGCTGGCATCTGGGGCCTATTCTAGGTGAAATCCACACCACATGCTGTGCTAACAGTAGCTAATTTATTGGTAATGCAGGTTCACTCTGTTGGCATCTGGGGCCCTATTCTAGGTGAAGTCCACACCACATGCTGTGCTAACAGTAGCTAATTTATTGGTAATGCAGGTTCACTCTGTTGGCATCTGGGGCCCTATTCTGGGTGAAGTCCACACCTCATGCTGTACTAACAGTAGCTAATTTATTGGTAATGCAGGTTCACTCAGCTGGCATCTGGGGCCCTATTCTAGGTGAAGTACACACCACATGCTGTGCTAACAGTAGCTAATTTTTTGGTTTTGCTGGTTCACTAAGTTGGCATCTGGGGCCGTAATCTAGGTGAAGTCCACACCATATGCTGTGTTAACAGTAGCTAATTTATTGGTTATGCAGGTTCACTAAGTTGGCATCTGGGGCCCTACTCTAGGTGAAATCCACACCAAATGCTGTGCTAAAAGTAGCAACATTATTGGTAATGCAGGTTCACTAAGTTGGCATCTGGGGCCCTATTCTAAGTGAAATCGACACCACGTGCTGTGCTAACAGTAGCTAATTTATTGGTTATGCAGGTTCACTCTGTTGGCATCTGGGCCCCTATTCTGGGTGAAGTCCACACCTCATGCTGTGCTAACAGTAGCTAATTTATTGGTAATGCAGGGTCACTAAGCTGGCATCTGGGGCCCTATTCTAGGTGAAGTCCACACCACATTCTGTGCTTACAGTAGCTAATTTATTGGAAATGCAGGGTCACTAAGCCGGCATCTGGGGCCCTATTGTAGGTGAAGTCTACACCACATGCTGTGCTAACAATAGCTAATATATTGGTAAAGCAGGTTCACTAAGCTGGCATCTGGGGCCCTATTCTAGGTGAAGTCCACACCATAGGCTGTGCTAATGGTAGCTAATTTATTGGTAACGCAGGTTCACTAAGCTGGCATCTAGGGCCCTATTGTAGGTGAACTCTACACCACATGCTGTGCTAACAATAGCTAATATATTGGTAATGCAGGTTCACTAAGCTGGCATCTGGGGCCCTATTCTAGGTGAAGTCCACCCCATATGCTGTGCAAACAGTAGCTAATTTATTGGTAATGCAGGTTCACTAGACTGGCATCTGGGGCCCTATTGTAGGTGAAGTCTACACCATAGGCTGTGCTAACAGTAGCTAATATATTGGTAATGCAGGTTCACTAAGCTGGCATCTGGGGCCCTATTCTAGGTGAAGTCTACACCACATGCTGTGCTAACAATAGCTAATATATTGGTAATGCAGGTTCACTAAGCTGGCATCTGGGGCCCTATTTTAGTTGAAGTCCACACCACATGCTGTGCTAACAGTAGCTAATATATTGGTAATGCAGGTTCACTAAGCCGGCATCGGGGGCCCTATTGTAGGTGAAGTCTACACCACATGCTGTGCTAACAATAGCTAATATATTGGTAATGCAGGTTCACTAAGCTGGCATCTGGGGCCGTATTCTAGGTGAAGTCCACACCACATGCTGTGCGAACAGTAGCTAATTTATCGGTAATGCAGGTTCACTAAGCCGGCATCGGGGGCCCTATTGTAGGTGAAGTCTACACCACATGCTGTGCTAACAATAGCTAATATATTGGTAATGCAGGTTCACTAAGCTGGCATCTGGGGCCGTATTCTAGGTGAAGTCCACACCACATGCTGTGCGAACAGTAGCTAATTTATTGGTTATGCAGGTTCACTAAGCTGGCATCTGGGGCCCTATTCTAGGTGAAGTCCACACCATAGGCTGTGCTAAGGGTAGCTAATTTATTGGTAATGCAGGTTCACTAAGCTGGCATCTGGGGCCCTATTCTAGGTGAAGTCCACACCATATGCTGTGCTAACAGTAGCTAATTTATTGGTAATGCAGGTTCACTAAGCTGGCATCTGGGGCCCTATTGTAGGTGAAGTCTACACCACATGCTGTGCTAACAATAGCTAATATATTGGTAATGCAGGTTCACTAAGCTGGCGTCTGGGGCCCTATTCTAGGTGAAGTCCACCCCATATGCTGTGCGAACAGTAGCTAATTTATTGGTAATGCAGGTTCACTAAGTTGGCATCTGGGGCCCTATTCTAGGTGAAATCCACACCACATGCTGTGCTAAAAGTAGCAACATTATTGGTAATGCATGTTCACTAAGTTGGCATCTGAAGCCCTATTCTAGGTGAAATCCACACCACATGCTGTGCTAACAGTAGCTAATTTATTGGTAATGCAGGTTCACTCTGTTGGCATCTGGGGCCCTATTCTTGGTGAAGGCCACACCTCATGCTGTGCTAACAGTAGCTAATTTATTGGTAATGCAGGGTCACTAAGCTGGCATCTTGGGCCCTATTCTAGGCGAAGTCCACACCACATTCGGTGCTAACAGTAGCTAATTTATTGGCAATGCAGGTCACTAAGCTGGCATCTGGGGCCCTATTGTAGGTGAAATCTACACCACATGCTGTGCTAACAATAGCTAATATATTGGTAATGCAGGTTCACTAAGCTGGCATCTGCGGCCCTATTCTAGGTGAAGTCCACCCCATATGCTGTGCGAACAGTAGCTAATTTATTGGTAATGCCGGTTCACTAAGCTGGCATCTGGGGCCTATTCTAGGTGAAATCCACACCACATGCTGTGCTAACAGTAGCTAATTTATTGGTAATGCAGGTTCACTCTGTTGGCATCTGGGGCCCTATTCTAGGTGAAGTCCACACCACATGCTGTGCTAACAGTAGCTAATTTATTGGTAATGCAGGTTCACTCTGTTGGCATCTGGGGCCCTATTCTGGGTGAAGTCCACACCTCATGCTGTACTAACAGTAGCTAATTTATTGGTAATGCAGGTTCACTCAGCTGGCATCTGGGGCCCTATTCTAGGTGAAGTACACACCACATGCTGTGCTAACAGTAGCTAATTTTTTGGTTCTGCTGGTTCACTAAGTTGGCATCTGGGGCCGTAATCTAGGTGAAGTCCACACCATATGCTGTGTTAACAGTAGCTAATTTATTGGTTATGCAGGTTCACTAAGTTGGCATCTGGGGCCCTACTCTAGGTGAAATCCACACCACATGCTGTGCTAAAAGTAGCAACATTATTGGTAATGCAGGTTCACTAAGTTGGCATCTGGGGCCCTATTCTAAGTGAAATCGACACCACGTGCTGTGCTAACAGTAGCTAATTTATTGGTTATGCAGGTTCACTCTGTTGGCATCTGGGCCCCTATTCTGGGTGAAGTCCACACCTCATGCTGTGCTAACAGTAGCTAATTTATTGGTAATGCAGGGTCACTATGCTGGCATCTGGGGCCCTATTCTAGGTGAAGTCCACACCACATTCTGTGCTTACAGTAGCTAATTTATTGGTAATGCAGGGTCACTAAGCCGGCATCTGGGGCCCTATTGTAGGTGAAGTCTACACCACATGCTGTGCTAACAATAGCTAATATATTGGTAAAGCAGGTTCACTAAGCTGGCATCTGGGGCCCTATTCTAGGTGAAGTCCACACCATAGGCTGTGCTAATGGTAGCTAATTTATTGGTAACGCAGGTTCACTAAGCTGGCATCTAGGGCCCTATTGTAGGTGAACTCTACACCACATGCTGTGCTAACAATAGCTAATATATTGGTAATGCAGGTTCACTAAGCTGGCATCTGGGGCCCTATTCTAGGTGAAGTCCACCCCATATGCTGTGCAAACAGTAGCTAATTTATTGGTAATGCAGGTTCACTAGACTGGCATCTGGGGCCCTATTGTAGGTGAAGTCTACACCATAGGCTGTGCTAACAGTAGCTAATATATTGGTAATGCAGGTTCACTAAGCTGGCATCTGGGGCCCTATTCTAGGTGAAGTCTACACCACATGCTGTGCTAACAATAGCTAATATATTGGTAATGCAGGTTCACTAAGCTGGCATCTGGGGCCTTATTTAGTTGAAGTCCACACCACATGCTGTGCTAACAGTAGCTAATATATTGGTAATGCAGGTTCACTAAGCCGGCATCGGGGGCCCTATTGTAGGTGAAGTCTACACCACATGCTGTGCTAACAATAGCTAATATATTGGTAATGCAGGTTCACTAAGCTGGCATCTGGGGCCGTATTCTAGGTGAAGTCCACACCACATGCTGTGCGAACAGTAGCTAATTTATCGGTAATGCAGGTTCACTAAGCCGGCATCGGGGGCCCTATTGTAGGTGAAGTCTACACCACATGCTGTGCTAACAATAGCTAATATATTGGTAATGCAGGTTCACTAAGCTGGCATCTGGGGCCGTATTCTAGGTGAAGTCCACACCACATGCTGTGCGAACAGTAGCTAATTTATTGGTTATGCAGGTTCACTAAGCTGGCATCTGGGGCCCTATTCTAGGTGAAGTCCACACCATAGGCTGTGCTAAGGGTAGCTAATTTATTGGTAATGCAGGTTCACTAAGCTGGCATCTGGGGCCCTATTCTAGGTGAAGTCCACACCATATGCTGTGCTAACAGTAGCTAATTTATTGGTAATGCAGGTTCACTAAGCTGGCATCTGGGGCCCTATTCTAGGTGAAGTCCACCCCATATGCTGTGCAAACAGTAGCTAATTTATTGGTAATGCAGGTTCACTAGACTGGCATCTGGGGCCCTATTGTAGTTGAAGTCCACACCACATGCTATGCTAACAGTAGCTAATATATTGGTAATGCAGGTTCACTAAGCCGGCATCGGGGGCCCTATTGTAGGTGAAGTCTACACCACATGCTGTGCTAACAATAGCTAATATATTGGTAATGCAGGTTCACTAAGCTGGCATCTGGGGCCGTATTCTAGGTGAAGTCCACACCACATGCTGTGCGAACAGTAGCTAATTTATTGGTTATGCAGGTTCACTAAGCTGGCATCTGGGGCCCTATTCTAGGTGAAGTCCACACCATAGGCTGTGCTAAGGGTAGCTAATTTATTGGTAACGCAGGTTCACTAAGCTTGCATCTGGGGCCCTATTCTAGGTGAAGTCCACACCATATGCTGTGCTAACAGTAGCTAATTTATTGGTGGTGCTGGTTCACTAAGCTGGCATCTGGGGTCCGTTTCTAGGTGAATTCCACACCACATGCTGTGCTAACAGTAGCTAATTTATTGGTAATGCAGGTTCACTCTGCTGGCACTTTGGGCCCTATTGTAGGTGAAATCCACACCATATGCTGTGCTAACAGTAGCTAATTTATTGGTAACGCAGGTTCACTAAGCTGGCATCTGGGGCCCTATTCTAGGTGAAGTCCACACCACATGCTGTGCTAACAGTAGCTAATTTATTGGTAATGCAGGTTCACTAAGCTGGCATCTGGGGCCCTATTCTAGGTGAATTCCACACCATATGCTGTGCTAACAGTAGCTAATTTATTGGTAGTTATGGTTCACTAAGCTGGCATCTGGGGCCCTATTCTAGGTGAGGTCCACACCATATGCTGTGCTAGCAGTAGCTAATTCATTGGTAGTGCTGGTTCACTAAGCTGGTATCAGGGGCCCTAATCTAGGTGAGGTCCACACCATATGCTGTGCTAACAGTAGCTAATTGATTAGTAGTGCTGGTTCACTAAGCTGGCATCAGGGGCCCTAATCTAGGTGAGGTCCACACCATATGCTGTGCTAACAGTAGCTAATATCCTGGTAATATTCACTGTGTTTTGCACCTTGGACACTATTGAAGGTGAAGGTTACTCCACATGTTGTGCAAATAGTAGCCAATTTTTTGATAATTCAGGTTAACCAAGCTGGCATCCCTTGCCCTATTGTGAGTGAAAAATACATCACATGTTGTGCTAACAGTGGCAAATGTGTTGGTAATGCTTGCACAATTGTTGGAGGATGAAACACAGCATTAATGATAACGTAATATAGCAAACATCTAACTCACCAAACCTCAAGCAGTTCAATGGATGTTACACTTAATAGTTTCATAATCTTAGGTGTATTTCCATAAACCTAAGTACAAGAAGTGTAGAAGATTCGTCTCTTTTAATACCGTGTAAGTTACCCGTACAGTTTAGGATTGAAAATGATAGCCCCTGCCAAAGTGCTGTCTAGCCCGCGAGACATGTGCGTTCTGGAGCGCGTCGGGTTTGAATTGGAAATCTACATTATGAGATCAGAAGTATCCAAACACTCACATGAATATTATGTTGGGGCTTGGAACGACCTCCACTGCTACACATGGCCAACAATATAATATTGACTCACTCCTGATGACAGCCTTTACTGCTGATGTAGTCTTAGTCCACCCTTCATCTTGATGACGCCCTTCGCTGTTAGCTCTGGTTCGTCTATATATTGTTGGTCTACCCTTGATAACACCCTACACTGTTAGCTCTTGTTCGTCAATATATTGTTGGCCCATCATTGATGACACCCTACACTGTTAGCTCTTTTTCGTCAATATATTGTTGGCCCATCATTGATGACACCCTACACTGTTAGCTCTGGTTCGACAATATATTGTTGGTCCATCATTGATGACACCCTACACTGTTAGCTCTCGTTCGACAATTTATTGTTGGTCCACCCTTGATGACACCCTACACTGTTAGCTCTGGTTCGTCAATATATTGTTGGTCTGCCATTGATGACACCCTACCCTGTTAGCTCTGGTTCGTCAATATATTTTTGGTCCACCCTTGATGACACCGTACGTTTTCATGTGTGGCTGTTATAAAGCAGGTCATTTCTTCGCAGGATGATACAGTCCATCACCCGGATATTAAGATTGAGGAATCTTCTATTCTGGAGTTCGTTGCATGCATGAAAACAGAGACAACGTTTGATGGCAGACTCCAATGTTGCAGGCATACTGTTTATTTGATGGTGAGAGTTTCTCGTCTTTCCTCAGAGCGTTGAACGGAGGAGAAGGAGGGATGTGGGTGGTTTTTGTCTTGCTGGAAGTCACCGTGGAAAACATCACTGCGATGGTCTATGGTGGTGTCTCAGCCGTTAGTAGACCACGGTAGTCAATTTTGTTCAGAAAAGCTCTCCAGCTCTTGTCTTTAAAATGGTCATATTCATTTCGCTATTTTTCACACATTGCCTAGTCATCGTAATAACGCCAATGAGTTATACATTATGTATTACGAGTGCATTTTTGTGAAATGAAATTTCAAGCATCTGCCACAGTACTTACGAATAAACCAGGATATCTTTATCGTTCCTGAGAAATTTCCCTCTGTCGTAAGTATCCATGAGATCATCCTTGCTTTATTCTAGTCTCAAGTGGATAAAACAAACAACGCTCGGTATGAGCTTTCTAAACAAAATATCCTCATGTTGCTAGTCCTTATTAACGTTATATGCTAAGTGTAAGTAACTGCATCTACGTCACTAAGTCGTGACACACATTAAATTCTAGTGACAATTTGCTAGGCCTCTGTTTTGCGAGTGTGGACGAACTGAAATGCTTACTGATATGAACTCCACAAACTGTTCATTAAGATTATGTTGCCATGTCACAGTTGATTCAAGAAATGGCTGAATTTCCTTCAGTATGTTTTTTTATTCCTTGATTCCTTCAGTATAGTTCACAAGTCATCTGTAAGTTATGATTCAAACTACGCATAGGATCATATTTTGTGACGCAGGTTATTTCTTTGCAGGATGATACAGTCCATCACCCGGATATTAAGATTGAGGAATATACTATTCCGGAGTTCATTGCTTGCATGAAAACAGAAACCCCATCTTCAGATCTGGAAGAGGTAAGTATCTTCATTCCTCTTTACAAGTTATCTCGTTACTACCTAATAGTATTTCGGGATAAAGCGTTGTATTTTCACAATTATGTTGATGACTAACATCATCGTTTGACGGTTGGGTTGTATTGTGTACAGCAAGCACTGTTGTATGCGATACTTCCACCAGCATTGTGTGATGTTGCTCTTATCAAAGAGCTACTGGGGGTGCATATGAAGCTAACATATGTTTGGCACAATTAAATTGTATTAGTTGCCCTCTGTGGACGTAAAGACTAAGTATTCTGGTCAGAGATCCACTCATTAATGCTACAGAGAGGTGGTGGATTTTACTACCCTCAGGAGTGGTCTTTTGTGCTTTTTCACTTGAAGTCCAGGCAATTACCGGGATGGCTCTAACGTACGACAGCAGTGGTAGAACATGTATTTGGTCGTGTAATGTTATCAGCCCTTCCTCTGTTCTAAGGTAGAAACTACTTAGATTGGAGTAAGTCTCTGTATGTAGAAAATATTCTATCACCCTATTAGTAACTATTCGTTGGCCTGTATCTCCGTTGCCAACCATGTGCTCCCATACTCTAGCAAACATATAATTCTTGTAGTTACAAGCATTCTGTATCATCAATATTGATGTTACATACTCTACAATAGTCTTTGTCTTGAGGCATTTAATCGACTTACTTTAACCTTTTTTAAACAATAATATATTACATTGCAATGATTTGTAGATTAAAATCTTGTATAAAGTTCTCAAGGTTGATTGATTTATGCCTTGTTCCTCTAAAGTTTTGCTCATACAAGTATAGGCAGTGTAGTTGCTTGTTACTTAATTATAAGTGCACGTGCGTTTTGCGGCTAAAATTTTAAAAATACATGTTCATATGTCGTCATTCTTCCACAAGGGCACATATCTCAGCATTTTCCTTCCCTATCAGAATCACTTTGTCTCTAAAGTAGACAGTGCAGTATAAGTTTCAGAACTGGGGCTTATAACCGCTTATCTGTATAATGTTCATCTCTAGCAGTAGGATGTGATAGACAATGTGAAAGTCATTCAGCAAATATACCTTCACTTCACCAGGGCAATGCTGTTCAATTACATGGTTTGTTGTGTGGAAATATAAGGTAAATGCACAGAAATAAATTATTCCATCTTATCCCTAGGAGGTGAAACAAGAAACCCAGGACCGAGAAAGTATCGAAAGTGGAAACCACCTAAATGAGTAAGTATTTAACAGACGAATAACATAATCTTTCACTTAACATGTGCATAACTCTACAATAACTCTTTGGGTTTGAATATGATTTGTGTGCAACGTCGGATGTGTCTCATCATTGAAGTACATATTGATATTAACTTTCTATTCAGCATTTAGTCTCATTCAGTATTATCACTCTCTGGAAGTGTTCAGTCTCTTGATGGGAGCTATTACTGCAGTGATATGAATATGAAAGCGTTTTGTGAAGAACATTTCTTCAGTCCCTGCCACTTCCTTAGTCCAGTATGATTCGTTTGTAACCCAAACTAAAAGTATATATACCTTCTTCCCCACCCAAAGTAGTAGCAAGTAAAATCCAAGTTAAGATCTACTACTACTAATCATAAACCCTAGGATGTTAGTAATTTTCCAGGTATCAACACAATACCACATAGTGATGCTGCTTGTTTTAAGGTTAATTGTTCATAGCTTGTAATGATGTGACAGGGTATAGTGTGTACCATAAAATTTCGTAATTGAGGGTCCCTGATTCATAGTGGTGGTAATTGGTTAGATTGTTGTAGAAAATTAGATTTGGGTAGGCAGGTTTTGTAGAGAAGTTCACATTTGCTAGACAGGTCTTGTATAGAAGTACACATTTAGTAGACCGGATTTATTGGGTAGAGAGGTTAAGTATAGAAGTACATCTTAGGTATGCAGGAATTGTTAAGAAGAACACATTGAGTAGAGAGATCTTGTATAAAAGTACATAATAAGTAAGGAGAACTTTTGAAGAAGTACACTTTGCGTTGACGTTTTGGATTGAGTTTTACCGAATGCTAGGACAAGCAATCTTAATTTTGTTAAAGCAAAGGAACTTTTCAATAGCCATTACCTAGGAATATGAGTTATACTAAGACTTTGTTCATCGGACGTTGTTAAATTGAATATATCTTAACTATGTATCACAGAGAGATAAATTATGTTATATGTATATTGCTAACGTTGGAGATTTTTTCGCTCTCTTGTAATCCTTTGATTTAAGAGTGAACATACAGCTTAAGGAGCAAAACCAATAACGATTTAATTCATATAACCGTGCCTGTCATAGATCGTGAATAACAAATATATGTATTTCCAGGAAACACACACATCTTTCTATTAGAAGCAAAGTTTAAAATGTTCAAAACTCAAGTCGTTACTATTTTTATACTGTTTGAAATTTTGGATCTTGGTTTGTGCTGATCTTAACCGTGTACCTTATATTTCCATTGTTGTTAGGAATTTTTCGACTTTCCTTTCTTAATGTGGGTGCTGCACCTAAAAAATGAATCCCAATCGTCTCCGCGCAATTAGTAAGCGTTATTAATTTATTATTCAGAGTAATCGTAACATATATATGTATAGAAAAACTAATGAAGGACACAACGTTTCGAGTGAGTTTCATTTTGTAGTGTAAGGTATAACACCAACATTAAAATGATAATGTATAAACCACCCTTAAGATAGAGTTATATATGTTGGTATTGTGCCCGTTCATCGTCAGGTGACTCACACGGATCGGCTCACGCATGTAGAAAATACCAATTACATCTTTATGTTGTTGCTCAACGGTTCACGCATGTAGAAAATACTAATTACATCTTTCTGTCGTGGCTCAACCGCCCACGCATGTAGAAAATACCAATTACATCTTTATGTTGTGGTCCAATCGCTCACGCATGAAGAAAATACCAATTACATTTTTATGTTGTGGTCCAATCGCTCAAGCATGTAGAAAATACCAATTACATCTTTATGTTGTGGTCCAATCGCTCACGCATGTAGAAAATACCAATTACATCTTTATGTTGGGGTCCAATCGCTCATGCATGAAGAAAATACCAATTACATCTTTATGTTGGGGTCCAATCGCTCACGCATGTAGAAAATACCAATTACATCTTTATGTTGTGGTCCAATCGCTCACGCATGTAGAAAATACCAATTACATCTTTATGTTGTGGTCCAATCGCTCACGCATGTAGAAGATACCAATTACATCTTTATGTTGTGGTCCAATCGCTCAAGCATGAAGAAAATACCTATTACATCTTTATGTTGGGGTTCAATCGCTCACGCATGTAGAAGATACCAATTACATCTTTATGTTGTGGTCCAATCGCTCAAGCATGTAGAAAATACCAATTACTTACTACAATTCACTAAAATGGCGTCAAGGCAACACACAATCACGCGCTTAAAATATATATTAGACCCGCAACGCCATGCTCTGCTCGACCTTATATAAACACCTATCATAGGCTATTCTCAATATTATTTACTATCCCATTACATTAAAATTAAGACCAACACGGCGTCTCGATAGGAGACCAGAATAAACATAAGTTGATGACGTCTAAATGCCTGTCATAATATTGAGATCTTAATTGTCCTATTAGAGGACCTGGTGACAAATGCAGTAATTACTAAGAGTTTTGGGCTGTTCTATATTAATTATAGTAGTTCGATAACAACCGGCCCCGTGGTGTTGGGGTAGCGCGCCTGCCTCTCACTCTGAGGCCCCGGGTTCGATCCCCGGCTCCGTCAGGGATTATAAAACTGACGTGAGGGTTGGAACGGGGTGCACTCAGCCTCGTGAGGACCATTGAGTAGCTGTCTGACAGTGAGACAGCGCCCCGATCACGAATACCAAGATTAACGGCCAAGGGGACCCAACGCGCTGATCACGCGTCACCCCAATATCTGCAGGCCAAACGGCTGGGCAGCGGTCGCTTGGTCGGCCTTAGCCCGTCATGGGCTGTATAGTGCCAGGGGTTGACTTTTATTTTTGAGTTCGATAACATGTATGTGGGTCATTCGACAAGGAAAGTGTCGATGGAGAGAAACAAAATTCAGTAACCACTAACTTTAAATCGGAGAGAGTTTGTTGGCACGGTGCTTTACTTGAACAGCGTCTTGATGTTCCTTCAGGCGTTTATCCATTTCTTCTTCCGAGGCGGTGCGCCCTGGCGTCGATAAGCGTTGCGATGCCTACCAACGCCTCTGGTAGGTCCTCCCCATTCTGTGCCGGTCACTGTCATTCCTGATGTCGAAAATCCCATTGGATTGTTTAGCGCCTCATGTCATCGGGAATGATGGATGACCATTGGGATAAGGCGTCTCTTCCGATTCACGAACGTCGCGGTGTCCGCCGTCTTAAGTCTTCCTCCATGCATGATGTAAGTGCTGATTTCACGGATATGATCAAATCGATAGCTGATATGAACGTCCATGGCTAGTGTCACTGTTTGTCAATTATTTTACTGGACGCTCAGTTCCAAACAAGTTCCACGTAACCACTCTGATAAAATCGAATATTACGATTACTGTTTCATATTATTGTGTACACAACTTCAGTGAACAATTTGACAATTGAATAGCACCTCAATCATCGTTTTCATAATGTGTGCGCACTCCTGCGGTAATTGTTTATAACAAGTTCAGTGAATAATTTGACCAATGAATAGCAACACGATTACAGTTTTCATAATATTTGCACAGTCGTGCGGTAATTGTATATAACAAGTCCAGTGAACACTTTGACCACGTAATGTTGAGAACTCATGTCCAGCCTCACTAAGAACTGTCCAAACATACGCGAGCATATTCTGCCCCCACTATGACTTTCTGCACGAATAAATCATTTCACAATATCCCCGACACGAAATACTAGGCGGCGCACCTCGTCTACATAACAATCTCGACTCAACTGAGTACACACTCCCGACTCTACTGAACTGTTCAGCCTGCCATTCAGGGCACAACTGCGGACACGCTCTTGCTGCAATTCATGTTACACACTTCCTGATTCCGGGTGTGTTCAGATATTTACCCAGCCGAGTATTCCTAGATTATTCCATGCTCCATTCCATGCTGTTACGGGCATACATTTATGAAAAATAAATAATTAAAGGCCTGAAGAATATAATAATTTTATGACATCTTCATTCAAAACAGTATAAACATAACAAACAAACAAAATATTGCCGTGGATTTATTTGGCTGCCCGCGTTACGCGGTATGTTCAGATGGGGTGACGTTGCTGATCTCTTCCATACGACGCTCCGGGTGTGGAGTCGTACGTGACGTAACGGGGAAAGTATTAAAATATTTATTCCTATTTCGCGAATCGTCCTACCCTTCCTTTTCGTTGGTATAGTATAAACATTAAACCACAGCTTCCTAGAAATACCTTTACATAGTATTACAACTTAATTTCACTTTACAAAATGACACTTAATTTCTTCACTCACACGCACACACTAGCAGAATAACGGCTGACTCCTGTCGACCTAAATATTATGTGCACTCGAGTTTGAAGGTTGTTTGTGAAGTAACCAATAGACCTACATAAAATCCAATAACATCATCATTTTCGTCGTTCTAGTTTACGTTAGTTCATGTAGGTTTGGAATTTTTAATTTATATTTTAATATTTTTTATCGCAGTTGAAACACAAGTGCCCGTTTTTAAGCGTGTTTCAACCATGCGTCACATTTAAGAATTATTATCTCACATGACCGTCGTCAGATCGAATCCATATTTTAACACAATATACATTGGAATGTTGTATAACTGGTTTATTAATTTCAAAATTGTGTGTGTTCAAGAACGAAAGTTGTTATCATTTTTGTAAGGTAACTTTTTCTCGGCTCGCGGTCGTTAGAAAATGTAGTTCTTGGTTGCCGTCACTTCCGAGCGAGGCGTGCCATGACGCGTGATGGAGCCAATCTTGGCAACGCTGCGCAGCTTTCACCGGAGCGGCTAGCTGGTGAACCATGTCTTAATTCCCCGTACAAATACAATCCGATATAAAATAAGTGAATTAATTTACGTATTTCACAATCATACAGCATACCTTTTTGATGTATAAGGATTACAACGCGACCAAGAACTACATTTTCAAACCACCCCGAGCCGAGAAAAGGTTACCTTACAAAAATGATGACAACTTTGTTTCTTGGAAACACAAAATTTTGAAATTAATAAACCAGTTAAACAACATTCCAGTGTATATTGTGGTAAAATTTGGATTCGATCTAATGATGGGGTTGTGAGATAATAATTCTTATGGTTGAAACACGCTTAAAAAACGGGCCTTTCTTGTGTTCCAACTGCGATAAAAAATATTAAAATATAAATTAAAAATTCCAAACCTACATGAACTACTGTAAAATAGAACGACGAAAATGATGATGTTATTGGATTATATGTAGGTCTATTGGTTACTTCACAAACAACCTTCAAACTCGAGCACACATAATATTTTGGTCGACAGTAGTGGTCTAGTTTATAAAGAGGTTGAAGGAAGAATGTTTTGTGTTCGTCTCACTGACTTTCCTGACGTGTTGACCATATTGCTCATTCAGTAAGTGGTTAGTTAACGAAAAATTACGTTACCACTGCAGGATAACATCGCCACAAAACAAGTATACCAGGTCAAGTCATTGAGTATTCGCATCCACTTAGGAAAGAATCACAACAACTAAGCTATCACTTCAATTCACGTCACAATGATAAAAGCAAGACTGACAAAGTTTAATTGTAAAGGCTACGTCATTTCTTTAAGAAATCGTTAATGACTAGCATCCCGACCCGGCTTCGCCCGGGAACTGTTATGAATGCATTACGTGATAAGCGCCTTCTTTTTCAATGTCAATGAACAACGACCAATATCCGTTTTACGTCTCGGCATGATGGGTTAAAATCCCTGACAAGCCGAGTTGCACTTCCAGGGAAACTCCAAACACAATCACTCTTCTCTAAAGTTTTTAACTCAACACGACTCGACAGTTTGCTGCTGGCTGTATCTGGGGCAATAAGCTCGTCCGTTAGGTAAGCTATAACTGGGGTGATCGACTCGCCCCTACCTAGCTCGTAAACTGTCGCCTCAATAACTGAATGGAGATTGTTGGAAGAAATGAAAACGTAAAAATACTTATAGTAGGTGATGCATTGAAGGTAGAGATATGTTCCCCCGGGCTTTTTTGTAGAACTTTTCATGCTGAACAATTCTTACACTCATAGTATATAGATATGTTTTACGATTTGCCCAGCGTAAGCTTAAAAAGCGCACGGACGCCAGATTTTTCGACCCTTTCTCTGAAATCGTAACTGCTTGGCTTCCTTTGATCATAAATAAATTATTTTCTACAGAAACCTTCCTCGAGATATCCTTTCCAGAATGGTGTAAGCCGCATCAAAATCCATTCAGTGGTACTCGAGATTACCCGTGACATCCAAGAATCGGGAACTTTGTTTAATACTAAGTAGAGATTATACGCCAATCAGTATAATTTAATATAATATAATCCCCCTTCCGTCCAATCTTAAATTGACTGTGAATTTTGCGGAACGAAAAGCTCACAGGCGAAATGAGAGTTGCACTTCCAGGGAATGGCGAGGTGAATGAAACTCAAATCCCCCTTCCTTCCAATCTTAACTTTACTGTGTTTCACACGCAAAATGAAGAAAACCCGAGTTGCATTTCCAGGGAAACTCCAAACACAACCACCCTTCTCAGAAGTCTTAACTCAACACGACTCAACGGTTTGCGCTGGCTGTATCTAGGGCAATAGGTTCGCCCGCTAGTTAGACTGCAACAGGGATGATAGACTCGCCCTTAGCTAGCTCGTAAACTGTCGCCTCAGTAGTTGAATGGACATGGTTGGAGGGAATTAAAACGTAAAAACACTTATAGTGGGCGATGTATTGATGATAGCCATATGCTCTCTCCGACTTTTTTGTAGAACTTTTCATGCCGAACAATTCTTACACTCATAGTATTTTGATATTTTTAACGGTTTGCCCAGCGTAAGCTTACAAAGCGCTCGGACGCCAGGTTTTTTTTTCGACTTTTCCACTGAAATCGTTACTGCTCGGCTTCCTTTGATCATAAATACATTATTTTATACAGAAATCATCCTAGAGATATCCTTTACAGAATGGTCAAAACCGCATAAAAATCCATCCAGTGGTTCTTGAGTTTACCCGTAACACCCAAGAATCAAGGACTTTGTTTTATACTAAGTAGAGATGTATCGTGACGCACACTTTCACTCGCATTCATACCCAAGAAGCGTTAATGGAGGCCCGATACTGGTATATTTGTATTTTGGTAATACTGTGTACATAGTGTGAACTTGTTGGAGTGCAAGTACAGGTCGCGAATTTTTAAATACTACTTCGGAGGAGATGGGTTAAGCCGATGTGGTGAAAAAGTGAACGTTCAGAATAATTCGTGCCAGCTAAAAGTGGGTCGCTATAGGGGTGGCATGCAGTGGTATATCGAATGATGGGTATGTGGGCGCTGTGTATTGTGGTTCTTCTTATAGGGTTACCACCTTCCGTAGATTATAACAGGCCATAATATATCTACTATTTGCTTTTTTTCCTTTAAAGTTCAGGTAATTCAATCATCTCCACACAATCGGCGTAGCCCTAAATAGTGCTATCCATTCATCCGTGAGTAATTCAACAGTGATGTGTGATAACACATATGTTTACAAATCATGCGGGCTGTATATTTGAACTAGTCAGGATTACCATTCTATAGCGAATTACATGTGAATAAATTTGTGTCACTTAACCGAGATCACTTATCACTATTTATCTGGTGTTTAGTTGCCCTCCAATGAATTAATCGTGACGTCCTCGCACAGCCCTTTCTTTTTAGTCGTAATCCTTGAGAGTATCTCGTTACACGAAAGAATGTGAATTACAACATTCCACTGTAATAAGTGGGAGAAATGAATGCTGAATGCTCGTAGCATTCGATTTCCTCATCCTCCTAACCGAGGCGATGAAGAACCATGCTGACCTTTAGGAATTAACAGCCGTAGGTGAATATTAATAACCTTTCTCAATGCACAAACGCTTTTTTCGTGCTGGAGAAGGATTAACCGTTCATCCAGAAGAATTTTGACTCCAACATCTCCGACATGTAAAACAGTGTTGTGTGTTTAATATATATTCAGACTGCTGGAACACCACGTCAGTAACGAGTTAAAATGAGCTCAGTCTCTCGTTTTTCAGGAAAACTTTCATAGTAATTGTACTGCTCAAAGGTGCACTAATTAACTTTTTACTATTAGATCTCTGGATCACGAAGGATTTATTCCACTTCCCTTGAATACCTAACGTAGCGAAATTATATTGTATTCCGTCAGTCGACACAATTGAACTCAAATTTTAATATGTGTTTTCCCAAATCCTGAAGAAAACTACATGAGATTAAATAAATAACTTGGATGATTAGTTTTGCTCTCCATTATCAGATGCTTTACATTGACTTGCTTGACTTAAGCCCTGTTGTTCACATCGCTGGAACATAGGGCTTGGACGAAGCATCGCCATCAGACTCGGTTTCGTGCCATTGCCTTCACTTCTCCCCATGTTCTCACCGCTACTGCAGCTTCCCTCTCCACTGTCCTCCCCCTTCTCCAAGTTTCCCTCGGTCTTCCTCTCCTGCGATGTGCCTGAGGATTCCAACTCAGGGCTTGCCTCTCTATTGCCGTCTGGAATTGCGCAGTGTATGTCTGACCCACTTCCACGTTCTTGCCTTTAACTGTAAATCCACGGGCTTCCCGTTTGTAAGATTCCATAGTTCTTCATTGGATATTACATTTGGCCAAAACACTCAGATTCTTCGTAAGCATCGGTTTATAAAGGTCTGGATTTTCTTTGTGATTGATTTTGTTACTTTCCAAGTCCAACACCCACATAGCAACACTGATTTTACATTGCTATTGAATATTCGGAGTTTAGTTAGTTTCTTCCGTTTATTTGAAACTTCCCCTCGCTTGTTACGTTTAGTCTTAGTGATTTAGTCTTCCCTGAATTTCGAGTTAACCCTAGCCTTCTCGCCTGTTCCTGTAGATCTTGTTTGGCATTCATATGCCGAGAGCTTTGTGAGAGACACCTTCAGCAGAATCAATATCCTCTAGTTGATCTGTTAAATATCAACATACTCCCCTTCTTTTACCTTCATTTGTTTTCATCATCACCTCATCTATCACAATTGGGAAGATTGATGGAGAGAAAACTCACCGCTGGTTTACACCTGTTCTCACGTCAATAGATGTTGTCAATTTCCCTTGATGCATTACTTTGCACGAGTAGCCGTTATACATTTCTTGCATTACTCTGACGACCTTACCCGGAATACCATAATTTGCAAGTATTTTCCACATGCTTATTCTACCCACTGAATCGAAAGCATTTTCAAAGTCTATAAACACTAGATATAGATTGGCCATAAATACCATGCTCTGTTGAAGGATGATGCAGAGTGTATTAATCTGATCAACACACGATCGGCTTCTGCGAAACCCAGCTTGTTCTCTACTTATGTGGATTTCAAGGTAATCCTTCGTTCTGCTTAGGATGATTCGTGACTCCACTTTGCTAGGAATAGATAACAGCATTATTCCTCTTCAATTATTACAATTTGTCAAGTCACCTTTCTTTGGAAGTTTGGCTTAAGTGTCAATCTTCCATTCTTCTAGTATATCTACTCGGTTCCGTTTTTTTTTTCAAACAGGAGTGACAGTAAATCTACTGTTGTTGTAAGATCTTCTTTTAAGAGCTCTGGTGGGATGTTATCTGTTCCCGGCGCTTTGCCACTTTCCGTTTGCTTTAGTGCAGCTCTGACCTCTTCTCTACTAGGCCCTCCGATCTTGATTCTATGAAGAGCCTCATATTCATTTTGGTTTCCATCTTCCTCTGCATTATCATCTATACGTCCTTGTTCTTTTCTGTCCTGTTGTTCTTCCTCTGAGCACTTCTGCAAAATGTTCACGCCATCTTTCCAATTGCTCTTCAGTAGTCAGTTCTACTTCTCACTGGACGATCTATAGGTCCCTTTCTCTTTCCTAGCAGTTTTTTGGTCTGGTAAATTTTGTTAATGTTTCCTTCTCTTGCAGCCATCTCCGCCCTTGTTGCGTGATCACTTGCCCACTTCCTTGACACTAAGGCCTTTTAATTCTATGTCAACGAATAACTGTGCAATACATATATACAATATTTTAGTTACAGCAGATTAATGTAAATAAAGCGGCTTCGGTGGCATAGTTGGTGGCATGCTGAACTGCTGTGTCCAAGATCGCGGGTTCAAACCCGGCCGAAGTCGTATTTTTTAAAATCTTTAATATCCTTCAATATGCCTTCCTCCGGAGGGGACGTTAAGCCGGTGGTCCCTTGTGATAGATTTATGGCATGTAAAAGATCCTTCCATTATCTAAACTTGTGTGAAGCTAAATTTCTAGGTAAGATATCGTTGAAACGCTCTATCAAAGTTCCAACGTTCACTACTAGTTGTCAGTGACATCCGGTAGCAAACGTTGGAACTACTTGCTATAGAACGGAACTTGTAGCTCACCCCATCGGTCTCAGCTTGAAACAGCTTCTGATGAGCTGAACATGCCTTGGTCACTCCCGGCACTAAAAGCCATACGCTACATAAATAAATAAATAAATAAATAAATCCACACATATCAGGATTTGTTAGTCCAATATATTATAATGTAAGTGGCTATTTACCTAATATTAGCACCTTGCACAGGTCGGAGAACACCCCAACAAGTGATACATTCGGAGACTCGCTCAATCAATATGGTAACATGAAGACAACCATGCTAGACTGCTGTGACACGAAGATGCAAATGTCAACTCATAGTGGCCTAAAGCCAGATTCACGTCGTACATGCGTAGCAAACATTAAAGAGGAAGGAAATCTGAAATCACATATGCTGGTCCATGGAAGCAGGCGTTATTCATGTAGTATTTGCAGAGCAAACTACGCCGATAAAAGTGGTTTGAAAAGACATATGCTCGTGCATAGTGGAACTAAAGCGTATACGTGTACTACATGCGGAGCAAACTTTGGTCAGAAGGGAAGTTTGAAGAGACATATGTTGGTCCATACTGGTATTAGAGCTCACACATGTAGCACATGCGGAGCAAACTTCGCACGGAAGGATGATTTGGGGAAACACATAATAATTCATAGTAATACAAAACCTCATTCATGTGGTACATGCGTAGCAAAATTCTCCAACAAAGCAAGTTTGAAAAGACATATGCTGGTCCATAGTGGTAGCAAAAGGCACACATGTAGTACGTGCGGAGTAAACTTTTCGCAGAAAGGAAGTTTGAAAAGACATATTCTGGTCCATAGTAACAACAAAACACACACTTGTAGTACGTGCGGAGTGAACTTTTCCCATAAATATAACTTAGTGATGCATAATTTAATACATACTGGTGTAAGACCGTATTCGTGTAGTATATGCAGAACAAACTTTACACGAAAGTCACATTTGAGGAAACACACATTAGTTCATAGTGGTGAAAGACCATATTCATGTAGTATATGTGGAGCAAACTTTTCACGGGAAAGTAATTTGAAGGGACATATGTTAATTCATAGTTTTCCTACCCCGTCTGCTTAGGATCAAACCGACGTAACTACATTTTTGGGTTCTTTGTAGATACGTTTATAGTTTTAATCAGGAAATATGTGCTTACCTTTGAGTCAGACAAACGTAAGTTCATCCGCTACACAGCACGAATTAGCTGCAAGCGTATCTACATTTTGAGTAGAGTGACGCAGATATTTCGATTTCCCTGAATTTTGAAATTTATACTGTCAATCGCAGCTCTCTTTAATGTGCTCAAATTACGGATAAAGTAGTTAAAACTGAACACCTGTGCTGAAGACAACAAAAGACGAACAACTTCAAAGGTAATTTGCAAGTACGCAAGCACAAAACAAGACCATCTCCAGTAAAATATTAATAAATTTATACAAACCAGTCACTTTGAGAACAATCTCCGCTGAATGCCTTCCCACACGAAGCGCACTTAACGCACAACCCTTCGCTGAATGCTTTACCGCTCAAAACGCACACAAGCATATCAGTGATGGGTTTCGAACTCTCATAAGTGCAACAAGATCTTTTCATAAGGAACTTATTAACACTGCTCATGACATTTCATTTTAAGTAAACTTTTTTTTTTGAAATTGATATCACTGATTCCAAGGATATGAACTAGTGGGTTTTTGCAAAAAATGGAATAAGAAATAATTATGGGGGTCATTTTCAAAGATATATCACAAAAATAACATTCATTTTAAAGACTCGACATCATCGCTCTTTTTCAAACTAATCGAGTCATTGTTGTTGCAAATTGCTCTGCTGTATGTTCAGAATGTTGTATATCATAATCGTTTTTGTATTTTTGATTGAGGCGAATGTATTGGCTTAGTTTTAAAATTTACATAATTTTGTTTGAAAACAAAATTCAATTTGTAGGGGACGGGACCCTTAATTTCAATTTAAGAGCATCATTCTGCTATACAATATAGCTGCATAATTTTTCTGTTTTACTTTTTAAATGAAACTAATATCTGCATTCTATGTGGACATTTTAACTGCCCAAGTCAAGACAAATATTCAAAAAATTAAGTGTGAGAAAACCCAACTCTAAGTTGAGGTACACATTTAGAGTAAAGAGTCTTATTTTTCTAAGCATAAAAACTTCCTGGAGTATAGACGGTGCCTTCTTGTTGGCATTTTAGGTCAATCTTGTGCATTCCCCAACCTGTGAGTATCTCCTACGTTGTGGAGTAGACTGTTTCAAAGCCAGATTAATGTGCGTTTTATCTGCTGCACCTATGCCAGACACTAGTTTTGCCAGGATTGATGCCAGCGTTCTTTAGGATGTCCAGCTCTGCCTACTGAAAGCATTAAAGTGGCAAATACTGTATTTTACTACAATCTGCAGGTTTTTGTGACCCACGTACAAGCTACGTTCTTCAGTAATTACTAAGCTAACATGTTAAAACAATCGGTACTACTCATGAAATCATAATATGTATTCAATCTAAATCAAAGAGAACATTCTTAGAAGAAAATTTAAAAGCACTGTGTTCGTCATTATTTACATTGTCTGAACCTAACCTATACACATCATTTTTTGCACACAATTATTGTTGAGATGCATAATTGAAGTAACATGATTTTTTTCAGTTTTCTTAGGAGTATTGACGTGTTTATTCCCTAGAAACACTTAATTTTCTGCTTTTTGCATACCAGTCTTGGATCCTATCTTTCATATCACAACGTTGATGAGGGAATACACAAAATAACGATCTATCTCTCACATGGCCTCATAACAAACGAATAAATAGTACATTTTTTGTCAAATAATAAAAATAGCTTAGAGTTGTCATGTGCTATCCAGAAGGAAAACTCTCTTCCTAGAACGAGAAATAATGTATTCCAATGTTCCCGCGCTTTGGATGAGCAAATATTGATGTATGAAACAAGAAACATCAAAGTGACAGCTGCTGAAAAGCGTACACACGGACCATTAAAGTGAATATCAATGAGATAAACGACAACTTGTATCATCTATATATTTTTGGAAACTAAAAAGACAAACTTTCGAATGAGACAATAATAAAATATTTATACACAAATTGTGCTAAATGTTCCGGCATAACTCAACAAAATGACAGTGTTTCGCCCCGGTGTGCGATTGGGCGAAACACTGTCATTTTGTTGAGTTATGCCGGAACATTTAGCACAATTTGTGTATAAACATATTATGGCTCAACGGACAATACATAATTTTCTTTTGAAAATATATATACAATAATAAAAGTTTCGAAAATTGGCTTGAAAATTTCTATTGAAGGGTCGATGAGCACCTTAACAAACCCCATACATAAAGGTACCGGTACCTGAAAAGTAGACGGGTATTTTTGACTCTGAGAGTCGCACATTTTTTCCGTATTGACTGAATTATATTAAGAACAAAGTTCCAAATGGTTCCGCCTCGTCAATACTGTTTATTAAAATGTCGTGATACAATCACCTGTCTTTTAACACTTGGTACATGTTTCGACGTCTGACACTTATTGACGTCTTCATCAGCCTAAATATTTGGGCAGCACTTAAAACATTCCCTTTATATACTGGGTGTAGTTAAAAATTGTACATAAAACACACATAGATCACTGTAACACATTAAAAAGTTGTTAAAACATTTTCTTATGTTAAAAGCTCAATAAAATCCTCAGCCGGGCTTGGCAGTCTTTCTTGGTTTATTTCTAATGTTAGCTTCAAAAGCCCAAGCAAGGGGTGACCATTCCCAACTGGAAAGAAATGAAACTATGTATGAGAGAAAGAAGTAGTAGATAAAATAATACTTTAAAAACCCTAAATGTTATATAAAGACTTACGATGTAATGCGGCAATGAGCTAACAGAGTCGGACGGAGACTGTGCTGTACTGAAACGGTGTGTCAACATGGAAGCAACAAGCAAGACAATAGGGGCGGAAGAGGAGAGGGGTGAGAGTTCGGGAGTGTTTTGGTGAGGAGTGGGGAAGGGGGAAGGTGTATGGAGTAAGTTTAGGGGAAGGTAACATGGATCAACGGTTGTGGATTTATTTCTATGGTGGTTTATATTTTGTTTTGTAATGGATTAACGTTTCATAGAATACGTTGTTTTCGAAATGAATCTCATTAAGATTCGTTAGGGGGGCGGTCTTTTGGGCTAAATCGATTTCAATTTCTTCTAAGATGTTCAATGTAATTCCTTTATTTGCTCGATGTAAGATTCTCATATCGTTGTTAATGTCTGTGAACTCATGTTTGGTATCTTTCATATGATTTGCCATGGCGGAAAATTTATTGTATTTAATGGCATTAAAATGCTCACCATATCTTGTTATAAATGCTCTACCTGTTTGTCCACAATAATTAGCGTCGCATTTAGCACATTTCAACATATACACACCTGATTTACTGAATTTGTTCGTATGGTTCAATTTATTAGTATTGAATAAAATAGTATTGTTTGTGTTGGAAGTTCTATATGCTATTCTTAGTCCACACTTTTTGAAAATATTTGAAATACTATAAGTTTTGGTGCTGAAATACGTGAAAGTCGCGTATTTGGGCTGCTCTTTTTGTTCCGGCGTTAGGCGGGTGACCGGTTTGTTTTTAAGCTTGCTGATAATATTGTTGACAAACAGCGATGTGAATCCGTTTACCTTGGCAATCTGTTTAATGATTTTTATTTCTTCATTTAGATCTGTTTTGCTTAAAGGAAGGGAAAAGGCTCTGTTGATCATACTATAAAAGGCGGCTTTCTTTTTATTGCCCGGGTGGTTAGAGTCTTTTCTTATTGTCGTGTGGGTCTGGGTTGGCTTTCTAAAAACTTTATAGGTTAACCTGTTATTATTCAAACAAACTGTAGTGTCAAGGAAGTTGATTTTACTGTTTACGGCTGATTCAGAGGTGAATTGTATGCTTTTATCCAAACCGTTTAATTTTTGCAAGAGCCCTTCTATGTTTAAAATAGTATCATCGATTATTACAAACACGTCATCCACGTATCTTCCCCAATAATGTATACCGTCAATTTTGCCTACAATTTCTTCGTGTTCCAGATGGTCAAGATATATGTTAGCTACTAAACCAGATAGCGGAGATCCCATTGAGAGTCCTTCTTTTTGTTTATAGATCCTATTGTTAAAAGTGAAAAAATTATTTGTGAGTGTGAATTCTAATAGCGTCATGAATTCGTTAATTTCTACTTTTGACAATATACTGTTGTTAGACAAATTTTGTTTAATGACCTTGAGCGATGGTGCAATTGGGATGTTTGTGTACATATCTTTCACGTCTATGCTATGCATGGAGTGTTTGCTCATTAAGGTAAGTTTCATGGTTTCTTCGCAGAAATTGAGTGTGTTTTTCAGGGATTTATTTGCTTTAAAAATGTAATGTCTTTCAAGGAACTGCTGACAAAATTTGGCGGTTCTGTAAAGGGGACTGTTTCTGATATTAATGACAGGTCTTATTGGAATTCCTTCTTTATTAATTTTGGGGAGCGCTTTCAAAGTTGGTACTCCCGGGTTCATATTGGTTAAATTACTAGTTTGTTTTTCATTGATAATAAACATTGAGGTTTTCAAAATATTTTTCAATTTTCTCTGTATAGTTTGGATGGGGTCTTTCTTAACCCCTTCAAAGCTCGAGCTGCTGAGGAAATTGTGTGTGTTGTTGACATATACCTCCTTATCGATCAGCACGACCGTGTTACCCTTATCTGCTTTAGTAACAATTACATCACTATTATTTATTTTCTCTTTCAATTCTTTAAGTTTATTTAGATTCGAATTCTTCTTGCTTTTTGTGTTAGTGTTAACTATTTTTTGAATTTCTTTGTTAGTCGTGTACCTGACTTCTTTTTGTTTATCAAGAGGAAGCCTACGTATGGCTGTTTCTGCTTCCACTACTAAAGTGGTTAGCGTTCTGTCATTGTGGTCACATTCCCAGTTGTGTTTGGGCCCCTTGCCTAGAATTTCGAGTTCATTATCGTCAAATGGAACACTTGATAAGTTTTTGACAGGTGGAGAAAATTGCACTGGGGTAAACTGACTATTGTTAACTTGTTCATTCGCATCCCTGACTTTATTGAATTTATTTTGTAGGTTTCTGAATTTATTTTCTAGCGACTGTACTTTCTTATTGATTTTCGTGAATAAGATTTGATTTACAGTGAATGAATATCTATCCCAGTCCTTCTTACTGGATAGATTTGAAGCTTCTAGGTGTGCACGATAAAGTTTGTTATTAAGATTGTTCTTCCTGATATAAAGAAATTTAATTTCTCTTTGGAAAACTCTACTATTAATTATCCTCTGTGTTCTGGCTTCATATTTATTTAATGGGCCCTTTTTCTGGTAAGATTTAAAATGTGACGGAGTTATGTTATGTTCTCTGCATTTCTTTAAAAAGGTGATGTCCTTGACAGTGCTGGCCAATTTAATTTTCAGATCTTTATATTTATAACGCGCCTTTTTAGCGCAGTTAGCTTGGCCTGCTTCATAATATTTTTGACTCTGAGAGTCGCACATTTTTTCCGTATTGACTGAATTATATTAAGAACAAAGTTCCAAATGGTTCCGCCTCGTCAATACTGTTTATTAAAATTTCGTGATACAATCACCTGTCTTTTAACACTTGGTACATGTTTCGACGTCTGACACTTATTGACGTCTTCATCAGCCTAAATATTTGGGCAGTATTATTTTATCTACCACTTCTTTCTCTCATACATAGTTTAATTTCTTTCCAGTTGGGAATGGTCACCCCTTGCTTGGGCTTTTGAAGCTAACATTAGAAATAAACCAAGAAAGACTGCCAAGCCCGGCTGAGGATTTTATTGAGCTTTTAACATAAGAAAATGTTTTAACAACTTTTTAATGTGTTACAGTGATCTATGTGTGTTTTTATGTACAATTTTTAACTACACCCAGTATATAAAGGGAATGTTTTAAGTGCTGCCCAAATATTTAGGCTGATGAAGACGTCAATAAGTGTCAGACGTCGAAACATGTACCAAGTGTTAAAAGACAGGTGATTGTATCACGACATTTTAATAAACAGTATTGACGAGGCGGAACCATTTGGAACTTAGTTCTTAATATAAAGTAGACGGGTCCTATAAGATGCAAACCAATCTCAATACCAGCCACACCTGCGATGAAACAGACTCAAGACATTCCGAACCGTACGAACATCACTACAAACAACGCTATCCGCAAAGGACTACATAAGGTGCACCTAGTGTGATTCTGATACGCCAATTGAAGACTCAGCAGTGAGTTGCGACGGGGATTGAAAACAATGGTTCCATAAGAAGTGCACCCCTATGACTACAACGGAATACAACGCCCTGCACTCGGACAAGAGATCTCTACTATGGATGTGCGAGACCAGTAGACTACGCCTGAAATCGAATGGTTTGGTCCCAATGGAGACAAGCAGCTAAGAAGTAAGGGAGATGCCCTTGGAAAACACAGCATCAAAGGAAACCTTCAAGAACTGTCTGAAAACCTCATTAAAGATGAACCTAATTCTCGAGACACAACTGCAACAAGCAGATATACTAGTAAAACAACAAGACTTAGAATACCTCAAAACCAAAGACATCACCGAAACACCATAAACAACAACTCTGCTGGCCCCACCAACCACCAGACCCCAATCGCCAATTAGGGATATAAACAAATATAAAGACAGACCTACAGCAATCAAAGAGTGGCCAGATCTGCCTAGCAAACGCATCAACGAAGCCCCCACAAAATGGCACGGGAGGCTCCAGAATCGACAGGCTGATGAAGCTCCTCGAACCGCCTGGATATTCGTTCGGAGACTGGACACCGACGTAACCGAAGAAGACATAATGGCGGTATCACTAAGGCAACCAGCTGCGAACAGCTCCTATTCCATGGCACCCGCAATGCCTTTAAAATTGGGATACCAATGGAAGAAAAGGACTCCGTCATGCAAACAAGTCTCTGGCTGGATAGGGTACCTTTCGATTTCGAAGGCAATAACCCCAACGGAAGCCTCAACTGAAAAACGCCGAAAGAAATCTGGAAATACTATTGTGGAATTTGGAAGGTGTGAGAGGCAAAATCTGAATAGCACCTGAAGATATCTGGATAAAGAGCGACATCATGGTAGCCACTGAAACCTTCCTGACAGAAACTCTGAACCTCACGACCCACTATCCAATTCACTCTCTCGCCAAGTCAAACCCAAGAGACAGACCAGAGGGAGGGGTCTCCATAATTTTCAAACCATCCATAGGGAAAATTAAAGCCTCGATAAAAGAAGAGATCTAGTAATAATGAAAACCCCAAACCTAACAATAATAGGCATATATATCACATACGGATCTTCCCTAGAAGACACAATAGAAATAATAGCAGAGGCGATTGCCCAAAGAAAGACAGACAAAAACGTCATCCTGGCAGGAGATTTTAATTGCAGAATAGACAAGCTCCTCAACAAAACAAGAGCTATGTTGAATATGTTACAAGAGGAAGGCTACTCTCTTATATGTAAAGCAAATGATATAACGTACATAGCCCACAATGGCACAAGTACCATCGACCTAGTTTTCTACAAAGGAAGCAGCATCTACATCAAAAACCAACAGGGACTCTGGAAGTCATCCTGCACCCCACTGACAAAACATATACCTATCAGGACCAATATTATACTCGGAAACACCGAAGAGGGAATACCGAACCTACTAACCCACGAGAGCTCCAGAAAGATAGACGCAAATACCCTAAGCAACAACGGACAAGCATTGGAGGCAACAAGACAATGCTTTAACGAAAACAATCTGAACCAAGCCCTGACAATTCAGGAAGCGATACGAGCATCAACATTCCCAATCAACCAAAGAAGAGCTAAACCATGGTTTGATACGGAATGCTACACACTTAGAAATGAAGTCCTCCTAAAACTACACATGACCAAACTCCACAACACAAAAGGTCTTCTAGACGAATATGCATCACAAAGAAAGAAATATAAAACTCTCCTGAAAAAGAAAAAGGCTCAATACATAGAAAACCAAGCCTTGATGGAGGCAGAAGAAGCAATAAAAGACCCCTCTATAGCCATCAGAAGAAAGACTACGAGGACATCTGGCCAAATTCATATGGGAAAATCACTTCTCACAAGTACTGAACCTAATTCAGTCACAAGCGACGTATAATCCAACCAATCACACAAGTGTAGAATTGGGCACCCCCATCACAACAGAAGAAGTAATTGCGACAATCATCAAGACAAAAAAAACAACAAGAAAGCGACAGGCCCAGACGGCATCTCCAATGAGATCCTGAAATACTCGGCTGAAATTCTAAGAGAACTATGTTCAGATCTGTTTAACAGATGCCTAGCAACAGGGGAAAACCCGACGAATGGAGAAAAGCCATCATTAGGGTTCTATATAAAGGTAAAGGAGAAGACAACGACCCAAACTCATACCGAGGATTCGCTCTAGAGAGAAATATATTCAAAGTATTTTCAAACATTCTCCTCAAAAGGCTCACCCCGACAGTAAATCAACTGATTCCCGATCAACAATTCGGGTTCAGAAAAGGAAGGTCCATCCTACAAGCTATCATCAATCTACTGAATGACATAGAACAAGCGTTTAGACACCATAAAGGAATTTTCCATGCAATATTTGTCGACTTCTCGAAGACCTTCGACCTACTAAACAGGTCGAATCTCATTATAAAACTGGAGCAAATTATGGATGAAAAGTCCGAAATCACGTATATGATAAAAAAAAAACATCCTGGCTTTCAACATAGTGGAGATAAGCGATGGGATATCAACCTCAAGAGAGATCACCCAAACCGACGGAGTACTACGAGGTGACCCACTGAGTCCCACTCTGTTGAACGGCGCAACAGCGGATGTTATAAGGAATAATACTGAAAAAACAAGTAGTTCCGTGAAGAACTATACAGCCTATTTTCATATATCCTACTAATGTTAATTGCCTCTATCAACATACTAAATTTCAGTTTGATTGCTGTAATAGATTCGTAGATATTGAGAACCGTCTAAATATTTTGGATGGTCGCCATGTTGGACTTTTATATATGTAGGGCTTAGAGTTATGTACTGTTACATGAAGATTATTGTGTACGTATAGTACTCAAACTTCAATCACATGATTAGGACACAAGAAGTAAAATGAGATTTTCAAATTTCGCACAGCTGCCATCTTGTGGTTATGGAAACAATTGAAATAAATAAGATGCCAGTGGATTAACATTTGTATAAGGATTTACTGTACCAAGTTTCACTGCACATGGATTGTTAAATTGCTAGAAACGACCATGTGAATATGTATACTTCGCGTCGCCGCCATGTTGAATTTGTGATCACCAGGTTATTGAAAGTCCTATAGGTGAACTTATGTTCATATCCCCTATGAATATAAAAAAACAGTTAGTTTGCTGTAGTAGATTCGTAGATATTGAGAACCGTCTAAATATTCCGGATGGTCGCCATGATGGATTGTTACAGGTATAGGCCATAGAGTCATGTACCTTTAAAGGGAAATTATTGCGTAGGTTCATTATTCAAACTTTCACTTCGATCGCATGATTACGACACAAGAAACAAAAACTTAATTTAAAAAATTCACACAGCCGCCATCTTGAGGTTATGTAAACAATTGAACTAAATTAGATACCAGTGCTTTACAATGTGTATAAACATTTGCTGTACCATGTTTCATTGCGTTTGTATCATTAAATCGCGAGAAAAGTCTATTTAAAACTTTCAACTTCGCTTGGCTGCCATGTTCGTTTTGTAGTTAACCGGTTTTTAAGGTCTCATAGATGAACTTCAATTAGTGCCCTTTATCTTCGTGCAAAATTTCAGGGTGATACCGGTAATAGTTTCAGAGATATAGAATGCCGGTGAAATATTTCGCACAGCCGCCATATTGAGGTTATGTAAACAATTGAACGAAGTTAGATGTCGGTGCATTACAATGTATATAAACATATACTCTACCAAGTTTCATTGCGTTTGGTCGGTTAAATCGCGAGAAACGTCTATTTAAATGTCGCAAATTCGCTTGGCCGCCATGTTGGTTTTGTAGTTACCAGGTTTTCAAAGGTCACATAGGTGAACTTCTAGTAGTTCTCTTAATCACCATACAAAATTTCATGGTGATATCGGTAATAGTTTCGGAGACATTGAATGCTGGTTAAATATTTCGCGCAGCCGCCATGTTGGATTGGTGAGACGTAACAAACTTTGAAGGGCACGGTCGGGGTTGCCCGGAATAGTGCTTTGAATTCATCAAGTTTCATTGAAATCGCTCCAGCCGTTTAGATTTTATTAGGGGGAGACACACACACGAATCACACACACACGGACAAAAGGTGATCTCATAAGCCTATTTTTTTTTTTCAAAATTGAAAATAGGCCAATAAATCAGTATCCCTTTACCTGTACGCGGATGACATGGTAGTAGTGTGTTTTGGCCGGTTCAGATCCCTCCTCCTCCTCACCCTCCTCACAAGATGGCGGCAGCCCGATAACTCCCGAAGCCGTGGTCGGATTTTGACGAATGAGGTGTCATTGAACTCGGGCTGACACCCCCTTTCCATTGGACAACATATTTCCACCCCAAAATAAAACCTACCCTACTAGGGGGTGAAATTGTAATTTTTTAGAGAATCTCTCTTTCCAACTGCAACATGTGAGAGTTTGAATGCCGATATGGAATGAAATGTTGTTCCACATAAAGTGCATATGTTCGGTGGAAAGCCACTATGAATTAGCATGCCCACTCATGGCTTTTGAAGAGGGTGGGGGAGCGGATCCCTGTGGATGGGTTATTGTTGACGGGTCATTGTTGGCGGGGTCATTGTTGCCGGGTCATTGTGGACGAGTCCTTGTGGACGAGTCCTTGTGGACAAGTCCTTGTGGACGAGTCCTTGTCCCTTTGGACTGATCCCTTTGGACGGGTCCCTTTGGCCTGGTTCCTACGGACTAGCCCATGAATGTATTTAAATTATGTCAAAGGGCCTAACTACATTTGTGTGTGTGTTGAATTGACGTTGTTCACCACTACTATAATAGAATAACGATATGAAAGGAAAGTGACGAAATACATGTGAACACGTGTGAAATGACCTTATTACCGTCCTCCTTGTGAAACAAGTCACATCCTGTTTTGCTTCATACGTGAGAAAATGTGAGTTCATGTGTAATATGATCTAACACACAGGTGTTCACCTGTACACGCGCACGATAAGAGCTAACAAGTCACAACCTGTTTTGACAGTGGTGGGAGGTGAAGGGGTGGGGGGGGTTAGTGTAAGAGAGAACACAGGTGAAGAGAGAAAGAAATATGTATTGCTCATAATACATGTATAGCTGAGGACTGTACATAGGACTGTAGGTTAAGTACAACATGAGTAAATAAATAAATACAAGACACACAGGTTCACACAACATGTATTTTATTAATCCAAGAATTAAAGGCTGAGCTAAATCCCAACCATTTTACATATAGTTTATTTCCTTTTTGTTTCAACACTTTTTCCACAAGGTAATGTTTAGGAAACGCTGTCTTTTGAAGTTCTTGAAGATAAAACCTGCCTTTTATGGGTTGATGGTTGAGGTCCTCGAGTAAATAGGTGACTGGACTGTTCAGATTGACTTGACGAATTCGAAATAGTTCAGTCCCCCAATTTGGTGTGTAGCCCTTGTCGAAGACGGACTTGAATTTGCTCACACGAACATGATCCCCAATGTTAAGGCGATGACGTTTAGGGTCTGCTGTTTTTATGGGGTTAAACAGTTTATCCAGTTGTGGAATATTTTTTGTTACAAGTCGTGGCTTGGTCCCAATGGTTCTGTGTTTGGTGTCGTTGTAACGTGACACTAGCTCAGGTAACAAGTCCAACCAGCGATAAGTGCCCTGAGCGGTAAATGCTTTCCACATATGGGTTTTCAATGTTCGGTTGAACCGCTCGACCACGCTGGCTTTGAGATTGCTGTACGTGGTGTAATGGTGAATATCCTTAGATTTGAGAAAACTGGAGAAATCCTTGTTGAAAAATTCTTTTCCCTGGTCGGTTTGTAGCAGCTGAGGTTGACGTTTAGATTGTTGAATAATATGTTGAAAGGCTTTGGTGACTAGTGGACTAGACTTGCGACGCACAGGTTCAACAAACGCCATTTTGGAATAAACATCAATGACCGTCAACATATAGCGTACACCATCGTTAACGCTAGCATAGGGAATCATTTCAACCAAGTCTGCTTGCCAAAGTTCATCCACACCCTGTGAAATCACCTTGAGTCGCTCATAGTGACGTCTAGCTGGACGATGCAACTCGTGAGCAATACCCATTTTAATGGGTGAGGGTTTAAACAATAATTTTGGCATTTCGAAGTTCTTCCTCAATTTCTTGAATTTCCCAATCGCGTGACCAGTATGGCCGGCTTGACGTGAAGCATGCAACAGCTGTAGTCGCTGGACGAGTTTATTTGGATTGTGCCAGTAGGTAACATTCACAAGGGGTTTTAATGGTTTAAATGTCACTCCTGAAGCGGACACTTTACGACGACCACTTTGACTAGTGGGGAACATTTTTGCAATGATGGTTTTATATTTTTGAGATATATTGGCATTCACTTGTTGAGTGGGATCATACTGTCTTTTGTGAGCATGGGTATCCAATAAAATGGATTTATATTTACCAAGGTCCTCTGGCGTATAATCTTGGGATGAGGGAGTCCGAGAGAATAGTAGCTTTAACAGTCCTGGTGTTAATTTATAGTTGATCTTTTTAATGACAGCTTTAGTACGACTAAATTTAATCGATGAATCACCAATTTTAAAACTATCATCCTCATAGCGAACACCATACGTGGTATCTGTGTTTCCAATAAATAGATTGGTGAAATAGGGTTCCAGTGTTGATCCATAATATTTTATTAAAATGTTTTTCAGTTGAGCTTTATGTTGAGGAGTGGCCAAGAGTTGTGAAAATGGAGACGATCTGGAAGGGCAAGGGGTTTCGACCATGGCCAAGGATTTCCTTTTTCTTAAAAACTCTGCAAGGGGTGATGCCTTTTTTTGAGGCGTAAACACTTGTTCCTCATTATCCTCAACTTCGCTAACACTAGTTAAATCTTCCTGTTCCTCTTCATCTTCCTCTTTCTCTTCCTCAGAGTCCTCTTGGTGCGTCTGACTGGCTTGTGAAACGGTAGGTAGCGTTTCAGATGGCTTGAAAGAGGGTTTCAACATAGCTTTTAGCGGAGGTGCTAAATGTTGTTGAATAAACAAAGCATGATCCGCACGCGATCGTTTCAATTGACGAAACTTTTGGCGAATAGTATTTTTTGTTCTAATAATATGCTTTTTCAATTGACTCTCTGCTAACGCCATGATGTCGTGACAAATGACTTGAGAAGGAATGATACAGTGCCTTAAATAGCAATAAAATGATCAAACCCTAAGCGATACCGCCCTTGGTTGAGTTCACTTTGTTTGTCAATCACTAAACAGGCATGACGTTGTGTGTTCCAGCACTTGCCACACAATTCTGTAAACATTTGAAAGGTCATATCCGGATTCACATGTTCATTATAAATGTAACGACTGTTCCTCTCGTCCTGGCGAAATAAAACAATGACATTGGCATTGTCACGAATCAACTGTTTGGACATTTTAGAATACGTTTGTCCAAGATAGAAGCAATCGATATGTTTGTGTCGACCCATGCTGAAATAGCTTTGAATGATACCTTGTCGTTCAGTGGATACTTCATCGAAAATCATGAGTGAATCAGGCTTTACCTCATCCGGTGAAATAACATTTTCTTGCGTGGAAAATGTAAAATACCCCATATTCTCATTTTTTAATCCAGACATGACTTGATCCAGAAACACGTAGAGGGGTTGGTAGAGAGATTTTGCGAAAATATAAATATTTTGAAAACACAGACCATTGGGCGCTGTAATAAGTGTCAGCAAAAGATTGGTCTTTCCACAGCCGGAAGGTCCCACAATGATGCAGCGAATGGAAGATGGAAACAGTGAACCATGGCGTTGTTCACGTGATGTGGGACAGAGATGGGAAACCATGTCCCTCACGGGGAATGACTCTTGCTGCTTAATTAGCTTCATTTCAACTAAGGCTTAGAGAGGCTAGCAGGCTGTCTATATACATCGCACCGAGCCTTGTCATAGAAACAGTAGACTCGTACTACAGGTTGACGATGGATGTCTTTGGACGTGCGTTGATGATCAAAGCTAGGTCTGTTCCCATACATGATCCTAAACAAGAAACAGATCCTGCTAATAAACACTATGTGGATAGGTCAGTAGTGCCACGCACAAAACAAGGAGATTATGACTTTAAAGGGAAGCGGTTAACTCATGTAAAACATACTCAAGTGTCTACAGACGTTACTACAAAAAGTATGTGGATAACAAGGTGTATGAGTTTTATGATAAAGTGCCTCAGCTTACGGTGGATGGCTATAGCGCTAATCATCACCGCATTATTCACGTGGAAGACCCACAAGAAGATAATGATGTCTGTACCAAGCGATACATGACCTATGAAATGAAAAGGCTTTATAAATTTATCCCATCTGTATTTTAGTGCATCTGACAAATGTAAAACCTGTGAATGAGAGAAACCATATACCGCTAGTTCATGGCCAGCACTTGACCTATGTGCTTGCTTCGGGTTTAAGCCACTATCGACTACACTATAATGGAACCATTCACATCAAATATGCCATACCTGATGAGAACCATTTACAAATAGAGATAAATGGTCATAGGATGTTGGTCCATAACCATGAAATGGTCAATGCAGGAGACGAATTATCCTTTCATCTCCTGTTGACATGGAATGAAAAGCAAGCTGGAAAAACCATAAATGATTTCCCACTTTATGTAGAATTGGAATATACAGCCATGAAATAACAATCTAATGCTAGTTGTGACTTAAACTTTCTTGTGAAAGGTTGTTGGTCATCATCAGCATGGTGAAACAAAGATATGTGGTGAGAAAGACAAAAAATATGAGCCTGTCCTTGGCAAAGCCTGGGCTTATGACATTCGTGGACAAGCCCTTACGAAAGAAAAAAAAGAAAAAATAATGTGTTGACCATAAGGAAAGCTCTTCGAGTAGCACAGAGACATGTTATTCCAAAACGTCAGCGACAGGGTTAAAAACAAGGGTGAGTGATCCCCGTCCCCAAAAGAGCGGGATTTTTACCTGCATTATTCGCCGGTCTGGCTGCTCTAGGTTCACTTTTAGGCGGCGCCAGTGCAGTGGCAAAAACCATTAAAGCCGTGCAACAGGGCAAGCAACAACTCAATGAAAGTCAGCGACACAATGAAACAATGGAGGCCATTGCTATGGGGGCTAGAAATGTCAATTTGAAGCCAGCCTTTTATCAACAAGGATTTGGAATTTCACCTTTTCGAAATAAAAAAAACATCTTTAACCTCAACCATAGCAAGACATGCCCTGACGCATCAGCAAGTGGAAAGCTATGCTAAACAACTGAAGCTTTCTCATTTTCGAGGTGTGTTTATGCGAAACCTATTACCCTCACAACCCTGGAAACATGAATGTGCTGTTGTCAATTTGGATGATCACCGAGGACCTGGAACACATTATGTAGCTTATGTCAAAGAGGGATCTACTGTATGGTACTTTGACAGTTTTGGGAATTTGCCCCCGCCCATGGAACTAGTGGCTTATTTTGGAAACAGGATCAAAATATATTATAATGTGAAACGTGAGCAAACGTTTAACAGCCAACAGTGTGGATGTTTGTGTTTAATTTTTTTATATAAGACGCAACATAAGCAAAAACGTCAACAGTATGTCGGCTGAAAGTAAGACGTTTACACTGCATGGACGTGGACCTGAAGTGAGTCTAGACTTTTACCCACCTATCGAATTGAGTGAAAAACCTTATGGTTTAGGACTTGTTTCTCTTGAAACGTATAATCGAATATACAACATACGTGAAAATGTGAACAACAAGTTTTACTATGATGATTCTGTGCTCACCCTGAACTCTGGTGGATATACGATAGATGACATTTATGAACACATTTATGTGGTGTTGATCAATGAATATGGTTTAAAGTCATTTCTCAATGGAACGCGCAAGTTTGAACTTGTAGGAAATACCAACACTCGTCGCTGCAGTATTTTTTCTACATTCAAAATTGACTTTAAAACTCACCCCGATTCCATTGGTCCATTACTAGGATTTAAACCACGTGTGTTAGAGCCCAACGAAAAACATGAATCAGACCATGAAGTGAAATTCATTGAGGACCATCATGTGTCGGTGACGTGTAATATTATTAGTCAAGTGTACACCAATCAAGAACCGTCGCATTCGCTTTATGACTTTATTGTAACATCGCCCAATGGCTATATTATTCGTGAAAACCCTCCAGTGGTGCTTTTTCATTCTGTGGCTGTCGATGGTATTAGTAATATAACATTAAGACTGATCAATAGAGAGCAACAACTCATTGATCTAGATTCTACCACACCAGTGACTTACAAGTTGGTGCTAAAATCACTATGAAGTTTGTATATAAAGCAACAGCACCGTCTAGGAATGGTGTTAGTTGTTTACCACGTGAATACACGTTAACATCTCAGAACAAGCAGATTTTACAGCATTTGGGTTACCACATTAACCCCCGCGATGAATTCTATTCTAGAGGTAGCGAACCACATCGAGGAGCAACCAGGAGTGGTAAGAATTGATCTGCATTCTTATCAAGCTCAAACACCTGGACTCAATAACAATGATGAAATTCAATTTGTTATCAACAACCAAGATATTTACACTCTACCGCATGAAAGTGTTATTCAGATTGAAGGTCGGCTCACCAAAGCCGATGGTTCTACACCCACTACATCCAAGTTAGCCAACCATGCTTTCGCCTTCCTGTTTTCTGAAGTACGATATGTCATTAACGATATCGTGGTGGATAGCACTCGAAATGTGGGTATTTCCAGTGTCATGAAACTATATCCCTCTTATAGTGAGGAAGAAGCTAAAACACTTTGCATGGCGGGTTGGTGCCCTGACTCGACCAATGACTAGATGGTACACACCGATGGCACCTTCACTGGATATTTACCTCTTAAACTGATTTTAGGCTTTGCTGAAGATCACCAGCGCATTTTGGTCAACGCAAGGCAAGTGCTTTATCTAGTGAGAGACAGGAGTGATAATAATGCACTCAAGGGAGTCGACAATGCCCCCATTGATTCAAAAATTCAACTACAACGCTTGCTATGGAAAGTGCCTCATGTGACCCTTAACGATAGCAAAAAACTGGACATACTCAAAATGGTAAAGAGAGATATACCTCTACCCATGGAATTTAGAAGCTGGGCACTCCATGAGTACCCGTTATTGCCCACCACCAACACACACAGTTGGTCTATAAAAACAGCCCGCTATACAGAGAGACCTCTCTACATGATTGTGGGTTTTCAAACGAATCGCAAGTATCAACAAACCAAAGATGTCACGCAATTTGATCACCTGCAATTGAGAAATGCACGTCTTTTCCTCAACGGTGCTGTGTTTCCCTATGAAGGGCTGGATTTAGATTTTTCAAAAAATAAGTTTGCCTCCCTGTACGACTTGTTTTCTAAATTTAGATGGTCGTATTATCAAAAAGAGAATTGTCCAATGTTGTCACCCCAAGCTTTTAAGACAAGGGCGCCACTGATTGTCTTTGACTGTTCCTACTTGGAAGAGTCTGTCAAACCATCCAATATTGACATTCGACTAGATTTTGAAACGCATGACAATGTTCCAGCCAATACCACGGCCTACTGTTTGATTATTCATCACAAACAAGTCAACTATTATCCACTGTCCAACCAAGTGACAAGTGTATAAATAGCAGGTCAACACACATCAAACCACTCAGTCATGTCTTGCTTTCAAGCCTCAAGAGAAGTTACATCCATGAATTTAACATCTGAGGAACAACGTTTCAAGACCTTTGCGACGTGGCCGGTGCCTTTTATAAACCCTCAACCTTAGCAGCCGCTGGATTCTACTATTTAAAAAGAAGAGATGAAGTGAAATGTGTGTTTTGTCCCATCATCTTAGACCAATGGCAAGAGAGCGATGAACCCATGCAGGAACATCAGCGCTCATCACCTGCCTGCCCCTACCTGTGCAGAATGGAGGTGGGTAATATACCCTGTCATTCAAGTTACCCCTCACTCATGCCTCTGAGTGATGAAAAAAGTTATGATACGTGTGGACTTTATGGTGTCAACAGTGCTTCAGTGAGCAGCTCACAGTTAAAAACATCCAGTTTAGAGACATTGGGATATCATCAGTGTTATGGACACTATAAACACAAAAGACTTTTTTGTTGTATGAGATGGTACCGCCTCTATCCTAGAATGAAAAAAGAATGTAAAACTTGTTATGCTAATAAAATAATGAAATAAAAAAAATTGGTTGTTGTTATATTATTATTTCTTATGCCCCCCTGTCATATCCTAACCTCTATGATGACTACTCGATGTTTTTCTTCTCTTTTACTAGAATGGAATGTAAGTAAATGACATGGGTACACCTTACTGAACAATTGTCAGTCTGTGGTCAGTTGGACTTGATCCAGACAAGAGTGAACATGTTGCGTACACTGATTGTCGACTGTCAAGGGTTTAAAATTGGAGATAACAAATTTATATTTAAAGAAGTGGCCATCATCGATTGTTCCACTTTTTGGATATCACAAGCTACTCATTTGGTGTTACCACCTTATGCGTTTGATTTGTTGTGTGATAAAGACCGTAAACAAACCCAGTGGATTGAAACTCATATGCAACTAGACTGGAAGCAAGGAACCATTTCATATAAGCACCTGGACATGGTCATGAAAGCCCACTTGTCTTCTGCACATGTAATATTTGTGAAAGGTAGTGAAAAACGTCAATGGCTACAACCATTTTTAGCGTCTTACTGTCAATGTATCGATTTAATGGACATGGGCTGTCCATCGCTGCAAACACTCATGGATCGCTGCCCCTGTGACAATATTACCCATAAAGCCTTGGCACAGGTGTGGCAATTGTTTCATTGGCTATCCACCAATGCCTGCTGGGAGTTGTTAAATAAAATTAAAACTAAAGGTTTACCTGTGGATGACACCAGTGAGATTTCTACAAGCGACGTGTAAACATCAACGTGATACCATGGAGAAAGGGGGTGCTACCGATAAAGCGATTGGAAAGTTCTTTGTGTGTAAAAAGAAACTAGACAGTTTTACTAAAGAAGAATTATTGGCTCTTCCAAAATCATTCATTTATTATGTCGCAGCAAATGCAGTGAAAGAAATCTGGCAACATGTACCAAAATCATGGACTCAAGACCCTGTGTTAAGTGAATTGCAACCATGTACGGATTATGATCACCATAAGCAAGTGGCTATGGCAAAAATACCCTCTATGCGACAGTGTGCTACTTGCCAGCTGGTCAAACTGTATCATGGTCATAAAAGTCAGTGTAAAGACTTTGTTTCCTCATACCACGGGTGTAATGAAGAAAAAAAAAGCAGCAACAACAAACATCATCCACAGAGGAGGAGGAAGATTAAACCTTTTTACCATCGATGGAAAAGGATATGCCAGACCTGTACTGGCAATGGCGTCATTAACAAAGTAATTCAATACTTGACTTTCGAAATCTACCTACCTGGTTTTTATTTGTGTGGTCCTGGAACTTATCTTGAAGAACCTTTGCAGCGTGGTGATATACCTATTAATACTTTAGATCGAGCATGCACCTTTATCACCACAGTCATCCTGCATTAAGATGTGTAGCGGATAAAGTATCGTTGAAAAGCTAAACAATGATTGACATCCTGTGATGTCTCAGTGGGAGAGAGGTTGGCAGCCCTCATTGTGATTAGTGCTATATAAGGAAAGTTAATGATGAGCGGACATGAACATTGAAAAGGATTGAGGAATTGGTATTTCTTTGTATTCTATTTTTGTAAAGCTCTATTTGTTGTGAAATAAAAACAAGGTTTACAAGATCACAATGTCTTTTATTTTAAAAAAATGGTGATAGCCATTTCATTTTTTTCACACATGAATATTTACAATTTCCACTTTACATTTTTTTTTACATTCCCCTTGTTTAGTTTAAACATTCTGTACATTTTTTGTTGTTGTGAAATAAAAACAAGGTTTACCCGATCACAATGTCTTTTAATTCTAAAAATGGTGATAGTCATTTCATCATTTTCATTTTTTTCACACATGAATATTTACAATTTCCACTTTACATTTTTTTACATTCCCCTTGTTCACACATTCTGTACATTTTTTTGTGAAATATAAATAAGGTTCACTAAATCACTATATCTTTTATTTTTTAAAAATGGTGATAGCCATTTCATTTTTTCACACATGATTATTTACAATTTCCACTTTTCATTTTTTACATTCCCTTGTTTAGTTTACACATTCTGTACATTTTTGTTGTTGTGAAATAAAAAACAAGGTTTACCAGATCACAATGTCTTTTTAATTTTAAAATGGTGATAGCCATTTCACTTTTTCACACATGGATATTTACAATTTCCACTTTACATTTTTTACATTCCCCTTGTTTAGTTCACACATTCTGTAAATTTTTTAAAATCTTTTTCATAATATACAAAAGCAAACATTTTACACTAAAATGTATTACTTATCTTATTTTTACTAAACTACTGTAGCCTAACATTATACATTCTACTTACAGTTTTTTACAAAAAATATTACAATATAAACAACACTACAAATCTTACAATATAGTGATCATTAGACTTAAGTAAAGTAATAGTCGTCAATGCGACTGTTTCCCCAAGCAAGAGTATTAAATGTGTTGGGTATAATGAATCGTTTGTTGTCTTCATTACTTAAAGCAACTTTGTTCAACAAATTGGTATGTAGCTGATGATTTTTACTTCTAAATACACACATTTTCTTATATAATACAGGTGGGTTACTAACTATACAGTTTTTATAATCACTTATATCTAACTCTTTACTAACAACATTCTTTTTCACTCCTTTTAATTTTTTTACTACTACATCATCAATTGTCATATAGCTGTATGATTTAGATTTTGTGCCTACAAAGGTGTCTATAATAACACCAGCACATTCATCCTTAAATTTCCCAAGAACCTTTTTGTTTACTAGAGGTAAATGGTAAATATTATCCTCAGGATAGTCACTTGTATCAAACCTATTTAGCTCAGTTTTGATATCCTCATAAAAATCATCAGTTTTAAACTCATAAATAAAAGAATCTGTGTCTGTGTAGAGTAATTTAGCATTATCAAGATAGTTTTTCTTTACATAATCATAGTGAAATTCATACATAAGTGTTTTTGACAATTCCAGAATGGTGTAACCCACATATATGGGTTTGTTGTAAGTTACTTTAAGACGATTCATTTGTATTACAACTAAATCCTCATGAATAATTGAACAGCTATGAAAGTTAGGCTTGCTTATTAAGTTGCTCGCACCATACCTTTTACCATCATTCTCCCACTTTGTTATCAGCTTTACATCAACTCGTTTATCAACATTCTCCATAGTCTTTCCAAAAACACTATTATTCATGAGTTTATAAAAATCCTTTTCAAACGCGTTTGTTGACTGTGTTCTTAAATTATTGTTTAGATCAATATACGGTTTGAGCCATGCTGACTGATGAAATTGCAATACGCGATGAATTTTAGTTAATTTAATCCATGCTGTAGACACTGTTTCAAGTTTTGATAATGTATTACATATTTACATTTATAATTTACATTAGCAATTAACATCTTTGTTCGTGATGAGATGTATGGAGATTTCATATTCTCAGGACAAAATGGTAAATCATTATGATCATCATGTAACTCTTTAGGGTACTCAAGATTTACCTCTAAAATATATCCTTTATCATCGTTATCATTAAGAGTGTCAACATGTAAGACATCAATTTCAGGTTGTGTCAGCCAGCGAAAATCTTTCAGTGGTAGATATTGACTCATAGCCCAACCATATTGGTTATTTGCATCGAGGTAGACAATATACTTTGACTCTTCACAAGGGTTGTAGCTAGGCATGTATTTATTATTCGCTTTAGAGTACCGTCCACTACATTGGCTTAATCCACCTCGAATTGATGATTTTATAAAATTGATCATGTCTATATCAGTCATTAATTCTAAATTTACTTTCGTTTTTTTTCAACATTGAACTGAAACTTAACCCAGGAGCAGTGAAATACTGACAAGGATCAAGGTCATATAAGTTTTCATACAAACATTTCGAAAATTTTCAAAAACATCTGCTAATAATAACACATCTGTCTTCAAATATATGTCTGAAAATTCTCCTAAAGTTTGAATGTGGAACTGTGTCCATACACGTTGTGCATGTAAATATTCCTGATCACAGATATGATTTGTGTTTAAGGAACTGTAAAATGCATCTTTCGGTTGTAAACAACACTCCTCAAGACGTTCCACACAGTTAATATATTCATAAGGGAATATACCCTTTTGACGAATCAAATTAAAATCATCTTCTTTAGGAAAGACACGATGAATTTCATGAAACTGATCTGATTTTAAATTACTAGCCAGCTTATCAAGACTACTCGGCATAAAGCGGAATGAATCTAAAAATCGCAGTTTAATGTTTTTTTATTGCTAGTTTTGATGTATTTTGTGAACGATATGTATTGTTCCTTATTATTTGCAATCACATCAATTTTCACATCTGAAGCTCCAAATTCTTTAACAATAAAGTGGTTATCATATTTGCTACCGTTATGTAGAATGACCGTAATGAATTTACTTACTCTATAATTTAAATTACATTCTTGGTGAGCAGCACCACGATATTTTCCAGTTAAATGGTCATGATCGCGAACCCTGTCTGAATATAAACATTCACCACATATAAAACAATTAGTTTCAGTTTCAAAATTCATTTGCTCTGAGGAAGTTAGTGGCTCCATTGGAATGATCGTATTTAAAATAGAGGATATACGAATGGCATCTTTCTCAAGCCTTTCCATAAAAACTTTAGGCGCATCAGGTCCTCTATAGAGCTCAAACTTATTTAAAGAGTCATCATAAGTACATTTAATATAATATGCAAAGCTAAAAGGTTCATGAATGTGAGTTGTGTTGGTGAAAGGTTGGGCTGGATTTGATGAACATGTATTAAATGGTTTTAGCAAAGCCTCGAAGTCAGCATACATAACAAATGGTACTCGAAGCTGTTTCTCATAATCCTTAAATTTTAGAATGTTATTTTTAGGAGTTGGTAATACCGTACACACATGATTACATCCCCATTTTTGGTGTTGAGTTAGTTGGTCCTCTTTTCTGAAATGCAGCAAACAGCCATCACACAACCACTTCTTATGTTCTCTTTTTGTTATCTGACTACCAACAAGTCTACTTAAATGTTTTATCCAACAATAGTGAGCATTTTCACCTTCGGTTATGTATAGTAAATTTACATGAGCATCCTTTTTTTTCCTGAGTATAATATAGAGGACCAACTATACTCTTATTTTCAATTTCATAAACATTAATACTTACATTGTTCAGCTCTTCAAAACGTTGAATGTCTTTTATCGCCATAGGAAATTCTATTTCTTTTAAATCTAACACTGAAGAATAGTGAGGATAAGATGATGTTCTCTCCACATGTCCCACTGCTGGATGGAGAGCTGAGGTTACAGCCCATGCAAAGCATGCGTCATCATTATTCATAACGTTTACACAAGCATGCTTACGTTTGATCCATCCTGGAAAATCAACGTATGATGATGATGATGCTCAAAGGGGATTATATTTATTCATGTTGGTTTCTAAATAAAGTACTTCAACTAACGCCCAGCCTGACTCCCTTTCCTGGAACTCTTCACTCTTCACAATGATAGCACTTGAAATATTTTGGTATATATCACTAATATTAGTTGATTCGCTAACAATTATGTTTTTTGTATTAAAAGATTTGATATCTGTAATTTCACCTTCGCTCCCAGTTTTTACATAGAGTCCAAAAAGTTCAAAATTCATTTTAATTGTTTTATGCTCTAATAAAACATTACCTACCAAGCATTGTGGTGTTTGAAAATATTGTAAATATTTTCACCTGTATTTCAAACATAGATTTTATAGCCTATGTGTATTGGATCTGATGATGATCGCTTGACGATCGAAACTGGTCATCCTAGTGTTTTATTAATCTCATGTAATTTATTTCAGGATTAGGGCATAACCCATCTCTTTTGGGTACATTCGTGTTGACCGACTGAAAAGCACTAAACTCTTGATTACCTACCAAGCCAAACACAGTAGGTTGAACATTTTTTAAAAATGATTCAATACTTTGAGTTTTTTCTTTACTATAAAGTCTATAACTAGCAATTCGACTTTTAAATGCACTACCAATTTGTTGAATATTTCCAGAATTTCTTTCATGGCAAGCGTTATTTTTATGTTGAATACTGCGTAAATGACCATGAATGATTGAAGAAGGTATATCAATATTACATACATCACAATGGGTTATCGAAGGTTCACCATTCTTCTTTCTTTTTGTTGCAAAACTATTTTCACAATCTTGAGAACGTTTACGCTTTTGAGCATCACACTCATTTAAAGGTTCCGTGCTAGTTAATGGTTTTACAGATTTCAATTCCTGTTGTTTTCCATGCACTTCAACCATGTGGGATTGATATTGCTTTACAGCAGAAAAACCAAGTTCACAAACTGAACATGAAAATGGTGCTGAACTGACATGCATTAAATTTACATGACGTGCAAGATTATCTTGTCTATTAAATGTGGTAGCACAATGACTGCACACAAACATTTTAATGCCATGTTTAGCATTTGCGTGTCGTTGAAGGTTGTCAGGTCTTGAGAACTGTTTCTTACAGTCACCACACTTGAACATGATGATCACTTTCGAAATTACCTATAAAAGAAAGAAATCATAAATGTTAATAAATGATAAAACAAAGTACAATATAGATAGTTTAATTATATTCCAGTCAATGGTTATAGCAGGGTATTTAAATCGATCTGTGAACTCCTAGCAAGTCTAACTTCATGTAGTTCTAACTGGGGTTACTATATACCACTGTCACTAACACCTAGCGATGAACATTGGAACTTGATAGAGTGGTAGAAACCAGCAGTCGCCATTTAAGTGAGCTAAGTATGACGTCATAGCCAGTCTTAAAACAAGACTAAACTTGTAGAACATATCACGTGATAGAAACCAGCGTTCACCGGTTAAGTGAGCTAAGTGTGACGTCATATCCAGTCTTAAAACAAGTTTAAACTTGTAAAACATGTCACGTGTCAAGGTTAAGTTAGGTAAAGTTAGGTTATGTTAGGCGAACTGAGGTTAAGTCTTTAAATATTCCCTCTGTCACTGACAGCTAGCAATGAACATTCAGACTTAATAGAGCGGTAATCAAAATCTAACCTACAAAATTAGCTTTACACACCATGGTCAAGTAGATCCAACTTTTGACTGCCAAATATACCATTTTCACTGACATGTAGTGGTGAACATTGGAAAATATCACTCTAACTGTTTAAAAGTTATTAGAGGGGCACTTACCTTTTTATAATTTATCAACTGCTGCCACTGAATGAACAGATTGTAGGAATCTGGTAACCTACAGGTACCCAATTATCTGTAAACAAATCAATCAATCAATCAATACATACATTCCAATCAATAACTTCAACATCAATTAGTAATAAAAGACTACAATCCATTAATAATAAGTACTTACCTTGCAAAATAATTTAATGATTTTCTACCAAAAATGCTTTTTTTACAACTCTTGAGCAGTAATAGAGCACTGTTCACTCAAAGCGAGTAATAAAGACTGACAGTAGGGAAATATATGACACCCCTCTTATATAAACTCTCATCGCTCGTGTCAACAGTTTTTTGCAGATCATTGCAATTCCTTTCCCAATACAGCTGAGAGTCCAAAGTACACTAGGAACACCTGTGTGGTATCCAATGACTGCTGACTTTGCATGATCATCACCCATTGTCTTGATCAACATATGGGTTTCAAATTACTGCAGCGTCAGTCATAGCAACAGCAGTGTGTGCTCTCTGCCATGTCAGCAACATGACACCGGAAGGAACACCTGTGTAATATCCAATAACTGCTAACTTTGCATGATCATCACCCATTGTCTTCATGAACACTTGCGGTTTCAAATTACTGCAGTGTTAGTCATAGCAAGAGATCTGCGCGCTCTCTGCCATGTCTGTAATATGACACACAGGAAATAACAAGACGTTTTACTACACGTACCATCTCCATAGTTTTAACATCTTAAGAACATGTATTGTTCTCATTCAACTACAAATGACTCGTTAGAACACATCCATCCACCAAGTTAGATCCCTTGTATGTTCACATGTATTTCGCCACTTTCCTTTCATATCGTTATCCCATTATAGTAGTAGTGAACAACGTCAGTTCAACACACGCGAAATGTAGTTAGGCCCTTTGACATGATTTAAATAAATTCATGAGCCAGTCCGTAGGAACCGGTCCAAAAGGGATCAGTCCAAAGGGACAAGGACTCGTCCACAAGGACTCGTCCACAAGGACTTGTCCACAAGGACCTGTCCACAAGGACTCGTCCACAATGACCCGGCAACAATGACCCCGCCAACAATGACCCGTCAACAATAACCCATCCACAGGGATCCGCTCCCCCACCCTCTTCAAAAGCCATGAGTGGGCATGCTAATTCATAGTGGCTTTCCACCGAACATATGCACTTTATGTGGAACAACATTTCATTCCATATCGGCATTCAAACGCTCACATGTTGCAGTTGGAAAGAGAGATTCTCTAAAAAAATACAATTTCACCCCCTAGTAGGGTAGGTTTTATTTTGAGGTGGAAATATGTTGTCCAATGGAAAGAGGGTGTCAGCCCGAGTTCAATGACACCTCATTCGTCAAAATCCGACCACGGGTTCGGGAGTTATCGGGCTGCCGCCATCTTGTGAGGAGGGTGAGGAGGAGGAGGGATCTGAACCGGCCAAAACACACTACTCATGGTCCTGGGGTCTACAAACAGGCAGGAGCGACAAGAAGTCCTGAACAACCTGCAAGGCTGGGCGGAGGAAAATGAGCTCAGTATAAATGAAAGGAAGACAATGTATAAGGCCTTCCGAGAAGGAGGAAAACTTGCCGCCGGAAACAAAATGATCCTGGGAGAGACTGAACTCGAGAGTGTCAATTCCTACAAATACCTCGGCCTCACCGTACAGACAACGTGCCAATCCTTTAGACTGCATTTATAAAGGAACGAGCAGCAGGAGCCATTGGAATGGCTAAGGAATTAAAACTCAGCATTTTTTTGGAAGCCTTTATGGGGAGGTGAAAGTTTGCTTGATCTCTTAGCTCTTGCAGTAAAGAAGCGCAGATGTGCATGATAAGAAGGGAGGTGGTGCACAGTTCGGTACTCCTGTGGGGGTCCGGGCACGGACATCAAGAGCTCGCTGATGAGCCAGCTTGTTGTTCCTAGGCAAAACCCCACACAAGACTTAGAAACAATTGCTGAGTTTTAATTGTATAGTAGTTTAGGGCTTACTGCTTAAGTGTATCACAGCCAGAGATTAGTTTGGGGGAGTAAGACTGCTTTTGTTCATGGAATCGTCAGTTCTCAGTATTGCAACATTAAAATAAATAGTCCTTTTTTCAGGCGCTTAATGCCTTAACGTTAATATATTAGTAATAATTACCATACTTAATAAATTTGTGAGAGGTTTTTATCTTTTAGGTAGATTTCATTAGAAAACTAACTATTGCAATGGGTACCATGTTTCGACTTCCGGAAAATTTCGACATATATTCACGTTTCACATCCCCCAGAGCCCAAAACCACCGTCAGTTCAAAAGTTTATATATAATTTATGTATGTATATATATATATATATATATTCGCCTGTTTGCCATCCCTTGATGAATGCAGTACATTTGCATTTGTCTGTTGGCACTGGCTAGAGTAAAAGGTGGCTTTTCACCGATGTCTCAGTCTCACTCATGACTGTGAATATATGGAAGCTACTGAGGTATGGGTGGTGCTTAGTAATGACATTCAGGGCACAGTCAGTGCCTGTGGATGTTGTGAAAGGTTCTACTCATAGGGTTAGTACTACTGTTCTGACTCAGTGAGGAAAGCAATGGCAAACTACCTCACTCCTCCTTTTGCCTAGTACGCCTCAATATAGCGCTGCCTTGGGTTTTTGTGAGTATCTACTCACATAACCTAACGGCGGTACTATTTGAGGATCCAACCAGCCTTCGGGCTGACTACCTAACAGACAGATATATATATATATATATATATATATATATCAGTTTCTTGTGGACACGATAACTGCCGTAATTTTGCACCAATCACTTTCAATTTTTAACCGAATATGTATACCTATAAAATCTCGGTCGAGTTCGTTACTGGGCAAAATCGGTCGAAGGGGGTGAAAATGGGGGGGATTTTTTTCGAAAAAGTGAAATATTGCTATAACTATCTTAATATGTGAAATATCGAATCCGTTCAAAGTTCATACTATGTGTCGGATAAAGCCCAAAAATTTATGTTTGAAGAGTTTTTTTATAGCACCAACCATTGACCAAACGGGTGGGAAAAAGTGGGTTTTTCGGGAAACATTAATCATATCTCTCTTAATAGGCACAATATCAAAATCGTACAAAATGGAAAATATTCCCCTAATAATTACCTAAAACTTTTGTCTGAAAGAATTTTTATATGACCCGCCATTACGCCAAGGGATGAGAAAAATGATTTCGGAATTATAAGAAAATGCCAAGAGCTATCAGAGGTTGCCATGGCAACACTACTAAATTGATGACGGATGAGCCATCGGACGTTGCCATGACAACGCACTTGCTCGATATCAGATTCAGATTTCCATCTGACTAAGTGTGAAGCGGCTTCGGTGACGTAACTGGTAGCATGCTGAACTTCTATGCCCAAGGTCGCGGGTTCAAAACCGGCCAAAGTCGTCGGATTTTCTAAGATCGCTAAAAATCCCTCAGTATGCTTTCCTTTGGTGGAGAACTTCCAACGTTCGTTGCTAATTGCTGGTTGCGGTGGCATCTAGTAGCCAAGGTCACAGCTAGGTGTCGTTGACGGTAGTATCTGGTAGCAACATTAGGAACTACTGCTTGAAATTGACCGTCTGCAGTCCTTACCTGAATTACAGACTAATACAGCCATCACAATTCACACCGTTTATCAGACAGATTCTACACTCACCCAAAGTACACGGGGTACATGACCGCGTTGTTGCAGCCCCTAAACTGAGGAACCAACCAAAATCTCTGCGGGAGATATGATTTTGCGTGAAGAAGTATCAGACCGTTACATAGTTACACATCAGTGTCGAAACCTTGCATAAGGACAGTGTAACCACAAATATAAAAATGGACCCCAAATGTTAAGAAGGTTACCGTCCCCATAAGACAATAAAATGTTTAAAATATGTATAAAATGACGAAAAACAAAGTTAATTAAGCTCCAATTATAAAATACTTTCTCGCAATAAATGAGGTCTGATCCTTCTACGAAAACCTGCATATTCTGCCTATTTTCGCCTATCCCCAAGTTTGTCCGGTGAAATCTACCTCCGCCTTCCGGCGTGCCGAGAGGACATTTTTTTTTGAAGGGCAGAGACTATCTGTGGGTGGATGTCAATGTAGTCTTGATAGTGTTTTGTAGAGCCATTTCTCTTTTAAATTTGGATCTGACGATGCTCTCTCGATGAGCGAAACATGGCATCGTTTAGTTTTCTCCTTTTTTTAATAGTTCATAACAATCTAAATCACAAATAAATGTTTCTGTTTTTTGTCACGTATTCCAGTATTTTTTTATATATGGACATTTCGTCTCTTTTATAATATTTTACAGTTTATATAGTGTTAATAGGTTGCCTATTCATAGTGCATATTAAGTTATTGTGATAGCGAGGACTCACTTCGCAGTTTTTGGTAACGTTATAGTACACGGTCAATGTTCACTTACATAACCTCATGTTGGTAGGATAATAATCTTCAGTTGGATGTATGTACACTTCTCTCTGAATGATCACACTGAATAGTGTTTGAAAGTGATATGCTGGATTTTAAGGCACCAAATCATAGTGAAGTAGCAGGAATGTTAAAACAGCAAATAAGTGTATTGTTGCCTTACGTAAATTGCATGAGCGGAGTACAGATTATGATCAGCTGTGACTAAACCAATGAGATGAATTCATGAAGATATCTCATTTCGCCTTCTGTGAGTATTCCTATTAATATTATTTCTGTCAGTGAATACAATGCAGAATAGAAAGAATACTGAAGCATTATCAAATTCTCGGACGAAGACAGTTAAGTTTACATGATACAAACCGATAAATTGCTGTTAAGTGGTGTAACGACCTCTGTGGGTTAGGGCTGTAGAATAGACCCACGGTATTCCCTGCCTGTCGTAAAATGCGACTAAAAGGGGACCGAGTAGCCGCCGGTATAAGTGGCTCCCCTCTTTCGCAAATTGCAGATAGGGTCAGGGCACTCTTTTGTCCTTGGAGTGAGAAATCGCTCCTTAAGGTGGATGAACCAGCAGGATTTGGTCAACAGCATAAGAATGGAGAAGACAACGGGAAACCACTCCATTAAAGACCTTTATGTGTATCCCAAGAAAACCTATGATGAGTCCAAAGACAAATGTTAGTGAAGTTGGCAACTGCGGGATCACACCTCAAAGGAATGATGTCGGGCCCGGCAGGAGAGGAAATGGGGCCTCTCAGGTCGTTATCCGGAGAAATCCCTATTTTAAAATTGGAACATGGAATGTTCGAACTATGTTACAAGCTGAGAAACTAGAGAACTTGAAAAGAGAAATAGACCGACATAAATTAGATATTTTAGGATTAGCTGAAACACGTTGGAGAGAAGAAGGAGAGTTCACAAGCGGAGACTACAAAGTCTTGCACTCCGGAAGTGAGAATGGTCAAGGCGGTGTAGGTTTGGTACTAAATGCTAACTCTTCAAGAGCCCTACTGGATGTTGAAGCTATTGGAAACAGAATTATCATAGCACGTTTTCTGGCAACACCCGTAAATTTAGTTGTGGTGCAGGTATATATGCCTACGTCCACCAGTGATGATGATGAGGTTGAAGAAATGTATGAGAAGCTGGAAGAATTACTGCGTAAGACAAAGGCTAGCGAGAACATTATTATAATGGGAGACTTGAATGCAGTGATTGGTGAGGGAAAAGAAGGATTTGCAGTAGGAGGGTATGGTCTTGGTAGAAGAAATTCACGTGGTCAACGTCTTCTCGAATTCTGTGCACAAGAGAGGTTCGTTATAAGTAACACTTGGTTTACCTCACCAAAGAGGCGGAGATATACTTGGAAAAAGCCAGGTGATGATCAACGTTACCAGATTGACTATATTCTTGTCAAGGAAAGATACAAAAATCAAGTGAAGAAATCCATGGTATATCCGGGCGCTGACATTTGTTCTGATCATTCTCTACTAGTAATGAGTACGGAACTGAAATTTAAACGCAGGATTCAGGGAAAACCAACAAAGAAGTGGAATCTTGAAGCATTTAAAAGCGAGCGGACTAAAAAGCAATATCAGGAAGCCACTGATGACAACATATCATCATATGCAAACAACTCACAAACTGTTGATCATTTATGGTCAATAGCCAAATTCTCCATCGAAAAGGCTGCTGAAGACTATGTGGGATTTGTGGAAAGAGTGAATCGCAAACCATGGATCACACAGGACATTCTCTTAAAGATGGATGAAAGAAGAAAATTTAAAAACGACTCTTCAGAAGTAGGCAGAAATAACTACCGAATGCTAAAGAACCAGATTTATCGACTCTGTCGGGAGAAGAAAATGGAGTGGTGGCAGTCAAAATGCGAAGAGATCGAATTTCTGCAAAAACAAGGAAGAACAGATTTAGCCTACCAAAAGATCAGGGAAACTACTAAGAAACAAAAAGGATTCCGCACTAGACAGTTCCGTGATGCACATGGGAATCCTATATCAGACCTGAATTACAAGAAGGAACACTGGAGGATGTATGTTGAAGATCTATACGCAGAACCAATTCCATTCCTTTTGCCAACACGTGGCGAGGAAGACGGGCCTGTTGCAGAAGATAGAATTATTAGATCAGAGTTCGATGAAGCTCTAAAATCAATATCCATGGGTAAAACACCAGGTATTGACAATGTTCCTGCCGAACTAATCAAGAATAGTGGGGATAGTACACTTGAATGGATATTCAAATTAGTAGCAAGAATTTTCGAAGAAGGTAAATGGCCTCAGGAGTTTTACACCAGCATCATCATTCCAATTCCAAAGAAGACTGTACCAGTTGAATGTAGTGACTATCGGACCATTAGTCTCATCCCTCATGCATCAAAGATACTTCTGCAGATTTTAAGGAAAAGGATGGAAATATACATCGAACAGTATCTAGACAACTCTCAATTTGGCTTTCGAAAGAATATGTCTACACGTGATGCTATCGGGTCCTTGCGATGTCTTGGAGAAAAGATGTTAAGTGTAAACAGAAACCTTTACGTGTGCTTTGTGGACTTCGAAAAAGCATTTGATAAAGTCAGCTGGCACAAGCTGTTTCCTCTTCTGAAACAAATAGGTTGTCCCCATCGATTAATCAGATTAATATTTGATCTGTATATAAATCAAACTGATGTTGTTTGGCTTGGAAGTGACGTATCAGAACCCGCTAAGATCCGCAAAGGTGTGCGACAAGGGTGTTTGCTGTCCCCTGGACTGTTCAATGCCTTCGCTGAAGCTATAACTAAGTGGGCCTTTAAAGGTTCTAATATGGGAGTGAAAGTTGGTGGAAGACTTATCCAGAATATTAAATTTGCTGAAGATCTGGCATTACTTGCAGTAAATCCGCATACATTAACAAACATGTTGCAATGTTTAAATGATACAGCTACAGAATATGGAATGAAAATCAATTTTAAGAAGACCAAGATTCTGGTGATAAGTAAGCATCAACACGAACTAAATATTACCATAAATAAAGAACCAGTACAACAGGTCAATCGTTTTAAATACTTGGCCAGATCTTCACAGAAGACCTACGATGTGAAGTTGAAATCAGGAGCCGTATAGCCATGGCCAAGCAGGCATTCCGTGAAAAGCATTCTCTAATTTGTCAACGCTCGATGTCCCTCAGCCTTAGAAAACAACTGGTTAAGACCTACATACGGCCAGTTGCAATGTACTGCAGTGAGACCTGGTCAATGAATAAAGGTGACATTAAACGACTAGAAGCGTTTGAGATGTGGTGTTGGCGCCGAATGGAAAAGATCAGCTGGGTAGAGAAAATGACCAACATAACGGTGCTGGATCGAATAAAGGAAAAACGGCAAATGATCCGCCACATATATAGAAGGAGATCCACCTGGCTTGGCCACAGGTTACGACATGGTGGCCTGATGATCGACATTCTAGAAGGCAAAATACCCGGAAAACGCCCTCGCGGGAGGCCACGGAACACTTTCATGAGATCTTTCCTACATAGCTCTGGCCTACGAAATTATGAAATGGTCAAAAGGACAGCACAAGACCGAACAACGTGGAGAAGACTCATAGTAGGGGCAGACCAGTCGCTTGACTGAAAAACATGATGATGATGATTCCAGTAAAAAGATTTAATTTTCGTTGTCCGACTGAAAGTTAAAATATCAACTTAAGTTTTTTTTTTGAATGTTGGTATACTGTACACTCCGTAGATCCTGTCCATTGGCTCAATAAGCTGTGTTATCGAATTAAAAGCTAACTAGTGGGCCCGTGCGAGCTTTCGCAACGTGAATGTAGGTTTATGGGGCAGTAGGGAAGAATGTGGGAGAACGAAGTTTTAAATATTGACGAATGTATTTATTGTTGTTAAACAGCATACGTACATGAGAAAAACACAAAGAATTATGTAGAACAGTGTTTTGTACTTGTCACAGCACCTCTTTGTTGACAATAATCGATGTACAACGAATTCATCGGTTATTGTTTACTCGGGAGTTTCTTCTACAGCAATTTTTACATTTGCAAAGGATTGAACCCTAGAGAAAGTCTTGGCGAGACCACACCGGAGCCATCTGCTGAGAGACTCCTCAGCTAGCAGTACGCCGCGCTCCCGCCAGATGGCTGCCGCTGCCGCGCTGCCCTGCGCTCTAGCGGCAGACTCGCCAGGTTACGGTGCTCCCATTGTAAATGTATATTTCTTAAGGTATTTATTTAATTGTGAGACATTTAAAGAGGAAGTGTCTGCGTTTCGGGCAAACGTGGGGTTATGCGGAACCTGTAGGTACCCCTTATGTGTAGGTTGGTGTTAACAGGATCTTATTTTCGGTACAAAACCGGAATGGGACCTTAGCAGATTAATATAGGGAGGATTTAAGAGCACCTCCCCAAGGCCTGTTTCGTAAGAAGACGTAATCATACGCTGAAATAAGATAAATTTAAATACAGGTGCCGGAAGATGCGTGTTTTATCCAAGGGAACTTCTCTTGGGACATTAGAATTATCATAATGATGCTGAATGTATTACACCAAATTACGATCTTTATCGGCTTCGGTGGTGTAGTCGGTAGAATGCTGAACCCGGCCGAAGTCGTCGGAGTTTTAAGAGCGTTAAAATCCTTAGTGTGCCTTCCTTCTGAGGGGAAGTAAAGCCGGCGGGCCCATGTCGTAGATTTATGGCATGTAAAAGAACCTACCACTACTTTTTGGTGTGTAGCAAAATTTGTAGGTTATATATGGCTGGTTAGGAAACGCTCAATCAAGTTCCCACGTTCGCCGCTAGGTGGCAGTGACAGTGGGTCTGTTAGACAAAGTTGGAACTACTTGATATTGAACTATTATTCATCTTCACTCTCATTAACTCTCCTCTCGTGAGTTTGGCGTCAGGAAGGGCATCCGTCCGTAAAAACTATCAGCCACGTGGTTCATCGCATCTCACCCTCGACCCCGTTGTAAACGGGATCAATAAGGGGTACACATCAAATAGAATAAAATAGACACCAAATTACGATTTTACGTTAAATTAGGTACCATCCCAACATTTGCTTGGAATAGAAGACAAATCCTTCCCAGTCTAAACTTTGATCTAACCTCATTGCCGAGAGGAAATCCATTCCTACTACGTCGTATTTCTATTGGATTCTGCCGTTTTAAATTGACATTTCGATCATTTAAGCCAAGCTTCTTCATTGATTATCCACAAAATCGTGATGTTTATTATCCAGCTATTTACCTATTGCTTCAACAAGACTATGAATGCACCAACAACTGGTTACTTTATGCACCTTCCATAACCTTTGCAGGAACTTTCCGCCTATTGTCTTCGCATAAGTCACACCGTCAACAACCACATTAAGTTGATCTGCACCTACCTGGGCCCAAAGTTTTGGGAATCCAGGCTCTGCCTGTCACAAGTCAGGACAAAGGGAGGGTGATAGAGGAGTAACACCTCTGTAAAAAAAAAACTTGGACCAGCTGACCCGGCTGGTAAGGGTCCCATGCCAGGGTTACGGTGAAGACCTCAACGGCATATACAGTGGACTAGATGGACTATGGACAGTGTAGATGGCGGAAGAATCATCCTAGTGCTCGGGAGAGTAAGAGCAAAAGGTACATGGTTGTCATATATCAGTCAATTTGGTGAACGGTTTTAAAGGCGGAAGAGGAATTTATTCCCAACGGCAGAGAGAGCGGAAGAACCTAGTAAAGTTAACCACGAAAATAAATCAATGTAGCGTCTGTTCTCCATGTTAGGGAGAACTGTTCCCCATGTTAGGGGCGGTCCAAATAAAGTGCAGAAGGCAACGGGAAACCACTGCACTACTTTTTCCCAAGTTAAGCAATCATGAAAAGAGCAATGGTTGAGGAGAAGTTGATGATAACAACCTATATACTGAACCCATGTACCATAGGCTCAAAGGGGGTCGAATCCATGTATTTTGTGGAATGAATGAAAGAATCATACAGTCTCTAATGTAACATAGAGAGATTTCAAGCCAGGATTCTAGCCTCATATTGTGCAAGCTGCTGGACCAGGTGTTCATGAGATGAGATCATGCCTCTTGACATTGAGAAGGAGCCAGTCATGGATATTGATAGAACGAGTGGAAAGTTTTTACTGTAAGACAGAGAAGCTCGACTCGGAAATTGCTCTTACGTTGCAGGAAAACGGCAACCTCGCCACTGTGCCAGAACAAGAATAATTAAATTTAACCCATTTGCGAGTATAAAAATAAGTAAATAAATACAGTACTGTGAATCATTTCGAATTAGAGATTTTTGTGTAAAGATAAACCCTTTAATAATTGCACAAGAGAAAAGTGCAAATTCAGCATACGTTATCGGGGGTTCACTGGGACCCAAGGAGTGGGAGAATTAAAAATGAACAGCACCACCCACACAGTTGAAGACTAAAAATTAATTAATATCTCGGAAATGCACGATCGATTTCCATGCACAGGAAGATCATTTTACGTTTGGAAGACGAGCTTTCTGGAGATATAATTTTTATAATTGTACGACAATTAGTTCAAAAGTTGGTCACGAAAAGGACTAGGATTTTATCTTTTTTTGATTAAAAGGTATAAAACTCCTGGCCTCACCAAGCCAATCATGCAGTTTTCGATAGCCCAGGGGGGTGTTACGCTGTATCAATGCAGTCTACAAGCACTCCGTGAGCGGAGGTGCTGCATCACATCGTATATGCAGTATTAGTCCGTCCAGGGGGGCGTGACGTTGGAGCATCACACACCGAATGCAGTTTCAAACGGCCTGAGGGCACGTCACTGTGATACATCACACACCGAATGCAGTGCAGTCATTCCGACAGTCCGAGAAGGGCGTTACGCTGTATCAGACATCGAAGGCAGTTTACCAGTACTCCTTGAGGGGAGAAACGCTGTATTACACCGCAGAATTAATATCCGACAGCCACGGGCGTCGCAGTACCAATAACTTGCGTGCCTCCGGAAGGAGTTGCAAAGAAGAAATATTAAAGTATCGCCGTGTTGAAAAATTAGGAAAATCCTAGTTACAGGATATAGGTCCGACAGTACAAAGTTTATCGTAAAAGTTCATGTTGTTGTTGTTTGAGTCTTCAGTCTTTTGACTGGTTTGATGCAGCTCTCCATGCCTCCCTGTCCTGAGCTAATCGTTTCATCTCTACGTAACTACCACACCCTACATCTGAGGCAATCTGTTTAACATATTCTAACCTTGGTCTACCCCTACAGTTCTTGTCCTCGACCCTTCCTTCCATAACTAAGCTTGCTATTCCTGGGTGTCTTAGTATGTGTCCTACCAACCTATCTCTTCTCTTCATTAGCAGTCGCCAGAAACATCTCTCCTCTCCCACTCTTCTTAATACCTCTATGTTTGTAACCCTATCTACCCATCTGATCTTCATCATTCTCCTGTAACACCACATTTCAAATGCTTCTATTCTCCTCTTTTCTGCTGCACCAATAGTCCAAGTTTCACTTCCATAGAGCGCCACGCTCCAGACAAAGGCTTTCAAAAATGACTTCCTAATACCTAAATCTATATTCGATGTCAGCAGAGTCCTCTTTTGTAGAAAAGCTTTCTTTGCCTGAGCCAACCTACTTTTTATATCCTCTTTGCTTCGTCCATCACTGGTTATTCTACTTCCTAAGTAACAGAAGTCTTCTACTTCCTTCAGCTTTTCACCTGCCAATTTGATCTCCATAGAGGTTTCTGATTTATTTCGGCTGCATTCCAGTATTTTTGTTTTACATTTATTAATTTTCATCATGAATTCTTTCTGTAAGACGGAGTCCATACCATTCAATAACTCATTCAAATCCTCAGGCTTGTCGGCCAAGATGACTATGTCATCAGCAAATCTCAGAGTTGAAATTATTTCTCCTTGAATCTTCACTCCCACTTTAAATTTTTCTCTAATTTCCTTCATTGCTTGTTCAATGTAAAGATTGAAAAGTATGGGTGATAAGTTGCAGCCTTGCCTTACACCTTTCTGAATACCAGCTTCTCTCTCATGTCCTTCAACTCGAATGACTGCTGTCTGGTTTCTGTATAGATTGTATATCACCCTCCTATCCCTGTACTTTATTCCAATCGATTTCAAAATGTCAAACAATTTAGTCCAATCAACGTTATCAAAAGCCTTTTCTAAGTCTACAAAAGCCATGAACGTTCTCTTATCTTTCCTTATTCTACCTTCCAAAATCAGCCTAAGTTCATAAAATACAGTTAAAGCAGGCTGCGAAATTAGGATTCAGGACGATAGGTCTTTCAGTAAACGACCAAAAGTATCATAACGTACGGAAGTACCGGAACAGCGAGATAAACAGTTTATCAATTTTAAAGAACCCGAACAGGGAAAAACAGAGTAAGGTTTGCAACGTATTCTAGAAAATTAGAGGTGCGAGAACCGAATAAGCAAAGAAGAAAGGAAACTATAGACATTGTTTCAAGAAAGCAGACGAACTATTCTAAAGCACTAAGACTCGAGAAATATTAGTTGCTAAAAAATCCATAGGTCACCGATAGGTTATCGAGGGGACCTCGATCAGAACAGACTTTCGCTAGGATCGATAAATCAGATCTAAAAGGGGAGCCGTTCAAGCTAGAGAAATAGCCGATCATCAGGAACGGGATTCGAAGTATTGCTATTCCAGGGAAGAAGTAGATGATTCGAGACTTTCATATTCTGCAGGATAGGAAGCCGACATTGAATAAATTTCACCCTTGGAGACGGGAGATTAAGAGGTCACGTGTGATAGGCTAAAAAAACGGCTTAGTGATCAAAAGTTGTGAAGTGTAAATATATCCAGATTGTGTGTTAAAAGTAATATATTTTTTAGTGTTTTATTGTGTGTTCTAAACGGATACACCAGTGTATTAAAAATGTTGTCAGTGTTGAATGTATACGTGTTGAATATGTGTCAAGAGATGTCAGTACATGAGATGAATTTGTACAAGATGGAGTAAGTTAAGAAGGTGGGCAAAAATGACGCATCGCACGAGAATGAAGGTCAGAAAACGACTTTAGACATGTGAGTAAAGATTTTCATTATGTTTTGGTGTCGGGGAAATTTTTGTGTACAAATCCACCGGAGTTTTGAGTAAAAGGGATGTTTTTAAATAAATAATAACTAAATAAGAACGCGGTCTGTACGAAAATAAAGTTTGAGAAATAATAAATAATTATGTGAAAGAATAAATCCTGTAGAGGAAATGCATGGAATAAAATGTCAGTGTATTTGACAAATGTTATAAAAGCAAGCGTAATAATAATAATAATTATAATGGAAGATATTTAAATAAAGGTAAATTTGAATTATATGAAAGAAATAGCTTTTGAGCTTCTGTAAGGAATGAAGACATGATATGAATAATAACAATAATAACAAGGTAAAGAAATCTAAATAAAGATTAAATTGAATGATATAAAAATATAGAGCGTTGGAGCCTTAACAAATGTATAAGACATGATGTGAATGCATGTTCTTAAAAAATGGAGCGATTTATTGTCAACGGAAAAGATAAATATAAAAATTGAGATATGTATCAATTGTTACAATGAAATTTATCAGTTCTTTGGAAGACATTAGGCCGTAAAGTAATATATAGCGCAATGGAACGCAATTAAATAAAAAGTCACGCTAGGAATGCGTAGAATTTAAATGTACTTGGTAAATTACTTATGAGGGGTAGTTGATTGTATTGAATTGAGATATGTTGTAAGTCCTCTAATTGTGACGTAGATCACGAGGCCATGTGTGTGTTTTTATGTTATAAAGGGAGCAAATGTATGGTATTATGAGCGTAGGTCCTATAGGCTACGGCTGACCCTAAATCGCGTTTTGTATAAGTCCTCCAATATGGGAATGGTTCCCGAGGCATGTTAAGAGATTCGAACCTAGAATCCTCTTGTTGTTGAAGCCCCTAATTATTCGTCGTAGAATGTGTATTACTCTTCCCAATCAACGAGGACCCTTCATAATTAATAAATGCCAAGGTTACGAAAGTGGTTTATGAGCCCAATAATATTGTTGAAAGTAAAACGAGGAGTAGAATGCCATGTCTCCCCAAAGAACTGAAAATAAAAGGAAGGTTTGTTTTAAAAGCATTGAGGAGAGCTCCAACTGCAGACGAGACGGGAAGCCACCCTCCCAGTCATAAATTTCGCTCGAGTATAACGGCCTGACCCTCATAGTAGGATGTTTGGTGAAGGCCGTCTTGTAAGAAGTAATGAATACACCGTGAGTGTTTAAAAGTTGTTAATGACCCGGGAAGTGAACCGAGGTCCATGTAGATTGAAATTATCGCTTGCCAGTTCAGATCGTAGTTTTCTTATGTGATAATGGTCTTATAAGACAAATAAAATAAATAAAAATCCCTATTGTAATGTTGTATGGAAATAGGAATCCACGAGTTTTATGAAGGTAACTAGATTCTGGGAGTAATCATAGTTTTTGACTTTGTCAAGTAATCTTTATAACTCTGGAGTACACATGTAGTTTCCCGATCACCGTAGTAAATTTGTGAGACTTGAGAGAGGTGGTAAATGCTGAGAACATGTGAAGTGCCCAAATATTGAAGTAGATAATTAACATGTAATTTTAAATGTAATTATATATTTGTTTTGATGATAAGAAAAGATAAAAATAGTTCTTGAGGTGTACAAAAGAAGGACACCATTATTATGGGAAAGTATCGAGCTAAAGGAGCTCATAGTTATATGGAACTTTAAGATAGGTACTTTATGGAAGTGAAAATAATCATGAATTGTTGGTTTTAAAGAAAACCATGTGTTTTAATCTAATATTTGTTTTATTCTTATGTTATTCCTTGTTCACTTTGAACAAGTAGAAAGATATTGGTCAGTAATTTATTTGTTTTATTGTTTGTAGCGCCATAATTTTGATTAATTAAATGTGTTAAAATAGGAGTTGATTTTGTTGTTATTTTTGCAAGTGTATCCTCTATTTAATCCAAAATGTGTAAGTCACAGAGTGGGAGAACGTTCTGCAACCCCGAAAATCCCGAATTGAGCAATGCTGGCATACTGTGATTTGCATATTTCTTGCTGAAAGGGCACAATACTGCACATGATGCACCATAGCAGGTTAAGTGACTATTGATAGTTAAGTGTTAAGCTCTATAATAATGCTTTGTATTTGGCTGCCGAAGGGGAGAATAATTGTTCATTAGGCCCTGAAACATGCACCGTTTCCAAGAACAAATTTGTTAATATTTTTTCATTAAAGTATTGATTCAGGCGGAAATATAAACTTTTTTAAAACTGTATAGAAAGGGGGGGGTTGATGTTTGAGTCTTCAGTCTTGACTGGTTTGATGCAGCTCTCCATGCTTCCCTGTCCTGAGCTAATCGTTTCATCTCTACATAGCTACCACACCCTTCATCCGAGGCAATCTGTTTAACATATTCTAACCTTGGTCTACCCCTACAGTTCTTGTCCTTGACCCTTCCTTCCATAACTAAGCTTGCTATTCCTGGGGGTCTTAATATGTGTCCTACCAACCTATCTCTTATCTTCATTAGCAGTCGCCAGAAACCTCTCTCCTCTCCCACTCGTCTTAATACCTCTTCGTTAGTAACCCTATCTACCCATCTGATCTTCATCATTCTCCTGTAACACCACATTTCAAACGCTTCAATTCTCCCCCTTTCTGCTGCGGCAACAGTCAAAGTTTCACTTCCATTGAGCGCCACAATCCAGACAAAGGCCTTCAAAAATGACTTCTGAATACCTAAATCTATATTCGATGTCAACAGATTCCTTTTCTGTAGAAATGCTTTCCTTTCCTGTGCTAACCTACTTTTTATATCCTCTTTGCTTCGTCCATCACTGGTTATTTTGCTTCCTAAGTAACATAAGTCTCCTACTTCCTTTAGCTCACCTGCTAAATCGACGTCCATAGGGTTTTCTGATTTCTTTCGACTGCATTCCAGTATTTTTGTTTTGCATTTATTAATTTTCATCATGAATTCTTTCCTCAAGACGGAGTCCATACCATTCAAAAACTCATTCAAACCCTCAGCCGTGTCGGCCAAGATGACTGTGTCATCGGCAAATCTCAGAGTTGAAATTATTTCTCCTTGAATCTCCACTCCCGCTTTAAATTTTTCTCCAATTTCCTTCATTGCTTGTTCAATGTAAAGATTGAAAAGTATGGGTGATAAGTTGCAGCCTTGCCTTACACCTTTCTGGGTGGGGGGGGGGGGGGGCGACCCATGCAAAACCACTTCCAGGATGGCTGAGGTAGGAATCGACTCTGGACCTCCGTGGTGACAGTGTTAGACGCTACATAAAGAGGCGGAGTGAGAGAAGGTCATTAAAATTGTAAAAAAAAATACAGTCAGTTTGAAAGACTAGACGTTATATCATTTCAAATGACGCATGCTACAAATGCTACATATGTTAAAAAAGGCTCAGGTGGGCTCTTTCAACAGACTCCATTACCCATTAACATTGGCTTCCCGCGCGGGCACCTCGTTAAGTGTCACCCTGTAATTTGCTCTGACATCCTGCACACCACTTTAGGAGGCACCCTGTATTCTTCTCTGGCTTCTTGTATATCTCTTTAGGAGTCACCCTGTATTCTTGTGTGATATCTTGTACACCTCTTTAGGAGTCACCCTGTATTCTTGTCTGATATCTTGTGCACCTCTCTAGGAGTCACCCTGTACCCTTCTCTGCCATTTTGTACACCTGTTTAAGAGTCACCTTGTATTCTTATCTGACATCTTGTATATCTCTTTAGGAGTCACCCTGTATTCTTGTCTGACATCTTGTGCACCTCTTTAGGAGTCACCCTGTATTCTTAACTGGCATCTTGTACTGTATTTTGCTCTGACATCCTGCACACCTCTTTAGGAGGCACCCTGTATTCTTGTCTCACATCTTGTGCGCCTTTTTAGGAGTTACCCTGTATTCTTCTCTGCCATTTTGTACATCTCTTTAATAGTCACCCTGTATTCTTATCTGGCGTCTTGTATATCTCTTTAGGAGTCACCCTGTATTCTTAACTGGCATCTTGTAATGTATTTTGCTCTGACATCCTGCGCACCTCTTTAGGAGGCACCCTGTATTCTTGTGTTCGCTTCGCTCAAAGCCCCAGGTCGCTCGACGCCGCAGGACTCTTTCAACAGACTCCAATAACCATTAGCTTCTGCTTCCCGCGTGACTGCATGACGTCACGCACTCAGTTCCCGCGCGGCTGCATGACGTCACTTCCCGTTCGGCTGCATGACGTCACTTCCGTCTCCGTCTCCGTAACGCATAACGTTGGACCCAAGCATAACGACAAGATCATTTGAAATGATAAAAAGACTACGTACTGCTTGGGTCTTGGACCTGAGAGGAATGTGCATCGCAGACTATGAGTAGTGGTGGTGACGAGTGAAGAGGTGTCTCGGTCCTTGCGTAGTAACAGAAGCAAATACATTAGTCGGTGACACAAACACTCATTCCCAACGCCACACTGGTTTCAGAAAAGACCCATGTTAGCAGTATTGGAATAGACGAGAATGTCAGGTAACACAGCGGGCTGTCGACCGGCTTCTCAATTCTCGCCTGCTCCTACCCTGCCTCTGCCCTTCATCCCGCATTTTCACAGAGCTTGGAACCGAGCAGTACGTTGTTTTACGGCCGCCTCCTTCTCAATCAGATCAGGGGCAGATGACCTCGCTGTTTGGTACCGCAACGAAGTGCATTGTCACCACCATTGTTTGTCACTGTTATGGACAGTATTTTAAAATCTATTAATCACGAGCTTTGGTATTTGCAGATGACCTGGTCTTATGGGGAGAAACAGAAGTGGAAGTACAGGAGACACTGACTGCTTGGAATAACAAATTTAAAGAATTTAGCCTGAAGATCAGCAAAGCCAAGACTGTTGAAATGACCATTAGAAGAGAGAGGAAAAGTTCAAGCATATATTTGGAAGGAGCAAAACTAGAATCCGTTTCTCATCTCCAGTATCTTAGAAGTATGGTCTCCATCTTGAGGAAAGAATTCATGATGAAAATTAATAAATGTAAAACAAAAATATTGGAATGCAGTCGAAAGATATCAGAAAACACATGGACGTCGAATTGGCAGGTGAACAGCTAAAGGAAGTAGGTGACTTCTGTTACTTGGGAAGCAAAATAGTCAGAGATGGACGAAGCAAAGAGGATCTAAAAAGTAGGTTAGCACAGGCAAGGAAAGCATTTATACAGAAAAGGAATCTGTTGACATCGAATATAGATTTAGGTATAAGGAAGTAATTTCTGATGGTCTTTGTCTGGAGCGTGGCGCTCTATGGAAGTGAAACTTGGACTGATGATACAGCAGAAAAGAGGTGAATTGAAGCGTCTGAAATGTGGTGTTACAGGAGAATGAAGAAGATCAGATGGGTAGATAGGGTTACAAATGAAGAGGTATTAAGACGAGTGGGAGAGGAGAGATGTTTCTGGCGACTGCTAATGAAGAGAAGAGATAGGTTGGTAGGACACATACTAAGACACCCAGTAATAACAAGCTTAGTTATGGAAGGAAGGGTCGAGGACAAGAACTGTAGGGGTAGACCAAGGTTAGAATATGTTAAATAGATTGCCTCAGATGTATGGAGATGAAACGATTAGCTCAGGACAGGGAGGCATGGAGAGCGGCATCAAACCAGTCGAAAGACTGAAGACTTATACAACAACAGCACTAGAACAGACATCACATTGACACAGGTTATCAGACAAATTCTAGACACACCCAAATACACGAAACTACATGACCATGATGTCGCAAATACCCTTAATAGAATCAACAACAAAATACTGGTGTCCTGTAAATCGCGCCCAGCACGGTCTCTGTCTGGAGGGTTTGAGGCAGGTAAGGAACTACTCCGGTGGTCTTGACATTCCTTCTTCCCCCCCCCAAATATGCCGGATGTGCGGATGGCCGAAAGACATGTACTTATAATGTTTCCAGATTTAACCTAGGATTATGCTTCAAAATACTCATGAACTAAAATGGATGTCTGGACTAAACCAATGGTCGCTACTTGGTTCGATGACCGTCTGGTCGAAAATTACTGATTACACTACAAGAAAGGGGGTATGGGCATAAGCTCCAGGTTAGATTTCTTTTGTATGTAGAACAGTATTCACCACTGTAATGAACGATGATCGCAAGGATTCCATGTTTCGAACTAAGCAGCAAAACCAGCGCCAACTAATAATGTTAGCACTACTGAAAAAATGCAATAACGCCCTGAAGCGATAAAATGTTCAACTCCTGTAACTAACATTAGCTATTCCTATAGAACTCTTTTCGAATTTTCATGGCGGTGGTCACCGGGTAATACACGTGTTCCAAAGCTGGATATTATTTATATACACTGCTCACAAAAATTAGAGGATATTGTAAGGTCAGCTCATAATGGTGCAATAATATACGAGATCTTTTAGTTTTTCAACCATTTATTACTTACATAACGCTATACTGACAGATAAAGCAGCCCATGAATCCAGAGAGCCCCTGATGAGTGTTTGAATCAATATGGCAAACAAACAAAGCAACATTAACACTACCATAATCGTGAGCTATGGCTGAATATTGTTCTTCAGTAAGGTGTATGTTCTCCTTGAACGGCTAGCATTGCTGCACACCTCTGTGCCGTTGGTGCAATGAGGTGATCAATGAGTTCTTGGGGGATACGTGACCACTCGTCCATAAGAGCAATCTGCTGCTGTGGAACAGTTGTGGGAGGTGCTGGTCTACCTGCAATGCGCCTGCCTAATGCATCCCACACGTGCTCTATCGGATTTAAGTCCGGCGTGGAAGCTGGCCACTACATAAGCTGGATACCCTCCTCCTCCAGCATGTCGTCCACCAACGCAGCTCTGTGGGGACGTGGATTATCATCCATAAACACAAAGGAAGCACCTATGGCACCAGCATACGGCACGACAAAAGGTCGGAGAATCTCGTCTCTATAACTTTCAGCGGTCACAGTACCACGTGGGATGATGTAGAGGTCCGTACGTCCACCCAGGCTAATTCCAGCCACACCAGCCACCCACCACCGCCATGTGGGGATCTTTCTTGTACAAAATATGGGTTGTTTCGTGTCCCTCGTTCCCTCCAGAAGCTAACACGTCGACTATCCGATTCCACGTTGAATCGCGACTCATCAGAAAACAGAACTAAGCTCCATTCGGCATGCCTCCACCCACGATGCTCCTCCGCCCAGTTTCTGCGATCTCTACGGTGCTGTACACACCATGGGCCTACGGGCATGGAGGTCACGTGCATGAAGTCGGTTACGGACAGTTTGGGTTGATACTCGGCTGTTAGAAGGGCACTTCTCAGTTGAGTTGCATTCTGCCGTCTATTCCGGCGGGCTGTTAACACGAGGTAACGGTCATCCCTTGCTGCTGTTGCCCGTGGGCGACCTTGTCCTACCCTTCAGTGAACAGTAGCTGTTGTTTGAAAACAATTCCACCGTCTTGAGATCACACTTTGAGATCACACCCCAAGGGCTCGAGCCACATCCGTCCTATGGCCCTCCAAGCCATTGTTTAGGTAAATCACATTGTGGAGGCATTGCTGTCCCTAAGTAACGTCATTCACTAACTGACAACGGGAATGGAATGGCTCTGACCAGGGGCGGATCTAGGGAAGGGCGAGGCGGGCCACCGCCCAGGGCCCCGCAGTCCAGGGGGCCCCGCACAATGGATCTTTTCAATTTAATTAATTAATTAATTATACTTTTCAAACTAATTCATATTCCCTTTTATGTTCGACCCTCACTATTATGTGTCAGAAAACTGTATCATAATGATGGTCATTATAACACCGTTTTTCATTACGATACAGTTTCTCCAGCCAATCAGAGCTCGTTCATTGACCAATTAGGTAACGATACCTTCGCGCATGCACTCAAAATCCAACATGTCGGACATAAACACAACATCGAACTATAATAAATTACCGACATGGAATACGCACCGTCCATATGTTCGCGTAAATAAACTGGCGAATATGAGACAAGAAATAGCACTGTACCGGTACCTTAATATCCCCAAAACCAATTTCTACACAGCGCGTGGTTTTGACACGACTTCAGTGACAGTTTTACTGAATACTGGTGCGCAATCTGAACATATGGTATTGAAGCACACAGAGCGCATGCGTCGGTTGTCCAGAGAGCTTGGACAAGAGAGATATACTACCCATCGCAGCACCCGATCACAACATTGTAGTGACTGAACAGATATTTATGAATATTTATGTTAAAACATATAATAAAGTTATAATTATCGTCGAACATAAACAGTCGTATGCAACTCGCCTATAATGGTAATTAAGACACTCGTATGGAAATTATAAAACTCGCATACGCTCGTTTTATAAAAATACTCGTGTCTTAATTATAGCCATTATAGGCTCGTTGCATAATGTACTATTTCAGTACAGCTATGACTTCCCGTGAACGTTTAGCAAGTTAAGATTTCAGTGAAATAATAGAAGGCTTCAGCCTGGAAATATTAATATTTCATAGTTTACATAATTTTTTTAAAGGGGACTTAAAGGTTCCTTTCATATTAATAAAACAAGTAGTTCCGTGAAGAACTAGACAGTCTATTTTCATATATCCTACATACGTAAATTGCCTCTACCTACATACAAAATTTCAGTTTGATTGCTGTAATAGATTCGTAGATATTGAGAACCGACTAAATATTTCGGATGGTCGCCATGTTGGATTTTATATATGTAGATCCTAGAGCTATGTACTGTTACATTAAGATTATTGTGTACGTGTAGCATTCAAACTTCAATCGCATGATTAGGACACAAGAAGTAACAAGGAGATTTTAAAATTTCGCACAGCTGCCATCTTGTGGTTATGGAAACAATTGAAATAAATTAGATGCCAGTGGATTAACATTCGTATAAGGATTTACTGTACCAAGTTTCACTGCACTCGTATGGTTAAATTGCGAGAAACGTCCATGTAAATATTTACTTCGTGTCGCCGCCATATTGGATTTGTGATCACCAGGTTATTTAAAGTCCTATAGGTGAACTTAAGTTCATAGCCCCTATGAACATAAAGAAATTCACTTTGATTACTATAATAGATTCGTAGATATTCAGAGCCGTTTAAATATTTCGGATGGTCGCCATGTTGGATTTTTAAATGTATAGGCCATAGAGTCATGTACCATTAAAGAAAAAATATTTCGTAGGTTGATTATTCAAACTTTCACATCGATCGCATGATTACGACACAAGAAATAAAAACTTAATTTTGAAATTCGCACATCCGCCATCTTGTGGTTATGTAAACAATTGAACCAAGTTAGATGTCGGTGTATAACAATGTGTATCTGTACCAAGTTTTATTGCGTTTGGTTGGTTAAATCGCGAGAAACGTCTATTTAAAAGTCGCAAATTTGCGTGGCCGCCATGTTGGTTTAATAGTTACAAGTTTTTCAAAGGTCACATAGGTAAACTTCTAGTAGCTCCCTTTATCACCGTAAAATAAATTACAGGGTGATATCGGGAATAGTTTCGGAGATATTGAATGCTGGTGAAATATTTCGCACAGCCGCCATGTTGGATTGGTGAGACGTAACAAAATTTTAAGGACACTGTCGGGGTCGTCCGGAATAGTGCTATGAACGTACCGAGTTTCATTGAAATCGCTCCAGCCGTTTAGAAATTATTAGGGGGACACACACACGCACACACACACGGATAAAAGTTGATCTCAAGCCTATTTTTTAAAAATTGAAAATAGGCTAATAATAAAAAATGTACTGTAGTGTATTCAAAATATTCTAACTATTCTTTATTTTTTACTATTTTCCATTTGCTTTGATATATTATTATTTCCTATTGTTGAGGGCGCCACCTTATCATATCGCCCAGGGCCCCGCAAGGCCTGGACCCGCCACTGGCTCTGACCTCTGCAACAAACCAACGTCGCGCGACCCTTTGACAGCGACAATACGGACAGTGCCCTCCGTCATGTGTTGTATGTGCAGGGGTGACGCAAACACATGTTTACCTTCTCTGGGAGTAAAGGAAAGCGATTGCATCTAATGCGGTACGAAACACATAGCATACATAGCTGAGTTTACAATGTCCCCTAATTTTTGTGAGCAGTGTAGATGTTAAATAAATTAATCCATTCCTATCACACATTATCCAGGCTTTGGACTGGCTAAATGCCAAAAGTAAAGGAGAAATTTCCAAATCATTGATCAGAGGTCATACGTCGGGGTAGGCTGCGATCCAAGGGACAAACATCCACCATCAAGTACATGGAATGAAATACTCAGCTGGTTCAGTTGTGACTTATTGGGGTTGGTAGTCACGTGGACATTTTTGGAGGAAAGAATGGAAGGAGATGCCTTCGCTGCGTTGTCTAGTGCAAGCAGCTGAAGCCAAACGGCACGCCCACTTTGAGTAGCAATAAAATGGCTATTCCTATGCTTAAAGCCGTAAACCACTCCAACTAGTCTTCGATTTTAGTAACATAAAACTTCAATAACAATTCAAGACTTTGTTTTGTTTTTTGGAATGGAATGTACATCACGTTACATGACACAAGTCAGCTGTGTTAACTTTTTAAGCGCCAATTTAAATAGAAATATGAGAGCAGCTATGAAAGGCTAGTTTTGTAAGAATAAACGTAATAATACGCTGAAGCACTGATTAAATTGAATGCAGGTGTCGGAAAGTGCCTGTTTTACTAAAGGAGGAACATCTTGGCAACCAATGATGCCAAACTAAATAGTAATTACGGTATATACACCAAATTGATTCGTAAGTTCTTATTGTTCACGCATTCATCAGTCTAGGCCTAACTTCGAGCACATACATTTAACACATTTTCACCCATTGTTCGTACACATTTTAATGTTCAAAAGTATAATTAGTACACTTGGAAAAGACATATATTTGCACAAAAGAATACGGCTTTGTCTACACTTTCCGGTACGGTACCATACGTTACGGTATTTTGTTTGTGGGCTACAACTTGGCGATTAGCCTTGTACCGGTATTATTTAATTACGCACCATACCGTAATTATTATTGACCGATTGGTGTATTTGATAATTTGGGATTTGCACAGTAGTGTATTTTTTATAATTAATGAGAGAGATCTCGCGATCAGCGGCCCATACATCTACAGGTGTTGGATGAGCATATCTGGTGAGGAGAACATTTTCTGACATTTTTAGTGGGAGTTCAATTTTCCCTTCTGACTGTTCTTATCTACTTTTTCCTTTTCAGGAAACCAAAGGGAGATAAAATATCCTAAGTAATTTCAAAGCACTCGTACTCACAGAAGAAATACGTTCGATTAACGCCTATGCATAACCTCAAATTGTGATACAGTATATTTAGTAATTGCAATAAAATGAATGATAAATATCAATTACCGGTGCATAAAAATAAAAGACGGGTGATGTTAAACTAATAGAACTAACAGAATTGCTTGGATGAAACTTGCAATGGTTCAGCTTCAATCAGGGCCTTCCCTGTTGCCAACTTCTTTCCATTCGTGACTTGGCTACTTTCCTTGGCATTCGGTTCTCCTCCATCCTGTCCGCTTGTCCATACCATCTCAAACTTTGTGCTTTAATAAATCTAACTATATCCTCTTGATCTACAGAGAGAATAGTTTATCTGTCTCGGAGACCCTCGCTAGCCCGCTCGCCCGTGGCGCGAGCCTGTCTCCCGCCACGCACATTGCCGTTATGTGACGCCCACGCGGCACTGAGTCATTGACTATAGGAATTTGTACTGACCTAGTTCACAGCTGGTGCTGAAAATGTTCGCCATGCACTGCTACACATCGCTGGCACCTTTTTATGAAACTGGCATTTACTCTCTGAAGTTCCTCAGCACCGATTGGCTGTATTTCAGCTGTAATATAGTCTTTAAGCTCATTTACAGTGTGAGAGTTTCTCTCATACACTCTATTTTTAAGCGTCCCCCACAAATAAAAGTCACATGGTGATAAGTCTGGGCTTCGCGGGGTCACACGTTCCGACTTACAATCCTCGTACCGAAAATGCGACGCAATTCTGTCATGGATGCTTCGGCAGTATGAGCAGTGGCAGAATCTTGTTGAAAGTAATTCGACAATCGCTCTCCGTAAGTCAGTTCGTCAAAAAATTGGTCAAGGATCACATTGAAGTACAAATTCCTATACCCAATGACTCAGTGCCGGGCGGGCGCCGCATAACGGCAATTTGCGTGGCGGGAGACAGGCTCGCAACGCGGGCGAGCGGGCTAGTGAGGGTCTCCGAGACAGATAAACTATCCTCTCTGTAGTAGGTTATGTATTTCAGCACTGTCCTTATCCTGCATCCATCCCATTCCGGACTGGGCCAGATATTCTCCTGATAATCTTCCTTTCAAATATTCTTAATTTATTTTCATCATCAACTAATAAATTCCAAGTTTCTGAGCCATACGTTACTGCAAGTCTAATAAGGATCTTATAATTATATTTTATGTTTTGTACATCTAGACAGATTTCAGTAATATCAGATTTGCGTAGTAAGCCCTGTTTCCAACTACTGTAGCCTATTAATCTGCGATGTATCTCCTCGCTCGCCTTAGTTATTAGTATTAGTCATCAAGGCTCATAAATATTCGAAACTTCGTACATTCTCACCTTTTATCATCAGATTATCAAGGTTTCTTCAACCCTCTATGGCTGTCATGTGCATGTACTTGGATTTATCGTCATTTACTTCTAGTCCTTTCCGTTTTCCTTCTTCCTCTAACTGAAGAAATATTTCCTTCCAGTCATGTAAAGCAAAAATATTGGAATGCAGCTGAAATAAATCAGAAACATCTATGGATATCAAATTGGCAGGTGAAAACTAAAGGAAGTATGAGACTTCTGTTACTTAGGAAGCAAAATAACCAGCGATGGACGAAGCAAAGAGGATATAAAAAGTAGATTAGCTCAGGCAAGCATTTCTACAGAAAAGGAATCTGTTGACATCGAATATAGATTTAGGTATTAGGAAGTCATTTTTGAAAGCCTTTGTCTAGAGCATGGCGCTCTATGGAAGTGAAACTTGGACTATTGGTGCAGCAGAAAAGAGGAGAATAGAAGCGTTTGAAATGTGGTGTTACAGGAGAATGATGAAGATCAGATGGGTAGATAGGGTTACAAACGAAGAGGTATTAAGACGAGTGGGAGAGGAGAGATGTTTCTGGGCACTGCTAATGATAGGTTGGTAGGACACATACTAAGACACCCAGGAATAGCAAGCTTAGTTATGGAAGGAGGGGTTGAGGACAAGAACTGTAGGGGTAGACCAAGGTTAGAATATGTCAAACAGATCGCCTCGGATGTAGGGTGAGGTAGCTATGTAGAGATGAAACGATTAGCTCAGGACAGGGAGGCATGGAGATCTGCATCAAACCAGTCAAAAGACTGAAGACTCAAACAACACAACAACATTGCTCCGATCTATTTGTCCCAGCATTCATTGGTGCTGCGCTTATAACAAGAAGGTCAAGATACTTACTATTAGGGGCAGATGACCTCGCCGTTTCCCCCTTAAAACATCAATAACTTCGATACTATTTCTTCTGTATTTGTTACACCCAACTTTGTGGTACATGAAATCAATTATTTTTTAAATTGTTTTGAGCTTTCCTTTTGACCCAGTATTGCCTCATCCTTTGAGATCTTGTTTCCCTCTCTTCGGCAGAGATGTGGATCGTACGCCTTTGTTTGTTTTTAACTTGGATCCGTTGTTTCTTATCCTTGGTGATGGTTTAGGCTGTTTTGTCCATGAGCATGGTGTCTGTAATTTGGAGTTCCACGAGGTCTTTCTCAGTTTCCTTAAGCCTAAGGTTTTTCTTTTTTTTTTACGAAAGTAGTCGAAGATCTCTTTGGTTACCATAGTCTATTTGAATTAATTCGGAGGATGTGCCCATTAAACAAATCTCCGTTTTGTTTATAAAGTGCTTTTAAACAAATAAACAAGACGATAGCCCCTGCCAGAACTGTGTCGCGTACAGCCCGCATAGCATTGGAACCGGACGGGTAGTCTGTATACATGGGGCGCACACAACACATTATGCGAGAGTTCTCGCACGAGTGAGCTAGTTATTATTATTATATAAACTCAGCCAATGACCATTTATTTAATCTTCAGGACGGGTCGGACAAAATATTTTGGACCTATTGAAAGGAACCGTCGTGGCATTTACCTGGTGGTGAAATTGGCAAACGACGAACCCTATTTTCAGGACGGCTGAGATGAGAGTCGAACTCACGCTCTCCCGATGCTAGCCATGCACGAGGTGCACCTTAGCGCTCTCGGCCACCGACGCTAATTTATAAAACAATCCAACCGGTTTACTGCGTATCAATTCCCCTGTCTAAAAACCAGATCTTTAGTCCTGAGATGGATACTAGTTACTGTCCCTTCAAATGTGCATGGAGAGGAGTAGACTACTGCAGTTCCTTTTTTCCGCTTTCAGATTCGTATCATGCGAGGCAGACTGGATGATAAATTGCTCAAGATCACATAATGATTCAGTGGGCCATCTGGCGGAATCTGTGACGCGTCACCTCAAAAAAGTGCATGGCCCAATCTGAGTCGGCTCATGCTAAAAGCATTGTCTAACGTGATTATTCCTAACATAGATATCACTTTACCATTTGTCACCTTTCACTATAAACATGCTGTTATATAGTCCGCGTTACCTTAAATAAGTTGCTAACAATGTATCCTTACCAGTTGCCCCCATCACTACGAACAAGGTGTTATATAATCCACGTTACCCTAAATAAGTTACTAACAATGTAACCTTACCAGTTGCCCCCATCACTACAAACATGGTGTTATATAGTCCGCGTTACATTAAATAAGTTACTAACAATGTAACCTTACCATTTGTCCCCCATTACTACAAACATGGTGTTATATAGTCCGCGTTACCATAAATAAGTTACTAACAATGTAACCATACCATTTGTCCCCCATTACTACAAACATGGTGTTATATAGTCCGCGTCACCTTAAATAAGTTACTAACAATGTAACCTTACCATTTGTCCCCCATCACTACAAACATTGTGTTATATAGTCCGCGTTACCTTAAATAAGTTACTAACAATGTAACCATACCATTTGTCCCCCATCACTACAAACATTGTGTTATATAGTCCGCGTCACATTAAATAAGTTACTAACAATGTAACCTTACCATTTGTCCCCATTACTACAAACATGGTGTTATATAGTCCGCGTTACCATAAATAAGTTACTAACAATGTAACCATACCATTTGTCCCCCATCACTACAAACATTGTGTTATATAGTCCGTGTCACCCTAAATAAGTTACTAAATGTAACCTTACCATTTGTCCCCCATTACTACAAACATTGTGTTATATAGTCCGCGTCACATTAAATAAGTTACTAACAATGTAACCTTACCATTTGTCCCCCATCACTACAAACATTGTGTTATATAGTCCGCGTCACATTAAATAAGTTACTAACAATGTAGTCTAACCTTACCATTTGTCCCCCATTACTACAAACATTGTGTTATATAGTCCGCGTCACCTTAAATAAGTTACTAACAATGTAGTCTAACCATACCATTTGTCCCCCATTACTACAAACATGGTGTTATATAGTCCGCGTCACATTAAATAAGTTACTAACAATGTAACCTAACCATTTGTCCCCCATCAATACAAACATTGTGTTATATAGTCCGCGTCATATTAAATAAGTTACTAACAATGTAGTCTAACCTTACCATTTGTCTCCCATTACTACAAACATGGTGCTATATAGTCCGCGTCACATTAAATAAGTTACTAACAATGTAACCTTACCATTTGTCCCTCATCACTACAAACATTGTGTTATATAGTCCGCGTCATATTAAATAAGTTACTAACAATGTAACCTTACCATTTGTCCCCCATTACTACAAACATGGTGTTATATAATCCTCGTCACCTTAAATAAGTTACTAACAAAGTAACCATACCATTTGTCCCCCATTACTACAAACATTGTGTTATATAGTCCGCGTCACCTTAAATAAGTTACTAACAATGTAGCCTTACCATTTGTCCCCCATCCCTACAAACATGGTGTTATATAGTCCGCGTCACATTAAATAAGTTACTAACAATGTAACCATACCATTTGTCCCCCATTACTACAAACATTGTGTTATATAGTCCGCGTCACCATAAATAAGTTACTAACAATGTAACCATACCATTTGTCCCTCATCACTACAAACATGGTGTTATATAGTCCGCGTCACCTTAAATAAGTTACTAACAATGTAACCTTACCATTTGTCCCTCATCACTACAAACATTGTGTTATATAGTCCGCGTTACCTTAAATAAGTTACTAACAATGTAACGTTACCATTTGTCCCCCATTACTACAAACATGGTGTTATATAGTCCTCGTCACCTTAAATAAGTTACTAACAATGTAACCTTACCATTTGTGCCCCATCACTACAAACATTGTGTTATATAGTCCGCGTCACCTTAAATAAGTTACTAACAATGTAACCATACCATTTGTCCCCCATTACTACAAACATGGTGTTATATAGTCCGCGTCACCTTAAATAAGTTACTAACAATGTAACCATACCATTTGTCCCCCATTACTACAAACATGGTGTTATATAGTCCGCGTCACCTTAAATAAGTTACTAACAATGTAACCATACCATTTGTCCCCCATTACTACAAACATGGTGTTATATAGTCCGCGTTACCATAAATAAGTTACTAACAATGTAACCATACCATTTGTCCCCCATTACTACAAACATGGTGTTATATAGTCCGCGTCACCTTAAATAAGTTACTAACAATGTAACCTTACCATTTGTGCCCCATCACTACAAACATTGTGTTATATAGTCCGCGTCACCTTAAATAAGTTACTAACAATGTAACCATACCATTTGTCCCTCATTACTACAAACATTGTGTTATATAGTCCGCGTCACCTTAAATAAGTTACTAAGAATGTAACCATACCATTTGTCCCCCATCACCACAAACATGGTGATTATAGTCCGCGTTACATTAAATAAGTTACTAACAATGTAACCTTACCATTTGTCCCCCATTACTACAAACATTGTGTTATATAGTCCGCGTCACATTAAATAAGTTACTAACAATGTAACCTTACCATTTGTCCCCCATTACTACAAACATGGTGTTATATAGTCCGCGTTACCATAAATAAGTTACTAACAATGTAACCATACCATTTGTCCCCCATTACTACAAACATGGTGTTATATAGTCCGCGTCACCTTAAATAAGTTACTAACAATGTAACCTTACCATTTGTCCCCCATCACTACAAACATTGTGTTATATAGTCCGCGTTACCTTAAATAAGTTACTAACAATGTAACCATACCATTTGTCCCCCATCACTACAAACATTGTGTTATATAGTCCGCGTCACATTAAATAAGTTACTAACAATGTAACCTTACCATTTGTCCCCATTACTACAAACATGGTGTTATATAGTCCGCGTTACCATAAATAAGTTACTAACAATGTAACCATACCATTTGTCCCCCATCACTACAAACATTGTGTTATATAGTCCGTGTCACCCTAAATAAGTTACTAAATGTAACCTTACCATTTGTCCCCCATTACTACAAACATTGTGTTATATAGTCCGCGTCACATTAAATAAGTTACTAACAATGTAACCTTACCATTTGTCCCCCATCACTACAAACATTGTGTTATATAGTCCGCGTCACATTAAATAAGTTACTAACAATGTAGTCTAACCTTACCATTTGTCCCCCATTACTACAAACATTGTGTTATAGTCCGCGTCACCTTAAATAAGTTACTAACAATGTAGTCTAACCATACCATTTGTCCCCCATTACTACAAACATGGTGTTATATAGTCCGCGTCACATTAAATAAGTTACTAACAATGTAACCTAACCATTTGTCCCCCATCAATACAAACATTGTGTTATATAGTCCGCGTCATATTAAATAAGTTACTAACAATGTAGTCTAACCTTACCATTTGTCTCCCATTACTACAAACATGGTGCTATATAGTCCGCGTCACATTAAATAAGTTACTAACAATGTAACCTTACCATTTGTCCCTCATCACTACAAACATTGTGTTATATAGTCCGCGTCATATTAAATAAGTTACTAACAATGTAACCTTACCATTTGTCCCCCATTACTACAAACATGGTGTTATATAATCCTCGTCACCTTAAATAAGTTACTAACAAAGTAACCATACCATTTGTCCCCCATTACTACAAACATTGTGTTATATAGTCCGCGTCACCTTAAATAAGTTACTAACAATGTAGCCTTACCATTTGTCCCCCATCCCTACAAACATGGTGTTATATAGTCCGCGTCACATTAAATAAGTTACTAACAATGTAACCATACCATTTGTCCCCCATTACTACAAACATTGTGTTATATAGTCCGCGTCACCATAAATAAGTTACTAACAATGTAACCATACCATTTGTCCCTCATCACTACAAACATGGTGTTATATAGTCCGCGTCACCTTAAATAAGTTACTAACAATGTAACCTTACCATTTGTCCCTCATCACTACAAACATTGTGTTATATAGTCCGCGTTACCTTAAATAAGTTACTAACAATGTAACGTTACCATTTGTCCCCCATTACTACAAACATGGTGTTATATAGTCCTCGTCACCTTAAATAAGTTACTAACAATGTAACCTTACCATTTGTGCCCCATCACTACAAACATTGTGTTATATAGTCCGCGTCACCTTAAATAAGTTACTAACAATGTAACCATACCATTTGTCCCCCATTACTACAAACATGGTGTTATATAGTCCGCGTCACCTTAAATAAGTTACTAACAATGTAACCATACCATTTGTCCCCCATTACTACAAACATGGTGTTATATAGTCCGCGTCACCTTAAATAAGTTACTAACAATGTAACCATACCATTTGTCCCCCATTACTACAAACATGGTGTTATATAGTCCGCGTTACCATAAATAAGTTACTAACAATGTAACCATACCATTTGTCCCCCATTACTACAAACATGGTGTTATATAGTCCGCGTCACCTTAAATAAGTTACTAACAATGTAACCTTACCATTTGTGCCCCATCACTACAAACATTGTGTTATATAGTCCGCGTCACCTTAAATAAGTTACTAACAATGTAACCATACCATTTGTCCCTCATTACTACAAACATTGTGTTATATAGTCCGCGTCACCTTAAATAAGTTACTAAGAATGTAACCATACCATTTGTCCCCCATCACCACAAACATGGTGATTATAGTCCGCGTTACATTAAATAAGTTACTAACAATGTAACCTTACCATTTGTCCCCCATTACTACAAACATTGTGTTATATAGTCCGCGTCACATTAAATAAGTTACTAACAATGTAACCTTACCATTTGTCCCCCATTACTACAAACATGGTGTTATATAGTCCGCGTTACCATAAATAAGTTACTAACAATGTAACCTTACCATTTGTCCCCCATTACTACAAACATGGTGTTATATAGTCCGCGTCACATTAAATAAGTTACTAACAATGTAACCTTACCATTTGTCCCCCATTACTACAAACATTGTGTTATATAGTCCGCGTCACATTAAATAAGTTACTAACAATGTAACCTTACCATTTGTCCCCCATCACTACAATCATGGTGTTATATAGTCCGCATTACCTTAAATATGTTATTAACAATGTAACCATACCATTTGTCCCCCATTACTACAAACATTGTGTTATATAGTCCGCGTCACCTTAAATAAGTTACTAACAATGTAACCTTACCATTTGTCCCCCATCACTACAAACATGGTGTTTTATAGTCCGCGTCACCTTAAATAAGTTACTAACAATGTAACCTTACCATTTGTGCCCCATCACTACAAACATTGTGTTATATAGTCCGCGTCACCTTAAATAAGTTACTAACAATGTAACCTTACCATTTGTCCCCCATTACTACAAACATGGTGTTATATAGTCCGCGTCACCCTAAATAAGTTACTAAATGTAACCTTACCATTTGTCCCCCATCACTACAAACATGGTGTTATATAGTCCGCGTCACCTTAAATAAGTTACTAACAATGTAACCTTACCATTTGTCCCACATTACTACAAACATGGTGTTATATAGTCCGCGTTACCATAAATAAGTTACTAACAATGTAACCATACCATTTGTCCCCCATTACTACAAACATGGTGTTATATAGTCCGCGTCACCTTAAATAAGTTACTAACAATGTAACCTTACCATTTGTCCCCCATTACTACAAACATGGTGTTATATAGTCCGCGTCACCTTAAATAAGTTACTAACAATGTAACCTTACCATTTGTCCCCCATTACTAAAAACATGGTGTTATATAGTCCGCGTTACCATAAATAAGTTACTAACAATGTAACCTTACCATTTGTCCCCCATTACTACAAACATGGTGTTATATAGTCCGCGTCACCTTAAATAAGTTACTAACAATGTAACCTTACCATTTGTCCCCCATCACCACAAACATGGTGTTATATAGTCCGCGTTACATTAAATAAGTTACTAACAATGTAACCATACCATTTGTCCCCCATTACTACAAACATGGTGTTATATAGTCCACGTTACCTTAAATAAGTTACTAAATGTAACCTTACCATTTGTCCCCCATCACTACAAACATGGTGTTATATAGTCCGCATTACCTTAAATAAGTTACTAACAATGTAACCATACCATTTGTCCCCCATTACTACAAACATGGTGTTATATAGTCCGCGTCACCTTAAATAAGTTACTAACAATGTAACCTTACCATTTGTCCCCCATCACCACAAACATGGTGTTATATAGTCCGCGTCACCTTAAATAAGTTACTAACAATGTAACCTTACCATTTGTCCCCCATTACTACAAACATGGTGTTATATAGTCCGTGTCACCCTAAATAAGTTACTAAATGTAACCTTACCATTTGTCCCCCATCACTACAAACATGGTGTTATATAGTCCGCGTCACCTTAAATAAGTTACTAACAATGTAACCATACCATTTGTCCCCCATTACTACAAACATGGTGTTATATAGTCCGCGTTACCTTAAATAAGTTACTAACAATGTAACCTTACCATTTGTCCCCCATTACTGCAAACATTGTGTTATATAGTCCGCGTCACATTAAATAAGTTACTAACAATGTAACCTTACCATTTGTCCCCCATTACTGCAAACATTGTGTTATATAGTCCGCGTCACATTAAATAAGTTACTAACAATGTAACCTTACCATTTGTCCCCCATTACTACAAACATTGTGTTATATAGTCCGCGTTACATTAAATAAGTTACTAACAATGTAACCTTACCATTTGTCCCCCATCACTACAAACATGGTGTTATATAGTCCGTGTCACCCTAAATAAGTTACTAAATGTAACCTTACCATTTGTCCCCCATCACTACAAACATGGTGTTATATAGTCCGCGTCACCTTAAATAAGTTACTAACAATGTAACCTTACCATTTGTCCCCCATTACTACAAACATGGTGTTATATAGTCCGCGTCACCTTAAATAAGTTACTAACAATGTAACCTTACCATTTGTCCCCCATTACTACAAACATGGTGTTATATAGTCCACGTTACCTTAAATAAGTTACTAACAATGTAACCATACCATTTGTCCCCCATTACTACAAACATTGTGTTATATAGTCCGCGTCACCTTAAATAAGTTACTAACAATGTAACCATACCATTTGTCCCCCATCACTACAAACATGGTGTTATATAGTCCGCGTCACATTAAATAAGTTACTAACAATGTAACCTTACCATTTGTCCCCCATTACTACAAACATGGTGTTATATAGTCCACGTTACCTTAAATAAGTTACTAACAATGTAACCATACCATTTGTCCCCCATTACTACAAACATTGTGTTATATAGTCCGCGTCACCTTAAATAAGTTACTAACAATGTAACCATACCATTTGTCCCCCATCACCACAAACATGGTGTTATATAGTCCACGTTACCTTAAATAAGTTACTAAATGTAACCTTACCATTTGTCCCCCATTACTGCAAACATTGTGTTATATAGTCCGCGTCACATTAAATACGTTACTAACAATGTAACCTTACCATTTGTCCCCCATTACTACAAACATTGTGTTATATAGTCCGCGTTACATTAAATAAGTTACTAACAATGTAACCTTACCATTTGTCCCCCATCACTACAAACATTGTGTTATATAGTCCGTGTCACCCTAAATAAGTTACTAAATGTAACCTTACCATTTGTCCCCCATCACTACAACATGGTGTTATATAGTCCGCGTCACCTTAAATAAGTTACTAACAATGTAACCTTACCATTTGTGCCCCATCACTACAAACATGGTGTTATATAGTCCGCGTCACATTAAATAAGTTACTAACAATGTAACCTTACCATTTGTGCCCCATCACTACAAACATTGTGTTATATAGTCCGCGTCACATTAAATAAGTTACTAACAATGTAACCATACCATTTGTCCCCCATTACTACAAACATGGTGTTATATAGTCCGCGTCACCTTAAATAAGTTACTAAATGTAACCTTACCATTTGTCCCCCATCACTACAAACATGGTGTTATATAGTCCGCATTACCTTAAATAAGTTATTAACAATGTAACCATACCATTTGTCCCCCATCACTACAAACATTGTGTTATATAGTCCGTGTCACCCTAAATAAGTTACTAAATGTAACCTTACCATTTGTCCCCCATTACTACAAACATTGTGTTATATAGTCCGCGTCACATTAAATAAGTTACTAACAATGTAACCTTACCATTTGTCCCCCATCACTACAAACATTGTGTTATATAGTCCGCGTCACATTAAATAAGTTACTAACAATGTAGTCTAACCTTACCATTTGTCCCCCATTACTACAAACATTGTGTTATATAGTCCGCGTCACCTTAAATAAGTTACTAACAATGTAGTCTAACCATACCATTTGTCCCCCATTACTACAAACATGGTGTTATATAGTCCGCGTCACATTAAATAAGTTACTAACAATGTAACCTTACCATTTGTCCCCCATCAATACAAACATTGTGTTATATAGTCCGCGTCACATTAAATAAGTTACTAACAATGTAGTCTAACCTTACCATTTGTCTCCCATTACTACAAACATGGTGTTATATAGTCCGCGTCACATTAAATAAGTTACTAACAATGTAACCTTACCATTTGTCCCTCATCACTACAAACATTGTGTTATATAGTCCGCGTCACATTAAATAAGTTACTAACAATGTAACCTTACCATTTGTCCCCCATTACTACAAACATGGTGTTATATAATCCTCGTCACCTTAAATAAGTTACTAACAAAGTAACCATACCATTTGTCCCCCATTACTACAAACATTGTGTTATATAGTCCGCGTCACCTTAAATAAGTTACTAACAATGTAGCCTTACCATTTGTCCCCCATCCCTACAAACATGGTGTTATATAGTCCGCGTCACATTAAATAAGTTACTAACAATGTAACCATACCATTTGTCCCCCATTACTACAAACATTGTGTTATATAGTCCGCGTCACCTTAAATAAGTTACTAACAATGTAACCATACCATTTGTCCCTCATCACTACAAACATGGTGTTATATAGTCCGCGTCACCTTAAATAAGTTACTAACAATGTAACCTTACCATTTGTCCCTCATCACTACAAACATTGTGTTATATAGTCCGCGTTACCTTAAATAAGTTACTAACAATGTAACGTTACCATTTGTCCCCCATTACTACAAACATGGTGTTATATAGTCCTCGTCACCTTAAATAAGTTACTAACAATGTAACCTTACCATTTGTGCCCCATCACTACAAACATTGTGTTATATAGTCCGCGTCACCTTAAATAAGTTACTAACAATGTAACCATACCATTTGTCCCCCATTACTACAAACATGGTGTTATATAGTCCGCGTCACCTTAAATAAGTTACTAACAATGTAACCATACCATTTGTCCCCCATTACTACAAACATGGTGTTATATAGTCCGCGTCACCTTAAATAAGTTACTAACAATGTAACCATACCATTTGTCCCCCATTACTACAAACATGGTGTTATATAGTCCGCGTTACCATAAATAAGTTACTAACAATGTAACCATACCATTTGTCCCCCATTACTACAAACATGGTGTTATATAGTCCGCGTCACCTTAAATAAGTTACTAACAATGTAACCTTACCATTTGTGCCCCATCACTACAAACATTGTGTTATATAGTCCGCGTCACCTTAAATAAGTTACTAACAATGTAACCATACCATTTGTCCCTCATTACTACAAACATTGTGTTATATAGTCCGCGTCACCTTAAATAAGTTACTAACAATGTAACCATACCATTTGTCCCCCATCACCACAAACATGGTGATTATAGTCCGCGTTACATTAAATAAGTTACTAACAATGTAACCTTACCATTTGTCCCCCATTACTACAAACATTGTGTTATATAGTCCGCGTCACATTAAATAAGTTACTAACAATGTAACCTTACCATTTGTCCCCCATTACTACAAACATGGTGTTATATAGTCCGCGTTACCATAAATAAGTTACTAACAATGTAACCTTACCATTTGTCCCCCATTACTACAAACATGGTGTTATATAGTCCGCGTCACATTAAATAATTTACTAACAATGTAACCTTACCATTTGTCCCCCATTACTACAAACATTGTGTTATATAGTCCGCGTCACATTAAATAAGTTACTAACAATGTAACCTTACCATTTGTCCCCCATCACTACAAACATGGTGTTTTATAGTCCGCGTCACTTTAAATAAGTTACTAACAATGTAACCTTACCATTTGTGCCCCATCACTACAAACATTGTGTTATATAGTCCGTGTCACCCTAAATAAGTTATTAAATGTAACCTTACCATTTGTCCCCCATCACTACAAACATGGTGTTTTATAGTCCGCGTCACCTTAAATAAGTTACTAACAATGTAACCTTACCATTTGTGCCCCATCACTACAAACATGGTGTTATATAGTCCGCGTCACATTAAATAAGTTACTAACAATGTAACCTTACCATTTGTGCCCCATCACTACAAACATTGTGTTATATAGTCCGCGTCACATTAAATATGTTACTAACAATGTAACCTTACCATTTGTCCCCCATTACTACAAACATGGTGTTATATAGTCCGCGTTACCATAAATAAGTTACTAACAATGTAACCTTACCATTTGTCCCCCATTACTACAAACATGGTGTTATATAGTCCGCGTCACATTAAATAAGTTACTAACAATGTAACCTTACCATTTGTCCCCCATTACTACAAACATTGTGTTATATAGTCCGCGTCACATTAAATAAGTTACTAACAATGTAACCTTACCATTTGTCCCCCATCACTACAAACATGGTGTTATATAGTCCGCATTACCTTAAATAAGTTACTAACAATGTAACCTTACCATTTGTGCCCCATCACTACAAACATTGTGTTATATAGTCCGTGTCACCCTAAATAAGTTACTAAATGTAACCTTACCATTTGTCCCCCATCACTACAAACATGGTGTTTTATAGTCCGCGTCACCTTAAATAAGTTACTAACAATGTAACCTTACCATTTGTGCCCCATCACTACAAACATTGTGTTATATAGTCCGCGTCACATTAAATAAGTTACTAACAATGTAACCTTACCATTTGTCCCCCATTACTACAAACATGGTGTTATATAGTCCGCGTCACCTTAAATAAGTTACTAAATGTAACCTTACCATTTGTCCCCCATCACTACAAACATGGTGTTATATAGTCCGCATTACCTTAAATAAGTTATTAACAATGTAACCATACCATTTGTCCCCCATCACTACAAACATTGTGTTATATAGTCCGTGTCACCCTAAATAAGATACTAAATGTAACCTTACCATTTGTCCCCCATCACTACAAACATGGTGTTTTATAGTCCGCGTCACCTTAAATAAGTTACTAACAATGTAACCTTACCATTTGTGCCCCATCACTACAAACATTGTGTTATACAGTCCGCGTCACCTTAAATAAGTTACTAACAATGTAACCTTACCATTTGTTCCCCATTACTACAAACATTGTGTTATATAGTCCGCGTCACCCTAAATAAGTTACTAAATGTAACCTTACCATTTGTCTCCCATCACTACAAACATGGTGTTATATAGTCCGCGTTACCTTAAATAAGTTACTAACAATGTAACCTTACCATTTGTCCCCCATTACTACAAACATTGTGTTATATAGTCCGCGTCACTTTAAATAAGTTACTAACAATGTAACCTTACCATTTGTGCCCCATCACTACAAACATTGTGTTATATAGTCCGTGTAACCTTAAATAAGTTACTAACAATGTAACCTTACCATTTGTCCCCCATTACTACAAACATTGTGTTATATAGTCGGCGTTACCTTAAATAAGTTACTAACAATGTAACCTTACCATTTGTCCCTCATCACTACAAACATGGTGTTATATAGTCCACGTTACCTTAAATAAGTTACTAACAATGTAACCTTACCATTTGCCCCCCATCACTACAAACATGGTGTTATATAGTCCACGTTACCTTAAATAAGTTACTAACAATGTAACCTTACCATTTGTCCCTCATCACTACAAACATGGTGTTATATAGTCCACGTTACCTTAAATAAGTTACTAACAATGTAACCTTACCATTTGCCCCCCATCACTACAAACATTGTGTTATATAGTCCGCGTTACCTTAAATAAGTTACTAACAATGTAACCTTACCATTTGTCCCTCATCACTACAAACATGGTGTTATATAGTCCACGTTACCTTAAATGAGTTACTAACAATGTAACCTTACCATTTGTCCCCCATCCCTACAAACATGGTGTTATATAGTCCGTGTCACCTTAAATAAGTTACTAATAATGTAACCTTACCATTTGTCCCCCATTACTACAAACATGGTGTTATATAGTCCGCGTCACCTTAAATAAGTTACTAACAATGTAACCTTACCATTTGTCCCCCATCACTACAAACATGGTGTTATATAGTCCACGTTACCTTAAATAAGTTACTAACAATGTAACCTTACCATTTGCCCCCCATCACTACAAACATGGTGTTATATAGTCCGCGTCACCTTAAATAAGTTACTAACAATGTAACCTTACCATTTGTCCCCCATCACTACAAACATGGTGTTATATAGTCCGCGTCACCTTAAATAAGTTACTAACAATGTAACCTTACCATTTGCCCCCCATCACTACAAACATTGTGTTATATAGTCCGCGTCACCTTAAATAAGTTACTAACAATGTAACCTTACCATTTGTCCCCCATCACTACAAACATTGTGTTATATAGTCCGCGTCACCTTAAATAAATTACTAACAATGTAACCTTACCATTTGTCCCCCATCACTACAAACATGGTGTTATATAGTCCGCGTCACCTTAAATAAGTTACTAACAATGTAACCTTACCATTTGGAAACAAGGAACGCTTGTAATTTTACGTGACCATTAGTCTCGTGATTGTGGCCTGTTGTGGTGTAATGGTCAACTGCTTGCTTCTCACCAACGAATGGTTTGATTCCCGGTCAATGCATGTGAGATTTTGGGAGTGAAATATCATATCCTGTGGTTCGGATTACACGTAAATTAAGAGGTACGTCGCTCATGTTCTCAAGACTAACGATAACGTTAAACAACAAGCTTCCTTCCTCCCTCGACTGTTCACCGAAATCGCGGAAACCTTCTCTTGATGGAAAAGAACATTTTATCAATAAGCCTGGGCAGTAAAATGAAATAATCTGTCTCCCTATATCACCTTTTAAACGTGGTATCAATTTAAAAGAGTTGGTTTGTTTCTGATTTTAGGAGCTGCGGCAACGCGGTCATGTAGCCCCTTGTACTTTGGGTGTGTGTGGAATCTCTCTGTTGTTGTTGTTGTTGCTGTTTGAGTCTTCAGTCTTTTGACTGGTTTGATGCAGCCCTCCATGCCTCGCTGTCCTGAGCTAATGGTATAATCCCTACAGAGCTATCACACCCTACGTCCGAGGCAATCTGTTAAACATATTTTGACCTTGGTCTACCCCTACAGTTCTTGTCCTCGACCCTTCCTTCCATAACTAAGCTTGCTATTCCTGGGTGTCTTAGTATGTGTCCTACCAACCTATATGTTCTCTTCATTAGCAGTCGCCAGAAACATCTCTCCTCTCCCACTAGACTTAATACCTCTTCGTTTGTAACCCTATCAACCCATCTGATCTTCATCATTCACCTGTAACACCACATTTCAAACGCTTCAATTCTCCTCTTTTCTGCTGCACCAATAGTCCAAGTTTCACTTCCATAGAGCGCCACGTTCCACACAAAGGCATTCAAAAATGACTTCCTAACACCTAACTCTATATTCGATATCAACAGATTCCATTTCTGTAGAAACGCTTTCCTAGCCTGAGCTAACTTACTTTTTATATCCTCTTTGCTTCGTCCAACACTGGTTAATTTGCTTCCTAAGTAACAGAAGTCTCCTACTTCCTTTACGTTAAAAATCCCTCAGTATGCCTTCCTACGGAGGAGAAGTAAAACCGGCGGTCCCATGTCATAGATTTATGGCATGTTAAAGAACCTTCCACTTATTGCACCTGTGTGAAGCTAAATTGGATAGGTTAAGAATGTAAACAACGCTCTTAGGTTTCTACGTTTGTTGTCAAGAGCCGACTGCGGTGTCGTCTAGTAGCTAAGTTCTGAACTTGGTCTAGTAGTCATTGACTGTGGCGCTTGGCGGCAAAAGTAGGAACTATTTTAAAAATTCTAAGTTTCAGTATGTACTTAAATTAAAAAACAGTTATAACACACTAATACAGTCATCACAATTAACACCGGTTATCAGACAGATTCCCACCCAAACTACACGGGGCTTCATGACCGCGTTGTCGCAGCCCCTAAACTGAGGAACTAACCAACCAATTTGATGTTCATAGAGGATTCTGATTTAATTCGGCTGCATTCCAATATTTGTGTTTTACATTTATTAATTTTCATCATGAATTCTTTCCTCTAAACGGAGTCCATACCATTCAAAAACTCGTTCAAATCCTCAGGCGTTTCGACCAAGATGACTATGTCATCGGCAAATCTCAGAGTTGAAATTATTTCTCCTTGAATCTTCACTCCCACTTTAAATTTTTCTACAATTTCCTTCATTGCTTATCTGTCTGATAACAGGTGTTAATTAATTGTGATGGCTCTATTAGTTTGTGTTATCTGTTTTTAATCCAAGTAGGGGCTGCATACAATCGATTTTCAAGTAGTTCCAACTTTAGCTACCAAACGCCACCGTCAACGACTAACTAGTTCTGCACTTTGTTACTAGATGCCACCGCAGTCGGCTCCTGGCGACGAACGTTGGAACCTAAGAGTGTTAGTCAAAGATAACCTATAATTTAGCTTCACTCAGGTGTAATTAGTGGAAGGTTCTTTATTATGCCATAAATCTATGACATGGGCCCGCCGGCTTTACTTCCCCTACGAAAAAGGCATACTGAGGGATTTTTAACGCTCTTAAAGAATCCAACCACTTCGGCCCGGTGTCAACCGTGACCTTGGGCATAGAAGCTACCACTACGCCACCGACGCCGCTAAATAATAAAAAAGGGTTTATAATATAGAATTTCGAAGTTTTACTCATGGGTACCTTAAACCAGCCCTTAATTCCAACTAAGCATAACTATGTAAGAAATGGAAACGGTTGAATCACACTGGTCCTGGTCAAGCAACTAGCTAAGGCTTTGCTTCCATCCTGCTATCATCGGGAACGATATAGTGAAGCAGTCCCTACACCATTTTTTGAATATTGTCCGTGTGTGTGTGTGTGTGTGTGTGTGTCCCTCAAATAACGTCTAAACGGCTTGAGCGATTTCAATGAAACACGATAAGGTCATAGCACCATTTTTTCCGACCCCGACCGTGCCCTTCAAATGTTATTACGTCTCACCAATCCAACATGGCGGCTGTGCGAAATAATTCACCAGCATTCAATATCTCCGAAACTGTTCCTGATATCACCCTGAACTTTTCTACGATGATACAGGGCACAAATACAAGTTAATTTACGTAACTTGCGAAACCTGTAATGTACAAAACTAACATGGCGGCCAAGCGAAGTTGAAACATTTTAATAGTCTTTTCACGCGATTTAACCATCTGAGCGCAGTGAAATATGGTATAGTTAATGTTTATACATATTGTAATTCACTGGCATCTAATTTAGTTCAATTGTTTACATAACCTCAGTATGGCGGCTGTGCGAAATTTTAAAATTATATTTATTTTTCTTGTGTCGTAATCATGCGATCGAAGTGAAGGTTTGAATAATGAACCTACGCAATCATTTTTCTTTAATGGTACATAACTCTATGGGCTATACATTTAACAATCCAACATGGCAACTATCTGAAATATTTAGACGGTTCTCAATACCTACCAATCTCTTACAGCAATCAAATGTTTTTTTTAATGTTCATAGAGGCTGTGAACATAAGTTCACCTATAAGACTTTCAATAACCTGGTGAGCACAAATATAACATGTTGGCGACGCGAAGTATAAATATTTAAATGGACGTTTCTCGGGATTTAACCATCCGGGTGCAGTGAAACTTGGTACGGTAAATGCTTATACAAATGTTAATCAACTCGCATCTAATTTATTTCAGTTGTTTTCATAACCACAAGATGGCAGCTGTGCGTAATATAAAAATCTCGTTTTTACTTCTTGTGTCCTAATCATGCGATTGAAGTTGGAATATTACACGTACGCAATGACCTTCATGTAATAGTTAATTACCCTAAGACCTACATATATAAAAGTCCAACATGGCGACAATCCGAAATATTTAGACGGTTCTCAATATCTACGAATCTATTACAGCAATCAAACTGAAATTATGTATGTTGATAGAGGCAATTAAAATAAGTAGGATATATGAAAATAGGCTGTATAGTTCTTCACGGAACTACATGTTTTTGTTTCTTTTTGTGACCGTACCGTATGAACGCGTCAACGATAGGTACGCCAGGCAGCTGATGCGCGTGAACATGTTTACTGCGTGGCACGCAATGAGGCAGCACTGCTGATCCCCAATTCTTTGCCTCCCAATAACAGAGCGTGTGCCTTGATATTTTGAGCACTGACATCTCGACAGGCATTGGGCGAGGATCTAGTTGGCTGTGCACAGCAAGGAACGCCAAGATGGTGAGTAATGTCTTACATAACCTTATTGTGTTCGCAAGCGAAGCATGACACGTGTAAAGTGGTTATTTGATACGCTGGTATCGATATAATCACCAACTTTAGAGCAGTATAAAAACCACAGTCGCCTCCGTAGTGTAGCGGTCAGCATGGTTAGCTGCCGTCCCGGAGGTCCTGGGTTCGATTACCGGCTCTGCCACGAAATTGGAAAAAGTGGTATGAGGACTGGAACGGGGTCTACTCACCCTCGGGTGGTCCAAATGAGTAGAGGGGGTTCGAATCCCAGCTCAGCCATCCTCGAAGTGGTTTTCCGTGGTTTCCCACTTCGTCTTCGGGCAAATGCCGGGATGGTACCTACTGTAAGGCCACGGCCACCTCCTCCCCTCGTCCTCGCCTATCCATCCCAATCTTCCAGGCTCCAGGACACTGCCCATAGAGGCGGTAGTGGTGAGTTCCCTCGCTGAGTCCGTGGGAACCACCAACCTAGAGGGTAAATTGACTAAATAAAAATAAAAACCACAGTCTCAATTATATTTTAGTATACTCGCTGTCAAAGACGTCAGATCTTGTTCTTGCTTCGTTACGGCCAACTAAGGGCACGCCATGTCAACTGTTTCTTCTGCATTCTAATGTTGGCCCAATACTCCTTCATTCGCAATCGATGTTGCACCTTTCTCTCCGTCGTCCACGCCTCCCCTGTTTTTAGTTTCAGCTTAAAACTCCGATGTTAATGTATTATTATTATTATTTTACACATATTACATACATTATGCCAACCGGCCAAAACTAAGGACCACGCAGATATCATTTCAGTTCCTTCTCATAGTTCTTTCTTCCTTTCTCTTTGTCCACACTTCCTTCATTCTTTCCGAGTGTTGCGCCTTTCTCTCTGCTGTCCATCTTCATCCCCTGCGTTCTCTCTTTTCTCCCACAAGAACCTTTATGTTAGAAAGTACTTCCCTGAATTGTGGTCTCGTCAGTCGTCATCTGTAATTATTATTATTATTATTATTATTATTATTATTATTATTATTATTATTATTTGTATTATTATTTATGATTTAATTTATTATTAATTAAATCGTTAGAAATATACACAGTTTACAAGATTCAGAAAGACTGAACACATTTTATGAATTTATTTACAATTCCTACTCATTGGCTGGTTGGTTCCTTAGTTTAGGGGCTGCGACAACGTGGTTATGTAGCCCCGTGTACTTTGTGTGTGTGTAGAACTTGTCTCATAACCTGTGTTACTTGAGTGTTATCTGTGATTCACGTAAGGACAGCAGACGATCAATTTTATCAGGTAGTTCCTAGCAAATGCTATCGTTCACGACACCTAGCTGCGGACATAGCTACTAGATGCCATCGCAGTCAGCACCTGGCGGCGAACGTCGGGACTAATAGAGCGTTATCAAATATCCTACATAGTTCGGCTTCACACAAGTGTAGTTAGTGGAAGGTTCTTTTTCATGCCATAAATCTATGACATGGGACCACCGGCTTTACTTCCCCTGCGAAGGAAGGCATACTGAGGGATTTTTAACGCTCTTAAAAAATCCGATTACTTCGGCCGGGTTTGAACTCGCGACCTTGAGCATAGAAGCTCAGCAACCGGGTTCAATTCTCGGTGAGATTTTCGAAGTGAAAAGTAGAATGCAAGTAAAACATGTAGTTCTGTGAAGAACTATACAGCCTATCTTCATATATCCTACTTATGCTAAATGCCTCTATCAACATACAACATTTCAGTATGATTGCTGTAATAGATTTGTAGATATTGAGAACCGTCTAAATATTGCGGATGGTCGCCATGTTGGATTGTTATATAGGGTTACGTACTACTACACGACAATTTGTGCGTAGGTTCATTATTGAATCGTTCATTTTGATCGCACGATTAATATACAAGTAATAAAAACTGAATTTTAAAATTGCGCACACCCGCCATCTTGAGGTTATGCGAACAATTCCATAAAATTAGATGTCACTGCATTACAATGTGTATAAACATTTGCACATTTGCTGTACAAAGTTTCATTGCGCTCAGATGGTTAAATCTCGAGAAAAGTCTATTAAAATGTTTCACATTCGCTTGGCCGCCATGTTCGTTTTCTATTTTACAGGGTTTTGGGAATCTCATAGCTGAACTTCTAGTAGTACACTTTATCACCGTAAAAAATTTCAGGGTGATATCTGTAATAGTTTCGAAGATATAGAATGCCGGTGAAATATTTCGCACAGCCGCCATATTGAGGTTATGTAAACAATTGAACTAAATTAGATGCCAGTGCATTGCAATGTGTATAAACAAACTGCTGTATCAAGTTTCATTGCGTTTGGATGGTTAAATCGCGAGAATAGTCTATTTAAATATGTCAACTTCGCTTGGCCGCCATGTTCGTTTTGTAGTTAACAGGTTTTTGAAAGTCTCATAGATGGAATTGTAGTAGTGCCCTTTATCACCATACTAAATTTCAGGGTGATATCAGGTACTGGTTTCGGAGATATAGTTGTTGTTTGAGTCTTCAGTCTTATGACTGGTTTGATGCAGCTCTCCATGCCTCCCTGTCCTGAGCTAATCGTTTCATCTCTACATAGCTACCACACCCTACATCCGAGGCAATCTGTTTAACATATTCTAACCTTGGTCTACCCCTACAGTTCTTGCCCTCGACCCTTCCAAAACTAAGCTTGCTATTCCTGTGTATCTAAGTATGTGTCCTACCAACCTATCACTTCTCTTCATTAGCAGTTGCTAGAAACATCTCTCCTCTCCCACTCGTCTTAATACCTCTTCGTTTGTAACCCTATCTAACCATCTGATCTTCATCATTCTCCTGTAACACCACATTTCAAACGCTTCTATTCTCCTCTTTTCTGCTGCACCAATAGTCCAAGTTTCACTTCCATAGAGCGCCACGCTCCAGACATAGGCTTTCAAAAATGACTTCCTAATACCTAAATCTATATTCGATGTCAACAGATTCCTTTTTTGTAGAAAGGCTTTCCTTGCCTGAGCCAACCTACTTTTTATATCCTCTTTGCTTCGTCCATCACTGGTTATTCTGCTTCCTAAGTAACAGAAGACTCCTACTTCCTTCAGCTTTTCACCTGCCAATTTGATCTCCATAGAGGTGTCTGATTTATTTCGGCTGCATTCCAATATTTTTGTTTTACATTTATTAATTTTCATCATGAATTCTTTCCGTAAGACGGAGTCCATACCATTCAAAAACTCATTTAAATCCTCAGGCTTGTCGGCCAAGATGACGATGTCATCAGCAAATCTCAGAGTTGAAATTATTTCTCCTTGAATCTTCACTCCCACTTTAAATTTTTCTAAGGCGGTCCGGGTTCGATTCCCGGTCAATGCATGTGAGATTTTCGAAGTGAAATGCCATGTCCTGTGGTTCGGATTCCACGTAAAAAGGAGGTCCCGTGGCTCATGATCTCAAGATTAACGGTCACGTTAAACTACAAGCTTCCTTCCTTTTTTAAATTTTTCTCCAATTTCCTTCATTGCTTGTTCAATGTAAAGATTGAAAAGTATGGGTGATAAGTTGCAGCCTTGCCTTACACCTTTCTGAATACCAGCTTCTCTCTCATGTCCTTCATCTCGAATGACTGCTGTCTGGTTTCTGTACAGATTGTATATCACCCTCCTATCACTGTACTTTATTCCAATAGATTTCAAAATGTCCAACAATTTAGTCCAATCAACGTTATCAAAAGCCTTTTCTAAGTCTACAAATGCCATGAACGTTCTCTTATCTTTCCTTATTCTACCTTCCAAAATCAGCCTAAGACTTAGTACTGCTTCCCTTGTTCCTACATTTCTCCTGAAACCAAACTGGTCTTCACCCAACTCCGTTTCTATCTGGCTTTCAATCCTCTTGTAAATTATTCTAGACAGGATCTTTGAAGCATGAGTAATCAAGAATGCCGGTGAAATATTTTGCACAGCCGCCATGTTAGATTGGTGAGACGTAATAAAATTTACGGTAGTCGCGGTAGGCCGAAATAGTACCTTACCGAGTTTCATTGAAATCGCTCCAGCCGTTTAGAAGTTATTAGGGGGAGGACATACACACGGCCGGCCCCGTGGTGTTGGGGTAGCGCGCCTGCCTCTCACCCGGAGGTCCCGGGTTCGATCCCCGGCTCCGTCAGGCATTTTAAAATTGACGTGAAGGTTGTAACGGGGTGCACTCAGCCTCGTGAGGACAATTGAGTAGCTGTCTGACAGTGAGGCAGCCCCCCGATCACGAAAACCAAGATTAACGGCCGAGGGAACCCGATGCGCTGATCACGCGTCACCCCAATATCTACAGGCCAAATGGCTGGGCAGCGGTCGCTTGGTTGACCTAGGCCCTTCATGGGCTGTATAGTTCCAGGGGTTGGCTTTTTTGTTATAGACATACAGACGGACGCGCACACACACACACACGCACGGACATGAGGTGTCTGATAAGCCTATTTTTTCATGAATGAAATTAGGCTAAAAAATTAATGACCATGTATGAGCACTGAGCCTACGATAATATTGGTTAAACTACTGAAATGATCCGAAGTGTTGTAAGTAATGTAAACATTTCTAGCATTTTTTATAGCCCTTAGCTCCAATGTTAGTTTGTGTTTCCGTTGTAACACGGGTGCAGACCAAATCCTGGGGGGACTCTTAAACTACTGAAATTAACCAACACACGTGGTAATGAAACATTTGGGAACGAAGTTGTCCATAGCACATCTCATCTGAGGGAGTCTTTGTTTGTTCAGTTGACCTTGAGGCAGTCCTTATATAAAGTGGAAACAGCTTTACGTAACAACGCTGCTGGACATTCTTCGGGCCAGATGCTGTATTGTTATATAACATCTGAACCGGTCCACACGTCCGGTAGGTCAAATCTGCAATGTTATTGAAGGTCATCACTACCGTTAAATTTCTAACTCGGTAGTTGTAATATTTATTGGTTCATTATCATTAGAGACTGCTTCACCTTTCAGCGTCCTGTCTAAAAGCCTTTGTTTGCGAACAAGTTATCCCAATAACAGTTTCAATAGAGCTTCGAAATTTCCAGTCTCGATGCCGTTGTTAGAGTCTTCAGTCTTTTGACTGGTTTGATGCAGCGCTCCATGCCTCCCTGTCCTGAGCTAATCGTTTCATCGGTACATAGCTACCACACCCTACATCCGAGGCAATCTGTTTAACATATTCTAACCTTGGACTACCCCTACAGTTATTGTCCTCGACCCTTCCTTCCATAACTAAGGTTGCTATTTCTGGGTGTCTTAGTATGTGTCCTACCAACCTATCTCTTCTCTTCATTAGCAGTCGCCACAAACGTCTCTCCTCTCCCAATCGTCTTAATACCTCTTCATTTGTAACCCTATCTACCCATCTGATCTTCATCATTCTCCTGTAACACCACATTTCAAACGCTTCAATTCTTCTCTTTCCTGCTGCTCCGACAGTCCAAGTTCCACTTCCATAGGTTTGATAAAATGACTTCCTAATACCTAAATCTATGCTGGTTGGTTGGTTCTTAAGTTTAGAGGCTGCGACAACGCGGTCATGTACCCCCGTGTACTTTGGGTGTGTGTAGAATCTGTCTGATAATCAGTGTTAATTGTGATGGCTGTATTAGTGTGTGTTATCTGTTTTTTTTTTTAATTCAAGTAAGGACTTCAGACTTTTTGAATTTTTCAAATAGTTCCTACTTTTGCCGCCAAACGCCACCGTCAACGACTACTAGTTCAGAACTTAGCTACCAGACGCAACCGCAATCGGCTCTTGGCAACTAACGTAGGAACCTAAGAGCGTTGTTTACATTCTTAGCCTATACAATTTAGCTTCACACAGGTGTAATTAGTGGAAGGTTCTTTTACATGCCATAAAAACTATGACAATGGACCGCCGGCTTTACTTCCCCCCCCCCCCCCAAGGAAGGCATACTGAGGGATTTTTAACGCTCTTAAAAAATCCGACGACTTCGGCCGGATTTGAACCCGCTATCTTGGGCATAGAATAAATATATGTTTGTCAACAGTTTCCTTTTCTGTAGAAATACTTTCCTTGCCTGTGCTAAGCTACTTTTAGCCTATTTTCCTTTATGAAAATAAATAGGCTTATGAGATCACATTTTGTATGTGTGTGTGCGTCCGTGTGTGTCCCCCCTAATAACATCTAAACGGCTGAAGCGCTTTCAATGAAACTCGGTAAGGTCAGAGTACTATTTTGGGCAACCCCGACCGGGTCCTTCAAATGTTATTACGTCTCACCAATCAAACATGGCGGCTGTGCGAAATATTTCACCGGCATTCTTTATCTCCGAAACTAATAGGCTACTCATATCACCCTGAATTTAGGCATGGTGATAAAGGTCACTACTAGAAGTTCACCTGTGTAACGTTCAAAAACCTGTTAAATAAAAAACGAACATGGCGGTCAAGCGAAGTTGAATCATTGAAATAGACTTTCCCCGCAATTTAATCATCCGAACACAGTGAAACTTGGTACAACAAATGACTATGAAAATTGCAATGCACTGGCATCTAAATTAGTTCAATTGTTTACATAACCTCAAGATGGCGGCTGTGAAAAATGTTAAATTAAGTTTTTATTTCTTGTGTCCTAATCATGCGATCGAAGTCAACGTCTGAATATTGAACCTACACAATAATCCTCATCTAATACTACATAACTCTATGACCTACATATATTAAAATCCAACATGGCGACAATCCGAAATGTTTAGACGGTTCTCAATATATATTAATCCATGACAGCAATCAAACTGACTTTCTGTATGTTTATAGAGGCTATAAACATAAGTTCACCAATGGGACGTTCAATAACCTGGTGAGCACAAATCCGACATGGCGGTGACGTGAAATGTAAATACTCAAATGGACGTTTCTCGCGGTGTAACCATCCGAGCGCAATGAAACTTGGTACGGTAGGCTAAATGCTTATTGAAATTGTAATCCTCTGGCATCTAATTCATACCAATTATTCACATAACCACAAGATGGCGGCTGTGCGACATTTTAAAATCTCATGTAATCGTACATAACTCTAAGGCCTATATATAAAAATTCAACATGGTGACCATCCAAAATATTTAGACAGTTCTCAATATCTAGGATTCTATTACAGCAATCAAACTGAAATGTTGTATGTTGATAGAAGCTATAAACATAAGTAGGATATATGAAAATAGGCTATATTTTCCTTCATGGACTACTTGTTATATACTCCTTGCTTTGTCCATCACATTTTTCTAACAGTAAAAATAAAGGAACATCCCTGTTTCATGAGTAACATCACGCCTTCCCGGCACTAGTCATGCAAGCAGTTGCAGCATGCCCGCTGAGCGACGAATTGCCCACTTAGGGTCACGCAACTACTTCATTTACTTTTCTGGAGCTTCCTCTGGGTCTTCACTGGCGTGTTTGCTTTGATCTTCTGTCCAAGTTCGTCCACTTCTCTTAGGTCTTCCTTCATCTTGAAACCCTTGCAGGTTGTTCACTTTAATCTTAAATTCACTTCTCTGTAGCATCTGAGACTCCGTGATGTCCAGCTTTTCTAAATCTTTCCTAATTTCCTTAGTCCACGTTGGAGTGGTCTTCTCCTTCCAGAGATGGTCGAATATTTGTTTTGTTAATCTATGTTTGGGCACTGCGTGGCGCAGTCGGTAGAGGCGCTGAGCTTCTAACTGAAAGGGAGTGGTTTCGATCCCCACCTAGGTAGTGGATTTTAGAAACGAAACTACCACTTTCGGAAACGCAAATAGTCCTGGGGTTCACTCAGCCTACACCAGAAATGACTACCGGGGTATAACTGCCTCAGAACTAATTGACTCTTGTGAAAATCTAGTAGGAAGCTGAAGAGAGAGTCTGCTTTTCTCGGCCTGCTGGGTGGTGACCGCTGCGTCACACGTCAGTCGTCTGAAGTACAATCTGTTCCCGCAGCAACTGTCACTCACTCACACGATAACAACCATTATTTTATTTCACTTGTTACAAACTGTATTAGAGGTGATAAGAATAATTAAATGACACAAATACGTGGAATGGAATAATATAGTAACGATGACTAGCCTATATAGTTCAGCACTGTACTATTAATAATCATCCATTATTAATTATTATGATTAATTAACCAAGCAAATCGAAATGCATTTACAATCTTCACTTCAAAATCAATCACCGGGTAGTCATTAATCATCTAATGGTTCTATTCCAGACATTTCGCTATCACTATCACTTTTATGTGGCTGGTAAATAAGTAGCACGTTGGGAACAACTGGCTGACTGTACCTCTCTGTTATAAATCTGTCACAAGAAGCAGCCCTTCTTCCTTCGCCCCCCTCTCGCCCCTTCCCAACCCTCTTCCACATTGCAAGCTGTCATTGAACTTGAGGTAGGCCCGGTGGCCAGCTTCCCTTCCTCACTCACGGGCCAATTTGTTCCGAGGGACTTATAATTCCTGGGAGCAAAGACGGCCGGGCGTGGAGGTGACAACTCCATCCCATCTAGTGCCGATGTCACAAAGAGTGGAAGCCTCTACCTTCCACTACTCCCAGGGCCTCCATGGCCTGTACGGAGTTTGCTTTGCTTTTAAAATCTGTGTTTGTGCATTCTGTATAGATGTCCGAGGAAGGTCAGCCTTCTCTTCCGCATAGTCTCGGAAATTCTTTCCATGTTCTGGTAGACTTCTCAGTTGCTTCGCAGTTTCCATCCGTCTTCAGTCCGAACTGCACCCATGATGTTTCTTAAAATTCTCCTTTCTATGACTTCTAGTTTTTAGAGGCTATAGCTCATCGAGAGGCATTCACTGGCAAAGAGACGCTTCGTTTTCACGACAGTGTTATAATGCCTTATTTTGGTATTCCAGGAGATGCACTTCTTGTTGTAGATAATTTTTGTTAATCGATATGCTCTTTCCATTTTTAGAATTTCATTATTATTATTATTATTATTATTATTATTATTATTATTATTATTATTATTATTATTATTATTATTATTTTAAATCGTTATGCCCAACTACAGAGCGCGATTGAACTTATTTTGCACAATGTCCCTTCTTCCTTTCTTCCCAATATCTCTCCATTCGTTCACTGTGTTCCTTTCTGCGTGCTTCTGTCCAGCCTGTATTTCTCCTTTTAGGTTTCTCTGCAAATTTATGTTTGTTTACTGGGCGTCTAAATTTTACTCTATCTGGAATGGTCTTCTCAGCAATACCCATTTCTTGTAGATCTTCATGTATTTCTGTTAACCAATTGTTGCGGATTTGCAGGCTTAGCCCTAGATTTAGAATTCTCTTTGTCAGCCTATCGTTATCCATTCTGTGAAGGTGTCCGTAAAATTTTAATCGTCGTTTTCTGATAGTATCTGTGATTTTTTCTGCGGATTGAAAAATTTCATGTGGTTTCTTTTTCATCCAATTTCCATTTTCGAACTTTGATCCTAGGATTTTTCTGAGAATGTTCCTCTCTTGTTTCTGGATGTTTTTCATTTGTGACCCGCCCCCAATTATCAGTGTTTCAGATGCATACAGTGCCTGTGATTTGATGGCTGTAGCATTATTTATCTTTTATAATAGTTTCGGTCTTCTATGGACCACGTTATTTCAACTGCCTTTCCCTCGTTCTTTCACATTGGCCCAGTATTCGCGCATTCTTCTTGGGTGAGCTTCCTTCGTTCTTCGGTCCACTTCTTGCCGGTTTTCAATATAGGTCTTGGCTGAATACTCTGTATCTCCCCAAGTTTCTTCTTCAAACAGAATATAGAAATAACCTGAGTGTTCCAAAAGCTACGTACATGTTACTTTTGCAGGGTGAAGTTCAAGGCTGGGAAGGAAGGTACAGTATGTTGTTGTTTGAGTCTTCAGTCTTTTGACTGGTTTGATGCAGATCTCCTCGCCTCCCTATCCTGAGCTAATCGTTTCATCTCTACATAGCTACCACACCCTACATCTGAGGCAATCGGTTTAACATATTCTAACCTTGGTCTACCCCTACAGTTCATGCCCTCTACTCTTCCTTCCATAACTAGGCTTGCTATTTCTGGGTGTCTTAGTATGAGGCCTACGAACCTATCTCTTCTCTTCATTAGCAGTCGCCACAAACATCTCTCCTCTCCCACTAGTCTTAATACCTCTTCGTTTGTAACCCTATTTACCCATCTGATCTTCATCATTCTCCTGTAACACCACATTTCAAATTCTTCAATTCTCCTCTTTTCTGCTGCACCAATAGTCCAAGTTTCACTTCCATAAAGTGACACGCTCCTGACATAGGCCTTCAAAATGACTTCCTAATATCTAAATCTATATTCGATGTCAACAGATTGCTTTTCTGTAGAAACGCTTTCCTTCCCTGAGCTAACGAACTTTTTATATCCTCTTTGCTTCGTCCCTCACTGGTTATTTTGCTTCCTAAGCAACAGAAGTCTCCTACTTCCTTTAGTTTCTCCCCTACCAATTTGATGTCCATAGAGGTTTCTGATTTATTTCGGCTGCATTCCAATATTTTTGTTTTACATTTATTAATTTTCATCATGAATTCATTCCTCAAGACGGAGTCCATACCATTCAAAAAGAGTACAGCACAGTAAGCGACTGGAAATAAGAGCTCACCAAAATGAAAATATAATAGTACATTATGCAACGAGCCTATAATGCCAATAATTAAGACACGAGTAGACTATGTTTAAAATTCTTATTATTAAACCCAATTGTCTTAATGTAGAAAGGGCAATGATTTTTTTAACGAGCGTAGCGAGTTTTATAATTTCCATACGAGTGTCTTAATTACCATTATAGGCGAGTTGCATACGACTGTTTATGTTCCACGATAATTATAGCTATTTTATGTTCGAACATAAATATTTATCAATATCTGTTTTATGTACTGAACAGAGCGCATGGGACGCACAGAATACCATGGCCTTCTCAAATACCCCACTATGACACTAGGCACGCAGTGAAATTTAAAATAGAAAGGCGTGGACGTCACCGCAGGTGCGATGCTATCCTTACCTAATTGATCACACAACTGTTTCTTGAGCTCTGATTGGTGGGAGAAACTGTCTCATAATGAAAACTTGTACTATTATGAGCCCCATTATAGTACATTTTTCTGACATATAATATTTACATTTCGCCATGGTCGAACATAAAGCATTATTGTAAGTCTCGAATCATAAATGTCCATGCGCCTGTCCTCGTGGGCTGATCGAAATCGGGACAATCCGGAAAGATCGTATTTCCACGATACAAAGAGTGTACGGCACGCTGGGGATGCGTGGCCCTCGCGACTATACACAGACTGATGACCAGGATGTCCATATCAACGTATCGGTTACAGTTATTAACAACGGCTTCTCGTGTGAACATTTGGTTATATCACATCTGTGTCAAGGCTGCATTATAACTGAATGGGCTATTTGAATATATTTAGGCAGGCGAGTTTGGTTTATGGCCACGGTGTCGTGAGCTATTCAGATAATACAGGCCAGATTCCTACACGCTGTGACATTGAAGTGAACACCGCGCGCGGTGAGTTTCATCTGTCCAATTATACCCTTCAGATATATCGCTTGATGATAGTAATGACATAACTTACTTAAGTGTATGCTAATGAGCACTTATTGACATTAAGGTGACTCGCAGACACGTGACACGCATTTCTCTGGCAATTCGTGTTAGGTTTGATATAAAACTAAGCAGAAAACCCTTTTTTTCGAACAACGTTTTGCACTTATCGGAAAAATCCTCTCACGTAATGTAATTTTAATTTTTGCCTGTTTATCAAATTGATTTAGCCTTTTCTCGTTCTGCTTTGATACAAATAACTCGTAAACAGTTTGATTCTCGGGCAGACCCCTTGTGACCAGCCCCGTTTTCTTTCTCACATCCAGGAGCAAAGAATGAGCTATGTTACGTCTTTCTACCAGCACTTTGATAATGATTTGGTTCCTCAGTTTAGGGGCTGCGACAACGCGGTCATGTGTAGAATATGTCTGATAACCGGTGTTAATTGTGATGGCTGTATTAGTGTGTGTTATCAGTTTTTTTTAATTCAAGTAAGGACTGCAGACATTCGATTTTCAAGTAGTTCCAACTTTTGCTACCAAACTCCACCGTCAACGACCAACTAGTTCTGAACTTTGTTACTAGATGTCACTGTAGTTGGCTCCTGGCGACGAACGTTGGAACCTAAGAGCGTTAGTCAAATATAGCTTGCCACGACGGGCTCGGTCTACTAACCCCAAGCTTGCAGGTTCGCTCCTGGCCGTGGTAAGTGATTTTTTGAAAGGCAGCAAAAATTACGACACCATGCCATACAATGTTGGCATGTCAAAGAACCCATTTGAATTCAGTAGGCCGTGTTCATAACGGCAAAATTAATCTCAGGAATTTCCGCCAACACTAAGTTCCTCATTTCTCTACTAGAAAACGCTATAGTGTTCAAGGAGCTCAGATATTTAACCTCCTTGACTTTCATAGTGCTTCAAGGAACAACGAAATTTGACATGCAAGTTATCCTTTGGGTGTCAAATAACAAAGCTTGCACCCGCCACCCGAGGCCATGCGATATTATTATTATAATCAAATTTAACCGATTATTATGATTATTATTATTATTATTTAATCGTATGGTGATTATATCAAGTAATTTATAAGTCCAGGTCCAAGTTCTTCAACCACAGAACAGCACTTTCTGATAGATGAAACAGGTCGCTGGGGCTTCCGGAGTAGGCATGAAGAAGGCAACGCAGGATGACATGGTCCATGGTCTGCTCCTCTTCACTGCATTCACACATTGGAGAATCAATACAGCCCCACTTATGGCGCAAGAAATTACAGCGCCCATGCCCAGTTCTCAGTTTGTTGAGGCGACACCATAGTTTTCTTGGGAGGTCAAATCCATTCATTTTCCGAATTGGATTTATCTCATGAGCATTAGTACGAGATGTTGAATTTGACCACTCTTCCTGCCAGCTCCGGTTTAGGTTGAAATTGTCCCTCAAGAGTCGGCCGGCCAATACACTTGCTGGTCTCCTAGATCGAAGTCGTCGTGGTGATGGGTAACAAAATTCCTGGTGAACTGGTAACGAGGGAGATGACCGGATCTTCTTTGCTTCTCTCAGCAGAGCTTCCTTTCTCCTCAGGTGGGGTGGTGGGATATGGCTAAGAACGGGTAACCAGTGGCGACTTGACAGTACCAGTTATGCAGCGCATGGTTTCATTCAGCTTAGTATCCACTTTATGCACTTTCCAGCCATGCAGGGGCACAGTATTCCGCTACAGAGTAGACAAGACTAATACCCGTTAATCGTAAGCAATCAGCCGAGGCTCCCCATCAACTACCTATAATTTAGCTTCACATAAGTGCAATTAGTGGAAGGTTCTTTATGATGTCATAAATCTATCAAATGGGACCGCCGGCTTTACTTCCCCTCCGAAGGAAGGCATAGGCTACTGAGGGATTTTTAACGCTCTTAAGAAATCGGACGACTTCGGCCGGGTTTGAAGCCGTGACCTTCGGCATAGAAGCCCAGCTACGCCACCGAAGCCGCCTTGATAATAATAATTGGCGTTGCAACTTTTCAATTGGTCAATGGAGTATAATCCCAATAACAGGGAGATGAGAATAATGACAACACACTTGAGTTTGTTATTAACAAAAGAGTTTCGACCACATGTTTCGCACGTCAAGCGAGCATTATCAGATCTAAATTTACAAGACAAAATAGCTCTAAAAACAGTACCAAACCCACAGCCCTGCGGAAAGAAAGACGGCAAAAGCATAGAAAGTGTGGCAACTTCGGTGGCGTAGTTGGTAGCATGCTGAACTGCTATGCCCAAGATCGCGGGATCAAACACGGGCAAAGTTGTCGGATTTTTAAGGGCGTTAAAATCCTTCAGTATGCCTTCCTTCGGAGGGGAAGTAAAATACACATGTCATAGATTATTTACAGTATGAAAAAGAACCTACTACTACAATTGGTAGTGTGTAGCCAAAATTGTGGGTTATATTTTGGTTGGTTACGACGGATCTATCATGTTCCAACGTTGGCCGCTAGGTGTCAGTGACAGTAGCATCTCGTAGTCAAAGTTGGAACTATTTGAAATTGAACTTGTTGAGAGCCCTCGAGCTTTCAATCAACAAATACCCAGCTATGGCCATTGGCTGCAATCCACAGCCTGCTTCCAGTCAACCGACCGGCTCAGGGAGCGCCCATCTAGCGGCGAGGATATGAACGGTACCGGCTGCCGAAGCCTGTCGCATTCCCCTGATTAAATGAATGCCAGATGAAATGAAATGATAGTGGAGAGTGTTGCTGCAATGAAATTGACAGGAAAAACCGGAGTACCCGGAGAAAAACCTGTCTGCCTCCGCTTTATCCAGCACAAATCTCACATGGGGTGACCGGGATTTGAACCACGAACCCAGCGGTGAGAGGCCAGCGGGCTGCCGCCTAAGCCACTGAGGCTTGCAATTCATAATGAGAAATACCAAAGCATTAAGCAACCGATAAAATAACTTACACTATTTCTAGGATTAAAATCGTTGAGTACAAACCTTGCAGTGTTCCTTTGTACCATCTCCAGCTCATTCATGAGCCCTACCTGATATGGGTCCAAACTACTGAGGCGTATTCCAAGATTGGCCTCACCAGGGTCAAACCTTCTTCTCCAGACAAATGCCGAGTCGGTTCCTAACATAAGGCCACGGTGACCTCCTTCCCATTCTTACCTAACATTTACAAATAAAACACACACTAATATAGACAACAAAATAACACAGATCACCAAACATTTGTCTATACACACACCCGTGTACACGGGGCTGAAATGAACTGTCCCTAATTGTAACGAGAATAACATAAAGATTGTGTTTATTTAAGTGCCAAAGGGCACGAATATGATGTTAATAACGAATTGCTCCTCCGGAAGCAGCAACACGGCGAGGCATCGACTCGACAAGAAACGACTAAAGAGGCGGTATCACTACCACCTCGACCAATGGAGGTACCCGCTAGAGATAATCGCTCTCAGTTACGCCGACAAGTAGAGAGTCAGAGGATAGATCGCCCAATGCCCAATAAACTGAGAGCGATCAAGGGAAGTACTTCCGTGTGGTGGAGCTCTTTCCGGTCACAGAGGGAGTCCGTTATTTTGTGTAGGCTAAGGATAGGTCATACAAGATCCACCCACTCGTATCTAATGAGAAGGGAAGACCCCCACTTTGTACTTGAGGAGCCGTATTCACCGTGGCCCACATTTTAACCGAGTGTGTGAATCTTGCTGACTTACGAAAAATCCTTGGTTTGCAGACGACACTTAAACTTATACTAGCCGATGACGCGGTGGCTGCTGATCTCGTCAACCGCTTTATATGTGAGAGTGGGTTAGGGCCAGCAATGTACATTGACTCAAGCTGCTGATCGCGTCACCCGCTTTATAAGTGAGAGTGGGTTAGTGTACATTGACTCAACGACTTGTTTCGTTTTTGAATGCTGAATTGTTTTTCCGTAATTTTTGTTTATATTATTTATTAGCAGGTACCCGCGGCTTCGCCCGCGATCAAAACAATGGGGACGATGCATTATTGCTGATAATTGGTCTATTCTATTACAGCAATCGCGGCTATAGGTGTGTCCATTCTAATTCTGAATATTCTGATACATACAGTATATTGATATGATCAGCAAAGTGGGAATTTTATAGACTTGTGAAGGCCTGCAGCGTTCGATGTTATATTATGTTAACACATTTTAAAATTACGTTTATGGTTTTGCCATCTTCTGCTGAGACATAACGATTTTGTTGTCCGGATGCTCGCGAGCACGCCACATACAGTTGACCATGGGAAAAAATGGTTTTGTCTAAATGTACACCTGCTGCTGTTAAGTGTGTGTCATTGCGCTTTGTTAAAGAAATTGCGAATATTGTTTGAAGAGGGAACTGCACTCTTGCACACTGGAATGGCAAATCTATCGGAATATGGGGAATTAAATATATTCTTACTTAAGCTATTCTGGATGTAATTTGGCCATACTAATTGATGATTTGAACGTCAACATATCCCTATTAATAGACTTATAGTTAAATATCGCTCACCTTGGCCGCTGATGTACAGTACATTATGCAGTCTCTTCCAGTGTTACATCCCAGGGATTGAAATTCTCCAGCGACCCTTTTGCCCCACATGCCTCTCTAAGTAATTAAAATTCCTCATTGTTGTTGATTGAGTCTTCAGTTTTTTAACTGGTTTGATGCAGCCCTCCATGTCTCCCTCTCCTGAGCTAATCGTTTCATTTCTACATAGCTACCACACCCTACATCCAAGGCAATCTGTTTAACTCTGGTTTACCCCTACAGTTCTAGTCCGCGACCCTCCCATCCATAACTACTGTCGACCAAACTATTATGTGTACTCGAGTTTGAAGTTTGTTTGTGAAGTAACCGATAGACCTGTATTAAATTCAATAAAATCATCATTTTCGCCGTTCTATTTTACGTTAGATCATGTAGGTTTGGAATTTTTAATTTATATTTTAATGTTTTTTATCAGAGTTGAAACACAAGAAGTGCCCGTTTTTAAGCGTTTTTCAACCATGCGTCACATTTAAGAATTATTATCTCACAAACCCGTCATCAGATCGAATCCAAATTTTAACACAATATACATTGGAATGTTGTATAAATTTTGTGTGTCCAAGAAACAAAGTTGTTATCATTTTTGTAAAGTAACTTTTCCTCGGCTTGGGATGGTTTGAAAATGTAGTTCTTGATCGCGTTGTAATCCTTATAAATCAAAACGGTAGGCTGTATGATTGTGAATTAATTCACTTATTTTATATCGGTTTGTATTTGTACGGAGAATTAAGACATGGTTCACCAGTTAGCCGCTCCGGTGAAAGCAGTACATCATTGCCAAGATGGGCTACATCACGCGTCATGGCGCGTCTCGCTCGGAAGTAATGGGCTCCATATCAGCAACGCTGTACAGCATTTCCCGGAGCGGCTAGCTGGTGAACCATGTCTTAATTCTCCGTATAAATACAAACCGATATAAAATAAGTGAATTAATTTACCTATTTCACAGTCATACAGCATAACTTTTCGATGTATAAGGATTACAACGCAACCAAGAACTACATTTTCCAACGACCCTGAGCCGAGAAAGAGTTACCTTACAAAAATGATAACAACATTCGTTCTTGAACACACAAAATTTTGAAATTAATAAACCTGTTATACAACATTCCAATGTATATTGTGTTAAAATTTGGATTCGATCTGATGACGGGTTTGAGAGATAATAATTCTTAAATGTGACGCATGGTTGAAACACGCTTAAAAGCGGGCACTTTTTGTGTTTCAACTGCGATAAAAAATATTAAAAAATAAATTAAAAATTCCAAACCTACTGGAACTAACGTAAAATCGAACGATGAAAATGATGATGTCATTGGATTTTATGAAGATCTATTGGTTACATCACAAACAACCTTCAAACTCGAGTGCACATAATATTTTGGTAGACAGTAAGTTTGCTATTCCTGGGTGTCATAATATGTGTCCTACCCTCCTATCTCTTCCCTTCATTAGCAGTCGCCAGAAACATCTCTCCTCTCCCACTCGTCTTAATACCTCTTCATTTGTTACCCTATCTACCCATCTGATCATCATTCTCCTGTATCACCACATTTCAAAAGCTTCAATTCTCCTCTTTTCTGCTGCGCCATTATTCCATTAGTACAACTCAGCAACTTTTCTAGGTTTAAGCCGTGCCTTGTGCGGGGATTCAATGGCCGTGAAAGACAAAATACCAACTTTATTGAAATAAGTTTGCCCAATTCCTCAGTAAGAGTAATTAAGAAACAATAATAATTATCGTGACAGCCGGAAGAATACGACACATTCGACTGTGAATATACGTAGCAGATCATGGTTAAAAACGAAAAAGAACAGATCAAATTTGGCAAACAAAAATATTCAGTTAACAAAAAACAAATTTATGAAGAAAATGAAAGCATACCGTGCAAAATAGAAAGTATCTTCACATTGTAAATTCGAGTAAACTTCTGAAAGCTCGCTTACAACAACCAGCTGAAAGAGTATAAAATTAGACTCAAAATCACGATCGTATCCGAGCCCCAAAAGCAACCTCTATAAATAAAATATATCTCATTTTACGCGTATCAATGCGAGGAGTAACTTTCGTGGTTAGAAGTGGGAACCGAACCCAGCGTTTTAAGGCCCTAAAACGAACGGTTTTCGAGATATTGCCAGAAAACTATCCCCGGTCTGCGAAATTTCAGCGGTTGCCATAGTAACGTTGATCTGTTTCTCAGAGGGAACACAGTTATTTGGGAATATCTCCGAAACCGTTCATTTTAGGAACTTAAAAAGTGTGTTTCGGGGTCCCTACAGGACCTCCGAGTATTGTTTCTCGTATCTGGTGGCTTAAAATGAGCTAAATCCGAACTTTGTACCGACTGTCCTTGCTCAGTGCCAAAGGGCCGAAAAAAGTCACTTACAAATTGAATTTTCAAAAACCGTTTCTTAGTGGGCCTCTACATACTTGGATCAACCAACATGAAAAATTTCAGCTTTCTAGGTCTAGTGGTTTGAGCCCTGCGTCGATGAGTCAATTTTGGATTGTCAATGCCAAAGGGCCGAAAAAAGTCACTTACAAATTCAATTCTCAAAAATCGTTTCTTAGTGGGTTCTACATACTCGGATCAACCAACATGCAAAATTTCAGCTTTCTAGGTCTAGTGGTTTGAGCCCTGCGGTGATGAGTCAATTTTGGATTATATATAAGAGATGAGACATTCCAAGTCGATTTGCTCGTAGAAATATGGATTATAGCTCTTTTTGCGCGTATCGATGTGAGGAGCAATGTTCGTGGTTTCCACTTCAAAGAAGTGGGAACCGAACCCAGCGTTTTAAGTCCCTAAAACGAACGGTTTTCGAGATATTGCCAGAAAACTATCCCCGGTCTGCGAAATTTCAGCGGTTGCCATAGTAACGTTGATCTGTTTCTCAGAGGGAACACAGTTATTTGGGAATAACTCCGAAACCGTTCATTTTAGGAACTTAAAAAGTGTGTTTCGGGGTTCCTACAGGACCTCCGAGTATTGTTTCTCGTATCTGGTGGCTTAAAATTAGCTAAATCCGAACTTTGTACTGACTGTCCTTGCTGAGTGCCAAAGGGCCGAAAAAAGTCACTTACAAATTGAATTTTCAAAAACTGTTTCTTAGTGGGCCTCTACATACTCGGATCAACCAACATGCAAAATTTCAGCTTTCTAGGTCTAGTGGTTTGAGCCCTGCGTCGATGAGTCAATTTTGGATTGTCAATGCCAAAGGGCCGAAAAAAGTCACTTACAAATTGAATTCTCAAAAACCGTTTCTTAGTGGGCCTCTACATACTCGGATCAACCAACATGCAAAATTTCAGCTTTCTAGGTCTAGTGGTTTGAGCCCTGCGGTGATGAGTCAATTTTGGATTATATATAAGAGATTTCACACGTTACAGGACTATTAGACCACGCGCTGCCCTCCCTGACGTCACTTCCCACTTGTATACATGTTACAGGCCTATTAGACGACGCGCTGCCCTCTCTGACGTCACTTCCCACTTGTATACACGTTACAGGCCTATTAGACCACGCGAAGCGCTCTCTGACGTCACTTCCCACTTGTATACACGTTACAGGCCTATTAGACCACACGAAGCGCTCTCTGACGTCACTTCCCACTTGTATACACGTTACAGGCCTATTAGACGACGCGCTGCGCTCTCTGACGTCACTTCCCACTTGTATACACGTTACAGGCCTATTAGACCACGCGCTGCGCTCTCTGACGTCACTTCCCACTTGTATACACGTTACAGGCCTATTAGACCACGCGCTGCGCTCTCTGACATCACTTCCCACTTGTATACACGTTACAGGCATATTAGACCACGCGCTGCGCTCTCTGACGTCACTTCCCACTTGTATACACGTTACAGGCCTATTAGACCACGCGCTGCGCTCTCTGACGTCACTTCCCACTTGTATACACGTTACAGGACTATTAGACCACGCGCTGCGCTCTCTGACGTCACTTCCCACTTGTATACACGTTACAGGCCTATTAGACCACACGAAGCGCTCTCTGACGTCACTTCCCACTTGTATACACGTTACAGGACTATTAGACCACGCGCTGCGCTCTCTGACGTCACTTCCCACTTGTATACACGTTACAGGCCTATTAGACCACGCGCTGCGCTCTCTGACGTCACTTCCCACTTGTATACACGTTACAGGACTATTAGACCACGCGCTGCGCTCTCTGACGTCAATTCCCACTTGTATACACGTTACAGGACTATTAGACCACACGAAGCGCTCTCTGACGTCACTTCCCACTTGTATACACGTTACAGGCCTATTAGACCACGCGCTGCGCTCTCTGACGTCACTTCCCACTTGTATACACGTTACAGGCCTATTAGACCACGCGCTGCGCTCTCTGACGTCTCTTCCCACTTGTATACACGTTACAGGCCTATTAGACCACGCGCTGCGCTCTCTGACGTAACTCCCCACTTGTATACACGTTACAGGCCTATTAGACCACGCGCTGCGCTCTCTGACATCACTTCCCACTTGTATACACGTTACAGGACTATTAGACCACGCGCTGCGCTCTCTGACGTCACTTCCCACTTGTATACACGTTACAGGACTATTAGACCACGCGCTGCGCTCTCTGACATCACTTCCCACTTGTATACACGTTACAGGCCTATTAGACCACGCGCTGCGCTCTCTGACGTCACTTCCCACTTGTATACACGTTACAGGCCTATTAGACCACGCGCTGCGCTCTCTGACGTCACTTCCCACTTGTATACACGTTACAAGCCTATTAGACCACGCGCCGCGCTCTCTGACGTCACTTCCCACTTGTATACACGTTACAGGCCTATTAGACCACGCGCTGCGCTCTCTGACGTCACTTTCCACTTGTATACACGTTACAAGCCTATTAGACCACGCGCTGCACTCTCTGACATCACTTCCCACTTGTATACACGTTACAGGCCTATTAGACCACGCGCTGCGCTCTCTGACGTCACTCCCCACTTGTATACACGTTACAGGACTATTAGACCACGCGCTGCGCTCTCTGACGTCACTTCCCACTTGTATACACGTTACAAGCCTATTAGACCACGCGCTGCGCTCTTTGACGTCACTTCCCACTTGTATAGACGTTACAGGCCTATTAGACCACGCGCTGCGCTCTCTGACGTCACTTCCCACTTGTATACACGTTACAGGACTATTAGACCACGCGCTGCGCTCTCTGACGTCACTTCCCACTTGTATACACGTTACAGCCTATTAGACCACGCGCTGCGCTCTCTGACGTCACTTCCCACTTGTATACACGTTACAGGCCTATTAGACCACGCGCTGCGCTCTCTGACGTCACTTCCCACTTGTATACACGTTACAGGCCTATTAGACCACGCGCTGCGCTCTCTGACGTCACTTCCCACTTGTATACACGTTACAGGCCTATTAGACCACGCGCTGCGCTCTCTGACGTCACTTCCCACTTGTATACACGTTACAAGCCTATTAGACCACGCGCTGCGCTCTCTGACATCACTTCCCACTTGTATACACGTTACAGGCCTATTAGACCACGCGCTGCGCTCTCTGACGTCACTCCACACTTGTATACACGTTACAAGCCTATTAGACCACGCGCTGCGCTCTCTGACATCACTTCCCACTTGTATACACGTTACAAGCCTATTAGACCACGCGCTGCGCTCTCTGACGTCACTTCCCACTTGTATACACGTTACAAGCCTATTAGACCACGCGCTGCGCTCTCTGACGTCACTTCCCACTTGTATACACGTTACAGGCCTATTAGACCACGCGCTGCGCTCTCTGACGTCACTTCCCACTTGTATACACGTTACAGGCCTATTAGACCACGCGCTGCCCTCTCTGACGTAACTTCCCACTTGTATACACGTTACAAGCCTATTAGACCACGCGCTGCGCTCTCTGACATCACTTCCCACTTGTATACACGTTACAGGCCTATTAGACCACGCGCTGCGCTCTCTGACATCACATCCCACTTGTATACACGTTACAGGCCTATTAGACCACGCGCTGCGCTCTCTGACATCACTTCCCACTTGTATACACGTTACAGGCCTATTAGACCACGCGCTGCGCTCTCTGACGTCACTTCCCACTTGTATACACGTTACAGGCCTATTAGACCACGCGCTGCGCTCTCTGACATCACTTCCCACTTGTATACACGTTACAGGCCTATTAGACCACGCGCTGCGCTCTCTGACATCACTTCCCACTTGTATACACGTTACAAGCCTATTAGACCACGCGCTGCGCTCTGACATCACTTCCCACTTGTATACACGTTACAGGCCTATTAGACCACGCGCTGCGCTCTCTGACGTCACTTCCCACTTGTATACACGTTACAGGACTATTAGACCACGCGCTGCGCTCTCTGACGTCACTTCCCACTTGTATACACGTTACAGGCCTATTAGACCACGCGCTGCGCTCTCTGACGTCACTTCCCACTTGTATACACGTTACAGGCCTATTAGACAACGCGCTGCGCTCTCTGACGTCACTTCCCACTTGTATACACGTTACAGGCCTATTAGACCACGCGCTGCGCTCTCTGACGTCACTTCCCACTTGTATACACGTTACAGCCTATTAGACCACGCGCTGCGCTCTCTGACGTCACTTCCCACTTGTATACACATTACAGGCCTATTAGACCACGCGAAGCGCTCTCTGACGTCACTTCCCATTTGTATACACGTTACAGGCCTATTAGACCACGCGCTGCGCTCTCTGACGTCACTTCCCACTTGTATACACGTTACAGGACTATTAGACCACGCGCTGCGCTCTCTGACGTCACTTCCCACTTGTATACACGTTACAGGCCTATTAGACCACGCGAAGCGCTCTCTGACGTCACTTCCCACTTGTATACACGTTACAGGCCTATTAGACCACGCGCTGCGCTCTCTGACGTCACTTCCCACTTGTATACACGTTACAGGCCTATTAGACCACGCGCTGCGCTCTCTGACGTCACTTCCCACTTGTATACACGTTACAGGCCTATTAGACCACGCGCTGCGCTCTCTGACATCACTTCCCACTTGTATACACGTTACAGGCCTATTAGACCACGCGCTGCGCTCTCTGACGTCACTTCCCACTTGTATACATGTTACAGGCCTATTAGACCACGCGCTGCGCTCTCTGACGTCACTTCCCACTTGTATACACGTTACAGGCCTATTAGACCACGCGCTGCGCTCTCTGACATCACTTCCCACTTGTATACACGTTACAGGCCTATTAGACCACGCGCTGCGCTCTCTGACGTCACTCCCCACTTGTATACACGTTACAGGACTATTAGACCACGCGCTGCGCTCTCTGACATCACTTCCCACTTGTATACACGTTACAGGCCTATTAGACCACGCGCTGCGCTCTCTGACGTCACTTCCCACTTGTATACACGTTACAGGACTATTAGACCACGCGCTGCGCTCTCTGACATCACTTCCCACTTGTATACACGTTACAGGCCTATTAGACCACGCGCTGCGCTCTCTGACGTCACTTCCCACTTGTATACACGTTACAGGCCTATTAGACCACGCGCTGCGCTCTCTGACGTCACTTCCCACTTGTATACACGTTACAGGCCTATTAGACGACGCGCTGCGCTCTCTGACGTCACTTCCCACTTGTATACACGTTACAGCCTATTAGACCACGCGCTGCGCTCTCTGACATCACTTCCCACTTGTATACACGTTACAGGCCTATTAGACCACGCGCTGCGCTCTCTGACGTCACTTCCCACTTGTATACACGTTACAGGCCTATTAGACCACGCGCTGCGCTCTCTGACGTCACTTCCCACTTGTATACACGTTACAGGCCTATTAGACCATGCGAAGCGCTCCCTGACATCACTTCTCACTTGTATACACGTTACAGGCCTATTAGACCACGCGCTGCCCTCTCTGACGTCACTTCCCACTTGTATACACGTTACAAGCCTATTAGACCACGCGAAGCGCTCTCTGACGTCACTTCCCACTTGTATACACGTTACAGGCCTATTAGACCATGCGAAGCGCTCCCTGACATCACTTCTCACTTGTATACACGTTACAGGCCTATTAGACGACGCGAAGCGCTCCTTTCTTTCCAGAACTCCACTCCAGAAGGTCGACTTTGGTGTTTGGGCTGTAGGTGCTGCCCTCCCTGACATCACTTCCCACTTGTATACACGTTACAGGCCTATTAGACCACGCGAAGCGCTCCTGTCTTTCCTGAACTCTTTCATTCGTGCACTAAGGTCCACTTTGGTGTTTGGGCTGTAGGTGCTGCCCTCCCTGACATCATTTCCCACTTGTATACACGTTACAGGCCTATTAGACCACGCGAAGCTCTCCTGTCTTTCCAGAACTCTTTCATTCGTGCACCAAGGTCCACTTTGGTGTTTGGGCTGTAGGTGCTGCCCTCTCTGACTACTTCCCACTTGTATACACGTTACAGGCCTATCAGACCACGCGAAGCGCTCCTGTCTTTCCAGAACTCTTTCATTCGTGCACCAAGGTCCACTTTGGTGTTTGGGCTGTAGGTGCTGCCCTCCCTGACATCACTTCCCACTTGTATACACGTTACAGGCCTATTAGACCACGCGAAGCGCTCCTATCTTTCCAGAACTCTTTTATTCGTGCACCAAGGTCCACTTTGGTGTTTGGGCTGTAGGCGCTGCCCTCTCTGACATCACTTCCCACTTGTATACACGTTACAGGCCTATTAGACCACGTGAAGCGCTCCTGTCTTTCCAGAACTCTTTCATTCGTGCACCAATGTCCACTTTGGTGTTTGGGCTGTAGGTGCTGCCCTCCCTGACATCACTTCCCACTTGTATACACGTTACAGGCCTATTAGACCACGCGGAGCACTCCTGTCTTTCCAGAACTCTTTCATTCGTGCACTGAGGTCCACTTTGGTGTTTGGGCTGTAGGTGCTGCCCTCCCTGACATCACTTCCCACTTGTATACACGTTACAGGCCTATTAGACCACGCGAAGCGCTCCTGTCTTTCCAGAACTCTTTCATTCGTGCACTGAGGTCCACTTTGGTGTTTGAGCTGTAGGTGCTGCCCTCCCTGACATCACTTCCCACTTGTATACACGTTACAGGCCTATTAGACCACGCGAAGCGCTCCTGTCTTTCCGAAACTCTATCATTCGTGCACTGAGGTCCACTTTGGTGTTTGGGCTGTAGGTGCTGCCCTCTCTGACATCACTTCCCACTTGTATACACGTTACAGGCCTATTAGACCACGCGAAGCGCTCCTGTCTTTCCAGAACTCTTTCATTCGTGCACCAAGGGCCCTCTTCCTTTCTTCCGTCCACTTTGGTGTTTGGTCTGCCCTCTCTGACATCACTTCCCACTTGTATACACGTTACAGGCCTATTAGACCACGCGAAGCGCTCCTGTCTTCCCAGAACTCTTTCATTCGTGCACCAAGGTCCACTTTGGTTTTTGGGCTGTAGGTGCTTCCCTATCTGAAACGTTTTGGCTTGCCCCTAACTGTTGGGTGATACATGTAACTGTTTACCTTTGCCTAAGCTATGTTGTTTTAATGGGCGCCAAGACCTCAACCCAATGTTGAAATCTAAATTTGTATTTAACAACGTCTAGCTCTGGCAGAACACCTTCAAGACTCTATTCACTCAGATCGTGATATGATTTGATCATTAACCCAACAAACAATTGTATCAGGAGAAGGAATAGGTCTATATCTAATGCTACCTACTGAAAGCATAGATTGCATTGTAAAAGAAATGAATTTATTATATAAAACAAGTATTGCAAAATTAATAATAATAATAAGTTTAAAATTTAAATTGGAGCGTTGTGATTTTAATATTACCGATAGAAAATTACGTGAAAACGGAGTTTGATAAATTGATTTTAGTCTTATTTCCAAGCTATGAAGTTACTGAAATATGAAATGTAAAACAAATAAAAATGAGAGATTGCGTATTTCTGCGTCATTAGCGCTTACCACTGGAAATTGCCAAGGCATTTCCCTCGTACATGCTGATGCTGTGTGCTTCCCACAGTCTCCTGGACGTCGTCATCTCCGTCGAAATTTGATGATATTCTGGTAGATTAGATAATTCTATGGTCCGTACATCGGACCCAAACGCTCGTCCAACCACACTGGTTAAGTTTTGCAAAAGTTAGTCTTCAACTCCACAGAACATCGGAGCGACTTCCGCGTGCCACCGTACTGCTTTCGTGTTACACAGAATGTCCTCGTTTCACGGCGCGTCGAACGATATATGCACACGTTGGCTCCCCCACCATGGTACCGTCTTCCAGCTTACGTTGTCTCCTCACTGATTGGTTGAGCACGCCGCTAGTTCCCCTCCTCTGCCTCATTACACTCGGCGCGCGAGAGTTCCGTTTCAACAATTCGCCTTTTCTAGACCTTGCGACCCAGCCTTGCGTAATACTTCTCGACAGGAATCAGCTTGCATTTGAATTCCCAGTGAGTCATGTCTCTCAAATACCCTAACTGACAAAACTCCGTAAAATTCCGTAATCAGATAATTTTCTATGATATCGTCGTTCGTAATAATTTGCTTGATAGCGTTTTCTAAGACATAGCAAACCTATCTGAATGCTAATAATTTTTATAAAATGCTCCGAAAATACCTTAATAATAATTATAATAAATTAATAATAATAATAAATTAACATGAAAAATTATCTTGGCTGAACAATTTGCCGCGTAAATAAATATAGAATGGCTTCCTACTGACTTATGCCAGTTGCATAAAACCCCTCGAAAAACACGTTACATATTCGCCTCGGATCATCGGATGATTTACCGTGACGACGGTCCATTATCCGATTATTCCAGACACGTTAATAAACCCCATCCAAAATACATATTACATAAATGAAATCACCCTAAATTACAGATATATACACTCATATTTTTTCTTCACGCACTTTGCGTCAAAGTTTGTTGTCACTATGGATTGCACTTTGCAACCAGTCCAATGTTTTACATATGGAATAGTGTTCCACGGATATTTCCGCCTCTCAAATTTCTCTATGTTGGAGAAATAGACATAATTAATGTGTGAGCACTATGTATTTATGATGTCATATCACACGCATTGAAGGTGTTCTGATATATTTATATCACCATAGAACTTCCTAATTTCACTGGAGGTCCCCTCCTTATGGTGACATTTAATTCCACTTATCACTGAGCACACGATCACACTATTGTGGCAGCGCCTCGTGACCATAATACTTAATCTCTCTTTGAAGTAGATTAAATTAATATTGACTTCTGAAAAAAAAAACAGTAAATGTGCATTACATATAACACCAAATATTTCTGTGCCTTAATCGCCCTGTCTTGTTAAGTTCCCGTTAACCATATTCTACTTCATACTAGTTCTCAACACAGACCATTTCTCCTCACACAAATAATGCCATTGTACAAATTGTCTTAAATTACACACTTACAAATCTTACATGGCGAGGCCGTAAACAGAAATCACGTGTGCTGATATGTATGAGTTTCATGAAGGACTGTCTCGCATTCTGATGGCCCATCTTTTGCCTCGTGGACGCCTTAAGCAAAAATACCCTGTTCAAGCGCTCACCCATCTCTTGGAGGCAAATGGGAACCCATCAGCGCTGCCAAAATGGCCTTGGTGCATCGAGACAATTTAGTGCTCAACAGCATCCGACAATCCCGTCATATTTCCCTGTACCTTAAAAACTCTCATTTACTTACATACTACCCCCCTGTGTGACTTCTGATACGCCTGCCTGGAAGACCAACTCCTCCCACGCACCAAATACCACACTTACTCATTTGATAGGCTGGCTCGCCAGCTAAACACACTCACTTTATGACACATATTTTCGTAGACTATGTATATTATACGTCCCGTATAATCTGTTTCCCTTACTATCCTCCAGCACATATGCTGTTTTTCCAATACGTTTGGAAACTATAAATGTTTCTGCGTCACCTGCTTCCAACCTTGCAAGTGGCTCCCTTTAAATGAACGTCATCACGTTGCTCTACCTACCTATTTCTCAGTGTCTGTAACGATGCCCTGTTGCTACTGTCCACACATGCACATATTAAAATACCGTCCTCTGCTTTAACCACAGGATAATCCCTACATAAATTAGTGTCCCTCGATAGCATGTCTGCAACAATGTTATCTTTACCTTTAATATATTTTACTGTGAATTCGTATTCCTGCAGAGCAAGAATCCACCTACTAACTCTGTTAGAACTGAGTTTACAAGTCCTCATATACAGTAATGCATGGTGATCTGTGTGGATCTCAAATTTCCCCCCTACTAAATACATTCTAAATTTCCCTAAACTGAAAACAATACCTAAAAGCTCTAACTCAGTAATCGTGTATCTTTTCTCTGCTGCTGTCAGTCCTCGCGAGGCTAAAGATACAATGCACAGATTACCCTCATCATCTCTCTGACATAATACTCCAGCAATGCCTATATGTGAAGCATCTGTCATAACCACCTATTCCTTATCTTTTAAAGGATATTTCAGCACTACAGCTTTCTCAAAACCTTCCTTTAGCGCTCTAAAAGCTTGATCATGCTTGGACTCCCATCTCCACCGAGTCCCACTTTTAAGCAATTCCCTGAATGGTTCTACCAACCCTGAGTATTTAAGAACGAACCTCCTGAAAAAGTTGCAAATTCCCAGGTAAGTTTTTAACTGTTTAACATTCTGCGGCACCTCTGCGTTAAGTATCTTATTAACCCTACTTTCTTCTGGTGTTACACCTCTACTCGACACTCTATGACCTAAAAATGTCACTTCTGACTGACAGAATGACGACTTATACAGCTTCAAAGTGAACCCTGCCTGATCTAACTTCTGAAAAACTATATCTAAATGACCTAGATGCTCCTCAAAACTGCGTGAACTAATTACCATATCATCTATGTAAATGGTAACAAACTCTCCTGTGTCATCCCCTAATGCGATGTTTAAAGCCCTAATTAAAGCTGCTGAACTACTCTTTAACCCATAAGGTGTTCTACAAAATTGATAAAGGTTATATTTATGACTAAAAGCTGTAAATGGTCTATCTTCGTACATAAGTGGCACTTGCCAAAAACTGGAACTCAAATCTACACAAGTGAAATACTTCTTCCCCTCAAATGTTTGCATTAATCCCTCTATTGACATAGATTTCAGCTGATCTGAACTAATTCTACTGTTAACCAAACGAGCGTCTAAACAAATACGAACAGTGCCGTCGGTCTTGGGTACCGTGATCAAAGAATTAACATATGGACTGTTAGAATGCTCAATAATCCCATCTTCAAGCATCTGATTAATTTGTGCCTCAACTGCACTCTGATAAGCGAAAGGTACAGGATATCTATGTCCTGTGAATACTGACCTATCAATAACGTTCAATGAATGTGTATAGCAATTGGCCATACCAATGCGATCCTCAAAAACTCTCCTATTACACCATAACACATCATAGAGCCGAACACACTGTTCATCCTCTATATTTCCCTGAAATGCAGCCTCACGTAACGAGTCCTCTAGACTTCCGTTCGTAGTCACACTGCCCACAAAACATGGAGAACCCCGCTCTACGGCTGGCGATATCTCATTTAAAGTACAAATCACACCTACAATACTACTTCTCTGAATATGGTCATTGAACGCTACTTCTACTTCAGAATCTCCCCATTTAAATTTCAAACTCCCTACATCATAACATAAGTTACCAGACACTCTACTTAGCCACTCTGAACCCAAGATAACACTGAATACTAAATTTGGAATTACAAGGCAAATCTGCTTCTCTACATGATTATTAATTTTAATGTCTACTAAAACTTGCTTAGAAATTACTTTAGACCTCTTCCCAACAGCTGTGATAACAAAAGTGCTTTTAATTGGCATCTCCTCAAAATTTACTCCAGTTCCTTTCATTTTATCATAAAATGCACTACTTATGCAACTCTTCATACAAGCACTATCAATTAAAACATCTGTGTACGCCTCGGACACGTTAAATTTAACTATGGGGCTCTTACTAACCACTTCCTGAATAATACCTTCATCATTTAGTTCATGTAATAATTCATTTCTTACATTTAGGTCATAGGGTTCCTGTATAATTGTATGGACAGGGCATGCTACAGACTGAGATTCTGACCTTACTTCGCAGCCTGGTTCGCGTTTAAAGAACCGCTACAGCTGGCCGTAGTACTACTAACTACTGAACTGGTCTGGTTGTTCTGGGCTGTGTTGTCATTGTTTGGCTGTATATTACTACCACTAGGCTGTCCTCTTCCTTGACCCCTATTCTGGTTGTAATTATTGTCATTATAATTTCTCCCTTGATTTCCCCTGAAATCATTGTTTCTACCTTGATTCCCCCTGTAATCATTGTTCCTCCCTTGATTTCCCCTGAAATCATTGTTCCTCCCTTGATACTGATTACCATAGCCATTTCCTCTGTTCTGATTTAACTGATTATTATTATTTCTATTTTGAGCGTTGGCCCCTTCGCCACCGTTCCCTTGAACTTCTTGATGCCTGGCTTCATTAGGTCTATTATTATTATTACCCTGGTTCCGATTGAAATTGTCATCATAACCCCCTCTCCCTAGTGCATCAAATGTGCTTAACAAATTTTCTACTTGTGATATAGTCTTTACATTCTGGATACAAGCAGCCTCCTTGATCCTATAGGGAAAGTGCCTAAGTAGCAACCTTACCACATCACTTTCCTCCTTCAAGCCATCCAGATATTTACACACTAATACCTGCCCTAAAAAGTATTCGGTCATGGTGGAGCTTCCTTTAGGGTTATATTTACCACACACTACTCCCTCACGATGCTGCGACTGAATAACCTCATTCCAGAACTTTTCACAGAATTTCATTTTAAAATCATTGATATCAGTAAACTTGTCTCTGTAGACAGCAAACCAATTCCTCGTTTCCCCCACAAACACTTGTTCTAAAATTTCAACTACCTAACACCACTCAATACTACCATTTTCCAACCTCTCCCCGAATTTATTTTCTATAGTGTTCATGAACTCCATTGGGCACCCCTGTCGATTGCTGAACTTACCCAGTTCTACCTCCCTGTGTGTGCTATTCACAAAAACTGGCCTATTCTGACTATTTTCTTGCCTGATCCTAGCTTTTAATTTTAATTCTAATTCTGCGATTTTCTCCTCAGCCTTCCTCTCAATACTGTTTACTGTTAATTTAATGTTTCCTTCTGATTCGTCTACTTTATCATATAGCTTTGCTTGTTTCTCCTCAATCTTGCTAATGCTTTCCCTATTACTCTCTCTTAAATCATTTACTTCTGCAACTCTTTGTGAGTGGACTTTCTCAATTCTACCCCCCAGCTGTTCCTTAACCTCTTTAGTAGCTACCTGAATTTTGTCAATTTCTCCCCCCAATTGCTTTTTGACCTGCTGTGTTTCCAGTTGCACTAGTTCTTTTAAATTTTCAGCCTGTGTACTGATTCTAATTTCCAACTCCTCCTGTACTTTTCCTAATTTTCTGTCTACATCTGCAATAATCTCTTTAGCCTTTTCTTCCATCACCCCCCTGATCTCACCTCTAATCAGTTCGAATTTGTCACTCATTTCCCTACTGTTTTGTTCTAATTTAGCATTTAAAGTTTCAGTACTCTCTCTATTTTCCCTACTGTTTTGTTCTAATCTGGCATTTAAAGTTTCATTACTCTCTCTATTTTCCCTACTGTTTTGTTCTAATTTAGCGTTTAAAGTTTCATTACTCTCTCTATTTTCCCTACTGTTTTGTTCTAATTTAGCGTTGTTTTGTTCCAGTTTTGCGTTGTTTTGTTCTAATTTAGCATTTAAGGCATCTGTACTTTCTTTATTTTCCCTACTGTTTTGTTCAAATTTTGCATTTAAGGCATCACTACTAACTTTGTTCTGATACATGAACTCGAGAAGTAAAGTTTTTAATTCTGGTTGGCCGCCTACACTCCCTGTTTCAGTATCGGGATTTACCTCCGCTACCCCGGTACTACCATCACTCGACATACTGCTCGTATCATCACTCTCCAGTTGATGACCACTACGTAACCTCATCTGTCTTTCTTTCTCATCCCCCATAATGATATACACTGATACAGACAAATAACCCCCAAAATACAGGCACAGAAATATATATCCTTCTCCTTCCACAAATGTTATTAGGTTTTCAGCCCCAAGTTGTCGGCGACAAATGAAACGTTTTGGCTTGCCCCTAACTGTTGGGTGATAAATGTAACTGTTTACCTTTGCCTAAGCTATGTTGTTTTAATGGGCGCCAAGACCTCAACCCAATGTTGAAATCTAAATTTGTATTTAACAACGTCTAGCTCTGGCAGAACACCTTCAAGACTCTATTCACTCAGATCGTGATATGATTTGATCATTAACCCAACAAACAATTGTATCAGGAGAAGGAATAGGTCTATATCTAATGCTACCTACTGAAAGCAAAGATTGCATTGTAAAAGAAATGAATTTATTATATAAAACATGTATAGCAAAATTAATAATAATAATAAGTTTAAAATTTAAATTGGAGCGTTGTGATTTTAATATTACCGATAGAAAATTACGTGAAAACGGAGTTTGATAAATTGATTTTAGTCTTATTTCCAAGCTATGAAGTTACTGAAATATGAAATGTAAAACAAATAAAAATGAGAGATTGCGTATTTCTGCGTCATTAGCGCTTACCACTGGAAATTGCCAAGGCATTTCCCTCGTACATGCTGATGCTGTGTGCTTCCCACAGTCTCCTGGACGTCGTCATCTCCGTCGAAATTTGATGATATTCTGGTAGATTAGATAATTCTATGGTCCGTACATCGGACCCAAACGCTCGTCCAACCACACTGGTTAAGTTTTGCAAAAGTTAGTCTTCAACTCCACAGAACATCGGAGCGACTTCCGCGTGCCACCGTACTGCTTTCGTGTTACACAGAATGTCCTCGTTTCACGGCGCGTCGAACGATATATGCACACGTTGGCTCCCCCACCATGGTACCGTCTTCCAGCTTACGTTGTCTCCTCACTGATTGGTTGAGCACGCCGCTAGTTCCCCTCCTCTGCCTCATTACACTCGGCGCGCGAGAGTTCCGTTTCAACAATTCGCCTTTTCTAGACCTTGCGACCCAGCCTTGCGTAATACTTCTCGACAGGAATCAGCTTGCATTTGAATTCCCAGTGAGTCATGTCTCTCAAATACCCTAACTGACAAAACTCCGTAAAATTCCGTAATCAGATAATTTTCTATGATATCGTCGTTCGTAATAATTTGCTTGATAGCGTTTTCTAAGACATAGCAAACCTATCTGAATGCTAATAATTTTTATAAAATGCTCCGAAAATACCTTAATAATAATTATAATAAATTAATAATAATAATAAATTAACATGAAAAATTATCTTGGCTGAACAATTTGCCGCGTAAATAAATAAGAATGGCTTCCTACTGACTTATGCCAGTTGCATAAAACCCCTCGAAAAACACGTTACAATCACTTCTCACTTGTACACTTTGTGTCGAAAGACGCTTTTGTCTATGACGTCTTCTGCGTCGACCTGTGCTTTTAATATAAAAATAAATATAATGATAACCCCCGGCACTACAGCCCATGAAGGGCCTAGGCCGACCAAGCGACCACTGCCCAGACATTTGACCTGCAGATATTGGGGTGATGCGTGGTCAGCGCATTGGGTCCCCTTGGCCGTTAATCTTGGTATTCGTGACCAGGGCTCTGCCTCACTATCAGACAGCTACTTAATTGTCCCTACGAGGCTGAGTGTACCCCGTTCCAGCCCTCACATCAGTTTCTAAAATCCCTGACGGAGCCGGGAATCGAACCCGGGGCCTCCGGGTGATAGGCAGGTGCGCTACCTCAACACCACGGGGCCGGCCCAGATCAATTTTGACTTGCATCATCTAGGGTTTATAATCATTAGTTTTATTTCATTTGTTTGTGTTTGGTTAATTTTCGGTCTTTTCAAATGAAGGGGCCCACCTCTAAATTGTAAATTCCATTCCAAAGTTGTATACTTTAATCTGTGTTAAGAGGGACAGATGACCTCGTAGTTCCGCCCATTAAAACAACAATAACTAACTAGCCTGACTCCCAACATCCAACTGGACGGTGATCTGACTCACCGTATGGTTCTGATGAGGCGAAGTGATTTCCTTTCATTAAACACTGTGATCGTCCCAAGCGGTGGTTTAGGCTACGTGGATGGTAACATTATCTCTGCGATATTGACGATCCACCCTTGACACTGTTGCCCTCTGAAACCCGAATTCGCGCGTAATCTCCGAAATGCTATGACCCATGCGCAGTGCGCCCACGTTCAAAGTCGGTTGACTCGCGACGTGTTGCCATCTTCACTACACTCGTGTCTGTGACACAGTGCTCTGATCCGCCGCAGTTAGCCGCAGATACACGGCACATCCTCTCATGGAACTACTCTTCCCGTGACCTCAGAGTTGCCAACCTCTCAAACCTCTAAATCCCAACTTCCCACTCAGAATGTCCCTTTTCACTAGAAAATATATGGCACGTAAAAATGTATTTTGATCAAAACATATGTATAATGAATAAAAATGTGCTCTAGAGTCTGGATAATGTGTTTCTAATTGCGCTAAAATTGATTTTAACGAAACCCAAAACTGTATTGAGTAGGTTAGTAGTGCCGATTCTAACTCCCCCCACCACCTCTCCCTCTGACGTCACATACTAACCCGCAATACATTCAGGGGCAAAGCCAATATCTCGTCAACCCATGGTCCGATTTTGACAAATGAGGTGTCGTTGGACTCGGGCTAACGCCCTCTTTACAACGGACTACTCATTTCAACCCCTAAATAAAACCTACCCCTACTAGGGGGTGAAATTGTAATTTTTTAGTGAAAGTCTCTTTCCAAATGTGACATGTATAAGGTGCGCTGCTAAAATGAACTTAAACGTGGTTGCTCATATAGCGCATGCGTTTTACGAGATGCCGCTATGGATTAACATTTTTGTTTTTGTTTTTTACGCATGCGCACTTTGGATTTTTGTAAGAGGGCGAGCTCTTTGAAATAAATGATTGATAAGAAGAGGTTTTGGTGGTGAGGAGAGAATCAGATAGTCGCCTACTTTCCTACGAAGTTTGCCGATATGTCTCAAACGCAAGGTCGGATTTGGACGTGTGACGTGTCAAATCGCTTGTCTCGAAGCCCTATACATGTTATTAATAGGTTAGAGTTTTGAGAATGAGGGAAACAGGCTTTTTTGGGGTAAAACCATGATTTTAGACTTTTTCTGATATTTCACGAATGCATGGTCGGATTTGGTCCTATGACGTGTCAAATGGCTTGTCTCGAAACCCTGTGTATTTTGGTAATAGGTTAAAGTTTTTGAGAATGAGGGAAACAGAATTTTTTGTTGTAAAACCGTGATTTTAGACTTTCTGTTATATCTCACAAACCAATAACGCCAGAGACGTATACGAGGGGTCGTAGGACTCGGGGTGACGCCCCTTTCCTCTCCCCTTTCGAATATAGTATTTATGTTTAAAAAATGCGAAAGGGTCTAACGTCACTTTTGTTGAAAACATTTTAGTTTTTAAAACTTTTTCTTTTAATCTTTCTAAAATGTTCATGAAGAGTGGTTGCAGATAGAGACGATACCACTGGACACGTGTTTCAACGAAGCTATTACTGGCCACGGTGGTGATATACCAATACAGTATTCGCTATTTCGATGAGACGGCGGGTCGAGGGTTCGTTTTCCGATTTTTCCTATGATGGAATACCTAATACCTAAACCCCCTGAAGGGGGTCTTTAACATGTAAACGATTATGAGTGACATGACAAATGATAATTCCTTGATCAGATGAAGTTAGCTTTAGATAGAACAAACAGAACTTGGTTATATGTTGCTTGAAGTGAGTATAGAAAACAAACTTGCTGGGGGCAGACTGACAGGATGTGGATGTTATTTGAGCTTATTGGAATGCATTGACTTGACTTGACAACAGGGCAATGAAAAAAGCACAGAGATGCTGAGGACACTTGAAGGTCAAACGATATGGCAACTATGGTGGGAGGGGGAAGCAAGGATGATGTCGCCGATCATGTTCAATGTTCAATGAATGAATTTAAATTTTGCGAAGCATTGTTCGGAGAGGGTCATGTGACGACTTGTTTTAAGGATATTTATTTTTCCGATCTTTCTTATGGTGGTCTCATTGATTGAAATCATCCAAAACTGCTAGGGCATGGCCTTGAGATTTTATAAACTGATAATGGGATTTTGACATACAAGGTCCACTCAGAACTTGACATGATGTCATTCTTTTTATGGCTTATGAATTTCCCCAAAAAAGACCCAAAACAACAAGATCATAGACTTTTGCTTTTCTTAATATATTGCAAACCCATAATGTTAGATGTTTACTGTGAGTGACGAAACCTAGCTAGGTAAAGAAAGAATTATTGTGGGCTACATGTATGGTGACTGACACGTCTTTGAACATTGGAACTTGTTTTCAGATCTGAGTGTAGTACATAGGGAGTATAGGTTGTAGGCATGGCTTGACAAACGGTGTACACAAAATTCAATTTATCGATTCAAGAATTATGAGTAGACTATCATTAATTAATTGGTTAAAGAGTGTAGCTAAAAATAAAAAAGTGACTACATTAAACTAAACTGAACCAAGTCGAATCAAACCCAACTGAACCAAACCAAGCCTAAAGCAAACCAAACCTAATCAAGAACAAGCCAAGGGCTTAAGTGTAAAACTTGTGGGGGAATGCAGTCATTGGCAATGTCCAAAGAAAGGGATAACGCTCTACCTTTAGAGGGTGAGGTAAAGCTAGCGCATGGTGCTAATGCATATTCCCAAGTACATGAACCACACACACACACATCTATCCTATGCTGTTTTTATGAGTTGACTGTTAAAACTTACTCAGTGGTTACTGAGCAAGATGGTCGCTACACACAACAAGCTTTAAATACTTGAGGCTAATAATCTATACACACACACACGCACTCGCTTGTTCTAAACTAAACTGTCTCGCTGGCAGTGCTCACACAGTAGGCAAATGACAGAAATGCTTGGCTAACCGAAATACAATCATTTTCGGTTGTCTAATGATACCAGCTAGCCATTACATGCTATAGTGGTGAGCACATGTGCCTCTTGCACTGGAGATCGTAACTCGATTTCTAGCTCTAAGGCCTAGAACGAATCAAACTAAGAAAGAATGGTATGGTGACGCAGTAGTTAAACTGTTAGCCTTTCAATAAGGTAGACTAGGGTTTGATTTTGGGTTAATATACATGTCATAAACAAACAAACAAAAAAAACGCCTTTTTCTTGTTTGGCTTTCTTACAGGCTAGTATGCGATAGGCAGCATTAACTGTATATCAAACCCAGTCCACCTTTGTATTTGTAATCTAAGTAATAATTTGAAAAGAGACAAGTGTAATCAGTTTTAAACATTATCTCCGCTTTTTTTTGTTTGTTTGTTTATGACATGTATATTAACCCAAAATCAAACCCTAGTCTACCTTATTGAAAGGCTAACAGTTTAACTACTGCGTCACCATACCATTCTTTCTTAGTTTGATTCGTTCTAGGCCTTAGAGCTAGAAATCGAGTTACGATCTCCAGTGCAAGAGGCACATGTGCTCACCACTATAGCATGTAATGGCTAGCTGGTATCATTAGACAACCGAAAATGATTGTATTTCGGTTAGCCAAGCATTTCTGTCATTTGCCTACTGTGTGAGCACTGCCAGCGAGACAGTTTAGTTTAGAACAAGCGAGTGCGTGTGTGTGTGTATAGATTATTAGCCTCAAGTATTTAAAGCTTGTTGTGTGTAGCGACCATCTTGCTCAGTAACCACTGAGTAAGTTTTAACAGTCAACTCATAAAAACAGCATAGGATAGATGTGTGTGTGTGTGGTTCATGTACTTGGGAATATGCATTAGCACCATGCGCTAGCTTTACCTCACCCTCTAAAGGTAGAGCGTTATCCCTTTCTTTGGACATTGCCAATGACTGCATTCCCCCACAAGTTTTACACTTAAGCCCTTGGCTTGTTCTTGATTAGGTTTGGTTTGCTTTAGGCTTGGTTTGGTTCAGTTGGGTTTGATTCGACTTGGTTCAGTTTAGTTTAATGTAGTCACTTTTTTTATTTTTAGCTACACTCTTTAACCAATTAATTAATGATAGTCTACTCATAATTCTTGAATCGATAAATTGAATTTTGTGTACACCGTTTGTCAAGCCATGCCTACAACCTATACTCCCTATGTACTACACTCAGATCTGAAAACAAGTTCCAATGTTCAAAGACGTGTCAGTCACCATACATGTAGCCCACAATAATTCTTTCTTTACCTAGCTAGGTTTCGTCACTCACAGTAAACATCTAACATTATGGGTTTGCAATATATTAAGAAAAGCAAAAGTCTATGATCTTGTTGTTTTGGGTCTTTTTTGGGGAAATTCATAAGCCATAAAAAGAATGACATCATGTCAAGTTCTGAGTGGACCTTGTATGTCAAAATCCCATTATCAGTTTATAAAATCTCAAGGCCATGCCCTAGCAGTTTTGGATGATTTCAATCAATGAGACCACCATAAGAAAGATCGGAAAAATAAATATCCTTAAAACAAGTCGTCACATGACCCTCTCCGAACAATGCTTCGCAAAATTTAAATTCATTCATTGAACATTGAACATGATCGGCGACATCATCCTTGCTTCCCCCTCCCACCATAGTTGCCATATCGTTTGACCTTCAAGTGTCCTCAGCATCTCTGTGCTTTTTTCATTGCCCTGTTGTCAAGTCAAGTCAATGCATTCCAATAAGCTCAAATAACATCCACATCCTGTCAGTCTGCCCCCAGCAAGTTTGTTTTCTATACTCACTTCAAGCAACATATAACCAAGTTCTGTTTGTTCTATCTAAAGCTAACTTCATCTGATCAAGGAATTATCATTTGTCATGTCACTCATAATCGTTTACATGTTAAAGACCCCCTTCAGGGGGTTTAGGTATTAGGTATTCCATCATAGGAAAAATCGGAAAACGAACCCTCGACCCGCCGTCTCATCGAAATAGCGAATACTGTATTGGTATATCACCACCGTGGCCAGTAATAGCTTCGTTGAAACACGTGTCCAGTGGTATCGTCTCTATCTGCAACCACTCTTCATGAACATTTTAGAAAGATTAAAAGAAAAAGTTTTAAAAACTAAAATGTTTTCAACAAAAGTGACGTTAGACCCTTTCGCATTTTTTAAACATAAATACTATATTCGAAAGGGGAGAGGAAAGGGGCGTCACCCCGAGTCCTACGACCCCTCGTATACGTCTCTGGCGTTATTGGTTTGTGAGATATAACAGAAAGTCTAAAATCACGGTTTTACAACAAAAAATTCTGTTTCCCTCATTCTCAAAAACTTTAACCTATTACCAAAATACACAGGGTTTCGAGACAAGCCATTTGACACGTCATAGGACCAAATCCGACCATGCATTCGTGAAATATCAGAAAAAGTCTAAAATCATGGTTTTACCCCAAAAAAGCCTGTTTCCCTCATTCTCAAAACTCTAACCTATTAATAACATGTATAGGGCTTCGAGACAAGCGATTTGACACGTCACACGTCCAAATCCGACCTTGCGTTTGAGACATATCGGCAAACTTCGTAGGAAAGTAGGCGACTATCTGATTCTCTCCTCACCACCAAAACCTCTTCTTATCAATCATTTATTTCAAAGAGCTCGCCCTCTTACAAAAATCCAAAGTGCGCATGCGTAAAAAACAAAAACAAAAATGTTAATCCATAGCGGCATCTCGTAAAACGCATGCGCTATATGAGCAACCACGTTTAAGTTCATTTTAGCAGCGCACCTTATACATGTCACATTTGGAAAGAGACTTTCACTAAAAAATTACAATTTCACCCCCTAGTAGGGGTAGGTTTTATTTAGGGGTTGAAATGAGTAGTCCGTTGTAAAGAGGGCGTTAGCCCGAGTCCAACGACACCTCATTTGTCAAAATCGGACCATGGGTTGACGAGATATTGGCTTTGCCCCTGAATGTATTGCGGGTTAGTATGTGACGTCAGAGGGAGAGGTGGTGGGGGGAGTTAGAATCGGCACTACTAACCTACTGTATTGTAAGCTATCATTATGCAACGAGCCTATAATGGCAATAATTAAGACACGAGTCTGTCTATAAAACGAGCGTAAGCGTGTTTTATGTTCGACCCTGACTATTATGTGTCAGAAAACTGTATCATAATGAGGCTCATTATAACACTATTTTTCATTATAAAATAGTTTCACCCACCAATCAGAGCTCAAGAAACAGTTGTATGACCAATTAGATAAGGATACCTTCGCGCATGCGCTCAAAATCCAAATTACCGAAAGTGCACCGTCCATAGTTTCGCGTAAATAAACTGGTGAATATGAGACAAGAAATAGCACTGTACCTTAATATCCCCAAATCCAATTTCTACACAGCGAGTTGTTTTGAAACGACTTCGGTGACAGTTTTACTGAATACTGGTTCACAATCTGCACATATGGCATAGAAGCACACAGGGCGCATGCATCGGTTGGCCAGAGAGCTTGGAACACAGAGATATCCTACCCAACGCAGCACCCGATCACAACATTCTAGTTACTGAACAGATATTTATGAATATTTATGTTAAAACAGATAATAAAGTTATAATAATCGTGGAACGTAAACAGTCGTATGCAACTCGTATGGAAATTATAAAACTCGCATACGCTAGTTTTAAAAACATACTCGTGTCTTAATTACAGCCATTATAGGCTCGTTGCATAATGTACTATTATAATTTCCATAAGAGTGTCTTAATTACCATTATAGGCGAGTTGCATACGACTGCTTATGTTCGACGATAATTATTATAGGCCTAACTATTTTATGCTCGAACATAAATATTCATAAATATCTGTCGAGATTTCGCCAGTTTTATGTACCGAACAGAGCGCATGGGACGCAGAGAATGCCTTGTATTTGACCATGGCCTCCTCGATTACCCCACTATGACACTAGGCAACGCAGTGAAATTTAAATTAGAAGGCCTTGGAACTCAGCGCAGGTGCGATGCTATCCTTATCAAATTGGTCAAACAACTGCTTCTTGAGCTGTGATTGGTGGGAGAAACTGTTTCATAATGAACAAGTAGTTCCGTGAAGAACTATACAGCCTATTATCATATGACCTACTCATGTTAATTGCTTCTATCAACATGCAAAATTTCAGTTTGAAGGTTGTGATAGACTCGTAGATATTGAGAACCGTCTAAATATTTAAAATGGTCGCCAGGTAGGATTTTTAGATTTATGTACTATTACATGAAGATTATTGTATACGTGTGGTATTCAAACTTCAATCGCATGATTAGAACACAAGAAGTAAAAACGAGATTTTAAAATTTCGCACAGCTGCCATCTGGTGGTTATGAAAACAATTAAATAATTTAGATGCCACTGGATTACCATTTGTATAAGCATCTAACGTGCAAAGTTTCACTGCACTCGTATGGTTAAATCGCGAGAAACGTCCATTTAAATATTTGTAATTTGGTTTGCGCTCACCAGGTTACTGCAAGTCCTATATGTGAACTTTTGTTCATAGCCTCTATGGACATAAAAAATATCAGTTTGATTGCTGTAAAAGATTCGCAGATATTGAGAACCGTCTAAATATTTCGGATGCTCGCCATGTTGGATTGTTATATGTATAGGCCTTAGACTTATTGAACCCTTCAGTATTGCAGTGTTTATATGCAAGAATCTTGATCAAGGGGTCGCGCTCAGTTCATAGTGTGATGTTTACGTTCGCCAAACAACATGCTCTACTGAGAGAAGGGTCATAGGATTAAAACTATAATTAAGAAAGGAAGTGACAAGACGTAAAATAATAACATAATTTAATGACTATTAGTGCAAAAAAATTGAATATAGACAACAACAATAATAATATTCCTCCCTGAATCTTCCCATGACAGAAATATCTATCAACGTTGAGGAGTCAGACGGATCTCCCCCTCATAAAAATGTGGATCCAAGTTCCACTAACTTGCATTGGGATTTCATGTACGCGTAATGACTAACTACGAGGAATGAGTACTTGGATGACTGTTCGTTTACAGCGGGTAACAGCCACGATGCTTACGAACAATCATCTCGTAAATCAACGTTTACGGATATAGGACACAACACAAATAAAAAACCTTAAAATTATTGCTGACACACAATCTAAAATCTAATATTTACAGGAATCTCCCTCGAGACCCTCCTTCAGTGCGATGACGCATCTGACAAATGAGCTGCCAACACGGCCAATTGCTCAATACACAAACAAGGAAAAGACAGCATCGCACGTGACTGCACGGATCACTAATACGGAACATAAACATGGAATGGAACCAACAACAACAAAAGCCTCACCGGCTGAGATTACCTTATATGAACAAAAATGCACGTTAAGCTAACGCTTCGGAGATTATAGTGATTCGTAGGCAACTCCCATTTATTTAAACAATTTTATCATTGATCAGTTCTTATTCTGTATTTCAAGTAATTTTACGGAGCCAACAAGCACTCCACTAATGACCTCGATGCAATCCTTTCAGCCCGCCTTGTGAAAACAGCTTCCCCCCTTCCTCAACTCTTGTCATAGTCCAGCTCCAGTGTGTAAAAATAACTTGACCAACTGTCCCGTTATCTCGTAGAATCAACAGCAACAAATCTCAACCACATAAACATATGGTAAGACATTAATCGATATAGCCACATATGTCCTCGCAAGGTAACGATATGGACTTGGCACCAAGCTGACAGAAATCAGCCTACGCTGAAATTCCCGCTTGTAATGACCAACAAAATACACACACACACACACTGCTGGGAATGACATAACACTCTTCACACAGGTCGGTTGAATCAGATGCTCACAAACTATTTAAGAAAATTAAAACCTACGAGAGAGCTGACTGCTCTTCGCCACAACTCACATTGCTCCAAAGGCAATATACTCACTGAATCTGATCAATAATAAACATTACAAGATTAATTTACCCTCCAATCTACTGTATGATTATATTAATTCAGTCCTACTTCTGAAACACAACATATCTCCGAGAGACGCTTCTTAACCGCATTACGTAAACATATGCGAACACGGTCGTCCACATAGCCACGTTAATTAAAACAAACAAACAAGAACTTACGACTATGAAAAATTTGCGAGCTGTTTCCATGCAAAAGGTGTGTCAGACCAAAACTAAATACACTACGTTAATCAACACAAGCAAGATATTTACAAACAAAATATGTCCCATATACCATAAGTTAACTTGTCAGATAATAAGAATATTATTCAGTACTCATCCTCGGCCAGTCACCCGTCAGCGAACATCTGCAGCCATCTCCCTACTTAATGCTGCTTAGCTCATCTCAAACATCTCGACGGAGTGTTGACAGTTCCGAACTTCTTCCAGGATAAGCGATGCCATCTCTCGTGCTGATGCAAAAAGTTATAGATTATTACACACTCGATACCTGTCTACTAAATTCACCGTTTTAGGTACTTATTTCCCCAGAACAGTCTGTTGGCGAATTGTCGATGATACTGTCCCTACAAAATAGTACTGTGACTATCTATCACACTGAATTTAGAACACATTTTTATTAATAAAAATCTGGGTCCTCATGACACGCAAAGTACAAGTGCCTACGTCCTCAGACGCGCAAAATGAAATAATAACCTGTGTCTTCCGACACACAAAATGTAGTAATAACCTACGTCCTCAGACGCGCAGAATGTAATGATTTTCTTGGCTCTTCACGCCACTTATAAATGAACTGGCCCTAGGTATCGATAGAGGGGGAAATTATATAAAAATTTCTCAAAATAATAGTGGTACAGGAATGAAACAAATATCACTGAACTCGTAAAATTGCGCAGGTCAAGAATATGCCCATTAATTCTAGGATCGATCGTAGAGATGTTGTCTAGCCGATCTCCCGCGTTAATGCTAGCTATCGCGTGCCCAAGCTAGACTTGGCGCGTTCGTAAGCATTCATCTCCCATTGGTTTAACTTTTTCGTTAACTTCGCGATTTTTATCAGACCTCGGCCTCGTAGGAGTGTCCAGTAATACCATCAGCCACTCACGTTACTGCATTATATTTTTTCTAGGCGCGAATAGTACAATGAACATACCATAAGCGTGTCTCACCACGCGTCCCTTCTATTTTGAGGTAGCCACCACCTGTCCTTCTGAAACATTGCTAGGCTCTTTCTTTTCACAATCCTTAAGTATTTAGCCTTTTGTCAAACTGCTGCAGGTATGTCCCCACTGTCTCCAACAAATGCTTGAAGTTTCCTCATCTTCGTCTGGCTATTTCATGACGCTGGTGGAAATATAATTAATTGTAGAAATAAAACATCGAATCATTTATCCATCAGAGGATAAAGGGTTCATTTTGTACCATTAAAGGAAAATTATTGCGTAATTTCATTATTCAAACTTTCACTTCGATTCCATGATTACGACCCAAGAAATAAAAACTTAATTTAAAAATTTCGCACTGCCGCCATCTTGAGATTATAAAAACAATTGAACTAAATTAGAAGCCAGTGCATTAAAATATGTATAATCATTTACTGTACCATATTTCACTGCGCACAGAGAGTTAAATCACGAGAAAAGTCCATTAAAATGTTTCAAATTCGCTTGGCCGCCATGTTCGATTTGTACTTTACAGGAGTTTGAAAGACTCATAGCAGTGCCCTTTCTCACCGTAGAAGATTTCAGGGTGATGTCTGTAATATTTTCGGAGATATAGAATGCCAGTGAAATATTTCGCACAGCCGCCATTTTGAGGTTATGTAAACAATTGAAGTAAATTAGACGCTAGTGCATGACAATGTGTATAAAGATTTGTTGTACCAAGTTCAATTACGTTTGGATGGTTAAATCGCGAGACAAATCTATTTAAGGGTCTCAAATTCGCTTGGCCGCCATGTTGGTTTTGTAGTTACCAGGTTTTTGAAAGTCTCATAGGTGAACTTCTAGTTGTGCCCTTTATCACTGTACACAATTTCAGGGGGATATCGGTAATAGTTTCGGAGATACTGAATGCTGGTGAAATATTTCGCACAGCCGCCATGTTGGATTGGTGAGACACAATAAAATTTGAAGGGTACGGTCGGGGTTGGCCAAAATGGTGCTATGATCTTACTATGTTTCATTGAAATCGCTCCACGCATACACACGGACAAAAGGTGATCTCCTAAATCTATTTTTTTTTTCATAAAATGAAAATAGGCTAAAAATAGTGTTATAATGACCATCATTATGATACAGTTTTCTGACATATAATAGTCAGGGTCGAACATTATCACACACTTAGTACGCGTTTTTATTCATGTTTATCTTTCCCTGTATAAGTCTTTGAATTTAAAAATAATAAGATTTCACACATACAAAAAACATAATTTTTAATCTCCAAAAACACACAAAACAGCAGTAGATGGCGATTGTAATGTAATACTAGTCTATACTTCCGTGAAAAGTTTATTTTTATTCTATTGGCATGAATGAATCGTACCTGTTGGGCAAACGAAGCTTTTTTGTATTAATGACAGCTCAGCTGGTGATATATTATGACATCGGCTAAATATCCCAAATTCAACCCCTCTCTGAAAAAAAAAACCTTTTTCCCTTTCATAAAAATATTTGTCTAAATGTCCCACAATTTGGGACAAATCGCACGGGTTGGCATCACTGCGTGACAGCGTACACTCACGGGTAACACTTTATGTAACACACAAGCTCTCTTGTTTCTCCTCCTCATTAACGACAAGCAGTTTAATGAGAGGAATGTGAACGGTGGTGATGTGTGGTCATGAGCACCTGTATCCGGTTTCAAATCACACAGCTTCAGGGCCCAATTTATCGCTTCGTCACCTCTGTAGCCACGTTAGTGATCGATACCTCACCACAGGGACATATATAAGCAATGCGTATAATTACAGGATGTATTCGGAGCACGAACACACTATGGTGGCTGTCCTCGGCAACATTCCTCCTCCAGCCTTGAAAAGATCAGAGACACTCTTAAAAACATGGAAGAAAATCCAGCAGAATCCCTATTTGCCCATTCATCAAATAGTATACCAACGTTTGAAGTCAAGGAAACCACCGTGGCGCACAGCAATTTACCTTTAATGTAAATGTAAATAACTAATGGAAAATCCAGTGGGAGCATTCTTCAGTAACCTACAAACACTTAGTTGGGAACCCTTTTGAACGATTACATGGATTTGATCTTCCCAGACCCTAAAGGATGATCTTAAATCGGATACCGTTTATACGTACGTACATTCATTCAATCATTCATTTATTTGCAATTGGGGGTGTGTCCCTCGGTGGCAAATTGGATATACATAACAAATAAATAATTATACATAACAATTCAATAACAATTAAACTGGAGTATTTACACAAATCGTCAGTCTTTTCTTAAACACACCTATATGTTTGGGAAATGTGTATGTTGATGGAAGCTATAATCTTAAGTAGGATATATGAAAATAGGCTATATTTTCCTTCATGTACTACTTGTTATATCCTCCTTGCTTTGTCCATCACTGGTTATTTTTCTTCCTAAGCCTCCCCAGCGGCTCACATCTAGTGGGACGTGGGTTGGTGACCACGGGACCCCAGCTGGTTCCGGCATTGCTTCCTCTTACTTTTTTTTTTTCATATTCATTCATTTATTTGCAATGGGGGGGGGGGGTCCCCCGGTGGCAAATTGTATATACATAACAAATAAATAATTATACATAACAATTCAATAACAATTATACAACAATTACACTGGAGTATTTACACAAATAGTCAGTCTTTTCTTAAACACACCTATATGTTTGGGAAAAGGCTCTAAGACTGCGGCAGGTAGAGAGTTCCAGTTATCAATGGCACGGTTTACGAAAGAATATTTACCATAATTTGTTCGCTGTGGTCGGCCCTTAACTTTGAAAGGATGATCGCTCCTACCCATGTAAGTGGGCTTTCCCAATCGTTTGCTAAGCTCACCCCATGCTGGTTGATTTGTATACGTGTTGTACATAGCGCAGAGTCTAGATTTCATCCTCCTAGCCTCCAGTGATTCCCACCCAAGTTTCTTTAACATACGGCTCACACTGCTCCTGGGATTAAAGTCACTGAGCACAAATCTAGCGGCCTTTCTTTGTACCATTTCCAACTCATTGATGAGCCCTACTTGATATGGATCCCAAACCGCCGAGGCATATTCCAGAATAGGTCTTACAAGTGACAAATAGCCTAATTCTTTAGCAGAGGTACTACTTCCTTTTAATACCCTCATTACAAAGTGCAGGGATTTGTAAGCTTTAGAAACTACACATCCTATATGACTATTCCATTTTATATCATTCCTTACGTGAACGCCCAATTATTTGCAAGAATCTTCTTCTACAAGTATTTCCGAGCCAATGTTATATTGAAAATCTTGCCTTCGCACTTTCCCTATTTTTAAGAGACGACATTTTCTTGTGTTTATTTTCATTTTATTTTCAATCGCCCACTTATAGACCAGGTTCAGGTCGTCTTGAAGTACTGCGTTGTCTTGTGAGTCATGTACTCGTATCTTTCGATATATTACACAATGATCCGCAAATGATAGGCACAGGACAAGGCAGATGGGGCTGGTCTAACACCCCATCACAGTGTCGCTGACTGCCCTCTCCGAGCTTTCCTTGGAACGTTGATGGATGTTCATCAAGCATCAGTTGAAGCAGTTGATTGAGTCAGGGATGTTGATGTTGAACTGTGAGATTTTATGAACTTGTGTGTGCACATTTTCTTTTTTATATATTGTACATACGATAAATAAATAAAGGGGGAGCTTGGGGGCTCCAGACCCCCCGAAAAAGACAATAAAAATTAAGAAAGTGTTGCTTTGGTCAAAGCATAAAAAATTGTAAACTTATTGGCTAAGTTATAAACAATACTAATATTGAAATTAGACTACCTCGTGGTGTAGTGGCTAGCTGCCGCCCCGGAGGTCTGAATTTGATTCCCGGCTCCGCCAAGAAATTTTAATTCTGGTCTGAGGGCTGGAACGGAGTACACGCAGCCTTGTGGGGCAAAACCGAGAATTCCACAGTATGGTACTTTTGTGGAATAAAATTATCAATTTGTAAAAAAGAACTGTTTACCTTTCTGCTTAATAAATTGACAAATATTTAGATATTTGCCATTCATACTCCATAGGCCGTAATAGAAAATTCATTAAGTATAAAACTGTATTTGTGTGTTGTATTTTACAACTAATACCTCACCCCGACAGCCAAGAATGCTAGCCACTACACCACGAGGTGTTCGTTTTCATGTTCTTGTACAGAAGTTAGTCGGAGGCTTGGCTCTGCCAAGAAGTTTAATTCTTGTCTGAGGGCTGGAACGGGGTACACTCAGCCTCGTGAGGCGACACTGAGAAGAGTCGAGATAGATTCCTACCTCAGCCATCCTGTAACTGGTTTTTCGTGGTTTTCCACTTCTACTTCAGCTAAATGCCGGGATGGTTCCTATCGTAAGACCACAGCCGCGTTTTACACAAATCCTACCTAGATTACAAATACACACCCCGGTACAGACATCACAGTGACACAGATTATCATACTTCTTCACACAGCCAAGTACACGGGGCCTCGGTGTCGCAAAGACCATAAAGAATCCACAATAACAACAACATAAGCTGTAAGTTGCTTTGTTTATGGTTTCTCATATCATATTCTTTCCCACCATCACTCAAATCATTAGGAGCCGATAACTTAGAGGTTAGGTTAGGTGGGTATCGAAGCCAGGGCCTTTGGAAATGAAGTCTCAATATGTACCACTATATCACAGAAGGCCTCTTCTTCTTCCTTCGAGTAACCCATTTGCACGGTAAGATGAATAAACTTTATCTTATTTTTCATTGTATTCGATTTCTTTTGCTTCCAAATTTCCTTCAACCTCCTAGAGTGTTATTCCTTCCATTTTTTAATCCACTTTCGTCTAGTTGTTATCTCGAAAGAGTGTTCTGTTTTCTATTGTGTCTGTGTTAATTCCAGCGTTTTTTCAAATCTTTTTCAATTTCGACGAACCATATGGGTTGAATTTGTAACTGTTCAGTCAGTAAGTTAAAGTCTGTTTAGTTAGTCTATTGTTGTCCATTCTGTGAATGTGCCCAAAAACTGTAGTCTTCTCTTCCTCATTACGTCAGTTAGTTATTCAGAAGGCCTCTATAGAGCGTCCCAACCTTAAAAGACAGTACGCATTAAATGCCAGATCTGCTGCATATACAAGTTCTGCAAGGCGGGCACATGATGTACCATAACTCGTATACAGGCGCGCTTTTACGCAAAATTCGGGAAATTTCGAAAATATTTGTTTGTTGTACGGTATATAACTGTACCTCATGCCTTGAAGTGAACGACGGTACAATATTTAGATATGATACACCGAAGCTCAGAGCGCGATTTTAATGCACACATTATAATAATTTATAATTCTCAATTATTCATGAATATGATAATATTGTAACATGTTATAATATCACATTTTCTGGAATATCATAGGTTATAATAAATTACAATATGACATTTAATAATAATAATAATAATAATATTGTGAGGTTTGAAGCCATTTTTCAGTGTTGCCTAAGTAAACAAAAGTTTGGTGCTTTTCAGTCGGTCAACACGAATGTACCCAAAAAGAGCTGGGTTATGCCCTAATCCTGAAATAAATTACATAAGATTAATAAATACACTAGGATGACCAGTTTCGATCGTCAAGCGATCATCATCAGATCCATTACACTTAGGCTATAACATCTATGTTTGAGAATACAGGTGAAAATATATACAATATGTACAATTATTTAGTTGCAGTGTTGGTAATGCAACAGTCGGTGTATGTTAAATGTGGTATATCTGATGTTAGGTAAACTTCTAAAATAGTGGTGAAAATCCGGAATTTGTCTGTTAGGGGTGATTATATGGTTTTACAAAATCAACTATGGTTATACTGTAATAATACAGGCTGATACTTATCGAGTTGTCGAGCTTGCATTATTTCAGTATAACCATAGTTGATTTTGTAAAACCATATAATCACCCCTAACAGACAAATTCCGGATTTTCACCACTATTTTAGAAGTTTACCTAACATTAGATATACCACATTTAACATACACCGACTGTTGCATTACCAACACTGCAACTAAATAATTGTACATATTGTATATATTTTCACCTGTATTCACAAACATAGATGTTATAGCCTAAGTGTAATGGATCTGATGATGATCGCTTGACGATCGAAACTGGTCATCCTAGTGTATTTATTAATCTCATGTAATTTATTTCAGGATCAGGCATAACCCAGCTCTTTTTGGGTACATTCGTGTTGACCGACTGAAAAGCACCAAACTTTTTTTTTTGTAATAATAATATAGTGGTCCACGTAATTTACCCAATTTACCCAATTTTGTGTGGTCAAGTGGTGGTATATAGCCGAAATTAAATTATTCATTTCTTGTTTCTTGAATGAGACGTTGTTCAATTTTATATACTGTAGTTCTTCACTTGCGCCCATACCATTTCGATGAGGTTAAGTTCACTGTGGTATGGTGGCACGCAAGGAATATTTCTCTGCTGTGATAGCCTACATTGTCTATTACTAGGATAGATCCTTCGGGAACATTGGGCAACAATTGCTCGGCGAACCACTTTTCATACACTTCACCTGTCATTTCGTCGTGGGTGGCTGCCGTGTTCTTTTGGCACAGAAACGTTAACTCTGCACCATTAACGAACCCTTGTTCATTCCCGAGACGAACAAAGGCAAACTACGGAAACCACTTCGAGGATGAAGTTGAGTACACCCCGTTCCAGCACTCAGACCAAAATTCAATTTCTTGGCAGAGCCGGGATTTAAACCCGGGCCTCCATGGTGACAGCACAGTGACAGCCAGGAATGCTAGCCACTACGCAACGAGGCGGACAATTTATAAAGACCACAAGCTCTACTTCATTTCACAGTTTAACTTCATCTACCCTCCATAAAACGCAGTCGGAGATATAAGCGAAACCTAAGTAATAAACAAACGTTCACTGCGTCTGTGCTGCGCTGGGCGGGAGGACTACGCGAAGTGCGATAACTTATGAATACTATCTGATATCGAGCTCAGGTTTGTTTTAAAAACTATTTCAGACATTAATGAACATTTCTTCTTGCTTAGTCACCAACGTAAAGTCAACAGCAAAAATGTTTCTCGCTACGTAACTTTCCTGTGACACGTCCCAGATTTTTCAAGTAACATTTAAGAAAAAAATCATAACTTTCTTATTATGCAAATAATTACTGCCCTGGGAAATAGGGCATCTTCCTCCAGCATCAGGCAATCTAAAAATAAATGCTTGCTCTGTTGCGATCATTAGTTCATTATCTATGGCGTGATAAGTGTTATATCTGCAAAAATATAGATTCGCGCTGAAATATCGTAATTGTGAAAACTGGGCCTCGTGTTAATTATTTATGGCTGTTATTTTTACATTATAATAAAGAGCGGAAAATTCTCTATAATGCCACGCAAACATTTTCTTAGATTTGTCACTTTCAATTATTGGGAAATGGCAACATCGCCGGGGTAGAAGAGGACGAAGCGAATTGCAGGACACAGGAGTGCGAGTGAGAGGCAAATACTACATTTAATTCCATACTGTCTTTTAAGGTAGAGACGCACTTTTTATAGATACGCTGTGACTCAATGATCTTGCTTGTGGTATTGGGGAGAGGAGCTGTGGTGAAGCCCCTTCAAAGTCCACATGGGCCGTCTCTAATGACTCAGTCATAGCGCTTCTACAACACAGTGAGGGGAGAGTTACAGATTATCCGACACTACGATACGGTTAGGGAACTCGGGTAACATCTACTCGTACTTCTAGATCACACTCCATGACAATAATTTCACGTTGTAGTTTTAATATTGCAATTTTTATTTTGTGTTAACACGTAACATTTTTAATTTGGTATTTTAATTTTAATTTGGTAATTAAATGTGTAATTTATCTTTGGAAATTTCATTTTTTAATTTGTATTTTGTATTTTCATTTGGGATTTTCGTTTTCTAATTTAGGTTTGTGATTTCAATTTGATATTTCAATTTGGCATTTTCATTTGGTATTATAATGTTGTACTTTTATTTGGTATTTTCATTTGGTATTTTCATTTCGTATTTTTATTTGGTATTTTAATTAGGCATTTTATTTTGTATTTTATTTGGTATATTCATTTGTCATTCACATTATGAATTTTCATTAGGTACACTATTATTATTTCGTATTTTCATTTGGTATTATTATTTGGTATTTTCATTATGAATTTTCATTTGGTAGAATAATTTTGTATCTTTATTTGGTATTTTCATTTGGTATTTTAATTAGGTATTTTTATTCTATATTTTCATTTGGTATATTCATTTGGTATTTGTATTTCATATTTTCATTTGGTATTATTATTTGGTATTTTCATTTGGAATTTTAATTAGGTATTTTTATTTTGTATTTTTATTCCATTTGGTATATTCATTTGGAATATTCATTTGGTATTTTCATTTGGGATTTTCATTTGGTATGTTTATTTTGTATTTTCATTTGGAATATTCATTTGGTATTTTCATTTGGGATTTTCATTTGGTATTTTAATTTGGTATTTTTTTGGTATTTTAAGTAGGTATTTTTATTTTGTATTTTCATTTGGTAGTCTATTTATATTTCGTATTTTAATTTGGTATTTTCATTTGCTATTTTAATTTGCTTTATGGTTTGGTTATTTTTATTTTGTAATTTACGTAATTTGGTATTTTAGTTTGGTATTTTAATTTGTAGTTTTAAATTGGTATTTTGCCTATTTTCATTTATGAAAAAATAGGCCTATGAGATCATCTTTTATTTGTGTGTGTGAGTGTGTGTGCGTATGTGTGCGTGTCCCTAATAAAATTCATGATACTCGCTGATGAGCCAGCTTCGTGTTCCTAGGTGAAACCCCACACAAGACGAGGCATAAACCTAGAAATATTGCTGAGTTTTAATTCACGGGCCGTGAAAGCCAATATTGTCATAATAATATTTTGGCCGACCCCAGCCGTGCCCTTCAAATTTTATTACGTCTACCAATCTGTGCTAAATATTTCACCAGCATTCTATATCTCCGAAATAATTACTGATATCACCCTGAAATTTTGTACGTTGATTAAGGGCCCTACTAGAAGTTCACCTAGGTGACTTAAAAACACCTGATAACTACAAAACGAACAGGGCGGCCAAGCGAATTTGAAAGATTTAAATATACATTTCTCGCGATTTAAACATCCGAACGCAGTGAAACTTGGTACAGCAAATATGTCTACTCGTTCTAAAGCAATTCCATCCAATGGAGTTCAATTATTTACTTAAGCTGAAGATAGCGGCTGTGCGAAATTTTATAATAAAGTTTTTTATTTCTTGTGTCCTAATCATGCGATCGAAGTCAATGTTTGAATAATGAACTTACGCAATAATCCTCATCTAATAGTACATAACTATGGCCTACATAAATAAAATCCAACATGGCGACCATCCGAAATATTTAGACGGTTTTCAATATCTATTAATCTATGACAGCAATCAAACTGAAATTTTATATGTTGATAGAGGCTATAAACATAAGTTCACCAATGGGAATTTTCAAAGACTTGTTGAGCAGAAATCCAACATGGTGGAGACGCAAAATTTAAATAATGAAATGGACGTTTCTTGCGATTTAACCATCCGAGCGCAGTGTAATTGGTGCGGTATATGCCCATTCAAATTTTATTCCACTGACATCTAAATTTCAACTATTTTTATAACCACAAGATGGCGGCTGTGCAAAATTTTAAAATCTCGCATTTATTTCTTGTGTCCTAATCATGCGATTGAAGTTTGAATAATACAGCTCCTCAATAATCAGAACATAACTCTAAGGCCAGCTTGCCACGGTGGGTGAGTGGTTAACGTGTCGGTCTACTAACCCCAAGCTTGCAGTTTCGCTCCTGGCCATGGTAAGTGATTTTTGAAAGGCGGCAAAAATTACGATACCAATGTCATACGATGTTGGCATGTTGGAACTCAGTAGGCCGTGCTCATAGTGGCAAAATTAATTTCTGGAGTTTCCGCCAACACAAAGTTCCTCATATCTCTACTAGAAAGCGCTATAGTGTTCCAGGAGCTTAGATATCTAACTCATTGACTTTCATAGTGCTTCAAGGAACAATGAAATTCGACAGGCAAGCTACCCTCTAGGTGTCAAATAACAAAGCTTGCACCCGGCACCCGAGGCCATACGATGTTATGCTTATTATTATTATTATTATTATTATTATTATTATTATTATTACTCTAAGGCTTACATAAAAATCCAACATGGCAACCATCCGAAATATTTAGATGGTTCTCAATATCTACGAATCTCTTATAGCAATCAAACTGAAATTTTGTATGTTGATAGAGGCAATTAGGGTAAGTTCGATATATGAAAATAGGCTATTTAGTTCTTCACGGACCCAGTTGTTTTATTTTGTATTTTACTTTGGTATTTCAATTTATATTTATTAGAATTTGGTATTTATATTGTTATTTCTCCTGTTCATTTTTTCAAGAGCATGCTCTATGTTCCATTGCATTTGAAATCTAAAGGATATCGCACAGTGATTAGGCTGGTGGCCTTTAAGGATCTGAATGCTGGCCTACAACATCGAAGCACGAACAGGCGCTTCATGCAATGGAAATGAAGATGCTGTGCGGAAGAATTTCAAGGTTGCCCCAATCACAGAGAAAATGCGTGAATCACGTCTGCGGTGGTATGGACATGTTCTCCGTGGCAGTGAAACCTCAGTTGCAAAGACTGCCCTTCAACTGAACGTCGAGGGTCGTCGACCTCAAGGACGACCTCAAACACGCTGGCTGGATAGGGTCAGAGATGACATCCGGCTCACTAACTCCGCCCTCGGGACGCTATGGATCGATTGAAGTGGAGGAATCATTGAGACAAGGCAGACCCCACTTAAATGGGAAAATGCAAAGCATAGTATGTTCTAAAACTCAGCAATTCTTCTAGGTTTGTGCCGTGTCGTGAAAGCCAATATACCATCTTTTTGGAAGCCTTCATAGGGAGGTTAAGGCTGCTTGAGCCTTTAGTTCTCGCAGTCAAGTGGTGCAGTTGCACCTAATATAAAGGGAGGTGGCGCGCGGTTCGTCACTCCTGTGGGGGTCCGGGCGGGACACCAAGAGCCCGCCGATGAGCCAGCTTGGTGTCCTTGGCGAAACCCCATACACGACACGGCACAAACCTAGAAGAATTGCTGAGTTTTAATTCACCGGCCGTGAAAGCCAATATACCATCTTTTTGGAAGCCTTCATAGGGAGGTTAAGGCTGCTTGAGCTTTTAGTTCTCGCAGTCAAGTAGTGCAGTTGCACCTAATATAAAGGAAGGTAGCGCGCAGTTCGTTACTCCTGTGGGGGTCCGGGCGGGGACACCAAGAGCCCGCCGATGAGCCAGCTTGGTGCCCTAGGCGAAACCCCACCCAAGACACGGCACAAACCTAGAAGAATTGCTGAGTTTTAATTCACCGACCGTGAAAGCCAATATACCATAGTATGTTCTATTTTTAATTAATTTATATTTCATCCTGTACTGTAGGTCGGGCTACAGAAATATTAACACTTTTCCAAGTCATTTTTAACAAGTCATTCCTTGACGAACTAAAGAGCCTACTTTTCTTAAAATAATAGAGACCATATATCAACAGTTGGCAGACCTGGCGACTCTAAATATATTCTTGGTTCCATCTCTTAAGCTACACGATGCACATGCACAATTTGCTTGAGGTCCAAAGGATAGTATGCACGCTATATGTATTTAAACATTGAATTTATCAGAATGCGTAAAATCAGGTTGGCGACACTGCCATAAATGGGATACTCAAACTTAAATTGAAATATTATGATCTATATATGTGCCAATTTTGAAAGAACTTCATTTATTAGTATGGAAGTTACATGTGATTCATCATTAACCCTATCAGCACGCGTAGAATCATGTTGGCAGCACTGTCGTATATCGATCATTGAAAATTAACCTACATTTGCAGGTACTATATGTATGCAAAGTTTAGAACTGTTGGCCTGCATACTTTGTGATATATTGAGATTAGGATAAACATTTATAGAGTGCATTTTTCAACAGCTGGCAAGCCTGTTGACACTAAAAGAGTGCATATTCATATCTGCTCCGGTGCGCAAATCACATACCAAATTTGGTTGAAATCCAAGTTATTGATAGTATGGAAGTTACATGCATTTAAGGATTGGACCTATTAGCGGGCATAGAATCATGTTGGCAACACTTTCATGTATGGACTCCTGTAAATACGCCTGATGTGATATTATCAATATGTGCGTCAATTTTGGAACAATTCCCATGCATATCATCCGAGATATCCAACATAGATCTCAATTTTCAATTGTGATTTTTCAGCAGTTGGTAGCACTGACGTCATTTTCAAATATGAACTAACCTAACCTAACCTCGTGACACTACAGCTTTTGAAGGGTCTAGGCCTACCAAGCGACCGGTGCCCAGCCAATTGGCCTGCAGATTTTGGGGGTGACGCGTGGTCAGCGCGTCGGGTCCCCTCGGCCGTTAATCTTGGTTTTCGTGACCTGGGCACTGTCTCACTGTCAGACAGCTACTCAATTGTCCTCACGAGGCTGAGTGCACCCCGTTCCAACCCTCAAGTCAGTTTTAAAATCCCTGACGTAGCCGGCGTTCGAACCCGGGGCCTCCGGGTGAGAGACAGGCGCACTACCCCAACACCACGGAGCCAGCATTTTCAAATATGGGCGTGAGATATTCAGCCATAGGTCTTTACTAACCCCAAATTTGGTTTTGATCGCTGCAGCCGTGTAGGAGTTGATAGGGGGGGACACACACACAGACCGACAGACAGACACACATTTCCCCGGATCGATCTCATAAGTCTACTTTTTCCTCTTTCTAACAACATGTGAAAAGTAGGCCAAAAATAAACTGCAGGATTCAACCATCTGCAAAATTGGTAATAGAAATTGTATTTTTGCTAGGTGGTTGGTATACAGACCGACAACCTATAAAATGTTAATAAAACATTTCTCCCGGAAATGTGGGATTTAATTGGATGACTAGTTTCGTTCGTCAAGCGAGCATCATCAGATCTTACTCACTTAGGTTCAGCGAATATCTTTGTAGCACAGTGTCCACCACCAATTATTCCCTTTTTGAACGGGTTCGGGGATGAAGTGCGGTCAATCCTTTTGTGTGTCTGTGTGTTCCACGCATAAAGTATGTATTTTTCAGACACACTGTAGCTAAGGGAAGCACGCACACTCTAACTATCTACTGATCGATAGTTTTTTACATATTTTAAGATCAATTTCCTTTAAAAGTCGTGCACGAAATATTAATCTTAATGTAGCCCACAAGGTCTCCGCTACGCCCGCACGCGGACGGTTCAAGGCTCTTAGCTTATGTTTCTATTGTGGGGAACATTCATTGGCTCGTTTGTTTGTTATTGATATTTGTTTAGGTATTTTTTCATTTATTTTACTTTGTGAATGAATTATTTATTTGTACGTTTATTTATCTGTTTGTTTACTTGTTTATTCATTGTTTACAGTATTTGTTAGTTTATTTACTCTTTATTGCATGTTTGTTTACTAGTTTATTTGTTTGATCATTTATTTTTTAGTTTATAGTTTGTCTACTTTTTAATTTGTTTATTTACTGGTTTATTTGTTTATAACCCGATTTAATCTACTGTACCTCCGCATTCCCCCGTGCCGAGAGTTATTTTTTATTACAATAATTTACTTTTGTAGACGTCTTGAGCCATTTTACAAATGTGAATGCCTGGGCCTTGACAAGTCAGTTTTGCGTTTCTAAAGGTTGATCACCTGAGAGCTGAGGTGGGCGACCTTCACGCCATAATAACGATAATAGACGTGTTGATTTCTTATACAGTATATAATTTGCACTTTTCAGATTGCTATTGCATGTTTGTCAGGAATTAAATATCTTATTCAGAAGGTAAATTGATCAACGTATTCATAAATATGCAGCACACAATTTCATTAGTAGCCTAGTAGTCGTGCGTGACTTTCAAGGTGATTTTTTCCCTCAAAGTATAGTCTATCTAGGGTCAGTTTAAATGCCAATATTTTTACCAAGAATTTTGTCACGAGAAAATTTTCAGATGTTCTTTTTTAATCAAATAATAATAATAATAATAATAATAATAATAATAATATTAAATAGAGCCAGATTAACATAATAATATTTATTTCTTTTCTTAACACGGATATATATTTGGGTTGGGGGTAAAGTTAAAAGTTGCGTGATACAAAATGTGTCGGGAAAGGCTTCAAAGTGGTTCTAGTTATGTTAACTGCCTCTAACATACAAAATTTCAGGTTGATTGCTGTAATATATTCGTAGATATTGTGAAGAGTCTAAATATTTCGGATGATCGTCATATTGCATTTTCATAATGTAGGTCTATTAAAATGTTTCAACTTCGCTTGGCCTCCATGTTCATTATGTACTTAACAGGTTTTTGACAGTTACATAGATGAACTTATAGTAGTGCCCTTTTTCACTGTACAAAATATGAAGGTGATATCAGTAATAGTTCCGGAGATATAGTATGCCGGTGAAATATTGCGCACAGCCGCCATGTTGGATTGGTAGGACGTAATAAAATTTGAAGGGCACGGTCAGGGTCGGCCGAAATGGTGTCATGACCTTACCGAGTTTCAATGAAATCGGTCCAGCCGTTTAGAAGTTATTAGAGGGACACACACACATACGCACACACACATGGACAGAATGTGATCTCATAAGACTATTCTTCCTTAAATGAAAATAGGCTAAGAATAACATATTTTCCAAGAGCATGTGCAGAATCCAGGTTCACCACTCCTGAAAAATTACTATCATTTCTACATGAAGAATATAAATGACACTTTCAAGAAAGCATTTTGTTTTAAGTGACCGTTAATCGTGTGATCATGAGCCACGGGACCTCCTTTTTACGTGCAATTCGAACCACAGGACATGGCATTTGACTTCGAAAATCTCACATGCCGGGAATCAAACCCGGTCCACCTTGGTGAGAGGCCAATAGCTTGATCGCTGCGCCACCATGCCTCTAAATGACACTTTCAACAGCAACGCAGAAGAACGGAGCACAAAGGCTTATTAGTAGAATGTCGGCAACCTAGCTCAAATAACCATAGCAACACGTCACTATTGAATTATCGTCTATTTAGCGACAGTGGCGCTTCATCGCAGATCTCGTCTATTGCTGGTATTACTGGGGAACTGAGTAAACTGGTTACCATGTCAGAAATCTCTGTGTATCTTCCTCTACGATCTGTATAACTTTGACGGGAAGGTATGAGATGTCTGTTATTATTAAGCTTATGGCAACGTACATAAAATATACTGTATACTATATTACAAACAATAACATCTTAATGCACCTGATGAATATAAAGTTCATGTAGTTTTTATAGAGGCTTGCGCAAAGTCTTCCAGTGGTCCCAAGTAAGCCCTGTTACAACACAAATCGAGAACGTTATTTCAAACGACCAAATTTATGAAGTACGTCTTCATGAATTGGGAGGGCTACGTTCAGTGATATTTTGGTAAACTCACGGATCAGATGGTTATATCTCCTTAATCTGGGTGGTTCGATATGGCTCAGCACAGGCAACCAGAAAAGAAGAGTAGATTTTACTGTACCACTGATAATAGGCATTGTCAATCTTCGTAGCATGTGGGTTGTTCAACAGTACCGAAGAACAGTACTCTGTTGTTGAATATAACACACCCATCGCAGATAATAATAGGCTATCCCTCGTTTTCGAGTAAGATTGTCTTCTAGAGGTGCCTCGCATTGTACTTCTCAGTCTCATGGCTTCGTCGATGTTGTTCGAAACATAGTGGACCTTGGTGGACGATGCGACGCCATACCTGACGATTTGATGCCGTAGTCTTCCATTTATCCGAGTCGATTTGACATTTGGTTAAATTGTATTTTAGGACGTCTTCGAAACGTTTCCTTTGTCCTCCTTGCTTTCTCTGTCCAATCTGCAATTGGCAGTACATGATTTGCTTTGGGAGACGTCGTTCAGGCATGCGAACAACATGTCCTGCCCATCGAAGCCGATGCCTCAAGGCTGGTAGTATTCGCTTCCTCTAGGGCACTGATATTGGTGCGTCAGTCCTGCCACTTACTGTAACTCCAAGAATTCTCCTGATGCAACGCTGATGGTACCTTTCCAAACTCCTTAAGTGCCTTCTGTAGGCAGTCCAGGTTTCGCAACCATATAGCGGAGATGGTATTACAACAGCTTGGTACACATGCAATTTGGTTGGAGTACTGATGTCATGGTTGTCAAACACCCTTTTTTCGTAGACGCCCAAACGCTAAACTGGCGCATTTAAGGCGATATTGTATTTCAGCATCAATGCTAGCATTTGCTGAGATATGACTGCCCAGGAAGGGAAGTGTTCAATGTATTTTAAGTTGTTCTCATTGATCATAATGGGAAAACCAGCAGCTTTGCAGTTGGACGTAGCAGGTTGATGCATAATTTGCGTTTTACTGGTGTTTATTTCCAGACCTATGCTCTTATACACGTCATTAAAAGCATTCAGAGCAGCCTCAAGATCGTCTAGCGAGTTTGCCAATATAACATTGTCGTCTGCATACTGGAGTTCGAGAACGGAACCTATCGATACCTTTGTCTTTGCTCGCAGTCGGCTAAGATTGAATAATCCTCCGTCAGTCCTGTATTCAATATCTACACCATGCGGAATTTCTTCTTTGATCAGATGATCGAAGAACGGACGCAGAAGCTCCCCATGTAGAGCCGGCAAGATTCATGAGGTCGGTTATATAAAAGAGTTATAAGTTCCTCCGCTCCGCTGAGAAATATCAATCATGGATATGCTTATCAGAAATAGATGACGAATACCTGTTAACCTTTCTAACAAGGTTATATTAGAGGCGAGCACGTATTACAACCACTCGCCCAGATTCTTACGTGGACATGATGTATTGGTGCAATTTCTTTCTTCTTTCTGATTTGCTACAAACAAAAAATCTCGGTTGGTCTAATTCTGTCCGTTGAATCGTGGTCCGCTAAATCGAGGGTTTAACAGTAATAACGGGCTTTTATGCACAATTACCAGAGCCTGGAGCTAAAGGCATCAAGAAGCAGTTGTGCGTCATGCTGAGAGCAAATTCCATAAAATTAAATTGTTAGTTGCCTCTCCATAGCCTAATCATTCTTCGTTCCCTTTTCGTTATTTCTTATCTTTATTTTTGTTATTTTCCTCTTTTTTTCGTCGAACTCTTACGGTGCGTTTTATATACTAGTGTGGCTTCTTTCTGGACTTCAGAGGTACTAAACGCTAATAAACCTGTTGCTGTGTCCCATATAAGTTGGAACTCCTTGTAATTGGGAGTCCACGGGCGTTCAATTAATGGCCAATCGGCTGCAATTCATATATAATTATGTCCCATATAATTGGTACATTCCAGGGTGCTGTTACATGCCCGTCCTCGTTCACTTTACTCATAAATAACAGCTAATTCTTATTTCAGTAGCGATTAAAACTACAAACGTATAATGCAAGCAATCTATGACAATAGCAGGACCTTCTATAATACCGGACCTGACACTAGTGGCGGGACAGAGGAAAGATGGCTGTCGCTGTTGGTGGTTACATGCTATGTTTATAAGTTGAGTCGTTTTGTTTACGATGTGATAGTGGCATGACCCGGTTAGCAATCGTCTCCCTTGATTATCTGTGCTTATTGATTATTGCTTAATGATGTTACACGTTCGTGTAAGTAAATGTCTGCATTAGTGGATCATAAATACAAGATACCGGTGACTTCTGTTACGCTTGTGATATCATCAATACTATTGCCAATCAGCGGGTAAGTTTGGTCTATTTATTATTCTGTTTAGGGTTTATAAATTATTAGTAATGGTAATTCATTATGAGCAAGCATGGTAATAATTAACGTATTCCAATTTAAGGTCTAAGAAGATCTGAAAATTGATTACCGTACGTAGGAACATAACCTACTTTTTAAATTGTCTGCAGTGTTCTCTCATCCGATTATACGCCTGCTAGTTCAAGGATATCAATCTTATCACGTACTTGGTGTGGATCCCGTTTTAATAAACTACCAGTAGGCTTACTCATGCATAGGCTATGCTAAAATTGAGGTGATATGCCTTGAAACTGTTGTGTGACTGGATGCAAATCCAATTATTATAAAGAGAGCCATTGGTGCCTATTTTCTAATTTCCCATCAGGGGAATTCAACCCACACCCAATTTCACGGGGCTGATGACCAAGAAGTCCCAAGCCCATAAAATGAATTAACAGCAGACAAAATCACATCATGATGTTATTTTGTGTTGGGTTGGATTCTGACACACGTCATGCGTTTGACAGAGTGCCATTTAATCTTATGAATAGGAATGAATGAATAAGACTAGCCTACTTGTTGACGAATTTACAGGAGGCAGTCGTGACCTTATCATAGGAATTATCTAGGCATTTATCTTCAGTATGTGTGGGAACCCATGGTAAACCACTTGCCGGGTGGCTAAGCGGAGAATCAAACCCAACATTTCCCGATTTACCTCACTAGGCTGTGTGTACCCCGTTCTTACCCTCAGACTAGAATTAAGATTTCTTGACAGTCAGGAATCAAACTTGGACCCCAGAAGTGACAACCAAGAACTACTCCACCTGGTTGGTCACATTTATTTTTAAGAATAATATGTCTGTCTGTTAGGCAGTCAGCCCGAAGGCTGGTTGAATCCTCAAAAGGCACTGCCGTTAAGTTGTGTGGGTAGATACCCACAAAAACCCATGGCAGCGTTATATTGAGGCGTACTAAGCAAGAAGAGGAGTGAGGTAGTTTGTCATTGCTTTCCTTACTGAGTCAGTACTGCAGTACTAACCCTATGCGTAGAACCTTTCACAGCATCCACAGGAATGTTATTACTAAGCACCACCTATACCTCAGTAGCTTCCATATAATCACAGCCATGAGTGAGACTGAGACATCGGTGAAAAGCCACATTTTACTCCACCCTGTGCCAACAGACAAATGCAAAGGTACTGCATTCATCAAGAGATGGCAAACAGGTCCCGAATAATATGTAACTTAATAAAAAGAGATTGAAATTCCTACAGGAACATTTACAACTTTCCCTGTTCACTCAGCCAAGATATTCTGCAGATCTCTCCTGTGGGCCTCAACATTATTTTATGTTATTCCTTGCCTGATGGAACTCCGGTAGTACCTTATTTTAACTTCCGGGTCACCTCCCCATGCCTGTCCCTTACACACACTGCTACAGTCATCACGGAATCGGAGGAATTCAACCCACACCCAACTGCACGGGGCTGATGACCAAGATGTCCCAAGCCCATAAAATGAATTAACAGCAGACAAAATCACGTCATGATGTTATATTGTGTTGTGTTGGATTCTGACACACGTCATGCGTTTGATGTCCAACCACCAACTACGGTGGCCATCTTGGATTGCAGTGTCAGGTCCGTTAGTATAGAAGGTCCTGATAATAGCCTAGTTTTCAGACGTAGTATGTGGCATTCTTGGTGTAGATGTAATGCAAAAGGAAGGATATGTTTCGAGAAAGCAAACTGCCAGCTGAATCATATCCTCCGGCTACTATAAAGCCAGTCAGGATTCGATATAGCTGGCAGTGGGACAGCAGCTGGTCCCATTATCAAGGTCAGAAAGAAAGTGAAGCAATGAGTCAACAATTGCAAGCCGCCTCCATAGATACACTTGTATTAGATAAGAGGCCTTGTCTAAACATTTCGGCACGTCATGGCCTCCTGAGTTTTATCACGACAATGGCAACGGAATAAGGTTATCTTGAGTTAACACCAACAGATAGCGCACAGTTACTATGTGGTTGGTTGGTTCCTTAGTTTAGGGGCTGCGACAATGCGGTCATAATTATAGCCCCGTGTACTTTGGGTGTGTGTAGAATCTCTCTGATAACCGGTGTTAATTGTGTGTGTGTTATTTGTTTTTAATTCAAGTAAGGATTGCAGACAATAATTTCAAGCAGTTCCTACTTTTGTTACCAAATGTTACCGTCCACTACACCTAGCTTGCGGGCTTGGCTACTAGATGGCATCGCAGTCAGCACCTGGCGGCGAACGTTGGAACTAATAGGGAGTTATCAAATATCCTAAGAATTTTGGCTTCACTCAAGTGTAGTTAGTAGAAGGATTTTTTCATGCCATAAATCTATGACGTGGGACCGCCGGCTATGGGCCTACTGGCATACTGAGGGATTTTTAACGCTCTTAAAAAATCCGACGACGGGTTTGAACCCGCGACCTTTATTATGTGGGATCATTTTGTTTTTGAACAAATAGTCTGTTACAAACGCTTTATCGTGTTATCAAATTCCATGAGTATAGAACACCAACGAAAGGCGAATCAATGGAGTCTCGCCTAGGACAGTCATGACTAGAGACGAGAATTATAGGCACTAAAAAGAGTTAAAATAGGCAGGCATATAGGCTCTTAAAATAGCCAAAATAGGCATGTAAATAGGCACTAACGTGTAAAATAGGCAACAAAATAGGCATGAAAATATTTCTTATAATTTAATAACATGTTTAATTACTATAATAAGAATTAACAACAAGAAAATTTTCAATGTTTTCTGGTAATAAGTTTGTTCTCCTGTCATGAAGAGTGTTTTTATATTGAGAGAAAGATCTCTCAACATCATATGAAGTGATTTGGCAAAACTTTAACGAAGCCACTGCATCTGGTTTTAGGTCAATTGCTTCATCTACCTCACCTCGTAGCACACTGGCTACCTTTATCACTGCTTCCCATCTTGGATTCCTCTGCAGGGCCCTATGAAACTTTTCCCTGACAGCGGCTATCTTCCCAGCGGTTCCTTCCAAACTTCCCCTGACTACTTCAACAATCCTACATGACTCCACCAGGGGTATTCCACTCTTCTCTATTTTCTGTTGCCTGCAATAGATCCTGCATGATGTGTACCCACAAGTCTGCAATCCTCGTTGAAAATTAGAAAACCGCGTAATTTGAAATTGTGGCATTCGCCCATAACCTTACTTTTTGCCACAATTTAGCAAGACTCTAGAGGGGATGCTAGAGGCTTGTTGGCAGCTTCCCGGCCCTAACCTGGGAGCTTAACGCTCCCCCAGACTAGAGCCACACACAGCGCTGGTGCAAATTACTCGCGACTTTTTCAAAAAAAAATTGTATTTAAGTTGTAAATCTCTGTTTTCACAGGGAATGCGTCAGAGTTCAAAATACCGATTTTTAATTTTCATCCACTCTGGGACAAGAGACCACCAGCGTTCTAACTCCTCGTTCAGTAATTAAATGATTATTTACATTTTATATATAAATGATTGAGAGTTCATGTCTAATACAGCATTGCAACAAAACAACTTGCCACAATACATACATTAATAGGCCTATAAATGCTACAATGAATGCGATCGTACTTCTCAATCACATAAATAAAAGGAACAAACGAATTAACTCTTTACAGCAAGCTTGGCAGAAGACTACTCTTCCATCGGTAGTGAAATTGGAATCCCCTGTGATCCACTGCTTCAGCCAGTAAGACTTCGATAATTTATCTTTCGGCATTGCCACGGACAAACTTCTTCTTCGCAATAAATCACACAAAGTTCTGAATCTGATGTGAAGATAAAGCGTACGCTTACACAGTTCGCATCGAGAGGGAGGTAGGGGATACGGGTTGTGTAACATAATTCGACGTTGATTGGTTCTCGCATGTGTCTTGCGAGGTTGGAGGGGTTGAAGGCTTCGAGGTCAAATTGTTCCTCGTTTCTTCTAATGGAAATTTCCCAAGCGCTATTTCTGGTGACTTCCGAGAATTCCCATTCTTGTTCGTGGGGTAAACTCATATTGAGAAATGTGAATATAATTATGTCGAGCACACCAGCTGCAATATAATACAATTTAAAATACAGTCAAAATACATTAAATAGGCAATTATACTCCAAATAGGCACAAACCCTTGAAATAGGCATTTAGAGGCACAATAAAACCAACGAAATCTAGCCTAAAAGAACCTAAAACGGATTTATATCTCGAAAGCCTACGTTTCTAAACATAGGAATAAAATAGGCAAATAGGCAAATTCCCGTCTCTAGTCATGACATAAGATATCCCTATTATTAACGTTTCGCCTGTTATTTTAGTATCGTCTGATGTTCAGCAGCATTGGATATTGTAAGTTGTTTTACAGTTTTACAGTAACATTTTGGCGTCCTATTCTCAACTCTTAGCATTATGGCCACCGTGACCTTAGCGTTCGTAGCTACACCTTCACGGCTTTATTTTACTGCATACCTACTCAAAATCGCCATATTTTACTGTTGCCTATCAAGCGAGGTTGCCTGATCTCACTAGAGCTCTTCAGTGTGTTTGCTGAACAAATTTTAAAATTCCTAAAATCAGGGGCGTATATAAGGGGGAGGGGACCCGCTCCCCCCCCCCCGCCCCCCCCCCACCCCTGAAATTTTGTCTCATATAATATCCTATTGAGGTTTTAAGGGGCGGAGGTCATCGTCCCATAAACATTAAACACGAGTATACTTATCATGTACCTTTGTTACTAAGCGACACATGGCATCGTTGCAAAGCGTGATGTAAACAGTGTGACAATAAGTTTGCTCTGATCTTATGTGTAATAACATAATATCTTATCACTCTATAGTGCCTTCGCTCTTAAGAACCTTCCAAGAACAGCAACACGTGGCCTTGAAGCGTGTGACTAAAGATGTTTTTAGGTTCGACCCTAACTATTATGTGTCAGAAAACTGTATCATAATGGGGTCATTATAACACTATTTATCATTATGAAACAGTTTCTCCCACCAATCAGAGCTCAAGAAACAGTTGTGTGACCAATTAGATAAGGATACCTTCGCGCATGCGTTCAAAATCCAACATGTCTATATAAATTACCGAAATTGCACCGTCCATATGTTCCCGTAAATAAACTGAGACAAGAAATGGCACTGTACCTTAATATTCCCAAAATCAATTTCTACACAGCGCGTGGTTTTGAAACGACTTCGGTGACAGTTTTACTGAATACTGGAGCACAATCTGAACATATGGCATTGAAGTACACAGAGCGCATGCGTCGGTTGTCCAGCTTAGGAAACAGAGATATACAACCCACCGCAGCACCCGATCACAACATTCTAGTGACTGAACTGATATTTATGAATATTTATGTTAAAAATAAAATAAAGTTATAATTATCGTCGAACATAAACAGTCGTATGCAACTCGCCTATAATGGTAATTAAGACATTCGTATGGAAATTATAAAACTCGCATACGCTCGTTTTATAAAAATACTCGTGTCTTAATTATGGCCATTATAGGCTCGTTGCATAATGTACTATTCCCTAACTCTTATACCTTTATCGAACTTTTAGCAATTGCCTGTCTTTCTAGCTACGGCTGAGCGGAGTGTGAGTTTGAGTATGGTGAAAGCAGACTCAACGGTCTATCATTATTATCTATTTATTAATTTATTTATTTGCGCTCAACAGGATTTTCATCCCAATTACAGTGGCATTAAGATTACACAGTATGTTATTTTAAAACTTATTCTAACTTAAACTAAACACTAATAATAATAAAACACTAATTAAAAGTACACAGTGTGTTATCTTACGATGTATACTAACTTAAACTAACAGTAACTCAATAAAACTAATTAAAATAACTAGGTGTATAATTAAAACAGTATGGTGCAAATAATACATGTGCAATACAAGGATGGCTATGTAGAATGACTCAGTGGTAAGAATTCATGTTTTACAATTTGCAAGGTTTGTGACATTATTTCTGGACAGTGGTTTGGAATTCCATCAAAAATACTGTCAAGGAAGTACTAAAATCTATGGCATTATTTCTTTGAGCAACATTGTTGAAAATATTACATAGTCTGTTCGGCGGTGAATTTTTGTGGGCAGAGTCCTGGTTCTTTTAATTTCAAATGTGATATTGTTCCTAGAATTGATGCGTGGTAGGCCTACATGGGAATTTAATAATAATAATTTATTATTATTGAATAATCACTGATGAAGAAGTTATAAACCGATTTGGTAATGCCTCAAGAAAGGTTGACTTTATATTATAGTTTAGGTCAATCTGAATAATAACACCTTAAGACATAGGCCTACGTAATTTTGGTTATAGTACCGGTTTCGGACACATTTCGACCTAAGCGGTTAGTAAAAGTCAAGTTGCAAGTCTTACATTCAAAAATTTGTTTGTAACAAAGGTTGTTTTCAAAAATATTTCTAAAAGTGCTAGTTGTCTAAAGGCTAAACATATCAAAATTCCAAAAGCTCAGATCTGTAAAGTATATATTAAAGTCGATAGATATAGTTCTTGAAAAAAAAACTAGCTTGAAGTTGAAAGTATCAGTAATGTGGATGCGTATAAATGTTGAGGTTGGGAATCATAAGATGATGTGTTTGAGTAAGAATGACTACCTTTATGATGATGTCACTGTGAAAATATAATCGACTAAAATTGAGTATTCAAAGATGGAGTATGGGCCAGGAATAAGATTCTTCATCAGCTAGGAAAGATAATGGTAATAAGAAGCAAATTGATATATATAATTATTGTATAATATTCAATGTGACAAAGTTGCGCATTGTTATACAGTACAATTAAATCGGTTCAAATGCTTCTAACATTAAATGACGATCATAAACAATGAATGATGAATTTAGATCCTGGATAGCAAAGAAAGACTTTCGTGATAGGCAGTCCATTTGTGTTAAAGTTCAATGTCCCTTAGATTATGAGAAGGGATCGTGAAGTCATGTGGGCACTTCGCGGAGACCTGGACGCTAAACAAGAGGCTGGAAACTTTCGAGATGTGAAAATCAACTGAGTTGAGAGGAAGACCAACACTGAGGTGTTAAAATGGTACAAGAAATGAGACACAATGTACAATGATGGAGGTGATGTGGTCTCCGGAGAGGCCGAGTGCAGGTCTTTCTAGTTAACGCCCGTGGGCGACCTGCGCGTCGTAATGAGGATGAAGTGATAATGATGACGTCCCCGAGCCACGGGAATCAACCACAGGAGGTTAAAATCCCTAACGGCTCGTCCGGGAATCGAACCCGGGGCACTTATGGTTCTTGTTGTTAATTCATTTACGGTCTTTGAGACATCGTGATTTAGCTCCGTGTACTTAGTTGAGTGTAGAATTTGTATGCTAACCTGTGGTAATGCGGTGTCTGTGATAGTGTGTGTTTTTATAATGCAGGTGAGGATTGGGAAGGAGACAGCCGTGGTCCTAAATTAGAAAACATCCCGGAATGCGCCTTTAGTAGAAGTGGGAAACCACGGAAAACCTCTTCTCAGTTTTGCCTCTTGAGGCAAAGTGGACCGCATTCCAACCGTTGGCAGAGCCGGGAACCGAACCCGGACAGCCAAGAATGCTAGTCGCTTCACCAGGAAGTAGACGAGGACTGAATGGAGAAAACTCATTATAGTGCTAAACCAGTTGTTGGTTCATTTGAGGGGGTTGGGCATCGTGGTCATAGCTTACCACGGTGGGCGAGTGGTTATCGTATCGGACTACCAACCCCAAGCTTGCAGGTTCGCTCCTGGCCGTGGTAAGTGATTTTTGAAAGACGACAAAAATCACGGCACGCATGTCATACGTTGTTGGCATGTACCCTGTATAGGTTAGTGGTCTGTATAGGCTATTAACCACCCGCTATTTCAAAGATGCTCATGGTTCAATCTTTCAGCCATTTGTCAACGAATTTGCTTTTGGAATTGTTCATATTTCATGAAACCATATTTTTCTCCATTCTTGACTTGAGTTGCTTGATATTCTTTTTTTTTATAATTAAAACGTAAATAATAAAATATAAATTAAATTAAAATTGAAAATAAATAAATTGCAAATATTAATAAGCTTATAATTTTACCATTGAAATTAAATAAGCTTATAAAATAGAATTATAACAAATTTACATAAAAATAATATTACAAATAAATTTATAAAAACAAACAAAAAGATAATACAAAATAAAATTAATAAATTAAAACTTGTCCAAAACATTAAATTTAAATAAATAAAATATACAATATTTTGATGATAGTTGTGCCCTTTCGCATGTTGGATTCAGTAGGCCGTGTTCGTAATGGCAACATTAATCTCGGGAGTTTCCGCCAACACAAAGTTCCTCCATTCTCTACTAGAAAGCGCTATATTGTCGAGGAGCTTGACTTTCATACCGCTCCAAGGAACGACCAAACTCGACATGCCAACTGCCCTCTTGCATCCAGCACCCGAGCCCATACGATATTATTATTATACCGTGTACGTGGATGTGTGTAGAATTTGTCTGATAACCTGTGTTATGTTGTGTAATAGTAGACTAATGTTACTGGTTTTACGTCTCTTTTAAGTAGAGACGCCGGGGTGCCGCAATTTTGCTCCGAAGGGGATATTTAACGCGCCAGTAAATCTACTAATGGGGTGAGATAGCTGAAAATAGTTTCACATCTGGCAACCAATGCGCCCTTTTGATTCAGATAGTTCATGGGTAGACGAGTCTCAAAAGCCCGGGACACAAATGTGTCTGGCCTTCTAGCAGTATTGGTGACGTAATCAATATGCCCGGCAAAATTTGAGACACGCTTCTACATTCCCCGTTATAACTCAATTTTCCTTTCGGATATTAACATTTGTAGTTAGTGATTGTGAATCGGGAGAAAACGCGCTTTCCAACGGTAAAATTGATTTCATTGTTTAGCTTTACAATATCAACAATATTTAACATTTTATAATTCCCTTTTTAATTTTGATTTTTTTCAACGCATTTTACTAAATAACTTGAAATCCGTTACATGTAGTGAAACGTGTCCTATCCTTTTTTGTTCATCTAGGAATTACCTTTCCAACGGTATATATTACCTCTGTTTTATCGTAAACAATTGCTAAAAATCTGCCAAAACAATGTAGCGTCTCGATCAAATTCAAAATTCAATTCGTGAAATTATTGACGCCAATATTTACATCTTTAAGACCATAACAACAACGATAAAACAGATAATACTGTTTTGATAGTTATGTTGCGTCTATCCTATAATGGCCCTGCCTGAGTGCATGGACTTACGCCATAGGCCACTCAGGGGTTCTTTAACTTTACTTACCTGAATCGTTATAGTTGGGTGTTTTTCCTGCTCAGGTAACGGGATCCTTACCGTGTCCTTACCGATTGCCTTACCCACGATTGACAGCACACCACTTATGCTAAACGAGGGGGTAATGAGGGAGTTCAGGATTCCGGGGTAGCTCCCCAATAAAAAGAGATCTCTCACGTACTGCCGGTTTATTCCTTTCAACAGCTTCCAGGAATCCACTGTGCAGGTACAGGGCTTGCTCAAAAGACTCCCTCCAACAAAAGAAACAATAATACAAGATCTCACCTGATCACTCAGTCGTCTCTCTCTCTCTGACGATGCTCAGCACCAGTCCCTTTGGTCAACAGGTGCTTGGTCGCAGTACTACGATCCCCCGATCGTCAAACTTACGTCGCTCTCGTTTACGCTGCCCTCACGGACAGTCCTCCTCTCTCTCAACTCTAACTCACTGCTCCCCGTTTCTCACTTCTGCGCACTCACTGACTGACCCCCACCTCACCAGAGGTCGCAGCTTATGAGTCTCTCAAAATGCAACACAAGCGTGCTTACATAGCACCTCCTTGCAGATTCTCAAGATCTGGCTTGAACCGGGATTGCGCGTCCGGTATGGTTCAAGGCTAAACCAAAACCGGGACATGACAATACGAAGTCCAAGATTGCTAACTTGCGTAACGACTTCAACTTGTTCTGCAGATTGTACAGTATGTCGCATCTGAAGCACGCGATGGCAATATTGATGATTTCTTTTCGCATGAAAACCAAATGTATCCACCATCTATTTCGGATGATGGAAAACTCCAAAACCAACTAACAAATCGGAAATTATTGACTGCATTGAAACAAAATGTGACATTTGCTGCAACCATAGCCTACCGAATGTAACAGCTAAAATATTTGATGGAGCAGCTGTAATACGCATGCTTAATCTTGGCATTGCTACAACATTTTCCGGATACTATGAACATGTTTTCAAACCATATGTTATTAATCAACTGAAGATACTTCACGACTAGATATTGTATTCGACAGATATGCTACTAACAGTTTAAAGGTGGATTCCTGAGAAAGAAGAGGAAGTGGCATAAGCATTTAAGTCTCAGACTCCACTGCAATTCCAAACAAATTTAAGCAATTCTTATGTGTCAACGAAAACAAGACACAATTGTTCCAGTTGTTAACTAAGAAAATGGTGAGAGAGGAGTATCCAGGAAAACATGTTGACTGTGCTTATGCTGATCGAGTCCTCACGTCAACAGCTATGGATGTATCAAGCATTTCTCCAGCCTCACACGAAGAAGCAGATTGCCGCCTGCTTCTCCATGTTAAGCATGCAGTTGAAAGTGGACATACTCGCATCTTAATACAAACTGTAGACTCAGATGTGGTCGTTATTTCAATACCACTGTTCTCACAAATACAAGATATTGATGAACTATGGATTGAGTATGGTACTGGACATGGGATTTGTGCCAAACTGGCACCAGCAATTTGCTGAAATTTGTTGGCTTTTGATTCTGTAACAGGTTGCGACACCGATTCCACATTTTGTGGAAAGTCTGGATGTCATTTCGTGAAATTGATTGTGTATGGCATCAGCTCTGTACAGGCTGATGATAAATATCATGATCCGTTGCAACGATTTGTTAATCTACATTATGATCAAACATCAGATCTTCAGAGCATAAATGACTGCATACGAGTTTTATTTACAAGAAAGAATCGAGCAATCGAAAACATTCCTCCTACAGCAGATGCTTTAACACAATATATCAAACGAGCTGCTCTCCAAGCCAGAAATTTGAGCAACAATCCGTAAAAAATAAACCCATTTATTTACATTACGGATAGTTACATATCGCAAATGCTTAGTATATGTGGAATACAACGCACCCAAGAACGAACTTCTACGGAAGATGCGAGCCTTTCAAATTATTGATTGTTTCGTTGTTTGCGTTAGAGATAAAATTTTGAAACTTCTCATACACACAAACAACATATCTAACTAACACATATTTAAATTTGGTTACTGTAGCTCAGCGGTGTTGAGGGTTGTGAATTGATTATGTCGACATTTCCCTCGAAACGCGCCAAAACCGGTACTTTTGCATAATACCTGCCATAAAAGATATTGAAATACGTTTCTAAAAGTTACCTTTATCATCAATCAACGCAGAAATAAACAGGGAAACTCGTGATGTTACTTGTTTTTCTGTAGGCCTTTCGATTAATTTTCTATTTATCTCCAAACTCAGGTGCACATAATTTCTGCGCCGACAGTAAGAATGATGATATCACAGTACGTAAATCAACGTGCGGGCGTAATCTAATCTTCGTCCACTGTGGATGTTTCACTTTACCTTCCAATGTTAACATGAGGATCGTGGTCATGAAAAGAAAAAGCCGTCTGCATTAAGTGCTTTGCTAATTATAAATGGAACGCGAGGTTATCGGGCCCAACAAATCTAGCACCTTAATTAAAGTTTCAAATCAACATTATACTATCTACAGTTTTAATGGGAATGTGACCAACTGGTTTCGTAGTTCCTGCTGGTTACTCATACCTGTTTTGGCTTTTATGTCCGTTTTAAAGGGGTGTTCGACAAGGATGTTGTCTATCTCCCACACTATTCAACATTTACCTGGAAGATATCGTTGGGAAATGTCTGGATGGAAGAAGAGGAGTTGGCAGGAAAATTGAGTGTATTCCATTTGCAGATGACATGGTGTTGCTGGCAGAGAATGGAATGATAGGAGATCTGAATGCAACCTGTGAGCAATATGGAATGCGCGTTAATAAGAGCAAGACAGAGAGTATGGTGATAAGCGCAATAGGGAACAAAGTCATGAACATCAGGATACGCCAGGGCGATATTGACCAACTGTCATTTTTAGCCTATTTTCATTTATGAAAAAATAGGCTTATGAGATCACCTTTTGTCCGTGTGTCTGTCTGTGTGTGCATGTGTGTGTGATTCGTGTGTGTGTCCCCCCTAATAGCTCCTAAACGGCGGGAGCGATTTCAATGAAAATCGGTAAGTTCATTGCACTATTCCGGGTGACCCCGATCGTGCCCTTCAAATTTTGTTACGTCTCACCTATCCAATATGGCGGCTGTGCGAAATATTTCACCAGCATTCAATATCTCCGAAACAATTACCCTAGAATTTTGTACGCTGATAAAGGGAACTACTAGAAGTTCACCTATGTGAATTTTGAAAACCTGGTAACTACAAAACCAACATGGCGGCCAAGCGAAGTTGCGACTTTTAAATAGACGTTTCTCGCGATTTAACCAACCAAACGCAATGAAACTTGGTACAGTATATTATACATATTGCAATGCACCGACATCTAACTTCGTTCAATTGTTTACATAACCTCAAGATGGCGGCTGTGCGAAATATTTCACCGGCATTCTATATCTCTGAAACTATTACCGGTATCACCCTGACATTTTGTACGGAGATAAAAGATACTGCTGGATGTTCATCTATGAGACTTTCAAAAACCGGTTAACTACAAAAGGAACATGGTGGCCAAGCGAAGTTCTTTAAATGACTTTTCTCGCGATTTAATCATACAACCGCAATGAAAATTGGTACAGCAAATGTTTATATACATTGTAATGCACTGGTATCTAATTTAGTTCAATTGTTTCCATAACCTCAAGATGGTGGCTGTGCGAATTTTAAAATTGAGTTCTTATTTCTTTTGTCGTAATCATGCGATCGAAGTGAAAGTTTGAATAATGAACCTACGCAATAATTTTTCTTTAATGGTACATGACTCTATGGCCTATACATATAACAATCCAACATGGCGACCATCTGAAATATTTAGACGGATCTCAATATCTACGAATCAATTACAGCAATCAAACTGAATTCTTTTATGTTCATAGGGGCTAAGAACATAAGTTCACCTTTAGGACTTTCAATAACCTGGTGATCACAAATCCAACATGGCGGTGACGCGAAGTATAAATATTCACATGGACGTTTATCGCAATTTAACCATCCGAGTGCAGTGACACTTGGTACAGTAAATCCTTATACAAATGTTAATCCACTGGCATCGAATTTATTTCAATTGTTTCCATAACCTGAAGATGGCAGCTGTGTGAAATTTTACAATCTCGTTTTTACCTCTTGTGTCCTTAATCATGCGATTGACGTTTGAATACTACACGTACACAATAATCTTCATGTAACAAAACATAACTCTAAGACCTACATATATAAAAATCCAACATGGCGACCACCCGCAATATTTAGTCGGTTCTCAATATCTACGAATCTATTACAGCAATCAAACTGAAATTGAAATTTTGTATGTTGATAGTGGCAATTAACATAAGTAGGATATATGAAAATAGGCTTCATTTCTTCACGGAACTACTTGTTAAATATCTAGGAAGCATAGGCTACTGACGTATGATGTGAGATGCGGTAAAGAGGTAAGAACTCGCATTGCCGTTGCTAAAGAAGTCTTCAACAGAAAGGACAGGCTATTGTGTGGACGATTGGACTTGAGGTTATGGAAGAGGCTGGCAAAATGGAGTGTGGCGGAGCCGAGACCTGGAGGATGAAAGAAGACTAGAAGCGTTTGAAATGTGCTTATGGAGGAGGATAGACAGGATATCCTTGGTGGAAAGGGTCCGGTATGAGGAGGTATTGGAGCGAGTTGGAGAACATAGGTGGCTGTCACATACCATCCATACAAGGAAGAGGAACTGGCTGCGAAGGGAGTGTTTGCTGAGGGGTGCTCTCAAGGGATCAGTAAATGGAAAGAGAGGAAGAGGACGAAGAAAGTACCAGCTGGTGGACAGTGTCAAGATTGCAGGAAATTACCACCAAAGAGACGAGCTGAAGACAGGAATGCATGGAGAGCTGCTGTGTGGAGACCTGCCTAAGAGCAGTACACGTTATATATTGAAGTCACTTTGGAAACAAACTCTCGAAAGATTCTTGTTAGGGGATCAAGTTGAGTATCATTGGATAGTTTTCTAGAAAATATTAAACGCGTATACTGTACTTTCTTTTATCTGATCTGAATTTTTCAACGGTTTAGTACCCATTTTGAATTTTGTCGACTGCTGCGCCATCTTTGAACGAAAAAGTTACTTCAGTTGTTGGTTGTTTCAATGTACTTTATCTGTAGTGTCCGTGAATCCCTATTCATTATTATTGTTTATTCTTTCAACATCTTGGCACCAACTGCTGTCAACAATCAAAGTCGATACAATGGGTATATGACAATTTAAGCAGATATAAATAATGAGTGTATGTACCGACAATAGACATATACAGGGTTTTTCATATAAAGTAAGAACGCCAAGCGGCGGTTTTGTTATTCGCTGCTGCGGTGGGCTTGGCCGAGCTTGTGGCGCGCCACGGCCCCCTGCTTTAAGCGTGTGTACAATCCTATATGAAATATTACCTAATAAAAGATGCTGGAAGTGTCGTCCTTCCTGGGTTATGCAGGCATTGTATCTAGTAACCACATTCTGGCTGACGCGAGTGAGTTCTACCACTGTAATGTTTCTGAACTTTTGTTTTATGTCTTTTATTGAGCACTGAGCCAGTAGTGTCAAACTAATTTTCAATTACGTGAATCTGTGCTGGTGAAAGTGGCACTTCATCAGGAAATTGCTGAACAAATGCATCACGTACGCGCCGAGCCGACTCGTACTTAAAATAAGTTTTACATACAAAGATTCCATGTTGTAATGAATGATAACAGTTTCACCATGTTAACATCTCAGGTTCAGACTGGCGACTGAACACCTGCACGCTTATTGCAAGGTCAAGTATGTACTATGCGCTCGCTTTCAATACTACAGCAGGGGGCCGTGGCGTGCCACAAGTTCGGCCAAGACCAGTGCAGCAGCGGATAACAAAACCGCCGCTCGCCGTTCTTACTTTATATGAAAGGCCCTGTATATATTAGTTATGGCCAACTATGGACCACGTTTGACTTATTTATTGTGTTCACTCGCTGCCAATATCTCTGCGTCCTGTCTCCCATTTCCATTTTCTCTTCCTCCATGTGAGATCTTCCTTTCCTCACTGACAACTCCACTGTCTCCTGGAAACCTGGAAACTCCTTAACTTGTCTAAATCGCTCTCGGTCCATTATGTCCTTTTCTTTCACCCCCATCCGATCCAAGTCCAACCTCACTTCCCGAAACCATTTCGGCTCCGTCTTCCTCTTCCTGAAGAATTCAAAAATCCTCTTCGTCAATCTGGCACTGTTCACCCTCACCAAGTGTCCATAAAACTGTATTTTCCTCTTTCTCATTAGGGCTACGACTCCTTCTGTCTTCAGGTATAGTTCTTTGTTAGGTTTGAGTCTCCTCTCTCCATCCTTGATATTTGGACCTAGGATTTTTCGGAGCATTTTCCATTCTCTATTGCGGATCTCTTCGAGGCCACCCTTCCCAATCATGTCTAGTGTTTCTGCTGCATACAGACATTCAGGTCTGACAACGGTATCTAAGTGTCGGAATTTAGGCCCTTCTTGTTGTGTGTATCCTTTGTAAGTTTATAAGCCATTTCCATTCTTCTCGCCCACTCTTTGATGGCATCCTTTTCCGACCCATTGTCCTCACTTTTTCTCCCAAGTACTTAAAACACTTAACTCGCTTTATCTTGGCTTCTCTCAACTCCAAGTGGAGAGAAGCGTCTTTAATGTTGGTCATAAATAAATAATAATATCAATAATGATGAAAATCCATAGCCTGCTACCAGTCTCCGACCGGGTCAGGAATGGAATGAATGAAGCCCCGATCTAGCGGCGAGGATATGAACTGTGCCGGCTGCCGAGGCCGGACGCACTTCTCTGAGGCAATGATTAAATGAATGACAGATGAAATGAAATGATAGTGGAGAGTTTTGCTGGAATGAAATTTTGACAGGGAAAACCGGAGTACCCGGAGAAAAACCTGTCTGCCTCCGTTTTGTCCAGCACAGATCTTACATGGAGTGACCGGGATTTTAACCATGGACCCAGCTTTGAGAGGCGGGCGTGCTGCCGCCTAAGCCATGGAGGCTTTTTAATATTAATAATGATAATGATAATAATAATAATGAATACCTTGGTGAAACCATACAGTCCTCGGGACTAAACCGAATCGCCAATGAACAAAGAATCACCAAGATACAGGAGGCCTACCAGCTAACGTGGGCTTACTACAACAGGAAGTGCATTTTGACAGACGCAAAATTAAGGCACTACAAAACAGTGATTCTTCCAGAAGCAACTTACGCAGCCGAAACAATGGTGATCGACGGTCTTTCCAAAATTAAGGACATAGAAGAGCAGGAACGAAAAATTATCAGGAAGATTTACGGAACCGTCATTAAAAACGGCATTTCGATGAAGAGACCTCTGAACGAACTCGATCAAAAGATCAACACAAAAATGGAATAAATCAGAAAACGTCGAGCAAAGTTTTACACACACATCTACAGGTTGGAAAACTCCAGAACGGCAAAGGAACTACTCGACATCATAACAAAGAGTCAATGCGGTACGGAATGGCTGACTGAGGTCCAGAGAGACCTACAACAGATCTACATAGACAATCTCGAGGACGGCACCGAGTGCCGGAATAAAATCGCAAATGTTAAGTTTGAGCAAAGAACATCACGACGATCTGCTCTGTTGTTATGACACTCAAAGTTCATAAAATTTGAGGATTACAATGAAACTCAGATTTACAGAGGTACTTCCACTACGACCGTGCTAATTTTCATAATGGAACAGTACACATGTCCAGGACATGCGGCTTGGGTGGCTTAGTGGTAGCCAAAGTTCGCGGGTTCAAACCTGGCCGTAGTCGTCGGATTTTTTAAGAGCGTTATGCCTTCCTTCGGAGGGGAAGTAAAGCTGGCGGTCCCATGTCATAGATTTATGCCATGATAAAGAACCTTCCATTAACTATACCTGTGTGAAGCTACATTATAGGTTTGATTTGACTAACGCTCTCATGTTCCAACGTTCGTCGCCAGGAGCCGACTTCGGTGATATCTAGTAACCAACTTCGGAACTAGTTGTCGTTAACGGTATCGTTTGGTAGCAAAAGTAGGAACTACTTGAAAATTGAATGATTGCAGTCCTTACTTGAAAAGAAAACAGATAACACACAGTAATAGAGCCATCACAATTAACACCGGTTGTCAGACAGATTTTACACACACCCAAAGTACACGGGGCTACATGACCGCGTTGTCGCATCCCCTAAACTAAGGAACCAAACAATCGGTTGTCAGAGAGATTCTACACACACCCAAAGTACACGGAGCTATATGACCGTGTTGTCGCAGCCCCTAAACTGAGGAACCAACCAACCGGTTATCAGATAGGCCTATATTCTACACACACCCAAAGTACACGGAGCTACATGACCGCGTTGTCGTAGCCCCTAAACCAACCAACCAACCTTCTAAAATGACTTCAATTAAGGTACACAATTTTCTCACGCAAGGAGAAAAGGACAGGAGTCATGTCTATGCTGACTAGATGCAGCTACCTAATGTTGATTTATGAACCTGTATCTAACTCATTGTTGCATAAAATGGACATGTGACCTTTCTAAAATGACCGATTCAATTATAGGAAGCTTAGCCGCTTCGGTGGAGAAGTTGGTAGCATGCTGAACTACTGTGCCCAAGATCGCGGGTTCAAACCCGGCCGAAGTAGTCAGATTTTTTAAGAGCGTTAAAATTCTTCAGTATGCCTTCCTTCGGAGGGGAAGTAAAGCCGACGGTCCCATGTCATAGATTTATGGCATGTTAAAGAACCTTCCACTAACTACACTCGTGTGAGGCTAAATTATAGGTTATATTTGGCTAACGCTCTTAGGTTCCAACGTTCGTCGCCAGGAGCCGAACTGGTTGTCGTTGACGGTGGCGTTTGGTAGCAAAAGTAGGAACTACCTGAAAATTGAATGTCTGCAGTCCTAACTCGAATTAAAACAGATAACACACACTAATACAGTCATCACAAGTAACACGGTTATCAGACAGATGCTGCACACAGCCAAAGTACACGGGGTACAGGACTGCGTTGTCGCAGCCCCTAAATTAAGGAACCAACCAACCTTCTAAAATGACTTCAATAAAGGTTCACAATTTTGTCACGTAAGGGATAAAGGACACGAGTCAGTTCTATGCTGCTTGCCACGATGGGTGAGTGGTTATCGTGCCGGACTGCCAAATATCTCGGCACGCATAAACAACCCATTTGAATTCAGTAGGCCGTGTTCATAATGGCAAAATTAATCTCGTGATATTCCGCCAACACAAAGTTCCCCCTTTCTCTACTAGAACGCGCTGTAGTGTCCAGGGGCTTACATATCTAACCTCCTTGACTTTCATAGCGCTCCAAGGAACGACAAAAATTCGACCTGCAAGTTGCCCTCTGGGCGCCAAATAACAAAGCTTGCACCCGGCAACCGAGGCCATCCGATATAATAATAATAATAATAATAATAATAATAATAATAATAATAATAATAATTAAATAATAATAATAATAATTATTATTATTATTATTATTATTATTATTCTTTAATCGTATCGGCCAACTAAGGACAACGTTATTTCAACTGGCTTCTCTGGGCTTTGATCTTTGCCCAGTGTTCCTTCATACGTTGCCGGTGTTGCTCTTTTCTTTCTTCCGTTCACATCTTTCCCGTCTTCAACTTCGGTTTTTCCTGAAAACCCTGGTGGTCGTGTAGTTTCTTCCTGAGGGAATTGCGTTCATGAATATCCCCACAGGTAATTTCCATCTCTTGCAGGTCACTTTCCACCTCTTCGAACCAGGCTGGCTTGGTCTTCTTATTTTTAAAATAGTTAAAGATCCGGTTCGTCAATCGTGTGTGTTTCATTCTAAGCAAGTGGCCATAAAATGCAATCCTCCTTTTCCTCATGACATCAGAGATCTTCTGGACATGAATATACAGCTCATAGTTATGCCGTCGTCTATATTCACCGTTGTCTTTAATCGGGCCAAGAATTTTCCTCAAGATCTTTCTTTCCTTGATCTCCAATTTTTCTACCAGGCCTTTCTTGTTCATGGTGAGGCATTCCGCTGCGTACAGAGCCTCTGGTCGTATAACAGTGCAATAATGCCTAAGTTTTGCGTTCAGGGATATTGACTTTTTGTTGTAAACGTCCTTATTATTATTATTATTATTATTATTATTATTTCCTACCACTTATCACTCAATGTACTCGTTATTATCCAAATTTAGACTCGAGAACATGTATTGATCACATAAACTATCGTAGCAGACTAGATCAATATACTTCTGCAGTCATACAATCAGATATCTCTGACCACTACATAACATATGCAGGTATTTGGCCAAAAAATGATAAGACACAATTACAAGATAATGAATCGTACATTACACTAATGAATGATACTATAATACACACAAGCCTTAACAACACAGACTGGACAGATTGCCTTGAATTAAAAAATCCTAATGACATATATAACAATATAACAACCAAATTTAAGGAAATCTACCAAAAAGCATCTTACATAACAACTCGTAAACACAGGAAAAGCAAACAATGGTTCACTTATGACCTAAAAATACAATGTAAGGAAAGAGACAGACTTTACAAAACAATGCTCAGAAACAAGGATAATATTACAATAAAAAATGAATACAAAGCTTTCAGAAACAAATTAAATAAGCTAATAAACAAAACAAAACATCAATATTTTAAAAATAAGATAAATAGTTCCAAAAACGATAATAAAGGAATGTGGAAAGTCATTAATGATATAACAGGTCGGAAAACACAAACTGTCAATGAAGTCATAAACAAACATTTAATATTACATTATACTAACGAAGTGATAGTCAATAAATTCATCAATACCTTTAGTGAAAAAATAAACAGCCTAGCACATAACTGTAGTATCAACATATGGCAATCAAATAGAAACACATTAATGAATTCCTTTACATTACTTGAAACTGATGAATATGAAATAGAAAACATAATTAAGGAATTAAAAACAGACAAATCGCCTGGGGTAGACAATATACGCTTTAAAGACATAAAGGCAACATCCAAAACAACTATACCAATCATAACACATCTCATAAACAAGATATTCGAATCAGGCATAATACCAAAATATCTGAAATACACAATTATTAAACCAATATATAAGAATGGCGATCACTTAGACTTTGGCAACTACAGACCAATATGCATTTTATCAATCCTCCACAAAATAATGGAAAAATGCTTGGATAAGAGATTGAAGAATTTCCTAAATAAATATGATATTTTAAAGGGACACCTATACGGTTTTAGGAAGGGGAAAAGTACTGAACTACTCCTGGCTGAATTTGCCAATGTAACAAATAATGCCTTAAATAAGAACAATCACATAATGGTACTTTTTCTTGACTTTTCTAAAGCATTTGACACAATAAATCACAATAAACTACTTGCTAAATTACACGATATTGGAATAAGAGGCACGACTTACAAACTATTTGAAAGCTATCTGAAAAACAGGGAAATGGCAGTTATGGTCAATAACACTATCAGTGACGCAGTAGAAGGAACACAAGGTATCCCTCAAGGCAGCATTATTTCACCTACACTATATAACCTGTTCGTAAACGACATGAATGAAGCCATTAAACACAGTAAAATATTTATTTATGCTGATGACACCACTATATATACCATACATAAAGACTCTAAAACAGATTTTGAGAGACTTCAAGAAGACTTCAATAACATCACAAGATGGTGTCATGACAATAATTTGTATATAAATACAACCAAATCTAAAATAATGCACATCAGAGTTGATCACTTCACACAAGAAAAATACAAACTAACGCACCACAGCTTATCATGCATACACCAAAACATCCTGGCAGGTTGCAAATGTAACACCTTAATAAATAGTACTTCGACACAAAAATACCTAGGAATTACCCTTGATGAACACTTTAAAATGAACACACACACAGTAAACATAATAAAAAACCTAAGAGCAAACCTCTACATCTTCTACAATCTCCGATTTTATGTAGATAGGAAAACTTACAAAACAATTTACAGTGCTCTAATTGAAAGCAAATTAAGATATGCTATAGCAGCTTGGGGAAATCAAAACACAACTTTAATTAATAATCTTCAAGATAGCCAAAACAGGTTCTTTAAATATTTCACTGATATCCCTTATTTTAATATTAAAGAGTTGTTTCAAATTACTGTACTGAATCTCTACTACCATGATCCAAGATTCAGGCATAAGGTCTCTCACAACATACAAACAAGAGCCATAACAATTACTAAACATGTTAAACCTTTATGTATAAATAGCTATGGTTTCAAGAGACTAAATTATATTATACCATCACCACTTAATGAACTACCACCTGGACTGACAAACATTAACAGCAAACAACTAGCTATAAGTCGCATTAAAAAATATTACTTAACCAAACATTAACTCATAACATAAATTTATTAATATAACTACCATAGTGTAATTTTTTGTATCTTTAATTATTTAACATTACAAAAAAATGCATGCACTCTTGTACTGAAATATAATCTATATATATGTTGTAAATAATAATTAATATGTCTCACAGATAATCTGCACTGTCATCAGATTCGTGAGACATATCACAATAATGTAACATAAATAGTGTTTAATAAATAAATTAAATTAAATTACTACTACTACTACTACTGCTATTAAAGTCTCCGTGGCTTAGGCGGCAGCACGCAGGCCTCTCACCGCTGGGTCCGTGGTTCAAATCCTGGTCACTCCATGTAAGATCTGTGCTGGACAAAACGGAGGCAGACAGGTTTTTCTCCGGGTAGTCCGGTTTTCCCTGTCAACATTTCATTCCAGCAACACTCTCCACTGAGCCTCCGTGGCTTAGGCGGCAGCACGCCGGCCTCTCACCGCTGGGTCCGTGGTTCAAATCCCGGTCATTCCATGTGAGATCTGTGCTGGACCAAACGGAGGCAGACAGGTTTTTCTCCGGGTACTCCGGTTTTCCCTGTCAACATTTCATTCCAGCATCATTCTCCACTATAATTTCATTTCATCTGTCATTCATTTAATCATTTCCCCAGAGGAGTGCGTCAGGCCTCGGCAGCCGGCACAGTTCATATCCTCGCCGCTAGATGGGGGCTTCATTCATTCCATTCCTGACCCGGTCGGAGACTGAAAGCAGGCTGGGATTTTCATTATTATTACTATTATTATTATTTCTATACTGACTAGATGTAGCTACCTAATATTGATTTATGAACCTGTATCTATAATGGACATGTGACCTTTCTAAAATGACCGATTCACTTATAGGAAGCTTGATCGGGATATAATAATAACTACGAGTTATCGGAAATTCGAGTAATGAAGGTTCGATATATCGAGGTTTGACGGTAACTAAGAAGGACCACAGTAAGTACGAGGGACGTTATCTTGTATAATATCCAGCAGAGGATACACTTGTATTTACAAGACAAGCATACGTGCGTTCAATATGCACTACAGCATTTTAAATTCACTGAACACATTAGAGTACAATAAAAGACATCAACATGATAATTTCATCGTAAGTATTTCGCGATGTCTAGAACGTTGGTGGTATCTATTCTTGTGCGTTTAAGGCCTCATTGGACTACTTCAATCAATCCTTGGTCCTCTTCTTCAGTAAGTTTCCCAGTAGCTCTGATCTCATCTGTAACCCTTTTTACTGTGTGACGTTTGTCTATTTTTCGTTGAAATCTTATTTTTATGTCTTGCAGTTTTTAATTTTTTGTTTTGCAAGTCATCCCAGGTTATTTCGAATTCTTTCATATCTTCTCTAATTTCCTTAATCCATAGTCCATATTCATTTCTAGATAACCTGGCTTTCGCTGTCCTCATAATGTTACCTATAAAGAAATCCGTTTCTTACGAGTAGTATCAGTGACGGGCTCCAGTTCTCTGTACACGATTTAATTTCGTACTCTCCGCCACTGTCCATCTTTATGCATGTTCTAGCTATTCTTCTTTCTACTTTTAGAATTTTGTCGAATCTATTTTTCTGAGTAACTTTAAAAAGAGTTTCGGTTCCATATGTCACCTCTGGTTGAACCACTGTCTTGTAAGTTCTAATTTTGTTTTATATGTAGACCATGTTAATTTTTGGGCCATTTCTTGCCATGCAGGTTTCTCATCCAAGTTGTAAGTCATAATTTCTCCTAAGTATTTAAATTGCTTCACTATTCTAACTTTCTTGTTATTTACTGTTATGTGATTGATTACAAGTGGATTTGCTACCATTATCTCTGTCTTTTCAAACGATGTCTGAAGTCCAATTTTTTGTGCTATGTGCAATTTAAGTCTATTATTATTTCAAATTATATAGCCTAGCTTGTTTATTTCCCCACGGCAGATAATCCAGTGACCAGAACATCGTTGTAGTAGACCTGATTCTCCTCCAGAACGATAACACTAAAACCAGTGTGGTTGACCTTAGAGTTCCACCTGGCTCGAGTATAAAAGACTGTTCAGACCACAGTGTCACTTCAGTGTGTGGTGTTGAGAAATGAGAGTAATGGATTCCATCCACACGGTGAGTTCATAATATATTCCAGTGTGAGGTGACAGGAGAAACTGCGCTGGGGGTGTGGGATGATGAGGTAGTTGGGTGGAGATAGTCAGCTCCTTTACAAGTGTTTCTCGCCCATCAGAGGGGGGAGGGGAGGGGGTGCGGTTATATCATAATGATGGCTTACAACTCTTCAAGTTTCTGCCCTCCAACACAAATATAGGGGATATCTCATAAGTATTCTCGTTTTTTTAAGAACATTTTATTTGGAAAGGTTTCTGACAAGAAAATAAACTATTCTTCAAAGTAATAATAATAATAATAATAATAATAATAATACAAGCATGGTGTACTACAATTACCAGCCTGCCAACGTGCTTGAAAATGAGTATTATAAGAAGTATTGGGATAGACCTATTGTAACCGACCAGAAAATCTTGGCCAATCGACCTGATATTGTCTGTCTCAACAAAAGGAACCAAAAGGCCTACTTGATAGACGTTGCTGTCCCACTTAGCCAAAATATGCAAACTACCCAAGCTAAAAAGGCAAACAAGTACGCACCGTTGGCGGAAGAAATGCGAAAACTATGGGGATTAAAATGCGTGAGGATTTTGCCAGTGGCGATCTCTTCCACGGGACTTGTTCCAAAGACGTTGGCAATGGCTTTGGAGGAACTGAAAATGAAACTTCTGATTGGCAGAATACAGAAGGCAGTGCTGCTGGATACATGCCATATTGTCAGGTTATTTTTATCACAGTAATACATTTACAGGATACTTGATTCCAAATCCGTATATCGTAAACTGATTTGTACCATAGGCTAATTATGAGAAATTAATAACAATAATAATAATATCGTATGGTCTCGGGTGCAAGCCTTTTTTATTTGACGCCCAGAGGCCGAATTTTGTTGTTCCTTGGAGCGCTATGAAATTCAAGGAGGTTAGATAAGCTCCTCGACACTCTAGCGCTTTCTAGTAGAGAAAGGAGGAACTTTTGTGTTGGCGGAAAATCCCGAGATTAATTATGCCATTATGAACACGGCCTACTGAATTCAAATGGGTTCTTTAACATGCCAACAACGTATGACTTGCGTACCGTCGCATTTCAAAAATCACTTACCATGGCCAGGAGCGAACCTGCAAGCTTGGGTTGGTAGTCCGACACGATAACCACCGTGGCAAAGTAGAGGCCATCATATTCTATGGGGTTGAGCCATCTTTGAGCGAGGTTTCTTATCCCGCGACCGTACCAGACTCTGGGTTTTGATGCGAAGAACTCGGCGAGACCCTCTTCCACAGCTTCGAATCGTGGATCCTTCAAGGCCTTTTTTAACGGACCAAAGGCGTGATAATCGCATCAGGAAAGATCGGGATTATAAGGCGGATGCTTGAGTGTCTCCCACATGTGTTAGCGTACGTTCTGCGTTATGACCATAGCGGTATGGGGACGTGCGTTATCATGAAGCAGCAGCACCCCTTGTCGTAGTTTCCCGGATATTTTGCCTTAATTGCACGCCGTAATTTCTCCAGTGATGGAGAGACCAGGTTCCTTGCAATCAATATGCAATGGGTCCCGGTAATCAAGGGAGACGGCCAGCATCACCTTTACAGCGGATGGTTGGCTCTTGAACTTGTTGGGACGACACCTCTGCATCGTCAACGCTTTCAATTCCGGTTTTCAGTGGTGGCACCAACAATAATAATAATATCGTATGGCGTCGGTGGCCGGGTGCAAGCATTGTTATTTGAAACCCAGAGGGTAGCTTGCATGTCGAATTTCGTTGTTCCTTGAAGCGCTATGAAAGTCAAGGAGGTTAGATATCTAAGCTAATTGAACACTATAGCGCTTTCCAGTAGAGAAATGAGGAACTTTGTGTTGGCGGAAACTCCCAAGATTAATTTTGCCATCATGAACACGGCCTACTGAATTCAAATGGGTTCTTTGACATGCCAACATCTTATGACATGCGTGTCGTATTTTTGCCTCCTTTCAAAAATTACTTACCACGGCCAGGAGCGAACCTGCAAGCTTGGGGTTAGTAGACCGACACGCTATCCACTCACCCACCGTGGCTAGCTACCAACAACAATGCACTCGAGGAACGTGTTGCCTTCGACATTGAAACGCATCAGGTGTTGCAGAAAAAACAGAACCATCCGGTGAGCTTTTAGTTCGGCCTTGTATCGCTGAGCAACGTCCTCAAACGGAGACGTTTTGATCACGCCTTATACTATGTTGTTGTTTTACTGCTGTTTTAACCCTTAGCTACTGAGGTGAGAATTCAGTAACCTTATTACCGACGTTGAGTCTGAGGGACTCCACACAATTAATTTAAAATTATAGACAGCTAGTATACGTTTTAACGAACCAAGTATTAACAATCGCTTTAACACACATTGAATGAAACATTTTAGTTTAAGATTCCACAAGACGTACTCTTAGGGATGTAATACACGAGATACCTTTTATGACTGAAAATGAAAAAAAAAAAGATTCACATTTTTCCCTATCAAGTAAAAACTTCAATGTGTCTTATTACCACACAGTAAACCGTAAGGTATGATGCAGTGAAAATACAGCATATAGATGCCTTTCTTCATACCTAATAAGAAACTGACACGTACTTCATCACTCACTGTCTTTCATCGCTATCACTGTCCTCAACACATCGTTAAAGTGTCCTCGAATTGAGCATCATGGCAGCATTTACTGTCTTCCTAGATGGACCAGGTTTCGCTTTTACTCACGACATAACATAACAAGCATAACAAGTAAGCTCTACGCGCGGGCACTGAATGCTTCACACCTCACAGTAATGACGCTCCTATGAGACTCATCCACTACTTCAGACACTGTTATCTCGGTTGCAAATTATTGCTCAATAAGACCAGCTGCGCTATACCCTAAGATGTTGAAAGACGAAGGTACCAGGAAAGACATGGAAGTAAATTGAACAGTGTGAACGGAAGCGAATGATTTATAATCTCCCGGAGTCTGCGAGACTCCCCGTCACTAGCTAAGAGTTATTAATATGTCGGGTAATGGAAAGGGCCAGATTAAATTACAAATAAAACTGGACTTTATAATGTAATATATGTTGTTGTTGTTGTTGTTGTTGTTTGAGTCTTCAGTATTTTGACTGGTTTGGTGCAGCGCTCCACGCCTACCTGTCCTGAGCTATCTCTACATCCGAGGCAATCTGTTTAACATATTCTAAACTTGGTCTACCCCTAGAGTTCTTGTCCTCGACCCTTCCTTCCATAACTAAGCTTGCTATTCCTACCAACCTATCTGTTCTCTTCATTAGCAGTCGCCAGAAACATCTCTCCTCTCCCACTCGTCTTAATACCTCTTCGTTTGTAACCCTATCTACCTATCTAATCTCCATCATTCTCCTGTATCACCACATTTCAAACGTTTCAATTCTCCTCATTTCATTTCTATAGAGCGCCACACTCCAGACAAAGGCTTTCAAAAATGACTTCCTTATACCTAAATCTATATTTGATGTCAACAGATTCCTTTTTTGTAGAAATGCTTCCCTTGCCTGAGCCAACCTACTCTTTATATCCTCTTTTAATATATAAGGAATGTTAATTGATAAGTGCGATGCAAATACAACGTATCGAATTCTAAATAAATACGAAAAGAACAAGCAGTTCCGTGAAGAACTAAACAGCCTATTTTCATATATTCTACTTATATTAATTGCCTCTATCAACATACAAATTTTCGGTTTGATTGCTGTAATTGATTCGTAGATTCTGAGAACCGTCCAAATATTTTGGATGGTCACCATGTTGGATTTTAATATATAAGTTAGGCGTTAGATGAAGATTATTGTGTAGGTGTTTTATTCCAACTTCAATCGCATGATTAGGACACAAGAAATAAAGACGAGATTTTAAAATTTCGCTCAGCCGCCATCTTGTGGTTATGAAAATAATTTATATGAATTAGATGCCAGAGGATTGAAATTTGAAAAAGCATTTAGCCTACAGTACCAAGTTTCGTTGCGCTCGGATGGTTAAATCGAGAGAAACGTCCATTTGATTATTTGAATTTCGCGTCACCGCCATGTTGGATTTGTGCTCACCAGGTTTTTGAACGTCCCATGGGTGAACTTATGTTTATAGCCTCTATACACATACAATATGTCAGTTTGATTGCTGTCATAGATTAATAGATATTGAAGAAGCTTTTAGTTTCACGTGACCGTTAATCATGCGATCATGAGCCACGGGACCTCCTTTTTACGTGGAATCCGAACCACAGGACATGGCAATTCACTTCGAAAATCTCACATGCATTGACTGGGAATCGAACCTGGTCCACCTTGGTGAGAGGCCAACAGCTTGACCGCTGCGCCACCACGCCCCCTAATAGATATTAAGAACCGTCTAAATATTTCGGATAGTCGCCATGTTGGATTTTAATATCTGTAGGCCATAGAGTTATGTACTATTAGAAGAGGATTGCTGTGTACATTCATTATTCAAACGTTGATTTTGATCGCATGATTAGAAAACAAGATATAAAGCTTAAATTTAAAATTTCGCACAGCCGCCATCTTGAGGTTAATGAAAACAATTGAAATAAATTAGATGTTAGTGATTTGCAATTTGTGTAGTTATTTGCTGTACCAAGTTTGACTGCATTAGGATGGTTAAATCGCGAGAAAATTCTATTTAAATGTTTCAACTTCGCTTGGCCGCCATGTTCGTTTTGTAGCTAACAGGCTTTTGAAAGTCACGTAGGTGAACGTCTAGTAATGCCCTTTATCACCGTACAAAATTTGAGAGTGATATGAGTATTAGTTTCGGAGATATATAATGCCGGTGAAATATTTGGCACAGCCGCTATGTTGGATTGGTGAGACGTATTGGGGCGCGCCATAGCGCGTGATGGGCCCAATCTCGGCAACGATGTACAGCTTTCCCCCGAGCGGCTAGCTGGTGAACCATGTCTTATTTCCCCGTATAAATACAAACCGATATAAAACAAGTGAATTAATTTACGTATTTCGCAGTCATACAGCATAACTTTTTGATATATAAGGATTACAACGCGACCAAGAACTACATTTTCCAACCACCCCGAGCCGAGAAAAAGTTACCTTACAAAAATTACAACAACTTTGTTTCTTGGAAACACAAAATTTTGAAATTAATAAACTAGTTAAACAAAATTTCAATGTATATTGTGTTAAAATTTGGATTCGATCTGATGACGCGTTTTTGAGAAAATAATTCTTAAATGTGACGCATGGTTGAAGCACACTTCAAAACGGGCCCTCTTTGTGTTCCAACTGCGATAAAAAAAATATTAAAATATAAATTTAAAATTCCAAACCTACATTAACTAACGTAAAATAGAACGACGAAAATGATGATGTTCTTGGATTTTATGTAGGTCTATTGGCTACTTCACAAACATCCTTCAAACTCGAGTGCACAGAATAGCTTGGTCGACAGTAGTCCGGCCCCAGCGGTAAATGGAGCTAAGGTACAGTAGACTTACTTATTAGTGGGATATAAGTATGATTACCAGTAAAAGGTTCGTGTGCAGGTATAGTACGAAGTTGTAAGGTATATGACGATGGATATCAAGGAATATTTGTTGATCTTTGCTGGCTAGCGTGAATTGTACGCAGTCACAATACTTTTCGTCGCACTCGAAAATCATGTAAACTTCCGTAAAACGTTAAATTTTACAACATAACTAGAACAATACACTGATCTAAAATATAGTATAGCACTTGCGAAATGAATGTATTATATTGTTTTTATTGCACGATGTTTTTAACAAATAGGCCAGTTCAGTTCCAGTAACAAAAAACTAGGTCTATGCTGAGGTTTGAGATTAACACCCTAAAATATGCAAATATGCATATCAATCCTCTATCACACACGAGCAATAAATCTAGATCTCAAGCCACGATAAAATAGATTGGGGTAATTAGATTACAGTAATACCGTACCGTTCATTAATAAATTGACAAGCAGAAACTATTTCCAGTATGAAACGAAAGAAACAAGAAGTTCCGTGACGAACTAAAGAGCCTACTTTTCTTAAAATGTAAGATGCATGCCAATGATTAATCTATATGGATCTATCTAGAATAATGACGAACTTAAGTTGGTTATATCGAAATTTCTAATTAGTTCGAAATACTGTATACCTGGCATAATGTAGCCTAATAGAGAACTAGAGTTGGCAGCCCTAAAGACTGAATATATTCTTAGTTCCATCTCTTAAGGTACAGAATACAAAATCTGGTTGAAGTCCAATGGATAGCAAGGACGTTACATGCAGTTAAACATTGGATCAAACAGGGCGCGTAAAATCATGTTGGCAACAATGACAATCATGTATTGGTCAGAAATAATCTGAAATAATATGATCTATTGTTGTGTCAATTTTGAATGAAATCCATTAGTTAGTATAGAAGTTACATGCATTTTAAAATGGGTCCTATCAGCAGGCTTAGACTCATGTTGGCAGCACTGACGTATATTAATTACTCCAAATTAATCTAGAATGCCAGGTACTATACGTGTGCAAAGTTTAGAACTATTGGCTTGCTTACTTTCTGATATATTGATATTAGGGTAACAAAAATAGAGACAGCATTTATTAACAGTTGGCAGCCCTGGTTACTCTTAAGAATCGGCAGTCATATCTGTTATGATACACATAGCACGCACGAAATTTGGTTTAAATCCAAATGATAGTATAGAAGTTACATGTGTTTAATGTTGGACCTCTCAACAGGCTTAGAATCATGTTGGTAGCACTGACGTATATAAGTTACTCTAAATTAATATAGAATGTCAGGTACTATACGTGTGCATAGTTTAAAGCTGTCGGCTTGCATACTTTCTGATATATGGGTATTTGGATAAAAAAAGAGAGGATTTATTAATAGTCGGCAGCCCTGGTGGCTCTTTAGAATACGCTCAGTCATATCTGGTTATGTACACATTCCACATACGAAATTTTGTTGAATTCCAATTCATAGTGTAGAAGTTATGTACATTTAAAAATTGGACCTATCAGCAGACTTGTAATCATTTTGGCAAGACTGCTATGTATCGGCTCCTAGAAATTTAACTGCAATATTATTATCTATACGTGTGCCAATTTTGAAATAGCTCCCATTCATACCTTCCAAGATATCCAACATGGCGCTGGAATTTCAATTGCAATTTTTCAGCAGTTGGTAGCACTGACATCATTTTCAAATATGGCCGTGAGATATTCAGGTATAGATCTATACTCCTACCAAATTTTGTTTCGATTGCTCCAGCCGTTTAGGAGTTGATAGGGGGGACACACACACACAACCAGACAGACAGCAGGACAGACAGACACACATTTGCCCGATCGCATTAGTCTACTTTTTCCTCATTTTTGCAAAATGTGAAAAGTAGGCTAAAAATCCGTAATTAATTCCTAGCAATCGAAATACTTATATTGGTGGACACATATGCCACTGTTTGAACATTCAACGAATGATAGTAGAAAAATTAACACAATAAATGGCAAATACAGTGCATTTACTTGTGAAATGACATTACTTTGGCAGGTGGGAGTTCTGTTTGCGCAATAATATGCCTCAAACGTCGACATTTGACCCACACGCGAAATATGACCACTTTTTAGAATGTATGTCACACCATCCCATGCTATTCCTATGAGCCTAACGCCATGTCTTGAGCATATGATGAGCATATGTCTTGTGGCTTCACTTCCTGGCCTCTCCTTATTACTCCTTGGTTGGCACGCACTTTTTGTACAGACTACCCGCCCGTCACTAATGCTATGCGGCTACATCATCACTGCTGCTGGTTGCACAATGGGTTGTGTGCGCCCGATTTGTACAGACTACCCGCCCGGCACTAAAGCTATGCGGCTGTACGCGACACAGTTCTGCCAGGGGCTATCATCTTGTTTATTTGTTTAAAAGCACTTTATAAACAAATACAAATATTTCCGTTGACTTTTCAAGAAATGTAAGATTTTTCCTGTACTAATGAGACTATTCGGAAGATTTTGGTACAAACCACACCTTCTAACTCCGTCTGGTTTAGTAGCTTGAGTTTTGTGAAACATAGCCTACACCTTAGCGTATTATATAATTATATAGCGTAGATTGCCCTGAGCATTTCGTGAATTGGGTTGGACTGTTGAACTGTTTCCCAAGTTTAGTGGTTCCTGGATTGTTACACAACCAACTGGCGGGACCTTCACATGCACACCTGAGCTGTGGGTTTACAAGAGCTGGTTCTTTTTCTCGTCAATGTCAAATTTGGCTGTTGTTTCTGTCAACAACTGTGATATTGAGACTGACAAGCACCTTGGACACACACCGCCGGCTGATTGTATACATTAACACTCAGCAACTTTTCTAAGTTTGTGCCGTGTCTTGTGTGGGATTTCGCCTAGGACACCAAGCTGGCTCATCAGCCGGCTCTTGGTGTCCCCGCCCGGACCCCCACACAAGACAATTCGCTGAGTTATTTTAATTCACTGGCCGTGAAAGCCGACATACCACCTTTCTTTGTATACATGTTGGACAGATCACAAGATCTCCCTTTACAGTATACACGACCCGCAATAGTCACATATTTGGCAGTCCGATAGGATTTCTAAACCATCTTTTGAAACTAAAATCGAACAAAATATCCCTCACGCTAGTACATATATATTTAGAACTATTCAGAAAATTAATACTTTTAGTCAATAGTAAGCTGTACTTTTAATTATAGTACGGTTTGGACCACATTTTCACCATCCTCAGCAACAAATTATAATATAAGTAGAGATGCAAGACTTACCCGTTGCTCACGGTAAAATGTTTCTTCAAATTTATTGTACAATAATTTAATTTTATAAAATTTCTGATGCTCACGGTCAAATTCAAGTTCTATAAAACCTTTGATAAAACTTTCCATAAAATAGGACATGTTCTATTCCGTAAGATTTATTTTACGAAACGAACCAATCAGGGAAGCTGACATGAAGATGATGCTGGCGCCACGTGGTGAGAAGATTGTGAAGCTCGCTTGTAAACGAACACTTCGAAAATGGCAGGCTCCGGCTGGACTAATAAGGAAGCTGTTAGTGTTTTACTGGACGAGTACCAGAAATATCAGTCCATATACCACAATAGAAATGCATGAAGAGAGGCAGAAATCTCAATTGCCTAATATGTTACACATATTCGACCGCACACAAACCAGGCTGATGTGGAGGCGAAGATAATCGGGCGTCGAACTCACTTGCAGTCTCATTTCAGGAGAAATGGCTTACCTCATGTTAGTGTCCTGTCGAATAATTTTGGGACCAAAGAGATCTAGGAGTTTTTTAAAACTGCTTTCCTCCATTCTTAGAAAATTCCTAGATGAATTCTGATCTTCTAACCTCAACTCATTTTTGACCAATGACAGCATTCCTCTATTCTTCTCTTCTTTTTATTCATTCCCGAGTCCAGGACTTCCTAGCATTTCTTTTCTCCTTTATTACAACTGTACGACATATAGCCTAATTGTATATAAAGCAGCAATTTTTGCAATTATTGCTTTGTTTGTTGGAGCCATACTCTCAAACCAATGTGTCTTGAACAGCTGATTCTTGGTTCAGAAGTTTATCGGTAGATGGCGATCCTGATACTTCCACGGATTTTGTAAAATAATTTTACCGTGAACAACGGGCATTACATTCAAAAACTTTCCATATCAAAAGTTGTTATGAAAATTATTTCTAAAAAATACTAATCGTCTAAAGATGTGATGTTACTGTGAAATATAATCGATGAAATTGAGTATTCCAAAGTATAGTTAGTATTTCACAGTAACATAGCAATTATATAATATTATATTCTTACCCATACTTGATCGCATTTTATTTATTTATCGTATGGCTTTTAGTGCCGGGAGTGTCCGAGGACATGTTCGGCTCACCAGAGGCTGTAACTGCTTCAAGCGGACACCCATAGGGTGAGCTACTTGTTGCGTTCAATTTCAAGTAGTTCCAACTTTCACTACCAGATAACACTGATGGCTAGTGGTGAACTTGGAATTTTGATAGAGCGTTCCAACGAAATCTAAACTGCAAATTTAGCTTCACACAAGTTTAATTAGTGGAAAGTTCTTTTACATGCCATAAATCTATGACATGGGACCACCGACTTCACTTCCCCTCCGAAGGAAGGCATACTGACGGACTTTAACGCTCTTGAAAATCCGACGACTTAGGCCGGGTTTGAACCCGCGATCTTGGGCATAGAAGCTCAGCATGCTACCCACTACGCCACCGAAGCCGCTCGTCACACCAATCATAACTTATGTAACATCCACATCACTGTTTATGTTATCAATAACTAGCTATTGTACCCGGCGTTGCCCGGGAGGTGTCATTATATGTTATGCAAAGATACAGGCCAATATATGTCGCAGAGTATATTCATTTTGCCCCGAAGTGAGTTTAGAACATAGTTCTCCTCGACTCTGATGTTACTCAAGTGCAATGTAAACCTAGTCGAAAAGTACAGTGGAATACAATAACGTAGCAGAGCACGCAACAATAGTTAGCCAGTTTTAATTCTCTACAACCATCCCTGTTAATAACATTTAAAGTAAAACAAGAAGTTCTGTGACGAACTAAAGAGCCTACTTTTCTTAAATTTAAGATTCATGACAATGATTGATCTATATGGACCTATCTAGAATAATGACGAAATTAAGTTGTTAATATCGACATTTCTAATTAATTCGAAATATACCTGCCATTTTTTTTTTTTTTTTAGCGTATGGCTTTTAGTGCCGGGAGTGTCCGAGGACAGGTTCGGCTCGCCAGTTTTGTACCTGCTTTCGAGACGGACACCCAATGGGTGAGCTACAAGTACCGTTGGGGAGGAAAGTGGGAATGTAAGGACGAGGAGTTGGAAGGTAGCGGCTGTGGCCTATAGTTAGGGACCAACCCCGGCATTTGCCTGGAAGGAAGATGGGAAACCACAGAAAACCATCTTCAAGGTTGCCGGCGGGGGAATTCCAACCTCCTCGCCTCCCGGATGTGAGCGACTGCCAGCAGTCATGCCGTAACGACCACGGCTAACTCACCCATACCTGCCATAATGTAGCCTAATAGAGCACTACAGTTGGCAGCCCTGGTGACTGTATATATATATTCATAGTTCCATCTTTTAAGGTACAGAATACAAAATTTTGTCGTAGTCCAATGGATATCATAGACGTTACATGCAGTGAGACATTGGATCTATGAGCGCGCGTAAAATCAAGTTGTCAACAATGTGGTGCATGTGGTGGTCATAAATAATCTGAAATATTATGATCTATTGTTGTGCCGAGTTTGGATGAAATCCATTCGTTAGTATAGAAGTTACATGTATTTTACAATTGGACCTATCAGCAGGCTTAAAATCATGTTGGTAGCACTGACGTATATTACTTACACCAAATTAATCTAGAATGTCACGTGCTATAAGTGTGCATAGTTTAAAGCTTTCGCCTTGCATACTTTCTTATATATTGATATTGGGATGAAACAATAGAGAGAGCATTTATTAACAGTTGGTAGCCCTGATGGCTCTTAGGAATACGCTCAGTCATATCTGTTTGTGTACACATAGTACATACGAATTTTGGTTGAAATCCAATTGATAGTGTAGAAGTTACATTCATTTGAAAATTGGACCTATCATCAGGCATAGAATCATTTTGGCAACACTGTCATGTATGGCCTCTTGGAAATTAAACTGAAATATTATTATCTATATGTGACCAATTTCCATATCGTCCAAGATATCCAACATGGAGCTCAAATTTCAATTGCGGTTTTTTAGCAGTTGGTAGCACTGACATCATTATCAAATATGGCGTTGAGATATTCAGGTATATATTTTAACTCATTGCAAATTTGGTTTCGATTGCTGCAGACGATTAGGAGTCGATAGGACTCACACACACACACACACACACACACACACACACACACACACACACACACACACACACACACACTGACAGGCAGACAGACAGATAGACACACATTTTCCCGGATTGATCTCATAAGACTACTTTTTCCTAATTTTTGCAAAATGTGAAAAGTAGGCTAAAAACTTATTTAGATTTTTATGGAGTTCAGATTCCTAATGTACTTATCGTGGTTTTGATAGAAAATGATTGTTTGAACATTTTTCTCAATGCACAATGGGTTATGTGAGCCCCATGTGTACCGACTACCCGCCCGGCTGTAGTGTTATGCGGGCCGTACGCGACACAGTTCTGCCAGGGGCTATCGTCTTATTTATTTGTTTAAACACGCAATTTAAACAAATAAATGTATTTCCGAATAATACAGTCAAAAATTCATGTAGCCAGAGATTTTTTCTGGGTCCTGAACTATGTGTATGCAAAATTTGGTTGAGATTGGTGGAACGGTTTGTACACAGAACAAACCCATCCACATACACACATACCCACATACAGACTTTCACTTTTATATATAAGATTATATCTTTCGTCCTTAACCCTTATAGCGCCAGGGGGCGAGATATCTCTTCTGCTAAAGAATGCCACGGGCCGGTCTATCTGCCTTGTTTTTGTATATACAGTATGTTATTATTACTACTTGTAGCCAAGCTGTGTTGTAACCAAGACAATGTAGGAATTATTTTCTATCTGGATATCGATATATTTGTGTTCCGTGAATAACTGGGTTCATAATAAGTATCCATTGAACATGTTGTAGTCAGCTGAATACGCGCACGTGTGATCTTTTGAAGCAATGTTTGTTTTCATTCCTGTTGTTGTTTGAGTCTTCAGTCTTTTGACTGGTTTGATGCAGCTCTCCATGCCTCCCTGTCCTGAGCTAATCGTTTCATCTCTACATAGCTACCACACCCTACATCCGAGGTAATCTGTTTAACATATTCCAACCTTGGTCTACCCCTACAGTTCTTGTCCTCGACCCTTCCTTCCATAACTAAGCTTGCTATTCCTGGGTGTCTTAGTATGTGTCCTACCAACCTATCTCTTCTCTTCATTAGCAGTCGCCAGAAACATCTCTCCTCTCCCACTCGTCTTAATACCTCTTTGTTTGTAACCCTATCTACCCATCTGATCTTCATCATTCTCCTGTAACACCACATTTCAAATGCTTCAATTCTCCTCTTTTCTGCTACACCAATAGTCCAAGTTTCACTTCCATAGAGCGCCACGCTCCAGACAAAGGCTTTCAAAAATGACTTCCTAATACCTAAATCTATATTCGATGTCAGCAGATTCCTTTTTTGTAGAAATGCTTTCTTTGCCTGAGCCAACCTACTTTTTATATCCTCTTTGCTTCGTCCATCACTGGTTATTCTGCTTCCTAAGTAACAGAAGTCCCCTACTTCCTTCAGCTTTTCACCTGCCAATTTGATCTCCATAGAGGTTTCTGATTTATTTCGGCTGCATTCCAGTATTTTTGTTTTACATTTATTAATTTTCATCATGAATTCTTTCCGTAAGACGGAGTCCATACCATTCAAAAACTCATTCAAATCCTCAGGCTTGTCGGCCAAGATGACGATGCCATCAGCAAATCTCAGAGTTGAAATTATTTCTCCTTGAATCTTCACTCCCACTTTAAATTTTTCTCTAATTTCCTTCATTGCTTGTTCAATGTAAAGATTGAAAAGTATGGGTGATAAGTTGCAGCCTTGCCTTACACCTTTCTGAATACCAGCTTCTCTCTCATGTCCTTCAACTCGAATGACTGCTGTCTGGTTTCTGTACAGATTGTATATCACCCTCCTATCCCTGTACTTTATTCCAATCGATTTCAAAATGTCAAACAATTTAGTCCAATCAACGTTATCAAAAGCCTTTTCTAAGTCTACAAAAGCCATGAACGTTCTCTTATCTTTCCTTATTCTACCTTCCAAAATCAGCCTAAGACTTAGTACAGCTTCCCTTTTTCCTACATTTCTTCTGAAACCAATCTGGTCTTCACCCAACTCCGTTTCTATCTGGCTTTCAATCCTCTTGTAAATTATTCTAGACAGGATCTTTGAAGCATGAGTAATCAAGCTGATTGTACGGTAATCTTCACATCTGTCAGCTCCCACTTTCTTTGGTATAGGGATGATTACATTCTTCTTGAAATCAGGGGGTACCTCACCTGTCTCATAAATCCTACACACCAAGTGAAATAACCTGATCAGACCTTCATCTCCTATGCAGCGTAGCAACTCAATCGGTATATCATCTATGCCTGGTGCTTTGTTCCTGCTTAAGTCTTCCAAAGCTCTATCAAATTCTGATCTCAATATTAAATCTCCTTTCGCATCCTCATCATTCCTACTCGGAGCTAATTGCGATACGTGGCTCTTTGGACGATGGGGAAATAAATGAGGTTTTAACGGTGAGTGAAGCGAGTGAAGGTACGTTTAACGACGAATTTGAAAAATGTCCATTTCAAATTATTAAAAAAAGGTAATTCTTCGGGAGTGACGAATCAGGATCCTATACTTGCACTTAGGTATAATGTCATTTTCATGATTTTCATTCTATTTGATATTCCAATTGAAATTACTTAGCTTGGCATTCGAAAGGTTAATACATATTGTACCATCTGATTTGTTTACATTTTAATATGTGTTTTTAGCCTTTAGACGATTAGTTTTTATTAAATAATTTTGATAACAACCTTTGGTACGGAAAATTTTTGAATGTAAGTCTTGCATCTCTTCGTATATTATAATTTCTTCCTGAGGATGGTCATAATGTGGCCGAAACCGGTACAACTTATTATTTACTTAAGGTATTAATTTTCTGAATATTTTAAACTTCGTCGATGGGAAATAGCGCAGACACGGTCATTTGTTTAGAACATGACCGGCTACGAACAATGCTGTTGGCCTGCGCTCGTTTTGTCGTGAAATTTATTTCGTTTATTTATTGATAGCTTTACCTTTGTTATTCGGTTGCTCTTTGTACAAGCGTGAAGGTCTCACAAAGTTGTTGTTTATGCTTTGATTAAGGAGACCGGTACAGTAAACAACCGTCAAATTTTGACATTTTAGATACTTTTTATCTCAGCTGTATAAGCACAGCAATGAAACTTTCTAAATAAAGCATCCTATACGGTGTATTCACTAGTAAGCACATATCTCAGAAATTATTTTAGCATTATCAAATTCGCTAATTAATTATTGAAAATGGCGGCTGTTTGCATGTCTGTGCTCAGAGTTTTATTCATAGCTGGACGATTTATGAATATAATAGTGTTTTGCTACAACTACAAATGGGATTACTTCCAGAATTATATGTTCAAAATCAGTATTTTTAATTGTTACTTAAAAATGGCATATTTTGGTCAATTTTGGGGATGTAAATAATTCTTATCGCAATAATTATCAAACCTAGGAACATAAGAAAAGTATCATTGTTATGAAATACATAATTTAGGAGTTGCAAGTAAAACGGATCAGAAAAGTATAGTTTTGGGGAAATGAACTTCAAAGTATCGCAGAGCTCTTTAAATAGCCTGTGCTAAGTCTACCATTTTGAAGCATAACTCCTAACCTGATGCAGATATTTTAATAATTCTGTCACCAAAATGAAATAGAAAAATGGGGCTGTACATTAAAAAATACATTGAAAAATCGAAATTTTGAAGGTGGTTTAATGTACCGGTCCCCTCAATAAATAAAACAAAATCCACAGTTGTAGCCCTTGAGACAAGCAACTGAATGTGGTAAACAGACCAGAACTCGGTTTATCGCTGAATCTTACTGTAGATGCACTTGAAATTGATTATCGTTGTTTTCTTCACTTGAACAAACCTAAACGTTTCTTACGAGGTGCCGTCATGATGACACACGGTACACTGTTGATTCTTCACCGGAAACGCAACCACATCTGGCTGTCTTTTCTACCACTACGAGCACTAGTGTGAGTCAGTGAAACTCAACCATATCCGGTCGATTGGCAGTTTGTCTTCTTTCACCACTACGAGCGCTAGTGTGAGTGAATGAAACTCAATCGTATCTGGTCGATTGGATTAGGAGTTTGCCTTTTCTACCACTACGAGCACTAGTGTGAGTCAATGAAACTCAACCATATCCGGTCGATTGGCAGTTTGTCTTCTTTTACCACTACGAGCGCTAGTGTGAGTGAATGAAACTCAATCGTATCTGGTCGATTAGTTTAGCAGTTTGCCTTTTCTACCACTACGAGCATTAGTGTGAGTCAATGAAACTCAATCATATCCCGTCAATTGGCAGTTTGTCTTTCTTTACCACTACGGGCGCTAGTGTAAGACAATGAAAATCAATCATATCCGGTCGATTCGATGAGCAGTTTGCCTTTTCTACCACTACGAGCGTCGGTGTGAGTCAATGGAACTCAACCATATCCGGTCGATTAGCAGTTTGTCTTGTTTTACCACTACGAGCGCTATTGTGAGAATGAAACTCAATCGTATCTGGTCGATTGGATTATCAGTTTGCCTTTTCTACCACTACAAGCGCTAGTGTGAGTCTACGCAGAGTTTCACTCTAGCCCATATAACTTGTTTCGATGTGACGATTTTTCAATAAATCAAACAATGCCTCAGGGTACTGAACCAAGGAACAGATCAAAGAAAGAATTATGTAAATAATTATTTTATAATTAATTCGGCTTGGATTTGAATCAAAGAGAAAACGAGTAAAGAACTACATTCAGGCCGGAAGTTGTTCAGTTTGATCGAGCTCTCCGAGACTCACAATTCGAAACCTTTAAGTGTCCTCTTCAACCTTTGGCACTACTGAGGAGACTGTTCAATTTTACGTTTTGGCTGAGATATTTCCAACATCATAAAATAAAGTAGGCTACATTCAATTACAAACGCGTTTTATGTATAGTTAATTTATGTCGTAAACAGGCGAGTTTAGGTGTCGTAGTCGGTGGCACGCTCGTAGTGGTAAGAAAGGCAAACTGCTAATCTAATCGACCGGATACGATTGAGTTTCATTGACTCACACTAGCGCTCGTAGATCGCGGGTTCAAACCCGATTGAAGTCGTCGGTTTTTAAGAGCGTTAAAAATCCCCCAGTATGCCTTCCTTCGGAGGGGAAGTAAAGCCGTCGGTCCCATGTCATAGATTTATGGCATGTAAAAGAACCTTCCACTGCAATTGGTAGTGTGTTGCTAAATTTGTAGGTTATTTGGTGAGGAGCGCCCTATCAAGTTCCAACGTTCGCCACTAGGTGTCAGTGGCATCTGGGAGGCAACGTTGGAACTACTTGAAATTGAACTTTCATTCATTACATCACTAATTATCTCCTCTCGTGAGGTAGTGTCAGGAAGGGCATCTGGCTGTAGAAACCACCAGCCACGTGGAATTGTCATCGCATCTCATCCCCGGCCCCGTTGGAAGCGTAATTAATAAAGGCTAGACATAGATGAGTTTATGTTGTAAACAAGATATTGAGAGTGTATATCCCCCAATGGCTCAATACTAGTGGGACGTGGGTTGGCGACCACGGGGCCCCAGCATTGCTTCCACTTACTTGTGCCGAGCTCATCACTGTCATCTTTCCTATCGACCTTCCCTGGTAATCTCTTGTTCTTTACCGACCCCGATGGTATTAGGGTATCCGAGACCTAGGGAGTATTTCATTTTCCCGCCTTAATAGGCCCTTGCTCATCTTTCCTGATCTCTCATTCTTCAAGGGGCCAGACCTCTTCATATCTCCTGCCTTTTGCTCAAGGCCCTTAGAGACAGGGTGTATGAAGCCCCACCATTTCTGGTGCACCCTGGATAGTCCTACACCCTCAAGGGCTCACGGCTGGTAAGTTCGTGAGTTGGCCACCCCGATGGTATTAGGGTATCCGAGACCTAGGGAGTATTTCATTTTCCCGCCTTAATAGGCCCTTGCTCATCTTTCCTGATCTCTCATTCTTCAAGGGGCCAGACCTCTTCATATCTCCTGCCTTCTGCTCAAGGCCCTTAGAGACAGGGTGTGTGAAGCCCCACCATTTCTGGTGCACTCTGGATAGTCCTACACCCTCAAGGGCTCACGGCTGGTAAGTTCGGGAGTTGGCCACCCCGATGGTATTAGGGTATCCGAGACCTAGGGAGTATTTCATTTTCCCGCCTTAATAGGCCCTTGCTGATCTTTCCTGATCTCTCATTCTTCAAGGGGCCAGACCTCTTCATATCTCCTGCCTTCTGCTCAAGGCCCTTAGAGACAGGGTGTGTGAAGCCCCACCATTTCTGGTGCACCCTGGATAGTCCTACACCCTCAAGGGCTCACGGCTGGTAAGTTCGTGAGTTGGCCACCCCGAGGGTATTAGGGTATCCGAGACCTAGGGAGTATTTCATTTTCCCGCCTTAATAGGCCCTTGCTCATCTTTCCTGATCTCTCATTCTTCAAGGGGCCAGACCTCTTCATATCTCCTGCCTTCTGCTCAAGGCCCTTAGAGACAGGGTGTGTGAAGCCCCACCATTTCTGGTGCACCCTGGATAGTCCTACACCCTCAAGGGCTCACGGCTGGTAAGTTCGGGAGTTGGCCACCCCGATGGTATTAGGGTATCCGAGACCTAGGGAGTATTTCATTTTCCCGCCTTAATAGGCCCTTGCTCATCTTTCCTGATCTCTCATTCTTCAAGGGGCCAGACCTCTTCATATCTCCTGCCTTCTGCTCAAGGCCCTTAGAGACAGGGTGTGTGAAGCCCCACCATTTCTGGTGCACCCTCGATAGTCCTACACCCTCAAGGGCTCACAGTATCTCCTGCCTTCTGCTCAAGACCCTTCGAGACAGAGTGTATGTAGCCCCACCATTTCTGGTGCACCCTCGATAGTCCTACACCCTCAAGGGGTCACGGCTGGTGAGTTCGGGAGTTGGCCACCCCGAGGGATTCCTGAGCTGGGTCCGGTTTTCCCCACTTTTTCGATTGTCTCTAGGGTGGACCCTCTCCTCTTCCCTTTCCTATCTGCCTTTCGTGGCTCTCCTTCCTTCCAAGTCCCTTCATCCTCATTCCTCGAGGGTTGAGGATATTTCCTTTCCTCCTGTCCTTATTTTGCCTTAGTCTCTTTTAGTTTTCCATTTCTTCTTCAGGCGTGTAAGTGTGTAGTTAGTTTTAGTTTGGCCTATAGTTTACATTATATTTTCATGTTCCACTATCAACCAAACCATGATGGGCTGATAGCCTAGATGTTAAACCAGCAAATGTCTCAGAGTGAAGAGTTTGGACGTTGTGGAACAAGGTTGTACAAGTTACCGGTTTGATAGCATTCTGCTCGGCCCACGTCAACAGCCTGTACGTTGTTATTACTGGAGTTTGAAGCAATCCTTGATTATGTAAATCGGGAACCTATATAAGCGCTCTGTCAGTAGATCGACTGCGTCAAGATGTTGAAAGCATTTTTATGTCCAGCCCGTTTTTATCTATTTCTTGGGACAACTAATTAAAACAATGCAATGAATTATTTGTTTACTTATTTATTTATCTCTTAATTTAATCATTTAATTATTAATTTATTTCTTTAATTATTTATCAATTTATTAATTCATTTATGTACTTAATTCATAATTGATTAATTTACTTACTGTATTTAATAATGTGTTTATTTATTTACTTGTATATATATTTATTAAATTATTCATTTATTTACTTATGAATTAAATTATTTACTCATTTACTTATTAATTTTTTCATCTACTAGTTTATTTATTGATTAATTTATTTATTCATTTTAATTTATTGAGTTTTATTTCATTATTCAATCCTTTAAGGGGCTCATGACCTCAATGTTCCTCCCCTTAATTCTCCAATAACTATTTAAATATCATATTTAATTTCCGACAGCGGTAGCTACGCTCGCTAACGCGTAACGCAAGGCTATGGGACTAAGCTGTCGGTAGACGTGGGTTCGAGTTCCACCGTCGCTCGTCATTGAAATGGTTTTCCGTCGGTTCCCCATTTTAAACTCCAGGCTAATGCTGGGACGGTACTTCTTGACAGGCCACGGCTGCCTCCTTCCTCATCCTTGCCCAGTTTCATTCATCTTTCATTAACTCCTCTCATGAAGTTGGCCTCAGGAAGGGCATCAGGTCGTAAAACCATCCGCAACAAAAACATTCATCGCATCTCATCTTTTGTGTTTGAGTCTTCAGTCTTTTGACTGGTTTGTTGCAGTATTCCATGCCGCCCTGACTTGAGCTAATCGTTTCATCTCTACATAGCTACCACACCCTACATCCGAGGCAATCTGTTCAACATATTCTAACCTTGGTCTAACCCTACAGTTCTTGTCCTCGACCCTTCCTTCCATAACTAAGCTTGCTATTCCTGGGTGTCTTAGTATGTGTCCTACCAACCTATCTCCTCTCTTCACTAGCAGTCGCCAGAAACATCTCTCCTCTCCCACTCGTCTTAATACCTCTTCGTTTGTCACCCTATCTACCCATCTGATCTTCCTCATTCTCCTGTAACACCACATTTCAAACGCTTCAATTCTTCTCTTTTCTGCTGCACCAATAGTCCAAGTTTCACTTCCATAGAGCGCCACGCTCCAGACAAAGGCTTTCAAAAATGACTTCCGAACACCTAAATCTATATTCGATGTCAACAGATTCCCTTTTTGTAGAAATGCTTTCCTTGCCTGAGCCAACCTACTTTTTATATCCTCTTTGCTTCGTCCATCACTAGTTGTTTTTCTTGCTAAGTAACAGAAGTCTCCTACTTCCTTCAGATTTTCATCTGCCAATTTGATGTCCATAGAGGTTTCTGATTTATTTCGGCTGCATTCGAGTATTCATTTAATTATTCATTTAATTATTTAATTATCTAATCCTTCGTGTTGGTACTGTGCCCAATGAGGACACGGCAGACTGGCATCGAACTCGGGTCTCGTCAGAGAAGACCATGCCCATGATTCTAACTAGAATCGAACCATTGATCTCTGAGGGGGAACAGTTACAGGGAACCCGAAGAGCAATGCGTTAAATAATGACATATAATAATATAGCATGATTTCACGGCCAGTATGTGAATATCATAGCAGTTTAAGGTGAAGAATTGTAAGCAAATGCAAGCAAATATACGTTTTCGAAGCTTACAAGAACGAAAGCAGGCCAGTTTGACATTTTACTAATTGCACCCGGCGAATGGGAGGAGACTCATGGAGCCGGAAGGACTATTTCCGTCTTGACCGTGGAGACAGCTCGAAATTAATGACTCGGGTATTCACCGCTTGACAACGATGGAGGCTGTAGTGGGGATGATAGCCCACGGAAATTAATTGATTACAGCCAAGTGGAGCATTGAAATGGAGTGAAATGTACACCCAGGTGAATATATTCAAGGAGAGATAATTTAGGAGTGATTTCACGCCTAAATTAAAGCCTATATCTCTAAATGAGCCTGCGAACACAAGGCTTACGCACTAGAGGATTGGTTTAGAGACACGCATTAGGGGATTCACCATGGTGGCGTCCTAACGCTATGGAATAAGGCAATTAATTGTAATTAATTGGCCGAAGCGATCGCCGGCACGCAAACGTTTATGAAACCTCCACGCCTAAATAAACAAGGTGTATATGCCATTTCGACTGAAAATGTATTATTTCAAGAAAAGAGTCGCACCCGTATGTCCCGTGGACTACTTGTTACGAGAAACCTTTAAAAGGGGGAGCAGAGCAGACCAAGTCAGTCTTTTCTCCAGTTTTTCTCCAGTCTACACGTAACTAATACGCTGCCAGTAAGCGCGCGAAATGTTACAGTATCGACGCTCAGCAGTTGAAGAACAATGGAAGCACATCATACAGCTTCATAAGTATAATCATGAAGTGCGTCAGAGTTAATCTATTACAGATATTTATCCATTATCTGACGCAAATATAAATTCGCTACAGCGAAAGAGTATTTTATAATGTTTTTGGACATTACGTATACCAGGAGGTATTGTCAGAGTTGTATATGACATTATCATCAGGATCACTACAATTATGGGGGCTTGGGAGGCATCGCCAATTAATCTTGACAGTGAACTGAACGGTATTGAAGGTGACGAGAATCGAACGCACGTACACGCAGATAGACTTTCACGGAGACCAGCGGATGTCGTAGCTTCATCGCATCTCTGAGGTCAGGCGTTAGGAGGAGTCCGATTAAGGATCAACCTGTGAAATAGTGAAAAAGTGTACATAAATTTTGTTATAGTGATTTAAAAAGTGTTTATGTGTATTGTGATTAATATGTATTGTGTAAAAGTGAGAGAAGCCACTGATAGGAGTATGATTATCATGTGGGAGATAGGTGAAATCAAGTGTCGTGTGAGATATAGCATGATGGCTTAAATCAAGCGTCATGGTAGGCCCGGAGCTGGGATGCTGGTATAATCCAGCGAAAATGAAAAAGTGATTACCAATTTACAATGTTATTCTAACTAAATAGTTCACCATACAACGATGCATCACTTTGAGACTAAGATGTAACAGTCACTTATTGTACGAGTTTTCACCACTCGTCTTGAATAGAATATGGCTTGGAAGGTGATTTGTTTAAGGCCAGTCAGGCCTAAAATTGTGACGAATGTAACGGTAACGTTAAATGATAAATAATAATAATAATCTGGGGTCGGTAACAGTAAAGTAAAGTAATAGGCATTTTTGGCCTAAATAACGTTCAAAGTGTGTCATGTCTAATATAAAGATACTGTATTTTGGTAAACAGTAAGAAAGTAACGTGGAATATAGCGAGATACGAGAGTTTTTCAGTGTCAATGAAGTGTTGAATGAATATTTGATATGGTCAATTCTTAGGATTGTATTTGAGAACCATTAAAGTAATGTAAGCCAGTAAATTTATACTTGTTTTTAGGAGCTATTTAAAGCTTTGGCTTAAGTGTAATTGCAGAGAGAACGCGGGTGCCTTAATAATTGAGTCATCTATGAGAAGTATTGTTTGAAGCCGCATAGAGCGAGCGAAGTAACGTAGAATCCAGTGATTTACGAAAATAAAGTTGTGGGGACCAAACTAGCATAGCTTGCACGTTAGGTGAAAAGTTGGCTAATCTACGAGTTAGTATCGCCGTTGTGCATACTTTTATTATTCGCAGCGAATTGGACAGAGCCTGTCTGTATCCATCGCTTGCAGGAATAGTTGCCACAAGGGATGTTCTTCGAGACTCCGTGAGCACATGTATAAAATGATCTGCCCTGAGAGGTAAGAATCATGCTCGTCGTTTAGGAAATGCAGATTTCCTTATTATGTTATTATTGAGACAGCTGCTGGTGAGAATCTAGTATTCTCATTATGATGCGCGTCCATAGCCACTAGTATTCACCATAGAATGGCAAGGCTATTACAGAATCCATCCCCAGCCATGAATGTTAAGGAGCCGAGTTGAGCCCGTTACACTATAAATATAGGTGTTAAATAATTAGAATGACTCAATTACTTGAGAACAACACTTAGCGTAACTCCATTGTACTGCAATTGTAAACAAAGATGACCTTGCTAGCAGATGAGAGGGAGTGGGAGTAGTCCACTGAGACTAGCGGCCATCTTGCGCGGCCAGCTGGAACTAATTTTATTGCCTGCTAGGGGAAGGGGAGGTCGGTCGGCCAGTCCCTTTAAATTAGAGTCATAATGGGACACTGAAGAATCTCGATATTTCGAAATGTAATTAAAATATGATTGTTATGATGATGCCAATTGAATTAAATGATGTGTTTCAACACACATACGTTGTCGGATCATTGAAATCAGATAATATTTGGCCCAGTTATTCTCTGAGGAGGAACACTGAACCAAATAAATTGTTAGGCATCTTTTTAGAGTGCATTTTTGCCAGTTCACGCTAATTTATGCAGACGGGTATGTGATTTCTAAGAACATGACACGTATGTAACGATAATAATCTCGACAAGACCCAGAAAATCGTTGTATGGTGAAACTATAAACATTTCTATCCATGTGTATTTTGGAAGGGAAACGTACCACTTTTTAAGCGTTTCATATTGATGGAAAAGAGAGGAAGATGATTCACACGACACAACAATATTTGTTAATTAGGGCATAAAATAATGAATTTATGCTAATCAAGGTTAATGTCATAAGAAACGGATTAATGTTTTATTATTACAGTATTGATGTCATTTAGATGTGATATGTGATTTTTGTGTTGTGATACTCCAGTTATGTAAAATTTTGTCACATGATGAACACTACGGAGACTCGTAGAAGTCTGAAAGTATCAATGATAGGATGCTAGAAATAGATTTGAGTGCAGTGTAGCACTAATTAAGAAGAGACTCACAAAATAACCCTGATTTTAATTGTGGGAATTAAATGTAAATTATCCTTTGTTTGTATTTGTTTTATAGCCGTGATATTATATCAGTAAATGTTTTATTTTAGGAATATGTTGTTTCTTTCATGTAGAGTAGTTACCTGGTAGACTCAAATCCTGAGCATGTGGTCGTATGGTGGGCAGGAACGTCCCATACCTCGAAAGACCGTGAGTTAGCTGGGATGCGAACACATGTTCCACATGATGACAATTGGGTACATGGGGGAGATGTCTCTGTACTAGGATTGAGTCACAGGTACTACTAAAAGTCGGCCAAGATATTAATGCTAGAAGCAAGTACAGCAGAGAAATTAGGATATATTAGGAAAAGGCCGCGTCCCATTTGTTAATAAGCCTTCACGTCAAAATAAATGTTGATAATCCTCCATAAGACATGCTTAAATGTAAATGTAACTTGTCACCACTTTACACCTAACCCTTTTAATTATCATGTCAAACCCCGGACCACTACTTAAACTTTATCATGACGCTGATACGTGGGGCCAGTTTAAAATACAGGTCACCACCATGCTCTTAAGTGTGTCCACTACCTTTTTGTGTATCATGGCCCAAGCAACGTGGGGCGGAATTAATTCATTATGGAACCGCCTGCATCAGTGCAATATGAGCGATCTTGGCATTGCGCAAACTGGCCATGGATAATCACAATGATACCCCACTCTCTTTCATTATCATGGCGCCCAACGTGGGGCGGTATTAATTCATTATGGAACCGCCTGCATCAGTGCAATATGAGCGATCTTGGCATTGCGCAAACTGGCCATGGATAATCACAATGATACCCCACTCTCTTTCATTACCATGGCGCCTAGAGACGTGGAAGGCTTATGGGATTCAGAAAACCCCATAATAATAGCATGGTTTTCATGGGGAAAACCATAATAATAGTATTTTTCCTCAAACTCTGTTTGAGCGATTGTGAGTCTTTCTAGATGATACTCAGACATTAGACACTGTTGTCAGACGGGTACGTGGGCCTATACCAATTCCATAGGTGGTTTCGGCACTTTGAAATATGTTGTTGTTGTGGTCGCGACATCGGAATCCTTTTCTTTCCAATAGAACGCGCCAGCATGTTCAGCTGCGGCCTACCTGAATCTCAAATTAAGAAATACAGGATGGCTGGAACTGAGGAGGTACTCAGGTGTATCGCTGAGTTAAGAGAACATTTTGATGATACTAATGCTAAGAGTAAGGAAGAAGCTAAAGCATTTAAGGATGAAATAGCAGATAGATTGGCTACAGTAAATATTCAATTAGAGAATAATCGAGCTGAAGTAAACACTAGATTAGAGGCTAATCAAACTGAGGTAAGCCAGATGTTGGCTACAGTAAATATTCAGTTAGAGAATAATCAAGCTGAAGTGAACACTAGATTAGAGGCTAATCAGTTAGAGGTCAATAGAAAAATGGAGGACGTTAAAGAGTCCATTAAGCAAGAAGTAACTAAGAATATTGTTAGCGTGGTATCAGAGATGCAAGCTGATAACGATAAACACTTTGAGTCTATAGAGCTAAAACTAGAGAATAATCTGCAAGCGTGCAGAGAGTCACAGCGTGAGATTAATGATAGCTTAAGCAGTATGTCCATGGAGCTTAAAGACATTCAGAGTCAGAATGAAGCAAATACTAAGCGTCAGCTAGAGCAATTTAATACGTTCACTCAGACCGTGGATCAAAGGCTCGAAGACAGCGACGTAAAATGGAATACGCGAATGGCAGGCTACGCAAAGGCGGTAGACGAAGCCTTAAGAAAGCAGGATCAGAATATCCTTGACCAATGCAAGGAAATCCATGAAATAAAAACTTCTGATCAAGAGAATAAGGAAATAATGTCAGATATTAAGAGGCAGGTCGGGAAGGTGCAGAAAGAGTTAGAACAAACTCAGAGCGACCTAGCAGTTATTCATAAAAGGCAGGATGAGGACCAGGGAGAAATCACGAAAATAAGGACTGAAATCTCTCATATGCAATGTCCCATTCAAAAAGAAGTTACAGGCTTACGAGAAGAATTAGAACTTCGAGAAGGCTTGAAGACTGAAGCCAGCGATAAGACTCTTGCCGAGGTAAGAGAAAGTCTAGCGGGGGAAATTACCCACCTGAAGGAAAACCTTAAGGATGACAAGGAAAAGGTATTTTCTATGGCAGAAAAAAACCGGGATCGCCTAGAGAAAATAGAACGAGAGGTATTAGCTCGTTTGGAAAGGGCAGAAAATAGGCACAGCCAAATAGAAACTAGAATGATCGCACAGGAGGAATCCATGTTGCGGAATCCTAGGTCTAGCGAAGGAAGTATAGACGAGAATAGGAGAAATAAATGGGCAGAGATAGAGATACAGCCCACTCCAAAGAATGCAGCCATGCCAAGTGACAGCCCGTATACCACACCTGGTATGCCAATTGCCATGTCAACACAGCATGAAAATGCTGTTCAAAATCAAATAGTCACTGTTGTGAGGGCTAGTGACGAGAAACCGAAGAAATATTCTGGGAGTAATTCTAACATGACACCCAAGTACTGGCTTAAAGAAGTTTCTGAGTACTTGAATGACACGAAGGTACCGCCAGAGCGAAGGTTGAGAGCAATTGAAAAACTGACTGAGGGCGAGTGTGCCTTATGGTTTAGGAGTTTTCAGTACACGTTCGACACCGTTGACGAGTTTCGCCAGGCATTTTTAAGCAGGTACTGGAACGCAAGTATACAACAGAACCTCAGATTGGACTTGTATTCCAGGCGTTATAGTACTAATAATCCGACGAAGTACGCAGAGTTCTTTGTGGGTCAATTGTGCCGTTTCCGCGAACTTGATGAAGGAATTAGAGAGTCAGATTTGTGTATAGCGATAGCCAAGCAGCTACCGCATGAAGTACAACGTCTATTAATCTCAGCAAACGCCAAGACTGCGATCGATATGGAGGAGGTGCTGAGACAACTCGATCTAACCACAAAAAAAACACCAAAATTAAATGACCAAAGACAGATAAATGCAGGATGGAATACAGTGAATGTAGTTAACTGGATTGCCAAACCTGAGGAGCTTATTGAAGACCTAGATGAAGGGACGGTCAATGTGAGAAGGGAACTACCCATTATTATTGTCAACATCGCAGGCATGAAGATAAGAAGTCTCATAGATACAGGTTCAACGGTATGTTTGATAACCCAGGCATTATATAACGAAATCCAAAGTAAAATCCACGTATTGAAAATACCTATTTCAAGCGTGAAGGTAAAAGGTGTCATACCAGATAAAGTTATGATATGCAGATACCAAGTATTTTTAGATTTGCAGATAGGGAACTCTACATTCTCACAGAGCTTCCTACTTGTGAATAAGCTGCCTTTTAACATTATTGTTGGCATGGATTTCATAAGAGAATATAAAGTTATAATAGATCTCTCGCAAGACATTGTTATGTTTCGTGCAAGTGAGGGAAAGGAAGATTTAGAGCTCTCATTAAAGCACAATGAAACGAGACCAGAAGAGTACGTATGGCATATATATACGGAGATATGACTGGGGATGCAGTATTGACAACAGAAGACATCGAGGAAGAGTTGGCAACACTGGCCGCAGACATTGAAAAGGACCTCGAACCAAAATTTGAAGAATGCCTGGAAGAAAAGATAGAGGAAGCTAAAATTGGTCCAGAGCATAAGCAAATGCTAAGGGAACTGCTATTTGAGTACAAAGGAGTCTTCGATTCGAGACCTGGCCGGATAAAGAATTTCCAATATGTGTTCCAAGTCAGTGACTGGACACCATTCAGACAGAAGCCGTATCCTGTAGCCGAGAAACATTATTTAAAGGTCAAAGAAGCAATACAGGAAATGCTAGAGGCAGGCGTCATTGTGAAGACGGCCAAATCTTATGTCAGCCCACTGGTAATTGTACCTAAACAGGACGGAAGTGTAAGGATATGACTGGACCTACGAAATTTGAATTCCAAGGTCATACCAGAATTTGACCCAGTGCCGCCCATTAAGGAGGTCCTCAGGAGGTTCAAAGGAAAGACTGTTTTCTCAAATCTTGACCTGACGGCAAGTTTTCACCATCTTGCTCTGGAGGAGAAAACAAGCTTATTAACTGGGTTTTTATTTGACCAGCATACATATTCTTACGTGCGTCTCCCATTTGGACTGAAAACAGCAGGTTCAGCGTTGATACGAGCGCTAGATCGGAACCTGTCTGAAGAAGTAAAAGCAACAACCATATGCTACGTAGATGACATACTACTGACATCTGAAACAATCGAAGAACACGTCAGAGATCTACGCAAGCTGTTGTATGACCTAAGTCAGGCTAACTTTAAGGTCAATATAAAGAAATCTAACTTTGGTCAGAGAGAAGTTAAATTCCTAGGCCACGTAATAGATGCACAAGGAGTTAGGCCTAATCCGGGAAAATTGGAAGTTATTAAACATTTCCCGAGACCAACGAAGGTAAAGAACGTCAGGCAATACCTAGGCGTTATTGGATTCTTTTCAAGCCATTGCCCGAAGTATACCGAGACCGTAGCACCATTCCAAGACTTACTGAAGAAACGAGGAAGGTGGCGGTGGACGGAAAAATGCGAGGAAGCCTTTGTGAAATCTAAACAGATGCTTTTAGATTATGTAAAATTGGGATATCCAGACTACACTCAGAAATTTATTATCCAGACTGACGCATCATTTATAGGCATTGGAGCGATGTTATACCAGGAAAATGTGGACAGGCCAGAGGAGAAAACTTACATTGCATTCATAAGTAGAAGGTTGAAACCTAATGAAAAGAATTATACGGTCACGGAGATCGAATTACTCGCAATACTGTATGCCTTACAGTATTGGCGAAAGCTAATTTATGGTTTTAGAATTATATTAAGAACATACCATAAAGCCCTAACATTCCTGTTGAAAACTGACTTGTCGAGTCAAAGACTGACGAGGTGGTCCCTGTACATACAGCAATTTCAAGTGGAAATCGAGTATTGCCCGGGGAAGGACAATATCATACCTGACTTGCTAAGCAGATACCCGACAGCTGACGAAGAGGAAGCTCTAGCTATCGACATAGAAGATAGAGACCAGAAGACCTTAGATGATCTGAGGAACATCACCGTTTTTCAACGTGAAGATCCCTGGATACGGTTGATGATTAATTACTTCGAGGGAAAGCTGGTCAGAGGAACCCCGATGTATGTGGAAGCCGAAGCACTATCAACGGAGTATCTATGGTTTAACCAGATGCTACATAAATGGAGCGACTCAGACCACACTCGACCCAGGATTGTTGTACCACCAGCATTGCAGAGAAGGCTAGTATGGTTAGCACACCGAGCTTTTGGTCACCCTGGCGTAGACAAGTCTGTTGCCCTGCTTAAAGAAGCATTTATTTGGCCAAAACTTAGAGATACAGTCAGGAATACAATCAGGACATGTGATATTTGCCAACGAGTAAAGCCTAACTCGTACTTAATGAGGCAAAAACCTATACCACTCTTACCAGAGAAGCCATGTCAGCTTCTGGCATTGGACAATTTTGGGCCGCTTCCTAGAGCTAGAAGAGGAAATAGACACATCCTAGTTGCACTAGACGTGTTTTCTAAAATGGTAGTCCTCTGTCCAATTCAGAAAACCAGTAAAAAACAGGTACTTAAGAGGCTGAAGGAAAGAATCATTCCTATATTAAGGCAGCCGGAGAACATATTATCTGAACATGGGAGCTGTTTTACCAGCGTCGAATTTCGCAGGGAGTTAGAAAATCTGGTTATAAGACAGATTTTGTCCACAGTTCGAAACCCTGAGTCGAATTCCGCTGAGAGAGTGATGAGGGAACTGCAAAAGTACATGAAGATATACTGCTCTACGGAGAATTGGAAATGGATCGATGTACTAGAGATTATTGAATACTGTATCAACAATACCGTGCATGAAGCGACAGGAGAAGTGCCAGTGAGCCTACATCTTGATAGAAGACCAGAGAGGCCATGGAATAATGTCATTCGGACACCCGTCGATGCACAGCCTGGACGTGAGTTGAGGATCCAGAGAACATTCGAGTATCTCAAGAAACAAGCAGACAGACGGCAGCGGAGAAATAGGAGGAAACGCTACCATAGACCACTACTCGTGGGGGAGTACGTCTTATTGAAAAAAAAACCGCTAGTTCAGATCCAGAGAGCAGGAAATATAAAAAATTCAGCATAGCTATCACGGACCCTACCTGATTATAAGGGACTTGCAAAATAATGCATACCGAATCAAAGACGAAGCAACAGGTAGAGAAGTTGTTGTAAACGCAGCTAATTTAAAGTAATATAGTCCACCAGAGGATTATGATACGAGAGAAGAGCAAGCAATGCACACCCAAATGGAAGGGGCTTCATTACGTATGCAAGCAGAGAGTCTTGAGAAAAGCTTGCAGACCCAGGAAGAAACGGAGCGAGGCCACCGGCTCGCAGACCCAAGGGAAACGAGGGGTGAATGCAGCTGTCGACTGAAAGAACTTTACGACCAGTTAAGGGAGGCCGCTACGGAGATAGAGGAGATGAATGAACAACTGAGAAAGCAGAACAAGAGTATACGAGACGGCAGACAGAGTGGAGTGGGGGAACAAGACATCCCATTGCCAGGAGCACTGACCGCTTAAGGTAAACAAAGCATGGAGTCGATGCCATCTGTAGGCACGAAAAATTCACTTGTAAAATGAATTTTCCGAGCTTTGCAAGGGAAAGATGTGCCCAATGAGGACACGGCAGACTGGCATCGAACTCGGGTCTCGTCAGAGAAGACCATGCCCATGATTTTAACTAGAATCGAACCATTGATCTCTGAGGGGGAACAGTTACAGGGAACCCGAAGAGCAATGCGTTAAATAATGACATATAATAATATAGCATGATTTCACGGCCAGTATGTGAATATCATAGCAGTTTAAGGTGAAGAATTGTAAGCAAATGCAAGCAAATATACGTTTTCGAAGCATACAAGAACGAAAGCAGGCCAGTTTGACATTTTACTAATTGCACCCGGCGAATGGGAGGAGACTCATGGAGCCGGAAGGACTATTTCCGTCTGGACCGTGGAGACAGCTCGAAATTAATGACTCGGGTATTCACCGCTTGACAACGATGGAGGCTGTAGTGGGGATGATTGCCCACGGAAATTAATTGATTACAGCCAAGTGGAGCATTGAAATGGAGTGAAATGTACACCCAGGTGAATATATTCAAGGAGAGATAATTTAGGAGTGATTTCACGCCTAAATTAAAGCCTATATCTCTAAATGAGCCTGCGAACACAAGGCTTACGCATTAGAGGATTGGTTTAGAGACACGCATTAGGGGATTCACCATGGTGGCGTCCTAACGCTATGGAATAAGGCAATTAATTGTAATTAATTGGCCGAAGCGATCGCCGGCACGCAAACGTTTATGAAACCTTCACGCCTAAATAAACAAGGTGTATATGTCATTTCGGCTGAAAATGTATTATTTCAAGAAAAGAGTCGCACCCGTATGTCCCGTGGACTACTTGTTACGAGAAACCTTTAAAAGGGTGAGCAGAGCAGACCAAGTCAGTCTTTTCTCCAGTTTTTCTCCAGTCTACACGTAACTAATACGCTGCCAGTAAGCGCGCGAAATGTTACAGTATCGACGCTCAGCAGTTGAAGAACAATGGAAGCACATCATACAGCTTCATAAGTATAATCATGAAGTGCGTCAGAGTTAATCTAATACAGATATTTATCCATTATCTGACGCAAATATAAATTCGCTACAGCGAGAGTATTTTATAATGTTTTTGGACATTACATATACCAGGAGGTATTGTCAGAGTTGTATATGACATTATCATCAGGATCACTACAATTATGGGGACCTGGGAGGCATCGCCAATTAATCTTGACAGTGAACTGAACGGTATTGAAGGTGACGAGAATCGAACGCACGTACACGCAGATAGACTTTCACGGAGACCAGCGGATGTCGTAGCTTCATCGCATCTCTGAGGTCAGGCGTTAGGAGGAGTCCGATTAAGGATCAACCTGTGAAATAGTGAAAAAGTGTACATAAATTTTGTTATAGTGATTTAAAAAGTGTTTATGTGTATTGTGATTAATATGTATTGTGTAAAAGTGAGAGAAGCCACTGATAGGAGTATGATTATCATGTGGGAGATATGTGAAATCAAGTGTCGTGTGAGATATAGCATGATGGCTTAAATCAAGCGTCATGGTAGGCCCGGAGCTGGGATGCTGGTATAATCCAGCGAAAATGAAAAAGTGATTACCAATTTACAATGTTATTCTAACTAAATAGTTCACCATACAACGATGCATCACTTTGAGACTAAGATGTAACAGTCACTTATTGTACGAGTTTTCACCACTCGTCTTGAATAGAATATGGCTTGGAAGGTGATTTGTTTAAGGCCAGTCAGGCCTAAAATTGTGGTGAATGTAACGGTAACGTTAAATGATAAATAATAATAATAATCTGGGGTCGGTGACAGTAAAGTAAAGTAATAGGCCTTTTTGGCCTAAATAACGTTCAAAGTGTGTCATGTCTAATATAAAGATACTGTATTTTAGTAAACAGTAAGAAAGTAACGTGGAATATAGCGAGATACGAGAGTTTTTCAGTGTCAATGAAGTGTTGAATGAATATTTGATATGGTCAATTCTTAGGATTGTATTTGAGAACCATTAAAGTAATGTAAGCCAGTAAATTTATACTTGTTTTTAGGAGCTATTTAAAGCTTTGGCTTAAGTGTAATTGCAGAGAGAACACGGGTGCCTTAATAATTGAGTCATCTATGAGAAGTATTGTTTGAAGCCGCATAGAGCGAGCGAAGTAACGTAGAATCCAGTGATTTACGTAAATAAAGTTGCGGGGACCAAACTAGCATAGCTTGCACGTTAGGTGAAAAGTTGGCTAATCTACGAGTTAGTATCGCCGTTGTGCATACTTTTATTATTCGCAGCGAATTGGACAGAGCCTGTCTGTATCCATCGCTTGCAGGAATAGTTGCCACAAGGGATGTTCTTCGAGACTTCGTGAGCACATGTATAAAATGATCTGCCCTGAGAGGTAAGAATCATGTTCGTCGTTTAGGAACCGCAGATTTCCTTATTATGTTATTATTGAGACAGCTGCTGGTGAGAATCTAGTATTCTCATTATGATGCGCGTCCAAAGCCACTAGTATTCACCATAGAACGGCAAGGCTATTACAGAATCCATCCCCAGCCATGAATGTTAAGGAGCCGAGTTGAGCCCGTTACACTATAAATATAGGTGTTAAATAATTAGAATGACTCAATTACTTGAGAACAACACTTAGCGTAACTCCATTGTACTGCAATTGTAAACAAAGATGACCTTGCTAGCAGATGAGAGGGAGTGGGAGTAGTCCACTGAGACAAGCGGCCATCTTGCGCGGCCAGCTGGAACTAATTTTATTGCCTGCTAGGGGAAGGGGAGGTCGGTCGGCCAGTCCCTTTAAATTAGAGTCATAATGGGACACTGAAGAATCTCGATATTTCGAAATGTAATTAAGATATGATTGTTATGATGATGCCAATTGAATTAAATGATGTGTTTCAACACACATACGTTGTCGGATCATTGAAATCAGATAATATTTGGCCCAGTTATTCTCTGAGGAGGAACACTGAACCAAATAAATTGTTAGGCATCTTTTTAGAGTGCATTTTTGCCAGTTCACGCTAATTTATGCAGACGGGTATGTGATTTCTAAGAACATGACACGTTTGTAACGATAATAATCTCGACAAGACCCAGAAAATCGTTGTATGGTGAAACTATAAACATTTCTATCCATGTGTATTTTGGAAGGGAAACGTACCACTTTTTAAGCGTTTCATATTGATGGAAAAGAGAGGAAGATGATTCACACGACACAACAATATTTGTTAATTAGGGCATAAAATAATGAATTTATGCTACTCAAGGTAAATGCCGTAAGAAACGGATTAATGTTTTATTATTACAGTATTGATGTCATTTAGATGTGATATGTGACTTTTGTGTTGTGATACTCCAGTTATGTAAAATTGTGTCACATGATGAACACTACGGAGACTCGTAGAAGTCTGAAAGTATCAATGATAGGATGCTAGAAATAGATTTGAGTGCAGTGTAGCACTAATTAAGAAGAGACTCACAAAATAACCCTGATTTTAATTGTGGGAATTAAATGTAAATTATCCTTTGTTTGTATTTGTTGTATAGCCATGATTTTATATCAGTAAATGTTTTATTTTAGGAATATGTTGTTTCTTTCATGTAGAGTAGTTACCTGGTAGACTCAAATCCTGAGCATGTGGTCGTATGGTGGGCAGGAACGTCCCATACCTCGAAAGACCGTGAGTTAGCTGGGATACGAACACATGTTCCACGTGATGACAATTGGGTACAGTACCAATGCACTTGTGTGTGTATCTTACACTCGGAACACGTTTATTGTTCAATGCTTTGTAAATAAACTCCGAATCGAAAGCGAAAATTTAGCTGTGAGAAGCATGGGCAAGGCTGAGTATATGCAATTTGCCATGGAGACCTGTTCTCCGGGCGGGTCGCTACTGACATGAAACGTAACGTTTGTCACCATATTGAACCATTTCGAAACGACACCACTCCTATGATGGTACAAAGCCTCTCATTATGTAAATTGGTGGAGTCTTTGTGTGAAAGAGGAACAGACGGGCATCACTTGACTAATATATGTTAGGATAGATTTATTCATTCATTTATTTTAATCTTAATTTTGATCTCTATTTCCTTTCATTACTTTTCATTTTTTGATGTGTAACACCTTTCCACTCGATTGCTGTATATTTTTGTTGGGGGTGATTTTGGAAAAGGGACGGAAATGGGACGGAAACAATGAGCGCGCGCGGTGGCGGAGATTGATACAACGACGTACTGTCGGCCATGTGGCTATGAGGAATGTATATCGCATACGGTTTACTTTAAGGTTTGGAGGCCCCGTTAAAGATATTCCTACAATAAATTATCTTCAAAATGTCGTTCTTTGGTGTGAAAATATTCATTATAATTATCATATTTGCTGAAAACAATTATGATTTATTAAATCTTCCTACTTTTCCTCTATTCCTATTTAATTTAAGCATTCGAGGTACTGTCAGCCAAAATACAGCACTATGTGGAATGTATATCGCATACGGTTTACTTGAAGGTTTGGAGGCACCATTAAAGATATTCCTACAATAAATAATCTTCAAGTTGTCGTTCTTTGGTGTGAAAATATTCATTACATCAATATTTGATGAAAGGATTTGGCACAGTAGTTTTACAAGCAGTTATTTCAATGACCGACCGAGTTCACTGTTAACAAGGGATTTGCGCTCCCGGCAGACACATAACATGTCACATGTTACACATCATAATTATGCGACTGCTGTAGCTCGTTTTTTTAATCAATTTAATTTTTCACAACTTTATATTTCTTATATTTAGAAATTTTTACTTTCTTATCTTAAACTTTTTATGTTTTTTTTTAATATTTAAATAATTTTTTAAAATTTTGAATTTCATTTTAGGATATTTAGATATTTAATTTGTAGATTTCTAGATTTTTAGACACCCGTGTTTAGTTTTGTAGATTTTTATTTTATTTTTGTTTTTAATTTTTAAATGAATATCTTTTAATTATAATTTTTATTTGATTTCTTTGTACATTTATTATAACTATAAATTTTGTATTAGTTTTTAAATTTTTATGCAATTTTTTTAGTATTCTTTTCTGTTCTTTTTTTATTATTATTTGTGTATTATATTTTTTTTTTAATTTTTATTAATTTCAGAACGGAAACGCGCCGGTGGAGTCGGGCATAGCGCAGATTAAGGTGCAGACCGATCAGCCGATGGACCTGTTCAGTGAGTGGCGACAGGACGCCAAGAAGGGCGGCGTGTTGCGTCCCGACGCCCTAGTTCTGGCCACCTCCAACAGGTAAATATACCATATGGTACGACCCAAAACACTAACCCTAACTAAATGTAAGTCAAAAATATTTTTTTCTACGTTTTTGGATATTTAATCGGATTTTGAGACCATATTCCTACTGTTTAGATTTGTAAGATTCTGTATGCTGGCAGTGTTTTAAAAAATTAAACTTACGTGTTTAGTTTGAAGGCAAATTGTAAATTCAAAGGCAGCTGTGAACCCATCTTTCAGTGTTGCCGTAATAACAATTATTAATATTATAGCTTCCATCGCTCATTCCAATTACTGGAATAAATTTTTGAAAAATGAGCTGAAATAAATTCGATGTGATGAAGATTTATATTAATCTTTTAGAAAGCCTTTATAGGGACGTGAAGGGCTGCTTGAGCTTTTAGCTCTCGCAGTAAAGAAGTCCTGGCACGGCACCTAGGTGAAACCACTCACAAGACACAGCATAAACCTAGAAACATTGCTGAATTTTAAGATTTATATTGAAAACCCTACAATACTAACATACGTAACATTTACGTGTATGAATAATTTACTGCTTAGAATTCCCTCTATATCTGTCCCCACTCTACCATCTTCCAGCAGTGCTTCTACTGGTCTATGGTGGTGATGTCAATGCTTTTGTTATTAATGACAATCAGTTCTAGAGGCATAATCATGGGGCAAAGAATTGCCTGGATTTAACAACATATTGGTTTCTCCATGGCAATAACAAAGAGGTGGGATATGTCACATCACTTCAGAGGGATTATAAAAACAACCTCACAAAAACCAGAGACAGTATAAGAGACTGTAGAGATTACGTACTGCTATTTACGTCAAAGTAAACGACTTATGTATTGTTTGTTGTATTTAAGATGAAACTTAGCGTTTTAAACTTCGAGACCACAGAGGATTCAGTGTATATAAATAGTGTTACAATTTCAACAATGTAACTAATTGGTGCTTTAGCACAAAGTTCGTACGTACGTAAATTTAACGTATTATTAGTATTAAGGATCGGCCTGAACAGTATCATCCTGATGCTGGTTGTATGAGCTCGATTGTTGGTGTCCTGTGTTGTGGGTTGGTTTCTGGGTTCAATGGCTGATCTTCCTCAGTGTTCGAGATCGCTTTGACTGTTGCATTGAGCTTCAGTTGGTCTGACAGAATTTCAGATTGTTTTAAGTGTAGCCTACCTCAAGCATGAGAGCTAGTTTGTTTAATAGGGTTTCGATGAGTGAGTCAATCGTTGTCTTCAGTACGGCCACTTCGTTTCTTAATACTGAGCATGCTTCCTTGTTTTCAAAGACAGCAATTCTTCAGGTGACGCTGTGTTGATGCCATATGCGACGAGTTGGTGTCCACATTTTGGGCAGAAGGAGAAAAAATTGTACTCCTTTGATTTCAGCACATTGTATGCTATCACTGAGACTCCCGCGCATGCCACGTGTTGTCGTGGTTTGCAGTTCCCGTCACAGGTGATTCGTCTCCCCTGAGTTGTGAGTTGCACTCCACACATGTGTTGTTCTCGGTCTTGTTAGTTTTAGTGGGTTCTTGTCTGTGTCTTCGTGTTTGTTAAATGTCCTTGCACAGTTTTAACAGAAGAGGTAATAATTTCCCGTGCGAGTTCACATTATGTGCTTCTTGTGAGTGATTTTGTGTTTGTGTTAAATATCTTTGCACAGTTTTAACAGCAGTAGATTACTCCCGTGTGTCTGTTTCATGTTTTCTCATTGTGAGGTAGAACTTTAACACTGCTCTCGTTGCACATATGCTGTTTCTTCCCCAAGTGAGTGATCTGTTTCTTGTATTCCTTAACCTTACAATTCCACCTCGTCTAGGTTTAGGTTTTGATCTCTTATTTAAATTTATACACCGTTATCAACTGGTAATTGATTCGTCAGACTTCGAGTACAGTTCTTTCGAGTTCTTTTACGGCTTGGTTTCTCAGAACTGACGCATGAGAGGTGCGAGGCCGACGTTGCGTACTTTTGTCGCAATGACGCTGAGAGGCTCGTGGTTTCTCACGCTGCGAGGCAGATCTCAGTTGCCGAGCACATTTCTTGTCCAATGGATCTCGCAGCCTGTGTGCTAGTCTTCGAAGAGAAAGCGGATGAAGAAGAGGAAATTATCCTGCGTTGTTTTGGCGGAGAAGGCAGCGATTAAACTTCCAACTTCAGTGCGATCATTTTTCCGTAAGGTGTCTTTTGTAACGTTGTTTTTGTAGATCTTGTGTTGTAAATTATACAACACTATAAGGCAGCCAACATTTAGAATGATGCATTGGTCTTATGGCGCGTTACGACAGGGTTGCCACTCCATGAGAGGAGGCAGTACAAAGCGCTTCGCGATTGTACAGTGACAAAGACTTGAATTAAGTACTGTATTATAAGCCTCCGTGGCTTAGGCGGCAGCACGCCGGCCTCTCACCGCTGGGTCCGTGGTTCAAATCCCGGTCACTCCATGTGAGATCTGTGCTGGACAAAACGGAGGCAGACAGGTTTTTCTCCGGGAACTCCGGTTTTCCCTGTCAAAATTTCATTCCAGCAACACTCTCCACTATCATTTCATTTCATCTGTCATTCATTTAATCATTGCCCCAGAGGAGTGCGTCAGGCCTCGGCAGCCGGCACAGTTCATATCCTCGCCGCTAGATGGGGGCTTCATTCATTCCATTCCTGACCCGGTCGGAGACTGGAAGCAGGCTGTGGATTTTCATTCATTATAATACTAATAGTAGGCTAACATAACACATACAAAGAAATTAAATTACATTAATTATAACGTATGCTGAATGTAACTTAAAGAAAACAATCAAAATAAAATAAATAAAGTACAAGCACAAGGAAATGTGTCAAGTTTCGACTGCAGTTAAAGTTGAAGTACGTTATTAAAGAAAATACTCCTTATTGGCTTACCTTTCGTCAGGTTTTACGTTCTTAAAATAACTGAACACTTTAATTACGACCTGTTTTTTCCTCCTGAGCACTTGACCACGCTTTCTTTTCACAAAACTATCCATTGTTGTACGTGAAATACGTAAAATACAACACGTTAAATCTAACAGAACTTCTGCACACACACTCAAGATAGATACAGCCGAACTACTGAAATACAAGCTCTAAGGGCTCAGTAATAAAGCTGTGAGTAGCAAGCTGCACCCCGCTGTCCTTCGAAACTTCATGTTTATAATCCGCGGTCAATGAACAGCCCGTCCTGTGTAAACAATTAAACCTACACTCTGGGTAAGCATGTAGAAAACTTCCTCCAACATTCCTCTACAACTCTCAAACTGACATGACATGGTTATCTTTAAAAATAGAAAAGTTGGCAGCATACGAACTTTATCAATGCTGCTATGCGGTTATGAGAGAATATTCAGAAGTTTTACCTACATGAAAATTGTAATATTGCCAGTATAAAATATTTCAATAATCGATCAAGACGGCACATTTAGCTACACGTGTGTGAAAAATAGGCATCAAAAAGTCAATGCAACATGATATGAGATCAATTTTACTAAAAAGGGGACTCAGTTTATTTCATTTTTTTTAAATATGGATATCTAATTTTTCTAGCATTTCTATCAAGTTTACGTAGTTCTAATACAGGACAAAAACGATCGGCAAAACATAGTTCTACCCGAATATGCTGTTTTTTTTCTTTTCGCCAAAGAAAATTTTTCGACTGATATGGCAACAGTTGAGTGCTAGAAAATGACAGCGTCATACATGTCTCGCGTTCAACAGAAAGAGAGAAGAATATCCCTGTCTAACCAGTGCTTCATTCTAAACGTTGGATGCCTTATAGGTGGATTCGCAGTTCTTCAATCAGTTTCTCGCCCATCTCGTCCGTAAAGTTCAGCGTGCTGCTTAATTATAACAGTGGATAGAAACAATGTCGCCTACACCTCGCACAAATCTGGCGGGCCGAATCAGTGTGGGTGACGCGGTGAGGTCTCACTGCGAAGTGGCGCAGCGTGAGAAACCACTACCATAAGCTCGTGTAATCTGGATATGTGTGAGGCGTCGCACCTCGCATTCGTCGGCGCTGACAAACCAAGCCCTGACACATAGTCTCACCGCTTATAAGATTCTTCCTTCATCTATAGTTCCCGTTTATTGCAGAGTTGGCAAGCCACACGTACAAACGATAGTTAAATAACCATTGGTATTTCACGCCAATAAGGAAGTTCATATCACTACTTAACACTTAATCGGGCGCATGGCGGTCTAAACGACCGAAGTCTTAACATTTTTGGCAGGCAATCCGTTAGAAAGTTAGCGATGCCAGACTATCTCGGCCAAGGGATCATCAGCCATCTGATAGTTTGGCCCGTCTCTAGTCAGGCTGTAAAAACTGAAATACTGTGCTTTACAGTAATTTAACCGTTCAAGATGGATATGTCTCAATATATTACTGAGTGTTGGGTTGGGGTAGGGGTGAGGGGAGGGGAGGTGAGGGGGGGGGGCGGAAATGACATGATTATTCTTCAATTTTACTAACCGAGAAAAAATAAATAGAAAGGAACTTTGGTGTTCAGAGCTTTCCAGATTTCTTCTCAAAACCACTCGTCTTACAACGGGATATATCTTTAAAAGGCCTATGAGTACAGAAAAATTAATGTATTCTAAATAAGTATAAACTTATATACAACACAATTAATCCTCAACATTTTTATTAAAACCCAAGATCGTTCAGTGAAGGACTAAACATTTAGAAAGCGGTGGAAATGACCGATGCGCCCGAGAGTGTTCCTCAGATGGGCGCGCCGGGTTGAGGATTAAGGTCAGGTTGTTAGTAACGTATTTAAGGTGACGTGTGTTACAGTAAGAATAGTTGTTGAGTGAGAATATGTTGTTTGTCTACAGGGACGGCAAGGTGACGGCCCGCACTCTCTATCTTCGTCGTTTAGAGCCTGATGGATTTGTCGTCATGACGGATCGTCGCAGTAGGAAGAGCCAAGACCTGGTAATGGATATAACTCGAATACAGTACCATAGCAGGTAACAGTGGTGTCACTAGGGGGGGGGGTCATGGACCGCACCGGGTCACACCAAAATTCATTTGTTGATTCGGACCGACCGAGATTGTGTTGTATATTTCTCTTTCAAATTAAAATACCTTTTTGCAAAAACAAAAGCAACACAAAAACGAGTAGTTCCGTGAAGAACAATACAGCATATTTTCATATATCCTACTTAAGTTAATTGCCTCTATCAACATACAACATTTCAGTTTGATTGCTGTAATAGATTCGTAGATATTGAGAACCGACTAAATATTGCGGATAGTCGCCATGTTGGATTGTTATATGTATAGGCTAAAGAGTCATGTACCATTAAAGGAAAATTATTGCGTAGGTTCATTATTCAAACTTTCACTTCGATCGCATGATTACGACTCAAGGATTAAAAACTTAATTTTAAAATTCACACAGCCGCCATCTTGAGGTTATGTAAACAATTGAACTAAATTAGATACCAGTGCATTACAATGTGTATAAACATTTCCTGTACCAAGTTTCATTGCGTTTGGATCATTAAATCGCGAGAAAGGTCTATTTAAAATTTTCAAATTCACTTCGCCGCCATATTCGTTTTGTAGTTAACCGTTTTTATGAAAGTCTTATACATGACCTTCCAGTAGTGCCCTTTATCACCGTACAAAATTTCAGGGTGATACCGCTAATAGTTTCAGAGATATAGAATGGCTGTGAAATATTTCGCACAGCCGCCACCTTGAGGTTATGTAAACAATTGAACAGATTTGGATGTCGGTGCATTACAGTGTGTATAAACATATACTGTACCAAGTTTTATTGCGTTTGGTTGTAAAGATCGCGAGAAACGTCTATTTAAAAGTCGCAACTTCGTTTAGCCGCCATGTTGGTTTTGTAGTTACCAGGTTTTCAAAATTACATAGGTGAACTTCTAGTAGTTCCCTTTATCACCGTAAAATATTTCAGGGTGATATCGGTAATAGTTTCAGGGGTATAGAATGCTGGTGAAATATTTCGCACAGCCGCCATGTTTGATTGGTGAGACGTAACACAATTAGAAGGGCACGGTCGGGGTGGACCGCAATAGTGCTATGAACTTACTGAGTTTCATTCAAATCGCTCCAGCCGTTTAGAAGTTATTAGGGGGGGACACACACCATCTCTCTCTCACACACACACACACACACACACACACGCACACACAGACAGACACACGGACAAAAGGTGATCTCATATGCCTATTTTTTCATAAATGAAAATGGGCTAAAAATGTTTGTAGAAATTGGGGGGAAAAAGAAACAAGATGTTCAGTAAAGAACATATAGCCTACTTTCTCCTAAATGCATGGGCATGTACTTTTCAAGGAGTATAATTGAATGCTAATGGTAGTAGCTTGTTGAAATACAACGTGCTATATTGTACTCTGATTGATTGGAACCTCACCTGAATTATATATGTTGTTGTTTGAGTCGTCAGTCTTTTGACGTTTTTTTTCCAGCTCTCCATGCCTCCCTGTCCTGAGCTAATCGTTTCATCTCTACATAGCTACCACACCCAACATCCGAGGCAATCTGTTTAACATATTCTAACCTTGGTCTACCCCTACAGTTCCTGTCCTCGACCCTTCCTTCCATAACTAAGCTTGCTATTCCTGGGTGTCTTAGTATGTGTCCTACCAACCTATCTCTTCTCTCCATTAGCAGTTGCCAGAAACATCTCTCCTCTCCCACTCGTCTTAATACTTCTTCATTCGTAATCCTATCTACCCATATGATCTTCATCAATCTACTGTAACACCACATTTCAAACGCTTCAATTCTCTTCTTTTCTGCTGCACCAATAGTCCAAGTTTCACTTCCATAGAGCGCCACGCTCCAGACAAAGGCTTTCAAAAATAACTTCCTAATACTTAAATCTATATTCGAAGTCAACAGATTCCTTTTTTGTAGAAATGCTTTCCTTGCCTGAGCTAACCTACTTTTTATATCCTCTTTGCTTCGTCCATCACTGGTTATTCTGCTTCCTAAGTAACAGAAGTCTCCTACTTCCTTCAGCTTTTCACCTGCCAATATGATGTCCATAGAGGTTTCTGATTTATTTCGGCTGCATTCCAGTATTTTTGTTTTACATTTATTAATTTTCATCATGAATTCTTTCCGTAAGACGGAGTCCATACCATTCAAAAACTCATTCAAATCCTCAGGCTTGTCGGCCAAGATGACGATGTCATCAGCAAATCTCAGAGTTGAAATTATTTCTCCTTGAATCTTCACTCCCAGTATAAATTTTTCTCCAATTTCCTTCATTGCTTGTTCAATGTAAAGATTGAAAAGTATGGGTGATAAGTTGCAGCCTTGCCTTACACCTTTCTGAATACCAGCTTCTCTCTCATGTTCTTCAGCTTGAATGACTGCTGTCTGGTGTCTGTATAGATTGTAGATAACCCTCCTATCCCTGTACTTTATTCCAATAGATTTCAAAATATCAAACAATTATATATACACACACTAATACAGCCATCACAATTACACAGGTTGTCAGACAAAATTCAACAGTCACCCAAGTACACGGGGCTAAATGACCATGATGTCCATGCAACTCAAATGAAACAACAACAACAATAACAGCTTCCTACCCAAATCCTTCCTCGTATAAAAGTACACACACTATTAAGCCTACAGACATCACAGTGACACAGGTTATCAGACAACTTCTACACACGCCCAAGTGAACGGGGCTACAAGACCATGATGTCGCAAAACCCCGAAAGAATCAACCGCGGATCAAGGTCGACGAATATTAATCGCTGTATTTGAGTGTTGCAATATAGGCTATATAATATTTTCGATTGCAAATATAAACTATATTTCGCTTAACGTGCGAGGAGTTATAAACCAATAAATACACACTATATTTTGCTTAACGTGCGAGGAGATATAAACCAATAAATACACACTATATTTTGCTTAACGTGCGAGGAGTTATAAACCAATAAATACACACTATATTTTGCTTAACGTGCGAGGAGTTATAAACCAATAAATACACACTATATTTTGCTTAACGTGCCAGGAGTTATAAACCAATAAATACACACTATATTTTGCTTAACGTGCGAGGAGTTATAAACCAATAAATACACACTATATTTTGCTGAACGTGCGAGGAGTTATAAACCAATAAATACACACTATATTTTGCTTAACGTGCGAGGAGTTATAAACCAATAAATACACACTATATTTTGCTTAACGTGCGAGGAGTTATAAACCAATAAATACACACTATATTTGCTTAACGTGCGAGGAGTTCTAAACCAATAAATACACACTATATTTTGCTTAACGTGCGAGGAGATATAAACCAATAAATACACACTATATTTTGCTTAACGTGCGAGGAGTTATAAACCAATAAATACACACTATATTTTGCTTAACGTGCGAGGAGATATAAACCAATAAATACACACTATATTTTGCTTAACGTGCGAGGAGTTATAAACCAATAAATACACACTATATTTTGCTTAACGTGCGAGGAGTTATAAACCAATAAATACACACTATATTTTGCTTAACGTGCGAGGAGTTATAAACCAATAAATACACACTATATTTTGCTTAACGTGCGAGGAGTTATAAACCAATAAATACACACTATATTTTGCTTAACGTGCGAGGAGTTATAAACCAATAAATACACACTATATTTTGCTTAACGTGCGAGGAGTTATAAACCAATAAATACACACTATATTTTGCTTAACGTGCGAGGAGTTATAAACCAATAAATATGCACTATATTTTGCTTAACGTGCGAGGAGTTATAAACCAATAAATACACACTATATTTTGCTTAACGTGCGAGGAGTTATAAACCAATAAATACACACTATATTTTGCTTAACGTGCGAGGAGTTATAAACCAATAAATACACACTATATTTTGCTTAACGTGCGAGGAGTTATAAACCAATAAATACACACTATATTTTGCTTAACGTGCGAGGAGTTATAAACCAATAAATACACACTATATTTTGCTTAACGTGCGAGGAGTTATAAACCAATAAATACACACTATATTTTGCTTAACGTGCGAGGAGTTATAAACCAATAAATACACACTATATTTTGCTTAACGTGCGACGAGTTATAAACCAATAAATATACACTATATTTTGCTTAACGTGCGAGGAGTTATAAACCAATAAATACACACTATATTTTGCTTAACGTGCGAGGAGTTATAAACCAATAAATATGCACTATATTTTGCTTAACGTGCGAGGAGTTATAAACCAATAAATACACACTATATTTTACTTAACGTGCGAGGAGTTATAAACCAATAAATACACACTATATTTTGCTTAACGTGCGAGGAGTTATAAACCAATAAATACACACTATATTTTGCGTAACGTGCGAGGAGTTATAAACCAATAAATACACACTATATTTTGCTTAACGTGCGAGGAGTTCTAAACCAATAAATACACACTATATTTTGCTTAACGTGCGAGGAGTTATAAACCAATAAATACACACTATATTTTGCTTAACGTGCGAGGAGCTATAAACCAATAAATACACACTATATTTTGCTTAACGTGCGAGGAGTTATAAACCAATAAATACACACTATATTTTGCTTAACGTGCGAGGAGTTATAAACCAATAAATACACACTATATTTTGTTTAACGTGCGAGGAGATATAAACCAATAAATATGCACTATATTTTGCTTAACGTGCGAGGAGTTATAAAGCAATAAATACACACTATATTTTGCTTAACGTGCGAGGAGATATAAACCAATAAATACACACTATATTTTGCTTAACGTGCGAGGAGTTATAAACCAATAAATACACACTATATTTTGCTTAACGTGCGAGGAGTTATAAACCAATAAATACACACTATATTTTGCTTATCGTACGAGGAGTTATAAACCAATAAATACACACTATATTTTGCTTAACGTGCGAGGAGTTATAAACCAATAAATACACACTATATTTTGCTTAACGTGCGAGGAGTTATAAACCAATAAATACACACTATATTTTGCTTAACGTGCGAGGAGTTATAAACCAATAAATACACACTATATTTTGCTTAACGTGCGAGGAGTTATAAACCAATAAATACACACTATATTTTGCTTAACGTGCGAGGAGATATAAACCAATAAATATGCACTATATTTTGCTTAACGTGCGAGGAGTTATAAACCAATAAATACACACTATATTTTGCTTAACATGCGAGGAGTTATAAACCAATAAATACCCACTATATTTGCTTAACGTGCGAGGAGTTATAAACCAATAAATACACACTATATTTTGCTTAACGTGCGAGGAGTTATAAACCAATAAATACACACTATATTTTGCTTAACGTGCGAGGAGTTATAAACCAATAAATACACACTATATTTTGCTTAACGTGCGAGGAGTTATAAACCAATAAATACACACTATATTTTGCTTAACGTGCGAGGAGTTATAAACCAATAAATATGCACTATATTTTGCTTAACGTGCGAGGAGTTATAAACCAATAAATACACACTATATTTTGCTTAACGTGCGAGGAGTTATAAACCAATAAATACACACTATATTTTGCTTAACGTGCGAGGAGTTATAAACCAATAAATACACACTATATTTTGCTTAACGTGCGAGGAGATATAAACCAATAAATACACACTATATTTTGCTTTACGTGCGAGGAGTTATAAAACCAATAAATATACACTATATTTTGCTTAACGTGCGAGGAGTTATAAACCAATAAATACACACTATATTTTGCTTAACGTGCGAGGAGTTATAAACCAATAAATTCACACTATATTTTGCTTAACGTGCGAGGAATTATAAACCAATAAATACACACTATATTTTGCTTAACGTGCGAGGAGTTATAAACCAATAAATACACACTATATTTTGCTTAACGTGCGAGGAGTTATAAACCAATAAATACACACTATATTTTGCTTAACGTGCGAGGAGTTATAAACCAATAAATACACACTATATTTTGCTTAACATGCGAGGAGTTATAAACCAATAAATATACACTATATTTTGCTTAACGTGCGAGGAGATATAAACCAATAAATACACACTATATTTTGCTTATCGTGCGAGGAGTTATAAACCAATAAATACACACTATATTTTGCTTAACGTGCGAGGAGTTATAAACCAATAAATACACACTATATTTTGCTTAACGTGCGAGGAGTTATAAACCAATAAATACACACTATATTTTGCTTAACGTGCGAGGAGATATAAACCAATAAATACACACTAAATTTTGCTTAACGTGCGAGGAGTTATAAACCAATAAATATAAACTATATTTTGCTTAACGTGCGAGGAGTTATAAACCAATAAATACACACTATATTTTGCTTAACGTGCGAGGAGTTATAAACCAATAAATACACACTATATTTTGCTTAACGTGCGAGGAGTTATAAACCAATAAATACACACTATATTTTGCTTAACGTGCGAGGAGTTATCAACCAATAAATACACACTATATTTTGCTTAACGTGCGAGGAGTTATAAACCAATAAATACACACTATGTTTTGCTTAACTTGCGAGGAGTTATAAACCAATAAATACACACTATATTTTGCTTAACGTGCGAGGAGTTATAAACCAATAAATATACACTATATTTTGCTTAACGTGCGAGGAGTTATAAACCAATAAATATACACTATATTTTGCTTAACGTGTGAGGAGTTCTAAACCAATAAATATACACTATATTTTGCTTAACGTGCGAGGAGTTATAAACCAATAAATACACACTATATTTTGCTTAACGTGCGAGGAGTTATAAACCAATAAATATACACTATATTTTGCTTAACGTGCGAGGAGTTCTAAACCAATAAATATACACTATATTTTGCTTAACGTGCGAGGAGTTATAAACCAATAAATACACACTATATTTTGCTTAACGTGCGAGGAGTTATAAACCAATAAATACACACTATATTTTGCTTAACGTGCGAGGAGTTATAAACCAATAAATACACACTATATTTTGCTTAACGTGCGAGGAGTTATAAACCAATAAATACACACTATATTTTGCTTAACGTGCGAGGAGATATAAACCAATAAATACACACTATATTTTGCTTAACGTGCGAGGAGTTATAAACCAATAAATACACACTATATTTTGCTTAACGTGCGAGGAGTTATAAACCAATAAATACACACTATATTTTGCTTAACGTGCGAGGAGTTATAAACCAATAAATACACACTATATTTTGCTTAACGTGCGAGGAGTTATAAACCAATAAATACACACTATATTTTGCTTAACGTGCGAGGAGATATAAACCAATAAATACACACTATATTTTGCTTAACGTGCGAGGAGTTATAAACCAATAAATATACACTATATTTTGCTTAACGTGCGAGGAGTTATAAACCAATAAATACACACTATATTTTGCTTAACGCTCGAGGAGTTCTAAACCAATAAATACACACTATATTTTGCTTAACGTGCGAGGAGTTATAAACCAATAAATACACACTATATTTTGCTTAACGTGCGAGGAGTTATAAACCAATAAATACACACTATATTTTGCTTAACGTGCGAGGAGTTATAAACCAATAAATACACACTATATTTTGCTTAACGTGCGAGGAGTTATAAACCAATAAATACACACTATATTTTGCTTAACGTGCGAGGAGTTATAAACCAATAAATACACACTATATTTTGCTTAACGTGCGAGGAGTTATAAACCAATAAATACACACTATATTTTGCTTAACGTGCGAGGAGTTATAAACCAATAAATACACACTATATTTTGCTTAACGTGCGAGGAGTTATAAACCAATAAATACACACTATATTTTGCTTAACGTGCGAGGAGTTTTAAACCAATAAATACACACTATATTTTGCTTAACGTGCGAGGAGTTATAAACCAATAAATACACACTATATTTTGCTTAACGTGCGAGGAGTTATAAACCAATAAATACACACTATATTTTGCTTAACGTGCGAGGAGTTATAAACCAATAAATACACACTATATTTTGCTTAACTTGCGAGGAGTTCTAAACCAATAAATACACACTATATTTTGCTTAACGTGCGAGGAGTTATAAACCAATAAATACACACTATATTTTGCTTAACGTGCGAGGAGTTATAAACCAATAAATATACACTATATTTTGCTTAACGTGCGAGGAGTTATAAACCAATAAATACACACTATATTTTGCTTAACGTGCGATGAGTTATAAACCAATAAATATGCTTTATATTTTGCTTAACGTGCGAGGAGTTATAAACCAATAAATACACACTATATTTTGCTTAACGTGCGAGGAGTTATAAACCAATAAATACACACTATATTTTGCTTAACGTGCGAGGAGTTATAAACCAATAAATACACACTATATTTTGCTTAACGTGCGAGGAGTTATAAACCAATAAATACACACTATATTTTGCTTAACTTGCGAGGAGTTCTAAACCAATAAATACACACTATATTTTGCTTAACGTGCGAGGAGTTATAAACCAATAAATACACACTATATTTTGCTTAACGTGCGAGGAGTTATAAACCAATAAATATACACTATATTTTGCTTAACGTGCGAGGAGTTATAAACCAATAAATACACACTATATTTTGCTTAACGTGCGAGGAGTTATAAACCAATAAATACACACTATATTTTGCTTAACGTGCGAGGAGTTATAAACCAATAAATACACACTATATTTTGCTTAACGTGCGAGGAGTTATAAACCAATAAATACACACTATATTTGCTTAACGTGCGAGGAGTTCTAAACCAATAAATACACACTATATTTTGCTTAACGTGCGAGGAGATATAAACCAATAAATACACACTATATTTTGCTTAACGTGCGAGGAGTTATAAACCAATAAATACACACTATATTTTGCTTAACGTGCGAGGAGATATAAACCAATAAATACACACTATATTTTGCTTAACGTGCGAGGAGTTATAAACCAATAAATACACACTATATTTTGCTTAACGTGCGAGGAGTTATAAACCAATAAATACACACTATATTTTGCTTAACGTGCGAGGAGTTATAAACCAATAAATACACACTATATTTTGCTTAACGTGCGAGGAGTTATAAACCAATAAATACACACTATATTTTGCTTAACGTGCGAGGAGTTATAAACCAATAAATACACACTATATTTTGCTTAACGTGCGAGGAGTTATAAACCAATAAATACACACTATATTTTGCTTAACGTGCGAGGAGTTATAAACCAATAAATATGCACTATATTTTGCTTAACGTGCGAGGAGTTATAAACCAATAAATACACACTATATTTTGCTTAACGTGCGAGGAGTTATAAACCAATAAATACACACTATATTTTGCTTAACGTGCGAGGAGTTATAAACCAATAAATACACACTATATTTTGCTTAACGTGCGAGGAGTTATAAACCAATAAATACACACTATATTTTGCTTAACGTGCGAGGAGTTATAAACCAATAAATACACACTATATTTTGCTTAACGTGCGAGGAGTTATAAACCAATAAATACACACTATATTTTGCTTAACGTGCGAGGAGTTATAAACCAATAAATACACACTATATTTTGCTTAACGTGCGACGAGTTATAAACCAATAAATATACACTATATTTTGCTTAACGTGCGAGGAGTTATAAACCAATAAATACACACTATATTTTGCTTAACGTGCGAGGAGTTATAAACCAATAAATATGCACTATATTTTGCTTAACGTGCGAGGAGTTATAAACCAATAAATACACACTATATTTTGCTTAACGTGCGAGGAGTTATAAACCAATAAATACACACTATATTTTGCTTAACGTGCGAGGAGTTATAAACCAATAAATACACACTATATTTTGCGTAACGTGCGAGGAGTTATAAACCAATAAATACACACTATATTTTGCTTAACGTGCGAGGAGTTCTAAACCAATAAATACACACTATATTTTGCTTAACGTGCGAGGAGTTATAAACCAATAAATACACACTATATTTTGCTTAACGTGCGAGGAGCTATAAACCAATAAATACACACTATATTTTGCTTAACGTGCGAGGAGTTATAAACCAATAAATACACACTATATTTTGCTTAACGTGCGAGGAGTTATAAACCAATAAATACACACTATATTTTGTTTAACGTGCGAGGAGATATAAACCAATAAATATGCACTATATTTTGCTTAACGTGCGAGGAGTTATAAAGCAATAAATACACACTATATTTTGCTTAACGTGCGAGGAGATATAAACCAATAAATACACACTATATTTTGCTTAACGTGCGAGGAGTTATAAACCAATAAATACACACTATATTTTGCTTAACGTGCGAGGAGTTATAAACCAATAAATACACACTATATTTTGCTTATCGTACGAGGAGTTATAAACCAATAAATACACACTATATTTTGCTTAACGTGCGAGGAGTTATAAACCAATAAATACACACTATATTTTGCTTAACGTGCGAGGAGTTATAAACCAATAAATACACACTATATTTTGCTTAACGTGCGAGGAGTTATAAACCAATAAATACACACTATATTTTGCTTAACGTGCGAGGAGTTATAAACCAATAAATACACACTATATTTTGCTTAACGTGCGAGGAGATATAAACCAATAAATATGCACTATATTTTGCTTAACGTGCGAGGAGTTATAAACCAATAAATACACACTATATTTTGCTTAACATGCGAGGAGTTATAAACCAATAAATACACACTATATTTGCTTAACGTGCGAGGAGTTATAAACCAATAAATACACACTATATTTTGCTTAACGTGCGAGGAGTTATAAACCAATAAATACACACTATATTTTGCTTAACGTGCGAGGAGTTATAAACCAATAAATACACACTATATTTTGCTTAACGTGCGAGGAGTTATAAACCAATAAATACATACTATATTTTGCTTAACGTGCGAGGAGTTATAAACCAATAAATATGCACTATATTTTGCTTAACGTGCGAGGAGTTATAAACCAATAAATACACACTATATTTTGCTTAACGTGCGAGGAGTTATAAACCAATAAATACACACTATATTTTGCTTAACGTGCGAGGAGTTATAAACCAATAAATACACACTATATTTTGCTTAACGTGCGAGGAGATATAAACCAATAAATACACACTATATTTTGCTTTACGTGCGAGGAGTTATAAAACCAATAAATATACACTATATTTTGCTTAACGTGCGAGGAGTTATAAACCAATAAATACACACTATATTTTGCTTAACGTGCGAGGAGTTATAAACCAATAAATTCACACTATATTTTGCTTAACGTGCGAGGAGTTATAAACCAATAAATACACACTATATTTTGCTTAACGTGCGAGGAGTTATAAACCAATAAATACACACTATATTTTGCTTAACGTGCGAGGAGTTATAAACCAATAAATACACACTATATTTTGCTTAACGTGCGAGGAGTTATAAACCAATAAATACACACTATATTTTGCTTAACATGCGAGGAGTTATAAACCAATAAATATACACTATATTTTGCTTAACGTGCGAGGAGATATAAACCAATAAATACACACTATATTTTGCTTATCGTGCGAGGAGTTATAAACCAATAAATACACACTATATTTTGCTTAACGTGCGAGGAGTTATAAACCAATAAATACACACTATATTTTGCTTAACGTGCGAGGAGTTATAAACCAATAAATACACACTATATTTTGCTTAACGTGCGAGGAGATATAAACCAATAAATACACACTAAATTTTGCTTAACGTGCGAGGAGTTATAAACCAATAAATATAAACTATATTTTGCTTAACGTGCGAGGAGTTATAAACCAATAAATACACACTATATTTTGCTTAACGTGCGAGGAGTTATAAACCAATAAATACACACTATATTTTGCTTAACGTGCGAGGAGTTATAAACCAATAAATACACACTATATTTTGCTTAACGTGCGAGGAGTTATCAACCAATAAATACACACTATATTTTGCTTAACGTGCGAGGAGTTATAAACCAATAAATACACACTATGTTTTGCTTAACTTGCGAGGAGTTATAAACCAATAAATACACACTATATTTTGCTTAACGTGCGAGGAGTTATAAACCAATAAATATACACTATATTTTGCTTAACGTGCGAGGAGTTATAAACCAATAAATATACACTATATTTTGCTTAACGTGTGAGGAGTTCTAAACCAATAAATATACACTATATTTTGCTTAACGTGCGAGGAGTTATAAACCAATAAATACACACTATATTTTGCTTAACGTGCGAGGAGTTATAAACCAATAAATATACACTATATTTTGCTTAACGTGCGAGGAGTTCTAAACCAATAAATATACACTATATTTTGCTTAACGTGCGAGGAGTTATAAACCAATAAATACACACTATATTTTGCTTAACGTGCGAGGAGTTATAAACCAATAAATACACACTATATTTTGCTTAACGTGCGAGGAGTTATAAACCAATAAATACACACTATATTTTGCTTAACGTGCGAGGAGTTATAAACCAATAAATACACACTATATTTTGCTTAACGTGCGAGGAGATATAAACCAATAAATACACACTATATTTTGCTTAACGTGCGAGGAGTTATAAACCAATAAATACACACTATATTTTGCTTAACGTGCGAGGAGTTATAAACCAATAAATACACACTATATTTTGCTTAACGTGCGAGGAGTTATAAACCAATAAATACACACTATATTTTGCTTAACGTGCGAGGAGTTATAAACCAATAAATACACACTATATTTTGCTTAACGTGCGAGGAGATATAAACCAATAAATACACACTATATTTTGCTTAACGTGCGAGGAGTTATAAACCAATAAATATACACTATATTTTGCTTAACGTGCGAGGAGTTATAAACCAATAAATACACACTATATTTTGCTTAACGCGCGAGGAGTTCTAAACCAATAAATACACACTATATTTTGCTTAACGTGCGAGGAGTTATAAACCAATAAATACACACTATATTTTGCTTAACGTGCGAGGAGTTATAAACCAATAAATACACACTATATTTTGCTTAACGTGCGAGGAGTTATAAACCAATAAATACACACTATATTTTGCTTAACGTGCGAGGAGTTATAAACCAATAAATACACACTATATTTTGCTTAACGTGCGAGGAGTTATAAACCAATAAATACACACTATATTTTGCTTAACGTGCGAGGAGTTATAAACCAATAAATACACACTATATTTTGCTTAACGTGCGAGGAGTTATAAACCAATAAATACACACTATATTTTGCTTAACGTGCGAGGAGTTATAAACCAATAAATACACACTATATTTTGCTTAACGTGCGAGGAGTTTTAAACCAATAAATACACACTATATTTTGCTTAACGTGCGAGGAGTTATAAACCAATAAATACACACTATATTTTGCTTAACGTGCGAGGAGTTATAAACCAATAAATACACACTATATTTTGCTTAACGTGCGAGGAGTTATAAACCAATAAATACACACTATATTTTGCTTAACTTGCGAGGAGTTCTAAACCAATAAATACACACTATATTTTGCTTAACGTGCGAGGAGTTATAAACCAATAAATACACACTATATTTTGCTTAACGTGCGAGGAGTTATAAACCAATAAATATACACTATATTTTGCTTAACGTGCGAGGAGTTATAAACCAATAAATACACACTATATTTTGCTTAACGTGCGAGGAGTTATAAACCAATAAATATGCACTATATTTTGCTTAACGTGCGAGGAGTTATAAACCAATAAATACACACTATATTTTGCTTAACGTGCGAGGAGTTATAAACCAATAAATACACACTATATTTTGCTTAACGTGCGAGGAGTTAAAAACCAATAAATACACACTATATTTTGCTTAACGTGCGAGGAGTTATAAACCAATAAATACACACTATATTTTGCTTAACGTGCGAGGAGTTATAAACCAATAAATACACACTATATTTTGCTTAACGTGCGAGGAGTTATAAACCAATAAATACACACTATATTTTGCTTAACGTGCGAGGAGTTATAAACCAATAAATACACACTATATTTTGCTTAACGTGCGAGGAGTTATAAACCAATAAATACACACTATATTTTGCTTAACGTGCGAGGAGTTATAAACCAATAAATACACACTATATTTTGCTTAACGTGCGAGGAGTTATAAACCAATAAATACACACTATATTTTGCTTAACGTGCGAGGAGTTATAAACCAATAAATACACACTATATTTTGCTTAACGTGCGAGGAGTTATAAACCAATAAATACACACTATATTTTGCTTAACGTGCGAGGAGTTATAAACCAATAAATACACACTATATTTTGCTTAACGTGCGAGGAGTTATAAACCAATAAATACACACTATATTTTGCTTAACTTGCGAGGAGTTCTAAACCAATAAATACACACTATATTTTGCTTAACGTGCGAGGAGTTATAAACCAATAAATACACACTATATTTTGCTTAACGTGCGAGGAGTTATAAACCAATAAATATACACTATATTTTGCTTAACGTGCGAGGAGTTATAAACCAATAAATACACACTATATTTTGCTTAACGTGCGAGGAGTTATAAACCAATAAATATGCACTATATTTTGCTTAACGTGCGAGGAGTTATAAACCAATAAATACACACTATATTTTGCTTAACGTGCGAGGAGTTATAAACCAATAAATATGCACTATATTTTGCTTAACGTGCGAGGAGTTATAAACCAATAAATACACACTATATTTTGCTTAACGTGCGAGGAGTTATAAACCAATAAGTATACACTATATTTTGCTTAACGTGCGAGGAGTTATAAACCAATAAGTACACACTATATTTTGCTTAACGTGCGAGGAGTTATAAACCAATAAATACACACTATATTTTGCTTAACGTGCGAGGAGTTATAAACCAATAAATACACACTATATTTTGCTTAACGTGCGAGGAGTTATAAACCAATAAATACAAAAAAGAACAAGTAAAAAAATTTGAACCTGCAGGGATTTGAACCATGATCCTTCGGTCTATGAGCCCAGGTCGGTACCATTACTCCAGAGTACACGAGTACACATCCACACTCACACACAGACAGACTAAAAAAAACCTTCAGGGAAGATTTAAACAAATGGCTTATTAAAAAATAGATTTGCATGTCAATACTTGCCTTAAATGATGGACCATATTATGGTATTTGAAGCCATTTTTCAGTGGTTCTTTAGTAATCAAAATTGAATGGTTGTGAGTTGGTCAACATGATTGTACCTAATTGTAATGGGTGGTTCTCTAATTCTGAGAAAATATTGCATAAGATTAATAAATACACTTGGATGACCAGTTTCGATCGGCAAGCGATCATCGTCGGATCCATTACACTTATATCTATGTCTACCGTGTTGTATATACAATATTTACACTTATTTATTTATTTATTTATCGTATGGCTTTTAGTGCCGGGAGTGTCCGAGGACATGTTCGGCTCGCCTGAGTCTGTATCTACTTCCAGCGGACACCCTTAGGGTGAGCTACAGGTTTTGTTCAATTTCAAGTAGTTTCAACTTTCGCCACCAGATATCAATGATACCTAGTGGTGAACGTTGGACATTTGACAGATCGTTCCGACGAAATTAGCTTCACACAGGTTTAGTCTGTGGAAGGATCTTTAACATGCCATAAATCTATGACATGGGACCGCCGGCTTTACTTCCCCTCCGAAGGAAGGCATACTGAAGGAGTTTTAACGCTCTTGAAATCGCTATCTTGGGCACAGCAGTTCAGCATGCTACTAACTACACTTATTTGGTTGTAGTAGCAGTTAAACTAACACAGCTAGTCAATAATTGGCAGCACAGGAGTAACGAACTGCGCACTATCTCCCTTCTTATGAAGCACCCCTATGCTTCTTTACTGCGAGAGGTAAAAAAACTCAAACAGCCTTTCACCTCCCTATAAAAGCTTCCAAAAAGTGGTATATTGGCTTTCGCGGCCAAGGTATGTGTCTTGTTTGGGTTTCGGACACGGACACCAAACGCCTGCTGATGAGCCTATCTCAGTGTTCCTAGGTAAAGCCCTGCACAAGACACGGCATAAACCTAGAGAAATTTCTGAGTCTTACTATTATTTGCTTGTGTTTCAGGCCGAGTCGCCTGCAGCTGCCATGGTCTTCCTGTGGAATTACATGAAGGATGGCGAGGAGATCTTCGCACAGGTGAGCTAAACATTTCAAACGCTTCAATTCTCCTCTTTGCTACTACACCAACGGTCCAAGTGTCACTTCCAACAAATTCCAAGCATGGCCCCTACATATAAGAGAATGTCACGCAACTGAAGACCGTCGATTGGCGTCTCTGACACAGCGATGAAGTCGCAAGCCCTATCCTATTTTTAATTGAGCCTCTATTGTTTGTTTAGGTTCGTATTGAAGGGCCTGTCATCGAACTGGAACCTCACGAGTACCAGGAACTGTACGACCAAGAGCCTCCCTACTGCAAGATTCGTTCTCATCTGTGTCACCAGGGTGCGCCCGTGGAGGATTGGAGCGAGTATCAGGGGCGACACGACCAGCTGTTGGAGGACTTCCAACAAGGACAGAACAACCTGCCCATGCCAGATCATTTGTGAGTATAATATACTGACCAGGGGGCGCTGGACTGGGTCCAGTATAATGGGGCAGCAAGGACAGAACAACCTGCCCATGCCTGTCCACTTGTGAGTATAATATACTGACCAGGGGGCGCTAGACTGGGTCTGGTATAATGGGGCAGCAAGGACAGAACAACTTGCCCATGCCTAAAGCCCTGCGCGGATGCGGATATCCGCGGATTCATTTTCGCTACGCGGATATAGTTTGCATTGCTGTGCGGATAGCGGATACGCTGCGGATAATGTTCCGAGTAAATTTGCGGATAGTCTTTAGAATACAAACTTACGTTAATATTACATATTTGATAAGCCAATCTATAGCTTCATGCTTAAAAGAGGAATACTCCTATAGCCTATTGCGTACGAAATATTCAGGCACGTATTGCACTTATACACGAGAAGCATTTTACTCATATGCTTTCAACTACATTTTATTAAGTACCGTATGTTTGTAGTATAGATGGTCATGACATCCCATCATCATCAATTCTCGCTGCCTTTATTACTATACGTACGAGATATAATGCTGTCAATAAGCTTGTTAGTTCATCGTGGTGACATCATTAACATTCCTCATGTCAGCTACTTCACCATCTAAGCTATCCGGGAAGATCGGGATCCAGGTTTATCTGTAGATTTATTTCCAACTTGTCACTGAAGCACGTTGGCTGTAATATTGCAACATCAACTATAGCATCATCTATGCGAACATGGGTCCAGAAGCAGAAGGATGATGACTGACTTGGAATTTCCGGCCAAATGTCAATCCCTTTCTCCAAGCGTAAAGAGATGTTCACGTAGTGAATGTTACCGCGACCGTGAGTATGAAAATAATTCACCAACATGGATAAACTATATATTAAAATAAAAAAAGTTGAATATTCAATAGCGAGTGAAACAAAGCTCAAGTCAACGAAATGGCAGACATTCGGTTATGTTTTCAATGGAAACGAAAAGGTGAACGATATAGTGATGTTTTACCTGTTAAAAAGTGTATTCATACTCAGGACACAAATCGGGCACATCATACTTCCTGAGGCACAAGTTCGAAAGTAGCCAAAAAAGTATAGCCAATTTTTTGTCTAAAGCGGAGGTCAAGGAACCAGAAGTGTCATCCACGTTGAAGTCCCTTGGAATGCCAACTTGAAGTTCCTTGCAATGAAGCAAATTGTCAGGAACGACTTTCTTCTCAAATGTCTAAATGTGTTGGTTTAACACGTTATGCTTGATCTAATAAATTATACATAATATTGAAATATCAGCGGATTTGGATAAAAGTCATGCGGATGTGGGGCGGATGCGAATAAAAACCTGCGAATGCGGATAAAAGGCGTGCGGATGCGGGGCGGATGCGAATAAAAACCTGCGAATGCGGATAAAAGGCGTGCGGATGCGGGGCGGATGCGAATAAAAACCTGCGAATGCGGATAAAAGGCGTGCGGATGTGGGGCGGATGCGAATAAAAACCTGCGAATGCGGATAAAAGGCGTGCGGATGCGGATAACAGTCGTGCGGATGCGGGGCGGATGCGCATAACGTTTTGTTTATCCGCGCAGGGCTCTACCCATGCCTGACCATTTGTGAGTATAATATAGTGACCAGGGGGCGCTGGACTGGGTCTAGTACAATGGGGCAGCAAGGACAGAACAACTTGCCCATGTCTGACCATTTGTGAGTATAATATAGTGACCAGGGGGCGCTGGACTGGGTCTGGTATAATGGGGCAGCAAGGACAGAACAACTTGCCCATGCCTGACCATTTGTGAGTATAATATAGTGACCAGGGGGCGCTGGACTGGGTCTAGTACAATGGGGCAGCAAGGACAGAACAACTTGTCCATGCCTGACCATTTGTGAGTATAATATAGTGACCAGGGGGCGCTGGACTGGGTCTAGTACAATGGGGCAGCAAGGACAGAACAACTTGCCCATGCCTGACCATTTGTGAGTATAATATAGTGACCAGGGGGCGCTGGACTGGGTCTAGTACAATGGGGCAGCAAGGACAGAACAACTTGCCCATGTCTGACCATTTGTGAGTATAATATAGTGACCAGGGGGCGCTGGACTGGGTCTGGTATAATGGGGCAGCAAGGACAGAACAACTTGCCCATGCCTGACCATTTGTGAGTATAATATAGTGACCAGGGGGCGCTGGACTGGGTCTAGTACAATGGGGCAGCAAGGACAGAACAACTTGCCCATGTCTGACCATTTGTGAGTATAATATAGTGACCAGGGGTCGCTGGACTGGGTCTGGTATAATGGGGCAGCAAGGACAGAACAACTTGCCCATGCCTGACCATTTGTGAGTATAATATAGTGACCAGGGGGCGCTGGACTGGGTCTAGTAAAATGGGGCAGCAAGGACAGAACAACTTGCCCATGTCTGACCATTTGTGAGTATAATATAGTGACCAGGGGGCGCTGGACTGGGTCTGGTATAATGGAGCAGTAAGGACAGAACAACTTGCCCATGCCTGGCCATTTGTGAGTATAATATAGTGACCAGGGGGCGCTGGACTGGGTCTAGTACAATGGGGCAGCAAGGACAGAACAACTTGCCCATGTCTGACCATTTGTGAGTATAATATAGTGACCAGGGGGCGCTGGACTGGGTCTGGTATAATGGGGCAGCAAGGACAGAACAACTTGCCCATGCCTGACCATTTGTGAGTATAATATAGTGACCAGGGGGCGCTGGACTGGGTCTAGTACAATGGGGCAGCAAGGACAGAACAACTTGCCCATGTCTGACCATTTGTGAGTATAATATAGTGACCAGGGGGCGCTGCACTGGGTCTGGTATAATGGGGCAGCAAGGACAGAACAACCTGCCCATGCATGTCCACTTGTGAGTATAATATAGTGACCAGGGGGCGCTGGACCGGGTCTGGTATAATGGGGCAGCAAAGACAGAACAACTTGCCCATGCCTGACCATTTTTGAGTATAATATAGTGACCATAGGGCGCTGGACTGGGTCCAGTATAATGGGGCAGCAAGGACAGAACAACCTGCCCATGCCTGTCCACTTGTGGGTATAATATAGTGACCAGGGGGCGCTGGACTGGGTCTGGTATAATGGGGCAGTAAGGACCGAACAACTTGCCCATGCCTGACCATTTGTGAGTATAATAATAGTGACCAGGGGGCGCTGGACTGGGTCTGGTATAATGGGGCAGCAAGGACAGAACAACTTGCCCATGTCTGACCATTTGTGAGTATAATATAGTGACCAGGGGGCGCTGGACTGGGTCTAGTACAATGGGGCAGCAAGGACAGAACAACTTGCCCATGCCTGACCATTTGTGAGTATAATATAGCGACCAGGGGGCGCTGGACTGGGTCCAGTATAATGGGGCAGCAAGGACAGAACAACCTGCCCATGCCTGTCCACTTGTGAGTATAATATAGTGACCAGGGGGCGCTGGACTGGGTCTGGTATAATTGGGCAGCAAGGACAGAACAACTTGCCCATGACTGACCATTTGTGAGTATAATATAGTGACCAGGGGGCGCTGGACTGGGTCTAGTACAATGGGGCAGCAAGGACAGAACAACTTGCCCATGTCTGACCATTTGTGAGTATAATATAGTGACCAGGGGGTGCTGGACTGGGTCTAGTATAATGGGGCGACACGACCAGCTGTTGGAGGACTTCCAAGGAAGGAAGGAAGATTTTAGTTTTACGTGACCGTGAATCTTGTGATTATGAGCCACGGGACCTCCTTTTTACGTGGAATCCGAACCACAGGACATGGCATTTCACTTCGAAAATCTCACATGCATTGACCGGGAATCGAACCCGGACCGCCTTGGTGAGAGGCATACAGCTAGACCGCTGAGCCACCACGCCCCCTGGAGGACTTCCAACAAGGACAGAACAACCTGCCCATGCCAGACCATTTGTGAGTATAATATAGTGACCAGGGGGCGCTGAACTGGGTCTAGTATAATGGGGCAGCAAGGACAGAAAAACCTGCCCATACCAGACCACTTGTGTGTATAATATAGTGACCAGGGGGCGCTGGACTGGGTCTAGTACAATGGGGCAGCAAGGACATGATCTGTGTTCAATGTCAACAGATTCCTTTTCTGTAGAAATGCTCTCTTTGCATATGCTAAACTACTTTTTATATCATCTTTGCTTCGTCCATCACTGGTTAGTTTGCTTCCTAAGGAACAGAAGCTTTTCCTTTAGCTTTACACCTGCCAATTTGACGTCCATAGGGGTTTCTGATTTCTTTTAGCTGCATTCCAAAAATTTTGTTTTACATTTATTAATTTTCATCATGAATTCTCTCCTGAAGACAGAATCCATACCATTTAAATACTCATTCAAATCTCTGGTGTGTCGGCTAAGAAGACGATGTCATCACTAAATCTCAGAGTTGAAATTATTGTTTTCCTTGAATCTTTATTCCTACTTTGAATTTTCTCCCAATTTCCTTCATTGAAAAGTATGGGTGAAATGTTGCAGCCTTGCCTTACACCTTCTGAATTAAAATTTAAATTTTAAGAAAAAAGAAAAAGAGGTCTCCTGGTAACCATGTAACCTCTTGTTCCAGTGTGGCGTACAAGCTGACGTCAGAGGTGATGGACTTCTACTACACCTGGGGCAAGAACATTGCTGATCGGTTCCTCTTTGTGTGGGACAAGGATTCAAAATCGTGGAGCAAAAAGAGGATTCAAGCATAACTTGACCAAGCTACACACTTAAGCGATCCTCCCCCACCATGCACTACCCCCAACTCCCAGAGTGCGAGGGGTGGAAATGTATTGATCTGCAAAAGTACAGTACACTGTAAATTGGCTGTTATACTTTTAGAAAACGTACAATTGTTACCTTTTATTAGATTGTATGAAAAATGCTCTTCAGTTGGTCAAGACGACATTGGGAGGTCGAAATCTCTCGGGGGCTTAAAGGTACTAGCCTATAAACTGTACAAACACCTGACATTAAAAAGAACGAACAAACTTTTGAAGTGATTGCATTCTAGACGGATTTGTTATTACCCATTTCTTTTCAATTTCTTTTACTTAATGAGCTTTTATATTCGACGATGTCGAAATTTAAATATTAAATGTCAGAAAACTGTATCGTAATGAGGCTCATTATAACACTATTTTTCATTATGAAACAGTTTCTCCCACCAATCAGAGCTCAAGAAACAGTTGTGTGACCAATTAGGTAAGGATAGCATCGCGTCTGCGCTGACTTCCACGGCCCCCTATTTTAAATTTCACTGCGTGACTAGTGTCATAGTGGGGTATTTGAGGAGGCCATGGTCAAACACAAGTTATTCTCTGCGTCTCATGCCCTCTGTTCAGTTCATAAAACTGGTGAAATCTCTACAGATATTTATGAATATTTATGTACGAACATAAAATAGTTATAATTATCGTCGAACATAAACAGTGGTATGCAAGTCGCCTATAATGATAATTAAGGCACTCGTATCTTAATTATTGCCATTATAGGCTCGTTGCATAATGTACTATTGTAGTTGATTAGTTAGATTTAAATATAATTAAGTTGATGATAAGGTTTGGTAAACTTGGCTGATATGTGGCTGTTCCTGTACGGGGGCCCACATTACATATCCCACTGTGGAGTATACAACAACTTGACTGAGGTCTGTTTTAGGATTCAATACTGCACGAAGAGACAGCACTAGAACCATGTCTAGAAAGTGATCCTTAATGACAAAGTTTGAGAGACAACGAAAATATACATACATTTATCTCTAGCCGCTATAAAGGGTGTTTTTTTTTCACCGTGTACAAACTCTAGGGATTGATCGCGGAGGGGATACGGAACAAAAATGGTCTAATGAACGTATGTCCGGAAATGCAAGGTGTCCATGCTGGCGACCAGTCTTCCTTCCACGTTGCCTAACAGGCCGGAACTATCGGCGTTTCTTGCGGGTGACTTTGCCTCCCCTGCTGGAAGATGTACCATTGATGATTCGCAGGGTTATGTGGTGCACTTCGCCGTTAACGTCCGGACGTATCTCAATTGTGTCTTTCCTGGTCGATGGAGGTCTAGTTGCATGGCCTGCTCGTTCACCAGATCTCAACCCGTGCGATATCTGGTTATTGGGCCATCTCAAAAGTATCGTGCATGCAGTGCCCATTCCAGATGTGGAGACACTGGATCAGCGTATTCACGCTGCCTTTGACACTGTTGGGATGCAGCCTGGCCGATGTGAACGTGTTAGACAGAACATGGAAACCATTTTCAACACATGGCTGCATGGTATTTGCCCGCCGTCTCTGTAACAAAGGATGATCTACTAAATGGTCCCTAACAAACACACCATGCATTTCCGAACATACGTTCATTAGACCTCTTCTGTTCCGTATCCTCTCCTCGATCAATCCCTAGAGTTTGTACACGGCGGAAAAGTCACCCTGTATATAAGAAGTAGTTCGGTGATAGTTTGTGCGTGTGTGTGTGTGTCGTATATGCGTTCATATACCATTCATCCGATTACGATGAAACTTTGGTGAGTTATTGGGCACACTCCTGCGAAGGTTTCTGGCTTAGTAAATCCATTTTACAATAGGTAGCGCACGATTAGATACAAGAAATCAGTGATAGCGCGTGAATCGTTTCAACAAAGTGCCATATGCGTTCATATTCCATACATCCGATTGCAATGGAATTTTGGTGAGTTGTTGTGCACGCTCCCACGAATGCTTCTGAATTAGTAAATCCATTTTACAACAGTTTAGAGGCATTTAATGGAGAAATAAAAACATATTGTGTATCCAAAAGCAATTCAACAAACAAAATTACAACGCCAACACGTTTTTGACTGGCATTGCAACGCATGGCGGGTACAGCTTGTAGTCAATACAATTATTATTCATCTTTTCCAATGTACCAGTTTCGGTCACGTTAAGACCATCATCAGCAAATAGAAACAAAACATGTTTGTGATAAATGCAAAACAATAACTTTCTAAGTGTTTCTAATAAGTATCAACAAGTAATGAAAATGAAAATCCACAGCCTGCTTCCAGTCTCCGACCGAGTCAGGAATGGAATGAATGAAGCCCCCATCTAGTGGTGAGGATATGAACTGTGCCGGCTGCCGAGGCCTGACGCACTCCTCTGGGGCAATGATTAAATGAATGACAGGTGAAATGAAATGATAGTGGAGAGTGTTGCTGGAATGAAATTTTGACAGGGAAAACCGGAGTACCCGTAGAGAAACCTGTCTGCCTCCGTTTTGTCCAGCACAGATCTCACATGGAATGACCGAGATTTGAACCACGGACCCAGCGGTGAGAGGCCGGCGTGCTGCCGCCTCAGCCACGGAGGCCTAAATCAACAAGTAATAATTAAATTTATAAAAGAGGTGAGATTCAAAAAATGTTACCTATCTAAATTATTTAAGAATAATAAAACCAGATCTGTTGCAAATTTTGATTAATATGAAATAGATATTTCTCCAAAATCAACTCGATGAAGAAAATGCCCAAGTTGTGGAACCAATGTGTAAGTACTGTGTAAAATGCATCATTTCAGGTTGAAATAACGTGTATTTATTGCCATATGCTATTAACGTGAAAATATCACTGTATAATCTCGTGGCGCGGACATGAAGAGCCCGACGATGAGCCAGCTTGGTGTCCTAGGCGAAACCCCACACAAGACACGGCACAAACCTAGAAGAATTGCTGAGTTTTAATTCACCGGCCGTGAAAGCCAATATACCATCCTTTTGGAAGCCTTCACATGGAGATGAAAGGCTGCTTGAGTTTTAGTTCTCGCGGTAAAGAGGCGCAGTTTTGCTTCATAAAAAGGGAGGTAGTGTTCAGTTCGCTACTCCAGTGGGGGACCGGGCGGGGACACCAAGAACCCGTTGATGAGCCAGCTTGGTGTCCTAGGCGAAACCCTACACAAGACACGGCATTAAAATGAAAATCCACAGCCTGCTTCCAGTCGACCGACTGGGTCAGGGAATGGAATGAATGTAACCTCCATCTAGCGGTGAGGATATGAACTGTGCCGGCTGCCGAAGCCTGTCGCACCCCTCTGGGGCAATGATTAAATTAATGACAGATGATAATGATCGTGTAGCCTCCAGAGAAGCCGAGTCCAGGTCTTTCTAGTTGACGCCCGTGGGCGACTTGCGCGTCGTAATGAGGATGAAGTGATGATGACGTCACATACACCCAGTCCCCGAGCCACGGGAATTAACCCCAGGAGATTAAAATCCCTGATGGCTCGGCCGGGAATTGAACCCGGGGCACCTCGGTCCAAAGCGTAGCACGCTAACCATTTAGCCACGGAACCGGACAATGAATGACAGATGAAATGAAATGAGAGTGGAGAGTGTTGCTGGAAGGAAAGTTGTGACAGGGAAAACTGGAGAAAAACCTGTCTGCCTCCGTTTTGTCCAGCACAGATCTCACATGGAGAGACCGGGATTTGAACCACGAACTCAGCGGTGAGAGGCCAGCGTGCTGCCAGCTAAGCCACGGAGGCTTACAAGACACGACATAAAACTACAGAAATTGCTGAGTTTTAATTCACTGGCCGTGAAAATCAATATACCATATTAAAAAAATGATGTTAATGGTTAATATTTGATCATGGGCTCCATGATGCCCTGTTGTCCTGCTCGTATGACAGTGTTTTCTAACCTTGGGGTGGCGAGGACCATGACTGCGTACTACGAAATTAGCGCCATTTTATCTCTGCTGTCAGTCATGCTTGAGGTTATATTGGAGGAAAAATATTAACCCTTTCGCTCTCAAGCTCTCAGAACGTGGATGTGTGAAAACTTTCAACCGTATTTACCACGCCTGTGCACACCTTTTTGAAAGGGATATGGAAGGCTGACCAATAAAGACATTATCATGACATTCTGTAAACATAGAGCTTATAAATTACTTATTTTTAAAAGTAAGTGAGTCCTCTAAACCATCTGGTTACAGTGCTTAAAAAACAACAGTGCAAAAACAGTTACAAATCTCAGATTTGTAAGTTTTGAAGTAATTTTTGGAAAAGGAATTCAGTGTCAAAGTTATTTTAATAATGAATTAGCAAATAAATTGAAAATATTTTCTATGATACTGTTTAATTCCACTGAAATCATTAACGAAAACAGAGAAAAAAACACACAAATTTGCCGCCAACCAGGATGTGAACCTTACTTGAAACTATGTTAGCACATGTTTCAGTCTCTAAGAAAAAATATAAATACATACAAATTGTCTGCGGTTCACGCGGAATATAACCGTGAGTTAAGATTGTCATCTCATTTCCTGAAAATTGCTGCTATCTGGGGTGTAAATAACGAGATAATCAATAATAAAGGCTGGTAAGGATGGTCAGTTGACACGAACAGGGGATAACGATGGATCGTTACCATCACAGTCCAAGGGTTAAGCGAAAATAGTATAAATATCACATATGGTTCACTATATGAGTATACGTGCTTCAAAATACTTCACTGATGTTCTGCAATTTGTGTGCGGGGTTTTCCCTCGTTTCTCCGAACATAGTCATCAGCTGATAGCCCGAGCTGCTGAACTAGGTTACACAGTGATTTGCACGTGCCCATGTAACGCAAATGATTAACTCTAAGGTAGATAACTTGCTTTTTATCAAAGTAGTTGGCTTTCGGTCACTGTCTATAGGCTGACTGTGTCACACTGTCTCAATGTTTAAGATGAGTTAACCGTGGTCGTTGTGGCGCGGCTCACATCCGGAAGGCGAGAAGGTTCGAATCCCTCCGCCGGAAACCTTGAAAATGGTCTTCAGTGGTTTCCCATCTTCCTTTCAAAATGTCAGGATTGGCCACATCCACTACCTTCCAATTCCTCGTCCTTACATTCACAATTTCCTCCCCAGACACCACTCCACAAGCTCACCACATGAGTGTCCGCATAGAAGCAGCTACAAACGCATGTCCTCGGACACTTACTTACTTATCCGCCGCTACAGCCCTTGTAGGGCCTGGACCTTCTCCAGTCTCCTCCAATAGCGGACTCCCAGCCTACTCTAAATCATCCAACCGGCGTAATCTTGGTCTCCCCACTGAACGGCTACGCTCTGGCTTGGTAAATAACATCTTCCTTGGTTCTCGCTGTTCCTCCATGTCCCAGCCAGCGTAATCTTCTCGCCTTTAATTTTGTCGAGATTGATGGGTTGTTATAAAGTTCGTACATCTCTAAGTTAGTTTTTTTTATTCTCCATGCACCATTCTCACATACTGCACCATATATTTTCCGTAATACTTTGCGTTCCCAAGTGTCAAAAATATTTCTGGTTTGTTGTATTAAGGGCCAGGTTTCAGACCCATACATGGCCACCGGTTTTATAATTGTTTTATAGACTGGCATCTTCAGCTGTCTTGAGATGTTTCGGGATCGCAACATGTTAATTAAACTATAGTATCACCTATTAGCAGCAGCTATTCCTGCCTTTATCTGTGTTGGCACTGTATGTTCTTCAGTGGCAATTCCCCCCAAATACTTGAACTGATTTACTCTTTCGAACCCCTCAAACTGGTCAGTGCCTCTCCGGTGTCCGTATAGAAGCATCTACAACGCATGTTCTCTGACAACCCCGGTACTAAAAGCCAGACGATAAAATAAAATAAAAACATTTGTATGAATTAGGAACTTTGTAGGTTAGAACAGTGGCTTTAATCATTCTCTGGTCTGGAGAAATTACTTCTTGACTGTGTTAGACATGCCCTAGCCCATCTCCCAACTCTGCTTGATGATTTAAAGATTTATTTGGGGGCATGGGTAGACAACTTTGGGGGATTCTTATGTGACCAAGTACTCTTTTCTGAATATCTGACAGGTATGGATTCTTCAACATGGCTCATACCCCAGCTCGGACATGAACTCGTGACCTGATCCTAACTCCATTTTCAAATAATGTGATTTTCTGGGTTAAGGTGCAACACAAGATCAAGTAAATATCTGCAGCACGATATTCTTCTGGTTGTTCATTGGCATCCAGCCACAACTACTTGTTTAATAATTATACGCTTGCCACGGTGGGCAAGTGGTTATCGTGACAGATTACTAACCCCAAGCTTGCAGGTTTGCTCCTGGCCATTGTAAGTAATTTTTGAAAGGCGGCAAAAATCAACACACGCATGCCAGACGATGTTGGCATGTTAAATAACCCATTTGAATACAGTAGGCCGTGTTCATAATGGAAAAAATAATCTCGGGATATTCCATCAACACCAAGTTCCTCATTTCTCCAGTAGAAAGCGCTGTAGTGTTAAGGAGCTTAGCTATCTATCTTCCTTGACTTTCGTAGTACTTCAAGGAACAACAAAATTCGACATGCAAGCTACCCTCTGGGTGCAAATAACAAAGCTTGCACCCGGCACCTGAGGCAATACGATATTATTGTTATTAATTATACACAGAATTTTGGACTTTTCTCATGATCGATGCAAGAGAAAATACTAAGCTATATTTGCACTTAATTTACTTGTTTAGTATACATATATACAGTGTGTCCGCAAAGTCTCTACGCAGCACGTGTCTCGCCTTGCGGGTCATGTTGGGTTGGCAGTACATTCGCACTATCACACTGAGCTCCGTAACGTTTCCACCGGCACGGAAAACCGCTTCCATCGCTTTCAGTAGTAAGGATTCCCACTAGACTCAGCTTCCACAACTTACAGCGTCGGCAATAATGAACCGGTCTTCTCCGGTTGAAGGTCAACACGGAACAAGTGGATGCTTATGCCATCCGCTGCGATGAGACGTTGCGTATACACCGATATGAATGTGCTGCCAACCTAACACGTCCTGCAAGGCGAGACCCGCGTAGCTCGCTGCTGCGGTGAGACTTAGCGTATACAGCGATTTAAATCTGCTGCCAACCTAACACGTCCCGCAAGGCGAGACTCGCGTAGCTCGCTGCTGCGGTGAGACTTAGCGTATACAGCGATTTAAATCTGCTGCCAACCTAACACGTCCCGCAAGGCGAGACTCGCGTAGCTCGCTGCTGCGGTGAGACTTAGCGTAAACAGCGATTTAAATCTGCTGCCAACCTAACACGTCCCGCAAGGCGAGACTCGCGTAGCTCGCTGCTGCGGTGAGACTTAGCGTAAACAGCGATTTAAATCTGCTGCCAACCTAACACGTCCCGCAAGGCGAGACTCGCGTAGCTCGCTGCTGCGGTGAGACTTAGCGTAAACAGCGATTTAAATCTGCTGCCAACCTAACACGTCCCGCAAGGCGAGACTCGCGTAGCTCGCTGCTGCGGTGAGACTTAGCGTAAACAGCGATTTAAATCTGCTGCCAACCTAACACGTCCCGCAAGGCGAGACTCGCGTAGCTCGCTGCTGCGGTGAGACTTAGCGTAAACAGCGATTTAAATCTGCTGCCAACCTAACACGTCCCGCAAGGCGAGACCCACGTAGCTCGCTGCTGCGGTGAGACTTAGCGTATACAGCGATTTAAATCTGCTGCCAACCTAACGCGTCCCGCAAGGCGAGACTCGCGTAGCTCGCTGCTGCGGTGAGACTTAGCGTAAACAGCGATTTAAATCTGCTGCCAACCTAACACGTCCCGCAAGGCGAGACCCACGTAGCTCGCTGCTGCGGTGAGACTTAGCGTATACAGCGATTTAAATCTGCTGCCAACCTAACACGTCCCGCAAGGCGAGACTCGCGTAGCTCGCTGCTGCGGTGAGACTTAGCGTAAACAGCGATTTAAATCTGCTGCCAACCTAACACGTCCCGCAAGGCGAGACCCACGTAGCTCGCTGCTGCGGTGAGACTTAGCGTATACAGCGATTTAAATCTGCTGCCAACCTAACACGTCCCGCAAGGCGAGACTCGCGTAGCTCGCTGCTGCGGTGAGACTTAGCGTAAACAGCGATTTAAATCTGCTGCCAACCTAACACGTCCCGCAAGGCGAGACCCACGTAGCTCGCTGCTGCGGTGAGACTTAGCGTATACAGCGATTTAAATCTGCTGCCAACCTAACGCGTCCCGCAAGGCGAGACTCGCGTAGCTCGCTGCTGCGGTGAGACTTAGCGTAAACAGCGATTTAAATCTGCTGCCAACCTAACACGTCCCGCAAGGCGAGACCCACGTAGCTCGCTGCTGCGGTGAGACTTAGCGTATACAGCGATTTAAATCTGCTGCCAACCTAACACGTCCCGCAAGGCGAGACTCGCGTAGCTCGCCACTGCGGAGAGACTTTACGGACGCTCTCTATTATACTGCAAAATGATGCTCTTGAAAATTTCTGTTCTAATTAACTCCGATAGTATCTATCTGGATTAAAATACTCTCGAATGGAAGTTGCTGAATTTGGCTTCTATTGGCTCCAAGAGTTGAAGTTAGAAATGCACCGCCACGCTGTGAGTGGCGACACTTATAAGATCTTGAGTACCGTATTAATGTGATCGAGGCGGAGCAATGTGTTTATGTAGTAACATTCTGAAAATAATCATTCATTCCAGACATTTCCAGACATCCTGAATACATGAACATGGTACCAGTGAAGCTGGTACTCACAAGATCTGTAGAACCGTTTAAGGGGAGGTTGTAAACTCTATCAACTTCATGTTCCTTTTTCTCATTAAGTATTTAACGTATCGAAACAAAACCGTACATATATTTAGATCTATATTTTATCCTTAAATGATTGCTTCAGGAAATGTGTGTGTTTGTAAATAATATTTTTTTTCAAATGTTAAATTTTTCAACAAATTTCTCTTCAAAACCATAATAAATTATTTTTTCTCTTTATGATAAAATCACAAGAAAACATACGACCCTTTAGTTGATCATATTGCATTACTGAAAATAAATTCAGAGCACTATTGTTAATACTTCCTGAGAAAAAGGAACATTTGTCTCGAAAGAAACAAAAGTGAAGAAAAATGCTCTTAAAGATAAGTGTTACCTTAAAGTGTACCAGGCCCATATTCAGGATCACCTGGGTTGTCTTCATCTTCTCTGCCCCTCTTCTGGTTTCTTTTCAACTTCCTAGCTCCTTTAGAGAGAGAGAAGCAGGCGGCGGAGAAGGAGAAAGAGAAGAATGAAGAGAAGGAGAAATAGAAGGAGTAGGAGATGGAGAAGTAGGACGAGCAGGAGAAAGAGAAGGAGCAGAAGATGGAGAAGGAGGACGAGGAGGAGAAAGAGAAGGAGCAGAAGATGGAGAAGGAGGACGAGGAGGAGAAACTACGCCAGTTCTCAGGAACAGATCTTCAAGGGGCGCGTGGCTTTAAATGACTTATAAATGGCGTTTAGTAAACATTTTCAGCAAATAAGCATACGTATATTATAAGTTGGACTTCAGGCTATCAAAATAACATAAAATCTAAAATTCCACTTTTTGACCCAAACCAGCTTACAACCTCCCCTTAAACATGGGGGCTGAGCTGTTAAGTTTTGTAATTGGGATTCGAAGAAATTTGGAGTAAGTACATCATTATATTTTCACCCGTAAGTTAACTATTTCTTCCAAAGCGATGACCTCTAAATTTCATGTGCTCAAACGTTTCTGGAAAGTCCAAGTTGACTTTTTACATTAACAGGGCAAGTTAAAAATAGGCTAATGACTTATAAATGGCGTTTAGTAAACATTTTCAGCAAATAAGCATATGTATATTATAAGTTGGACTTCAGGCTATCAAAATAACATAAAATCTAAATGTAGAAGACGCGCTAAGACAGAAAAGAGGAAAGCTATATGCAGTATTCGTCGACTACACCAAGGCGTTTGATCTAGTGAGTAGAAACACTTTGCTCAGGAAACTTGAAAATATGATCGGAAAAGAACATTACCGTACCTTTTTGGGATAATAAGGGACATTCTCCACAAAAACAGCCTACAAATAGATGACAGTATAGTTCAATCAGAACGAATAGAACAAATAAATGGTGTACTTCAGGGTGACCCTTTGAGCCCGTTACTATTTAACATCGCTACAGCTGATGTCATTGAGGCTATTTACCTTGAGGGAGCGAAAATTTATATCTACGCGGATGATATGGTTGTGGCATCGACATCAAAGGAAACCTTGCAATCGTCCATTGATAAACTTACCACATGGGCTCAACAAAATGATATGACAATAAACTGCACCAAGACAGTAATGCTGGCATTCCGTAAAGGCGGGAAACTATCCGCAGATGAGCATATACTACTAAATGGAGAACCCCTAGTCAATGTAAATCATTTCAAATACCTAGGAGCAGTAATGCAAATGCAAGGGAACGTATTCACGCGACTTGTCAGGGATAGAACAACATCCGTCATAAAAGCAATGCAAGACATAATGCAAATGGGAAATCTATCTTTACAAACCGCAATGAATTCATTCAGAACGAAAATAACTCCAATAGTGACATACGGCATTCAAATAACTTGGGATCATTTGACACAAAGTAACCTTCGAGAGATAGAAAGAGTTAAGTCTACTTTTCTAAAGAAAATTCTGCACTTATCAAAATACACGCCATCTCGTCTAACGTACGTACTAGCAAGGGAGACTTTCTTCATAGAAGACCTGCGTTTGGAGAACTCCCTACCATCAACAGTGCAATACCAGAGACTGATCGAAGAACTAAACCTCAAGCGTAATGACATATGGCCTGATTTCTATTCCACAGAAGCTCTTATGTCGACGGACTGGATGAATGCCAACTTTGAACTACGGCATACGATCACCCGTTTTGCAGTCCACGGTTTTCATTTTAAGATATGCACAACAAGAGGATTTCATGACCCAGCCCCCCAATGCACCTGCTCTCAGTGTGGTAGTGCTTGTGACAGATATCACGCCATTTCCTGCGCCCAGAGGAAACACGCTTCTGCTGCGAATAACTATATATATAGCAAACAGAACCTGTCAGACACTTTGTATATAGACACTTTGATGAGTAAGATTTAAGTTAGCAGTATTAGTTTTGTATCTCGGCATGGCTATTTGCTGCAATAAATGATTATTATTAAAAATAGGCTAATTAAATCCCAACTACGCAATGTAAACTTAGTGCTTGCGATTCACCGTCAATATCCACCATCTTTTCAAGTCCATTTGGAGAGTTCGTGTAGGAAAACTATATAGAACTTTATTCCGTGCTACAACATCTATTATTGCAGACAATCACACTACACAAAGGTTTGGCATCTTTACTGCATAAAATACCGAATAAATGCTCAGACGTTCTCAATTTACAGGGTCATCGGAAAATAATGCCAACATTTCAAAAAATTATAGCACCGAAACCCTTTATGTTAAACGTGTAATTCTCTCACTGAACGCCAGCTGGTTAAAGTAAGTTTTGTTTTGGATGGGACGTGACCTTGCTATGCGCACAGTAGATGCGCAGTAGCCAAGGTCGGCCGGGGGCGCGTGCACCAATGACTGCACCGCCCGACAAACTGCACTTGATTACAATACTGTAATTCGATGGTTTAATCAGTTTAAGGAAACAGGGACTGAAGAGAAATAATTTAGGCCAGTCCGACCACCAACATCAGCATTGAACGTACGCTTTCCCAATGGCTGGATTGGTACGTGCAATCATTTCAGGAGTAACTATCAAGATGGCGGCATAAATTCACTCCCGCAGGTGCTCCAAATCCCGAATTTTTTCTTCATACACAATGTTTTTAATGTAGCCCCAGAAAAAAATAATCCAAAGGGGTGAGGTCGGGACTTCATTGGCGCGCGCGCCCCCGGCCGACCTTGGCTACTGCGCATCTACTGTGCGCATAGCAAGGTTACGTCCCCTCCAAAACAAAACATACTTTAACCAGCTGGCGTTCAGTGAAAGAATTACACGTTTAACATAAAGGGTTTCGGTGCTATAACTTTTTGAAATGGCATTACTTTTCGATGACCCTGTATATCAATCACTTAGCAGACCGCGTTTTATGCAACAAGTTCTCGGAACGTCCGCTTACAGCAGCACATCAGTAAACGCATAGAGCCTAGAGTAATTTACTAGAGAAGTAGGCTTCATTCTTAGATGGAGCACACAACCCTAGAAGTTATATGTTCCAGGCTGAGTATTTGCAACCCTCACACTCTGTATATTACCTTGCGTGTTCCTCACTATTTCTAACACATTTTATACAAACTTGAAGACTAGAATTGTAAAGCACTTAAGGGAACCGGGTAGTGTGGAATAACCAACAACAACATTTTTTGTTCTTAGGTTCAAAAATGCTCCATTCTTTCCCGATTACACCAATATATAACACATTGCTATAGAAGCCATATTTGAGGTCATTATTGATGTTTCAATATAACCATGGATACATACTGAAGTAGTGAACAAATGTTTACATAGCAAGACCCAGAACCCAAACTAAAGCTTAAATACTTGAATCTGGGAGTGTGTGCATACATTGAATACTGGGATACTAGATGCAGATGATGGGGCAATGGCAAGGTTCGGGGTAATAGGGGAAATAGACATCAGTGCAGGTTGGTAATTGTGAAGACATTCTTCAGTGAATCGGTCGAGAACCCACGGAAAACACCATTTTGGACTACTCATAATAACAATCAGTCTATATGCCAGCTGAATCGCTATAAGCCAAACATTTGAGTGGTATGTAGAATAGAAATAGAAGTCGGTACGGTATTAGGAGGGAATCCGTGGTGTCCAGGACTTTGAGAAACTCTGATCTAGAAGACTACTCGCCAGTGCAGCCTAACCCTCTCACGTCTGCAACGCCACCAGCAATGATTTTGATCCAATATTTTGGAGAGTTTTATACCAATAATGCGGGGCTCATTCTATAATGTAACTTTGATATAGTGCTTATTTCAACAGTACTACATGACTGGTATTTATTTGTGCCCATAAACCATTTACCTATCCTGATTCCATCTCAAGGAACTAGTCTACGTGATTCTAACTTATAAACCTAAAGTTGCTTTTCTCCCAGTTATTCTGAAGTGTAGAATACTTGACTTACATCCTTAATACGCATTCCTATCACTTCTTCCTCAATGGAACACTGCAAAGCACAAGGAGCAATGTGGTTTAGCTAGGCAGTAGTGAGGAATATGGATCATTTCTTTGAAGTGGGTTCTATAATGGCGAACTCAGATCGATTTGAATACGAACCTGTTTTCAGTACGATGCCCGTCTATATGAGCAGTTTCAGTTCATATTGAAATCGATTTCAATACGGTATACAATTTGTCACTCAAGGAGATGAATAAAAAATTGGAGGACCCGGTCACCTAGAGTAGGCCTTAAGATAAACTCTAGTAAGACGAAATATATTTAGGTCAATAACAAGAGAGAAGAGAAATTAATGCTAGAAGAGAAAGAGATAGAGAGGGTTACATAGTTTTGCTACCTGGGCAACATTATTAGTGTAAATGGTGGAGCAGAGGAGGATATCAACAGCAGGACAACTAAAACCCATCTGGAGGAGCAAGCAGATAAGCAGTAAAACAAAGAAGAGGATCTTTTAGAGTAATGTGAAGTCAGCACTACTCTATGGGTGCGAGATACGGAGTTCTACCAAGACTATGAATAGCAAACAGCAGACGTTCATCAATAGAATAATCATTGGCATCAGGTGGCCAAAAGTGATATCAATGATGATGATGATGATAATTGTTCTTTTGAGGGGCCGAACATCCAGGTTATCGGCCCCTAATGGTCTGAGTGATAGCGAAAATGGCAATGAAATGGAAACCAGAACGAAAATTAAGTGAGACTGAAAATACTTACAAAATGGAACTTAGAAGCAAAATACTCACAAAAGGGAATTTAGAAGCAAAATACTTACAAAAGGGAATTTAGAAGCAAAATACTCACAAAAGGGAATTTAGAAGCAAAATACTTACAAAAGGGAATTTAGAAGCAAAATACTCACAAAAGGGAATTTAGAAGCAATACTTACAAAAGGGAATTTCGAAGGAAAATACTTACAAAAGGGAATTTAGAAGGAAAATACTTACAAAAGGGAATTTAGAAGGAAGATACTTACAAGAGGGAATTTAGAAGGAAAATACTCACAAAAGGGAATTTAGAAGCAAAATACTTACAAAAGGGAATTTAGAAGGAAAATACTCACAAAAGGGAATTTAGGAGGAAAATACTCACAAAAGGGAATTTAGAAGGAAAATACTCACAAAAGGGAATTTAGAAGCAAAATACTTACAAAAGGGAATTCAGAAGGAAAATACTCACAAAAGGGTATTTAGAAGGAAAATACTCACAAAAGGGAATTTAGAAGGAAAATACTCACAAAAGGGAATTTAGAAGGAAAATACTCACAAAAGGGAATTCAGAAGGAAAATACTCACAAAAGGGAATTTAGAAGGAAAATACTCACGAAAGGGTATTTAGAAGGAAAATACTCACAAAAGGGAATTTAGAAGGAAAATACTCACAAAAGGGAATTTAGGAGGAAAATACTCACAAAAGGGAATTTAGAAGGAAAATACTCACAAAAGGGAATTTAGAAGGAAAATACTCACAAAAGGGAATTTAGAAAGAAAATACTCACAAAAGGGAATTTAGAAGGAAAATACTCACAAAAGGGAATTTAGGAGGAAAATACTCACAAAAGGGAATTTAGAAGGAAAATACTAACAAAAGGGAATTTAGAAGCAAAATACTTACAAAAGGGAATTCAGAAGGAAAATACTCACAAAAGGGTATTTAGAAGGAAAATACTCACAAAAGGGAATTTAGAAGGAAAATACTCACAAAAGGGAATTTAGAAGGAAAATACTCACAAAAGGGAATTCAGAAGGAAAATACTCACAAAAGGGAATTTAGAAGGAAAATACTCACAAAAGGGTATTTAGAAGGAAAATACTCACAAAAGGGAATTTAGAAGGAAAATACTCACAAAAGGGAATTTAGGAGGAAAATACTCACAAAAGGGAATTTAGAAGGAAAATACTCACAAAAGGGAATTTAGAAGGAAAATACTCACAAAAGGGAATTTAGAAAGAAAATACTCACAAAAGGGAATTTAGAAGGAAAATACTCACAAAAGGGAATTCAGAAGGAAAATACTTACAAAAGGGAATTCAGAAGGAGAATACTCACAAAAGGGAATTTAGAAAGAAAATACTCACAAAAGGGAATTTAGAAGGAAAATACTCACAAAAGGGAATTCAGAAGGAAAATACTCAGAAAAGGGAATTTAGAAGGAGAATACTCACAAAAGGGAATTTAGAAAGAAAATACTCACAAAAGGGAATTTAGAAGGAAAATACTCACAAAAGGGAATTCAGAAGGAAAATACTTACAAAAGGGAATTCAGAAGGAAAATACTCACAAAAGGGAATTTAGAAAGAAAATACTCACAAAAGGGAATTTAGAAGGAAAATACTCACAAAAGGGAATTCAGAAGGAAAATACTCACAAAAGGGAATTTAGAAGGAGAATACTCACAAAAGGGAATTTAGAAAGAAAATACTCACAAAAGGGAATTTAGCAGGAAAATACACACAAAAGGGAATTCAGAAGGAAAATACTTACAAAAGGGAATTCAGAAGGAAAATACTCACAAAAGGGAATTTAGAAGCAAAATACTCACAAAAGGGAATTTAGAAGCAAAATACTCACAAAAGGGAATTCAGAAGCAAAATACTCACAAGAGGGAATTTAGAAGCAAAATACTCACAAAAGGGAATTTAGAAGCAAAATACTCACAAAAGGGAATTTAGAAGCAAAATACTCACAAAAGGGAATTTAGAAGGAAGATACTTACAAGAGGGAATTTAGAAGCAAAATACTCACAAAAGGGAATTTAGGAGCAAAATACTTACAAAATGGAACTTAGAAGCAAAATACTCACAAAAGGGAATTTAGAAGCAAAATACTTACAAAAGGGAATTTCGAAGGAAAATACTTACAAAAGGGAATTTAGAAGGAAAATACTTACAAAAGGGAATTTAGAAGGAAGATACTTACAAGAGGGAATTTAGAAGCAAAATACTCACAAAAGGGAATTTAGAAGCAAAATACTCACAAAAGGGAATTTAGAAGCAAAATACTCACAAGAGGGAATTTAGAAGCAAAATACTTACAAAAGGGAATTTAGAAGGAAGATACTTACAAGAGGGAATTTAGAAGCAAAATACTCACAAAAGGGAATTTAGGAGCAAAATACTTACAAAATGGAACTTAGAAGCAAAATACTCACAAAAGGGAATTTAGAAGCAAAATACTTACAAAAGGGAATTTCGAAGGAAAATACTTACAAAAGGGAATTTAGAAGGAAAATACTTACAAAAGGGAATTTAGAAGGAAGATACTTACAAGAGGGAATTTAGAAGCAAAATACTCACAAAAGGGAATTCAGAAGGAAAATACTCACAAAAGGGAATTCAGAAGGAGAATACTCACAAAAGGGAATTTAGAAGCAAAATACTCACAAAAGGGAATTCAGAAGGAAAATACTTACAAAAGGGAATTTAGGAGGAAAATACTCAGAAAAGGGAATTTAGAAGGAAAATACTCACAAAAGGGAATTTAGAAAGAAAATACTCACAAAAGGGAATTTAGAAGGAAAATACTCACAAAAGGGAATTCAGAAGGAAAATACTTACAAAAGGGAATTCAGAAGGAGAATACTCACAAAAGGGAATTTAGAAAGAAAATACTCACAAAAGGGAATTTAGAAGGAAAATACTCACAAAAGGGAATTCAGAAGGAAAATACTTACAAAAAGGAATTTAGAAGGAGAATACTCACAAAAGGGAATTCAGAAGGAAAATACTCACAAAAGGGAATTTTGAAGGAAAATACTCACAAAAGGGTATTTAGAAGGAAAATACCTACAAAAGGGAATTTAGAAGGAAAATACTCACAAAAGGGAATTTTGAAGGAAAATACTCAGAAAAGGGAATTTGAAGGAAAATACTCACAAAAGGGAATTTAGAAAGAAAACACACACAAAAGGGAATTTTGAAGGAAAATACTCACAAAAGGGAATCCAGAAGGAAAATACTCACAAAAGGGAATTTTGAAGGAAAATACTCACAAAAGGAATAGATTGAAAAATACTTACAAAATGTAGTTTAGGTTCAAAATACGTACAAAATGCAAATCAGAGTGAAAGAAAACACGTACAAAATGCAATTTAGGTTCATGATACTTACAAAATGCAAATCAGAGTGAAAGAAAACACATACAAAATGTAGTTTAGGTTCAAAATACGTACAAAATGTAGTTTAGGTTCAAAATACGTACAAAATGCAAATCAGAGTGAAAGAAAACACGTACAAAATGCAATTTAGGTTCATAATACTTACAAAATGCAATTGAAATTGAAAATACACAATGCAATTTAGATTGAAAAACTTCAATTTCAGATCCAAAATACTCACAAAGTGCGATTGAAATTTTAAATGCTTACAAAATGCAATTGAAATTGAAAATTCTTACAAGATGTGCGGTAGATTCAAACTACTCATGTAGATGGACAATACTTACAAAATGTAATTTAGATTCAAAATACCCACAAAATGCAATTGAGAATCAAAATACTTACAAAATGCCCACCATGCAAAATGCAATTTAGATTGAAAATACTTGCAAAAGTGGTTTAGGTTGAAAATTCTTACAAAATGCAATTGAAATTCAAAATACTCACAAAAGTCCCAGGCTCTATATTGAAAGTCTTAGTAAAAAGCAATTGAGATTGTCAATCCTTACAAAATGCAATTTAGATCGAAAAGACTTACAAAATGCAACGTTGATTGAAAATACCTATAAAAGGTAGTGTAGATGCAAAAAATTCGCTGAAAGGAATTTAGATACACGGGGAGCCAATTAACAAAAAACAGTGCGGGAATCTTAAAGAGAAAATAAATATAATGAAAAGAAAACAAGAGGTCTGACCCCTCGAAGAATGAGTGATCAGGAGAGATGCCAATTAAGGCGGGAAAGTGAAAGACTCCCTAGGCCTAGGATACCCTAATACCGTCGGGGTTGGAAAAGAAGAGTTGACCAAGGGAGGGAGGTCGACAGGAAAGGAGACGGAGAGGAGCCCGGAACAAGTAAGTGGAAGCAATGACAGACTCATCTGGGGTCCCGTGGTCGCCAACCCACGTCCCACTAGGTATGAGCCCCTGGGGGAAAACGTGATATCAAATTGGTATATTGGCTTTCATGGCCAGAGAATTAAAACTCAGCAATTCTTCTAGGTTTGTGCCGTGTCTTGTGTGGGGTTTCGCCTAGGACACCAAGCTGGCTCATGGGCGGGCTCTTGGTGTCCCCGCCCGCTTGGTGTCCTAGGCGAAACCCCACACAAGACACGGCACAAACCTAGAAGAATTGCTGAGTTTTAATTCTCTGGCCGTGAAAGCCAATATACCATATTTTTGGAAGCCTTCATAGGGAGGTTATGGCTGCTTGAGCTTTTAGTTCTCGCAGTCAAGTAGTGCATTTGCGCCGAATATAAAGGGAGGTGGCGCGCAGTTCGTCACTCCTGTGGGGGTCCGGGCGGGGACACCGAGAGCCCGCCGATGAGCCAGCTTGGTGTCCTAGGCGAAACCCCACACAAGACACGGCACAAACCTAGAAGAATTGCTGAGTTTTGATATCAAATTAGCTGTTGAATATTACAAATCAAGCTCCAATAGTTATGACTATAAAGGAACGGAAATGGCTCTGGATTGGGCACTCACTATGGAAGGAAGAAAACGATGTTACCAGAAGAGCCCTGGATTGGAACCCGCAGGGTAGCAGACGAAGGGAACGACCGCGAGCAACATGGAGGAGGACAATAGAAAGAAAAGTCGTCTCAGAAGTAAAGACATTAAAAGGTTGGCCAACAACAGAGTGAGAAGGAAGAAGTATGTTCCTGCAAGGAATAAAAGGAAATAAGTCAAACAAGTGGTGACCAGCCAGCAGTTATGTTGGCTAACCCATATTAAACAGCAAGAGGTAAAAGACGCGTAGTTTAAATGCGACTTTTTTGACGGGTTGTTTGTAAACAGGAAAAATGGATGTGAGGAAGATCTTGATGTTGTTTGTTTTAAACCAGTTTATGTTCACTTAAATAATGATAATATTATTGGTTTTACTTCTCTTTTAATTACTGAAGCTTTTCGAGACGCCAGTGTGCCAGAATGTTGCCCGGAAGGGATCTGTAACGTGCCAGTAAATCTGGCTCCCTCACATTAAAGAACCCTTAACCCTCTGACCGCCAATGTCCGATTGATCGGACGTTCGGAGTTCAGCTGAAGAATGCCAACGTCCGATTGGTCGGACGTTCTGAAAAAATGTATTTTCCAAGTTACTTATTCGTTTTAATAGTTCACAATATATGTTTTGGTCTAGTAATGGATTAAATAAGACTATATACAACAAGTTTTATAGTTTGTCACACTGAGGAACTTGCTGCTGAGAAACTAAGCGCAAATTCAGCTATCGCGGACGGTCAACGAACCATTTCACCTTTTACCGGAAAAAGAAAATGAACGCAATTGTTCCGTATACATCAAGATTAGTACAATTCAAGGTGGTAGAAGGAAAAAGACCAGATACATTTGTAAAGAATGTAATAAGAGTGTACATCCTTTATGCCTCTCTAATCACAATTGCTAGGGCGTGTATAAACATGTGTAAATATTAGGTAATAATTAGTTTCTTTTCATCCAAATAGTGAATTCTGGGGTGTTCAGTTTGTGTGAAGTACCGGTAGTGAAATAGACATTAGTAAACATTTTTACATAAAACTAGCCTGGAACTGCAGCCATTTGCATATAATGTAAGAATTAGAAAATACCATGTTACAGTAATAAAAATAATAATAATTATTGTAGCTGTAATATTAAATAAAAGCTCAATTTTTTATAAGTGATATTGGAAATATCACCTCTCTAAAATGAAGCAGTTTTTGGTAATAAAAATATTTTTTTAATCATAAGGGGAGACGTGCACGAAATCCTTCTGAAATATGATTTTTTTGTTGTTGCTGAAATTGCAAGCTTATTATCTTGGGAATCGATTCGCAAAAGGATTTGGTTGAATTCAATGCCTAAGTCCATTTACAAATTTAAATTTCTAACATATGCGCGTCAGGTGCCACACCCCCTTTTCAATGCATTGCTTTTTTCATTTTTCTGAACACTTTACGTCATTTAAGTCAGGCAGTTGGCGGTATCACACTTGGGAATATTGAAGAACGCTGTGGCGCGCACTTCCGGTTGATCAAGCATGACGATTACCGCGGAAAGTTTGGTTTGATTTCAGAGATGCAGTCCGAGGGAGCTATTATTTCTTCAAAATTTGTTAGAGACGTTATTAATAACAATGGGCAGGTCTGCTGCTGTCTCCCACAAGTCCAACCCCTCCTCCACGTAGTGGGAGACGGGAAACGGCATGAAGTAGGGAATTGCCTGTAGGGGTGAAGTACAGGCTCTATGGGAACCCTGAAAAGTGACGGCTGACGGGGCTCTGGTGAAGCTACGATAGGCCTAGCAAGCCAGTAGTGGATATCATATTTGCTTTCAAAACAGGAACAGGCCTCGGAAAGGACGGATGCAAACGACGACGACCCGGATATGATAATGGACTACGAGTTGGGACATTAAACATACAGACACTGACAGGAAAGGTGGAGGAGATTGTCGATGTGATGGAGAGAAGAAAACTGGATATACTGGGCTTGGCAGAAACAAGATGGAAAGGAGAAGGTCGCAGAGAGCTGAGGAAAGGGTACCGGTTGTACTGGAGTGGGAACAGAGAAGAAAGGAGCAGCGGAGTAGGAGTAGTTGTGAGAGATGGAATGAAGGAAGAGGTAAAGGGAATAAGTGACAGGATCATGAAGATCAGAGTAACTGTAAAGGGAAGAAGCCTGGAGATAGCCCAGGTATATGCCCCTCAAGTTGGATGTACGGCTCAAGAGAAGGAAGACTTTGAGGAGGAGCTACAACAGCAGTTGAATGGTCAGAGCATCATTGTCATGGGAGATTTGAATGCATATGTAGGAAGTGAAATGCAAGGATATGAAAATGTATTGGGAACAGAAGGATGGGGTAGCAGGAATGAAGAAGGGAGAAAGTTGCTGGATTTTTGCAAGAGAAACGGTTTAGTGGTAGGCAACTCCTGGTTCCGGAAGAAAGAAAGCCACAAGGTAACGTGGTACAGCAGTGATTTAACAAAGAAATCTTTGGTAGATTACATGCTGTATGACTGGGAAATGAAGAGAAGTGTCAGATATATAAAGAGAGGCCTTAGATAGCGACCACAGAATACTTGTAATGAACCTGGGAGTTGTTAAGGATAGCAAGAGGACAGAGTACCAGGAAAGGAGAATCAAAGTATGGAAACTCAAGGAAAAGGAAGTCAAGGAAGAATTCCAGAAGATAATAAGGGAAAGGATGCCAACAGACAATCCTAAAACAGGGGAAGAGGAATGGAAGCAATTCAAGAACACAATGGTGGAAGCTGCAGTGGCAGTATGTGGAAGAACTAGCAACAGAAAGCAGTGTAAAGAGACACCAGGGTGGAATGAGAGAGTAAGAGAAGCTGTGGGAAGAAAGAACAAGGCTTTCAGAGTGTGGTTCCAGGAAAGAACTGATCTGGCAAGGGAAGATTATAAGATAAAGAAGAAAGAAGCAAACAAGATTGTCGCAGAGGAGAGGAAGAAGTGGATGGTAAAGTGGACAGAGATGATGGAGGAAGACAGCAGAGGAAATAAGAAAGTACTTTATGGGATGGTCAAAAGTAAGAGAAGAGGTCTGCGAGAGGATGTGGTAATGATGGACAAAAACGGAAATGAGGTACACAACAAAGAGACACTCAAGACAGTGTGGAAAGAGTACTTTGAGGATTTGCTGAATCCAAATGGTCATAGAGAGGAAGACAATGCATTGGAAGATGGAGAAGACAACACAGGAATGAAAAAGGACCTGAATTGGAGAGAACTGGAGATGGCTATAGACAAGATGAAAGGAGGAAGGGCACCGGGTGTGGATGAAGTGAGTGTTGAAATGGTGAAGGCAGCAGGGGAGGTTGGGAAACAGTGGCTGTACCGTGTGATGAGGGTGATATGGAAGGAGAAAAGGACCCCAGAAGATTGGAAGAAAGGATTAATTGTCCCAATATTTAAGAAAGGAAGCAGAAAGGAGTACAGAAATTACAGGGGAGTCACACTCATACCTCACTGTGCCAAGATATATTAAAAGATATTAGAAAGTAGAATACGAGCCAAAGTGGAGAGAAAATTGAGAGAGGAGCAGTATGGTTTCAGACCTGGGAGATCAACAGTGGATCTCATATTTTCAGTGAGACAGCTCCAGGAACACCACTACGAATTTGGAGAGGATCTGTTGATGGCCTTCCTGGACATCGAAAAGGCCTATGATAGTGTGTGTAGGGAGAAGGTTTGGAAAGCAATGGAAAACATGAGAGTGGAAAAAGGGACTGTAGGCAGAGTGAAGGAGATGTATTGTGGAAGTGTGAGTTGTGTGGAAGTTGGAGGGGAAAGAACACACTGGTTCAGACAAATGAGTGGCCTGAAACAGGGTAGTGCGCTGTCACCCCTTCTCTTTATTGTGGTTATGGACGAGGTAATGACACGGGTAGCAGGAAAGATAGGAGAAGATAAGGTGAAAGCAATGGTGTTTGCAGATGATCTCATGGTCTGGGGAAACAGGGAGGAGGAAATTCAGGAGCAACTGAAGGCTTGGGAAGAAACAGTGGGAGAGTACGGATGGAAGTTCAACATCAGTAAATGTGAGATGCTGTTAACGACCAGGAAAAAGGACAGACCAATGAGTGAGATAACACTTGGAGGTGGACAGCTGAAGAAGGTGGAAAGTCTCAAGTACTTGGGAAGTATAGTGGAGGAAAATGGGAGAAATGACAAAGAGATTACGGAACGTGGCAGACAGGCAGAAGCATTTCTGAGGAGCATTAAGAGCTTAGTGTGGAATAAAGATGTCCCACAAAAAAGCAAGGAAGTGTTATACAGAAGCTACTATATCCCGATACTGACCTATGCTTCAGAGACGTGGACAATGAAGAAAAGAGACATAAGCAGAATACAGGCAGGTGAAATGAAGTTCCTGCGAAGTAGGATCGGAGTAACAAGAAGAGACAGGGTGAGGAATTAAAAGGTCAGGGAAATGGTGAAAGAGGAGCCCTTGCAAGGTAGGATTGAGACATCAAGACTGAGGTGGTATGGACACTTAAAGAGAATGGATGAGAAGAAGATTCCCAAGAGGATACATGAGATGCAGATGCAGAAGAAACGACCAAGGGGAAGACCAAGAGATAGATGGCTGAAAGGAGTGGAGGAATGTGTCAAGAAGAGAGGCGAGGACTGGACCAGAGTGACAGCGGAGAGGTGGTGGGAAGAAAGGACTAAGTGGCGAGGCTTATGTTCCAAACAGACCCAGCCTGGGGCTGGAAACTGTACAAGATGATGATGATGATGGGCAGGTCTGCTAGAGTGATCAAGAAAATTAAAAGATCTATTGTATTGAATAAAAAGAAAATATACCGGGCTTATCTAATTTAGTCCAATAGTTTACATAACCTCAAGATGGCGGCGGTGCGAAATTTTGAAATTAAGTTTTTATTTCTTGTGTCCTAATCATACGAAGGAAGTCAACATTTGAGTATTGAACCTACGCAATAATCGTCATTTAATAGTAGCCTATATAATTCTATGGCCTACACATATGAAAATCCAACATGGCGACAATCCGAAATATTTAGACGGTTCTCAATATATACGAATCTATTACAGCAATTAAACTGAAATTTTTATGTTGATAGAGGCAATTAAAATAACTAGGATATATGAAAATAGGCTATTTAGTTCTTCACGGAACTACTTCTTCGGCTGTGAGTCGCTCGCTTCTTCATGGAGAACATTCTACAGGGCATCGACAAGAGGAGTATTGATTCTGCAAACAAGGCAGTGGATGACATCCATAAGGAGGCCAGGCAAAGGAAAACACTTGGGGGAAAGCAGCTGAAGAGGTGGATGATGAGCATTATGGATGTGGTCAATTTTGATGTTGTTGAGTCGAGACAAGTAGCATGTCTAATTTGCTAAAATTCAATTGTAATTTCCTGGACTTCCTTCTTCCAAAACAAATGTACCTTTTCCACTTGAACTACTAAAGATACCAATTGAAAACTTGGTAGACAGACAGGTTAAGCATTGTTATACATTTTACTGGAAGGGAATTACAAAATATGTAATTTTATGGATTTCAGAGGTTCATAAGTATGCATTTTTTGTGAATTTTTCAAATTCAAAAGTTCTTTCATTTTCAAAAATTCTAAATAGGTATGGAATTAAAAACGGCTCCAGGGATTGCATTAACAAGGTTATATAGAAACGACTAAAATAAATTACAAGTTCCAGGACCTTAGTGTTGCTGAGAAAAAGGTACACCTATATGACGAAAATTCAAATTTAAAAAAAATGTTCAAAACCGTTCAACCCAAATTGACTGATTAATTTTAGTATCAAATACAAATGCCTTTTTAATCAGTGTGCAAAGTTTCATGATTCTAACTCAAATAACGTCCAAAGTTATAGACAATTTAGAAAGTCAATGCATTTTCGTGCACGTCTACCCTTAACGATTTTTGATCATGAATTTTCTTTTAAAATGTTTTAAATAAATATTTATTTCAATTATCACTCCATTGAATAAAAAATATAGAATAAGAGTACATTAAGTTGCATTAATAAAACGCTCAGAGCTATACCTTCAAAACAAATAAAAAAGATCATCCAAAATACAAAAATAGTTCAGAAGTTATTACGTATCATTTACCGCAGGGTAAAAAGTGCAGATTAGGCCTTGGCAGTATGGGGTATGGACACCACGTATATGGCTGGCGGTTAAAGGGTTAAATGCTGACTGCTTCAGGATCCTATCATGCAACATTGGGCAGTGCAAGCGAGAATGTTACCGCTGCGCCACTCAATATTCAAATTATTCCAACTAGTGGACAAATTAGAAAAGGAACGGATTAAGCTGGGAAGTGAGACGATGTATTATCACTATTTCTGTTGACCACATTTCGCGTAAGTTTACATCAGACGTTACCGGAAAAACATACCAAAATACACTAACGCTGGAATCACGTGCAAACAAACTACGCTTATCAACGACGAAAGGAACACAGACAGGAAGGAGAAACCGTCGGCGACATCAGGATCACCGGACTTAGCTAAACAAAACTTCTTGTCCTGATATAGCTGGAGGTAAGTTAGGGGATCTAACTTAATTTTAACAATAATAATATTATGCATTATTTCTCGACCATACGAAGAGCAGAAATTATGATGATGATAATTGTTGTTTTAAGGGAACCTAACATCTAGGTTATCGGCCCGAGCAGAAATTAAAATCCAACACTAATACACAACCTAAACAACAATTTTAAAAAAGATTTAATTTTATTAGAATAAATGACTCTTAACTTTACACTTTCAACATCAGGCCTAGGATGGGCAGTACAACAATTGAAACATACATTTGGTGACAAATTCATCAATATTTCACACATTCGTCTTGCTTTTCCATACTTACATCGTCAAATTAGCCAGTCATATTGGTCCATTCAGCTGACATAAGCCTGCCAAATTTCATGATTCAAGCCATTCTGTGAGTCTATAGGTAAGCAAATAATACGGAAAGAATGTACAATATGAATAATATAAGCTACCGTACTTATTACAGGAAGTTTTCCGAGTGGAACACTGAACGAGAACTGATGCCGTATGGGACTCAGGTTTCAAATACCAGCGAAGTTTACATAACCTTATTCCTCCCTAGTGAAGTGTATCATTTGTGTATTCGCCACATTGCCAAGAAAAGAGCATTAATATAGGCCACCAGTTTAACAGTTGATTCAGAACATAAATAACAATATACTGTGGAGAGCATCATTCTTAAAGGTAGCCACAATAGTAATTCAATAGATCACAAGTTAACATTCATAATAACGCAACAATTATAGAAGTGAGCAATAATATCTGTAAATAAGATTGGCACATTAGACAAGTTCTTACAATCCTTTCTAACCTAAGCATTGTATATATACATTTGCATAATTCTAATTCATAAAAAACATACATTAACTAAGCTTACGTGAGTAAGATCTGATGATGATTGGAAAGGCCCATGTTATGACCTTAGACATAGTAACGGGCTTAGCGGTACATGGACTTCACTTCAAGATTTGGAAAAATAAGGTATTTCATGACTCAGACTCTCAGAGCATCTATAGACTGTGCGAGTACGCATGTGATAGAAACCACAAACTGGTAAAAAAAAAGGCCAGAAACTAATTGCGTTAAGAAATAACTCTGTTACTTAGTATTGTCTTGTATAGCTGCATTAAATACTATTATAATTTTGAACATTTGTTGTCTTCAGCACAGGATAACAACGCTATCACTTATTTGAGTATAATAAAAGCTTCGATACACAGGGTAAATATCAGAATATCGAGAGTTCGGAAATCGCTAAACATAAACGTGAATTTTCCAATTGCTTTTTTCAGCAATGATGGCTCCGCACTTACTATATCAATGTTGCATATGACCACCAGGACTTAACATGTATCTCTTCAATTAAAGTATAGGCCTATGATTTAACTTTGTTTTGCATACAATATATTAATGAATTTTTCCTTCACTATGGCCCAGTACATGCCTTATTAAACTTCGCTTCTCATCAAAGTCAGCTCCACATATACTACATTTATGTGGCCTTTTACCACTATGACTTAACATGTGAGTCTTCAAACTCCTTTTCCGTGCAAAGGTTGCGCCGCATGTACTACATAAATGTGGCTTTAGATCACTATGAATTATCATATGATGGTTCAAATCACTTTTCCGTGTAAAACTTGCTCCACATGTAACACATGAATGTGGCCTTACACCACTATGTCTCAATATATGTGCAGACAAGTCACCTTTTCGGCTAAAATTTTCTCCACATATAGCACACGAATATGGTTTCAAACCACTATGAAGCAACATGTGCGCATTCAATTGATACTTCCGTGAAAAGATTTCCCCGCACGTACTACACGAGTGTTTCTTTACACTACTGTGAAATAATATGTGATTGTTGAGATCACGTTTCCTTCTAAAATTTTCTCCACATATAATACATGAATGTGGCTTTTCACCAGTATGAATTAATGTGTGTACACTCAAATCACCTTTCCGGCTAAACTTTTCTCCACACGTGCTACATGAATGAGCCTTTACACCACTATGGACCAGCATATGCCTCTCTAAACTTCCCTTCGATGCAAAGCTTCCCCCGCATGTACTGCATGAATGTGCTGTTAAACCACTATGGAGTAACATGTGTGCATTTAATTTATATTTCCGTGAAAAGTTTTCCTCGCACGTACTACAAGAATAAGGTTTTAAACCACTATGATAAAACATGTGATTGTCGAGATCACGTTTTCGTCTAAATTTAGCTCCACATTCAGTACATGAAAGTGGCTTTTCACCAGTGTGAATGAGAGTATGCATATTCAAATCATATTTTCGAGGGAAGTTCTCTCCACATGTGCTACATGAATACGCCTTTTCACCACTATGGACCAGCAGATGTCTTTTTAAACTAGCTTCCCAAGCAAACGTTGCTCCGCATGTACTGCATGAATATGGCCTTACACCACTATGAATTAACAGGTGTTTCTTCAAACTACTCTTTCGTGTGAAGTTTGCTCCGCATGTCATACAAGTATTTGGCTTCATGTCGTTGTTAGTTGTCAATTGTATCTTCGTGTCACAGCGGACTGGTATGTCTCTATTCATGTTACCAAATTGAGTGAGTGAGTCTCCGAATGTCCCGCTTGTTCGGGTGTTCTCTGACCTGTGGAACATGCTAGTACTAGGTAAATAGCCACGAACATTATATCAAAAATCACATGGGACTAACAATCCCTGATCAGTTTCCAAAAATCTACCGTAACTAAAACATTATATACAATTTCTTTACACACTTATTCGTTGGCATAGATTCAGAAACCTAAATATAAAGCATCTGATAGTGATTGCTTGGAGATGGGATCTAGTCATCCAGGTGAATTATTCGGTTAGGAAACGCTCTAACAAGTTCCAACGTTCACCGGTAGTGTTAGTGACAGAAGTATCTGGTATTTTAAATGGAACTTGTTGGGAGCCCTTGGGTATTCACTCAAAAATGCCCAGCTTATGGCTATTGATTGCGATTTACATATCACAAAGTAAATTAATTAATCTCATGTAATTTGCTAGAAGTTTTAAGAACTCCAATTACAACTTCAGTGCAACTGAACTGACCGAACGAATACCATTTAATTTTGCAACATTAGTCGTTCAAGCGAAACGGAATAATGTTTTCCTGATCCAAACTAGCGAAACGTTAATTAGTGCAACTTTCAGCAGAAAGTTTTCCTTAAATTCGAGGAACTGAGGTCATTTCTACTCATTGTTGACATGGTGTTCATGCAGTCTGAAGATATATCGTACGCACTATACTGATTTATATGCTGGGAATGTTGAAGGTCAAAATTATTCTGGATGAACGTATTAATCGTTCTCCAGCATGAAGCGAGCGTTTGTGCAAAGAGAAAGGTTAATAACATCCACCTACAGCTGTTACTTTCTGAAGGTCAACATGGTTTTTCATAATCTGAATTAAGAGGAAAGAAAATTGGGTGCTAGTTTATATATCAGTACGAGCATTTCTCTCACGGTTTCCAGTGTAATGTTGACATTCACATTCTTTTCCTGTAACGAGTTGCTCTGAAGGATTGCGATTGAAACGATAGGGCTATGCGAAGACATCAGGATTAATTCATTGAAATGGGCAACTGAACACCAGATTACTAAAGAGGGGTGCGCTAACTCAAGTTACAGCAAATGAATTCACATTAAATTCGTTATAGAATGGTAACTTTGGTTAAATCTATAAAGGAGTACACCAATTGTGTGGAGATGATTGATATAGCCAAACTTTCGTTGTTTTTAGTTATTTACAGGAATTTGTCAAAAAAAAGTCGAAAAATATGAAAAATTGTCATTTTATAAGATATAAATGACTATGCTGAACTACTAATGACAACGCCCTCTTTTACAGAGATTTATGTTTGTGCGTATAACTTCTTAACTATTATAGATTTCTGAACTCTTCATATCTACTCAGTTCAGCGCAGACATTGTGGTGGTAACAATGACAACTTCCTGCATTGTTTATGTTACTATTGGTTGCTGAACATCGTCATAATATTATAATCACAGTGATTTTGCACTGACCTATTAAAGAAATACTGTTTAAGGGACAGAACAGCGAGGTCATCTGCACCATATATTAATAATTGAATCGTTGATTTGAAGAGAAAAACAAGTCCAGTTATTTGAAACAGATAATTCGAAATACGCACTCATTTATTTATATTGTTTTATTTACTCATTTGTTAATTTATTCAATTATTTATTTATTTAAAGCTAAAGAAAGTAGGAGAAGCAAAATAATCAGTGATGGACGAAATGATGCAAATTATGGGGCAGGAGTGTTCTAAGAATTATCAGAGGTAACAACTTTTTCTCAGTTTAACATTTTTCGCTACTTTGGTACCATTTGTAACAAAACTATTAAAGATTGGTCCATAATTGTTTTATGTATTGTGCCCTTGGCCCTGGTACACTCATGTCATTTCATCGAGTTTGAACGGAGCGCCAAGCGCAGAGTTTCAAACGAGCGCCGCTGAGAAGCCAGCCAGTGCCCCGCTTCCGCTCGGAGTTGTGACGAATGGCATAAAATCGATGATTCCAGAAGGATTGAAGATTCTGAGATACTTGCTTATCAAGAAAGAGAACTAAGCCATAATATTGCTTTCGACTTTTGAATCATCCTGGAAAAAGAAGCATGGAAATTGAACTACGCATTGCAGAGATATTAATGTTTTATGTTGAAGCACATTACGTCATGGATGTCACAGGCGGACAGCCGGACGATATATAGGCAGCACACCGGACTGCAGAGGCAGCTGAGCTGTGCTCATTCTACGATTGGGAATGTTACCCTGTTCTAGTGCGCCGTGAATATACAGTCTGTTAAACGCCGAGTCGGAACGTTACACTACGCGAAGTGTTGTCGGGTCATGGAACTTAGAATATTCAAGATCATTATGTTCATGCAGAACGAAGGAATGTGTGTGGAATTCTAATTATTTTTCGCCATACAAGTCAGTGATAGAATATTTTCAACAAGTCGTTGGGTATTTTTTCACTATGTTTCGAGTGAAGTTATGACAATTGATGCGCAGTGGACTGATGACCATTGAATGTATTTTATGCTGTGACAGTTTGACAACGATAATTCTTGAGGATGAGATTATAGTGATAGGCTTTCGCATAAATTCGAAGTATTTCACAAGTGAAGTTACTATTGTTATCAAAATGCAGTGGACTGATGACCATCGGACGGATCCAATGCTCTGATAAATACAGTTTGAAAACGGTCATACTTGAGAATGAGCAAATAAAAAGAGACTTGCACATAATGTTCGAAGTATTTTTACGAAGGGGGAAGCACCGTGAGATGAGGTTTCGACCCTAGCAATAAATAGTACTGTTTTGTTATTGAGGACGCTTATGGTGATATTTGATGAATTATTGGCCTACGATAATGTTATCCAGTGTATGCAAAGGAAGTAAAGTGTGCCAGTTAACTACGAGCTTTAACATAAGTGCGGAACAATTTGATCATCGAATGAACATCGCCGATTTTCTCGAGAACATGAGAAGGAACATGCACTAAATACTAGCGATGGGTTAGATGGGAAGAAGAAGGAAGAAAAGAAGAGTGAAGAGAGTGTAACCCTATGAGGTTACAATGTTCATAGAATTACTATTTCCTTGGTTTCTTTAGGTGAGGATCATGGCTACTCTTTGGTGAGGAAGGAGGCCATGGGCTAGAGAGTTGCACATCTGTGCAAATAATATCTTTTTACGATGTTGTTTCCTTTTTCTTTTTCTGTGTTTATTCTTGTAATTCACTTTATAAAATTTATTAATAGTGTAGGTACTATAAATTAGCTTATAATTAGTATTTCTTTGATGATTATGCTTTTATACCATGCTAAAATTGTTATGTAGGTTGATTTTATAGATAGTGTTAAGTCTGATGATTGTTATGTGTTTGGTAAAAGTAGTAAGGGGATGAGAGATAGAATGAGGGTCTGGTTTTAAGGAAGAAAAAGGAATTGGTTGAAGGTTCGGGATGATTATTGAATTGTGTCTGCTGGTTAACAGGAAGAAATAAAAGGATGGTTATATTTTAGGAAATGTGTCCCTCATGGTAATTTAATACCACCACACCCCAAAAGGGAGAAAACGTACGGTTACAAGAGGAAGAAGATGACCGAAGGCCCATTCCCGGAGAACAGGAACCACATGGTGGGACACCAGTGGAGACCGCCGCCATTCGATCTGGGCACTAGTAGAGCCACACCTCATGGAAAGGCACAGGAACGTGTATTTTCACCGCCATACAAGAGGCCAGTGCAAGACCATCATATCAGAATGAAGTAAGAAAGAAGGAGGACAGATACCATTGAAGAATGGTTTTCTGATACGAATATTCAGTGCAAAGAATGGTGATGAGAAATAAACATTCTGGAAAATCTTATAATCTTTCTTGGAAAGGTGGTTTCTACAATAAGTGAAACGTTATGTAGAGTTAAGAAGTAAACATTATTGAAAAATGTCACGTAAACTTGAGGATTGTGGTATGCAATTGTAGCATTTCAAACCGGAAAATACAGAGAGTTATTATCATTATTATTGAATTCCATTGTGGTGAAGACTTAAGATAGCAGTAACTAATTAAACATTAATGTTACAGATCTGTGTGAACATATTTATATAATGGAAACTGAGGTGTTATGTGAAGGATTTGGCATTATCGGAACAAATTGGAATTTATGAAGTAATTCGGAGCTGACGGATGGATATTCCAGCTTATTGATTCAGAGGTAGCTTGCCACGGTGTGTGAGTGGTTAACGTGTCGGACTACCAACCCCAAGCTTGCAGGTTCGCTCCGGGCCGTGGTATGCGATTTTTGAAAGGCGCAAAAAATCACGACATGCATGTCATACGTTGTTGGCAATGTTAAAGAACCCATTTGAATTCAGTACGCCGTGTTCATAATGGCAAAATTAATCGCGGGATTTCCTGCCAACACAAAGTTCCTCCATTCTCTACTAGAAAGCGCTATAGTGCCAAGGAGCTTAGATATCTAACCACCTTGACTTTCATAGCGTTCCATATAACGACGAAATTAGACATGCAAACTGCCCTCTGGGTGTCAAATAAAGAAGCATGCACCCGGTATCGAGGCCATATGGTATTATTATTATTCAGCGGTTTGGATTATGAAGTGCGAGTTTGACATTGTTCCACCATATGAGAATAAATACTTGTTGACAGTCTACGAGATAGTATTGTTGAAATGTTGATAATGCATAGTGAAAGGAATTTCATGTTTTGAAAGAGATAGTTACTCGTGGTTAACTCGGCTAGGCTTTTGTGTTTGAGATCAGCTTATATAGTTGTGTGTCTAAAACTGCAGTTATTGATATTTTTATTATAGACGGGGAGGAGGCGACGTATTGATGAGAGATTCTCAGATTTAGGTAACTGGTGGCTCACTTGTATGAACAACAGTAAAGGAAGTTGTAACAATGGTAATTATAATTCGAAGTTGAATCAAGTATATTTTTATTAGTATTTCTATTTGAGAAGAAAGCACCAGAGATGACGTTATCGTGATCCAAGCTTTGTTGAACGGATCATTTGCCCTTATAAAGACAAACATTGGTGATTTTAGACCAATGTTAGTGGCATATTTATGATCCATGAATAGTTGTTCAGTAAGAAACATGATAGTGTAAATATTTGTGCAAATATTAGTTATAGACCGAATGATTATATATTTACTTGAATAAGGATTAATCAGGTTTAAAGAGAGCTGTATAGAGTTAAATGTCGTTGATGTAATAGCGAAAGGCCATCGCTAATTTCATTTCTCTGAGTGAGGTAATTTAAGGACATTTTTATTTTACTCCTTAAACTAGGGCTAGGAGTTTCGTTTACTCCACTGATTTAACTTTCTTAGCTAGATCCAGTTAGGGGTTGCTTTAATATTATTTTTAAACATGGATATTTTACTTTACAACGCTGTAAATATTTGTCTTTTATTAATAAACATAAACAAATACGTTTTTACGTATTTCTGGCGTTTTATAGAACATTTGAGTTATTATTTGCAGATAATTGGGGAAATATTGTGCTATAGAGGTAATATAGGACTTGTTGGCCTACACCTACTACCTGATCCCCCGAGTGTTTAAGGGTTTCTCACTCTCCTTTTATAGACGAATTCCCAACCGACCCAATAGTAAAGTCCTGTAGCACAATGGTAGTTAGCCGTACCCCTCCTATTTTATTTATCAGTTGTTTCTTCAGAGTTTATCTAGTTGCTGTAATCCATCTCCATCTTCGGATACTGCCAGATATCGCTCTGGATATCACAATGGTGGATATGGCACCTCCATCTTAGCAAGGCGTAACAAAATCAACGCAGCATACCAACTATCACACAATTTGTACAACAAGAAATGCATTTCGAGGAATGCTAAGATCTGTCACTACAGAACTGCTGTCAGACCACAGTTTCTGTACGCAGAACAGACCCTCCTGATGAACAGAAAAGGCACCATGGAAGACCTGCAGAGAGCCGAAAGACGCATCCTCAGGAAAATTTATGGCCAGAGATTGCTCCCAGATGGAACCTACCGTTTGAAATCTCATCATCATCGGCTTTAACTCGAATCCGAGTATAAATCTTCTTCCTTCAGTCCAGTTTGTGGATGTGTTTACGGTGACTAAAGAGTTCAATCCTGGCATGGAACAAGCGACCACACAAGTCGCATAGTATTGCTGGAGGAGGACGTGGTTGGGCTGCTCGAAGCTTCCTAGCTTGACGCTTGGCCTCTTCATGTATGCGTCGATCCCTTTCAAACGTCTTTACAGTATCCGAGATGGTACGGCGCCAAGTTGAGCGGTTTTCAGCCAGCATGTCCCAGGTTTGTGAATCAAGACCTGTCAATTTCAGGGTCTGCTTAAATTGGTCCTTGTAGCGCCTCTTAGGACCACCATGAGGTCTGGTGCCATAGCATAACTCACCATATAGCATTTGACGAGGTAATCTCACATCATCCATCCGATGGACATGACCAATCCATCTAAATTGGTGACCTATTATGGATGATTCTATGCTGTTGATTTGAGCCTTTTCCAGAACAGCAATATTGGTAATGCGGTCTTCCCATTTAATCCTCAGGATTGATCGAAGTTTTTGTAGGTGGAAACGCTCAAGCTTCCTAAGATCACGTCGGTAAAGGGTCCACGTTTCACAGCCATACAACAATGTAGAAATGACTACTGCTTTGTACACCATAAGCTTTGTACTCATGGATAGATCTTTATTCATGAAGACCCGGTGCGCTAATCGTCCATATGCTGCATGGGCTGCGCCAATTCTCTTATCCACATCCTGCTCACAGGTACAGCTCACAGAAATGGTACTGCCCAGGTACGAGAAGTGGTCAACCTGTTCTAATGGCAAATTTGAAATGGAGATATTGAACTGAGGAAGAGGTGTGCCTGGTGAAGGTTGTGCCAAGACTTTAGTCTTATTGACATTTATGGTAAGACCAAAGCGATCACATGCACTTTTGTAACAGTTAACTGACTCTTGCAGCTCTTCTGGTGTGAGAGTTGGTGACGCAGCATCATCTGCATACAACATGTTAGTAACCTTAGTAACCTGAGTTTTCCTCAAGGAGCGGAGACGAGTTAGGTTGAAAAGCCCTCCATCAAAACGATACTTGATATCCACACCTGGGATGTTTGTGGGTGAATCATAAAGCATTGCAGCCAAGTACAGCGCAAAAAGCGTTGGAGCCAGTACACATCCTTGTTTCAGTCCATGGGTAATGGGAAATTCATCGGACATCTTATTCTGATGGCAAACCTGACCTGTCATGCCATCATGGAGAGCTTTGATTAGATCTACAAAACGCTGAGGGCAACCAAACCGCTTCAGCACTGCCCACATGGCTGGTCTTGGAACCGAATCAAATGTCTTTTCCAAGTCATAAAAGACTAAGAAGAGTGAATTCTGTTGTTCTCTACATTTTTCTTGTAGCTGTCTCACACAGAAAATCAAGTCAATTGTGCTTCTGAAAGTTCTAAATCCGCATTGTGACTCTGGGAGGATCCTCTCAGAGATAACCTTGAGGCGGTTAAGTAGAATTCTTGCAAGAATCTTCCCCACAATTGATAGCAGTGATATACCACGGTAGTTGCCACAAACACTGCGATCACCCTTTTTAAAGATAGTGACGATAGTGGCATTCTTTAGGTCTCCAGGTACCTTTCTTGATTCCCAAATTCTGAGGATAAGGATGAAAATTCTTGTTTTGAGGGAATGACCTCCGGCTTGAATTAGTTCCAGAGGGATGTTATCTGGGCCAGGTGCTTTTCTGGGTTTCAATTGGGTGAGAGCTGCACTGAATTCATGATAAGTAGGCGGTACTGCCAACCACAGTTGTTCAGGTTGTTGCGGCACATCACAGAGGAAGTCTTCAGCAGCTTCTGATGGACGATTTAGGAGATTGGAGAAGTGCTCCTTCCAGCGTTCCAAGATTTCTTGACTATCAGTAAAGGTAGTAGAATTATCAGCGCTTTTCAGTGTACCTGATGAAGAGCGAGATGGTCCATATATTTCCTTGAGTACGGCATAGAAGTTCCTCAAGTCTCGAGCATCCGTTAGTCTCTGCAGTTCCTGAGCCTTCTGTTGCCACCAAGTATTTTTAATCTGCCTTATCTGCGTCTGGCATTTACCCTTGAGTTCCAGTAGTTTATCTCTCTTTGTGTTGGAAGTTGGGTCTTTAAGATGGGCAAGATAGGCATTCCTTTTGGCATTGATGAGAGACAGAATTTCCTCATTGTTGTCATCAAACCAGTCTTGTCTTTTCCGCACTATAAAACCAATGGTTTCCTCAGCTGACTGTGTGATAATCTTCTGTAATGTGGCCCATTCTTGCTGAATATCATTTGTTACTGGGTTTTCTGATAACTGGGTGACGATCCTGTTTCCAAAATGTTTGTACATGGATTCATCCTGAAGTTTGGATGTATTAAACTTCTTTCTTGGCAAATTTTTGATGTTCCTAGGTGGTTTAGGTCTGATGGATATCCTGAGCTTACATATAAGAAGTTTATGATCTGTCCAACAATCGTCTATATTCCTTGCTGTTCTGGTAATAAGAGTGTCCTTCTTATCACATTGCCGGGTAATGATATAATCAAGAATGTGCCAATGTTTGGAACGAGGATGCATCCACGTGGTTTTGAAGCGGTCAGGTAGCCGGAACTGCGTGTTGGTAATGAAAAGTTCGTGTTCTGCACAAAGACCAAGAAGCAACAGTCCATTGGGATTACATTTTCCAAGTCCCTGTTTGCCCATCACATTATTCCATAGCCTGAAATCTAAATCTAACCTGTATCAACAGTTATAATCAGCCAATACCAGTATGCGACGTAGGAGGCTGAAGTTCTACGGGCACCTACAACGAATGAACAGTAACAGGCTTACTAAGAAGATCTTCTCCTTGGTTAAAAGCTACAAGACTGGAAGCCTGTGGCTTAATGAAGTACTAAAGGACTTGGATTCAGCAGAAATTGCTGACCCTGATGTAAAAGATCGTTCTACATTTTGTGCTATGATAAGAGTCTTGGACGCCACCACCTAGAGTTCCTAAATGTCGGAAGCCTCTTTCGCAGCAGAGAAAGGAGAAATTATTAGCAGGGCTCAAGAGATATTGGGAACGGAAAAGAGCATCGAAGAAGAACTAGTCATAAGCGCTCCGAAGTTGGCCTAAATCAACAATAATAATATATTTGCAAGAGGACATCCGCTTGGCATTCTGGGAGACCATGAAGATCCACAATAATATATAGTGTAGGTACATTGTTGGCTCTACAGTATATAATATACATTACACAATACTCCAAATAAATAGTTAGACAGCATGTGGATTGAAGCTCACAATATTCCCAAGCAGACCTTCTCAAGATCATCCTCGATGATGACAAGCTCTTTCAGGACGTTCACGACGAACTTGAAGGACGTTACTCGGGCTCCGAAAAGGAGGCCATTCACATTCCATGCATATTTGGCCAGGCTATATCTCTCACTCACGTGAGGTATGTATGGTCGGAAAATAGCCTCTTCCTCCTCGTTGACTCGTAAGGCTTGAGGAATGTCCACTTCCATTCGTACCATGGTGTATCTCACTACCCTATAAGTCCGGTCTACTCAATGTGTACTTCTATACAATACTTGTCTAGCCAATGTGTACTACTCTACAAAACCTGCCTACCCAACATCAAATATGCAACATGAACAAGGTAACCAATCACTACCGCTATGAATCACGGACATCCCTCAGTTACGGATTCTCATGGTGCATACTAAACCCTGTCACATAATTACAAGCTATGAACAATTAACCTTAAAACAAGCAGCATCATTATGTGGTATTCTGTTGATACCTGGAAAGTTACCAACATCACAGGGTTTATGGTTATTAGTAGTAGACCTTATATTGGATTTTACTTGCTACTACTTTGGGTGAGGACGAAGGTATTTATGCTCTTAGTTTGGGTTACAAACGAATCATTTTTGGCTAAAGTCACAGTGGAGGGGGATTGAAGATATGGATGTTCCTTACAAAACTCTTTCACATTCATATAATTGCGGGACGTCTATTTCCTCCAAGCATATTTCCACAAGACAGAAATAGCTCACATAAACAAACTAAAAAACATTTCTTAAATACTTCCAGACAGTGGGAATACTGAATAAAACTAAATAGTATGTGGACTGCAATACAGGGTGTAACAAAAATGTACGGCACAGAATCCAGGACACATTCCTCACACGTAGACGAAGAAATTATGTTATCTGAACATGGGTGTGGAAACGCCTTGTTTCCATGTTATACCTCATTGTTTCCAACTCATTAATCACGGGAAACACACAAGAACAGAACGTACTGCACCCGAAGTTGACGTAGCCCTCACCTATTATCCTAGGGATCGAAGGGATCGCTAAGGGCGTTGATACCCAGCTAGATAAATCAACGGAACCTCGCTAGGTTAAAGGCTAAAAACCTCTGAATACATGTATATTTATAAGACCACGATAGTACTCCTACTTAGATACAAATAAAACATCCTACAGTTAAAATATGGTAGGACGAGATTCTTGGAATCTCGAGGGTGAACGGTTACTAAGTTGCAATGAGCGCCAGTACCCAACTAGTAGCACTCCCGTATTCAGATTATTAAAACAGAAAGTCGAGAAGTTCTATAAAAAAATCGTACAGGCAAACGAACACGTGCCTGCAAGTTTATTCATCAAAATAAGGACACTTCCAGTCCAAACACACCTACATTCACACGTTACAATTTATTATACAATAGTAAATTAAAATAAGTAGTATATTTAAAATAAGATAAAAACGTAGTGAGCTTCCTGTCACTATTTATCAGTCCTAATTACTATAACACAGAGAAAAATATTTCTTCCAACTTAAAAATGAAATATTTAAAAATAAAAATGTAGTCACACTTGTGGCTCATACTGTACTCATTGTATTCGTAAATCTTTATCTCGCAATCTTTAAACATTCATCCCCTACATGATACATTCTATAATGACATTTATTTTAACCTAAACTCCGCACATTTTAAATAACCTTAAAAGCAATCCTATTATTACTTTATACAAGAATATACAATATTATCGTTAGCTACTCGATAATATTTTGATCCTGCTGATCCTTCTCGTTGCATTGTACTTTCGTCGTTTCTAGTAATGAAACCTTCTACTTCTATGTCATTTCATGGTTGACTATCACTTCCAATGAGCATAGTGTTTCAAACAATGAAGCTAAAACTGCTCGGTATAGACAAATCCAATACTAAAAATTTAATAAGGTAAGACGGACATATAACAGACGACTCTTCGGTTCCCTACATCCACGTAGTACAATTCGTTACTCCAAAAGTGACTTCTTATCTTCATCGCATCTTTCAACATATTACACCTCGACAACTTGGTCGGAACTTCATTGTACGATCCATTGCGTTCTATACTTCTATAGGAACATCATAATATTTTACCACAAAACACAAGTTAGCGTCAAAACCTACGCTTTTCGTATTCATTTCCTGTACACGCAATAATAATAAATAATCCAATTTCTGTGCATACTCTAGGTATCCACGAAATTCAGTAATTTTACTTAGAGAGTTCAAATTACAATTCTTCTATCTCTTATACAACCAATTCCTCTCACATTTACTTAAATACCTCTTGTATTTTCGTCCCTATTCCTTTCTTATACCTTTTCTGACACAACATCATTTAAAGTATTTTAGTATGCGATCTTATTAACCTTCTATTATTTTATGGAACCAATGTTCATAGAACTTTCTAAATTTAGAGAACGGTCTGTATATTCTCGTCTTAATAAAATATAAATACGTTACATTACATCTCTTTTCTAGTATTTCTGTACTGATAAATTTTTTCTAACAAGTTTCTTTCATTTCTCACAACAATTCAGTTACATAAGTATTACTTTATACATTCCGTATTTTTCCGTACTGCAATATAGCGTTTTTCATCTGTGTCAATACATCAGATTGTTTAATGAGACGTCAATTTCACTAAAAGACTGTTTTAAAGAAAACAAGTTCATTGTTGTTCTCAACAGAACTAAACAATAACTTATTTGTCAATTCAGGATTCACATGATCTCTGTCACGAAAATCATACTCAGAAATATGTCTACAACGACTTTCTTCACAAAGAAAAATTCGGAACTAACGCAATTTCCATATATTCCAATTAATCTATCAAATACTAATAAATTCCAAAATAAATTCGCAATAACAAACAATGACGACTAAAAATCCTAAATACGTCAAAATCCTAATGACGACGTTACAAAACAATTGTTTGACTATAAAACGACATTAACGAAGTTATACTCTAAATTGTTGTTGTTTGAGTCTTCAGTCTTTTGACTGGTTTGATGCAGCCCTCCATGCCTCCCTGTCCTGAGCTAATCGTTTCATCTCTACATAGCTACCACACCCTACATCCGAGGCAATCTGTTTAACATATTCTAGTCTTGGTCTACCCCTACACTTCTTGTCCTCGACCCTTCCTTCCATAACTAAGCTTGCTATTCCTGGGTGTCTTAGTATGTGTCCTACCAACTTATTTCTTCTCTTCATTAGCAGTCGCCAGAAACATCTCTCCTCTCCCACTCGTCTTAATACCTCTTTGTTTGTAACCTTATCTACCCATCTGATCTTCATCATTCTCCTGTAACACCACATTTCAAATGCTTCAATTCTCCTCTTTTCTGCTGCACCAATAGTCCAAGTTTCACTTCCATAGAGCGCCACGCTCCAGACAAAGGCTTTCAAAAATGACTTCCTAATACCTAAATCTATATTCGATGTCAGCAGATTCCTTTTTTGTAGAAATGCTTTTCTTGCCTGAGCCAACCTACTTTTTATAACCTCTTTGCTTCGTCCATCACTGGTTATTCTGCTTCCTAAGTAACAGAAGTCTCCTAATTCCTTCAGCTTTTCACCTGCCAATTTGATCTCCATAGAGGTTTCTGATTTATTTCGGCTGCATTCCAGTATTTTTGTTTTACATTTATTAATTTTCATCATGAATTCTTTCCGTAAGACGGAGTCCATACCATTCAAAAACTCATTCAAATCCTCAGGCTTGTCGGCCAAGATGACGATGTCATCAGCAAATCTCAGAGTTGAAATTATTTCTCCTTGAATCTTCACTCCCACTTTAAATTTTTCTCTAATTTCCTTCATTGCTTGTTCAATGTAAAGATTGAAAAGTATGGGTGATAAGTTGCAGCCTTGCCTTACACCTATATGAATACCAGCTCCTCTCTCATGTCCTTCAACTCGAATGACTGCTGTCTGGTTTCTGTATAGATTGTATATCACCCTCCTATCCCTGTACTTTATTCCAATCGATTTCAAAATGTCAAACAATTTAGTCCAATCAACTTTATCAAAAGCCTTTTCTAAGCCTACAAAAGCCATGAACGTTCTCTTATCTTTCCTTATTCTACCTTCCAAAATCAGCCTAAGACTTAGTACAGCTTCCCTTGTTCCTACATTTCTCCTAAAACCAAACTGGTCTTCACCCAACTCCGTTTCTATCTGGCTCTCAATCCTCTTGAAAATTATTCTAGACAGGATCTTTGAAGTATGAGTAATCAAGCTGATTGTACGGTAATCTTCACATCTGTCAGGTCCCATTTTCTTTGGTATAGGGATGATTACATTCTTCTTGAAATCAGGGGGTACCTCACCTGTCTCATAAATCCTACACACCAAATGAAATAACCTGATCAGACCTTCATCTCCTATGCAGCGTAGCAACTCAATCGGTATATCATCTATGCCTGGTGCTTTGTTCCTGCTTAAGTCTTCCAAAGCTCTATCAAATTCTGATCTCAATATTAAATCTCCTTTCGCATCCTCATCAATTTCCTCCTCCCTTTCCATTACATGATTCTCAATCTCCTTTCCCTTATACAAACTCTCTATGTAAGCTTTCCATCTCTCAACCTTTTCTTCCCTATCTGTTAGAGGCTTTCCATTTGTGTCCTTAATATTACAGCACTTAGTCTTCTTTTCCCCAAAAGTATTCTTAATCCTTCGATAATCTGTGTCTACTTTTCCTAATTTCAGACAATTTTCTATACCAGCACATTTCTCTTTTAAACATTCTTCTTTCGCTTCCTTGCACTTCTTGTTAACCTCATTTCTCAGACGTCTGTATTCTGCTTTCCCCTTTTCATCTCTTACATTCTTGTGCTTCCGCCTTTCATCCATCAATTCGAGTATATCCTGAGTGATCCACGGTTTTCTACCTATTCTCTCTTTCCTACCAATGTTTTCTTCTGCGGATTTTGTAATTTCATTCTTCAAAAGTGCCCATTCGTCTGCAATTGAAGTTTGTTTAGGGCTTTTCATTAGTCCTTCCTATATACTCTTCTTGAATCTTTCGTTTACATCCTTCTCTTTCAGTCTGTCTATTGCCCACCTTTTTGGCTTTTGACTTTTCTTCAGTTTCTTCAACTTTAATCTGCATTTCATTACAACCAGATTGTGGTCAGAGTTTATGTCAGCACCAGGATATGTTTTACAATCCAAAATCTGGTTTCGAAACCTCTGCTTGACCATAATGAAGTCGATTTGATAACGCCCTGTATCTCCTGGTCTCATCCATGTGTATATTCTTCTATTGTGGTTATTGAATAAGGTGTTAGCTATGACCAACTCATGCTCAGTGCAGAATTCTACCAGCCTGCTTCCTCGATCATTCCTTTCACCTAATCCGAAATCTCCTACTATCTCCCCTTCTCTCCCTTTTCCTACCACAGCATTCCAATCTCCCATTACTATAACATTTTCATCACCCTTGATATACCTCAGAATCTCGTCTATTTCTTCGTAGACCTTTTCAACATCCTCATCATCAGCTTGACTGGTAGGCATATAGACTTGTACCAATTAAATAGTTTCAGAAAAAAAAATTGCCACACAAAACTAGGTCAGGCCAAGGAAATCTACGTTACTGCATTCCTAACTACAATAATATTCGTTGGGTATGTTTACCTTCTGCCAGAGTCTTTTTTCAAAATCCAAATTGGACCTGAATTTCCCTCGCAGCAGTCTCCTCGTACAGAAGCTTGCCAGTCAGCTGACATAACGGGATCGGTAGTGGTCGCATGCCAGGCTGCATGCGGGACACCTGCTTGCTCTCCCCTCGTCCGTCCATCAGCCGAGATTGTCTGCCGTACTTCCTTCTTCGCGCCCGGACTCGAATCTCTCTGCATTCTTCTGAACTAGGGTGTTGGTGTATTCTTGGCATACACGGTACGAGAGATTATAATTTTCAATGCTTTTGCATGTTCTTTCCTTCCTCTTTGTCAAACACCAACAGTGATCTTCTTTCTCTTAGGTGTTCAGGTCGCTTATATCTTTTATGAGTCTGTTCTAGATATATATTCTCTGTGACTCACCTAGCGTCATCTAGCAGCGAATCTCTGAAGCTCTTCAACTCTTCCTGGTGCAAGAGGACTTACTTATCCATTTGGCCACCAGATCCTGTTACCATCGCCAGCTATTTTCTCCTTGAGCAAGAGGACTCTGTCTACTTTTTTTACTCACCATGCTGCGCTAGTATCGCCTACTATCAACTCCTTGAAGACCATTCATCAAGAAGAACATTTATTTTTGATAAGTTGGTTATGCTTATATGTTCTCCTTTTGTCTCCTACCCCCCACTCTTTTCCCCTTCCTTGGACCCTCAGTGCTCCGTTGAGCTGGTCTCACTTCTCAGTCGGCAGTTGACTCGATCAGTTAAGGCTCCTCTCGAGCTAGTCTCCTCAAACCAAGAGGCATACTCTCTTCTACGCCATGTTGGCAAAGTAGTTATCGTCATACGGAACTTCAACTTCAACATGAAATCAAGATAAGTACCATCTTAAAGTTTTAACCTCATCTTCATGGTTTTAACTTTCACGTGCTTTTAACGATACTTTTATAGACAGTGTGAGATTATTATTTTGGGGCAAAAATAATTCTTCGTGGGATTTGCCATGTTGAGCTTTTTTTCGTACAAGCCAACCTTACTAAAAAAGAGCTTTTCTTAAGCTATTCAAATGAGAAATCCTCTCACTACGTGGGATATTATCTAATACCCGCTGTCTATAATTCACCAAGCTAGTTCCTCCGTTGGATTTTCTCAACCCCATTTTTCTACTAAGGTCGTTCTGGAACCTTCTAGATTCTGTATTTCATCTACAAGTCCTGCCGTTATGAAATTTTCACTCACTTGTGAGAATGCTATTTAAAATTGAAGAATCTCACTTCTGAATTAAAGCTCAATAGCGAATTTTCTTCCACCGTTGGATGTTCTATGGCGCATTTAACTGTAATCCACCATTTTCTCCAGCAATAGACTTTCGTTCATCTAGTGCAACCAGTCATTTTTTTTCAAATTGAAATAACTTTCTCTGCCAAAAACTTTCGTGTTTCTATAGTGAACTTTTCATATATTTCAACGAACTATAGTGAAAACCAGTGCTTGTTCAACTTTCTACCGCGTCGCGATCGTCCGTTTACATATAAATAAGGCCATGAACATTTTTCCTCAATCCCTATTTCTCTTTCCTAAACCTCTTACTAACAATCCGTAATAAACTTTTAAATTTAGGTCTGTTTCAACGAGGTGTCAATCTATAGATGTGCCCTCCCATTTTTTCTCATGTGTAATTAATTAATTTCTGTATAATTACGTGTCCAGCGCACGTTTCAAACTTACATTGTTTCTCCCTTCTAATCAGGGAAAACAATTCTTCCAACTCTTGAGTGAGTTATTTCTAGGTCTCACGAAATGGAAACTGCCCCATTTGGTTCGTGATTCCCATTTAAAACATAGGAGGTCGAGAACCTTCCTTTTGATTATCTCTTCAGGTTTCACAGTAAGTGACCTGCCCTTATTTGCATAATAACCAACATTAATTCTGTATACATATAAGAAGTTGTAGGAACTTCTATCTTATTCTTCATGTTTTTCTTATTGTTATTTTAGAAGTTGTCACTCTTTCTAGAATATTCTCTCAGGAATTTCTTAAGGTACACTCTTTGTACTCCAATTAACGTTCAAACTTTAATTACTTCATTGGTTATTTGTTTAAATCTTATAAAGATTTTAGAAACATGTAAGGTTTTAAACCTTGTAAATTGTCAATTGCCTGGAGCAACCATTTAATGTTAGGAGGTCTGCGACCCCATTTGTTAAACAATTTAAATGATATATATTTGTCAAAAAGATATTACATACTTGTTAATTTCCTTAAACTTCTTTGAATTGTTAAATAAATGAAGCGTTTCTTTTCGCTTTTTCATTTTTCTAATACAAAGTTTAGGCAAAATCCTGTCTTCCTTGACTCTCCCTACTTGTTGTTGTTTGAGTCTTCAGTCTTTTGACTGGTTTGATGCAACTCTCCATGCCTCCCTGTCCTGAGCTAATCGTTTCATCTCTACATAGCTCCGACACCCTACATCCGAGGCAATCTGTTTAACATATTCTAACCTTGGTCTACCCCTACAGTTTTTGTCCTCGACCCTTCCTTCCATAACTAAGCTTGCTATTCCTGGGTGTCTTAGTATGTGTCCTACCAACCTATCTCTTCTCTTCATTAACAGTCGCCAGAAACATCTCTCCTCTCCCACTCGTCTTAATACCTCTTTGTTTGTAACCTTATCTACCCATCTGATCTTCATTATTCTCCTGTAACACCACATTTCAAATGCTTCAATTCTCCTCTTTTCTGCTGCACCAATAGTCCAAGTTTCACTTCCATAGAGCGCCACGCTCCAGACAAAGGCTTTCAAAAATGACTTCCTAATACCTAAATCTATATTCGATGTCAGCAGATTCCTTTTTTGTAGAAATGCTTTCTTTGCCTGAGCCAACCTACTTTTTATATCCTCTTTGCTTCGTCCATCACTGGTTATTCTGCTTCCTAAGTAACAGAAGTCTCCTACTTCCTTCAGCTTTTCACCTGCCATTTTGATCTCCATAGAGGTTTCTGATTTATTTCGGCTCCCTACTTAATGCCATTAAAACCTTTAATAGGGCTTTCACCACTCGTTGCATTTGAGCAAGAACTCTTAGTAGTAACCTCACTAAAGATTCTTTTAGCTTTAATAGCTAATTCCAATTGGCCAGTAAGGCAAGTAAAGCTCGCTACGCCAGCTACCTGCTTGTGGAGATTCTCTCCGAAAACTTATGGTTAATTTTCCAAAAGATAAGTGTTTCTTTTTGTATAAACTTTTAGCCGGCTCCTCGCTGAGTAAAAGCTTAGCCATTTCCAAATGCAACCATTGGTTCACTTACCAAAATTATTTCCCAGGTATAATTTTTCATCACTATCCTTCCTGGAAGCACTGGGTCGCTTTTTTTCAGGAACTCTATAATTTCGAAAATTGGAAATACCAAACTTGATTTAAATTATTGGCATTCTTCGAATTATTTTTCAAAACGAATTTCTTTGAAAAACCATACAATAAATTTGTTACTCTTAGTTTTGCCAGACCATCACCTTTCCCCATAGTAGTTTTATACATGCTTGGGAGGAAATACACTAAAGCCTCTCTCTTACAAATCGCCCAAGTCCTAGCTGCGGTTCCCGTTAGCTTCAACCAAGCTCGTACCTACTTTAGGTATCAGAGAGTTAATTTTCAGTGGCAACTGCCTCTAAAGGTATTTAAAGTTAAATTTACAACTTTTGTGGGACTCTCCTCCTATTTTTCTATCCTTTTTCTCCAATCCAAAACCTACTTCCTTTTTTTAATCATCTTCCCTTGGTGGGTGGGTTATTCCTTATCCAATAATCGGGCGATCGTCTTCTAGCGAATAGCATTCTTGAAGTTCTTTGTTGAATAGTTGTTGTAGTTCATAGGTATTTCTTACGTTGTTATTGTAATACCTTGCAGTCGTAGATGCAATTGTGTTATTTCGGTGAAGAATGATGATTGGCTTCCACCCTCCTTGACAAAGCCGCGATACGCGGGCTAATTCACTGCCGGAATCCTCATATCGCAAATAGTTAGTTCCCCTTCATAATTTAGTAACTCTCCATGACAATCAAGTAATATTTCATGTCAGACATCCTCGTTGACCCCAGTTCAAATAACATCTTCGTATTTTTCAATAGCAGTCTGAACTAACTCGTTGAATAGGGTTTCGTAGAATTTACTTAGTTTTCAAATAACTCTTGTATTTCTCGAAAAACGTTGCTTCTGCTTAGCATTAATAGCTCCACACCGCAGGTTGAATTTCCCTTGGATATTTCAATAAATTCTCTTCGTATCTCTGTCAATTATATTGCTTACTTTCGTTGAATTATAACTTTGACTTTCTGGTGTATTAACTTTCAGCGATACTCGTCTTCATCTTGACCCAGTGGCAATGCTTTCCTCCCCGTCAAGTATTCTTCAAATAGCTCCGTCAACTTTTTCCACTTTCGACTAACACGTTTGTTCAACTTCAAAGACAAGTAGAGAATGACTTCTTCTGGCCGTCTCCCCAATCTGATAACAATTAAAAATGGCGTTTCTGGCATTCGACCTTGTAACTTTCTTTATCAATAAATATCTGTCTCATCCTCTCAAATCTTTTAATAAAGTTTACAACATCGGTTTTCATTTCTCGTTTCCTTTCTATTTCTGCCATTTAATTTCTTCTGAAAGTTATTTTCAATAATTAATAAAATATTAAGAACCGCCAATATGTAATTTTGCTATTGGTCATTATGCGGTCACGTGATGAAACTCCTTCCTTTACGCTGTCAAATCTCCCTTCTCGCACGCTTCAAAGTCACCTTGACACGTGCCACTCCGAAACTGGATTTTCCCAAGCGTCGCCCTCAGTAAACTTGCCAATCTTGCCAGTATCCAGCATGTATTAATTATCATTCATCTCCATGTTAATGAAATAACATTTGTCAATTCCTCAATATTTGCCGTACTAAAAGTATACGGAAACCCTTCAATTCATCACTAGCATTTGCTACAGTCCTGATAAAATTTACCATGCTGCAGGTTGCCTAACCAGACACGTAGCATCCGCGCTTGTGTTCTCAAGAGCTGTCGGTTCATATCCCGACCCATACCATATCCTTCAAATATTGGGTTGAGTGCCAGCATACCATATGCAACGCTTTCTCACAGGAAATGTTCAATGTGCCCTCCGTGCGTATTGATGCATGAATCTACCCGCCGTCGTAGTGAATCTCGGATGCGCTGATGTATCCCGGGACTACTGCGTTTAGTTTCGCAGTCTTCCATAATAAGGGCATGGAGAATCTGAACATCTTGTACTGGGGTTCGATACACAAGAGCTTTCAAATGCCCTCACAAATAAAAGTCCAGTAATTTTAGGTCCGGAGAGCGTGGAGGCCAGGCAATTGGTCGACCTCAACCTATCCATCTATCACCAAATCAGTTATTTAGAATCCTACAGACATTAACACTAAAATGAGGAGGTGCTCCATCGTGCATGAATTACATGTTTTGTCCCACAGCTTAAGGCACATCTGCTGAGTCGCATGGCAACGGGGCCATGTAAAACAAAACATTGGCGGTGCACCTACGATAATGACAACGTAATTAGAAGTAACCAAGAGTGCATGTTCCCCTTGATTCTAACGTTCTGTTCTTGTGTGTTTCCCATGCTTAATGAGTTGGAGAGAGTGAGGTGTAACATAGAAACAAAGCGTTTCCGGACCCATGTTCATATAACATAATTTCTTCGTCTATGTGTGAGGAATGTGTCCAGCATTTTGTGCCGTACATTTTTGTTACACCCTGTATAGAAAGTTAATATCAATATCAACTCAATGATGAGACACATACAATGAGTGACATATCTGATGTTACAAACAAATCTCATACAAAACCAAAATTGAGTTATGCACACGTTAAGAGAAAGATTATGTTATTCGTCCGTTAAATACTTACTCATTTAGGTGATTTCCACTTCCGATACTTTCTCGGTCCTGGGTTTCTTGTTTCACCTCCTAAGGATAAGACGGAATAATTTAAATCTGTGCTATTACCCTATACTTCAACAACAACAAAAAACATGTAATTGAACAGCATTGCACAGGTGAAGTGAAGGTATATTTGCTGAACGACTTTTGTACTATCAGATCCTACTGTCAGAGATAAACATTATACAGATAAGCGGTTATAACCCCAGTTCTGAAACTTATAATACACTGTCTCCTTTAGAGACCAAGTAATTATGATAGCGAAGGAAACAGCTGAGATATGAGCCCTCGTGGAAGAATGACGACATACGAACATGTCTTTTAAAAATTTTAGCCGTAAAACTATCTGAGGTCCTTGGATACCACACATTCATGTATCATTGAGTAACAAGCAACTAGACTGCCAATATCTGTACGAGCAGAACTATTGAGAATCAAGGCATAAATGAAACAATCATTAGAACATTTTAAAAGTCTGTTTCACAAATCATTGCAATGTACTATAATAATGTTTAAAATAGGTTAGAGTTAGTCGATTAAGACAAAGACTATTGTAGAGTATGTAACGTCAATATTGATGATACAGAATGCTTGTAACTACAAGAATTATATGTCTGCTAGGGTACGGGAGCACATAGTTTGCAATGGAGATACAGGCCAACAAAAAGTTACTAATAGGGGGTCGAATATTTTCTACATACAGACACTGACTCCAATATTACATGTTTCTACCTTAGAACAGAGTAAGGGCTCAAAACAATACAAGGCCAAATGCATTTTCTAGCAATGCTCAGGATAGTGAGGGAGATGATCACTGTCGAAAAGGGAGAACCATCCAGGTAATTGCCTGGACTTCAAGTGAACAACGCACTAAAGACCACTACTCAAGACCATCAAATCCATCTCCTCTCGGTAGCATTCCTGAGTGGATCTCTGACCAGAGTACAGGGATCCTTACTATTGTTAAAGTAAGTCTTCACGTCCACAGTGGGCAGCTAATACTACGTAATTGTGCCAAACATATGCAAACTTCATATAATACACATTCTACCAATGAGAAATAAGATGCATTGTCCAGTAGCTCATTGATAAGAGCTATATCACACAAAGCCAGTGGAAGTGTCGCATAAACAGATAATGTAATTCGCCAACCCTCCAACATGATACATTGTGCTTGCTGCACACAACCCAACCGCCAAACGATGACGTTAGTCACCAACACAATTGTGAAAATACAATTCCTTGTCCCGAAATGCTATTAGGTGATATGGCGATACCTTGTAAAGAGGCATGAAGATACTTACCTCTTCCAGATCTGAAGATGGTGTTTCTGTTTTCATGCAAGCAACGAACTCCGGAAGAGTACATTCCTCAATCATTATATCCGTGTGATGGTCTGTATCATCCTGCAAAGAATTGATATGTTTAATAATATGATCCTTTGCGTAGTTGGAATCATATCTTACAGATGATTGAGAACTCGTACTGAAGGATTCAAGGAATAACAAAACATACTGAAGGTAACTGACCCATTTCTTGCATCGACTGTGACATGGCAACACAATCTTACTGTACAGTTTGTGGAGTTAATATCAGGAAGCATTTCAGTTCGTCCACACTCGCAAAACAGAGGCCAAACATATTTTCACTAGAATAGACTTTGTGTCGCGATTTTGTGGCGTAGATGCAGTTACTTACAGTTATCATATAACGTTAATAAGGACAAGCAACATGAGTATATTGTGTTAAGAAATCTAATACCGAGCTTTGTTTGATTTATCAACTTGAGACTAGAATAAAGCAACATTGGAGGATGTCATCAAAGGAGGACAAACCATATATTGACAGACACAATCAACAGCGTAGGGTGTCATCATGGCGAAGGGTGGATTTAGACAACATGAGCAGTGAAGGCTGTCATCAAGAGTGAGACTTCACCAACAATAGGGCCCAGGGTGCCAGCACAGTTAACCTGTATTACCAATATATTACCTACTTCTAAAACAACGTGTGGTGTAGACTTCACCTACAATTGGGCACAGGGTGCCTGCACAGTGAACCTGTATTACAAATAAATTAGCTACTGTTAGCACAGCATGTGGTGTGAACTTCACCTACAATAGGGCCCAGGGTGCCTGCACATTGAACCTGTATTAAAAATAAATTAGCTACTGTTAGCACAGCATGTGGTGTAGACTTCACCTACAATAGGGCCCAGGGTGCAAACAGAGTGAACTGCATTACCAATAACTTAGCTACTGTTAACACAGCATGTGCTGTAGACTTCACCTACAATAGGGCCCAGGGTGCCAGCACAGTGACCCTGCATTACCAATAACTTAGCTACTGTTAACACAGCTTGTCGTGTAGACTACACCTACAATAGGGCCCAGGGTGCCAACACAGTGACCCTGTATTACCAATAACTTAGCTACTGTTAACACAGCTTGTCGTGTAGACTACACCTACAATAGGGCCCAGGGTGCCAGCACAGTGACCCTGACTCCCAATATATTAGCTACTGTTAACACAGCATGTGGTGTAGACTTCACCTTCAATAGGGCCCACGGTGCCAGCAGAGTGATCCTGAATTACCAATATATTAGCTATTGTTAGCACAGCATGTGGTGTAGACTTCACCAACAATAGGGCCCAGGGTGCCAGTACAGTGAACCTGCATTACCAATATATTAGCTATTGTTAACACAGCATGTGGTGTAGACTTCACCTTCAATAGGGCCCAGGGTGCCAGCAGAGTGACCCTGCATTACCAATATATTAGCTACTGTTAGCACAGCATGTGGTGTAGACTTCACATTCAATAGGGCCCTGGGTGCCAACAGAGTGAACCTGCATTACCAATATATTAGCTAATGTTAGCACAGCATGTCGTGTAGACTTCACCTACAATAGGGCCCAGGGTGCCAACAGAGTGTACCTGCATTACCAATAAATTAGCTACTGTTAGCACAGCATGTGGTGTAGACTTCACCTACAATAGGGCCCAGGGTGCCATCAGAGTGAACCTGCATTACCAATATATTAGCTACTGTTAGCACAGCATGTGGTGTAGACTTCACCTACAATAGGGCCCAGAGTGCCATCAGAGTGAACCTGCATTACCAATATATTAGCTACTGTTAGCACAGCATGTGGGGTAGACTTCACCTACAATAGGGCCCAGGGTGCCATCAGAGTGAACCTTCATTACCAATATATTAGCTACTGTTAACACAGCATGTGGTGTAGACTTCACATTCAATATGGCCCTGGGTGCCAACAGAGTGAACCTGCATTACCAATATATTAGCTACTGTTAGCACAGCATGTGGTGTAGACTTCACCTACAATAGGGCCCAGGGTGCCATCAGAGTGAACCTGCATTACCAATATATTAGCTACTGTTAGCACAGCATGTGGTGTGAACTTCACCTACAATAGGGCCCAGGGTGCCTGCACATTGAACCTGTATTAAAAATAAATTAGCTACTGTTAGCACAGCATGTGGTGTAGACTTCACCTACAATAGGGCCCAGGGTGCAAACAGAGTGAACCTGCATTACCAATCACTTAGCTACTGTTAACACAGCATGTGCTGTAGACTTCACCTACAATAGGGCCCAGGGTGCCAGCACAGTGACCCTGCATTACCAATAACTTAGCTACTGTTAACACAGCTTGTCGTGTAGACTACACCTACAATAGGGCCCAGGGTGCCAACACAGTGACCCTGTATTACCAATAACTTAGCTACTGTTAACACAGCTTGTCGTGTAGACTACACCTACAATAGGGCCCAGGGTGCCAGCACAGTGACCCTGACTCCCAATATATTAGCTACTGTTAACACAGCATGTGGTGTAGACTTCACCTTCAATAGGGCCCACGGTGCCAGCAGAGTGATCCTGAATTACCAATATATTAGCTATTGTTAGCACAGCATGTGGTGTAGACTTCACCAACAATAGGGCCCAGGGTGCCAGTACAGTGAACCTGCATTACCAATATATTAGCTATTGTTAACACAGCATGTGGTGTAGACTTCACCTTCAATAGGGCCCAGGGTGCCAGCAGAGTGACCCTGCATTACCAATATATTAGCTACTGTTAGCACAGCATGTGGTGTAGACTTCACATTCAATAGGGCCCTGGGTGCCAACAGAGTGAACCTGCATTACCAATATATTAGCTAATGTTAGCACAGCATGTCGTGTAGACTTCACCTACAATAGGGCCCAGGGTGCCAACAGAGTGTACCTGCATTACCAATAAATTAGCTACTGTTAGCACAGCATGTGGTGTAGACTTCACCTACAATAGGGCCCAGGGTGCCATCAGAGTGAACCTGCATTACCAATATATTAGCTACTGTTAGCACAGCATGTGGTGTAGACTTCACCTACAATAGGGCCCAGAGTGCCATCAGAGTGAACCTGCATTACCAATATATTAGCTACTGTTAGCACAGCATGTGGGGTAGACTTCACCTACAATAGGGCCCAGGGTGCCATCAGAGTGAACCTTCATTACCAATATATTAGCTACTGTTAACACAGCATGTGGTGTAGACTTCACATTCAATATGGCCCTGGGTGCCAACAGAGTGAACCTGCATTACCAATATATTAGCTACTGTTAGCAAAGCATGTCGTGTAGACTTCACCTACAATAGGGCCAAGGGTGCCAACAGAGTGTACCTGCATTACCAATAAATTAGCTACTGTTAGCACAGCATGTGGTGTAGACTTCACCTACAATAGGGCCCAGAGTGCCATCAGAGTGAACCTGCATTACCAATATATTAGCTACTGTTAGCACAGCATGTGGTGTAGACTTCACCTACAATAGGGCCCAGGGTGCCAACAGAGTGAACCTACATTACCAATATATTAGCTACTGTGAGCACAGCATGTGGTGTAGACTTCACCTACAATAGGGCCCAGGGTGCGATCAGAGTGAACCTGCATTACCAATATATCAGCTACTGTTAACACAGCATGTGGTGTAGACTTCACCTACAATAGGGCCCAGAGTGCCTACAGAGTGAACCTGCATTACCAATATATTAGCTACTGTGAGCACAGCATGTGGTGTAGACTTCACCTACAATAGGGCCCAGGGTGCCAACAGAGTGAACCTACATTACCAATATATTAGCTACTGTGAGCACAGCATGTGGTGTAGACTTCACCTACAATAGGGCCCAGGGTGCGATCAGAGTGAACCTGCATTACCAATATATCAGCTACTGTTAACACAGCATGTGGTGTAGACTTCACCTACAATAGGGCCCAGAGTGCCAGTAAAGTTAAGCCGCATTGTGAATACAATAGTATGAGCATCGACTTTGAATAATCCAATTTTTTAGATACGTTAATAAGAAAATAATTCACATTATGAGAGAGGAAACATAGAACCTATGATCACCTGAATTTCTTGTTCCAATTTGACCGCCTTGCATTCGTCTTCAACTATATCGCGAGACTCATCCATCAGATTATAAGTTGGTAACTGGTCAACAGGCTCCTAGAAAGTATTAAGCAAGTGTGACTCAAAGTAAAACATACAGACAAAGAGTATTAAGTTAGATACATGTTACAAAAGAAAAGAATAAACAAGCATGTTAGCCTACTATTCGGTAGCAAGTATTGCTTGTCATGCACATCACTATGATTGCTACGTTACACAATGTACGTAATAAATACAACTTACAATATTGGGGAATTCATCTGGTTCAGTCTTAATAAATGGTGGTTGTTCCATTATATTCAGGAAACTAGAACACACAAAGTGCGCTTGAGAATTATTAGATGTAGTACTTATATCAGTACGCCAAATCATTATATAACATATAAACAGACTGATTCAGGTAAGATGATCACCTCAAATACTTACGGAACCGTTTAAGATATCGTTTTATGAGCCCCGTAGTACGATTTAAGAATTTGAAAACAGAAAGACGATATCTTAAACAGTTCCGTAGATATTTGAGGTGGTCATCTTAGCGGAATCAGCCCGTATATCACATCAAATCAGGTACGGTATTTTAGAACTCTGGTAATCAGATTATAACCCTGCAGGTGCACAGGGAGAAGAATAGATTAACGGTAAAACGTATTCAACTATGGCCCTAGACATTATATGGTATAAGTTAGGGTACAATATCAAGTAATATATGCGATAGAATGAGGAATCACTTTCCAGCTTCTGGAGTACTGAAATGAAGGATCCCGTAAATCATTGGCTTCTCTATTTCAAATTAGGCTGCACACAAACCTGAGCACAATATAATGGGACAGGCGGATCAAATGTAATTGTCAGGCTCTAAAATACATTACAAACCTCTGAACGTAAAAGTAAACTCAAGTTACTGCTCGAATAATAAGAAATTTGCAGCAACTGGATACAGTGATTCTTCGGAACACAGGACAACTCTAACGCATCGTGTTCCAATGAACCCACTTCAAAAGCAATACTTCAAAACTCTATCTGAACGAACAATAAACGGAAGGGACTAAAATATGTACTGTAATTATCCTTACAATGTTATAAATACTATCAGTGTGTAACTTGTATCATTGTCGTCATAATGAAGTCCCTAATTACACATTTAAACATTGTAAAGTCATTTACACAGGGCACGGACATGTCCAAGTAGAACTCTGGTTGTAGGACTCATCTTTATTATGAAATGTTTTCTCGTCTATAGAGAGTATTACTTACAAGTATCCCTACATGGAACTCATAATTCTCAGATTTTGATATTTCTATGCGAGGCACATCAAAGACACGAACTCGGTGACGATATTCCTGGCAATGCACCCGTAAACATCACAAACCTACGTCCCAACGATGATTAGTAGGCACGGTGTAACACAAATTGTAAGATTATGGATGCATTTCTAAAACAAATCATTATTAATTTATTACTATGATCACCGCATGGGCGTCCGCAGGATTTTTCCTATTATCGCCATCCCCAATTTTCGTTTCATTTCTTACTTGCTTCGTGAAATGTATTATTTGGCTGCTCTGAAACCGTTGACTACCGCTACTTGGTGGCAAGATTGGGAGGAGTAGGCCATTTATTTTTCAGTATCCTGACGTCCCTGGCAGAAAGAATAAAAATAAAAAATCTTTGCTACCTCCGACTTAAAATACGTATGTAGACTATTAAACATTTTTAAAACATATGGGGCAGTTTCTTAGATTTTTTATTTATTTATTCATTTGAACAATTACATGTAGCCTATATCGGTACAATAGGCCTACGGTACATTTTTGATATAGGACACGTCAGAAATTACATCTATAAAATAAAAGAACTTATAGGTACCGGTACCGTATATATTACAAATACAATAGGCCTAACTATTTATAACATATTATAATAATAGTCCTAAAGAGATGGCCTACAACAGTGATCTTCAACCCGCGGCCCGCCACGTATATTTCAGCAGCCCGCAAAACGATTTAGTTTCAATAATTCATATTTGATGGTATTTCGATAGCCACAACAGTGTTATGTTCATGTACCGATGATCAAAAGAACAAAGAGTTCAGGAGATTGCATCATTTTGTTGATTTTTAAATGTTATCATACTTCGTAGGCCGTAATAGGGAATTTTGTAACTGGCAAAGCAAGTGTGGCAACCCTGTGACTAACGGAAAATTGCTATTTTGTACTCCATTTGGTCAGAATGTGGAAGACTATCCCGGAAACATACAAATGGAAGTTATTGAGTTTCAGTGTAATAGCGATTTACAAGAGTAACTTTAAAATTTTGGAGTTTTACTCATTGTATGTTGAAAAAGATCAATTTCCAGCAATCAGATCTCATGCTCCGTCGACAGCATCCCCTTTTGGCAGCACTTACATCTGTGAGCAGCTATTTTCCAAGATGGAGAGTGTGAAGTCAAAATTGAGGAATCGTGTTTATGACACTCATTTAGAGAACACTCTTCGAATTGCTTCATCCAACATAAATGCTAATGTTGACAAGTTAGTGAAAGAGAAACAGTGTCAGATTTCTCATTGAACTAAAAAAATTACCATTTTCAAATTTTTAATTTAGTTTTGTATTTTGTAACATACCGTATATAATAAGATTAATGCGGCCCTCGAGACCTTTCATAACAAAAATTTGGCTCTTCATTATAATAAGGCTGAAGACCACTGGCCTACAATGTTATTGGACAACTATTTACACCTTACTCTAGTAAGTTAATCAGATATTTTATGTTGATTCCATTTTCACGTCATGTTGTATCCATAGGCCTAAAAACTTTGTTTCTGATTTTTTTTTCTATTTGATGACCATTTAATGTTATATTGGGCGTCGCAGGATTCCTATTCTGTAAACTTATAGTTTGGAAATTAAGAGATAGGCTACTGGTTTTTTTTTAAATATAGGCATAGATTATTATGAGGCGATTATCTTGTGACCATTTGGTTAAATCTTCTGTAACAGAGTTGTTGTACATAAATAGACAAGAAAAATATATACAAGGAAACAAGTCACATAATTGTGTACATAAGGCCATAGAACAGGCTTGTCAAAAATATCATGACCCCCTCCTTTACTCTGCAATTGAAATGAAATTCCTCAGTACAGTACAGTTGACAAGGACATGCCAGTAAAGAAATAAATCACCCTAATGTAACTGATTAAGTAAATACACAGAGCGTATTTACCAATTGGTAAAGGAACTATTTTAGGATATGGGATGAAAAGAATGTTAAATTACCTCAAAATCAGTAGTTAGTCAAATAACAAATCTCTAAACTTAAATCTCAAAAATTCTCAAAATTCTAAATGGGGTGAATAGGCATCGCATTAGCTTGAGCGTCCCTTCATCAGTGTGATACGATTTATACTTGGATACAGAACAGTAGGCCTACAATGAATCTCTACTTAGTATAAAAGAAAGTTCCCGATTCTCAGATGTCACAGGTAATCTTGAGAACCACTGGATAGATTTTGATATTATTTTCACCATTCTGTAAAGCATTTCTCGAGGAAGGTTTCTTTAGAAATTCATTTATGACCAAAGTAAGCCGAGCAGTAAGATTTCAGTGAATCGAGTCGAAGAAAACCTGCCTTTTGAGCCCACGCTGGGTAATCCGTTAGAGATACCGGGGGAAGCCGGGGAGGGTTGCTAGTAGGTATATAAAATTGAGACTTAAATATTTAAAATAAACACACTGATTTTCATGAGCAGGTGTACATTTATCATACCGGTACTATTTTAAGAATCCGTAATTAGATTTTATTTAATACTAGCTGTACCCGGCATGCGTTGCAATGCCAATCAAAGAAAGTGTTGGGGTTTTGACTTTGTTAGTTGCAGTGCTTTTGGATTCCCAATATTTTCTTCTTTTTCCGTTAACCACCTCTAAACTATTATAAAAAAAAAAAATTACTATCTCAGAAACATTCACGGGAGCGTGATCAACAACTCACGAAAGTTACATCGCAATGAAATGAATGGTATATGAACGCATACGGGACTGCTGAAACGATTAGAGCGCTGTCACCCATTTGTTGAATATACTCGTAGGCTACCTATTGTAAAATGGATTTACTAACTCGAAAACCTTTCCTAGCGTGTACACAACGACTCATCAAAGTTTCATCGCAATCGGATGAATGGCATATGAACGCATACGGGATTTTGTTTAAACGATTCGCGCCGTCACTCATTTGTTGAATCTTCTTGTGCGCCACCCATTGAAAAATGGACTTACTAATTCATGAACCTTCGCAGGACTATACTCAGCTCTCCAAAGTTTTATCACACTCGGATGAATGGTATATGATCGGATACGGGACTTGATTGAAACGATTCACGCGCTGTCGCTTATTAGTTAAATCTACCCGTTTGCTACCAATTGTAAATTGGATTTACTAAATCAGAAACCTTCCCTGGAGTGTACACAACAAGTCACCAAAGTTTCATCTCTATCAGACGAATAGTATGTGAACGCATATGGGACTGTGTTGAAACGCTTCGCGCGTCGTCGCTCATTTGTTCAATCTACTCGTGCGCTACCTATTATAACATGGATTTACTAAGTAAGAAACCTAGCCTGTAGTGTACACAACCTCTCACCCAAGTTTCATCGCTATCGGACGAATGGTATGTGAACGCTTACTGGTCTTTGTTGAAACGCTTCGCCCGTCGTCACTCATTTGCTGAATCTACTTGTGCGATACCTATTGTTAAGTGGATTTACTAAGCCAGAAACCTTCCCTGTAGTGGATACAACATCTCACCAAAGTTTCATCGCTATAAGACGAATGGTATATGAACGCATACGGGACTTTGTTGAAACACTTCGCACGTCGTCACTCATTTGTTGAATCTACTCGTGCGCTACCTATTATAACATGGATTTACTAAGCCAGAAACCTTGCCTGTAGTGTACACAACCTCTCACCCAAGTTTCAACACAAAGGGATGAATGGTATATGAACACATGTGGAACTTTCTTAAAACAAATGCACGCCATTTTGTTGAAGCTACTCACGCGCCATCTATTGTAAATTGGATTTACTACGCCTATTACTTTTCCGGGACTGTGCACAACAACTCACCAAAATTTAATCGCAATCGTACGAATTGTATATGAACGCATCGCCACTACGCATTTGTTTAAACTGTTCGCGCGCTATCTATTGTGAAATGGATTAACTATGCCTATCATCGTCCCGGAAGTGTTTACAACAACTCACAAAAATTTGATCGCAATCGGATGAATGGTTTATGAACGCATAAAAGACGAACAGACAGACATTCCTTTTTATATATATACTAGCTGACCCGGCAGACGTTGTCCTGCCAATCAAAGCAAGTGTTGCAACTTTGTTTCTTGAAGTGCGTTTGGATACACAATATTTTTTTTCAATTTCTGCTAACTGCCTCTAAACTATCGTGAAATGAATTAACTAATCTTGAAACATTCGTGCGAGCGTGCACAACAACTCTCCAAAGTTTCATCGCAATCGGATAAATGGCATATAACGCATACGGGATTTTGATTAAATGATTCGTGCGCTGTCACTCATTTGTTGAATCTACTCGTGCTCCACCAACTGTGAAATGGATTTACTAAGTTAGAAAGCTTCACGTAAGTGTACACAACAACCCATCAAAGTTTCATCGCAATCGATGAATAGTATATGAACGCATACGGGATTTTATTGGAACGCTTCGCGCGTCGTCACTCATTTGTTACATCTACTCCTGCGCTACCAATATTGTAAAATGGCTTTACCAAGTTGAACACCTTCCCTGGCGTGTACACAACAACTCATCAAACTTTAATCGGAATCGTATGAATGACATATGAACGCATACGGGATTTTCTTTAAACGATTCGCGTGCAGTCACTCATTTGTTGAATCTACACATGCGCTACCTATTTTAAAATAGATTTACTAAGCCTGAACCCTTCTCTGGAGTGTACTCAATGATTCACCAAGGTTTCATCGCAATCGGATGAATGTATATGACCGCATACGGGAAATTTTGGAAACGATTCGCGCGCCATCGCTCATTTGTTGAATCTACTGGTGCGCTACTTATTAAAAACTGGATTTACTAAGCCAGAAACCTTTCCTGGATTGTACACAACAATTCATCAAAGTTTCATCGCAATCGGATGAATGGTATATGAATGCATACAGGACTTTGTTGAAACGATTCGCGCGCCTTCGCACATTTGTTGAATCTACTCGTGTGCTACCTATTGTAAAATAAATTTAATAAGCCAGAAACCTTTACTGGAGTGTACACAATAATTCACCAAAGTTTCATCGCAATCGGATAAATGGTATATGGACGCATACGGTACTTTGTTGAAATGATTCGCGTGCCGTCACTAATTTGTTGAATCTACTCGTGCGCTACCTATTGTAAAATGGATTTATTAAGCCAGAAACCTTCCGTAGGGTGTACTTATCATCTCACCCAAGTTTCATCGTCGTCGGACGAATGGTATTTGAACGCATACGGGACCTTATTGAAACGCTCCGCGCGCCGTCACTCATTTGTTGAATCTACTCGTGCACAGCCTCCTGTGAAATGGATTTACGAACTTAGAAACCCTCACGTGAGTGTACACAACATCTCACCCAAGTTTCATTGCTCTCGGATGAATGGTATATGAACGCATACGGGACTTTGTTTAAACGTTCGTGCGTCGTTGCTCATTTGTTGAATCTACTCATGCTCTACCTATTGTAAAATGGATTTACAATCCAGAAGCCTTCCCTGGAGTGTACACAACATCTCACCCAAGTTTCATCGCTATCGGACGAATGCTATTTGAACGCATACGGGACCTTGTTGAAACGCTTCGCACGTCGTCGCTCATTTGTTGAATCTACTCGTGCTCAACCGGCTGTGAAATGGATTTAATATGTTAGAAACCTTCACGTAAGTGTACACAACAACTCATCGAAGTTTCATCTCAATCGATGAATGGTATATGGATTTTGTTGAAACGCTTCCCGCGTCGTCACTCATTTGTTGAATCTAGTCGTGCGCTACCTATTGTAAAATTGATTTACTAAGCCAGAAGCCTTCCCTGGAGTGTACACAACATTTCACTCAAGTTTCATCGCTATCGGACGAATGGTATTTGAACGCATACGGGACCTTGTTGAAACGCTTCGTGCGTCGTCGCTCATTTGTTGAGTCTACTCGTGCTTAACCTCCTGTGAAATGGATTTACTAAGTTAGAAACCTTCACGTAAGTGTACATAACAGCTCATTAAAGTTTCATCGCAATCGATGAATGTATATAAACTTATACGGGATTCTGTTGAAACGTTTCGCACGTCGTCGCTCATTCGTTGAATCTTCTCGTGCGCTACCAATTGTAAAATGAATTTACTAAGCCAGAAGCCTTCCCTGGAGTGTACACAACATCTCACCCAAGTTTCATCGCTATCGGACGAATGGTATTTGAACGCATACGGGATCTTTTTAAAACGCTTCGCGCGTTGTCGCTCATTTGTTGAATCTATTCGTGCGCTATCTATTGTAAAATGGTTTTACTAAGACAAACACCTTCCCTGGAGTGCACTCAACATCTCACCCAAGATTCATAACAACCGGACGAATGGTATATGACCGCATACGGGACTTCGAAACGCTCTAACGTGCAGAGACAAAAAGTAGAATTCGACATCACTGCCACCTTTGGTATAAAACACAACATTCCGCCATGGGCGGAGTGTATGTTATGGCGGTAGTTGCACAGGTTGCGACCAGGTGGCTCTACGTGCAGAGTCAAACAGTCTAAAAGCATCACTTTTCACTAAAGCTAGCGGTTTCCATGACGACTGTTTATGACTGTATATTATGGTTCTAAAATTGTGTGTAAATTGTGGTTCTAAAATTCTAAAATTCCACCTACCTGCTCAAATTGTGAATCTAAACCATACATGGACCCACCCTAATATACATACAAAATTTCATCAAAATCGGTTCAGTCGTTTAGGAGGAGTTCAGTCACATACACACGTGTCCAAGAATTATATATATAAAGATAAGATAAGATATAAGATAATCAAATAAGTGTAAGCTGTATTAAGCTGACGAAGGGATGCAAGCCCCAAAATAAATACTAACTGGGGGTTTAGCCACTCCATTCAACTATAAAATTTATGTCAAGAGAACAGATGATTTGGGTTCCAATCCTGACTCTAGTCACATTTTCAAGGAAGAATAAATGCCAATCTAAAAAATTTTAAATGTTACTGCCAATGAGGTAATATTCAATTCTTTCGCAGAAGATTTTCCCTATTACTTGTGCTGCAGTTTGTTCATCTTCTTTGCAGCAGGATCAAACCGGACAGGAGGTGCAGATCTATCTCCAGTGTGGTGGCGAAGAGCTAGGGTCTTTCGCTTGCAGAAGTGGTACACCCACATCAAACGAAGGAGTGCTACCAATTCTGTAACCACACTGGAGCAATGAACATCACATCCTACACCAGTCCATTCATACTGAGAGAATATGAATGCTTTCAGCATCTGCAAAAGATGGGTTTCATTTGCACATTCTTCGTGCTTAGACAACAATATTTCTGATGCAACAGAAAACATGGGTGGTAAGCATCGAAGAAGGCAGCACCAGGTAAGGATCTTCCGGGTCATTTTCCTTCAACTGGATGAAACGGCGCTCAGGAAGGGGTGAAGAGGAAGTGGGGCAGGGGAATTTGCGAAGCATCTTACGTGCAAGGTAGCCAGCTGAACAATCCAGTCCACTCTGGTTGTTCAGCAATTATGGCATCCCACCACAGTGTTTGTACGCTGAGGTAAACACTGAGTCTACCACTGTTCTGTTGAGGACGGTGATGTAGCCGTGGTCAAAACCTGAGACAAATCACATAATAAATTCCTGTTATCATCTTCACAGTTCCCCCCTTCCCCATTCTTGGAATTTAGCAGGTTATTGATGATGCTGGTTTTTAAGGCTGGTACAAACTGCCAGCATGTGGGGTTGGTATTCTGACATCCATGCTGTCGAATTACTCCGAAAAGGTTTTCTGCAGGATCTTGGTTGAGATTACGAACACAGAGTCCCTCAACTCCCCTCTGAGAAAGCTTTTTCCATAGCATTTGCACAGCTTGAATGTCATGAATCCAACTTTGAGGTACTTTGGTTGATGAACCAGGAAATGTCCATCTTGATAGCTGTCCTATCATTTCACTCCAAAATTCCAAATGAGCCGAATCATTAGTAAGCCAGCATCTCAATTTCTTGCCACCTTCGGGAAATTTTGTGCGACGACCATTAAAACTGTCCATTGGCCGATCCATGATTTCACAGAATTTCCCGAAGTGCTTTGCCTCTGCATCCAGATAGAGGTGATCTAACAGTCTGATTTGACTCAGTTCGACTGGGCGTTCTAACATGCATTCAATATTAGCCGCAACACTACTACTGAATACTTGAGCTGCCAAGTTCACCCGCATTGCTTTATAGCCTTAAGGCTCTATATGATCTTTTGTCAATTCAGGACAACTGCGGCATGACCGCTGGGATTCAATTTCAAATAATCGAACCACATGCTTCCATTCCGCTTTTTCCAGGTGCAAGAAATGACACAATGCCGAAATACATTATTTCGAGTAGTCTTCAGAAGGTGAGGCGGATCCTTTCCTCCTACCTTGAAGAATGGGCCAGGACGTTCAGTACGGCTCTCGTATGGCCCTAACATTGGTGGGACCTTGATCACACACACTTGACACAATATCCAACCCAACTTTCTGCAAAGCACGGATGACTTCCTTTATCAGAACTTTCAGCTTCTCAGTGGGTACTGTGCCCTTACAGAAATAGTAAGCAACAGGTTGCATCCATTTCCTGAGAACACCACAGACCATGAACACCAGGGCATGATCAGCGACACGGCTGGTACGCCCTAGGTGTCCATAGTCCTCGTACCCATCGATTTGATCAGTACCCCTGTTGTAATGCAGTCCTGTAGAGAGAGACATTTCATAAAAAATAACTGAACACATTTTCTGAGCATCAACCATAGTTCTGACTCGGGCAGTCAACTGTTTGTAGAAAGCCTCACCGATGCCAGCAGGAAAGGAAAAGGTATTGAGAAGTTTGATCAGGGTACGATGGGAAGGCATATGGATCATCTTCTGCAGAAGTAGATAGCAACTTGGGCTACGTTTGAACAACTCCAGAGCATTTGCCTTAATTTTAGGACTCCAGCGCCTGCCTTTCCCCAACCTGGACACATTTATGACAAGATCCTCAAGTAATGCTGCGAATGTAGGATTTCGGGAGAATACATTTTTACAGTGGTAATCAACTTGTCCGTAGCAACATCGGTATCCTCCTTCATACCTTTCCTTACTCCCCTACACTTTTTGCGAAGCTGTTGCAGCATTCTTTTCTGAATATGAATCATCTTGCACAGTTTACGCTTACGAGGGGTAATCTCTTTGTAGGTGCGAGCTCCTATCAAAGAGAGAACCCCTCTTCTCTTAGGTGGCGTGTGCTGTGCAAGGGGAGTCCTAGTTCTGATAGATACTGAAGGCCCAGGCAAGGCTTCTGCTACCAAGAATTGTTCTCGTAATAGAGAGTACTCTACTGTGTGTGGCATAGCACTATCCTCGTCAATTATGTGAGAAGTGTTAAGGGCAGTACGTATGGTGAAATTGGCCAAAAAGTGACATTTTACGATTATTATTTCTTAATAATATTTGATCTCTCCTGAATAATTTGATGCATCATTTGTCGAAAATTCCAATTGGAATTGTGTTTTTTATTACTTCAAAGTTATTAGAGCAAACGTAAATACATTCAGTTGTTATGCAGTGACTTCCTTAAATATCTGTATCTCCGGAATGTTCAATCTAGAAGACGTTTCCAAGGAAATGATCATGTGCCTGGATCTGAATTCGATGCTAATCCCTAAATTAACGTTAAAAGTACGTTTTTTTAAATTATAGGTAGTCGATACGGACACGCACACCAGTGCTTTGAAGTGTAAACAAGGTGACTTATTTATTCATAAAGAACAACAAGTAAATTGTTTAGGTTAAGTTTAATTGTATTTGAGTCCCGTGGCGTAGTGATGCTCGTTAAATCATGCACCACGACCGCGTGAGCACCTGCAGCACATCCGAAGATCGTAGGTTCGAATCCCGGTGCTGACAATAGTTATCTTGAGTGTGGCATTTCCCCGGGTTTTTCCACACTCCTTCCAGGCAAATGCCGTGGTAGTACCTTATTTGAAGTCCCGGGGCAACATGTCCCTAATACAGCTACACACATAACTACAGTCATCCCATAAATACAGGACATCAGACAAATTCAACACACACCCAACTACATGGGGCTGATGACCAAGATGCCCCAAGCCCCTTAATTAAATTAAGAACCATTTGATTTGAGTGTCTTAGGATGAGATTCACAAGTTATTGTGTCAAGTAATGTGTGGTGGGCTAATTAGCATCTCTGAAGACATCTGCAAGGACTAGAGTTGCTAGCAATGGGTAATACAGTGGAGATTGCAACTTTGCAAGTCATTTTGGACTTTTCGAAAATGAAAGAATGATTTATTTGATAGTAATATTAGACTATTTTACGGAATGAGGTGCATAAAGAAGGGATTGACTGTTCCTGGAAGGTGGCATGCCTCCATATGTGACTTGAGACCATGTCAAACTTTGACCTTCATTTCCCAAAAATGACTTAATTTTACATTTGACCCATTATCTCAGAAACTATTAAAGATATGTTTACCATATTTTACATAGTGTTAGCTCTTAGTATACTGCAGTTATTGAACTACCTAAATATTTCTGCCTCTAACGGTTTCTTATTTACAGAAGAAAAAGTGGACTTTTAAATGAAAAAAATGAAGAAATAAAAAAAACATAACTAACTAATTATTTGTCGGTATATTATGATTCTAGTTCAGTAATCAGAAAACGAGTGATACTATACCTCCCAAAAGTTTCAGATCTCTATCAGTCAAAGGTACTCCCCTTAAAAGAATAAATAGCACTAGAGGTGCTGGTAGATGAAATCTGAGTAGTAGTAGTAGTGGTGGTAACGTTACCTGCTAGACATGAATTGCACGTTTGGAGCACACGTGACAGCAGTTACTCAAAAGGTAGAGAAGAAAGCAGCGGCGTTAGCTCGACTTATGCCTAACATAGGAGGTCCGAAAACAGTAAAGAGAGAAATCATGTGCTCATCAGTATATTCCATACTATTATATGCTGCACCTGTCTGGTTCGATGCGCTCAGGAAGAAGATCCATTTACGATCTATGGAAAGAGTACAGAGAAAAATGCTACTCAGAACTATCTGTGCTTATCGTACTGTTTCTACTGCAGCTTTACAAGTTGTAGCTGCCGGAATTCCCATCGATCTGCTCGTTATAGAGAAAATTAATTCATGAAAGGGGTGTTAAAAATATATAGAATTAACAACAAAGGTTTACATATTCTGACTCCAATTTATTAACTTTCCTTTTTACTGGAACAAAATTCTGTGGTTTTTGACGACAACAAAACGCCAAGTCAAAGCTGAACACCCGTGGAGATATGCCACTTCAAGTCAGCAACCCGGAATCCAAAGAGGCAACCTGAAAGACAATGCACCACAACTTATATTTTCTAACATCCTCCCACCTTGGAATTGTGGGAACAAATTCAAAAAAGTATAATTTTCTATGTGGTCTTCCAACCTATTCCAGCTCAGTCAGAGTACTTGCTGTTAGGTATCACTTCACGACCACTTTTTGTCACATACGAACTCTGCCTTGATGTTTGCAAGTCCGAATTTCTATCGAAAATTGTTTGTTCACTGTCTATCTCCAGAGGGTAAAGTCTTTCAATGGGGCGAATCAGAACCCCATCTTTCGTTTTCAATTTAGCTACACGCACTGCACCATCGCGACCAGGGAAGAGCGTTAAAATTCTCGTCAAAGGCCATTCCACCCGTTTCAGTTTCTCAGAACCAACCTTCCTTCAGAGATGATGCCTTCTTTCCTTTGGGACGTTGGACCAACTGTGAGATGTATTCCTTCCTGAAGCGATGCTTCAGTTCTTGAATTAAGTACTGTCTGAAACGTAAGCGAGAACGGAACTTTTCTTCCTCTAATTTATCTAGATCTGGTACATGGGTAGCAATGATCTCATGTAGAAACATGCTTGGAGTTAGTGGAGTTAAGTCCTCTAGATCCTCTGATGCGTATGTCAGAGGACGGCCATTAATAACCGATTCCACATCACAAAGTGAAGTTGACAGTTCTTCATAAGTCAGAACAGACTTCCCGAGCATCCTCTTCAGTAACTCCTTGGCAGAACGAACCAGGCGCTCCCACCAACCTCCCCACCAAAAAGCTGTGGGAGGATTGAACTTCCACTCAATTCCTTGTATTTGAGATTCATTCAGGATTATCTGGATGGACATTTCTTTTAGCATATTTGCAGCTACAACAAAATTAGTTCCGTTGTCACAATATATAATGGATGGACGTCCCCTTCTCGCAATGAAACTTCTTAATGATAGAAGGAATGCTTCTGTGCTGAGTGAAGATACGAGTTCTAAGTGAACAGCCCTGTAAATTGCACACATGTACAATATAATCCACACCTTCGAACCATTCTTTAAAATCAATGGTCCAGCTAGATCAATTCCAGTAACTTCAAGTATTGCAGCATCCTTGATTAGATCTTGTGGTAGTGGAGTAGTCTCTGATTCTGCGTGCTGAGTTCTGTGTCGTTTGCACTGCATGCACTTGGAAATCACATTTCTAATGGCTCTTCTACTCTGAATGATCCAAAACGTTTTCTCAGCTGTACAAGAAGAAATTGTATGCCAGCATGACAGTGAACTTTATGTTGTTCCTTGATCAAGGCAACAAATACATCATGATTCCTGGGCAATAACAAGGGAAATCGGAGATTGAAAAGGTCATTCCTCATTGTAATCTTTGTCTTCACACGGACTAGTCCTTTACTGTCTTGAATTACTTTCAATCCGCAGATTATGTCACCATTTCGAGGAAATGACTCCCCTTGTACACACGTTATAATAAATAATTCTGCTTCCCTTAATTCTAAAAACGTTAGTGGACCATTTTGCCTCTCTCTACTATTTCGAGCGTTGTTGTAGGATCTTAATACCTATCCCATAATTCTTACTCTTTGAGAATAGGTGAGATCTCTTTTCAGATCAATGCCCATCATTGTTACAGGCTCGTCTGTGTTTTTGTTTTTTTCTGAAACAATGAGATCCTCGTCATATGTGCCTTCATTGGTGTAATAAACAGGCCACTCCTCTTCAGGACCTCTCAACCAGAGTGGTCCCTCGCAGCAGTTGGAATTGGCCAATTCCGATGGATAGCACCCTCTTGATAGTAAGTCGGCAGGATTATAAACTCCAGGTACATGCCTCCAATGTTGTGGGCCAGTCAGCTGACTTATTTCCATGACTCGGTTGCCAACAAAGGTATGCCATGGTACATTTCTTCTAATCTAAGCAAGCAGGGTCGTGGAATCACTCCAAAAATAACTTTTCACATTTTCTAACGAAAGGATAATTTGACTAACGAAGCAAGACGACCTCATATACGGCAACCTAACAATTCTAGTCGAGGAATAGTGACCCTTTTGAGAGGTGCTATTTGAGCTTTAGCTAGTACTAACTGAACTGATACACCCTTCTCATCCTCAGTTCTGAGATACACTACTGCTCCGTAAGCATGTTGACTGACATCAACAAAAGTATGCAATGACCAAGACTGTCTGTCTGTTTTTCCTCCAGTTATCAGTCTTTCAACCTCTATCTCTTCTAAGTGGCCAATTTCCTGGTAACGCTGTTTGAACTCCTTTGAAATTACGTCAGGCAGAGGGGAGTCCCAATTTGATTTAAACCTTTTTTTACTCGAGTTCTCTGAAGCTTCTATTTTCCACGATTCCTGTAGCAATAATTTGAGCGGGAGAATCGCAGGGGCTAGAAATCCAACTACGTCATAAATTTTCATTATTACTGAAAGTAGATCCCTCTTGATAAGTATATCTTGGGAGAATGGAAATTGAGCAACAATACAGACCCCCATTGTATCCAGTCTCTTGTTCCACCTCATGCCTAATACCTTTGTGTCACATCCATTGCTTTCAATATCTTCATTGTTGCTTTCGATCTTCGAAAGTTCACAATTTCTTATTGTAGATTCCCAGCATCTCAGCTCCATCTTGGCTTCAGCTAGAATCCGTGTGCTTTCAGAACGAAACATATTGTATTCTTCTACAGAATCAACTGACGTTGCACAGTTATCTACGTACATAGATTTCATCAGTTTCCGTGCTATCAGTTCATCTTTATTACTAACAGTCGAAAGATGATGATCTAATACAGCACCCAATATAAATGGACTACATGTGGCTCCAAAAAGAACTCTTGAATGTCTATAAATCTTCAATTTCATAGTTCTGAAATTCTCCCACCATAAAAATCGGAGATAATCAAGATCTTCAACTCGTACCTCAATTATTTGGAATGCTTTCCTTATGTCTGCAGTAACACCCAGTTCTTTCTCTCGAAACCTTAAAAGAATTTCAGGGATAATTTGAACGTAGTTAGAACCTTTCATTAAACAATCGTTCAGTGAAAGCCCTTTGTCTGTTTTGCATGAAGCATCAAAAACTGGTCGAACTGGAGTAGTCAGACTTTCAGGTTTGATTACAGGTCGGTGTGGAAGATAATGACAAGATTTCTCAACCTCTTCCTGTGGTACATCTTCAATAAAGCCTTTTGCTATCCAGTCTTCAAATATCTTGCCATAGTGTGAGAAGAGACCTGTCTTTTCCAACTTGTGCGTAGTCGACTGAAGTCTTCTTTCTGCTATTTGCTTATTGGACAGAATTTCTGGATGCCCCTCCTTCCAAGGAAGACCAACTACATAACGTCCATCTTATTTCTGGGTTAAAGTATTGGGTAGATGTTGTTTCGCTTCTCGATCCTGTTCTTCAGCTGACTTGATTTCTACTGGATCTTGAATACCAATTGTTTCAAGATTCCACAAGTCTGTGATTGAGCCATCGTTGTAAGCCATCGTGATTGTTGTGTTGGCCATGTTCACTTCAGGAGAGTTGTCAGTTTGTTCTCCACCCAAAGTCCATCCTAGCTTTGTTTCTATGGCTGTAAGACCACTCTTAAGCCGAACAACATTTCCAGTTAGAATTTTAGCATACATATCCATTCCAATAAAGAGCTGAATTTCTGCACAGTTATCACCCACATCGCTGATCCATATTTTCTTCGTTCTAAGTTCACGAAACAAGGCAGAATATGCTGAAACTCATGGGATTGACTGGCAAATACGTGACTGATCCCTGACTTCGATCTCAAAAGCAACGTTACCACCTGGTTTCTGTAGCTTAATTGTGTACTTCTTGTGATTTATTTTCGAGGTCTTGCTTCCATCGAACAGAACATGGGAAACCAATTCTTCAGCACATGCTACCAATCCGAGTTCTTCAGCTGTTTTCTTCAAAAGATAGGATCGCTGAGAGCCACAATCCAAGAAAGCTCTCACTGTTTTCCGTCGGCCATTGCCGTATAGAGTAACCATCAGTGTTTGTAATATTACTTGACGGACAGATGTGTGATAAGCCATATTAGAAGTTGTGTGACACTGACTGACTTCTGCTAAAGATCAGGACACATAACCGTGGCATGCTTCTTACAACAAACCAAGCACCGGATGTTTGATTTACAGTTCTTTGACAAATGATTAGATCGCAAGCATATGAAGCAACGCTTCTTTTCTCTAACCTTCGATCTTCTTTCCTCAACTGTCATGTTTGTTGTTTTGTAACACTTCTCGCTGTCATGGGCCTTTTCGCAAAATATACATAAGTCTTCTGAAGTATTGCTAAGTGCTGCCACTGTAGTTGTACCGGTACTTATCTTTAATATGCTTCCTGTCTACTTTTGAAAAACATCCCTCCCTTACAGTCTTTTCTTTCACTTCTGTGCTACCGAAACCTGACTGTTCTAACAAGATTTGTTGCTCATTTAGGACTTCACACTTGATAAACTCCATTAAACAATCAAGTCGAGACATGCTAGGTTCTATTTCACTATCACTTTCTTTCGAAAATTGACTCCTCTGCCATGCCCGTAACGTTTCTTCTGTCAGACTCGACTCAACTAAGGGAAATAACCATGTGCCTGGATCTGTGTCTGTCAAGTTTAAGGTACTGAGTGACCGTAAATATGATTCTAATTTAATTGATAATGTTGAAAGGGGGAGTTTATACTTTTGAGTAGCATTTGAAATTACTAGTTTCAACAGTTCTCTTACATAGACTTGCATCAGAAGATCAACCCTGCCAAATCGTTCTTTTAATGCTTCAATGACTTTTGGATAATTTTCTGCTGTTTGAGGGTAACTAAGAACAATTGACTGTGGTTCTGTGTCAGGTTTCATCGCCTGTAATAATATATTTAATGCAGCCAAATAGCCATAACTTAAAATATAAAATATAGGATACATTGATGGGTTACATATTTGCATATTCACTTATAGACATTGTTCTTTTTGAACAGAATTCTATGTGGTACCGTTCACACATTTTTCCACATAATGTGCACTCACAGTCTAAACTTGTGTCATGGAAGTGTTTTGATTTGCAGAGTAGGTGGTGAAAACCGTGAACTGCCAACCTCGTAATGACATGTCTTAGTTCGAAATTAGCTTTTGTCCACGAGCAGTCTATCATGGCCCCTGTGCCATAGAAGTCTGGTTGTACTTCTTCTCTCTTCTCCGTCAACGTTGCCAGAAGTTTCTCTGATGCACTGGTGCTCGGTAGAGGTATGCTTGTCCTGAGGTCATCTACGAGGAATGTTTCTTTCGCCAGTAGATATACAAGTCTAGATCGTGTCGTTTTTGATACTCCTATCACCTTCTTTATGTAGTTCGCTTTCACCCTTTCCAAGGTGGATAGGTTACTCGTAGTTAAATGTGTCCAGATGATTTCAATGCCATAGGTCATTATTGGAAGAATTTTTACTCTGAATAGCAACATTGCTGTCTCCAGACTGAGTGATCTGATGTCTTTCATTTCGTGCATTGCCATCTGTACAGCCTCCCAGGGGTATGCACCCCTTGGAGACCATCCCCCCATCATCTGGCTAAATCTCCTAACTGGCAACCCTTGGAAAGCCAGACCAACATCCATTAATACCACAAGGACAGCTTGCCACTCTAGAAAGCAGCTCAGTCCTTGCACAATTGTTACACACAGCGACATATTATTAACTGGGGCAGCTATGCCAACACATTGCTGACAGCATAGCGCCGAAGAGTATAAGAAGGCGTCTTAATCAGGTCAAGGGATCTCTCCATTATCAGTCTCTCAGTGGTACGCCGAAGGCTACGTTGGTGTCATCAGAGGTGAGTCAGTCGTGTTCAGATTTCCTACTTTTGTAACCTTTATCCACAGCTTGTACTTTCACATTGTAAACATTGCTACATTCCCTACAAGGGACTCATACATTAACATCACTGACCAATAAACACTTGGTCAACATTCTACACTCGCCTTACTGTTTATACGCCTCTTTACATCCCAACGCCCTTCCTTATTCCCGTCACGGTTAGACGTGACATACGGTAGTCTGACAGTGCTAGCTCAGATATAATTGTATTTCTCGCGGCGGCCCGGCTGCTAGGGAGCAGCGCGTGCCGTTTAGCTGATACCAGCACGTTCAGTTACATAATAAGCCAGTCAGCTGAGCGACCAGCACAGTGACCCTTGCATAGAGTCACATCCCCTAAAACACTACTACATTATTCATAGGAGCGCCCCCTAGTTCCTAGCACACCACAACACTCTACACTGGTCAGCTTACCCTGCCAAGGGAAGCTACCCCTTTTAGGCACAGCTTTATAAATTAACACAGTAACTCTTTCCTTTTAGATCCTACCACCCCCAAATAAGGGATCTAAAACACTGGTGGAGGCGGGGTACTACGCATAGTAGAACGGGACTCAACCAACGAGCCCTCGTAGTTAAAACGACCCCTTCCGTACCGCAAAAAGCCAAGCAAATAGTGAAAAAAAAAATTTTGACCTTATATTACGTTACACATTTTTTATATACATATAGAAGTTTGTATTATCACGCCAACCCCCATTCGCCCCATAGTACAAAGTCAGGGGAAATTAGATGTCCACATTTAGAACCACACTAAGAGACTTTGCGCACCATTTGTCGGCTAGTACGACTCCACTCCTGCCGAAGCTAAAAATTAGGAACGGTGACTTAATAACTGACCAGACTGCAGTACAACTTCTCAGGGACCTTGAATTCAAAACAGCACAGATCCGTGCTCAACACCCTGCCGCCGCAGCACAAGTTATACATTTTACACGGTCCCAGGCCAGTGAACACACACAAGAGTCACCAGTATCCAGCGCTAGTGAAGTAGATTGCCTGCCAACACTCCATCCCCTATTGTTGCAGCAACTGCAGATCACAGAGCAGAAAGCCAGTAACCTGCTCGAGCGCATTACAGAGCTACTAGAGACAGACACTATCAAAGCCAATAATCACACGACAGAAGCGGTTCTTGACATCCACACTATTTTGGAAACAGTAAAACAGGATTTAGACAGAACCGTACACATAGTCAAATCCACACAGTACGACAACACACCATCCATCAGCACAGACATATCAGGTGACGAGCCACCTGGTAACGTAACACAGGTGTCGTACACGGGGAGCGAGGCTAATTCCCCTCTAAACAGCCCAAACACCTCGGCACACGATAGTGGTGCGAACAGAATAGACAGACCAGAATCACTACACAGCCAACAAGAGACAGCTGGAAACGAGATGAATAGACACACTGAGTACCCCATGATCCACCCCACAAAGTTCACGGGGGAAGGCCAGGATCCCGAGGAATACCTCAAGGCCTTCAATAGAACGGCCCGCATCAATGGTTGGAGCGAGGAAGTTAGGAAACGGCTCCTTCCTGCCTATCTCACAAAGGCGGCCATGACATGGTATGAGCTCCATGAGGACACGCTAGAAGCTGCCACATGGGAGGAAACCGCTTTACTCTTGAAAAATGAGTTCCAGCTTATACCAGACGATGACGATCTCTATGACCAGATTAGACAGAGGTCACAGGGACCCAAAGAGAGCGCCCAGGCATACATCAATGTTAAATTGATAATGTGCGAAAAGTACAATGCAGCCATGACAAATAAACAGAAAGTCAAGCTGTTAATGCAGGGCCTCAGACCAGCCATAGTGGAAAAGCTATGCATCATGAACAACCCCACGGTCCAACATATGTTAAATAACATAAAGACCATAGAGGAGGGGAGAAAGATCACGGAAAAGGCTACGGAAAAAGCCGTGGATCTGCACTTCAAAACTCAGAAAGACGACACTAACGACAAAATGGACGAATTAGTGGACAGGATGGAGAAACTGACCATAGCTGCCATCCAAGCGGGCGGGAGACCGCTAAGGGATGAACACGCAGACAAACGAGAACACTATCATACTGCGAGGGACAGGGGGTACACAGAGAGGAGACGCTACGGGAGGGAGGAAAATTACTACCCTCCACAGCGGCCAACAACACCTCCCCCACAGGATAGGCCACACTACCCTCCTCGGTACTCACCGATATCATACACGGACACAGAGCCGACATACCCCTCAAGGCGTTCACCATCCCCGTACACACGGGAGTACTACCCTGAGGAGTACGACCACGACATCCCCCGACGAAACAGCCCGACACCAAATAGACAGTCCTACGCTGCCCCACAATACAGGGCAGACAGGGAGTACCGAGAAAACTCGCCCCCACGCAGGCAGGGCTATGCCGCCCCGCAGTACAGGGGAAATGGGGAATATCGGGAGAACCCGCCCCCAAGCAGGCAAAGCTATACACCCCCACAATACAGGGGAAATAGGGACAGGCGAGGAAACCCACCCCCAACCAGACAGGAGTATGCAGCTACCCAAAATAGGGAAAAGGGGAACCGACGGGAAAACCCGCTCCCCCAGCATCAGACATACACCCCACCCTGGAGGAAACAGGAAAACAGACCCCCGGGCAATAATAGACAGGGAAGAAAACACACGAAGGGCCCGGAACACTACCCCCTCCCCGACGAATACCCGAGGGAGTTCAGGGATGAGACACCCCACAGGACAGACAGGGGGGCAATACTCCCTACGCCTAGACACACACCGCAGGCGGGGAGCTGGCGCAGCCACCCCGAGGGGGGGCGCACATACATTACAGGCAGGCGTACACCCACATTTCCAAAAAAACGCCTAGACGGGGAGGTTCGGTCAGCTAATGAAGCGGCTGAGGTTCCTCCCCCAACACAACACAAGAAAGGCCCTTCCCCCAAGCAAACTCGCAAGAGTAAGGGGAAGAAGCAGCCAGCTAAAGCTAAGGCTGACGATCCGCCCCCGGACCGTTTCCAAACACACCCCGTGCAGGGAGACGGCAACTGTCTGTTTAGGGCCATGAGCTTCCTAATCCGGAACACCGAGGACTATCATGGGGACTACAGACAGAAAACGGTCAAACATATCCTGGCCAACTGGAAAGAGTACCGGGACTTTGTGTCGGACGAGCGGGAAAACCCATTCCAGACCGGGGCGGATTACCGAAAATACATGGGTAAGGACGGCACCTATGGCAGTGCCGTAGAGGTGACCGCTCTCGGCAAGGTGCTGAAGGCCAACATCCATGTATACACTGATGTGCACTCGCCTCCGCTATTCTCAACTGCGGGATTTGATAGGGACCTACATGTACTTTTTACAGGAAACCCTAAGGCGGGACATTACACACCCCTCACAATCATAAGCAAACAGCCTGAGAACACGCCCACACCCTCCAAACAGAAAACCCTACCCCCTTCACCACAACACAGGGGGGGAATTGACCACACACAGGCGCATGACGCGAGCTCGCTCGGCATGGGGAAGCCAGCAACAGGAGTCGAACTCGCGACCGCCTGGAACAAAAGACGGGGTAACAAGGGCAAGCTCAGGGTCACGTTCGCAGACACACCTTCCCGAGAGGAAGAAACCAACAACAACACAACTACACAAAGGCTGGGAACGATTAATACATTAAACGTTCGCCAGCAGACTCCTAGTCTAACAGCAAGACCGGTTAAAGGAGCTGGCAATGTACTTGGCAAACGCACTTTGCTGACCGGGGCAAAGTATTCAGGACAGGAAGTCAGCCGAGAGGCGAAGCGTGCCAGGTACAATAAGCATACAGCTCCGTGCCTTCCCAGCACAAATGTCACTCCGGCAACAACAACAACAACAACATACATCTTACACAACACATCGGTGCAGGGCAGTGGATTTCAGGTATCGGCCCTCACGATACACGCCACCATAAATGGCCACAGAGTGCAGGCCCTAATTGATACTGGGGCAGCCGTAAGTTGTGTTAATAGACGACACATTGCCGAGGCGCAAATACAAGGTGTCACGGGAGACATCCGGCTGGTAGCGGCCAATGCTCAGACGCTAGAAAACATGGGGGTGGCAAACATACATATTAGGATAGACCATTTTGCCACAACGCACCCCATGTTCGTTATCGAACACCTTTCTGCGTCAGCCATAATTGGCATGGATTTTCTCGCTAGATATGAGGCTGGCATAAATTTCGCTAGTGGTCAGATGCTTTTAAAGCACGACCAGAGGCTCACCACACATCCCATGGTATACACCAGGAACAGAGATGGGATTCGAGCGGAGCGAGAAAATCACGAGCATCAGGCCCCTACACTGCACACTATCAGCCAATACACAGACACACACACAGATACGGCGGCCAGCCAGAACCACAGGCAGGACCTGACTCCGGAGCAAAATAAAAGGCTCACGGAGCTCCTGGAGACCAACAGAGATATTTTTGCCCACTCAATGAAGGATCTCGCTGTGACAGACCTCTTTGAACACCATGTCACACTCACTAGTGACCGACCAGTACACCAGCCTCCCTTCAGAGTGAGCCAGAAGGAGAGACATGCCATCGACGCTCAGATCTCAGAGATGCTCGAGGCAGGGGTCATTGTGCCCGTTATTTCTAACTACTCCTCACCGGTTCTGCTGACCAAAAAAAAGGACGGATCGCACAGGTTTTGTACTGACTACAGGAGGCTCAATAAGTTAGTCGAAAATGATAGTTATCCACTACCAAGGGCAGACACCTATTTGGACGCCCTTGGCGGAGCTAGCTGGTTCAGTTCGATGGATTGATATAGTGGATTCTATTCAATCCCCGTCTATGAACCAGATAGGCACAAGCTGGCGTTCGTTACAGAGAACGGACTATTTACCTACACCCGTTTACCGATGGGTCTCCGTAACGCCAGCCAAACCTTCCAAAAGCTAGTGGATAAGACATTTTCAGGGCTTAAATGGCGTTCCGTATTAGTGTACGTGGATGATATAACGGTCTTCTCCAACACCTTTGACGAACACATCGTACATTTGGAGGAGGCTTTCGCAAGGATCAGAGAAGCTAAACTAAGGCTTAAACCTGCGAAATGTCAATTTGCCAGACAGCAGATTAACATATTGGGCCACATTGTCAACAGGGAGGGCATTATTCCCGACCCAGCTAAGACTGACGCAATAACGGGCATCCCAATGCCCACAAATTTGAAACAATTGTGCAGTTTTATTGGCTTGGCTTCATACTATCGCAAGCATATCTATATGTTTGCACACATCGCCCATCCCCTAACTGAACTCACACGTGAAAAAACGCCCTTCAGCATCAAGCAGGAACACATAGATGCCTTCAACACACTGAAGCAACTATTGACCTCACCTCCATTACTGCAACACTTCCACAGTGATAGGCCCACATTTTTACACGTGGATGCCAGCCTGTATGGGCTGGGGGCGGCCCTATTGCAGGAAGATGCCGAAGGGCGCAAACGGCCCGTCGCCTACGCTAGCAGGAAGCTAACGGCCGTTGAGACTAGATACTCTGCCACAGAGCGGGAAATGCTGGCATTTTCGTGGGGAGTGAACTATTTTAGAGTATACCTCTATGGTATCAAGTTCACGGTAGTGACTGACCACGCGAGCTTGCTTTTTTGGGACAAATTTAAAAACCCAAATTCGCGGCTCAACAGGTTTATATTCCGCCTGTATGAATATGACTTCGTGGTCAAACACAAGAAAGGCGCTACACACCTAGACGCAGATGGGTTGTCTAGGCTGCCAGTAGCCGATCCCCCGGATGACAGTAAGGACCACGACTGGGACGATATGCCCACCTTTGCCCTGACGGTGATTAACGTCAAGCAGGAGCAAGAAAGTGATCCGTACTTAAAACAGATTCTATTGGCACTAGAAAACTTGGATAAAGTGGACTCCAAGACAGCACGGCTGTCTAGGTGATTTTTCCTAGACAAAGACGGGGTACTGAAATTTAAGCCCACAGCCATGCACGATAGCGCACCTATAGCGGTTCCGGAATCATTGAAAGAAAATATCATGATCGGACACCATAATAGCCCACTGGCAGGGGCGCACTTAGGTACGCATAAAACATACCTTAGAATCCGTGACAAGTACTATTGGGTAAACATGAAGGCCGACATAGATACCTTTGTAAAGACATGTCACACTTGCCAACGATTCAAAACAAGACCTGGCAAGCCTCATGGACTACTCAACCCAATTCCCGTGGGAGAGTTATTTCACAGAGTTGGGATAGATGTGAAAGGCCCCATTACGACAAGTCAGAAAGGTAATAAATATATCCTGGTGGCCACCGAATATCTCACACGATATATGATTACAAAGGCCGTCCCCAAAGCAGACACGAACAGCATAGCCGAATTTCTATTTGATATAATTACACGATATGGCCTATTCCAAACCTTATTATCCGACAGAGGTACTATTTTCACCTCGAGAGTGCTCCAACAGTTTCTGGAGATACTCAGGATTAAGGCATACACTACCACGAGTTTTTCCCCGCAAACCAACGGACTCACGGAGAGTATGAACAAAATACTTGGAATAGCGCTGGCTAAATTTACAGAGGACGCAGGAACAGACTGGGATGAATACCTCCAAGCCATTACTTTTAGTTATAATACCTCTGTATCCACGGCTACGAAACACTCTCCACACTTCCTACTGCACGGATACACACCCAGAAGTCCCATAGACAATATATGCATCCCACAGGACACCCACACAGACAATGCGGCTCGGCTAAAGCATTTGCAGATAGCCCGCATGGACGCTAGAAAAAACATAGCCGAGGCCCAGAAAAAGCAAAAAGAGCGGTACGATCGGAATAGGAAGACCGTAGAATACACACCCGGGCAATTGGTCATGGTCTCCAATTCTGCCCGTAAGAAAAACGTGTCCGAATTCCTCCTGCCACGATGGTCAGGTCCCTTCAAAGTCTGCAGGAAGGTATATGACCTAAACTATATAGTCAGCGTGCGCCATGGGAGGAAACTCATTAAAGACATTATTCATGCCCGCCGTATGAAGGCATATCATACACGCCAAGCTCACACACCTACACGTACAGGCGGGCACACTACTAAGAGAAAAGGAAATGATCCCGCTGGCAGACGTGGAAAGAAGGTCAAGAAATAGCCTTCAGACCTCACTGACCGAACCGGGATACGATCCTAACACTCACTAGAACTGTCCCGGAGACACAACCTGAATAGGACCAGAAACAATTACTCTGGGTAAAAGACGGTCTCAAAACCCGCAACCTTCTGAATACCAGGAATATAAGGTCGGGTAGATATCCAGTCTAGGATAGACAAGTAGGAAGCTAACACAGATTGGGACAGTTCCACTAACAGCGGGTCATAAACGAAAAACAACAAAATCGCCTCCGGCATCTAGTCACCAAACACGCGACTAGCGGCCCAGACACACTAGTGTATAACGACATTTGGTACAACGGATAGGAATATACCTGAACCCCGATACAGTTAACACAAAATTTGGGGACACACATGTAGTTATTGAGAGGTTCTTTTGTATGGCGGACGGCCCCACTCACAATTACAGAGATAGCATTCAGACCGAGAGACACAAACATACAGTCACAGAGCATTATCAAGCAAGTAACAAGATAATGCACACGTGAATGAAATTGGACACTATCGAGAAGCGATAAGGCGCGCAGGGCTGGTTGACCTTCACGCAAACAGACGAACTAAGCCTGCTCCAAGTGGACAGGAACCAACGCATCATTCACGTCCGATCTAAGGACCCTATAACTTTCAAAATTACACTACGAGGAGAGTTCAAAAATACGCAAACTCCTCACAGTATTGAGTACTTTCGTTTGCGCATAGCAGATACACAGTACATGTGCCATAATATATGCGGCACAGAGAGGGTCACACCAAGTCTTTACGGGCAACCGGGTCCGAACCCATGACCACACACCACACTCGTACCAAAAACTAACTATTCAACGGTATTTTTGGTACGCGAAACACAAGCAAAAACCACACTGGGGACGCCCCAAGCCCTGAAACACAACGCAGACATAGAACACAGAGAATGACATGAGGTTGCGGGTCCCAATCCCAGTAAAAAAAATTGGACACCAGGGAAAACAGTTGTCCAGGTTGTCAACCACACCGAAATTGGCCCATACAGATACATGAACAGGGAATACCACATTTCCTCCCGCCAAAAACCGGGCATAAAATTTCAAATTACACCAGACATAGAAAATACATTTCCCAGACACAGCTAGGATAATTTCGGAAGACAAAGGTCTTACGGAATAGTGACCACACAATAGTATTAGCAAATAGTATGAATTGCCACATTAAGGCCGCAAGGAATCTAAAACAATGACCACACTTGCATACGTGCAGGAAAGCACATGCCAGCGGATGACAAACAATAACATCCCAGCCTGACATTACACATACCAACTGCTGACTTGCAGACTAATCATACTGCAATACTGCGGTGACAAGACACTATTGTGTACCGGCGGTGACCGTGAAATTACAAACGCAAAACAATTATAACACCATACATTTTTTTTTCACACTGCAAAAACATTTGGCAATGGACAAGACGTGACACAGCGGAACTTATCTTGGGCCTATAAGAGCACGTTCGCAAAGACGTTGGCAGGCCACGGGCGCCTCCTGCCCATACATGCGATACATATTACGACTTAGCCTGCAACAGACCAACCGTCCGCGTGGTGTAGCGGAACATAGTCACACACAAGCCCATGCACTCAACAATTAAGAGCAAACACAGACAAGATCTCCCCCTCTAATAACTTCTTTTATCGATCGTAAGGCATAGGAGTCATTACAGATGACTAGGACATGACCAGTCGCACTACGACCACTGGCCACATTTACACTACAAATGGCAGACCAGATTAGGTCGTGAAGCTGCAGGCCTACTATCCCAAGTCGCGGATAGAAAGCCAACATGGACCAAGGGAGGATGACAAACCATAGGTGGATAATCCCAGAGGGATTACCGACATACTACAGCAGGCTACCATGGTTAATACCCAATTCCCTTCCAATAACCCTCTCACGTCCAACATATACCAACGCAGACACATGTACACGACCAAAAACAGCTACACTACATTACGGAGTAGACACAAGGGGTTGATGGACTTCATGCGTCTAAAGAAAAGGCATGCTACGCCTTGGACCACGATGCTACCACCTGAGTATTAGGGGTGGGTCGGCAAAAATTAAATAAGCATAATGCGCATCTCCAAATGAGAGATGAGGCCATAGATATATATTAACCATTCTTTATTAATTAAACACTCCCGCATGACAGGAATATATTGGTATTATGCCCCACCCTACACCTATCCGTACATGAAGGCAGACGCCTCATATCCAGACACATGCATGACTATCCCATCCATTCACCCGGGATATTAATATCAAACCTGCATGGAATTTTCGTATCTTTGCAATCCCGGGATTTACCTCCCCAGTCCACTCACTATAGGAGCATCCCAGCGCCATCACCGGTTCCAGGCCACCACTAATGTGGAACCCAAAGGTGCGCAACCCCTTCCTGCCTTGTTTCAGCCCACTCTACAAATAACTACCCCCAGATCATAATAACAGGGTACCTGACGCCACAGACCCTACTAACACCTCCATTAAGGTAAAGAGAGCATTATTGCTGGAAAGCTGACGTAGCAATGGTAGACCAGAAGTAGCCTATGTACTTAGAAGATCTACAACCCCACAACACTGGAAATATTTTACATTTTACACAGAGATTAAACTATTTACACAGGTTACGCCCACATTTTTTTTACAAAGGAATCTGATACGCTCTGATTGATGACAACGGCGTAAGCCGAAGGTCAGAGGGACCACACTTTGAGAGCTGGGGAAGGCGATGTGGACCCTTACCCCAGTTGGCTCAACAAATCACTGACCCGACCAAACAGACGAACCACGTAAGGTCAAAGCATTCGCGGCCTGGCCGGGCAAGCTCTGGAATCCTAGGTGCGCATAAACCGCCCCTGGGAGGAAGGGATGCTACACCCACTTTGTGCCACGGTCGTCGAAGCCAAGACCTGCAGGGAGACTTTCTGAGAATGGCGGGAGAAATAGCTCACTCAGCGCCGGACTCGAGAGCTATCCCTAGAGACGACCCATATTATGACTAGACTGTTAGTTAAATTTACGTAAGTAGGACTTCCATGGCGGGGGGTCAGACTCCTATTCGTCAGGAGTGATGCAGGATCCTAGGGTTCAGCAGGACCAATCCTAGATCCGACAAGTCCTTACCCCGCGAGGTGAAGGTGAAGACCACGACGTTAATAAATAATGAAAAATGAAATATGAATATATATATATGGAATGTACGCGCTCATTCGGTCCTGCGCCCACGTAAATGGATGACAACGGGTCGCCAGAGATCTTAAATGAGTAGCATAGCGGCCACTCAAAGGGGTCAGTGGGCCACCCCAGCAATGCCGACAAAGGCGAAGAGATTCTTATAATGCGAAATGCATACTACTACGGCCGATACAGGCGAAGATTACTGCGAAAAGCAGACCACGATTGCCGACGAAGGCAAGACAATATTATGCTCAGCAATTCTTCTAGGTTTGTGCCGTGTCTTGTGTGGGGTTTCGCCTAGGACACCAAGCTAGGCTCATCGGCGGGCTCTTGGTGTCCCTGCCCGGACCCCCACAGGAGTATCGAACTGCGCGATACCTCCCTTTATATAGAGTGCAACTGCACTCCTTGACTGCGAGAACCAAAAGCTCAAGCAGCCATAACCTCCCTATGAAGGCTTCCAAAAAGATGGTGTATTGGCTTTCACGGCCGGTGAATTAAAACTCAGCAATTCTTCTAGGTTTGTGCCGTGTCTTGTGTGGGGTTTCGCCTAGGACACCAAGCTAGGCTCATCGGCGGGCTCTTGGTGTCCCTGCCCGGACCCCCACAGGAGTATTGAACTGCGCGATACCTCCCTTTATATAGAGTGCAACTGCACTCCTTGACTGCGAGAACCAAAAGCTCAAGCAGCCATAACCTCCCTATGAAGGCTTCCAAAAAGATGGTGTATTGGCTTTCACGGCCGGTGAATTAAAACTCAGCAATTCTTCTAGGTTTGTGCCGTGTCTTGTGTGGGGTTTCGCCTAGGACACCAAGCTAGGCTCATCGGCGGGCTCTTGGTGTCCCTGCCCGGACCCCCACAGGAGTATCGAACTGCGCGATACCTCCCTTTATATAGAGTGCAACTGCACTCCTTGACTGCGAGAACCAAAAGCTCAAGCAGCCATAACCTCCCTATGAAGGCTTCCAAAAAGATGGTGTATTGGCTTTCACGGCCGGTGAATTAAAACTCAGCAATTCTTCTAGGTTTGTGCCATGTCTTGTGTGGGGTTTCGCCTAGGACACCAAGCTAGGCTCATCGGCGGGCTCTTGGTGTCCCTGCCCGGACCCCCACAGGAGTATCGAACTGCGCGATACCTCCCTTTATATAGAGTGCAACTGCACTCCTTGACTGCGAGAACCAAAAGCTCAAGCAGCCATAACCTCCCTATGAAGGCTTCCAAAAAGATGGTGTATTGGCTTTCACGGCCGGTGAATTAAAACTCAGCAATTCTTCTAGGTTTGTGCCGTGTCTTGTGTGGGGTTTCGCCTAGGACACCAAGCTAGGCTCATCGGCGGGCTCTTGGTGTCCCTGCCCGGACCCCCACAGGAGTATCGAACTGCGCGATACCTCCCTTTATATAGAGTGCAACTGCACTCCTTGACTGCGAGAACCAAAAGCTCAAGCAGCCATAACCTCCCTATGAAGGCTTCCAAAAAGATGGTGTATTGGCTTTCACGGCCGGTGAATTAAAACTCAGCAATTCTTCTAGGTTTGTGCCGTGTCTTGTGTGGGGTTTCGCCTAGGACACCAAGCTAGGCTCATCGGCGGGCTCTTGGTGTCCCTGCCCGGACCCCCACAGGAGTATCGAACTGCGCGATACCTCCCTTTATATAGAGTGCAACTGCACTCCTTGACTGCGAGAACCAAAAGCTCAAGCAGCCATAACCTCCCTATGAAGGCTTCCAAAAAGATGGTGTATTGGCTTTCACGGCCGGTGAATTAAAACTCAGCAATTCTTCTAGGTTTGTGCCGTGTCTTGTGTGGGGTTTCGCCTAGGACACCAAGCTAGGCTCATCGGCGGGCTCTTGGTGTCCCTGCCCGGACCCCCACAGGAGTATCGAACTGCGCGATACCTCCCTTTATATAGAGAGCAACTGCACTCCTTGACTGCGAGAACCAAAAGCTCAAGCAGCCATAACCTCCCTATGAAGGCTTCCAAAAAGATGGTGTATTGGCTTTCACGGCCGGTGAATTAAAACTCAGCAATTCTTCTAGGTTTGTGCCGTGTCTTGTGTGGGGTTTCGCCTAGGACACCAAGCTAGGCTCATCGGCGGGCTCTTGGTGTCCCTGTCCGGACCCCCACAGGAGTATCGAACTGCGCGATACCTCCCTTTATATAGAGTGCAACTGCACTCCTTGACTGCGAGAACCAAAAGCTCAAGCAGCCATAACCTCCCTATGAAGGCTTCCAAAAAGATGGTGTATTGGCTTTCACGGCCGGTGAATTAAAACTCAGCAATTCTTCTAGGTTTGTGCCGTGTCTTGTGTGGGGTTTCGCCTAGGACACCAAGCTAGGCTCATCGGCGGGCTCTTGGTGTCCCTGCCCGGACCCCCACAGGAGTATCGAACTGCGCGATACCTCCCTTTATATAGAGTGCAACTGCACTCCTTGACTGCGAGAACCAAAAGCTCAAGCAGCCATAACCTCCCTATGAAGGCTTCCAAAAAGATGGTGTATTGGCTTTCACGGCCGGTGAATTAAAACTCAGCAATTCTTCTAGGTTTGTGCCGTGTCTTGTGTGGGGTTTCGCCTAGGACACCAAGCTAGGCTCATCGGCGGGCTCTTGGTGTCCCTGCCCGGACCCCCACAGGAGTATCGAACTGCGCGATACCTCCCTTTATATAGAGTGCAACTGCACTCCTTGACTGCGAGAACCAAAAGCTCAAGCAGCCATAACCTCCCTATGAAGGCTTCCAAAAAGATGGTGTATTGGCTTTCACGGCCGGTGAATTAAAACTCAGCAATTCTTCTAGGTTTGTGCCGTGTCTTGTGTGGGGTTTCGCCTAGGACACCAAGCTAGGCTCATCGGCGGGCTCTTGGTGTCCCTGCCCGGACCCCCACAGGAGTATCGAACTGCGCGATACCTCCCTTTATATAGAGTGCAACTGCACTCCTTGACTGCGAGAACCAAAAGCTCAAGCAGCCATAACCTCCCTATGAAGGCTTCCAAAAAGATGGTGTATTGGCTTTCACGGCCGGTGAATTAAAACTCAGCAATTCTTCTAGGTTAGTGCCGTGTCTTGTGTGGGGTTTCGCCTAGGACACCAAGCTAGGCTCATCGGCGGGCTCTTGGTGTCCCTGCCCGGACCCCCACAGGAGTATCGAACTGCGCGATACCTCCCTTTATATAGAGTGCAACTGCACTCCTTGACTGCGAGAACCAAAAGCTCAAGCAGCCATTACCTCCCTATGAAGGCTTCCAAAAAGATGGTGTATTGGCTTTCACGGCCGGTGAATTAAAACTCAGCAATTCTTCTAGGTTTGTGCCGTGTCTTGTGTGGGGTTTCGCCTAGGACACCAAGCTAGGCTCATCGGCGGGCTCTTGGTGTCCCTGCCCGGACCCCCACAGGAGTATCGAACTGCGCGATACCTCCCTTTATATAGAGTGCAACTGCACTCCTTGACTGCGAGAACCAAAAGCTCAAGCAGCCATAACCTCCCTATGAAGGCTTCCAAAAAGATGGTGTATTGGCTTTCACGGCCGGTGAATTAAAACTCAGCAATTCTTCTAGGTTTGTGCCGTGTCTTGTGTGGGGTTTCGCCTAGGACACCAAGCTAGGCTCATCGGCGGGCTCTTGGTGTCCCTGCCCGGACCCCCACAGGAGTATCGAACTGCGCGATACCTCCCTTTATATAGAGTGCAACTGCACTCCTTGACTGCGAGAACCAAAAGCTCAAGCAGCCATAACCTCCCTATGAAGGCTTCCAAAAAGATGGTGTATTGGCTTTCACGGCCGGTGAATTAAAACTCAGCAATTCTTCTAGGTTTGTGCCGTGTCTTGTGTGGGGTTTCGCCTAGGACACCAAGCTAGGCTCATCGGCGGGCTCTTGGTGTCCCTGCCCGGACCCCCACAGGAGTATCGAACTGCGCGATACCTCCCTTTATATAGAGTGCAACTGCACTCCTTGACTGCGAGAACCAAAAGCTCAAGCAGCCATAACCTCCCTATGAAGGCTTCCAAAAAGATGGTGTATTGGCTTTCACGGCCGGTGAATTAAAACTCAGCAATTCTTCTAGGTTTGTGCCGTGTCTTGTGTGGGGTTTCGCCTAGGACACCAAGCTAGGCTCATCGGCGGGCTCTTGGTGTCCCTGCCCGGACCCCCACAGGAGTATCGAACTGCGCGATACCTCCCTTTCTATAGAGTGCAACTGCACTCCTTGACTGCGAGAACCAAAAGCTCAAGCAGCCATAACCTCCCTATGAAGGCTTCCAAAAAGATGGTGTATTGGCTTTCACGGCCGGTGAATTAAAACTCAGCAATTCTTCTAGGTTTGTGCCGTGTCTTGTGTGGGGTTTCGCCTAGGACACCAAGCTAGGCTCATCGGCGGGCTCTTGGTGTCCCTGCCCGGACCCCCACAGGAGTATCGAACTGCGCGATACCTCCCTTTATATAGAGTGCAACTGCACTCCTTGACTGCGAGAACCAAAAGCTCAAGCAGCCATAACCTCCCTATGAAGGCTTCCAAAAAGATGGTGTATTGGCTTTCACGGCCGGTGAATTAAAACTCAGCAATTCTTCTAGGTTTGTGCCGTGTCTTGTGTGGGGTTTCGCCTAGGACACCAAGCTAGGCTCATCGGCGGGCTCTTGGTGTCCCTGCCCGGACCCCCACAGGAGTATCGAACTGCGCGATACCTCCCTTTATATAGAGTGCAACTGCACTCCTTGACTGCGAGAACCAAAAGCTCAAGCAGCCATAACCTCCCTATGAAGGCTTCCAAAAAGATGGTGTATTGGCTTTCACGGCCGGTGAATTAAAACTCAGCAATTCTTCTAGGTTTGTGCCGTGTCTTGTGTGGGGTTTCGCCTAGGACACCAAGCTAGGCTCATCGGCGGGCTCTTGGTGTCCCTGCCCGGACCCCCACAGGAGTATCGAACTGCGCGATACCTCCCTTTATATAGAGTGCAACTGCACTCCTTGACTGCGAGAACCAAAAGCTCAAGCAGCCATAACCTCCCTATGAAGGCTTCAAAAAAGATGGTGTATTGGCTTTCACGGCCGGTGAATTAAAACTCAGCAATTCTTCTAGGTTTGTGCCGTGTCTTGTGTGGGGTTTCGCCTAGGACACCAAGCTAGGCTCATCGGCGGGCTCTTGGTGTCCCTGCCCGGACCCCCACAGGAGTATCGAACTGCGCGATACCTCCCTTTATATAGAGTGCAACTGCACTCCTTGACTGCGAGAACCAAAAGCTCAAGCAGCCATAACCTCCCTATGAAGGCTTCCAAAAAGATGGTGTATTGGCTTTCACGGCCGGTGAATTAAAACTCAGCAATTCTTCTAGGTTTGTGCCGTGTCTTGTGTGGGGTTTCGCCTAGGACACCAAGCAAGGCTCATCGGCGGGCTCTTGGTGTCCCTGCCCGGACCCCCACAGGAGTATCGAACTGCGCGATACCTCCCTTTATATAGAGTGCAACTGCACTCCTTGACTGCGAGAACCAAAAGCTCAAGCAGCCATAACCTCCCTATGAAGGCTTCCAAAAAGATGGTGTATTGGCTTTCACGGCCGGTGAATTAAAACTCAGCAATTCTTCTAGGTTTGTGCCGTGTCTTGTGTGGGGTTTCGCCTAGGACACCAAGCTAGGCTCATCGGCGGGCTCTTGGTGTCCCTGCCCGGACCCCCACAGGAGTATCGAACTGCGCGATACCTCCCTTTATATAGAGTGCAACTGCACTCCTTGACTGCGAGAACCAAAAGCTCAAGCAGCCAATACACCATCTTTTTGGAAGCCTTCATAGGGAGGTTATGGCTGCTTGAGCTTTTGGTTCTCGCAGTCAAGGAGTGCAGTTGCACTCTATATAAAGGGAGGTATCGCGCAGTTCGATACTCCTGTGGGGGTCCGGGCAGGGACACCAAGAGCCCGCCGATGAGCCTAGCTTGGTGTCCTAGGCGAAACCCCACACAAGACACGGCACAAACCTAGAAGAATTGCTGAGTTTTAATTCACCGGCCGTGAAAGCCAATACACCATCTTTTTGGAAGCCTTCATAGGGAGGTTATGGCTGCTTGAGCTTTTGGTTCTCGCAGTCAAGGAGTGCAGTTGCACTCTATATAAAGGGAGGTATCGCGCAGTTCGATACTCCTGTGGGGGTCCGGGCAGGGACACCAAGAGCCCGCCGATGAGCCTAGCTTGGTGTCCTAGGCGAAACCCCACACAAGACACGGCACAAACCTAGAAGAATTGCTGAGTTTTAATTCACCGGCCGTGAAAGCCAATACACCATCTTTTTGGAAGCCTTCATAGGGAGGTTATGGCTGCTTGAGCTTTTGGTTCTCGCAGTCAAGGAGTGCAGTTGCACTCTATATAAAGGGAGGTATCGCGCAGTTCGATACTCCTGTGGGGGCCGGGCAGGGACACCAAGAGCCCGCCGATGAGCCTAGCTTGGTGTCCTAGACGAAACCCCACACAAGACACGGCACAAACCTAGAAGAATTGCTGAGTTTTAATTCACCGGCCGTGAAAGCCAATACACCATCTTTTTGGAAGCCTTCATAGGGAGGTTATGGCTGCTTGAGCTTTTGGTTCTCGCAGTCAAGGAGTGCAGTTGCACTCTATATAAAGGGAGGTATCGCGCAGTTCGATACTCCTGTGGGGGTCCGGGCAGGGACACCAAGAGCCCGCCGATGAGCCTAGCTTGGTGTCCTAGGCGAAACCCCACACAAGACACGGCACAAACCTAGAAGAATTGCTGAGTTTTAATTCACCGGCCGTGAAAGCCAATACACCATCTTTTTGGAAGCCTTCATAGGGAGGTTATGGCTGCTTGAGCTTTTGGTTCTCGCAGTCAAGGAGTGCAGTTGCACTCTATATAAAGGGAGGTATCGCGCAGTTCGATACTCCTGTGGGGGTCCGGGCAGGGACACCAAGAGCCCGCCGATGAGCCTAGCTTGGTGTCCTAGGCGAAACCCCACACAAGACACGGCACAAACCTAGAAGAATTGCTGAGTTTTAATTCACCGGCCGTGAAAGCCAATACACCATCTTTTTGGAAGCCTTCATAGGGAGGTTATGGCTGCTTGAGCTTTTGGTTCTCGCAGTCAAGGAGTGCAGTTGCACTCTATATAAAGGGAGGTATCGCGCAGTTCGATACTCCTGTGGGGGTCCGGGCAGGGACACCAAGAGCCCGCCGATGAGCCTAGCTTGGTGTCCTAGGCGAAACCCCACACAAGACACGGCACAAACCTAGAAGAATTGCTGAGTTTTAATTCACCGGCCGTGAAAGCCAATACACCATCTTTTTGGAAGCCTTCATAGGGAGGTTATGGCTGCTTGAGCTTTTGGTTCTCGCAGTCAAGGAGTGCAGTTGCACTCTATATAAAGGGAGGTATCGCGCAGTTCGATACTCCTGTGGGGGTCCGGGCAGGGACACCAAGAGCCCGCCGATGAGCCTAGCTTGGTGTCCTAGGCGAAACCCCACACAAGACACGGCACAAACCTAGAAGAATTGCTGAGTTTTAATTCACCGGCCGTGAAAGCCAATACACCATCTTTTTGGAAGCCTTCATAGGGAGGTTATGGCTGCTTGAGCTTTTGGTTCTCGCAGTCAAGGAGTGCAGTTGCACTCTATATAAAGGGAGGTATCGCGCAGTTCGATACTCCTGTGGGGGTCCGGGCAGGGACACCAAGAGCCCGCCGATGAGCCTAGCTTGGTGTCCTAGGCGAAACCCCACACAAGACACGGCACAAACCTAGAAGAATTGCTGAGTTTTAATTCACCGGCCGTGAAAGCCAATACACCATCTTTTTGGAAGCCTTCATAGGGAGGTTATGGCTGCTTGAGCTTTTGGTTCTCGCAGTCAAGGAGTGCAGTTGCACTCTATATAAAGGGAGGTATCGCGCAGTTCGATACTCCTGTGGGGGTCCGGGCAGGGACACCAAGAGCCCGCCGATGAGCCTAGCTTGGTGTCCTAGGCGAAACCCCACACAAGACACGGCACAAACCTAGAAGAATTGCTGAGTTTTAATTCACCGGCCGTGAAAGCCAATACACCATCTTTTTGGAAGCCTTCATAGGGAGGTTATGGCTGCTTGAGCTTTTGGTTCTCGCAGTCAAGGAGTGCAGTTGCACTCTATACAAAGGGAGGTATCGCGCAGTTCGATACTCCTGTGGGGGTCCGGGCAGGGACACCAAGAGCCCGCCGATGAGCCTAGCTTGGTGTCCTAGGCGAAACCCCACACAAGACACGGCACAAACCTAGAAGAATTGCTGAGTTTTAATTCACCGGCCGTGAAAGCCAATACACCATCTTTTTGGAAGCCTTCATAGGGAGGTTATGGCTGCTTGAGCTTTTGGTTCTCGCAGTCAAGGAGTGCAGTTGCACTCTATATAAAGGGAGGTATCGCGCAGTTCGATACTCCTGTGGGGGTCCGGGCAGGGACACCAAGAGCCCGCCGATGAGCCTAGCTTGGTGTCCTAGGCGAAACCCCACACAAGACACGGCACAAACCTAGAAGAATTGCTGAGTTTTAATTCACCGGCCGTGAAAGCCAATACACCATCTTTTTGGAAGCCTTCATAGGGAGGTTATGGCTGCTTGAGCTTTTGGTTCTCGCAGTCAAGGAGTGCAGTTGCACTCTATATAAAGGGAGGTATCGCGCAGTTCGATACTCCTGTGGGGGTCCGGGCAGGGACACCAAGAGCCCGCCGATGAGCCTAGCTTGGTGTCCTAGGCGAAACCCCACACAAGACACGGCACAAACCTAGAAGAATTGCTGAGTTTTAATTCACCGGCCGTGAAAGCCAATACACCATCTTTTTGGAAGCCTTCATAGGGAGGTTATGGCTGCTTGAGCTTTTGGTTCTCGCAGTCAAGGAGTGCAGTTGCACTCTATATAAAGGGAGGTATCGCGCAGTTCGATACTCCTGTGGGGGTCCGGGCAGGGACACCAAGAGCCCGCCGATGAGCCTAGCTTGGTGTCCTAGGCGAAACCCCACACAAGACACGGCACAAACCTAGAAGAATTGCTGAGTTTTAATTCACCGGCCGTGAAAGCCAATACACCATCTTTTTGGAAGCCTTCATAGGGAGGTTATGGCTGCTTGAGCTTTTGGTTCTCGCAGTCAAGGAGTGCAGTTGCACTCTATATAAAGGGAGGTATCGCGCAGTTCGATACTCCTGTGGGGGTCCGGGCAGGGACACCAAGAGCCCGCCGATGAGCCTAGCTTGGTGTCCTAGGCGAAACCCCACACAAGACACGGCACAAACCTAGAAGAATTGCTGAGTTTTAATTCACCGGCCGTGAAAGCCAATACACCATCTTTTTGGAAGCCTTCATAGGGAGGTTATGGCTGCTTGAGCTTTTGGTTCTCGCAGTCAAGGAGTGCAGTTGCACTCTATATAAAGGGAGGTATCGCGCAGTTCGATACTCCTGTGGGGGTCCGGGCAGGGACACCAAGAGCCCGCCGATGAGCCTAGCTTGGTGTCCTAGGCGAAACCCCACACAAGACACGGCACAAACCTAGAAGAATTGCTGAGTTTTAATTCACCGGCCGTGAAAGCCAATACACCATCTTTTTGGAAGCCTTCATAGGGAGGTTATGGCTGCTTGAGCTTTTGGTTCTCGCAGTCAAGGAGTGCAGTTGCACTCTATATAAAGGGAGGTATCGCGCAGTTCGATACTCCTGTGGGGGTCCGGGCAGGGACACCAAGAGCCCGCCGATGAGCCTAGCTTGGTGTCCTAGGCGAAACCCCACACAAGACACGGCACAAACCTAGAAGAATTGCTGAGTTTTAATTCACCGGCCGTGAAAGCCAATACACAATATTATGCCATTGGACGACAATATCCAATGCCCACATAAATGGCGATGCATCGGGCAACCAATGGGCATTAAGAGAGGGGCATTGCGAGCGCCTCATAAGGGTTACGTGGGCGGCCCAACTACGACTACATACGCAATGGCAACGGTCAAAGAAATGATAACTACAGCGGGCGAAACGGTTTGCTTAGTGGCACCGTAAGCCGCCTGTGACTAGATTAGTACTAGTAATAGACGTCGACACCTAGAATTAAGGGAACGGAATCCAGCGATCCTAGAGACAACCGGTGTTTCTAGGACTCGTGCGGGTGGTGTCCTGGGGAAGTAAATTGCCCCAGGCGATCGTTCTAGGCCAAATTTAGCTGTAAGACGGTTGCATTTGACACGCAGCCTAGGATTAAGCAAATTTATTCACCGCTGTTGCCAGGTATGGCACAGCACATTTCGGCAGTAGATTAAGGCAACCCTTTTGGCTTAGAAATAGCATTTTTTTATTTTTATTTTTATTAGACCATAATTAAGATAGATAGCATTAAGTAACGCCGTTCGGCGCCTGATGACCCAGAAACCCGGCATCAGGGTAAGTCCGACAACTCATGATAAGTCATGTTAATTCGTTGTAAGATAGCATAAGCCTACATTCAAGGCAATTTTTTTTTTATTATATATATATAGATTACAGTAGAATATCTCGGCACTTGGTGACTCAAAATCCGTTACCAAGGTAAGCTCGACACCATTAGGCTAAGATAGGTTAACGTAGGCTAGCCTAGATTAAGTTAGACTTCAGTGGCGCTACACTTAGTTTACAAATTAAGCGCCACCAATGAAGGTTCTATATATACCTGTAATGCATTGCACTGTATTGTACTGTCCTATTCATGACTAATCCACTTTCACCCACACAGGAAGACCACGGAGCTACGAAGAGATGAACATTTTTATATGGATCCATTTTTTGATTTACAGGCAACCAGGAGCGTGAATATGTCTGGGGTAAATGTATTACCCACACCAAAATACACTTACCTTCATCCATGTCACACACAAATACACAAATACACTACTCACCAATTTTAGTTGCACCCTTAAAGATGACAACGTCAGCGGTCAGCGGTGGACAGCATACGTGGGATGATGACCATCGCTGAACGCAAACACATTTCAGCATACGCAAATGAAGCGTTACTTCAGGCTCAAAGGGCGACACAGAGTTTGTAAGTGCCGGACCTTCGACCCTAAGGTGGGATTCCGACCCACGACGGAAAACCACGAGGTTATATGATAAGTACAGGGAGAGAATAGTGGACTAGCCACTAAACCGCACCAGGAACGGCCGATTAGAGAACGGTAGTCGAGACATGATGGTAAGGTGCGCACTAAGTATAAGGGGTATACTATAACTGGCCATGTAACAGAGCTCTACGAGGTATATATGATAGTGATAATTGTAAAGTGTAAATTATTTTGTATTTTCTCGCCATGTCATACAATTGAAAGGTTCCACAAGGGTGGCCAACATACCTATACGTACAGGGTACCAACATGGCAACCATTATTTTTTCTATGTTCATCATTATTACTATGTTTACTAGGTTCAATTATAACTTGTCAGGAATATTACAAATGTAAGGATTACTATTATTATTATCGGGTCATATCTGTTACCATTATCAAGACCACCAACGTACATAATGTCTATGATTTGTTTTCTTTCATTTTTCTTTCTTCTAACTTCCCTATTTGTCAGGGTGTTCCGTTTCATCCCAAACCAATAAATGCACTTTGATTATATCCCTTAAATTATACCCTGGAACACCCATTTTTTCTATTCTCTTCTATCTTTCTCTTAGCAGGGAGCACTTTTTCCCCAAAATAAAGCCAGACGACACAATTCCTCGTCTAGCTGGGTTTTTCCTCCCTGCACAACTATGTAACGGATAAGTATCCAAACCATTTTTTTTCTTTTTTGAAAATAGCAATATGCCAACAATGTCAACTTTTTCAATGTCAATTTTTTCTCGATGTCAAATTTTTCTCAATGTCAATTTTTTTTGTCAATTTCCATTTTTACAATATCAATGTCAATGTTATACATATATCTCTGTACATCCCATAACCCTCCCCTCTGAACACGGGCTGATCTCACACCTACACTCCGACACGACATCACCCATTCTATACGACGACGACGACGAGGAAGACACCACCAGGAGATACGAGGGGGCTTCAAGAACGGCTACATCAACATCCCAACCTCCAGTTCCGTTCCCGTTCGCGAGGACGCGAACAAATGAAGGAAGACGCTTGTACAGCCTCCCAGGGGTATGCACCCCTTGGAGACCATCCCCCCATCATCTGGCTAAATCTCCTAACTGGCAACCCTTGGAAAGCCAGACCAACATCCATTAATACCACAAGGACAGCTTGCCACTCTAGAAAGCAGCTCAGTCCTTGCACAATTGTTACACACAGCGACATATTATTAACTGGGGCAGCTATGCCAACACATTGCTGACAGCATAGCGCCGAAGAGTATAAGAAGGCGTCTTAATCAGGTCAAGGGATCTCTCCATTATCAGTCTCTCAGTGGTACGCCGAAGGCTACGTTCAGAGGTGAGTCAGTCGTGTTCAGATTTCCTACTTTTGTAACCTTTATCCACAGCTTGTACTTTCACATTGTAAACATTGTTACATTCCCTACAAGGGACTCATACATTAACATCACAGACCAATAAACACTTGCTTGGGTTACCTTATCTGTGACATGTTTTGTGAAACAATATGCACTCGATTGCAGTGTGATGCCTAAATATTTAAAGTCTGGAACTATCTTTAATTTTATATCCCGAATGAAAATCTCTGCTGAGGCGGGTATTCTTCCTCCTTTTCGGAATATCATGGTGTCTGTTTTTGAGATGTTGATGTCCAGCTTGTGTTCAGAGCACCACTTTTGCACGTCATTTACAGTTTCCTGGAGTTTTGTTAAATCTCTGGATCCCATTACAATGTCATCAGCATATGCGCAAGAGAATACTCCCTCCTTATGGGCTATTTTTTAGGATATCTGTGGTTGATATTATAAACAGCAAGGGGCTCAGTGGGTCTCACTGTAGGACCCCGTTTGATTGGGCTATCGGTTCTGATAGAGTGAGGTTGTCCGAAATTCGTACTTCGTTCCATTGCAGTATTGATGTGATGAGATTGGCCCATATGTTGTTCTTGCCTAGCATCTCCTTTAACTTTTCTGTCACTAGCTTTCTATTTATCAGGTCGAAAGCCTTTGTGAAATCTATAAAAATGGTGTAATATTTTCCGTTGTCCTCTAAGGCATCCCATATTTGGTTAAGCAGAAGTTCAATAGCGTTTAGGGTAGATCGTCCTTTTCTAAACCCAAACTGGTTCTCTGGCAGAAGCTCGTTTATTTCCTCATTTAATTTTCCTGTTATAATTTTGGTGAGGATTTTGAAGGGGCAGTTTTCCAGTGCTATGCCTCTGTACTTATTGGGATCTTTTGGATCTCCTTTCCCTTTATATAAAACCTTTACAATTGACTTTCTCCACTGGTCAGGTATGGAAGCTGTTTCTATACATTTGTTATATAATTTTGTCCATATTGGGGCTAGCAGGTGTGCAGTGTCTTTTACATATTCATTATAGATCCCGTCCGGTCCTGCGGCTTTCTTATTTTTGGTGCTCTCTATGGCGATTCTAGTTTCCTCAATGGTCAGGTGTACCCAGTCTGTTGGTATTTGTGGAGAGATGATATGTGGATCTTTTCAGGTGTGCACTAGACCCTCGATATTGAGAATCTTGCTGAAGTGTGATTCCCAATTTTCCATGTCTATGTAGTGTGTCTGTGATTGTTTCTTTGGACGTAGGGCTATGAAGGGGTTTTTCTTGGCTTCCTCTGCTAGCTTCCTGCCCTCTGCTTCTAAGTAGGCGCGCTTCTTTTCTTTCAATGTTCTCTTGTAAAGATTCCTCTTGTCGTTGTATATGTGTAGTAGACTTTGGTTATTCAAGTTCTGCCTTAAGTGTTGTAATTTTTCTAGGGTCTCCCTCCTCAGCCTATAACACTCACTATCAAACCATATCTTTGCTCTTCTTGTGGCCCGCGGAATGGCGGTCTTTTGTAAGATTTCCTCTATTGTTCTTGTTGCGTCCTCCAGCCTTGAGTTATCTATTAATGAGTCTAAAAGTATTGTTGAATCTAGCATAGCTTTTACTTTCTCGACATCTATTTTCCTTGAAAGGGGATGAGTTGTCTTTTCCTGTAGGTTTCCCCATTCCCCTTGGATATTTATTTCAAGCGGTAAGTGTTTCCTTATCACAGCTTGGTTTGCTGTCCATAATGGAAATACGTTTCCTGTTATTGGTCCTTTTGTAAGTGCAATATCTATTGTGCTCTTTCCGTTGTGAGATGTATGAGGGGATTGTGGGGTTGTTTAGCAGGATGAAGCCTTCTTCTTCCAGTTTCTCCAGAACTAGCTTGGTTTTGTAGTTAGGAATGTCTAATCTGCAGTTAAGGTCACCTGCGATAATTATTGGTTTATCTTGCTTTCTTTGAATGATCATTTGGCCTAGCTCGTCCATTATGTCGAATGCTGTTATGTTCGGTTGGAAATAAGCGGCTATTATTATCAGGCCGCCTATTTCCAAAAGTAGGGTATGGTCCTGTTGCCTTGTTGATAATATTGGAGTTAGGTGTGGTTTTAGTAAGATAGTTATCCCCCGGAAGGTCTACCTTTTTCTCCTTGTCTAGCTTTAAGATGAATACCATAGAAGTGTGGGTGTTGCCAGTCATCAGTGACGAATGTTTCCAATAGGATTGCTCTATCGTAACCTATTAGAAAGTGTTCTGGGCTCATACTTATAGCACTTTTTAGCCCTTCTATGTTCCACATCATGATTCTTAATTTTCTTGGTGCGTCTTTTAAGTTTTGATTCTTTCTATCAACTACTTTCTCTTTTGAGTTATTCGTAGGAGTGACCAATTTCTCGAGTGGGACGAAAGGTCCGAAATCGAAAACGTCTGACATAAATCCCTGTCGGCCAGAAATCCTCCTCATATACCCTTTCCATTAGTTCGAATGGGATCCCCACTTTGAAAGCTTTAGTATCGTAATCGGTTGTTATTTCTTCACACGTAACGTTTTCTATAATTCCTCTGTTCTCTAGGTACTTCTTTATGGCACCGGTGGTGGTGTGCGGACCTACACGCCCCACAAAAAGCCATGCTTTCTTCTTTGCTGCTTGCAATTCTTCAACTCTTGGACCTGAGCTTATCGTTGCGTATTGTTGCCTTGTTTGCCTTCTATCTGATTTGCTGGCAACTTGAACCCATTGCCCCGGATAGTTGGCATATTCCAGGTCTTGAGTTCTCACCTGTGCCAATTCTTGTGATGATGGCGTTAGTTCGTCAATTTTCTTGTAACTGTTCGCCTTAACTTCTGCTGTTCTCTCGTCACGTTTTGGTGTCAGTGTTGAGCGCTGAGCGCTTTCTATTTCCTCTTTTATTAATTTCCTTAAGTTTCCTGTAAGGGTGTCAATCAAATATGTTAGTTTTTGTGTGACATTATTGGTTATTTTATCTTCCAGTGACGTGTGGTCTGGCTCCTGGCTGTTGTGGTTATAGAAGTCGCTGCTTGATGTCGAGGCTTGCTGGGTTGTACTTGTAGTTCCTGGTGTTACGTCTCTAGTTAGCGCGCTAGTTGTGTCACACGAACTGTTGGTTGTAGATGCCAGAGATCTTCTGTCTCTTTTCTTTGCCATCTCTGAGTCTGTTTCATGCGCACTGTCGATAGAAGGCGCCACATGTTTCACAGAGCTTCTGTCTCTTGCCTTTTTCATCTCTGATTCAGGGAAGCCATTAACCTCCTTTCCTACGTTTGCTAGATCAACATACTCATGTTTATCCTTGGTTTCACTGTCTTCGCCTTTGTTCATGGATCGGAAACAATCTTCCAAGGTACTCACCGCTTTAAGCAATTCCTCCTTCATAACTTTACTTAGTTTGCCATTTACTTGCTCTATACTTCTCAATTTTCACTCCTTCGTCTTGTATGTCCACCATGTTTATGAGACTTGTATAACAAGTGTTCGAACAAATACTTTCCTCAAGCCTCCAGGAAGAATAAGCGTTTTACCAAGCAAGATGCTTTCTCGTTAGAATGTGCTTCCACAAATTATCCGCTCGAATGAATGATTTATTGCATGTAGAACAAATATATTTCTTTCTCCTATTGTGTACAAGTACTTTGAGAAAACGATTGGATACATATACGACATGAGTAAGGCTTGTTACTAGTCTGAATCAGCATGTGTAAGGTTTGCAGTAAAATGCCTTATTGCGATCGCGACCAGCTTCTGTGTGTTTTCATTTGCTAAATTTCTTCCCACATTAGTGACAGGATACTTAATTTGTTATACTGTATGTATATTCTGGTGTATGGCGTTTTTCCTGCATCATCTGTTGTAAGACATTTACAAATTTGTGCTATTGCATACGGCTTTCAAAGCGTGACGAATGATTTAGCGCAGGTCACTGGTTTCTTGCCGGTGGTACTTCTTGTCCATACAGGGTTTTTATATGTTACCTGCGACTTCTGCGGTAGGACTTTCACTTATATTTTTTGTTGTATGCGATTTGTGTTATGACCATCTTTGTGCAATATAACCTCACTATCCCCCTTGTGCTGGGAGGTATTATTAATTACTGATATTTTCTATTTACCTTTACCATTGATAGGTTCTCGTATTCTTGCGTTGTGGGTGACTTCCTACCGCACTTTTGTAACTTTTATAAGTTGAACTGGATACGTTTTACTTCGCCTAAAACTAAAACCCGGGGAGCTCAGAATTGGCGCGTGTTTACTTGACTACCCACTGAACTTTACAACCCTCATCGTCTGTAATAAATACTGAAACATGTCACTGTCGTGCAAAGTATCGTCTTCGTGTACCTTTCTGAACTGAGACCAAAAACCTAACATTCCTTTAGATCTCCATTAATTGTCTTTAGCCCAATTTTGGGTAACTTAAAGGACCTTCGTTTATTGATATGATTATAACCTTCATTTCCGAACCTCTCGCTAGGTGCTGAACTAATCACGGGGAGCAAAATTATATTGTTTACTTGTACCTTAATAACCTCAAATTCATCAATGTATTTCTCAGTACTTTCTCTTTCAGCTAAAATAACATTGTCCTCCGCATCATTGTCTAAGAAATGATCCATTATTTTCACGTCAATTTCATGAAGTTCCTCCTTTAAACGTTCCAAACTATTAAAATTTGATTTCAACAAGTCACTATTCTGCGGGGTAATTTCTGTATCAAGTAACTCTTTAATGCATTGAAATTTCTTTGTTACACTTTGTCTAATAGGAGCCCTACCTTTCTTTAGCCCTTCCATGTTATTCCTTCTCTTCTTGGATAGGAATAATTATTGGCAGTAATTTATTTACGTCTCCAATCACGTCGGGGTTCACCAAGTGTTCAAAATATATAGAATTAACAACATAGGTTTACATATTCTGACCCCAATTTATTAACTTTCCTTTTTACTGGAACAAAATTCTGTGGTTTTTGACGACAACAAAATGCCAAGTCAAAGCTGAACACCCGTGGAGATATGCCACTTCAAGTCAGCAACCCGGAATCCAAAGAGGCAACCTGAAAGACAATGCACCACAACTTATATTTTCTAACAAGGGGTACTGCTATACCGGCTAAAGAAAAGAAAGCGTTGAGGAACCAGCTCTTACTAGACTGGCAGGTCCGATGGGATGGTACAAACAATGTTGGCCAGTGGACTAAAAAACTTATACCCGACGTAGGAGAATGGCTGAAATGCAGTCATCGACAAGTGGAATATTTCCTGTCCCAAGTCCTGACAGGGCATGGGAGATTTGGAGTATATGCCTCGAAAATGGGGAAGACGCAGGGAGATGGTTATCGGTATTGCTCGGAAAGGGATACAGTAGAACATACTTTCTTCCACTGTGCTCGATGGGAGGAAGATAGAAAGGAAGTCTGTGAACAACTTGGCCGGCGACTGACGACTAGGAATCTGATTCAGATTATGTTGGAAAGCCCACGAGCCTGGAACATTGTAAAGGCAATGGCTACGATTATTATGGGGACGAAGGAGAAAGAAGAAAAAAGAATAAACTAATAGCATAATCACTCCATTCTGATGCAATGCTGTCAAGCAGTCCCGGAATGGGCTAAGTGAAGGGGGCAGGGGTTTTTAGTTGGTAGAAATCCAACTCCCACACAGAGTGGTGTCCTTGAAAGATTTTCCCCTACCAAAAAAAAAAAATAATACATTAGTAGTTGTATCCAAAGTTGTAGCAATGGCGGCTGGCGTAGGATATAAGTTGTGTGCTGTTGTTGTTTGAGTCATCTGTCTTTTGACTGGTTTGATGCAGCACTCCATGCCTCCCTGTCTTGAGCTAATCGTTTCATCTCTACATAGCTACAACAACCTACATCCGAAGCAATCTGTTTAACATATTCTAACCTTGGTCTACCCCTACAGTTCTTGTCCTCAACCCTTCCTTCCATAACTAAGCTTGCTATTCCTGGGTATCTAAGTATGTGTCTTACCAACCTATCTCTTCTCTTCATTAGCAGTCGCCAGAAACATATCTCCTCTTCCACTCGTCTTAATACCTCTTCGTTTGTCACCCTATATACCCATCTGATCTTCATCATTCTCCTGTAACACCACATTTCAAACCCTTCAATTCTCCTCTTTTCTGCTGCACCAATAGTCCAATTTTCACTTCCATAGAACGCCACGCTGCAGACAAAGGCTTTAAAAATGACTTCCTAATACCTAAATCTATATTCGATGTCAACAGATTCCTTTTCTGTAGAAAGGCTTTCCTTGCCTGAGCCAACCTACTTTATATATCCTCTTTGCTTCGTCCATCACTGGTTATTTTGCTTCCTAAGTAACAGAAGTCTCCTACTTCCTTCAGCTTTTCACCTGCCAATTTGATGTTCATAGAGGTTTCTGATTTATTTCGGCTGCATTCCAGTAATTTTGTTTTACATTTATTAATTTTCATCATGTATTCATTCCGTAAGACAGAGTCCATACCATTCAAAAACTCATTCAAATCCTCAGGCGTGTCGGCCAAGATGACGATGTCATCAGCAAATCTCAGAGTTGAAATTATTTCTCCTTGAATATTCACTCCCACTTTAAATTTTTCTCCAATTTCCTTCATTGCTTGTTCAATGTAAAGATTGAAAAGTATGGGTGATAAGTTGCCCCACCCTAAATAATGAAAATATTTAGAAACATACAGGAACATTCACTCAGAAACACTCAAGAGTAAGTTGGGAATGTTAAAAAACCTTCTGGTGGGAACAGCTGATAGCTTCCTCTTCTTTTTCCCCCGTTTCATTTGAGCGATTCCGTCTAAAATGCTATCGCAGATACTAGAAGGCGCCACCGGCCACGTTCTCATTTCGTGTGACAGTGCTGCCACTCTGTGGTCGAACGAAGAATGCCTTGTCTCTGGTCTTGGTTGTAGTCCCAACAGCACAACGAAAAGTTGGGCACGCATGCGCAAAGGTAGAGTTCGTGTTTGCTGGCAATAAACTTAGAAATTCTCGCTGAGCTTCGATCTGCAGAGCCAGGTGTCGGACTGGACACCTCGTTGTGAGTTGAGTTGAACTCTTTTTTGTTCTTTGGCTGACGTCTAATTAATGCGTTATATTGATTGTAGTTAATATTATTAAATTAATTTATTTTCGAATAAAACAATGTGCTGCAGCACTTGAGCACATAAGGTTCGGCCGCCCTTGAGTTGTAGTAAAAGTATCAAAAGTTGTGTTAGTAGTATCCAAAGTTGTATCCGTAGTAGTGGTAGTAGTAACTACGCTAGAAACTTCGGCAGCAGCAGTGGCTGTACCCAGGGGCGTATATAAGAGGGGCGGGGGGTGCTGAGGGGGCTCCAGCCCCCCTGAAAAAAGCCAATAAAAATTAGGAAAGTGCTGCTTTGGTAAGAGCATAAAATAATTGTAAATTTGGTTGTACCCTAATCTTAACTTATCGGCTAAGTTATAAACAATATTAACATTGAAATTATACTAACTCGTGGTGTAGTGGATAGCATTCTTTGCTGCCGCCCCGGAGATCCGAATTTGATTCCCGGCTCTGCCAAGAAATTTTAATTCTAGTCTGAGGGCTGGAACGGGGTGCACTCAGCCTTGTGAGGTAAAGCTGTGAATTCCACAGTATGTTTTTTGAGAAATACATATAAAAAAACCTGTTTACCTTTCTGCTTAGTAAATTGACAAATATTTACATATATGCCATTCATACTCCATAGATCATAATAGAAAGTTCATTAAGTATAACATTTTATTTGTGTGTTGCGTTGTATTTCACAACTCTTGTTTGTATTGCCAATAATTGTAGGCTATATAAACTTTGAATCTTATCTAAAATAATTACACAAAGTTATATGCTCTAAGGTATTGGTTGACATTTCTGGGTATTTTGCGGTGACAATCCCCTGAGAATAATCACAATTTTCCAGGGTAGTCAGCCCCCCGAATTTCTTTTCTATATACGCCCCTGGCTGTACCCTCAATTACTGCAGCAGGTTGCAGTAATCTAGCGGGGCTAGAACCTGAAGACACCTGGAAAGAAAGTTAGCATTACCATAACTAAGCAATGTTGGATAACATGGTCATTCTTACTAAGGGGCATGTTGTAGGGGACAAAATCAACGAGGACAGTAAATTATTTTATGGCATAAGAAGGGGGTGAGGGAAATTCCTTCTCAAGCCACAAAGCAAATATATTTCAGGCATTTGACGAGCGTTGTGAGTATTTTGAGGTTTCTAACCGTATATCCTACGACGATGCTTCCTGAAGATCCAACTAGCCTCTGACCTGATAACTAACCCAACTCAATAGACTAAGCCACATTAATAGTCCCCACACAGGACATAATAATATGAGTTTTACATCCCTCTTAACTATTGTGGTTTTAGAGATTCCCGGGTGCTTAAATATTGCCCTGAAATGTATGTATAACATGGACACAACCACCACAGTTTCCAGAGTACATCGGTCCACTTTACAATACAAAGTTATTCATTTTCTACTTGTTAGGGCATGTTTTGATCGGACAGACCTTCATCAGCTCATCAGGTAGTAACCTCATTAGGCCTACATATGATGAAGGTCTGTCAGACTGAAACATGTTCTAAGAAGTACAAAATGAATAAAATTATATTATAATGTGGATCAATGTACTATTGTGGCTACTAAAACAGCAAAAAACCTTATGTAGCTGAAATGTACCACAGTTGAACCGTACCTTCATTTATTCTATGGATTTTTTTTAGACAGGAATGTAATGAAATTTCATATTAAATTAAAATTCAAGACAGCTTATGGCTGTACAACAGTAGGAGCTAGGACATATTTAATCTCGCGATCATGAGCCTTTTTACGTGGAATTCGATCCACAAGATATGGCATTTCACTTCAAAAATCTCACATGCAGTAACCGGGAATTGAACCCCGTAAGCCTTGGCGAGAGATAAACAGCTTGTCAACTGTGACACCATGTCCTAGGCTGGGAAATAGATGACAACTTTTCCTACCCCAATCTGATTGGACACCTTAATGTACAGGTCAACTAAAGAGTACCTACTATATTAGTGAGACAATACTGAAAATACTTTTCTACAGCCTACTCTTTGGGGATTTAAACCACAAATCCCAATGTGCAAGTACGGTATGCCTAATCTTACTGCACATGGTTATGAAGGTGCATACGAAAGGAGGACACTACAGTACATGTTAGAACTGGGCTTCATGTTCTTCTTTCTGACAGGAGATCACATATTAATTAATTAATTAATTAATACGTTCAAATAGTAAAACATTTCTCACTTCTATCTGGAACGGCATCTGCATACACCTAGATTACTAATAATGACATGCCACCTATACTTCATTGATCTGATAAATACTTAATGTATGCATTACATACGGTACTACGGGAGAATTTTCAACACGACGGTTGCATTAAAGCGGCAAATACATAACCTAACACTGTTTGGCAAATTTAAAGAGGAACTTCTGACACCGCAATTCCATTTCAAGAATCCCTGTTTTATTCTAAATGTTTTGGACATTTATTAGAATTGCCACATATCCATATTGGGCATTTCAACCCAAAATCTTGTACGAATTTCCGAATTTCTCCATCCCATACAACGAGGTTATTTCATGTCATCGTAATACTGGTTGGCACCTTTTCAAAATCGTTAATAATTTCCGTATTGAAGAGGATTCAACTAATTTAACTCAAGCGCCGAGCTGAACTATTTTATTGATTTTCTAAATTATTTTTTGTATATTTTGATATTTTTTTTAAAGCTTAACATTTTTACACTCACCGTTAATATTTCTTATTTTCTAACTACTTTTTTAAAATTATTGTTAAAAGACCAATCTTATATTTATTTAATTAATACTACTTTGTAAGGATATCCATTTTTAGCCTACTTTCGATTTTTGCAAAAAATGAAAGTAGACTTATGAGATCAACACAGGGCGAAAAATTGTGTGTCTGTCTGTGTGTGTGTATGTGTGTGTGTGAGTCTGTGTGTGTGTGTGAGTGTGTGTACTCTGAATGTCTGTCCCCCCTATCAATTCGAACACGGTGAAACCGAATTGAACGAAATTTGGTACAGAGGTAGCACTAGCAAAGGGCACTTCAGTGTCATGTTTTATATCGCCGCCATCTTTACCAAAACAGAATGACGGCCACTCAAACGTTCAAAACGTAAAATCAAATTACGGCTAAACTAATCATCCGATCTCTACCAAATTGGTGACAACATACCTTTATATAGGAAGCGTCTTTCACCCAAAATTCAAGTTCATCGGCCGTGACATTTCAGGATGGCGGCCGTGTGAATTATGCAACCATTTTAATCAATAGCTTAAGACCCACCGATTCCGATTATCGAGCCTAGGGTGGTTTAAGCTATCCTGAAGGTCGTGATCCGTTATTTATTATAATTTAATATTATAATATTATACTGTATGAGTGGCTTAAAAGAGCTGAGCCGTCTGTGTCACACGACAAGATGGCAGCTGTCCTCATGTGCCTGTCTTATATTTCAGTAATTTTAGTATGTTGTATGTGATATACCCTACTGATACAATAATATAAACTTTGTATGAAATGATCTTTAATGAAGATGTACTGCAGCGACGAAATTGTTTATTTAAAGTCATTATTTGCCAACAGGTTGTTTCTAACATGTCAGTTAAGAACACCATGATGTTAAGCATAGGGTTAGCTCTGGGCTAGCGTGTTAGTCTGTCACGCAGTTGACTGGGGATCGAATACTGCTACAGTTAACTTTTTTTTTCTTGAATTCTTTTACAAATGATGTGCACGAGCTCTTTCCACAGATACTGAATAAGATGTCATTTAGCTCAAAGGAGAGGCTAATGTATACACTCGTTTATTAATAAAATCACATCCCCAGCATCGCACATAAACAGAAGACATTAGGAAAAGGAGAATAGAAGAACTAGATTAACCACAGCCTTCTTAATGCCTCTGTACGGTGCTGTCCTCTTGTGGGTTATGTGGGTAATATTGTTTCAAACATACCACTCTGTAAATACCTGGCCTCCTGCAGTACGGCAATTTTGTAATACTGGTAGTTCAACTATTAACCACGATCGCGCTCCGATTACCTTTAAACACTGCCAGCTGGATCGCCTCCCTCTTGGCTACTTAAAACTGCCTACTCATTCAACACATGATAAAGATTAATTCACTGATAGGTCGCAGCACCAACCTACTGTGATCGGCGCGGATTTTTAAAGGGGAAGATGCCCAAAACTAAACATTCTTAACTTTGCAGGCTGGCTTAATATAGAGATTAACGGACGTGAATGCATTACAATTAGTTAGTACTTTTGTTATTCAATCATCATAAAGTATATAATATTGATTTTGACACTTACTGGCTAATTATCAATATAAAAGAAAACAAACAATACATGGTGGTAGAGGTGATTGTGTTAGGGATGAGGACAAAGAGTCATAAATACCCATGATTTAGGAGAAAGTAGGCTATATGTTCTTTGCTGAACATCTTGTTATTACTATATTTTATTTATTACAATTATTATCATTAATTTTTCATTTTAATTTAGATTTAAGGCACATATGCCATTTTAGTTTTCAATTCTGAATTGATTTTCTTTTTAGGCTGAGGATGACCCCATTGTGGGTCGAAACATGTACTAATATATAAAATATATATTTGTTTATGTATTGATTTGGCGTATAATTTAAACGTTTAATACAAATATTTTGAAAAGGGTCCCGGGCAACTTGTGGGCCAGAAGTGCCTCGAACACACAAATTGATTTCCCAGTAGTTTGGCCTTCAGTTGCTTCAGAGTTCCCTTTCCGACAACCTCCAGCCACTGTCTGCTCGTTTCTGGTTTGGAAGGAAAGCGGTGAAAAATTATCTTTTCCTGCTTTAAAAGTTCATAATAATCTATGAATGCCACAAATTCTGCATTATGCAACAGGATTGTTCATCTCCAGTAAAACGAAAATAAATTAATATTAAAATGATTTTATTTCAAGACCACACAATCTAGGATAGCCTAACTACTGTTACTGCTAATCTATGATTATAATCCTATGGAACATGATAGAAGGAATCTAATCCTGTGCTTGAATAAATTTCCTTAGTAAGCATCTATAGTGGTAAGTTATCTCTAACTTCCACTTTCCAGAGCTTATTGGTCAACAAAGAACACTGTATTTTATAGGGTTGCATATTTTAAACATGCACTTTCTGGCCTCCACCAGGATTACAGACCCTCTATACGCCTATCCCTGACTCAGTGTAGAATTATGAACACCTCCTTTGGCACGAACTGGAGATACAAGGTACAAAACCTGTCAGGGCCCTTTATTTTACAGCAAATTCAGACTAAATTCAGCGATTTTACTTTTGATTTATTTTATCATTCTAGATGCTAATTATAAATGAAATAATGACCTAATGAAAGTAGCACTCAATATTATGGACAAAACTTTATTTCATTCCTTCAATTGCTATCATCGTATTTAAAATCATGTATAGTATATTTTTATAATATAATCAATACCTCTAACCCCATAATGTAGGCCTATCATTATTCATAATACTAAGTGAAAAGTGAGGATTTCTTACCGTAAGTTTGAACGTATCTCGCTTCTCGTGGATGATCTTCAGTTCTATCTGACAGAGTGGTGTAGATCAAGCCAGGCCTAACCACTTGGAATAAACCACTTGACATTCCATATTCATGAAGTAAAGCACTTGACATTCCATAATACCAACCAAAACATAGCAGAAAACCCACGACGAAGATGCGCATTAAATCAGGTAATGAGCCTGTCAATTTTCAAGTTCAACCGGGCTAAGCTTGCATAATTTTCCACCAATAGCAGAGAATATGGATAATAGCCAATAGCAAGCCAGGCCTGTCTTCACGTGGGCGAACGAGAGCTAACAGCGCTTCATAAGGCCATTACACAAAGCTCGTCATTCTTAGGACGAGCGGCTAGGTACAGAGCTGATCCACTCTTTGATTGCCTAAGGGCTGCTGGGTTCTTATTGGTTGTTGGTGGAACATATCGATATTCCTTGGATTTTAAGCTGCTCCTTGCTTTTCTTCCCCAAGCGGTGCAGCGCTCGACAGCGCTTTATGCAGCCAGCTACCAGCAAGAAAGACGCCTTGGATTATTGGATCAAAATGGCGTCACGTTCGCTTGCTTTCAAGCTGCGGGCGTGCCGTGTAAAATCTGAGGAAGACAGGTTTTGTGTTTGTGACTGTAGTCATATGTGTACATGTGATTTTATAGTGATCGATAATGTGATAACCTGTAGCCAGAACATTAGATCTAGAAGATTTGTGTGTGAAAATGTTTTGGCGAGTTTTGATGAGCTTATGGCATTACATGGGTAGATTTTTACTCGACATTTTTAACTTTCTTCGGTTGGATATAATGTGTAACACGCGGAAGTTACCTTAATTTACAGAAGTAGTTGCTACCTTGTGCTATTGCATATTAAAATGCATAGTTCGTAATATCATTGGGCACCGGTATTTAGAAATGCGCTACGGTACCGTACCTCTAGCGGCCTACTGCATGCTTGAGATACCATAATTATCATGTAAAATTCCTCAGTCGAAGACTTCAAAAACATACCTTGGTTTCTGTAGAAAAGCATTCTTATTGGTCTAACGTGGTATATCACAATTACTACGTTTTCATGGCGAACTCAAATCGATTTGAATACGATTCTGTTTTCAGTACGCTGCACGTTTACATGAGCAGTTTCAGTTCGTATTGAAATAGATTTCAATACGGTATATATTTTATTTTGGCTAACTCGTATTAAACAGCAAATGACCCGTACCGTAATTATCATATTACTAGTGCATGAGACAGGACCCTGACTTTTCACAGTTTCACTGGACGCGTTGTTAGGCTGTAACCATTGTCAAAACCATTCATAGAACGCGTTAGGCTGTAACCAGTGTCAAAACCATTGATCTGGACGCGTTAGGCTGTAACCATTGGATTGGACAAAACGAAGGTTAGAATGGTTGGGTGTAGGTGTGGCGTATGGCCGCGGGAAGCTAGTTGGGCACGGTTGACAAAAAACTATTGATCTGGGCGTGTTAGGCTGTAACCATTGTCAAAACCATTGATCTGGACGCGTTAGGCTGTAACCATTGATCTTGATGCGTTAGGCTGTAACCATTGTTAAAGACCATTGGATTGGACAAAACGAAGGTTAGAATGGTCGGGTGTAGGTGTGGGAAGCTAGCGGGGCATGGTTGACAAAAAGAACATTGATCTGGACGAAAGACCACATTTATACAATTAGTACCGTATGCATGGAGGTGGCAATACTGTTGTAACGCCGATAATGGCAGACAAAGCCAGGTCATAAGTCAAGTTATAATTTGGTATGGCGGATGGGTTATAAACAGCCGAGGAGTGTACTACATTATTCCCAGATCAATTTTGAATCATTAGAAAAGATATTTATTGCAAATTTCAGAAGATCTTTTTCCCCCTGGGTTCATGTCTCTGCACTGTTATCATTATCATCCGACGTATTTTTAACGGGTTGTTTGTAGACATGAAAAATGGATGCGCAGAAGATTTTGATGTTGTTTGTTCTTACGAAGTTTATCAGTTTAATAATAATTGCTTTTACGTCCCTTTTAATTACCGAAGCTTTTAGAGACGCCGGGCTGTTGCTCCGAATGGGATCTGTTACGTGCCAGTAAATCTACTGACACGGCTCCCTCGAATTTAGGCCTAAGCACCCTGACTGCGCCAGGATTCGATCCTGCTATCTTGGTAAAAGCAGGCAAGAAAGTTACCGCTGCGCCACTCAGCCAGTCTGTGTTCAATTTATTCAAATGGAAAAAGGAGCGGATTAATCGGGAAAGTAAAACGGTGTATTTTCACTTTTTCTGTAGACTACATTTTACCTACGGATACATCAGACATTAAAAGTAAAACAGACAAAAATACATTAACGCTAAAAACGCGCGGAAACAAACTACGCTCATCAACCATGAAAAGAACACAGACAGTAACGAAGAATATGGGCCAGAAGTAAAACAAGCGATTCGAGAGTCAGGCGACAGACAAAGTAGGCCTTAATTAGTTTAAAATTGTAACTCAAGAGCGCGCAGAATCGCTTTCAGTACGATCAATTTTTACATGTTCCTGAATATATGTCTGAATACGATTCGATCTCACAATTTTACCGTATCGATCTTGAAACTCAATACGAACTGAGTCCCGTTTAAATGACCGTATTCAATACGGTATGTGTACTCAAATCGATTTGAGTTCGCCATGTAAATCCAGTAAATATCATAATATATTGAACCCTTGTAAAGAAGCGTAATGAGACTCTTTTTCAGGGAAGTGTTTCGGTCCAAACCGTTGTTGTTAAAATATTAGCTTCATATCATAACAAGGAACATAGGTAAAAATATCACAAAAGAAAGAAAGTTAAGCCTAGATTTAACTAACATGAATTTAATTTCAGATCAGATAAACAATAAACAAACAAACAACTCGCATAATTACACCCACAAGATAATTAATTGACAAATCAAACAAAATCTCTCTGACGAGATTATACAAGATTTCAGGCCATCAATGGTCCTGTTCTTCACTTCAAATCATGTGTGGCGATGTGACGAGGACACATAAAAGAATAAGTACCTTTTATACGCTACCCGCGACCATAGGCAACATCACGACAAGCTGCGGGTCCGTATAATAGGAGGTAGACATGGTACTGGGAATACAACTACAACTACACAAATATTTACAAATACCCGACACTCGCTAGCCTTAAAGCTAAAAGAGAGGTTCCCGCTCGGAACCTTGATCAGCTGTCAAAGACATGAACAATGCCTAATCAGGACTTCACATAAATCAAAAAATAAGTACGAACGCGCATGATTATACTCGACTGACATCACCCGATGACCGTTGTCACCTTACAAGGACACACAACAGGGTGTCAAACAAATCAAATATATTACATGGAAAATCAAATACAATCACATTGCTCAGTAGCAATTATATACAACAAAACGAGAATTTATTTTAAACGAGACATGAGATTACTTTCCGTGCGTGAGCAGCATCCCTTTAAATTATCAAAGTGTCAACTAAACAGACACACTCAATAACTAGGTCACGAGAAACCCAGTCCCCCCCAGCTCATTAGCGTGTCTTTTCTAGATCTGCGGCTGGTGGATGTCTCGCCACCCAATGTCAATAACCCAGTGCGTAAACAGAAATATCCCAATGCAGCGCTGAGGCATGCACCAAGAACGTAGATTCTTTACTGAACATCAGTAAAATAATGTGTATATCGTAAATATCCCAGGCTAGCCTATCGCATAGCGCCAAGAATCGAAGCAATACCATGTGTGTCGCAAAATATCAAATCAGTTCCATTGATACCCACGGAATTGAAGAATCTCGTCGGGGTCGATCAGAGTCTCACAATGAGCACCATCTGACGCTCATACAGCAGCAGACAAGGAAAGCCATAGCAAATTCCTCCACGCATAAAATCACACATTTTGACACATGACACATTAGCACACACGCACCATCAGGTTTGACAATCCCTGAAAAAAAATCATAAATTCCACCCACACGCAGCGCATCAGATCTTAGATTCGACCGAAGAAAAAAATGACAAACAGAAATATTTTTTTATTTTCTTATCAACTAGAGAACAGACGCTTCCCTTCAAATTGATTGCAGAAAGAAACACAAGGTTGAATCAAATAAAATTACGCATGTTTAATCCAATCGGCTAGCGAAATATCAAGGTTCCTCCCATTCTTTTCTTAAATCAGATCTATAAAAGTCTCCCTTGTCACACGTCCCGTAATTCACGTTCGCAAAAACAAATTATACACTGAAGTACACGCGGCACTTGGATTAACATTACACTGAATGTTTACACAATAAAACTCAAACAATAGTCACGCAACATTCTATATTTAAAATATGAGTGTCGGTACAAACCCTATCAACAGAAAATAGAAACAACGCGAAAAAATCTAAATTTAACTATTTACAATTCCCAGTCCAAAATCTAACTACATGATTGAAATAATTCGATGCGGTACTTATTCTTTCAGCCACCCGATTCAGCTCACGTTACAAGACATGGTGCCACAGGGCCTCTCTACTCCTCCATAACCATCTGGACAGATGATTCCTTGGTCACCATCCCAATGCAGGTCCACGTTGTCGACATCTTGGCCTTCTTGAAAATGAAATGTTCAATACAAATATGAGCTAAATAACCTGCTAAAATTGTAACATGAGCTACTAGCTTCAATCACAGTCCGTTTACAATTTATACCGTCGACTTTCCCTAATTACAATAAAACCCTATTTACACACGCATTTACACACGCACTCTTCATACTTACAGTATGAAAAATAGTTACACAGTTAATGAAGATTAGACCCACGGTCTAACTCAAAATATATAAGTCCATAAGACTTCACAACTTAGCCTCCACTGAGACTCAAATAGACATTACTCCGTTTCTAATTACTTCAAATAAGTGTCTCGTCGGGCAGCACTTCGTCTCCTCAAAGACTTCAAGATAGTGTGTTATCGGGCAGCACTTCGTCTCACCAGAGACTTCGAAATAGTGTGTTTCAAACTAGCATCATGGGCACATTTATACAAAACTGGCGTAAATTCGGTGGAGGGGACAATAAAAATATTATAAATCGAAGCAGATGAGCTACCGGCTCGGGTGAGGTATCATTCTTCATCATTTTTCAAGCAGGTCACATTCCTGCCCAGCGGATCTCAAATCGATCGGCCAATTAATCAAACCACCGTTCGCGCGCTTTCTCAACCCACGCACAATTTCGCGCCACTGCCTGGCATCTTTCTGTGATTCGCTAAATTCAAGCTCCACACGTTGGATACAACCACCTCGCCACGCCTCCTTGACGCCACAGAGTATCTCCATCTCTCATTCTTCCGAGTTTCCCTTCTCTCTCACGACCCGTCCTGACAAAGACTCCAAGCCACGCGTTAAGTTCAAGCACAGTACTTCCAGGAACTGGCTATTAATACCACGCTTGCTTCACTTGCTTCTTCGCTCCGAACAATTTGCAACATATCTAGGTCCACTAGCCTTCTCAACTGCACCAAATATGTCTTCCAAATATAATTAATAACATTAACATGAAACATTATTATACAGCATGTATCATAAGGGTTCAATATAATAACCCATGGCACTACAGCCTGTGAAGGGCCTACCAAGCGACCGCTGCCCAGCAATTTGGCCTGCTGATATTGGGGTGACGCGTGATCAGCGCATCGTGTCACCTCGGCCGTTAATCTTGGTTTCCGTGATCGGGACGCTGCCTCACTGTCAGACAGCTACTTAATTGTCCTCACGATGCTGGGTGCACCCGGTACCAGCCCTCATGCCAGTTTCTAAAAATCTCTGACTGAGCCGGGGCCTCCAGATGAGAGGCAGGCAGGCTACCCCAACACCATGGGGCCAGCCAGTAAATATCATGGTGTATACAATAATATAAAATATTTTCAGCTTTACAAGTAGCCTGCCGGTAAATCTGACCAAAATGTGCTGTAGGCTAGGTAGAGTATTTCACCGAGGGTCGGGGTTGAGGGAAATGCATTACTCATGTTAGCAAGGCATGTTACGCATACCGTAAGCTAGAGTGAAATCCAGAAAGTTTGCCTACAAATTTGTTAATGCATGAGGAATGCAGTTAGCAATTCTTTTAGGAGGGCTATGGGTAATACGTAGACGTGATGTTCCGCTATATCATTGAGTACAGTAATCAAATTCCATACTCATAATGCTCCTTGAGAATAAGGTTCATTGTAACCAAAATCTTTCCCCATGTCAAGACACTGAATCAAACTCTGTAGAGGGTTTGATTGAAGTTTGATTAAGTGGATTGAAATAGGGCAAATACCAGTCAATGAGATTCGTGTCCATATTGTTGGATATTATGAGTATTGAAATTGAACAGCTCATGGTAAATAAATGGAATCACATGTCACTATTAATACAGTGCTGCAACAATCTCCTAATTGTGTGTTGATATGTGATTACAATGATTAAAAGAGGATGCCCCAATAAAGAAGAATTATGTTCCTAATATTGTGCGGATATCCTTCTGTTCCCTCTTTCCCCTTTTAGGCTGGTATAAAATACGTTCACAATGGAATATCCATCTCATTTGGGTACAATCGTGTTGACCGATTGAAAAACATCAAACTATTGCAATAAGAAACTGCTGTACTCTGGGGGATAGGTATTGAAATTCTGACTTTATTCTCTATTACACCAAATAATTACTAACATTTGCTATCCTAAAAGGGAAAAACAAAAACATTACTTTTGAACTTTCCACTTTTGCACTAAACCACTCGTATTAAAGCACCACTTTGCTGTGGGAACTAGAGCTCCCTAGGTTTTATCTAAACACCAAATAAATTGTAAATACAATTTTAAAACATACATACATTTTCATTTGAGACTGTTTCGAAACTTGTACCTCTAATAAAAACATGAAACGAAAGGTTTTGACTAGGCAGACTGTTAAGTTAAAACCCTCATGATAAATGAATAAGGAGAACGTTGGCCGAGAGCGCTAACGCCCTACCTCGTACCTCGCTGGCATCGGGAGAGCGTGGGTTCAAATCCCACCTCAGCCGTCCTGAAAATGGTTTTCATAGTTTCCCATTTTCACCACCAGACAAATGCCAGGTCCACGGCCGATTTCCTTCCAATATCCCTTCCCTGACCCGTCCTGTACATGGCCATTGGATGCATTAATAAAAAACAATGAAAGATAACAACTTGTTCATGGCTTGTATACTTAGAATAGACTTTTGACAGGAGTAAATTGGGCGACATTTTGAAAAGCATTGGAATACAGAAATCAGATGGCAGCTATTAAAGTTGAAGGGCATGATAGAGTCACTAATGTCAACTCAAAGCGAATGAATTATTGTTAACGGTTATCACTGCTGAAAGCTGGCTAAACCTTTTACTAAATTCTGCAACTAGGATTTCAAGACAGTATTCAGAAAGATGTAAGGTAAAGCTGCAACTTATCACCCATACTTTTCAATGAAGGAATTTACAAAAGAATTTAAAGTAGGAGTAAAGATTCGAGGAGAAATAATTTCTACTTTGAGATTTGCTGATGACATTGTCATGGTAGCCGATTCACCAGAGGATTTGAATTAGATTTTAAATGGAATGCACTCCATCGTGAGGAAAGAATTCATGATGAAAATCAATAAATGTGATATATGATATAAGAATATCAGCCATAAGCTGGGCATTTTTGATTGAACTCCCGACAAGTTCAATTTCAAGTAGTTGTAACTTTCGATACCAGATGCTACTGCCACTATCAGTAGCGGCAAACGTTGGAACTTGATAGATCGTTTCCTAACCAGCCAAATATAGCCTACAAATCTTGCTACACACCACTAATTGCAGTGATTGGTTCTTTCAAATGGCATGATTTACTTCGCCTCCGATGGAAGGCATAGTTCTAAAAGAACAATTTGTGTGTTCCTTGATTCAAGAAAGGCTTTTGACACCGTAGTCCACAATATACTCATTAGAAAACTTGAAAAGGAAGGTATTCGTGGTACTCCTCAGGAACTAATAAAAAGCTTTCTTTTTAACAGAACACAAAAGGTACGAATCAAAGACACTCTAAGTAGAAGTGCTGAAGTAAAAATTGGAATACACCAAGGAAAAGTTTTAGGTCCTATTCTTTTTCTCTTAGATATTAACGATTTGTGTGAGCTGATTACCTCATATGCTGATGACACTGTCCCAGGAATAACTTGGGAGGACACTTTTAATAGAACTCAAGAACCCTTGCTACAGTCCAAAAATGGCTAAGAAACCACCTCCTTACCTTAAATGAAACCAAAACACAATACCTATGCTTCTCACACAACAAAACATTACAACCCACAGACAATTTAACACTAAAGATCCACACACCAATTTGTAACAATGGTGAAAGATGCAACTGCTATACCCTTTAGAACTCAATGAATGTTACTTATTTAGGGATTATTACTATTATATTTAAAATAGAATATGCATGCATCAAAATTGGCCAATAAACTCTAAAAGTTAATTTATATATTTTACACAATCAGAAATATCTTGTCAGCAAAAGACTTGAGAACTGTATATTTTGCCTTAGTCCAGTCACAACTACAATATGGAATAAATGGTTAGGGTGGAATACTTGATTCACATTTGGCTCAGGTCAGAATCTCATTCTAAAAGTTATGTTCAAAAAGCCACCAACTTTTCCAACATGTGAACTGTATCAACATAGCATGGTGCTTAATATACGACAGTTATTTGTTCAGTTATCAATCATATTTATACATAAAAATATGGAGCTTTCTCTAATAGACAAAACCTTAAAATGTGCACTAGACTTCAAGACAGAACTGGAATATAAATCCCTCGTCGAAACACACTACTTGGCCAAAGGAATTGAAGTTGTCTTAGCACTAGGATATACAATATATTGCCAGTAAATGTGACAAATAACACCCTGAATATACTGAAGAAAAGGATTTTTACAAGGCTCCTTAATAACTTTGATAAAGTAAATGAACTTATAAATTTTCACCAGCATATTTAAACCAACTCAGTCACAAATAGTAATGTATCGTCTTCTTTTATTTTAGTATCCTCATAATTAATGCTTTTACTATAAACTTTTCTTACTATTATCAGTCAAATACCAAGTTGCAAATAAATTAAGAAATTGGGTTTATGAAGCCCAAGCACAAGTTTATCTTATGAGGAATTCACCCTGTATTTTGATACAACATCTGTATATGTACATATTTTCTGTCAGTGAATAAAAATGTTTTCTCAAAAAAACAAAAAACAAAAACAAAAAAGATTTTAATGCCCTTAAATAATTCGACCACTGTAGGTCGGGTTTTAATCCGCTATCATGGGCATAGCAGTTCAGCATGCTACCCACTACGCCACAAAATCACTAAATTTAAAACAAAAATAAATTGAATGCAGCTCAGAAACTCCTATTGACATCAAATAAAGGCAGATGTAAAGCTAAGGGAAGTAGGGAGCAATATACGCAGTGATGGACGAATCAAAGAGTGTATAGAAAGTAGGCTGGCACAGGTAAGGGAAGCATTTATACAGAAAAGAAATGTGTTGATATCAAATATAGATTTAGATATTTGAAATACATTTTTTAAAGCCTTTGTCTGGAGTGTGGCGCTGTGTGGAAGTAAAACTTGGACTGATGATATAGCAGAATAGAGGAGTACAGAAGCATTTCAAATGCGGTGTTGAAGGAAAATGATTAAACTCAAATGGGTAGATGGAGTAAGAACACGAGCGGGAGAGTGCTTATTAAGGTAAGACACATACAGTACAGTACTAAGACAACCAGGATTAACAAATTTGTTACTGGAAGGAAGGGTAGCGGACAAGCATTGTAGAGTTAGACCAAGGTTACAATAAGTCATATTATTGCATCACATGTGGTACGGTAGCTATGTGGAGATGAAACGATTAGCTGCATCAAACCAGTCGAAGGACTGAAGACTCAAACAGTAACATGGAAATACTCACAGTATTAGCCTTTCAAGATGGGAGTGCCGCTGCGCCAACATTTTTATTCATAGCAGCAGGAGCTTTGTGGGATGAGGAGAGTGAAACAGCGATGATGGAGTACAGTCGCCACATAAGTCAAGTAGCATTGCTTGAGTTACTCAGAACTTATAATGTGATTTGTGAACATAAAAACTAATAATAATTTGCAAAGAACGGTTCGTTTGTAATTAATTTTCAACGTCACAGCTAAATGTAATAGGAGTAAAATGATGTTTGAGGTTGCTGGAGCTGAGTCATATCCTACTCGCATGCCTATACCTGTCAACCAAGCAGGTGGCTTCATGACTCGAACAGTGAGTGAATATTAAGATGAAATAAGGAAAGATAGATGTGCTATTCTCCAGGAGTAATCACATCCATAATTGGGCACAAATAATGTAAGTAATTTCAAGCAGATACATTATTGAAAGTATATAGCTTACTGCATTGGCACATATCCCAATTTTAGCTACAGCCACATGGAACCGATTCCTCAGTTCAACAACTGCAAAACTGATAGCGTCGATTATTGTCATCTTATGACAGATGCAGATCGGTGTCTTATACACTGGCCTCCCTGGTCGCCTGATCTGATCCCGTGTGATTTCTTCTTATGGGGGTTTATCAAAGATGAAGTTTATGTACAACCCATGCCAGTTAATCATGTTGAACTGAGGAAACAGATCCGTGCGGCTGTAGCTAAAATTGACCAAGACATGCTCTAGAGCAGGGATGTCAAAAATACGGCCCGCGATCGCAATGTGTGACAGACAGAAGAATCATGACTTCACTCGATTCCTCTACGGAAGTTTTAAAATGCGCACACTACAACATTTATAAGTAATTTCAAGGGCAGCGCGTGCCTAGACAAGCGAGAGAGGTAGACAGTAACGCCATCTCTTAGCAACAAGCGGAAATACCACGAAGGCTAGAATCTTCCACGCGCTTCGAGTCTAGTCAGTTGAGTCGAGTAATCGAAGCGATACGGTCGAAGAAAGATTTTAGTTAATTTAGTTGTACTGCGACATAGTGTTTGTGAAGTCCAGTGTTGTGAAGGTACTGTGCATTTGTTTGTGTCGTGCGCATGCGATATCCTGTGTCGAGTTCCATAATTGTTACGATTTTGGCATAATGTCACTAAAACGTAAAGTTGATAGTGAGTGCAGGGTTTTTCAGTCTAAATGGGAAATTGCATATTTTTTCATAGAATGGAAAGGTAAACCACTGTGTTTGATTTGCAATCAAACAGTTGCTGTTTGTAAGGAGTTTAACTTGAAGAGACACTATGATACGAATCATAAATCAAAATTCGATTGTTACACTGAAAAAATAAGAATGGACACATTGTCATCTTTAAAATCTAAACTTCAAGGTCAACAATCGATGTTTACTAAAGCTAATACTGAGAGCGAAGATGTCCTGAAATCAAGTTTTATTATTGCATTAGAAATCGCGAAGAGATCAAAACCTTTCACTGATGGTGAGTTTATTAAAGACTGCATCTTGAAAGTGGCCGATGTTTCATTTCCATTTCAAAAGTCAATAATTAAAAATATTTCGCTTTCAAGAAACACTGTTGCTTCAAGAATAAATGATTTATCTCAAAATTTGGTTCTTCAACTGAAGGAGAAAATTAAGGAATTTACAAACTTTTCACTGGCTGTTGACGAGAGCACTGATACTGAGGATACAGGTCAACTTGCTGTTTTTATACGAGGTATTAACAGTAACTTTGAAATAACTGAAGAACTATTAAAGTGCGTCCCATTGACAGGTAGTACAAGATCAAATGATATTTATTCTGCAATTGAGCATTTGATATCAGAATATGAACTCGACCGGAATATACTTAGCAGCACAACTACGGATGGCGCTCCTGCCATGGCTGGCAAACATTCGGGCGTTGTAACTAAGTTAAAACAGAAAACATCAGGGAATTTTGTGGGATTTCACTGTATAATTCATCAGGAATCATTGGCATCCAAACATTTAAAAATGGACCATGTCATGCAACCTATAATTAAAATAGTAAATTTTATAAGGAGCAGAGGACTAAATCACCGACAGTTCAGGCAGTTTTTACAAGATTTGGACGAAAAGTTTTCTGATGTCCCTTATTTCACCAAAGTTTGTTGGCTCAGTCGAGGAGTAGTTTTAGAAAGATTTTTTGCATTACGTGACCCTATTCAAGCTTTCATGTTAGAAAAAGGCAACCCAATTGATTATGACAATGACTGGTGGGTTGATTGTGCCTTTTTAGTAGATGTGAATAAACCCTTGACTGATCTGAATGTAAAGTTACAGGGTAAAAATCTGATTGTCACTCAAATGTATTCATGTATTCAAGCCTTTGAAACAAAGTTGAGGCTGTGGGAAAATCAGGTAAAAAATCAAACTTTGGATCATTTCCCTCATTTAAAATCATTTGGCACGGTGAACCAAAATAAATTGGATCAATATTCTCAACTTCTGCAAAATCTGATCACGGAATTCAACAATCGTTTTGAAGACTTCCACAAAATGAATGAAATGGAATTCCCAATTTTCAACAATCCATTCAATTTTGATGCTTCACAGGCACCAGTTCATTTGCAAATGGAGTTGATAGATCTTCAATCAGACAGTATTTTGAAAGAAAAATTTAAAGAGGTAAACGCTCTTACATTTTATACACAATATTTCAAGAGTTTGGATAACTACCCGCAATTAAAAAAAGCATGCAGCACGCATTCTGTGCATGTTTGGTAGCACCTATTTATGTGAGCAGATGATTTCCGTCATGTAAATAAATAAGAACAAACATCGCACAAGACTTACGAATGAACATCTCCAATCAATTCTTAAAATAATTACAACGAATATGATACCTGACATCAATGAGCTTGTCAAAAACAAGAGAAGCCAGGTATCTGGATCCTCGAGCTCAATAATTACCCTCCTTTACAACTTTGATATGATTTTTAACAAACGTATATTATATACTATATAATTAAGTAAATAAAATGTTATAATAATTCAGTACATTTTTTTTAATTTGAACCTGGCCCGCCTACAAATTCTAAATTTAATATATGGCCCTCTGCAAAATTGAGTTTGACACCCCTGCTCTAGAGTGTGTAGTCAGAGTTGGACTACCGTATCGATATTTTCCGTGTGACTCGAGGAGGGCACATCAAAAATTTGTAGCAAGCAGACTCAAGAAACTTGATGAGTTTCTCTTTTAATTGGTATATGTGTCAATGCTGAAAGCTATATACGGTACTTTCAATAATACATGTCATGAAATCGTTTAAATCATTCGTGCTAACCCTGTAGGTGTTATGGAAAATGATCAATATTGAATACATGTTACATACACCAAAAACATTTTAGCACCACTGGGGTGTGGCAGAATTAATGGATAGGGAAAGCAGGTAGACAAAACTAATGAAATGTACATCACATAAACGTTTCATAATGGCAGACTTATTGCATACTGGCAGTAGTGCCCGTTTTCACCCGGTGGATTTGTTTGTTTTATGGATGATAATGAATACTACTACATAACTGGCACATAATACTTAAACAAAGAGAAACAAATATTTTAAAAATATAACTATTTGTGGTGGTGGTGAAGGGGGTTATAAGTAGTTTGGACGTAACATTCAGGTCATATTCCCATAATGATAATGACAATAATGAATATGGAAACGGCTATTTACTAATTACAGTAGGCTACTGACACATGTAATTTACAAACGAATTGAAAAATATGATTAGAAAGAGGAGTATGTGAAATAAAAGACACTGCCTAGGGCCTATGTCTCATTGACTGTTAGAAAAGTAGAGACCAATAGTGTCGTCTTTTGTCGCATAGCACCATAGGAATATAATCAGAGCACTTTGGAAAACTTCGGCTGTCCCGAGCTCCTGAAGTAGCAATAGTGTCATTTATCGCCATATACCGCTCAAGGATAAGGATCTGAATAAATGTGTGTAAATTTGAAAGCACCAACGCTTATTGCAGCTGATTACCTCTATGTACTGCACCAACACCTTCGCACTTATACAGAGGCATAATATTTTCACGATGATAACTGGCCTAAGAAATCTTCTTGCAATAATTACTCCCAGTGACTCCAATTTATAAGCAGCGCAAGTTGTAACTATTTGCTGGTAGGGGTGGCGTGATGCAGCTCACATTGCCAGCCAACAATCGACTAATTAAAATATTCTTACAGTTACACTATACGGACATGAATGGTTCTAGGACCTTAAAACGTAGTTTTCAAGTTCATTTTGTCTGTTGCTCTAAATTTAGGGAATGGAGAGAGTTGTCCAAAATATCAAGTGGACAGTGTTACCCGCAGGGTTCCAAAGGGTAAGTACATTAAGTTTGGTTCAGATCGGTGAAACGGTGTAGATTTATGCCAAAGGGCCTAAATGTAGAGAATGGAGTGGTCTGTCCGAAATTTCATGTAAACAGTGTTACTTGCAGGGTTCCAAAGAGTAAGTATACACATTTTGGTTCAGATCGGTGAAACGGTGTAGATTTGTATAAGTAACAGACAGACAAACCAACTTTGAGCTTTATACCGTATTTACACATGCTAGTGCATCACAATAACGCAGGTTATCACAAAAATTCTACACACACACCCATGTACAAGGGGCAACATGACCAGGATGTCTAAGCCCCGCAATTGAAATAACAACTGTCTACACATGAAAACTGCAAAAAGGTCATAGGAGAATGTAGGAATGTTTGCCACTATGTTTCTCTGACAGGATAGCATTATATTACATTTTGCTAATATGCTGATTAACTGTGCATACGATAGCATAGAGAATACTACAGTCCATTACAATTATTGCTTGTCAATCGGGACAGTTTTCCCATGTGTCCTTCAGCAAATTTTACCGGACTATCATGATACAGAGTAAATCGTTGTTGCCCAGTGACAACCTGTCCATCAATGGTGCCGCGTTGACTATCATGATACAGTGTTAGTCGTTGTCGCCTAGCGACAATATGTCCGTGAAGTTATTAGATCTGTGAAACGGTGTAGATTTGTGCCAAAGGGCCTAAATGCAGGGAATGGAGTGGTCTGTCTGAAATTTAACATTGCCTAAACTATTCCTCTTAAATCTGGCTACCATGTACAAAAATAATTTTTCAAATGCGACTGATAGTTCCAGAGATTAGCGCGTTTAAAGACACAAACACACAGACAAACTCTTCAGCTTTATTATATAAGTATAGAAGGCAAGAAACAAATTATTCAACAGTGCAACGGTTGTTAAGTCATGGTATTGTTGGAAAATGCTACTGCATAGAAAGGAAGTCTACTATGTCATACTCTATGCCCTATCTCTGGTCCACTTCGGCTTCTTCAAAAATCCTGAATCATTGAGAGCAGGGTGCAGGGGGTTTTCCTCTAAACCAATTATTTTATGTTAAAAATGAAAATAGCACATACGGCTGACAACATTCTTCTTAGAAGCAGAGGGCACCTCACCTGTTTCCTAAATCCTACATACTAAGTGAAATAACCTGATCAGACCTTCATCCTCCCAATGCAACGCTACAACTCAGTTGGTAAATCATTTTATGCCAGGTGCTTTCTTCCTGCTATGTCTTCTCTATCAAATTCTGATCTCAATATTAAATATTCTTTCTGATCCTCATCAATTTCCTCTTCCCTCTCCACAACATGATTCTCACCCCTATAGGAACGCTCTATGTAAGCTTTCCATCTCTCAACCTTTTCTTCTGTATCTGTTAGAGCAGGCTTCCTCAACCTGGTGTTCTCGTCATATGCTCGCGAGCACAATCTCTCCTGAGATCCATTCTACAATTCAAAGTCTGTCGGACGAACCAGAATAATAGTGTTTTTTAAATTATAAATAACATAAATAATTGGATATGCCTATTTTATGAGTAATATGAAAGATGCTGATTCCACACGTAAATGTATCTTACCTGCATGAGTCCGTTGCAGCATGCCTGGCGAGCGGTGAATCTGTAGCTCTTTCAGAACTTCTGAGGGAGGTAGAGACAGGAAAGAGAGGTGCATGCTTGCTGCATCATTGTTATTATTATATTCGATTTAAAAGTGCTCGGGTACTTGGTATGACATGAGGGTTGTGCTAACAGTCTCAGGAAGGTTGAGAAGGCCTGTGTATGAGGTTTTTCATCTGAGTCCTTAATATTACAGCACTTAGTCTTCCTTTCCCCAAAAGTACTCTTAATTCTTCGAAAAGCTGGATCTACTATTCCTGTTTTCAAACAATTTTCTATACTCGCACATTTCTCATTTAACCACTCTTCTTTCAATTCCTTGCACCTCTTGTTTACCTCATTTTTCATACATCTGTATTCTGCTTTCCCTCTTCCATCTCTTGAATTCTTGTGCTTCCATCTTTCATCCATTAATTCTGGTACTGTATATCCTGAGTGATCCAAGGTTCACTATCTATTCTTTCGTTTCTATCAATGCTTTCTTTGGTGGATGTCATTATTTCATTCTTCAAAAGTGTCCATTCCTCTACATTAGAAGTTTGTTCTGGGTTCTCCATATTAGTCCTTCCCGTACAATCCTCTTGAGTTTTTTGTTCACATCCTCTTTTAGTCTGTCTACTGCCCACATGTACGGTTTTTTACTTTTGATGGAGTCGATTTGGAAATATCTTGTATCTCCTATTTTCCCCTCATCCATGTGTATATTCTCCAGTTGAGGTTTTTTTTTTTTTTGGTGTGTGGCCTCTTGAGAGGCGGAGTGCAGGTCTTTCTAGTCGACACCCGTGGGCGACCTGCGCGTCGGGATGAGAGATGGAAAGGATGAAGATGAATGAAACTGGGCAAAGATGTGGAAGGAAGCGGCCGTGGCCTATCAGAAGGTACCGTCCTAGTGGTTGTTAAATAATGTGTTAGCTATGATTAACTCGTGCTCACTGCAGAATTCTATCAGCCTGCTCCCTCAATCATTCCTTTCACCCAATACGAATTCTCCTTCCCTTCACATCTTATTTTATGTTTATTTTACCACAGAATTCCAATCTCCCATTAATATTACATTTTCATCAACGTTGACATACAGTACCTCAGAATTCAATCTATTTCTTCATAAAACTTTTCCATCACCTGCTCCACTGCTAGGCATATAGACTGTGGGGGTAAGTAGATGTATCGATTTTAGCTACAATATGCAATTCACTGCATTGCTCATAATATTCCACCCGCTGACCAAGTTTCCTAGTCAGTATGAGACCTACCCCAGCATAACCATTGTTTGATTTAGTGTTTATGATTCTATAGTTTCCTGACCAAAAGCACTGTTCTTCCGGCCAGCACACTTCCCTATTTCAACCTCAATCCATTTCCCTTTGAAACCTTCCATTGTCCATCAGACTTAGAACTTTCCACGTTCCGATCCTCAGAATGTTAGATTCTCTCTTTGCCACCTTTGTGTTGTTAACCCCCTCTCGAGTAGTCCCAACCCGGTGATCTAGTTTACCTCCGGGTTGGAATTTTTTATTGTTAATATTTGGGAATCGAAGAGTGGAAAATATTCATCAATTGGAGCAGGTGGATATAGGCGAAATTACTAAATTATTAAGGAGCGTTTTGACTGTGGAGAATATTTTTCCACCACAAGCATGGTATAGTATTATCTCCACATCCCACATCATAGGGTATTTGTTTAACATATCAAACCGTGGCCGATCTCTACAGTTCTTGTCTTCCAGCCTTTCAATTCTTGATGGATTTTCCATGACAGCAATCCATTCGTACCGAAGTTCATGTTCTCCCGTGGCTGCAATAATCCTACGTTGTTGTTATTTCAATTAGGGGCTTGGAGATCATGGCCATTTCAACCCCATATACTGAGTGTGTGTATTAGGTAGCATATATATATATATATATATCTACCTGTACACATTGTGTTTAATAAATATTATTATATATCTCTTCTTCTATTATATAAAACTGAATGTTGGTTTGTCTGTTATTTATACAAATCTACACTATTCCACCAATCTACACTAAATTTTACGTACTTACCCTCTGGAACAGTACACTTGAAATTTCAGACAGTACTCTCAATTCCCTAGATTTAGGCCTTTTGGCACAAATATACACTGTTTATACATTCACCTGAGATATCAGTCACTTCAATAAATTTTGCACATGGGAAAGTTAGCAAAACACATGGAATAGAATTTTGGGGAAGATATGTAGATGACATATTCGTTATCATAAACAATGTAGAAAACATTGATAGATAACTTGTTAAAGAAAGTAAACCACTTAGATCATAAAATTCAATTTACTGTTAATTCAGAAGTTAATGGAACACTGAACTATCTTGATATCACAATAACAAAAACAATAATTTCTTCACATACAAGGTTTTTAGAAAGCCAACGACTACATCAAACATAATTGAAAATGATTCCTTACAATCCAGATCGCATAAGGCATCATCATTATTCATAGAGCCATAAATACACCTATGCGTTCTGATGAATACGTCAATTAAATAAAACAATTTATACTATCGCTGATCTCAATGGATAAATTAGGAGTTTCGTAAATAATATTTTGAATAGAATAAAGAATAAACTAATTTCGACACTTCAACGAGAATCCAAAGAAAGAGCTATAGTAAGTTTTACTTACATAGCCAATAAAATATACGGAATAACAAATATGTTTAAAAATAGAAATTGCAGAATAGCCTTGAATACAAATAACACTACAGCTAAACTTGGGTTTGGGTTTGGCAATACTGGTCTAATGCCGATAATGGCAGGCACAGCTGGAAGTTTTACTATATAAGTCGTGTTATAGTTTGGGATGGCGGGCGGGTTTTAGACAGCCTAGGAGTGAACTACATCATTCCCAGACCAATTTTGAAATCATTAGAAAAGGTATTTATTGCAAATTTCAGAAGTTTAAACCATTGTCAAAACCATTGCATTGCCCAAAGCGAAAGTGAGAATGGTCGGGTTAGTGGGCCACTGTTGACGACACGTTAGGCTGTAACCATTGTCAAAAACCATTGATCTCGACGAGTTAGGCTGTAACCATTGTCAAAACCACTGTTTCTTTCATTTGAACCCCTCACTAAACGCTACCTGGACTGCCTGTTCAATTAGTACCGTACGGGTTTCGTTGGGGTTGGCAATACTGTACGTGTGCATATTTCACACGGATAATAGCCGACATAGCTGGAATGTTACTATATAGGCCAAGTCGTGATATAACTTAGGAGGGTGGGTGGAGTATAGAGAGCGAATGAGTGAAATACATAATTTTCAGATCAATTTTGAATCATTGGCTAATTTCAGTAGTTAAGGAAATGTTTTTGTAGGTTCTCACTGGTACTCTCTCTGGCAGATAGCAAGGAAAGATATCGACACAAAACAAGTTTCTCTGAATAGCTGAGTTATTTATGTTGCGAGAGGGAATACAGTGTCAGCCTGAATCAAAATCCGGAACATTTTCTATAGTAATAGGTAATGTGACTTAGATACAGGACGTAGTTTAATCTTTTTAGTCCGTCAACACGATTGTACCCAATTGTGGGTTATTCCCTAGCCCTGAAGAAAAAAAATACATGAGACTAATAAATTCCAATAAATATCTTGATAGGAAGAAAAAGAAGAGACCATTGTTGCATTACTCTGCCGGGGCGAGTAAACGATTCGCCCGGCCGCAGGGGGCAGCGAGCGATATGTATACACTGTATATCATTAACTCTTATTTTGAGCCTACTTTTCACATTTTGCAAAAATGAGGAAAAAGTAGACTTATGAGATCGATCCAGGCAAATGTGTGTCTGTCTGTCCTTCTGTCGGTCTGTCTGTGTGTTCCCCACCCCCCTATCAACTCCTAAACGGCTGCAGAAAACGAATCCAAATTTGGTATGAGTAAAGTACTATACCTGAATATCTCAAACCCATATTTGAGAATTATGTCAGTGCTATCAACTGCTAAAAAAAACGCAATTAAAATTTGAGCTCAATGATGGATATCATGGAAGGTACGCATGGAAGCTATTCAAAAATTGGCACACATATAGATAATAATATTTCAATTTAATTTCCAGGAGACAATGCATGGCAGTGTTGCCAAAATGATTCTAAGCCTGCTGATAGGTCCAATTTTTAAATGCATATAACTTCTACACTATCAATTGGATTTCAACCAAATTTCGTATGTGCTATGTGTGAATAAACAGATATGACTGAGCGTATTCATGAAAGCCACCAGGGTTGCCAACTGTTAATAAATGCTCTCTCTCTCTATTTTCTTATCTAAATACCAATATATCAGAAAGTATGCAAGCCGACAGCTTTAAACTATGCACACTTATATACCTGACATTCTAGATTAATTTGAAGTAACTTTTGTACGCCAGTGCTACCAACATGATTCTATGCTTGCTGATAGGACCAATTTTTAAATACGTGTAACTTCTATACTATCAATAGGATTTCAACCAAATTTCGTATGTGCTATGTGTACCATAACGGATATCACTATGATTATTCTTAAGAGCAACCAGGGCTGCCAACTGTTAATAAATGCTGTCTCTATTTTTACCCTAATATTAATATATCAGAAAGTATGTAAGCTAACAGCTTTAAAATTTGCACACGTATAGTACCTGCCATTCTAGATCAATTTGGAGAAACTAATATACGTCAGTGCTGCCAACAGGACTCTAAGCCTGCTGAAGGGTCCAATTTTAAAAAGTATGTAACTTCTATACGAACAAATGGATTTCACCCAAAATTGTCACAACAAGAGATCATAATATTTCAGATTATTTCTGAACAACACATGCATTTCATTGTTGCCAACATGATTTTACGCGCGCTGCTAGATCCAATGTCTAACTGCATGTAACGTCCATGCTATCCATTGGACTTATGCACCTTAAGAGATGGAACTAAGAATATATTCAGTCACCAGGGCTGCCAACTGTAGTGCTCTATTAGGCTACATTATGCCAGGTATACAGTATTTCGAACTAATTATCAATTTCGATATTACCAACTTAATTTCGTCATTATTCTTGATAGGTCTATATATATTGGCATTAATCTTAAATTTTAAGAAAAGTAGGCTCTTTAGTTCGTTACGGAACTTCTTGTTATTAACATTGAAAGAGATGAAACTGCTTTGATACTCACAACTTCGTTAATACAGATATTACGTGATTTTCATACGTTTCTAGGGAACAATACCAATTGAAATTACCGTCCATTATCACTACTGCAATGGAAATACATGCTAAATTACGTAAATATATTTGTTTCCTTCTGGTTCATTGAACGATGACTGCGATGTTCATCAAGCGCGTGAGCGTGATTCAACTGTTTCCTGGGTGGACACATTGACGTCACGGTAGTGTTGCCGACATGTTAATACAACACCACATGAGGTCGGTCATGAGCGTGCGGGCCATGCTATTGGTCTAGAGAGACTAGTTCCACTGTGCGTGTTAAAAACCAGGGGAGCATATACGAATAACACAGCCCGCAGGTCCACTCTACCTAATAATTATTGGTCTAGGCAAATGCAACTTTTACAAAGACAATTAATAACGTATGCGTAGGGTTGGCGTTACTGTACTTGTGACTAATTCACGCGGATAATGGCCAACACAGCTGGAAATTTACTCTATGTATTGATATAAAAGGGGAATCTATATTGAATCACTACATTAGGTATTTATATGGCTAAAATCAGTAGTTTAGAAAACATTTTGAAGAGTTCTCGTCTCCTCAACTGTTACTAGATACTCTTGAGATCACCGAAGTTGACTCATGTTTCAAGGATGCCATGTAATTCCATGCACCAGGGACAAATGACTTTCCTTTCAATATACTCTATACCTTCTGTGCCCACCGTTATTACTCTTTTAACAACTATTGCACTGTGGGTTTAAGTCTTCTTTTGTGCATCAGAACTTTCTGTTACTTTTTTCTCTGATTTTACATAATAAAGGCCCAAATACCATTATACCATTATTTTGTGAATTCCGAACCATTAAACGAGCAAGGAAATTTCAACTATTAGGTTGTGTGTTGTACAGAGAGTGGACCTAAAAACTACATGGCAGCTAAGAGTTAGAACGTACAAAACATGTGGGACACAAGCTGTGACATCCACCCCTGACTGTATTTGCGCTGCCACCGAGCAATTACGTTGGACATGCTAGAAAACCAAAAGTGTCTCCATATAAGCTCAGAGGTAGAGTAACGGAAGCCAAATCTGGATGTTGTGAGTTCGTGTTGTGCTTGCGCCTGACATTTTAATTTCCTACCCTCCATCCATATGGTTTGTACAATCTTTGTAAAATCAACGACCTAATAGTGAAAGTCCTCTATGGGCATTTACAGTGTATTTTCTCGAGAAACATAGCCTGCATTCGTGCCTTATAAGTTACATTCCGCATTTATTATATTAAAAGCTTGATGTTTGCATTTTTACGGATCTGTTCACTAGATCCAGTTGAACAGCAAGTTGCATGAAACAGACCTGGGCGAGAATGCAGTTTCAGTTGTATGGTTCTTTTTATAATATACCGTAATTGTGTATTTTTTAGGCCTACTACAATTTGTAATGCAAAATAAAAATTATTTTTTCAATTACCAACCTCTTGTGGTTTTAATTTGATTGTTTCTCCTTCCTTCTCATTTGCAAGAGGGTCATGGGATTCAAACAAGAATTTGTAACCTATGCAGGTATTATAGGAGTTAGATCATTCCATAGACAGATTTGGAGGTTATCTAGGAAAGGACAATAAAGAGAGTGGGTGTAAGGTATGTGCACTAGAATTTGGAGGATGTCTGTTTGCAAACCTTACTCAATATTTGATTTTATAGCATTTAACAGATAATAGATTAAGTTGTTTTATTTGAACTAACATCAATACAAAAGGAACTAATAATATCAGTGTTGCTGCCAGTGTTACGTAATGAACGAGAAATTTTAACATCTTGAATATGTTGCTGACTGCCCTTAAAACACTTTACTAAAGATAATTATAGTAATGTTAGTTGCTTCACAAAGGATATAGCTCTGCGGAATTAATCTGGTATGTTTCATCTTATTTTTAGCCTATTTCCATTTTATGAAAAAAAATAGGCTTATGAGATCACCTTTTGTCCGTGTGTCTGTGTGTGCGTGTGTGTGTCTGTCCCACCTAATAACATCTAAACGGCTGGAGCGATTTCAATGAAACTCGGTAAGATCATAGCACCATTCCGGCCAACTCCGACCGTGCCCTTCAAATTTTATTGTGTCTCACCAATCTAACATGGAGGCTGTGCGAAATATTTCACCAGCACTCAGTATCTCCAAAACTGTTACCGATATCACCCTGAAATTTTGTACGGTGATAAAGGAAACTACTAGATGTTCATCGATGAGACATTCAAAAACCTGGTAACTACATAACCAACATGGCAGCCAAGTAAATTTGAGACTTTTAAATAGACTTTTCTCGCGATTTAACCATCCAATCGTAATGAAACATGGTACAGCAAATGTCTATACACATTGTAATGCACTGGTGTCTAATTTAGTTCAATTGTTTACATAGCCTCAAAATGGCGGGTGTGCGAAATATTTCACTGGCATTCAATATCTCCGAAACTATTTATGATATCACCCTGAAATTTTGTTCGGTATAAAAGGCACTGCTACAAGTTTATCTGTGTAACTTTCAAAAACCTGTAAAGTACAAAACAATCATGGCGGCCAAGCGAAGTTGAAACAGTTTAATAGACTTTTATCGTGATTTAACAATCTGAGCACAGTGAAAAGTGGTACAGTAAATGATTATACATATTGTAATGCACTGGTATCTAATTTAGTTCAATTGTTTACATAACCTCAACATGGCGGCTGTGCGAAATTTTAAAATTAAGTTTTTATTTCTTGAGTGGTAATCATGCGATCGAAGTGAAAGTTTGAATAATGAAGCTACGCAATAATTGTCCTTTAATGGTACATAACTCTATGGCCTATACATATAACAATCCAAAATGGCGAGCATCCGAACTATTTTGACGGTTCTCAATATATACGAATCTTTTACAGCAGTCAAACTGATTTTTTTGTGTCTATGAACATAAGTTCACCTATATGACTTTCATTAACCTGGCAAGCACAAATCCTACATGGCGGCGACGCGAAGTATAAATATTTAAATGAACGCTTCTCGCGATTTAACCATCCAAGTGCAGTGAAACTTTGCACGTTATATGCTATACAAATGTTAATCCACTGGTATCTAATTTATTTCAATTGTTTTCATAACCACAAGATGGCAGCTGTGCGAAATTTTAAAATCTCGTTTTTACTTCTTGTGGCCTAATCATGCGATTGAAGTCTGAATACCACACGAACACAATAATCTTCATGTAATAGTACATTAAAAAATTCCACCTGGCGACCATCTGAAATATTTAGACGGTTAAAAATATTAGCATGATTTGTTTCTGTGTAGAGCTTTGTAAGGGGTCCAGCCAATTTTAGCAGTGCTACCAACTGATGTGTAAAGTCACCAAGCTCTAAATTATTCGCCTTCAACAGAGCGATAATGTGCACTCTGCAGTTCAATTTTTGTACTAATCCACTTGATATTTTATATAGGTGGGTTGCCTACGTTTACTCCTGCGAAGCTAACGCCATCTATGCGCCCTACTCAGAAACAGCCTTTCCGCCATCTTGTTGTAAAGGCCAGTTGGTAAACAAGAGGGAAGTACTTGCATTTTGGGTAATAAAACGTAGAAAGTAGTCGTTTTCATCGTTGAATTCGAGATGGTAAGCTGTGTAATTGTTGCTTGTCACACGAGGACCAACAAGGATAGAGCTGATCACAAGGAGGGTGTACGTTTCTTCAGCATACCGTCAGTGATCAAGAACCAATGCGAACTCACGAAGAAACGAAGCGAGAGACGCCGAGTACTGTGGCTATCTCGCATACATCGGTAAGACCTGAGAGATCGTGGTCATCAGCCCCATGTATTTGGGTGTATGTTGAATTTGTCTGATAAAGTGTGTCACTGAGGTAACTGCAGTAATGCGCAGTCAGATTCCCTCCTCACCATTCCTGGAAGTGGTTTTCCGTGGTTTCCCCACTTCTACTCCAGGCAAATGCTGGAATGATTCCTAACTTAAGGCCATGCCCACCTCCTTCCTGATCCTATTCCCAATTTACAATTACAGGCACTAATACACTATAACACAGGTTATCACAGAAATTCCACACGTACACACCCAAATGACCACGATGTCACAGCCCTTGTGCAACAACAACAACAACAGCAAATAAGCGAGAAAAGTGCTACGCTCCAGCTTTTAAACTTGCCTCCGAGGGATGTTGACCAATCCAGAACAAGGTCGAACATATTGGTCTAGGTATGACTCGTGTGGTATTTTTGAGGCAGTAGTAGGTCGGAACGCGAGGTGACCTATTTTGGTATTGCAGGACGGTCTTTCTTATCGGGACGCTGTAGGAATTCACGGCAAAGTGTTATTCTGAGGAGATGTTATAAGTCATTCTGTGAGTGAAAATATTATTCTCTAGTGTGTGTTAACTGGCCTGAAGACTAATCGACCGCACGAGGGCCATATTAAAATTGGTAACAGTTCAGAAGTGGTGAACATTCTACAAAACTACTTAAATTGGCCGAAATGCCTTTTTTAATGGATAATAATATTGTAAAAATGCTGTGGTAATAGATGTTTTCTCCTCCGTTGTCTATAACCCACCCACCTTCCCCTTTTTAGATCACGACTTATATAGTAAAATTCCAGTTGTGTCCGCCATAATACACGTGAATTATGGGACAAATACAATATTGCCAACCCCACGCATACGGTACTACTCATCAATAATCTTTATCCGAATCAATGATTTTTGCCGCGTTAGCTAGTACACTGACTTAGGAAATGTCAGGGGATAGTCACCTAATAGCATGTGGGGCCTCTGGCAGCTCAACATATCGCAGAACATCTAAGTCTCTTCCAGAACAGCCAGGGGGCCCATTCCATACCAGGAACATGCACCCCAGACCATAACAGAGACACCACTTCCCTGGACAACACCTTCGAGGCAGGAAGGACCCATCGATTCATGTGGTCTGCGCCACTCACGGTGCCTCCCATCGGCATGGTGCAATTGAAATCATAATTCGTACGACCATATCACGTTACGCCATTGTTCCAGTGTCCACCCAGGTGATTGGCGACAAATACGCGTCGTTGTGTCGATGACATTGGGTTAACAGTAGCACCCCTGTGCGGCGCTGGCTTCCATACCCCATGGAACCCATGTTCCTACGGATAGTCCACTGAGAAACGCGTCTAGCACGGCCTGTGTTGAATTGAGCCGTGATTTGTTGCACTGTTGCCCTTCTGTCACTATTGACAATCAGTCTCAGATGTCGCCAGTCACGGTCATCGAGGGTAGCTGGACGGCCAGTGACACCAACATTCAATCATTCACCATACACCCTGGACATGGTTGACCGTGTGAAGCCAAATTCCCGCACCACTGCTGAAATCACAGTTCCCATCCGTCGGGCACCGACCACCAACCTCGTTCGAACAGTGTCAGCTCAATATACTGTATAATCTCAGACAGTGAACAAAAATCTAACCTTTTGGTCGGATGATTGAGGGGTAGAGTCAGGTTTGACAAATACTTCTCCACAAAACGCATTTTTATCACTTAAAGTTGATGCTCCTACGCCTCTCACCACACGCATTTACTCCGGATTTTACAACAATACGTCGGACGCTTTGTTTCTCGGGAGAGGCAATAGATGGCGCTCGCATCGGCCCGCTCCACCCCCGACTCGTGCAACCCACCTATTGGCTTTTCATAATTAGGTAGCCAACATAACTGCAGGTTAACCAAAATTACATGTTCCCATAGATTTCAATTTTCACTACTTTCTTTGTCATGTAAGCGGGAAACGCTGTGGACACGGGCTCATCAATTTGTCAACTAAATGTAATAGGCTTACCATAAGACCTCTTTATCCCTGGACACTTCCAATTTTTAGCCTACTTTTCACATTTTGCAAAAATGAGGAAAATGTAGACTTATGAGATCGATCCGGGAAAATGTGTGTGTGTGTGTGTCTGTCTGTCTTTCTGTCTGCCTGGCTGTGTGTGCGTCCCCCACCTATCAACTCGCAAACGACTGCAGCAATCGAAACCAAATTTAGTATGAGTAAAGATGTATTCCGGAATATCTCAAGCCCATATTTGAAAATGATGTCAGTGCTACCAACTGCTGAAAAATCGCAATTGAAATTTGAGCTCCATGTTGGATATCTTGGAAGGTATGAATGGGAACTATTTCAAAATTGGCACACATATAGATAATAATATTGCAGTTTAATTTCCAGGAGGCCATACATGCCAGTGTTGCCAAAATGATTATAAGCCTGCTGATAGGTCCAATTTTTAAAGGCATATAACTTCTACACTATCAATTGGAATTCAACCAAATTTCGTAAGTGCTATGTGTACATAAACAGATATGACTGAGCATATTCTTAAAAGCCTCCAGGGATGCCAACTGTTAATAAATGCTCTCAATTTTCTTTATCCAAATACCCATATATCAGAAAGTATGCAAGCCGACAGCTTTAAACTATGCACACGTATAGTACCTGACATTCTATATTAATGTGGAGTAACTAATATACGTCAGTGCTACCAACATGAATCTAAGCCTGCTGAGAGGTCCAACTTTAAACACATGTAACATCTATGCTATCATTTGGATTTCAACCAAATTTCGTGTGTTCTATGTGTACCATAACATATATGACTATGCCGATTCTTAAGAGTAACCAGGGCTGCCAACTGTTAATAAATGCTGTCTCAATTTTTGTTACCCTAATATCAATATATCAGAAACTATGCAAGCCAATAGCTCTAAACTTTGCACACGTGTAGTACCTGGCATTCTAGATTAATTTAGAGTAATTAATATACGTCAGTGCTGCCAACATGAGTCTAAGCCTGCTGATAGGTCCAATTTTAAAATGCAAGTAAATTCTATACTAACTAATGTATTTCATTCAAAATTGACACAACAATAGATCATATTATTTCAGGTTATTTCTAACCAATACATGTATGTCATTGTTGCCAACACGATTTTGCGCGCGCTGTTTGATCCAATGTTTAACTGCATGTAACGTCCATGCTATCCATTGGACTTCAGCCAAAATTTGTATTCTGTACCTTAAGAAATGGAACTAAGAATATATTCAGTCAGCAGGGCTGCCAACTGTAGTACTCTATTAGGCTACATTATGCCATGAATACAGTATTTCGAACTAATTAGAAATTACGATATTGCGAACTTAATGTCGTCATAGATTAATCATTGGCATGCATCTTAAATTTTAGGAAAAGTAGGCTCTTTAGTTCGTCACGGAACTCCTTGTTAGGTAATGGAAAGGGTATTTATTCTATTCGGAGAATTTAATACGCTGGATTTCTACAAACAGTCCTTCAAAACGTTTAAAATAATCGTATGTCACAACATATTCGCCAGATGTCAGCACATCACACTGCAATGTGGGTGCAAACATGATGGCAATAATAAAATTTAGTTTAAAACTGTCTCTAAATATAATGCTTGGCTATCCTAATCGTCTCTGGTATACTGTCTTGTGTTTGTAAAAACCAACATGGTCACTCGGTTATTATGTAAGCCCAACACAAAATGGAGGGCCGCTCTCTAGAAACCTATCCCCTAATCAAAAACAGGCATTTTCGTCAAAGTTTTCCCTGGTTGCCAACTCGTGTCTGGTTAGCAAATTCTCATCCAAGGCCAATCAAGGCCTAAAAATAGTCTTAACGTATAGTGTAATCGTCTTTCTACCTCCACACCCATGCGTAATGAATAGTCAATATTCTATTCTCTAATGCAATATAGCGCACCTATAGAACTTAACTCTTACGTCATGCAACACAATTTATCTTGTTTTAACGTTAAAGTATACCCTCTACGTGTATAGCCATGCGTTAAAAGTGTATATACATGTTATATAATAATAATAATATTACTTGTGGTCACTAAAAAGCCTATCAAGCTATCTTGTCGCGGTCAGTCAAGTGTTATGTTACATAACGTTGTGTAAACCCATTTCTGCTCTTAAGAATGTATAACATTTAAATAAAAAATTATAAAACCTTCATTTCTAGTTACGTTGTAAAGCCCAGCAGCTTCGGTGGCGTAGTCGGTAGCATGCTGAGCTTCTATCCCCAAGATAGTGGGTTCAAACCCGGCCGAAGTCATCGGATTTTTAAGAGCGTTAAAAATCCCTCAGTATGCCTTCCTTCGGAGGGGAAGTAAAGCCGGTGGTCCCATGTCATAGATTTATGGCATGTTAAAGAACCTTCCACTAATTACACCTGTATAAAGCTAAATTAGATAGGTTAAGAATGTATACAACGCTCTGAGGTTTCTACGTTCATTGCCAAGAGCCGACTGCGGTGTCGTCTAGTAGCTAAGTTCTGAACTTGGCCTAGTAGTCGTTGACGGTGGCGCTTGGCGGCAAAAGTAGGAACTATTTGAAAAATGCCAAGTTGCAGTATGTACTTAATTTAAAAAAACACACACTAATAGAGCCATCACAATTAACACCGGTTATCAGACAGATTCTACACACACCTAAAGTACACGGGGCTACATGTCCGCGTTGTCGCAGCCCCTAAACTAAGAAACCAACCAACCGTTGTAAAGCCCAAAGTAAAAAAAAAATGCCTTAGTAGTAAAGGGTTCGCGGGCTTTTTTTCATTCAAGCTGTTGTAAAACATTAACAAATTCTGGGTTTTGGAAATCTCAAGTCCAAAACTTCTTCTTCTTCAATTCCCTTATGCCTTCAAACGTCGGGGTAGCCTCGTTTGGGCCATTTCTGCCAATCCGATATATTTCTGCACAAGTTTTGCCCCTTTTCTGTCCCAATCCTATTCTCCCATGTAATGCGAGGTGTACCTCGTCCAACTCCTCCCTCGACTTGCATTTTACTTTTCTTTCTTCTTCCATTCCCGTAACATGTCCGTACGATCTCAACTGACGTTCCTCAACCACTCCACCCATTGTTTTTGTCCTAATTCCTCTCTAATTCTCTCATTTCGAACTCTTCTTGTCTTTCCTCCTGCTCTCCTCAAAATCCTACTTAGATGTTTATCTTGTAACGCCAAAATCTCCACACCATACAGCGTAATCGGTGCCATGATTACATTATAGATCTGCTTTTCGGTCTTAAGACTTATCTCCTTCTTCCCTACTATTGTGGTATTCATCTGATACTGCTTTCTTAGTTCTATTTAGTACCTCGGGTTCAATTTTTCCACATAACTTAATATGGTTCCTAGATATTCAAAAGTTTCTACTTTATCAAGAGACTTTGCATTACAGAGGATATTGAGCTCTTCTTCCTGTTTATTCTGTTTTGAGACCCTCATTACTTTTCTTTTCATTCACTATCATTCCCTTCCTTATCAATTCTTCATACCATTCCACCACTGCTTGCTGAAGTATTTCTGGTGTGTCATCTATCAATACTATATCATCTGCATACAGCAGTACTTGTATATAAACCGGTCGTAATCTCCACATTCCATGATTTGGTCTGTATGTTCTTCTCTTACATATTTTAGTGATTTCGTCTAGCTTGATGTTGTAAAGAAAACGGCTGAGGCTATCCCCTAGTTTAATTCCTTTCTCCATTGGAAATTCTTCGGATGTTTCTCCATCTACACGTACTATTCCCACTGGTAGTCTATATATGCTCTTCACAGCATTTCTCAGCTTCTTTCTCTTCGCTGCCAGTGCTTCCCACACGTGTTGTCTTGGTACCGAGTCAAATGCAGCTTTGAGATCAAGAAATGCTAAATACAGGTCCCGATTTTTGGATATGTTCTTTTCTATTATTGCTCTTATGGTATAGATATGATCCTGTGTCTGCCTCCCAGGCCTAAAAGCAGCCTGCTCCTCCTCCATATCTTCTTCCACCGCCCTCCTCAATCTCCTCTCCAGCACACTAGTGTAGACTTTGTAGACTGTAGATGATAGACACATGGCCCTGTAGTTATTAGTCATAGCTGTTCCCCTTCTTGTTTAATGGTTCTTCCTCCATTCCTCAGGGATTCTGTTCTCTTCCCACATTCTCTGGAACATTTTAGTTAAATACTTTACCACCACCATATTTAATTAATTCTGGGGCTATCTCATCAATTCCTGCTGCTTTCCCTGTCTTAAGTTGTTCAACTGCCATTCCTACCTCCTCTTCAATTATATCCCCTTCAATTTTGGGATCTTGCACCCTTTCATATGGCCCATAGGCGATTCCTTCTTCTTGTAATGACTCGTGTTTTTGAAACTTTTCTTTATAGTGCCTTCTCCACACCTCAAATACAGCTGCCTTCTCTGAAACCAGCTTATCTCTATCCTCAATTGTTCTTATCTGCTTCCCATATTTTCCTCTGAGTGCTTTTTTTCTTTTCCAAAAACCTCTTGTGTCCTTTTCCCTGGCCTTATTTTCAACCATATTTCCAAAATTTTCCCAAGATGTCCTTTCAGCTTCCTTCACCTCTCGTTTCACTTCATTCCATTTTTCCTTATAGTTTCTCCAGTCTTCTTCAGTCCGTGATGCTATATATCTTTTCCAGGCTTCTTTTTTGTCTTTCACTTTCTGCTTCACTTCCTCATTCCACCAACTAGATCTTTTCCTCCTTGAATCTACCACTATTTTCCCACATACTTCTACTGCTGACTTTATTTATACTGTATTCAGATCAGTCCTTACAGTGTTGTTGTCTTCATCCAGATTTGTTCTTCTTTGTAATCTCGTCTTCACCAACTCTCCATACCGAGTCTTCTTTTCTTCCTTCTACAGTTCCCTCAACTTAATCGTCTCAAATTTCTTGGTTTTAAGCTTGGCTGGTCTCTTAAACCTGGTATCTGCCACCAACAATCCGTGATCCGTTGCAAGTTCTGCCCCTCTTATAACCTTCACATCCATAATGTCGTTCCGGATATTTTGAGCGTATACAAAATAATCTATAATACCTTTGGAACCTCTGCCTTCTGCTTCATTCATTCATTCATTTATTTGCAATGGGGGGTGTGTCCCCCGGTGGCAAATTGGATATACATAACAAATAAATAATTATACATAGCAATTCAATAACAATTATACAACAATTAAACTGGAGTATTTACACAAATAGTCAGTCTTTTCTTAAACACACCTATATGTTTGGGAAAAGGCTCTAAGACTGCGGCAGGTAGAGAGTTCCAGTTATCAATGGCACGGTTTACAAAAGAATATTTACCATAATTTGTTCGCTGTGGTCGGCCCTTAACTTTGAAAGGATGGTCGCTCCTACCCATGTAAGTGGGCTTTCCCAATCGTTTGCTAAGCTCACCCCATGCTGGTTGATTTGTATACGTGTTGTACATAGCGCAGAGTCTAGATTTCATCCTCCTAGCCTCCAGTGATTCCCACCCAAGTTTCTTTAACATACGGCTCACACTGCTCCTGGGATTAAAGTCACTGAGCACAAATCTAGCGGCCTTTCATTGTACCATTTCCAACTCATTTATGAGCCCTACTTAATATGGATCCCAAACCGCCGAGGCATATTCCAGAATAGTGCTTACAAGTGACAAATAGCCTAATTCTTTAGCAGAGGTACTACTTCCTTTTAATACCCTCATTACAAAGTGCAGGGATTTGTAAGCTTTTGAAACTACACATCCTACATGACTACTCCATTTCATATCATTCCTTACGTGAACGCCCAAATATTTGCAAGAATCTTCTTCTACAAGTATTTCCGAGCCAATGTTATATTGAAAATCCTGCCTTCGCACTTTCCCTATTTTTAAGAGACTACATTTTCTTGTGTTTATTTTCATTTTATTTTCAATCGCCCACTTATAGAGCAGGTTCAGGTCCTCTTGAAGCACTGCATTGTCTTGTGAGTCATGTATCTTTCAATATATTACACAATCATCCGCAAACAATCGACAGTCACTGCGAATCCCATTTGGTAAGTCATTTATAAACGCCAAAAATAACAAAGTCCCGATTACGCTGCCCTGAGGGATACCCGACGTTACGGTAATTTCATCCGAGAATATGCCTTCGACTTTCACTTTCTGTGAACGACCCGTCAAAAATTCTTTGATCCATAAAATTACTCTTCTATCAATCTTCGTCGAAGCTAATTTATGGAGTAGCATGTCATGCGGCACGACATCAAATGCCTTCGCAAAATCTATAACCACGGCGTCGACTGAAACTCCATGGTCTAACGATTCGCTAATGTCTTGAAAAAGTGATAGCATCTGACTATCGCATGAGTAACCTTTCCGAAATCCATGTTGCCTATCATTAAACCATGATAATGTTTCCCACTGTTCCCTCAAGTAGTCGCAAATGAGATCTCCATCTGTTTACAAACGATGGACGTAAGGCTAACCGGCCTGTAGTTGCCCAATTCAAGTCTGCTCCCTCCCTTAAATATTGGGACTACCGTAGCTCTTTTCAGTCATCTGGGATTTGCGCAATGTTTATGGACACATTAAACATCACCTCCAAGTATCGTGCCACGGCCCTACCTCCTAGTTTAAGTACTTCACTAACAATATTATCAGGACCCTTTGATACATTGAAACGTAGTTTTTGTATTAGCTTTACAATTGCTGACTGGTTTATTTGGAACAGGGGAGCCCCTTCATAAGTGATCTTATGCACTTGGGTATGAGGAAAGAAGGAATTTCCCAATAATCGTTGATTTTCTATGCAAAATTCTATTAGGCGCCTACCGCTGTCATTTAGGGTCTTCTCTCCTCCATGGTCACCCATGAGCTTTTCTTTTGTCCTGACCGATTCGCCTATTGAAATCACCTCCTATTAATACATCGCATCCTCTTGACTACTTCCTTGTCTAGGGTCCGTTGTAGTTGTGCATAAAATTCCTCCTTATCTAGTACATTGGAATCTTCCGTTGGTGCATACACTTGAATATAGGACACTTCCAATTCCAAATTGACAACTATTATTCTTGAATTCACTGGTTTCCATCCACTCGCTCCCATCTCCAACTGCTCGCTGGTTATTATTACTACTACCTCTTTTGCTCGACTAACCATCCCAACTCCAGAGAACCTCATAGTGTACCCATTCTCTTCATTCCGCTACCTTTTCTCTTAACCTCACTTAATCCCAGTACTTCTAGTTTGTGGTCCTTCATTTCCTGTACCAATTCCGCTTCCTTACCAACGATTGTCTTAATATTCCATGTTTTGAATCTCGTGTCCCGTTTCTACTCCGGTCGTCGTCGTTTATATCCGCCAATCCGAGGCTACATGTAGTTCTCTGAATCACGTTACCTCCACATGGGTGATTAGCTCAACGTAGAGTGGTTCGTTGGGTTACCTTCCCATCCTCCACATTTAACCCCTGGAGACAGGGTGCCCCAGATGGTCGGGGCTTGGACAGGCATTTCCTCCTTGCCCAATAAGTTATGGTTTTTCCGCCAATACTAGGGTGGCTGATAGCAGTGGTTTCCCAAAGGGCGATGGGGCCACCATATCCCTAAGCCGGATCATGTCAAAATCCTAAAAGTTTATTCAAAGGTACGGTCATGTTCAAACAAAATATATTTGTGTAAATTCTTATTGTGGTTTACCGGGGGGGGGGGGGGGGGGGAGAAAGTTAGCCTGTGGTACTCTAACTGCTGGTCCGATGTTTGCGATAAATAAAATTCAATTATTTGTTCGCAAAATCACTAAGCTAGATCGCTGACACACTCTCTTATTAAAGAAAGTTTTCCAGTAGGCCGAGTGGAGCAGTGAAAGAGAACGGATGCTGTATAGGGATCAGGTTCCAAATATCAGCTAAGATGACATAACCTTATTCCTCTTTAGCACAGTGCATCATTTGTGTATTCGCCACAATGACAAGATAACAGCATTAATACAGGCCACCAGTTTAAATAGGAACAGTTGATTTAGAACATAAATAACAATATACTGTGGAGAGCATCATTCTTGAAGGTAGCCACAATAGTAATCCAATAGGTCACAATATAACATACTGTAAATAGCGCAAAAACTATACAAGTGAGCAATAATATCTGTAAATAAGATTGTCACATTAGACATGTTTTACAATAGTTTCTAACCTAAGCATTGTATATATTTTTGCATAATTCTAATTCATAAACATACATTAATTAAGCTTAAGTGAGTAAGATCGGATGATGAATGGAAAGGCCCATGTTATGATTCTAGACACAGTAACAGGCTTTGCGGTACATGGATTTCATTTCAAGATTTTGAAAAATAAGCTATTTCATGACTCAATACTCTTAGAGCATCTAAAGACTGGGCGATTACGCGTGTGACAGACACCACGAATTGATATGTCCACAAAGAAAAGAAGCCTTAAAAAATTGCCTAACGAAAGAACTATATTCTTTAATACTAAGTATTGTCTTGTATTTTATTTATAGCTGCATTGTGGAACATTTGTTGTCCTCAGCGAGTATAATAAAAACTATGATGGACAGTGTAAGTATCAAAATATCAAGAGTTTGGAAATCGCTAAACCTTAATGTGAGTCTTCCAATTGCTTATTTCAGCAATGTTGACTCCGCACTTACTGCATCAATGTGGGATTTGACAACTTTTAATTAACAAGTGTCTCTTAGTGTTACGTAGTTAACTTTGTTTTACACATTTTACAACAATGCGTTTCTATTCCACTATTGACCAGTAAAGTTCTTATTAAACTTCCCTTCTTATTACAATAAGCTCCGTATAGATCACATGAATTTGATATTTGACCACAATGAATTAACATGTAGATCTTCAAACTCCTTCTCCGATCGAAGTTTGCGCCTAATGTACCCAAGTGTGCCTAGACTAATATGAATTAACATATGAATGTTTAAATCAGCTTTCCGTCTAAATTTAGCTCCACATGTAATACTTGAATGTGTCCCTAAACCACTATGAATCAATATACGTTTACTTTGCGTTTTCTCCCCAAGTAGCAAATGAAGATGGCCTCAATCCACTATGAAGTAGCACGTGCGCATTCAATTAATATTTCCGTGAAAAGTTTCAACCGCACATACTTCATGAATGAGATTTTAGTCCACTATGAGATAGAATGTGTTTGTTCAGATTACGTTTCAGTTTGAAGTTTGCTCCACATTTAATACATGAATGTGGCTTCTCACCACTATGAAATAATGTGTGTATACTCAAATCGTCTTTCCGGCTAAACCTCTTTCCACACGTACTACATGAATGCGCCTTTACACCACTATGGACCAGCATATGTCTTTTCAAAGTTCCTTTCAATGCAAAATTTGCTCCGCACGTACAACATGAATATGGCTCCAAACCACTATGAAGTAAAATGTGCGATTTCAGCTTTAATTTCTGTGTGAATGTTGCTCCGCACGTACTACACGAATGTACAACACTATGAGATAATGTGTGATTGCTCAGGTCGCGTTTCCTCCGAAAGTTTGCGCCACATGTAATACATGAATGTGGCCTCTCTCCACTATGATGTAATTGGTGCATATTCAAATCATCTCTCCGGCTAAAGTTTTCTCCACATGTAGTACAGGAATACGCTTTTACACCACTATGGCGCAGTATATGTCTTTCCCAGCTTACCTTCCATCCAAAGCTTGTCCCGCAAATGCTACATGAATACGGTTTTATACCACTATGAATTACTATGTGTTTTTTCAAACTACATTTTCGTGTGAAGTTTGCTCCGCATGTTGTACAACGATATGGTTTCAGAGCGTTATGAGTTGACATTTGTATCTTCGTGTCACAGCAGACTGGTATGTTTCTATTCATGTTACCACATTCAGTGGGTGAGACTCCTAATGTATCGCTTGTTCGGGTGTTCTCCGACCTGTGGAAAATGCTAGTACTAGATAAATAGCCACTAATATCCAATGAAAATTCACATGAGACTAAAAATTCGTGTTCAGTTTACAATAATCTCCTGTATTCTAATATTATATAATTTGCTTTCACACTTATTTGGTTACATACATTCAAAACCCTAAATATAGAGCATCTTGTAATGATCGATTGGAGAGGGAATCTAATCATCCAAGTAATTAATTGGTTAGGAAACGCTCTATTGAGTTCTAACGTTTACAGCTAGTGTTAGCGACAGTAGCCAGCTACTTGAAATTGAACTTATTGGGAATCCCGGGGCATTTAATCAAAAATGCCCAACTTATAACCATTGGCTGCGTTTTATATATCATGAAGTGAATTAATTAATTAATCTTATGTAATTTCACTACAAGTTCTGGGAAGAACACCTATTGCAACTTCAGAACAATTGAGTTGACCGACCGAATACAACTTAATTTCGCGACCTTCAAGCGAAACGGATTTTTTTTTCGTGATCCAACTAGTGAAAAGTATATATATATGCAATTTTTAGCAGTTCCATTGCTATGCGAGTTTTCCTTAAATACGAGGAACTGAGGACATTTCTACTCATCATTGACGTGGTGTTCATGCAGTCTGAATATCTATTATACACACAATATTGATTAACATGTTGGGGATTTTGCAGTGAACATTCTCCTGGATGAGCATCTTAATCCTTCTCCAGCACGAAAAGAGCGTTTGTACAAGGGGAAAGCTTAATAACATCCCCCTACGGCTGTTACTTCCTAAATGTCAACATGGTTTCTCAAAAGAGGATAAGGAAATTGGGTGCTGCTTTATATAAAAGTACGAGCATTGAACATGCATTCCTCAAAATTTTTACAGTGGAAAGTTGTCATTCACATTTTTTACAGTAATGAGATGCACTGAAGAATTACGATGAAAAGAAAGGGCTATGTGAGGACATAACGACTGATTCATTGAAATGGGCAACTGAATACCGGGTAACTAGTGAGGTGAGCGCTCGTTCAAGTGCCAGAAATTAATTCACATTTAATTCGCTATAGAATGGTAATTTTGGTTAATTCGAGAATACAGCCCACATGATTTTGTAAACTTGTGTGATATCAGATATCAATGATCAATTACTCACGGATGAATGGGTAACAATATTAAGGTCTACGCCGATTGTGTGGAGATGATTGATATACCTGAACTTTAAAGAAAAAAGCACATAGTACATACATAGCGTGGTCTGTTATATGTACAGAAGGTGGTAACCCCTTAAGAGGAAACACACTAAACAGTGCACATCCATCTCTCGGCATACCACTGCATGCCACCCCTCTAGCGTCCCACGTTTGGCTGGCATAATTTATTCTGAACGTTCTCTTTTCTCAACACATAGCTTAATCAGCCTCCTCCGAAGTAGTATTTAAAAATTCTCGACCTGTACTTGGACTCCGACGATGTACACAGTATTTCCAATATACCAATAAAGCAGATTAGTTAAGCCGGAGTTAGCCCCAATAAAGCCATTGTGGAAGGAAGAAGAATTAATAGTTGTAGAAACAAACATTGGAGTGATGGTTTACTTTAACCCTGAAGAGACAGCATAAGACATCATAAGACCACCTTGATGTAGCTTTAAATACCTTCCACGGAACATGACAGGCAATTTTAGCAGGGAATCTAAACTGCAGATAGACAAATAGAATGCAAAAAATGATGAAATAATCAACTACCTAGGAATGGAAGCTTTCAAAGACTGAAATAGGAATCAAGACTGGACATATATAGGTCATAACGGAGCTATCAAAATAGATCTCATATGCACCAGAGGGGTGCCTGAGAATTGGAATGCATACGCACTAACGTCATTGGGAACTGCTATCCGCAAACGTATAGCAGTTGTCCTAGAAATAGTCGATAGGACCAATGATGAAGTTCCGTCAGGAATATCTATATAAAAAAGCAAGTAGCTTAACATAGACAAAGTTAGAGAACAGCTGGAAGACATGCCCCAGCTAGTGGAGATATTGAAAACGCTGCAATATGGATACATGAATGTATCATTTGCGCAGCACCATCGCCTTTACAAGAGAGGAAGGCAAAACCTTGGTTTGATGAATCATGTTACAACAAGAGGTATTGTCAAAACGTTACAACCTGAAGAAGACAAACGACACCACAGCGTTAGAAGAATACCGACAGATGAGGAAATACTTAAAGAACATACTGATAACAAGAGAAAGGAAACGCAACGTAAGATAATCGCAGAAGCTGAAGTTGACACATACCGAGCCTTACAACTGAAAATTTAGAACGCCCGAGAAAATCTCCCGATGGAAGTTTGGGAGGCACATATAAAAATGTTACCTGCGCAAATGAAACCAGACCTCAAACAAGAATGCCAGATACCCTGGACATACTAGAATCCATCACGGGAGAGGAGATTCTATGTACTATACAGAGTGGGAAGAATAATAGAGCCGCTGGGCAAGATAGAATTAGGAACGAGCATCTAAAGCAAAGTGCAGGAGAACAGTTACCGGCATGGATGGCCCTATTGAACAAATGTCTAGAACTTGGACAAACACCTAATTAATGGTAGAAGTCCAAAATTAAGCTACTATATAAAGGGAAAGGGAATATTGACGACCCAATTTCGTATCGGGGCATAGCATTGGAATCAGCTGCCTTTAAGCTACCAACAGGCATACCGACAGCAAGAATTGATGCAATTCTAGATCCGTTACTACCATCAGAGCTGCATGGCTTCCGTGAACCAAGATCTAGGATAATAGCTGTCGGGAATCTACAACGCCATATAACAATAACACTAGAGAAGCCCAAAGGAAAACAAAAATGTTCTCTTGGTTGATTATTTGAAGTCCTTTGACCTAGTAAATAGAACACTACGGTACTCATTAACAAGTTAGGCAGAAAAAGGATGACGGCCCTCATATCCAACATATTGGCAGATATAAATAATTCATGCTTTTGGGCTAATGCCGTGTGTATTTAAATTTGAACCATACGTTTCGGAGAAACCTTGCCTCCTTTTTCAGTGGAAATAAATAATGTGGCCAAAGAAAGTATATCAATGAGATTACAAAAAATATAGATAAATTCCTCTTTTCGTCACAAGAGAGCAGCTGCCAGAAATTACTGTATGGACCATGGTAGAATGGCGGACAGAGTAGTAAGTAACGAGAAGGTAAAGGGGGCGGGGTGAAAATATAGAAACTCCTCGAAGAATGAGGATGTCCAAAAGAAGGGGGGGGGGGGGAAGGGGAGGGTTAAATGGATATAAGGAAACATAAACAAAAGGGAAGTGTATCTGAACGATACATTTGTTCGTCACTGGAGGAGTTTCCATTTGTTTTTTCGCCGCTGACTGTATGACGTTAGGTATCGTTCAGATACACTTCCCTTTTGTTTATGTTTCCTTATATCCATTTAACCCTCCCCTCCCCCCCCCCCCTTTCTTTTGGACATCCTCATTCTTCGAGGTGTTTCTATATTTTCACCCCGCCTCCTTTACCTTCTCATTACTTACTACTCTGTCCGCCGTTCTACGATGGTCCATACAGTAATTTATGGCAGCTGCTCTCTGGTGACGAACAGAGGAATTTATCTATATTTTTTGTAATCTCATTGATATACTTTCTTTGGCCACATTGTTTATTTCCATTGAAAAAGGAGGCAAGGTTTCTCCGAAACGTATGGTTCAAATTTAAACACACATGGCATTAGCCCAAAAGCATGAATTATTTATATAATAATCCGGGCCGTGAAAGCCTTAATATGCATACTGGCAGATAACTACATCCAAATCTATGATGGGGTAAGCAAGTCAAGCTGGATAGCACAAACAGTACTCCAGGGGGATCCGCTCAGCCCGATCCTATTTAACGCGCTGACATACGATGTTGGCGACAGAATTCGAGAAAGCACAGGGGCAATGTTATCCATATATGCCGGATGAAATGGCCATTGCCTCAGAAGGCATTCAACATATTGAGTAATTGGGCAGCCAGAAATGAACTTATAATGAATGAGGACAAAACAGAAATGGTAATATTTTGAAATGGAGGCAGACCATCCATGGAGCGCATGATATGCAATGGCAAGGAATTGAATATAGTGATAAATTTCAAATATCTAGGCATTACGATGCAAGTTACAGGAAGGAGCTTCAGACTACAAATAAGATCAAAAACCGCCGCGGCAGTAAAAGCCATCAACGACGTAAGATAAGTAGATGTAATATCGCTCAAAACTGCAATGGCACTTTTCAATACGAAGGTAGTACCAATACTGACCAATGGATTAGAGCCGATATGGGAATTTCTCGTCTGCAAGCAACTAGAAGAAATAACGTTAAAGCCAGATTCCTCAAAAGAGCCATAGGAGTATCGAAGACTACTAGATCCCACCTTGTACATGAATTAGTGAAAGAGACATTCCTAATAGAAGATCTGCGGTTGTTTCTGCTATTGCCGTCTACTGATGGATACAGGAATCTGCTCCAAGACCCATAGAAAAAAAGAGAAGAGGTACGGATGGACTTCTACACGACACACGCGATGCTGGACAGAGCATGGACTGGGGCATTGTATGTGATGCGACATGTGGTGTCTAGACTGGCTGTACATGGCTTCCACCACAAGATCTGCTCACGGAAAGTGTTCCATGACCCAGATGAGACTTGTGTGTTCCATATGTGGAATGTATCACATTACTGCATACCCAAAGAGAACGACGAAAATAATGTCGTATAGCAAGGAAACAAATCATCCTACATGATATAATGTGTTTCTGTCTTGTTGTTGTTTGAGTCTTCAGTCTTTTGACTGGTTTGATGCAGCTCTCCATGCCTCCCTGTCCTGAGCTAATCGTTTCATCTCAACATAGCTACCACACCCTACATCCGAGGCAATCTGTTTAACATATTCTAACCTTGGTCTACCCCTACAGTTCTTGTCCTCGACCCTTCCTTCCATAACTAAGCTTGCTATTCCTGGGTGTCTTAGTATGTGTCCTACCAACCTATCTCTTCTCTTCATTAGCAGTCGCCAGAAACATCTCTCCTCTCCCACTCGTCTTAATACCTCTTTGTTTGTAACCCTATCTACCCATCTGATCTTCATCATTCTCCTGTAACACCACATTTCAAATGCTTCAATTCTCCTCTTTTCTGCTGCACCAATAGTCCAAGTTTCACTTCCATAGAGCGCCACGCTCCAGACAAAGGCTTTCAAAAATGACTTCCTAATACCTAAATCTATATTCGATGTCAGCAGATTCCTTTTTTGTAGAAATGCTTTTCTTGCCTGAGCCAACCTACTTTTTATATCCTCTTTGCTTCGTCCATCACTGGTTATTCTGCTTCCTAAGTAACAGAAATCTCCTACTTCCTTCAGCTTTTCACCTGCCAATTTGATCTCCATAGAGGTTTCTGATTTATTTCGGCTGCATTCCAGTATTTTTGTTTTACATTTATTAATTTTCATCATGAATTCTTTCCGTAAGACGGAGTCCATACCATTCAAAAACTCATTCAAATCCTCACGCTTGTTGGCCAAGATGACGATGTCATCAGCAAATCTCAGAGTTGAAATTATTTCTCCTTGAATCTTCACTCCCACTTGAAATTTTTCTCTAATTTCCTTCATTGCTTGTTCAATGTAAAGATTGAAAAGTATGGGTGATAAGGTGCAGCCTTGCCTTACACCTTTCTGAATACCAGCTTCTCTCTCATGTCCTTCAACTCGAATGACTGCTGTCTGGTTTCTGTATAGATTGTATATCACCCTCCTATCCCTGTACTTTATTCCAATCGATTTCAAAATGTCAAACAATTTAGTCCAATCAACGTTATCAAAAGCCTTTTCTAAGTCTACAAAAGCCATGAACGTTCTCTTATCTTTCCTTATTCTACCTTCCAAAATCAGCCTAAGACTTAGTACAGCTTCCCTTGTTCCTACATTTCTCCTGAAACCAAACTGGTCTTAACCCAACTCCGTTTCTATCTGGCTCTCAATCCTCTTGTAAATTATTCTAGACAGGATCTTTGAAGCATGAGTAATCAAGCTGATTGTACGGTAATCTTCACATCTGTCAGCTCCCACTTTCTTTGGTATAGGGATGATTACATTCTTCTTGAAATCAGGGGGTACCTCACCTGTCTCATAAATCCTACACACCAAGTGAAATAACCTGATCAGACCTTCCTCTCCTATGCAGCGTAGCAACTCAATCGGTATATCATCTATGCCTGGTGCTTTGTTCCTGCTTAAGTCTTCCAAAGCTCTATCAAATTCTGATCTCAATATTAAATCTCCTTTCGCATCCTCATCAATTTCCTCCTCCCTTTCCATTACATGATTCTCAATCTCCTTTCCCTTATACAAACTCTCTATGTAAGCTTTCCATCTCTCAACCTTTTCTTCCCTATCTGTTAGAGGCTTTCCATTTGTGTCCTTAATATTACAGCACTTAGTCTTCTTTTCCCCAAAAGTATTCTTAATCCTTCGATAAGCTGTGTCTACTTTTCCTCATTTCAGACAATTTTCTATACCAGCACATTTCTCTTTCAACCATTCTTCTTTCGCTTCCTTGCACTTCTTGTTAACCTCATTTCTCAGACGTCTGTATTCTGCTTTCCCCTTTTCATCTCTTACATTCTTGTGCTTCCGCCTTTCATCCATCAATTCGAGTATATCCTGAGTGATCCACGGTTTTCTACCTATTCTCTCTTTCCTACCAATGTTTTCTTCTGCGGATTTTGTTATTTCATTCCTCAAAAGTGCCCATTCGTCTGCAATTGAAGTTTGTTTAGGGTTTTTCATTAGTCCTTCCTTTATACTCTTCTTGAATCTTTCGTTTACATCCTTCTCTTTCAGTCTGTCTATTGCCCACCTTTTTGGCTTTTGACTTTTCTTCAGTTTCTTCAACTTTAATCTACATTTCATTACAACCAGATTGTGGTCAGAGTTTATGTCAGCACCAGGATGTTTTACAATCCAAAATCTGGTTTCGAAACCTCTGCTTGACCATAATGAAGTCGATTTGGTAACGCCCTGTATCTCCTGGTCTCATCCATGTGTATATTCTTCTATTGTGGTTATTGAACAAGGTGTTAGCTATGACCAACTCATGCTCAGTGCAGAATTCTACCAGCCTGCTTCCTCGATCATTCCTTTCACCTAATCCGAAATCTCCTACTATCTTCCCTTCTCTCCCTTTTCCTACCACAGCATTCCAATCTCCCATTACTATAACATTTTCATCACCCTTGATATACCTCAGAATTTCGTCTATTTCATCGTAGACCTTTTCAACATCCTCATCATCAGCTTGACTGGTAGGCATATAGACTTGTACCACTGTGGTGCAGGTAGGTTTAGTATTTATTTTTGCTACAATAATCCGTTCACTATATTGCTCATAATATTCCACCCGCTGTCCAAGTTTCCTACTCAATATGAGGCCAACCCCTGCTTGGCCATTGTTTGATTTAGTGCTAATGACCCTATAGTCTCCTGACCAAAAGTCCTGTTCTTCCTGCCAGCGCATTTCACTAATCCCAACCAAATCCAACCTCAACCTATCCATTTCCCTTTCTAAGTTTTCTAACCTTCCATTTCCTAGCAGACTTCTAACATTCCACGCTCCAATCCGTTTCTGTCTATTTGTTATGTATTCTGTAAGTGCGCTTACAGCAATATGGCCAATTGGCTGCAATAAAGATTATTATTATTATTATTATTGATATACCAGTTTCAGGCCTCCCTTAACGTTTGTTGGGTATACATGCGAGTTTAAGTGAGTGTCACGATACATAATTAATTACTTACTTAAAGAAATAATGTAGCTTTTGCAAATAAACTTTGTCAGCCTTGCTTTTCATCCTTGCGCCGTGGATTGATGTGATAGCCAAGTTGTTGTGAATTTGTTTCTGAGTGAGTGCGAATGGTTGATGGCTTGACGTGGTATACAAGTTTTGTGGGGACGTTGTCGCCTAGAGTCGTTCACAAACCGATACTAGGGTGTTAAGTTAATCGAATCTTTCATTTAAAGAGTAGTGTTTTAAAATTTATCTCCTGCGGTGGTAACGTAATTTTACGTTAACTAACCACTTACTGAACTCCTTAATAGAATACAGCAGTAGTCAGTTCTCATTCTGCTGGTATTTGCGTGAGAGTGAAAGTAATATAGTTTCATTTCGTAAAGTAAAATTTAAGTTGTTAAGTTATTTCTAGGAAGCTGTGGTTCATTTATATCTATACCATTTCAACGAAAAGAAAGTACGGGACGATCCGCGAAATTGAACGTAATATTTTAATACCAACATATATTCTGGTAAGTTAAGATTGGTTAATATATTATTATCATTTTAAAGCGGGTGTTATACCTTCAGCTACAAAATGAAACTCACTCGAATTTTTTGAGCCTTTAAAATTAGCCTTTCTATACAAATACTTTTTGAGTTTGTTCTGAATAATGATGAAATAATTACGCTAAATTATTGTGTGGAAATGAGTAAGATTCATTATGTAGCTGAATGATTAGCTTCCACATTAAGAAGGAACACCATGGCGTACGTCACTACCCAAATAGTCCGGTCTACTCAATGTGTATGTATATACAATATTATTCTTGTGTAGTAATGTGTACTTCTCTGCAATACCTGCCTACACAAACCTAGTTTCCTACAACAATGAAACCAATTACCACCACTATGAATCAGGGACAATCTTTAGTTACAAAATCTCATGGAGCACACTAAACCCTGTCACATAATTACAAGATATGAACAATTAATCTTAAAACAACCAGCATCATTATGTGATATTCTGTTGATCACTGGACAATTACTAACATCACAGGGTTTATGATAAGTAGTAGTAGATTTTTAAATTGGATTGTATTTGGTACTACTTTGGGTGAGGTCAAAGGTATTTATGCTCTTAGTTTGAGTTACAAACGAATCACATTGAGCTAAGGACACAGTGAGGGGGATTGAAGCAATGGATGTTCCTTACAATACTCTTCCACATTCTTATCACTGCGGCATGCTTATTTCCTCCAAGCATATTTCCACAAGACAGAAATAGCTCACATCAACAAACTGAAAAATGTTTCTTAAATTCTTCCAAACAGTAAGAACACTGAATGGGAATGGAGAATTTGAGGGCTGCTAATGGAAAGTTAAGTGAAAGATTATGTCATTCGTATGTTGAGTACTTACTCATTTAGGTGAGTTTTACTTCCGATACTTTCTTGGTCCTGGTATTCTTGTTTCACCTCCTAAGGATAAGATGGAATAACTTATTTCTGTGCTTTTACCCTATACTTCCACACAATAAACCATGTAATTGAACAGCATTGCTTAGGTGAAGTGACGATATATTTGCTGAGCGACTTTCGCACTGTCTATCGCATCCTACAGCTAGAGATGAACATTATACAGATAAGCGGTTATAAGCCCCAGTTCTGAAACTGATAATACACTGTCTCCTTTAGAAACCAAGTGATTCTGATAGCGCAGGAAATTGTCGAAATAAATACCCTTGTGGAAGAATGAGGACATACGATATGTATTTTTAAAATTTTAGCCGTTAAAGTATTAGAGGTCCTTGGATACCACACGTTCACGTATCATTGAGTAACAAGCAACTACACTGACAATATTGGTACGAGTTAACTTTTGAGAATGATGGCATAAATAAAACAATCATTGGAACATTATACAAGTTTCTTGTACAAATCACTGCAATGATATATATTAATGTTGAAAAAGGTTAGAGTAAGTCGATTAAATGCCCCAAAACAAAGACTATTGTAGAGTATGTAACATCAATATTGATTATACAGAATGCTTGTAACTACAATAATTATATGTCTGCTAAGGTACGGGAGCACATAGTCTGCAACGGAGATACAGGCCGACGAAGACTTACTAATAGGGGGGTCGAATATTTTCTACAGAGACTGACTTCTACCTTAGAACAGAGTAAGGGCTGATAACATTACAAGGCCAAATACATGTTCTAGCAATGCTCAGGATAGGGAAGGATATGATCACTATCGTAAGTCAGATCCATGCCAGTAATTGTCTGGACTTCAAGTGAAAAGGCACTTAAGACCTCTCCTGAGGGCCATCAAACCCATCTCCTCTCCGTAGCATTCATGAGTGGATCCCTGACCAGCATACAGGTATCCTAAATTATTGTTAAGCCTAATCATCACATCCACAGTAGGCAACTAATAGAATTTAACCCAATGAGCAGTACTGCCGTCTATTTACGGCACTGTTGTGCGTGGCCCACGGGAGTACTGCCGTCTATTGACGTTCTCGAAGTTCGCGCCTAAACAGTACCGCCGTCTAATCACGTTTCATGGGGAATGTTTGAAATCGTTGCCTGACATTGTACTGGCGGGTTTTTAGAACAATGTTGGAGGATGTTTGACAAGTTCAGCGAACGTTATTCCGTGTTTTATCACATCTCGTATGTTCTGTGATGAAGTTCTGTCCCGGCATCTGCAGTCACGTAACCTAACTTCTTACGCGATTGTGCTACGAAGTACAACACACGAGAACTGTTTTCTATTGTTGTTTCCTGTGAGTGCACTGCACAACTATTTCTTGACAATACACATTATGTTTCTTTTCCCTCATCTCGGGTTTCCGTGGAAACAAACTCCATTACTCTCTGATTGTCAACATATACACGTGCTAAATGGCGGGATCTAGTCGAGGAGGCGCGCTTGCTCCGCAAGATATAAGTAATATTTTGACTAATGAGGAGTCTGACGATGAAGTTGATATTTATGATGGTGATAGTGATTGTATTGTGTCCGATGTGAGTGAAATTGGTCATTCCTCGGAAGACGATGACATAGAAATTGAGGACGAAGTGCAGCCCGCTGTCGCAAAGAAGGCTAAGCTGTGAGCTGTTCACACTGAAGGAAGGAAGTGGACTTCTATAGGTAGGTTTCATCCTACGCTTTCTGCTAATTTTGATGCATCAAATTCAGGCGTTAGTGATAATCTTCATGTGAATGATAATGACAATGATTCAAGAATTGAAGTGTCGATTTTCAAAGAAGTTGTTGACCGTAATATTATGAACTTGATAGTGTCAGAAATGAACAACTACTACATATTTGTTATGGAAAATATGGACGTAAAGGAAAAGTCGAAATTACATAAGTGGCAAGGCATAACCGTAGAGACTCTTTATGTTTTCCTGGCAACTGTATTGTTCCCTAAACCAGTACCTCCAACACAATCAAAGCAGAAGCCGCAACGGAGATGTTTTGTGTGTCAGCACACAAAGAAGAGACCGACCAAAAGAACAGACACTAAGTGGATGTGTGTTGAGTGTGATAAACCCCTCTGTGTACACCCCTGTTTTGAAGAGTACCATACCCTAAAGACATTTTGAAAGCCATGTGAAACTGATATAAAATTAAGTCGTGTTGTATGGGATACAAACTTGATCAAATATAGAAAGTAATAATGTTTTTCAATTTCCTTTCAGTATTTTTGAGAAAAATATTTTCTATGCCCCTGGTTTCAATTAAATTGAGGGTATCAGTTATGTACCATCAATGTAAATTTTGTAACTTTATTAATAGAGAAAAGTTAGACTCAAAATAACTTAAAATTGAGAACTGCAATTTTTCACGAAAAAACTCACTCCTGGTGGCCTGTAAGTGTCAGCAAAAACTCACTGATCAAAAGGTTAATTATGCCAAACATATGCTAGCTTTATATAATACACCTTCTGCACATGAGATATAAGATGCATCGTCCAGTAGCTCATTGATAAGAGCTACATCGCAGAAAGCCGGTGGAAGTATCGTATAAAACAGATAATTTAATTCGCCAAACTTCCTACAAAATAGATTATGCTTGCGGTACACAACACAACCCAACCTCCAAACGATGCCGTTAGTCATCAACACAATTGTGAAAATATAATTCCTTGTCCCGAAATGCTATTAGGTGATATGGCGATGTCTTGTAAAGAGGCATGAAGATACTTACCTCTTCCAGATCTGAAGATGGGGTTTCTGTTTTCATGCAAGCAACGAACTCCGGAAGAGTACATTCCTCAATCATTATATCCGTGTGTTGGTCTGTATCATCCTACAAAGAAATGACATTGTTTACAAATATGATCCTATGCGTAGTCGGAATCATAACTTAAGAGATGACATGTAAACTTGTACTGAAGAAATCAAGGAATAAAAAAACATACTGAAGGTATTTCAGCCATTTCTTGGGTCAACTGTGACATGCCAACATTATCTTACTGTACAGTGTTTGTGGAGTTCATATCAATAAGCATTTCAGTTCGTCCACACTCTCAAAACGTAGACCTAGCAAATTGTCACTAGAGTAGACTGTGTGTCACGACTTTGAGGTACTTAAGAGTTACCAAGAAACGATAATTAGGACAAGCAACGTTAGTATATATTGTTTAGAAATCTCATACCGAGCGGTGTTTGTTTTACCCACTTGAGTCCAGCTTAAAGCGAGGTTGATCTCATGTATACTTAGGGTAGAGGCCTAGCATATTGTCACTAGAATTGACTGTGTGCCACGACTTTGAGGTACTTAAGAGTTACCAAGAAACGATAATTAGGACAAGCAACGGTATACCTTGTTTAGAAATCTGATACCGAGCGTTGTTTGTTTTACCCACTTGAGACTAGATGAGAGCAAGCTTGATCTCATGTATACTTAGGGTAGAGGGACATTTACCAGGAACGATAGAGATATCATGGTTTATTCGTAAGTACAGTGCAGCTGTTTGAAATTTCAATGAACACAAATGCATTTGTAATGCACAATACATGACCCATTGACGTTATTACGATGATTCGGCAATGTGTTATAACTAGAGAACTGAATATGAAAGATTTTATAGACAACAGCTGGAGTGCTTTTCTCAACAAAATTGATGACCGAGGTCTACTAACGGCTGAGAGACCACCATAGACCATCTCTGTGACGTTATCCACGGTGACATTCAGCAAGTAAAAAACCACCCACAACCCTCTTTCTCCTCCGGTCAACGGCCTGAGAAAAAAAAAGAGAAACTGTCAACAATCAACCGTATGCCTGCAACATTGGAGGCTGTCATCAAAGGTGGACCAATCATATATTGACAGCCATAACCAACAGCGAAGGGTTTCATCAAGCCAAAAGGTGCACTAAGACTACATCAGCAGAGGAGGCTGTCATCAGGGGTGAGTCAATACCATATTGTCGGCCATGTGTAGCAGTGGAGGTCGTTCCAAGCACCACCTTAATTTTCATGGGAGTGTTCGGATACTTCTGATCTCATAATGTAGATTCCCAAGTCAAAGCCGATGCGCTCCAGAACACTAATGTTTCGAGGGATACACACGACTTTGTCGGGGGCTATCATTTTTATACCAAAGGAACTTCCGCTCCCCTACCTCAACGTTCAGAAAAGTATGTTTAAACCTAAACTGTACGGACAACTTACAAGGTATTAAAGAAAATTAATCTACTGACTTTCTCGTGCTTAGGTCTAATGGAAATACACCGTAGATTACGAAGCTATTAAGTTTAACGTCTATTGATCTGCTTGAGGTTTAGGGGGTTGGATTCTTGCTTTAACACGTTATCATTAAGGCTGTCTTTCATCCTCCAAGAATTTTGCCACCATTACCAATAAGTTAGCTACTGTTAGCACAACTTGTGGTGTAGACTTCACCTACAATAGGGCCCAGGGTGCAAGCAAAGCGAAACCGCATTGTGAATACAATATTCAGAGCATCAGCTTTGATTAATCCAATGTTTAGATACTGAACCTACAGGAATAAAAAAAAAAAATCACATTATTATGAGAGAGGAAAGATAGAAACTATGATCACCTGTACTTGTGTTTCCAATTTGACTGTCTTGCATTCGTCTTCATACAAATCACCAGATTCATCAATCAGATTATAAGTGGGTAACTGGTCATTAGGCTCCTAGTACGTTTTATTAAGTAAAACATACAGACAAAGAGTATTAAGTTAGATACATGTTACAAGAAAGAATAAACAAGCAGGTTAGCCGACTATTCGGTAGCAAGTATTGCTTGTCATGCACATCACTAAGATTGCTATGTTACACAACATACGTAATAAATACAACTTACAATATTAGGGAATTCATCTGGTTCAGTCTTAATCAATGGTGGTTGTTCCATTATATTCAGGAAACTGGAACACACAAAGTGCGCTTGGGAATTATTAGATGTCGCCCTTATACCGGTAGGCTACTCCACATCATTATCTTATATATAAAAGTGAAAGTCTGTATGTATGTGGGTATGTGGGTGGGTCTGTTCCATATACAAATCTACACCGTTCCACCAATCTCAACCAAATTTTGCATACACATAGTTTAGGACCCAGAACGAACCGCTGGCTACATGAATTTTCGATAGTCTTTCTCATTCTTCTGATTTCAGCCCTTTTGCACTCAAGCATAGGCAAATCAAATCATAAAATATACTCATGAAGCAATGGCAAGGCAGATAGTTTCCATGGCAACATAGCTCAAGTCGAGACACGGCCGACTGGATGCCATTTGCGCTCTGCACTAGCGGTATAGAAAATGAGGATCTTTACTTGAAATCCCGTTAGTTACTCAACTACTCACACAGCACTGTCAACCGAGTTTAGCATAACAATGACTTGACACCATCTTCTACTATATATTTGTCAAATACCACTCACTCACTCACTCATTCATTCATCACGAAACCTCAGAAACCACCGAACGGATTGGAATGAAATTTGGTATGCAGCTTCCTCAAGGGACGCAAATGCTCACTAAGAGAGGATTTTTGCATATTCAGGTTCTAAAGGGGTGTTAAGGGGGTAGACCTGCATTTCATTGAATAGCAATATCTCCCGATTGGTTTCATTGGGGGATGTGATACTCGGCATATAAACTAATCATTAAAATAATAATACATGTGTCTGAGGGGTTTTCGATGTGGTGTATATTATGAGGTGAAAGGGGTGAAAAGTGGGGATTAAAAGATTCCTAACGGAGCGTGTATCTCTTAAACGACATAGGCGAGGAGTTTGAAACTCAGCGAAAAAAATCAACATAAAAAAAAGTAAATATGTGTTTGACCGGTTTTTCATAAATCCAATTTATGGGGCCCACGGGGGGGGGGTGAAATTCTGGGGGGGGGGCGGGGAAACAGGAAAGAAAGTGACCTAACTGATTGACTGACTGACTCACTCATCAAACTCAGGGGAAAATTAAGTAAGTAAGTAAATAGCTGTTTGCCAGTTTTTTTTTCTTAAATCAAATTTAAGGGGTTCATGGGGAGGGGTGAATTTCTGAAAAAAGAAAATTGAAAGAAAATGTCCTGACACACTCACTCACTCATCATCGCCCAGCCAAAATTATTGAAGTTAGAAACATGACAGTTTGGGGATATATTCATTTTTTGTCAAAACCGTCTACTAAGGGAGGATTTTCGGATAATCAGGTTCTAAAGGGGGTCTTAAGGGGGTTAAACCTGCATTTCATTGAACAACAATATCTCCCGATTGGTTTCATTGGGGGATGTGATACACGGCATATAAACTCATCATTAAAAAGTAAGAAGACACCTGTCTGAGGGTTTTTCGATGTGGTGTATATTATGAGGTGAAAGGGGGTGAAAAGTGGGGATTGAAAGATTCCTAACGGAGCGTGTATCTCTTAAACGACATAGGTGAGGAGTTTGAAACTCAGCGGAAAAAAAATCAGGATAAAAATAAGTAAATATGTGTTTGACAGTTTTTTCATAAATCCAATTTAAGGGTCCCCGTGGGGAAGGGTGAAATTCTGGGAGGGGGGGGGGGGGCAGAAAAGAAAGTGTCCTAACTGATTGACTGACTGACTCACTCATCAAACTTAGGGGGGAAAACTGCTTTAAAGTAAGTAAATAGCTTTTCGACAGTTTTTTGAACAATCAAATATAAGATGTTCATCGGGAGGGGTGAAATTCTGAAGAAAATAAATTAAAGAAAATGACCTGACTCATTCTCTCACTCATCATCGCCCAGCCAAAAATATTGATGTTGGAAACATGGCAGTTTGGGGATATGTTCGTTGTATGTCAAAACCGTACACTAAGGGAAGATTTTTGGATATTCAGGTTCTAAAGGGGTCTTAAGGGGGTTATGCCTGCATTTCATTGAATAACAATATCTCACGAGTGGTTTCATTTGTGGATGTGATACTCGGCATATAAACTAATCATTAAAAATAAGCAGACATGTGTCTAAGGGTTTTTGATGTGGTGTATTATTATGAGGTGAAAAGTGGGGGTTGAAGGATTCCTAACGGAGCGTGTAGGCTTATCTCTTAAACGGCATAGGCGAGAAATTTGAAACTCAGCGAAAAAATCAGCTTAAAAAAGTAAGTAAATCGGTGTTCGACCGTTTTTTCATAAATTAATTTAAGGGGCCAATGGAGTGGTGTGAAATTCTGGGGAGAAAAAGGAGAGAAAGTGTCCTAACTGACTGATTAACTCACTCACTCATCAAACTCAGGGAAAAAAGACAGCTTAAAAACAAGTTAATAGGTGTTCAAGCGTTTTTTCATCAATCCAATTTAAGAGGCCCGTGGGGAGGGGTGAAATTCTGGTAAAAATAATTGAAAGAAAATGTCCTGTCTGACTCACTCACTCATCACGCCCAACGAAAACTATTCAAGTTGGATACATGAAATTTTGGGAATATGTTCGCTGTATTTCGAAAACGTCAACTAAGGAATGATTTTTGTTTATTCGGGTTTTTAAGAGGTGTTAAGGGGGTAAACGTGCATTTCATTGAATAACGATATCTCATGAGTTGTTTCTTTGGGGATGTGTTATTCGGTATATAAACTAATCATTAAAAATAATCAGACATATGTCTAAGGGTTTATCGATGTGGTGTATATTATGAGGTGAAAGGGGTGAAAATTGGGTGTTGAAGGATTCTTAACGGAGCGTGTATTTCTGAAACGACATAGGCGAGAAGTTTGAAATTCGACGGGAAAAACAGCTTTAAATACAAGTAAAGAGGTGTTCGACCGTTTTGTCATAAATCCAATTTAAGGGGCCCTTGGAGAGGGGTGAAATTCTGGGGAAAAAAAACAGGAAAGAAAGTGTCCTAACTGATTGACTCACTTACTCACTCATCAAACTCGGGGGAAAACAGCTTTAAATAAGTAAATAGGTGTTCGACCGTTTGTTTCATAAATCCAATTTAAGGGGTTCATGGGGAGGGGTGAAATTATCAAAAATAATTGAAAGAAAATGTCCTGACTGACTCACTCACTCATCATCGCCCAGCCACAATTATTGATGTTAGAAACATGAAATTTTGGGGAATTGTTCGTTGTATGCCGAAAACGTCCACTAAGGAAAGAGTTTTGGATATTCAGGTTCTAAAGAGGTGTTAAGGGGTAAATGTGCATTTCATTGAATAACAATATCTCACGAGTGGTTTCATTTGGGGATGTGATACTTGGCATATATTCTAATCATTAAAATAAGCTGACACATGTCTAATGGTTTTTCGATGTAGTGTATATTATAAGGTGAAAGGGATGAAAAGTGGGGTTTGAAAGATTCCTAACGGAGCGTGTATCTCTTAAACGACATAAGCGAGGTGTTTGAAACTCGGAGGAAATCATTCAGCTTAAAAATAAATAAATAAATAAATAAATGTATGTCTACCCCTTATTATTCCCGTTTTCCAACGGGGTCGGGGATGAGATGCGATGGAAGTCTTTGTGGCGATGGTTTTTACGGCCGGATGCCCTTCCTGACGCCAACCTCATGAGAGGAGTTAATGAGAGATGAAATGAATTATGGTGAATGAACCTGGGCAAGGATGTGGAACGAAGCGGCCGTGGGCTGTCAGAAGGTACCGTCCCAGCATTTGCCTGGTGTTGAAAATGGGAAACCACGGAAAACCATTTCAAGGACGGCCGACGGTGGGGATCGAACCCACGCGTCTACCGAGTCAGCAGAGAGCTTGGCCCCATGACCTAATGCTGCGCGTTAGCCAGCGTAGCCACTACTGTCGGTAAATAAATAAATAAATAAATAAATAAATATATAAAATAAATAGGTGTTCGACCGTTTTTTCATAAATACAATTTAAGGGGCCTATGGGGAGGGGTGAAATTCTGGAAGAAAAACGTCCACTAAGGAAGGATTTTTGGATGTTCACTCTCATCGACCAACCAAAACTATTAAAGTTAGAAGAATGATATTTTGGGGATATGTTTGTTGTGTGTCGAAAATGTCTACTAAGGAGGGATTTTTGGATATTCAGGTTCTAAAGGGGTGTTAACGGGGTTAAACCTGCATTTCATTCAATAACAATATGACACGACTATGACGCGAGCGAAGCGAGGCTAAAAATGAGATGGTGTGTGTGTATTACTCAATCACGCAAGTACCACTGGTCCGATTTTCATGAATTTTACATGGAAGTAGCTGATTTACCTGGTTAACATATAGGTTACTTTTGATTTCAATAATTTGCACTATTTAAAGATGGCGACCATTTTAGTGACGTCACTACACCCTTTGGTTTCAAACTATCATATTTCCATTTCAAATAAAAAGAGAACGCTAAGAAATAGCAAACTTTTGATGGCATATACGAGGTTTAAAATTACATTTTCTATCCGAAAGGTATCTCCAACGGTTAGCGAGAAAAACCTAAATTTGTGCTATAAAACACGGTCAACGCCGAGCGGTGTAGTTGGACAAAATGTTCCATCCTTAATATCCCTCTGCGCAGCATCTCGCCTATCCCCTGTTTTAACTGTCACCTTCACATTTTAATTTATTTATGACGCGTAGCGAAGCACGGGTACTTCAGCTAGTATAACATATAAACAGGCTGATTCAGGTAAGATGATCAGCTCAAATACTTACGGAACCATTTAAGATATCGTTGTATGAGCCCCGTAGTACGATTCAAGAATTTGAAAACAGAAAGACGATATCTTTAAACAGATCCGTAGATATTTCAGGTGGTCATCTTAGCGGAATCAGCCCGTATATCACATCAAATCAGGTACGGTATTTTAGAACTCTGGTAATCAGATTATAACCCTGCAGGTGCACAGGGAGAAGAATAGATTAACGGTAAAACGTATTCAACCATGGCCCTCGACATTATATGGTATAAGTTAGGGTACAATTTCAAGTAATATATGCGATAGAATGAGGAATCATTTTCCAGCTTCTGGAGTACTGAAATGAAGGATCCCGTAAATCATTGGTTTCTCTATTTCAAATTAGGTTAAACACAAACCTGAGCACAATACATTACAAACCTCTGAACGTAAAAGTAAACTCTGTTTACTGCTCTAGTAATACGAATTTGGCTGCAATTGGATACAGCTATACTCAGTAAATTCAATATAACTCTACCGCTTCGTGTTACATGAAACCCACTTCAAAAGAAATACTTCATCACTCTCTGAACGAACAATGAACGGAAGGGACAAAATAAAATATGTATTTATCCTTACAATAAGCCTCCGTGGCTTAGGCGGCAGCACGCCGGCCTCTCACCGCTGGGTCCGTGGTTCAAATCCCGGTCACTCCATGTGAGATCTGTGCTGGACAAAACGGAGGCAGACAGGTTTTTCTCCGGGTACTCCGGTTTTCCCTGTCGAAATTTCATTCCAGCAACACTCTCCACTGTCATTTCATTTCATCTGTCATTCATTTAATCATTGCCCCAGAGGAGTGCGTCAGGCCTCGGCAGCCGGCACAGTTCATATCCTCGCCGCTAGATAGGGGCTTCATTCATTCCATTCCTGACCCGGTCGGAGACTGGAAGCAGGCTGTGGATTTTCATTTTCATTTATCCTTACAATCTTATAAATACTATCGGTGGGTAACTTGTATCATTGCCGTCATAAAGACATTCCTAATTATACATTTGAACCAATGTATCCGCATCAATTAAAAATTGTAAATTACAGGGCACGAACTCGGGTTGTAAGACTCATCTTTATTTGAAATTTTGTCACGTCTGTAGAGAGTATTGCAAGTATTCCTACATGGAAGTAACCTTCTCAGATTTTTATATTTCTATGCGAGGCACATCAATGACACGAACTCAGTGACGATATTGCTAGCAATGCACCCGTAAATAATACAAACCCACCGATGTTAAATAAGCACGGTGTAATAAAAATTGTAAGATTATGGATGCATTTCTAAAACATATTATTACTATGATCGCCACATTTTCCTTTCATGTCTTACTTGCTTCATGAAATTCATTATTTGGCTGCTCTGAAACCTTTGACTTCTTTATGGCAAGATTGGGAGGAGTATCTTATTTTGTTTTTAGAATCCTGACGCCCCTGGCCGAAAAAATGAAATTAAAAAAATCATCGCTACCCCGACATAAAATATGTAGATTATTAAACTTTTCTTTTTTTTTACATATGGGGCATTTTCTACTCCTGAGTGTGTGTTTAACTATGAGTGGCAAGCATTATAAATATGCATTTACAAGAATTACAAATGGATAGTAGACTTAGGCCAAAGAATTTAGCCTACATTAAATTTTAATAGATATCATACACAACCAATGGCAAAAACAACAATTATTTAAACAAGAAGGGGCTGACTTTTCGCCTTGTTATTTGCAAACAAGACCAGGATTTCTTCTTTACGGTACTTTGTGGTGTTTGAAGCCATATTTTTCAGTGTTGCCTTAGTAAACAAGAGTTTAGTGCTTTTCAGTCGGTCAACACGAATGTACCCAAAAGAGATGGGTTATGCCCTAATCCTGAAATAAATTACATGAGATTAATAAAACACTAGGATGACCAGTTTCGATCGTCAAGCGATCATCATCAGATCCAATACACTTAGGCTATAAAATCTATGTTTGAAATACAGGTGAAAATATTTACAATATGTACAATTATTTAGTTGCAGTATTGGTACTGCAACTGTCAGTGTATGCTAAATGCAGTATATATGTTAGGTGAAATGCTAAATGGTGATGGCTATCCGGAGATTGTACTTTAGAGAGATTATATGGTTGTAAACTATGGTTAAACTATAAAATTTTAGGCTAACTACTTATCTGATTGTCTTCCGTACTACAGCTATTCGCAGTTTCCGTGCTCACTTGAACTCGCTGTGCGGTCGACTGCGGTGGTTATCTTAACGACTGGTTTTTCCCTGCCTTCCCCCCCTGTCCCTACGTGCTGTGGGGAGTGATCGCGATGTGTTTATGTGAGGTGTTGCCAACCTAGATAAGATGTATGTTATTGAATGAGGTGGATCTACAACTATTAAAGACCGTGGATTAGTCCTCGCCACGCGTGGAGCATAACCCATTCGAACTAAGCGTTGACGGTCTTATGAGGACGTCCCGGCACCTTTAATACTGCCTCTAATATGGGCCTTGGTTTATTGCAGAAGAAAAGTACATCGTACACCTGATCCAGATAACATTTACCTATTAAAAAACCCCTAATTTCCCCCCTTTTTATCTAGCTTGGCTGTGTCGCTAAATTGTGTTTTGTTTCCGACAGGGTGTGTTTTTTAGTAGCGTGAAGAGGGGTGAGCTCTCCATGAACGTGTGTTCATTTAGATTGTTGGGATTGTTTCGTTTGGCTAGGTGTATCTCGATTGCTTCCTTTATGTCAAGAGCTCTGCCTTTCGATTCGTGATGGATTATTTTAAGGTCCGACTCTATGTTGGAAAAGCTATGCCCTGAGTCACACATATGTTCGCACACGGCTGAATGTGTTCCGTATCTTATCGCATTTCTATGTTCATTATAACGTGTGTCTACTCGCCTTCCACTCTGCCCGATGTAATTAGCTTGACAATCGGTGTCTTGGCACGTTATAGAATATACCCCTGACCTTGAATACGGGTCACGTTTATTTAGATTACTATTTAGGAGGTGCCTAGCGGTTGTGTTTTTCGTCGTGAAAGCTATCTTTATGCCTTGCTTTTTGAATAGGTTAGTGATTTTATATGTGTTCGCATTCACATAGTTGAAACGCGCAAATTTTTTCTCATTACTGTCCGGTTTGGGAATCGTTTTATCTTTATTTTTATGTTTGGCTATAATTTGATTTATTTTGCTTGGCGAGAAGTTGTTTTCCTTTGCTATTTGCATAATCGTTCTTATTTCCTTATTATAGTTGTCTTTTGACATGGGTATGTTTAAAGCCCTATGCACCATTGAATTGAAACCCGCTAGTTTGTGCGTACTGGGGTGATTAGACTGATTGTCGATTGCATGCGAGGTTTGTGTTGCTTTCCGGAATATGGAATATGAAAGGTCGTTGTCTTTACGTTCAATAGTTATATCGAGATAATTTATTTTCCGGTCTATTTCGGATTCCTTAGTGAATTTGATAGAATGGTGAAGGCTATTAATGGATTGGAGAATTGTTTCTTCGCTTGTTAGTTCAGTATCGTAGATGCAGATTACATCATCTACGTATCTTTTCCATATTACTATTCCCTTTGTTGAAGTCTTTTCTAAGAACGCATTTTCTAGTGCATTGATGAAGATGTCAGCGATTAATCCACTTAGTGGCGATCCCATTGCTAGGCCTTCTCTCTGTGTGTATATTTTATTGTCGAATTGAAACACGTTTTGGGTGAGAACGACCCTCAGTAATCTCACAATCTCTTCAATTTCTTTTACCGAATTGTTGGATTTTAAGTTGTTTTCGATAGTGTTGATTGCTTCAATAATCGGAATATTGGTGTACATGTTAGTTACGTCGAAGGATACTAGCCTGAAGCTAGGTTTCATTTGTAGGGTGTTCAATGCTGTTACTAGTTCTGTTGTGTTCTTTACAGAGTTGTTTTTGTCGTTGGAAAGACGGCATTTTAAGATTTTTAGTAACTCTTTGCTGATTTTGTAATAAAATCAGCAAAGAGTTACTAAAAATCTTAAGAGTTGTTTTTGTCGTTGGAAAGACGGCATTTTAAGATTTTTAGTAACTCTTTGCTGATTTTGTAATAAAATCAGCAAAGAGTTACTAAAAATCTTAAAATGCCGTCTTTCCAACGACAAAAACAACTCTGTAAAGAACACAACAGAACTAGTAACAGCATTGAACACCCTACAAATGAAACCTAGCTTCAGGCTAGTATCCTTCGACGTAACTAACATGTACACCAATATTCCGATTATTGAAGCAATCAACACTATCGAAAACAACTTAAAATCCAACAATTCGGTAAAAGAAATTGAAGAGATTGTGAGATTACTGAGGGTCGTTCTCACCCAAAACGTGTTTCAATTCGACAATAAAATATACACACAGAGAGAAGGCCTAGCAATGGGATCGCCACTAAGTGGATTAATCGCTGACATCTTCATCAATGCACTAGAAAATGCGTTCTTAGAAAAGACTTCAACAAAGGGAATAGTAATATGGAAAAGATACGTAGATGATGTAATCTGCATCTACGATACTGAACTAACAAGCGAAGAAACAATTCTCCAATCCATTAATAGCCTTCACCATTCTATCAAATTCACTAAGGAATCCGAAATAGACCGGAAAATAAATTATCTCGATATAACTATTGAACGTAAAGACAACGACCTTTCATATTCCATATTCCGGAAAGCAACACAAACCTCGCATGCAATCGACAATCAGTCTAATCACCCCAGTACGCACAAACTAGCGGGTTTCAATTCAATGGTGCATAGGGCTTTAAACATACCCATGTCAAAAGACAACTATAATAAGGAAATAAGAACGATTATGCAAATAGCAAAGGAAAACAACTTCTCGCCAAGCAAAATAAATCAAATTATAGCCAAACATAAAAATAAAGATAAAACGATTCCCAAACCGGACAGTAATGAGAAAAAATTTGCGCGTTTCAACTATGTGAATGCGAACACATATAAAATCACTAACCTATTCAAAAAGCAAGGCATAAAGATAGCTTTCACGACGAAAAACACAACCGCTAGGCACCTCCTAAATAGTAATCTAAATAAACGTGACCCGTATTCAAGGTCAGGGGTATATTCTATAACGTGCCAAGACACCGATTGTCAAGCTAATTACATCGGGCAGAGTGGAAGGCGAGTAGACACACGTTATAATGAACATAGAAATGCGATAAGATACGGAACACATTCAGCCGTGTGCGAACATATGTGTTACTCAGGGCATAGCTTTTCCAACATAGAGTCGGACCTTAAAATAATCCATCACGAATCGAAAGGCAGAGCTCTTGACATAAAGGAAGCAATCGAGATACACCTAGCCAAACGAAACAATCCCAACAATCTAAATGAACACACGTTCATGGAGAGCTCACCCCTCTTCACGCTACTAAAAAACACACCCTGTCGGAAACAAAACACAATTTAGCGACACAGCCAAGCTAGATAAAAAGGGGGGAAATTAGGGGTTTTTTAATAGGTAAATGTTATCTGGATCAGGTGTACGATGTACTTTTCTTCTGCAATAAACCAAGGCCCATATTAGAGGCAGTATTAAAGGTGCCGGGACGTCCTCATAAGACCGTCAACGCTTAGTTCGAATGGGTTATGCTCCACGCGTGGCGAGGACTAATCCACGGTCTTTAATAGTTGTAGATCCACCTCATTCAATAACATACATCTTATCTAGGTTGGCAACACCTCACATAAACACATCGCGATCACTCCCCACAGCACGTAGGGACAGGGGGGGAAGGCAGGGAAAAACCAGTCGTTAAGATAACCACCGCAGTCGACCGCACAGCGAGTTCAAGTGAGCACGGAAACTGCGAATAGCTGTAGTACGGAAGACAATCAGATAAGTAGTTAGCCTAAAATTTTATAGTTTAACCATAGTTTACAACCATATAATCTCTCTAAAGTACAATCTCCGGATAGCCATCACCATTTAGCATTTCACCTAACATATATACTGCATTTAGCATACACTGACAGTTGCAGTACCAATACTGCAACTAAATAATTGTACATATTGTAAATATTTTCACCTGTATTTCAAACATAGATTTTATAGCCTAAGTGTATTGGATCTGATGATGATCGCTTGACGATCGAAACTGGTCATCCTAGTGTTTTATTAATCTCATGTAATTTATTTCAGGATTAGGGCATAACCCATCTCTTTTGGGTACATTCGTGTTGACCGACTGAAAAGCACTAAACTCTTGTTTACGGTACTTGTAGTCCAATTTCACGTTCAAGTCAGTTTCTAAAGTAAGATGACTAAGACGATAGTAGTGCTGTGTTGTAGTTTCTACTTACTCTCCTACTTTCATAAAAACTTTGCCGATATCTCCCGAACGCATGATCGGATTTTAACGAACGAGGTGTTGTTGGCGTTGAGCTGACGTCCTCTTTGCTAAGAATGTGTGTTGGTATTTTTGTTTGAAATTTCTTGAATTTGAAATTGACACTATTCTGGAAACGGTGAATTTTAGAAAAACGTTTGTTTGACGTTAATGAAAGGTGTCTATGCCCTCTAGGTGGACAGCAAGTTTCAAGTGTGTAGGACAAAAAAACGATAGTCTACTTTCTCGCGAACATGGCGATAATTCGCGAACGCCTGGTCAGATTTTAACGAATGAGATGTTGTTGGCATTGGGATGACGTCCTCTTTGCTATGAATGTGTGCTAGTATTTAAAAAATGAAAATTCTTGGTTTTGAATTTGTCATTATTTTGGAAACGGTGAATTTGAGAAAAAAGTTTGTTTGACGTTAATGAAAGGTCCCTATGCCCTGTATGCAGAAACGAAGTTTCAAGTCTGTAGGCCAAAAAAAATGAATTTTGAAAAAAATGGTCACTATTTTGGAAACGTTTAAGTTGCCAAAAAGTTTGTTTGACATGAATGCTTGGTATAAAACCCCCTCTACCCGCACCATAAATTTCAAGTCTCTAGGTGAAAACCTATGCAAGGTTTTGGGGGTTTAACCTATGTTTTTGTCATATTTAAATATTTTGGAAAACGAAGTGAGTTAAGGGTATGATGCCCATGATGATGTTTTGTTTGATTGTCCTCTTTACGGGAATGTAGGTGTTGAAAAAAGTGGAACCATGATTTTTGGTGGAAAAAGGCGTTTTCGTTTTTTGTTTTTTGTTTTTTTTAAGATAGTTGGGGGAAACAATATTAAGTTGGTGGTTCCTTGCTTGCTTGCTTGATACACGATGACGGAAAAGAAACAGATTTGACAGATCGAGGCTGTTCAGTTAGATTCCTTTATCATTGCGTTGGCTGGCACCTATGCATTGGTGGACCTGGCAGGGACACTCGCTGTTATCAAACGCCCAAATGAAAGATGAGCTCTTGTCTCAAGGGCAAGGTGGTGTGTGTGTGTTCATATGCTGACGGCAGCATCCCACAGAAATGTACTGCTTGCTTGTGAGAATGATTTTGACTGGAGAGTTTCACACCGCACACACGTGTGAACAAAAGTAATGTGTTATCATTACAACTTGACAGAGTGCAAGACGGTCCATTTCTCTTGTGATTACCTTGGAAGAGGACGGACGTATGTGTGCGTCCACCTGTTATTGATTTATTACAATAAAAATACATAAACAGTGTCTAATGTAGTCAACAGGTAGGTTAATGATTTCAATCATGCGATATATTATTGGATTTATTAACATGTTTTGTATGCATGGAGACTGATTTAGTGACTTATTGGATTTTTTGTAGTTTCTGTTGCATATTTGCAAAAATCAGGAAAAAATTAGAAACCATTGCCAACTTAAAGAGGAGACAGAGAGAGAGGGAGAGAGTGTTAGTAAAAACATTATTATTAAACAAAAGCAGTGACATCTACGGTGGTGGAGCACCTTGGCGCAAAAATAATTATTGATTACAAGGTGCATACATGATGTTTAATGACTTTTTTGTATTGTGAAATGAAAGCTGTTTATTTAATGGAATATCCACAAACTTATACCATGTATTTATGCTTGTTTCAGAATTAAGACGTGTATAAAGTAGTGGCAAGGCAGGAGGAGTTTACTGGTACTAGTAGTAAGCAGCTTATTGGCCAAGTTTGCAATATTAAAAACGGTGAGCTATGATGATATTTTTTTGTAAATAACCTTACTATTGCTGTGTGTGCTTACACGATTAACCCTGTTGCTGACCTGAAACCATTTGTGTTTGTTTTTTATAAAGTGGTATGAGGTGTTTACTATATATAACAACAACTAATGAAGGGTTTTATCGGTTTGCATTTCAGATAAATTTGTTGAAAAAAAAAACACGTGGCGGTCGACTCCAGCTGGGGCCAACATTGAAGAAACCTCGTGTGTGTGTACATGATTGTGTGTGAGTGTGTGTGTATTCACTGATTTTTGGATTATCCTATTTATAAGGAGAGCTAACATTCCATTTTTTATTTAATTATGTCTATGTGTCAAGAATTAGAATGGCAACCATTAGCCAAATGTTTTAAAAGTTGAATATGTTCGGGCCGAATTTATAATGTGAAAAACTGTCTATCCCCTAAAGAATTTGTTGAATCGTGTTTGTCTATTTTTATGAATGAAAGCAAGCAGGGCTTAACATCGCATCACGCCTTAAACATAAATTTCGAGCTACTATGTGAATTTATGTTGATCAAAAATAATGTTGAAGAGAAACACATGTTTAATCGTTGTACAAAAATGGAGAAATTACTGATATCCGACAATTTAAAAATGTGGTATCATGAAAATGTTAATGATGGACTTATGAGTTAATTTGATAAGTCACAAGACGGACCCAGTGGCCTGGCTCTGAATAGCATTGCATATTTGCAAATTAATATTTGTAAATACAATCCATTAAATGCAGGAAGTAGCTATATTCGCACACCGAGCTTTATCGCTTCGAGAAAGGCAGTATTCAATGTATGCAACACAGATGATTACTGCTTTTTGTGGAGTGTAGCTAGTTGTCTGCAACCCGTCAAGACGGAAATGGTCATTTGCCAGGAAAGTGCAAAGCTATGTTTAACCACTTAAAAACAAACTCTGAATTTGGAGCATGTTTCATTCCTCATGTCTGTAGATACAATTTATTTATTTGAGAAAGACAATCCAAATTCCTCCTTCATGGCATATGGCGATGAGGGATCCAATATTGTGGGCCCCTTGAATGCCACCAAACAGGTAAAGCAACATCACATTCACTTGCTTTTCCTGTCTCATGGGGGTAAAAGCCATTATTGTTGGATAAAGAATTTGAGTAGATTGGTAAGCAGTCAAATGTCTAAGCATGAAACTGTAAAGCACATTTGTGTGCGCTGCTTTCAGTAATTTGGAACTGCTGAACTTTTGAAACGACATACGGGAGACTGCGAAGGACAGCCGGCAGTAAAGCTAGTGCTGCCCCAAGGAAATGACGCAGTCTTAAAAATTAAGGACACCAATAAACAAGATATGGTACCATTTTCTGTTTATGCCGAATTTGAGTCCCTCACTGTTCCTATTCAGGGATGTGAACCAAGCCTCCATACAAGCTCAACCTATCCAGTGCAGAAACATGAGCCTTTTTCTGTAGGCTATTATGTTGTCTGTCATTACGATAAATCCCAATGTGAATATGTAAGTCACAAAGGTCAGGATTGTGCGCGGTGGTTTGTTGATCAAATGGCGGCTTTAGCGGGCAAAGTAGGAAAATTTTTGGACAACCCTGTACCTGTTCAGATGAATGACGTACAGCAAAAATAATTTCATCAAGCCGCCATCTGCCACATAAGCGAAAATCCTACTTTAGGCGGAAAGAAAAGTAAGAGATCACTGCCACAGGACAGGGCATTTTAGAGGTGCCGCCCAGAGGGAATGCACTTTGAAGTATTCTACACGTCACTTTCTCCCTGTCTTCTTACACAATTTCTCTCGCTACGACCTTCACTTTATTGTTAAATAATTTGCTCATGTATATAAGAGCAAATTCACCATTTTGGCTAAAAACCATGAGAGCTTCATTTCTCTTTCATGGAGAAAAGGAACAATTAGCATTCATTTTCTCGACTCATTCAAGTTTATGTCTAGTTCGCTGGATATCCTTGTGAAAGGCTTAAGCGAGGATGAGTTGAAACATACCCAATCCCACTTCACGGATAAAAACAATTTAAATTGTGTGTTCCTTACGATTACGTGGCAAGTTATGACGTGCTTAAAGAAGAGTCTTAGTCCCCTCGAGAAAAGTTTTTTTCTCAATTAACTCAAAGCACCACCAATGAAGAAGAATATGCCCACGCACACCATGTTTGGCGAGCGTTTGGTCAGTATGCTATGCAATACTTAAAATTAGATGTGTTGTTATTAACAGACGTATTTGAGATGTTCCGTCAGCTCTGTCACTCGATATACGGGCTCGACCCCACCCACTACTATACCAGTCCGGGATTAAGTTGGGACGCTGCGCTCAAATACACCCAAATGGAGCTTGATTTACTGACGGATCCCGATATGGTACTGATGATCGAAAAAGGGATTCGTGGGGGTTCGTATCGCTAAATCAGCGACATGCCAAGGCAAATAATCATTACAAGCCTGATTATTGTTCTGCAGATCCAAATTCCAACCTAATGTATTTCGATGTAAATAATTCATACGGTTTCGCTATGAGCAGACCGCTGCCGTACAACAACTTTGTCTGGCTGTCTGAGGATGAAATTAAAGATTTTAATGTGCATCGCGCCAGCGAGCAACAGAACGTGGGATATGTCCTTGTCGTTGACTTAGCTTATTCCCCTGATCTTAGACAGCGACATGGCGATTTCTCCTTTTGTATAGAGAAAATGGTGCCTCCCAAGAGTAAGGGCAATCATAAAAAATTGATGGACACTTTGTATGACAAAATCACTATGTATTGTATATTGATATGCTGGTAGAATGTTTAGCCCATCCATAGAGGTATTTCTATCTGTCAGAAACCGTGGTTGAAACCGTACATGGATGTAAATACCAGTCACAGCCACTCAGCCATTTCAAATACTTTTTTTAAACTGATGAATAATTGTATTTATGGCAAGAGTCTGGAAACTGTGCGGCAGTATAGGGACATAAAATTGGTCAACACATGGCATGGAAAACGGGGTGCTCAAAAATACGTTGCAAAACCAAATTTCAAATCTTTGAACGTTATTGACCATGAATTAGTCACTATTGAACTTGCAAAAACTAAAGTGGTCATGAATACACCCATTTATTTAGGTCAAGTTATTTTAGATTTTTCTAAATTGCATATGTATGAATTTCATTATGGTTTTGCAAGGCGGCAATTTGGTACCATTTCCTTGCTATATACAGACATGGATAGTTTCATTTACCATATCCGTGACTGTGATCCATATGTCTTTATGAAAGAACACCCAATATTGTTTGACACGTCCTCGTTTAGTGAGAAGAACATGTTTGATATCCCCCTTCAGAACAAAAAAATTGGTTTAATGAAAGATGAATGTTCAGACACCATGATGTTAGAGTTTGTAGGTCTCGCGCCGAAAATGTATAGTTTTCGACAGATGAATCAATGTGAATCTATACGAGCCAAAGGAATTAGCCAACATGTGGTTAAAAGCCTTTGTGTGGATGATTATTTACATGTCCTTCGAACCCACACAGGCATGTCACATAGTCAGTGTAGGATTCTGTCTAAAAACCATAATTTATTTTTAATGAAACAACGAAAACAAACGCTTGCCTTGTTGGATGATAAAAGGCAGTGGTGTCAGGATATGATGACAAGCGTTCCCTTTGGTAACAACCAGTAATGGTTGTTGCTATTGTTGTTGTACAATACGGCAAGTGTTTGGTTCGGTTGCTATGAAATGCTGAGCCTTGGAATAAAAGAAATGTAGTGTATCATATAAATTTTGCTTTTAACTTGTGTGCATGGATGTATGCAAGGATGTGTCAATGTGTGTAAATAGTTGTATATAAACTGTATGTCTTGTGCTGTTTGCCTGTCAACGCATAAAGAGAGTCATTCATCAACGTTTGCCTAGCTCACTGTGCACAGGCTAGATTAAAATATGTTGGCTCTTTTAAATTTATTTTAGCTAGTGGCTTAATAGGCTTCACTAGGTGGTGGATTAATAAGCCTCAGGTTTAAGCAAAGTGACCACCCACCCTTAGTAGACATGCGGCTTAATAGGCCTCACATTGGTGCTGGCTTAATAAGCCTGTTTGAGCAAACTGACCACTCGCTCTCAGTAGGCATGATGCTTAATAGGCCTCACTAGGTGCTAGCTTAATAAGCCTCATGTTTGAGCAAACTGACCACCCACCCTCAGTAGACATATTGCTTAATAGGCCTGACTAGATGCTGGCTTAATAAGCCTGATGTTACAGCAAACTGACTGCCCACTGTCAGTAGACATGTGGTTTAATAGGCCTCACTAGGTCGTGGCGTGGTAGGCCTCATGCAAGAACAAAAAATAATCTGCTGCTTTTACTGTGAACAATCTGACTTTATCATTAGTGTTATGAGTGGTGATATATTTCAAAACAACACCAGTCAAATATCTGAACATATTTTTTTAGACGTAATGCATGTTAATCTTGTAGCCTACAGCTAAAAAGCCAACAGACAGATGGTTATTTATTTTGTGTTTTGCTTATTTTTTATTTTATTTTTGCTATTGAGTTAAGTGACAGACATTGTATAAAAATTGTCATTTTTTAATATATATATACTTAGTAAAACGTCTATAACTAATTTTCAGATTCAATGATGAGTCATGAGGAAGATTCTTTTATTGTTACCAAACACACTACGTTTAATGAATATGCAACGATGGTACATTTTAATCCACAACGTGTGGCCTATCCTTTAGAGTATAAAAACACGTAAGTGCGCATTGATACCACTTTTTATAAGAGCATCATTGAGCATGATGATGATGATGATAATGATGTCTTGTTTCATGATCCAAGTCATCGCTATTGCAAATCCTGTATGCTAACTTTTGGTTTTCAGAATAATGTATCTACAGAAGTAATTCATAAATCATGGTATGGTTTAACGATGAAACAAGTGATTGCTAAATTAGCGGATGAGGATGATTTTCCAGTTTTTTGGAGCACGCTATGTACAAAACCCTTGTTTAATGTTTATTTTCCAGTAATGTCAAATATGTTTTGTTTCCACTTTTATAAATTCCCTTCTGAGGAAGGAACCACTTCATATCGTCAACAAGTATTTCGTCAACTTTATTTTACGTTACCTATGAATCAATATTCACCACATAGAATACGGTCTATTAGAAACTAACAACAACAATATGTTGTTTTTTGTTTGATCGGCTTTTAGGAACATACTTTACTTAAAAAAAAGACATTTGGCTATTTTTTTAGTTTATGGTGTATTCATATTTATGGAAAACAAACACCCTGCTTTAAATTTGTATTGTTTTTTTGTTTTGTTTTTTTGGATATAGACGTGGTTAATAAATTGCATGGCATGTTAACTTTACCTTTATATGCATCCATTAGTATGCAGTTGTTTGTTTATAGTATCAGTACATACTATTTTTTAACAGTATGCAGTGCGAATTTGCACGTCGACACGGGAATCGTATACGACTCATTCAACAAGGAGATTATATACTAATACCTATTGACAACAGAGGCTTACATTTACCTCCAAGCGATATTGAAAATGATTCACACTTAATCTTCATAAAACATTTTCTATTAAATAATTGTCAAATTCATGTTTTGGCTGTAATCGATGAAAATGATTGTCACCTTTTAGAAGTAGGCTACACAGTGTGGGACAATCATTTGTTTGTTTTACATGCGTTTTACCGAAAGGTAATACAGTGGTCATGTGAACATTGTTCACACGCCTACGTTTTTGTGAATCTGTCAAAGAAACTTGCGCCACAAATTCTTGAACCACCCATATAACAAATAATATGAATTATGACATGTTAATATTTTTTTTAGACGAAGAAATGCTTTTACTCACAAAGTATCGGGCTCCTGATTGGCAGACTACCGACTAAAACTCCCCCTGTTACTTCTGGAACCTAGGCTGGAACCGTTAAACACATTACTTCAGGCTAGGACCACATTATGCTAGGACACTTGTCTTCAACTATCTTTTTCTTTACACTGTTCACTGATTAACAAGAGATCACTTTGCTTCTCTGCAACTAGCTGATACAGCATATAATCGGCAGTTTTACTTCTATGTAGATTGACTTCAAATACACGAATCATTTGAACCTCAGAGCCTTTTCTTTGTCCAAAGCCTCCCTGAAGACCTTACACTGGCCAGATCCCACAGCATGATGTTAATAATAATAATAACTTTGCAATTTTGTTATTTATCTTTTTAGAAAAGTATGTATGAAGCCTTTTGCTCAGAAGTTGAAGATCAGTTACTGATGATACAACATAAACAAGTCTTAGTTGTACCCATACAAAAAACAGGCTTAGTTGGTAATACACCTTTAAACCAAAACCTTATTTTAGATTTTATAGATGTCAGAGCTCCACTACTTTTAATAAAAAATAGTGGTGATTTAATACCATTTACATATTTACCAAATTTTGTAAATACGTTTCGACAGTGGCAATGGTTAATGTTTTGCGCCACTTCATTAGCAGATGCGCAAGTAATTGAACCCTATCCCTATAAATACATTTTAATTGATTTGTTTAATGATGCTTTATCACGTTATTAATGTAATTTAACAACTCCCTTTACCTATGGTAGAAATCAACTATTTTTAGCCTATTTTCAATTTTGAATAAATAGGCTTATGAGATCACCTTTTGTCCGTGTGTGTGTGTGAGGTGTGTGTGTGTGTGTGTGTGCCTAATAAAATCTAAACGGCTGGAGCGATTTCAATGAAACTCGGTAAATATATAGCGCTATTCCCGGCGACCTCGACCGTGCCCTTCAAATTTTGTTACGTCTCACCAATCCAACATGGCGCCTGTGCGAAATATTTCACTAGCATTCAATATCTCCGAAACTATTACCGATATCGCCCTGAAATTGTGTACGGTGATAAAGGGCACTACTAGAAGTTCACCTATGAGACTTTCAAAAACCTGGTGGTTACAAAACCAAATTGGCGGCCAAGGGAAGTTGAGACTTTTAAATAGACTTTTCTCGCGATTTAACTATCCAAACGTAATGAAACTTGGTACAGCAATTGTTTATACACATTGTAATGCACTGGAGTCTAATTTAGTTCAATTGTTTACTTAACCTCAAAATGGCGGCTGTGCGAAATATTTCACTGACATTCTATATCTCCGAAACTATTACAGATATCACCCTGCAATTTTATACGGTGATAAAGGGTACGAATACAAGTTTACCTATGTATATTTCATAAACCTGTAAAGTACAAAACGAACATGAAGACCAAGCGAATTTGAAATATTTTAATAGACTTTTCTCGTGATTTAACTCTCTGAGCGCAGTGAAATGTGGTACAGTAAATGATTTTGCAGATTGTAATGCACTGCCATCTAATTTAATTAAATTTTTTAAATAACCTCAAGATGGCGGCTGTGCGAAATTTTAAAATTAAGTTTTTATTTCTTGTGTCGTAATCATGCGATCGAAGTGAAAGTTTGAATAATGAACCTAAGAAATAATTGTCCTTGAATGGTACATAACTCTATGGCCTATTCATATAACAATCCTAAATGGCGAGCTTCCGAAATATTTAGACGGTTCTCAATATCTATGATTCTTTTACAGCAACCAAACTGAATTTTTTATGTACATAGAGTCTATGAACATATGTTAACCTACAGTATAGGACTTTCAGTAACCTGGTGAGCACAAATCCAGCATGGCGGCGACGCGAAGTATAAATATTTAAATGGACGATTCTCGCGAATTAACTATCCGAGTGCCGTGAAACGTTGCACGTTAAATGCTTGTACAAATGTTGATCCACTCTCATCTAATTTATTTCAATTGTTTGTATAATCACAAGATGGCTGCTGTGCGTAATTTTAAAATATCGTTTTTACTTCTTGTGTTCTAATCATGTGATTGAAGTTTGAATACCACACGTACACAATAATCTTAATGTAATAGTACTGATCCCTTTACCCTCTGATGGATAAATGATTCGATGTTTTATTTCTTCAATTAATAAATATTTCCACCAGCATCATGAAAATAGCCAGACGGAGATGAGGAAATTTCAAGCATTGGTTGGAGACATTGGGGACATACCTGCAGCTGTTTGACAAAAGGCTAAATACTTAGGATTGTGAAAAGAAAGACCATAGCAATGATTCAGAAGGACAGGTGGTGGCCACCTCAAAATAGAAGCGACGCGCAGTGAGACACGCTCCTGGTATGTTCATTGTAATATTCGCGCCTAGAAGATATATGATGCAGTAACGTGAGTGGCTGATGAATATATTCGACACTCCTACCAGGCCAAGGTCTGATAAAAACCGCCAAGTTACAGAAAATGTGGAACCAATGGGAGAAGAATGCTTACCAGCGCGGCAAGTCTAGCTTGGGCACGCTATGGCTAGCATTAACGCGGGAGATCGCCTAGACAACATCTATACGATCGATTCTAGGATTAATGGGCATATTCTTGACCTGCGCTATTTTTCGAGTTCAATGATATTTATTGCATTCCTGTACCACTATTATTTTGAGAAATTTTTATATAATTTCCCCCTCTATCAATACCTAGGGCCGGTTCATTAATAAGTGGCGTGAAGAGCCAAGACATTGCTTATTACGTTTGTTCGTCTGAGGACGGGAGCTTATTACTTTTGTTCGTCTGAGGACGGAAGCTATTATATTTTGTGTGTCGAGAACACAGGTTACTTTACATTTTGCGCGTCTAAGGACGTAGACATTTATACTTTTGCGTGTCATGAAGGACACAGAAATTATTAATAAATGTGTTAAATTCAGTGTTAGATAGTCACAGTACTATATTTTGTAGGGGCAGTATCATCGATAATTCGCCAACAGACAGTTCTGGGGAAAGTAGTACCTGAAACGGCGAATTTAGTAGTCAGATATCAAGTGTATAATAATTAACTTTTTGAATCAGCACGAGAGATGACATCGCTTACCATGGAAGAAGCCAGAAACTATCAACACTCCGTCAAGATGCTTGAGATGAGATAAGAAGCATCCAGTTGGGAGATGGCTGCTGATGTTCTTTGACGGGTGACTGACCGAGGATGAGTACAGAATAATATTCTTATTATCTGATAGATTAACTTATGGTGTATGGGACATATTTTTGTAAATAATTTGCTTGTGTGATTAACGTAGTATATTTAGTTTTGGTCTGACACACCTTTTGCATGGAAACAGCTCGCATATGTTATTAGTGGAAGGTTCTTGTTTTTGTTTGATGTTTTAACTAACGTAGCTATGTGGACGACCGTGTGTGCATAGGTTACGCAATGCGGTTAAAAAACGTCTCTCGGAGATATGTTGTGTTTCAGAAGTAGGACTGAAGTAATATAATTATACAGTAGATTGGAGGGTAATTAATCCTTTTTAGAGTTATTATTGATCAGATTCAGTGAGATTATTGCCTTTGGAGCAATGTGATTTGTGACGAAGAGCAGTCAGCTCTATCGTAGGTTTTAATATATTTTTTAAATAGTTTGCGAGCACCTATTCAGCTGATCTGTGTGAAAAAACGTAATGTCATTCCCAGAAGTGTGTGTGTGTGTGTGTGTATTTTGTGGTCATTACAAGCGGGAATTTCAGCGTAGACTGATTTCTGTCAGCTTGGTGCCAGATCCATATTGTGACCTTGCGAGGGCAATTGTGGATATTTTGATTAATGTCTGACCATATGTTAAGGTGGTTGAGATTTGTTGCTGTTGATTCTTTGAGATAACGGCACAGCTGGTCAGTTATTTTTACACACTGGAGTTGGGACAGTGACAGGTATTGAAGAAAAGGGGAGCTGTTTCACAAGACGGACTGAAGGTTGCAAGCGAGGTCATTAGTGAGGAGTGCTTGTGGCTCCGTAGTTACTTGAAATACAGAATTAAGAACTGATCAATGATAAAAATTTGTTTAAATAAATGGGAGTTGCCTACGAATCACGATAATCTCCGAAGCGTTAGCTTAACATGCAGTTTTGTTCATATAAAGTAATATCAGCCGGTCAGGCTTTGTTGTTGTTGGTTTATTCCATGTTTATATTCCAATTCAGTGACCCGTGAAGTCACGTGCGATGCTGTATTTCCTTGCTTGTGTATTGAGCAATTGGCCGGAGTTGGCAGCTCATTGTCAAGTGCGTCATCGCGCTAAATGAGGGTCTCGAGAGAGATTCCTGTAAATAGTAGATTTTAGTGTGTGTCTCAGCATTACATTTTTTAAGGGTTTTTATTAGTGTCATGTTCCATATCCGTAAACGTTGATTTACGAGATGATTGTTCGTGAGCATCGTGGCTGTTAACCCGTTGTAAACGAACAGTCATCTAAAGTACTCATTCCTCGTAGTTAGTCATTACGCGTACATAATATCCAAATTGCAAGTTAGTGGAACCAGGATCCACATTTTAATAAAGGGGAGATCCGTCTGACTCCTCAGCATTGATAGATATTCCTGTCAGGGGAAAATTCAGGGAGGATTTATTGTTATTATTGTTGTTTATATTCTTTTTATGCACTATTAGTCATTAAATCATGTTATTATTTTACATCTTGTCACCTTTCTTTCTTAATTATAGTTTTAATCCTATGACCCTTACCTCAGTAGAGCATGTTGTTTGGCGAACGTAAACATCACATAGGAACTGAGCGCGACCCCTTGACTAAGATTTCTTACATATAAACACTGCTATTCTGAAGGGTTCATAGGAGGTAAACTGGCGCGGCCAATTGTGGGGCGGTTCACTGTGGTGTAACGGCAAAGATTTTGCACATGTCAATGTAAGCGTAGTTGGGTTTTCAAACTGACGCAACAATGAAGGCGTAATTTTGTTGCTGGTTCGCTGCTGGAACACACTTATTTGGCGTATTTGAGTAAAACTGACATGCCGCAAGTGCAGGCAGATATGACAGTATTTTAATCACCGGAAAGTGATATTTTATTAAAAGTAATTGAGGCGAAGAGGATACCGCCTAATGTGTGAAATATAAATTAAAATCAGGAGTTTGCAATATAAAATACGGTTCACGTTTTTGTCTTTTGAATTAATAAAAGTAATATACGTGATACCGGGCGCCCAATGATTAAAGTTAAAACTAGATTTGTTTAGAAAGTCAAACTCATGAAAATGTTAGGAGGCTGGTAGCCTTAAATGACAATTAATACTTTGTTAATTAGTCAGTGTTAATATCAAATCAGGATAACAATTTAATGACTGAATATGTGTTAGGGTTTAAATTAAATTGAGTAAAATTAGAACCACTCAGAGATGCAATCGACTAGTGGGATTAAATGTAAAAATAAATGAACTGAGTAGGGTAAAGAAATTAAATGTGCATTGGATTTTATGTATGTGTCAAAGGGCATTGCTTTATGCCATTTCCCTAATGTCTCATATAAAGTGTATAACATGGCAACGGTGGAACAGATTCAAGAAATCATTGAGAGTGCGGCTAGGAGAACACAGAAATTGTTGGACACTAAATTGGCGGAACAGAGTCAATCATTAAACACTAGTATGTTAGAACAAAGTGAAGCATTAAACGCTAAATTATCAGAACAAAGTGAATCACTAAACACAAAATTATCTGAACAAATAAACAATACTATGGTAGAACAAAGTGAAGAATTAAAAGCGAAATTATCTGAACAAATAAACAATAGTTTGCTAGAACAAAGTGAGTCTATAAATAAATTATCCGAACAAAGTGAATCATTGCGGACACAATTAAATAACAGTAGGATTGAACAAAATGAATATCAGGCGGAACAAGCTAGATTATTAAAAAGTGAAATTAATGACACTATCAATTCGCAGTTAGAGGCGCAGAATGTTAAAAACACGAACCAATTAGTTTCGTTAACCGCAGAGATGAAAGATCACACTAATCAACAGATGGTATTACTGGCCCTAGATGTTAGTAGAAATAATGAAAAACAATTAGACCAGTTTAAGAAAATGGAAAGTATTTTTGATCAAAAACTTAGCATTCTGGATGAAACGGTGTTAGCTAAATTAGAGCAAATTGAACTAGCGTGCACTATGAATACAAGCGAGGTCAAGATAGCTCAGGATAAGTTAGAAGGACGATTTATGGAAATGGAAAAGAGCGGCAAAGTCATTCAACAACAATTATCAGCGGTAGATGAAAATATATCCGGCATAATTAAAGATATGGATCGTCTCGAAATAAAATCAGCGGAGCAATGGAAAAGCCTAGAAGCGGATCAGAGTCAATTAAAGAGTACCATCGACGAAAATAGCGCGAGATTATAAGAAATGAAAAGCCAGATAGAAAGCAATCAGGATGACACTAAAAGCCAGATTTAAGAGAAAGTAAGCACGATTAAGGAGCAAATAAGGAAAGATTGGCAAAAAATGAATATCGATTCTAAAGAGGAAAGATCAACCATCCTAAAAACAGTAGGCGAAAATCATACTCGTATTCAAGCATTAGAGCAAGAAATTAAGAGTAAACTTAAAGAGCAAACAGACAGGATCATTAAAGCTGAACTGAGGTCATTAGAAAAATCCTCGATATTTAAAACAGGAACAATGAGAGATACGCAGGACGACTCAAATAGCCCAGGGGAGGAAAGCACAGCAGGGAGTCAAGCTCAGACGGAGAGCCCATTAACAGCAAACACGGAAGAGTTTCGCAAGAATATTGAAAGGAGTTCCACGCAACGAGACGGTCATCAGCCCACACAACTTATCCAAGTAATTCGCTCGAACGATTATAAACCGCAGAAATACACGGAGAATTCAGGGGTGACACCTAAAGCTTTTATTAAAGAAATTGAAGATCATTACAATGACACTGGGGTACCTGAAAAACGTAGATTGAGGATGATGGAGAGATTTTTTATCAGGAAATGTCCTTACATGGTTTTTAAGCTTCAAATATACATTTGGAACCATGTCAGATTTCAAATTAGCGTTTCTGCGCAAGTACTGGTCGCCAGCAATACAACAGAGTCTAAGGATGGAGCTTTACTCTAGAAAATACCAAACCACCCAGCAAACGAAATACTCAGATTTCTTTAACATGCAAATGCTAAAATTTCGCGACCTTGATTACCCTTTAAATGAAGCGGATCTTGTGATGACAATAGCGCGGCAATTGCCAGTCAACGTGCAGCAAGTACTAGTCGCAGAGAACGTTAGTACGGCCTTACATGCAGAGCAGATATTACGCCAGATAGATGAGACTACATCTCATAATCATTATAGAGGAGGAAAACAGTTGGAGTTAGTCAATACGACAGAGGTCATAAAACCTAAACAGGCAAACACTAAAACGCAGGGTACTAATACAAGCACTTCCACACCTAGGCGAAACCAGGAAGAAGGAGAAAACAGACCATACCAGCGTAACGAGAATAACTATAACAATAGGTCATATCAAGGCAACAATATATATCAACAGAGAGGATATCAGCAATGGCGTGAAAATCGAAGAAATGACAGGCCTTATGGAAGATACGGTGATTACAATGCTAATCAAAGATGGAAAGGAAGGAGGGATCAAAATCAAGGAGAGCCACGAAATTATCGAAATGACTGGGATGATAGGCACGCTCAATCACAAAATTACCTAGAGGAATTACACGCTAGCCAAGGTGGAGAGCTAGGAAGATGGGAAAATGCCATTGGGAACATGAAGAATCCAGATACACATACTGAGGAAGCTGGAAGTCAACTGAGACAAGAGGAATATCAAGGGCATCGGCGACAAAAGGATGATGGGAGTCGCACCGGAGCTAAAAAAATGCTAAATTTGGATAAAGAAGACAGTCTACAAACGCAACAGTCGGAAGTTGAAGATGGATGGATAGTAGCGAACATACAAGAATGGATTGCTTTGCCAGAAGACTGCCTGGAGGAGACGGTGAAACCACGGAACGATGAAATTAGGCAGTTACCCATAATTTACGCGAGGATTGGTGGAATTAATATAAGATGTTTATTGGATACGGGGTCACAGATCAGTCTGGTATCGGAGGCCTTGGTTCGAGAGTTGGGACGGAGTCAAAATATTCCTGTAATTCCCGTACCACAACTCAAAGTGAGGGGTGTTATTCCTGAACGCACCGTCACTTGTAAACGTCAGGCATACTTAGAGCTGAACATATTGGAACACACTTTTGGGCAAACATTCATTATCATGGCAAAGATGAATTTCAATATAATTCTTGGTGCAAATTTTATTTGTGACTATCAAGCAGTGATAGATTTGCACAAGAATACAGTCAGTTTTAGAGAGTATGATCAGCTGAAGAACGTGGGATTGCATATGGATGAAATCACTACCGCAAGAGATGTAAATTCTTGGGCATTGGAAGCAATATCGGAAGAGACAGAAGAGGAGATACGAAAGGCAGAAGATAACATCATAGAAGGAGCTGTTGTGGAACTAGATGAGGAGAGTGAATCCCAGGAGATATGGTCTTTATTAACGGAAGGAGACGACAGTGAGGCACAATTTGAAGAGTTACTACAGGAGCGGCTCAATGACATTCAACTTGGGGGTGAACACAGAAAACAATTGGAAGAGATTTTAAGGAAGCACAAAACAGTATTTGATACAGTACCTGGGAAAATATTAAATTTCAAATATTCAATGCAAGTCGAGGATTGGTCACCTTTCAAAAGTAGATTGTACCCAATTCCTGAAAAATATCGTTGTCAAGTTAAGGTCATTATAGATGAGATGTTACAAGCTGGAGTGATAAGGAAGACACCTACACCTTATCTAAATGCGATTTTGGCAGTCACAAAACCAAATGGATCTATTAGACTTTGTTTAGATGCCAGAAATCTCAACATGAGACTCATTTTTCCTGAGTATGACAGAGCGCCAATTATCAGAGACGTATTAAAAGGCTTTAAAAACAAAAGCATTTATTCATCAGTTGACCTGACGAGTTCGTTCCACCATATTGAATTGGATGAGAAGTCACAGCTTCTAACTGGCTTCTTATTCGATAACCAAACGTTTTGCTTCGTCCGAATGCCCTTTGGAGTCAAAACAGCGGGCTGTGCTTTAATCCGAGCCCTGGACCGGAATCTAACCGAGGATGTTAAGGAGATGACGGTACGCTACATAGATGACATTTTGCTGGCATCCGACCACATTGAAACTCACATGGAAAATTTAGATAAAGTATTAGGCAACTTGAATGCATCAAATTTCAAAGTAAACCTGAAGAAATCGCATTTCTTCAAGAGCGAGATCTTATATTTGGGTCACATCATTGACAAGGACGGGGTGAAGCCAAATCCAGCTAAGATCGAAGCGATAAAGAATTTCCCTACACCAACGAGAGTCAAGCACATTCGGGCTTTCTTAGGCGTAACGGGATTCTTTAAGGAAAACTTTCCAGGTTACACGGAGACTGTAGCTCCAATGCAGGAAATGCTAAAAAAGAATAATAAATGGTTATGGAATGCGGAGTGTGAGAAGGCGTTCCAAGCAACAAAACAGCTATTGGAAAACTGCATTAAATTAGGATATCCAGATTTCAAGCACAAATTTATTATCCAAGCGGATGCTTCACTAATTGGTATAGGTGCTATGCTCTATCAAGAAGATCCAGCTAACCTGCAACATAAAACATATTTGGCATTTGTCAGCCGAAAATTGCGTAAGCACGAGCGCAATTATACTGTAACGGAACTAGAGCTGTTGGCCATTCTTCATGCGCTACAACAATGGAAACGAATAATTTATGGGTACACCATTGTTGTCAGGACTGATCACAAGGCACTAACATTCTTCTTTAAGACGTCGATGGCAAGCGAACGTGTGACACGTTGGTCTATATATATTCAGCAGTTTAGCATTGAGATTGAACATTGCCCAGGGAAGATGAACGTGATTCCGGATGCACTCAGCAGGAACCCAGAGCCTGATAATGAAGAAACAGCGATGGTACAACACTTGGAGTTAACACCGAAGGACCAGGAATTCTTGGAGGAGTTACGTGAGATACAGCGAGAACAGGAAGCGGAACCATGGATGATGCTATTAATTCAATACTTCAGAAAGCAACTACCTACAGGAACACCTGCATTTCGAGAAGCGAAAGCCAAAGAAGGAAGATATGTTTATGTCAACAATTTGCTGCACAAATGGATAGATAATGACCACACCAAGTTACGCATATTAGTACCTGCATCATTACAGCGAGGACTGACATGGCATACTCACGAAAGTTACGGACACGTCGGAGTAGATAAATGCGAAGCGACAATAGGAGAGACATTTACATGGCCACGTATGAGAACAACTATATGTGACGTCATTACGACTTGTGATCCTTGTCAGAGGACAAAGACAAATAACTATTTAATGAGGCAGTATCCTAGACCATTGCTACCTCAGAAACCATGCGAGCTACTGGCCCTGGATTGTTTCGGTTCAATTCCGAAAGGAAGGCGAGGTTGCCGTCACTTGCTAGTGTGCATTGATGTATTTTCTAAGTTTGGCGTACTATGCCCCATTCAGAAAACTACATCGAAACAAGTACTCAGTCGTATTCGAAATAGAGTTATTCCAATCCTTGGAAAACCAGAATTTATATTATCAGATCATGGCAGTTATTTTACAAGCGCCGAATTCAAGAAAGGTATGGAGGACATGGGTATAAAACACGTTTTAAGCAGTATCCGACATGCCCAGGCTAATCCAAGTGAGAGAGCAATAAAATGTGTAACATCATACTTGAGAATCTTCATTCCAAATGAACATCACAAATAGGTGGATAAAATTAAGGATGTAGAGACATGCATGAATTCTACCAGGCACGAGTCAACAGGACAGATCCCTATGGTCCTACACAAAAACGAGTATCCAGTGAGAACGTGGAAAAGCATCATTAACTGCCCACAAGGTCCCTTGATAGCACCTGACCTGCGAATTGAGAGAACGAGAGCCTACATGAGAAAACAAGCAGATCGCAGATTACGGCGAGTAAGAAATAAGAGGTTTCACAGTGATCTTGAAATCAACCAGCTCGTTTTGGTGAAACGACCCGCTACATCGGATCAAAAAGTAGATTTTCAGCAAATTCTGCGAAAAGTTCATAGGACCATATTCTGTTGTAAGAAACCTTGGAAATAATGCATACAGAGTGAAAGAGTTAAGCACAGGAACAATGTCGGTTTACAATGCAGCCAACTTAAAATAGTATCGAAGAAGCGATCCATGAGAGCGCCGGAATAATGATGCAGTTTGAATATATGGACGTCCTAATATCAACCAAGTGAACGGGGAGCAGTTGAGTACGGCACGTGAAGAAGGAAGTGAAATTGGTGTTGACAAACATTAACGAGACGAGCAGAGTGTTGCCCGAGGCACCAGCGCGTCATGCAAGCAGTTGAGAGGGTCATTACAAGCAGGAAATGAAACGAGTAAATGGCATTCAAGACAGGAGCGGCTAGACCAAGTAATAGAAAAGGGGTGATTCCGAAATAAAACAAATTGGCCTACTGAAGTTTTTTTTAAATTATCGACTTTCTCCTAAGTTCGAAATTTTGTGAGTGGAGGAGTTGTGAACCCTTTACCCTCTGATGGATAAATGATTCGATGTTTTATTTCTTCAATTAATAAATATTTCCACCAGCATCATGAAAATAGCCAGACGGAGATGAGGAAATTTCAAGCATTGGTTGGAGACATTGGGGACATACCTGCAGCTGTTTGACAAAAGGATAAATACTTAGGATTGTGAAAAGAAAGACCATAGCAATGATTCAGAAGGACAGGTGGTGGCCACCTCAAAATAGAAGCGACGCGCAGTGAGACACGCTCCTGGTATGTTCATTGTAATATTCGCGCCTAGAAAAAATATGATACAGTAACGTGAGTGGCTGATGAATATATTAGACACTCCTACTAGGCCAAGGTCTGATAAAAACCGCCAAGTTACAGAAAATGTGGAACCAATGGGAGAAGAATTCTTACCAGCGCGGCAAGTCTAGCTTGGGCACGCTATGGCTAGCATTAACGCGGGAGATCGCCTAGACAACATCTATACGATCGATTCTAGGATTAATGGGCATATTCTTGACCTGCGCTATTTTTCGAGTTCAATGTTATTTCATTCCTGTACCACTCTTATTTTGAGAAATTTTTATATAATTTCCCCCTCTATCAATACCTAGGGCCGGTTCATTTATAAGTGGCGTGAAGAGCCAAGACATTGCTTATTACGTTTGTTCGTCTGAGGACGGGAGCTTATTACTTTTGTTCGTCTGAGGACGGAAGCTATTATATTTTGTGTGTCGAGGACACAGGTTACTTTACATTTTGCGCGTCTAAGGACGTAGACACTTATACTTTTGCGTGTCATGAAGGACACAGATATTATTAATAAATGTGTTAAATTCAGTGTTAGATAGTCACAGTACTATATTTTGTAGGGGCAGTATCATCGATAATTCGCCAACAGACAGTTCTGGGGAAAGTAGTACCTGAAACGGCGAATTTAGTAGTCAGATGTTGTTGTTTGAGTCTTCAGTCTTTTGACTGGTTTGATGCAGCACTCCATGCGTCCCTGTCCTGAGCTAATCGTTTCATCTCTACATAGCTACCACACCCTACATCCGAGGCAATCTGTTTAACATATTCTAACCTTGGTCTACCCCTACAGTTCTTGTCCTCGACCCTTCCTTCCATAACTAAGCTTGCTATTCCTGGGTGTCTTAGTATGTGTCCTACCAACCTATCTCTTCTCTTCATTAGCAGTCGCCAGAAACATCTCTCCTCTCCCACTCGCCTTAATACCTCTTCGTTTGTAACCCTATCTACCCATCTGATCTTCATCATTCTCCTGTAACACCACATTTCAAATGCCTCAATTCTCCTCTTTTCTGCTGCACCAAAAGTCCAAGTTTCACTTCCATAGAGCGCCACGCTCCAGACAAAGGCCTTCAAAAATGACTTCCTAATACCTAAATCTATATTCGATGTCAACAGATTCCTTTTTTGTAGAAAGGCTTTCATTGCCTGAGCCAACCTACTTTTTATATCCTCTTTGCTTCGTCCATCACTGGTTATTCTGCTTCCTAAGTAACAGATGTCTCCTACTTCCTTCAGCTTTTCACCTGCCAATTTGATCTCCATAGAGGTTTCTGATTTATTTCGGCTGCATTCCAGTATTTTTGTTTTACATTTATTAATTTTCATCATGAAGTCCTTCCGTAAGACGGAATCCATACCATTCAAAAACTCATTCAAATCCTCAGGCTTGTCGGCCAAGATGACGATGTCATCAGCAAATCTCAGAGTTGAAATTATTTCTCCTTGAATCTTCACTCCCACTTTAAATTTTTCTCCAATTTCCTTCATTGCTTGTTCAATGTAAAGATTGAAAAGTATGGGTGATAAGTTGCAGCCTTGCCTTACACCTCTCTGAATACCAGCTTCTCTCTCATATCCTTCAGCTCGAATGACTGCTGTCTGGTTTCTGTATAGATTGTATATCACCCTCCTATCCCTGTACTTTATTCCAATTGATTTCAAAATGTCAAACAATTTAGTCCAATCAACGTTATCAAAAGCCTTTTCTAAGTCTACAAATGCCATGAACGTTCTCTTATCTTTCCTTATTCTACCTTCCAAAATCAGCCTAAGACTTAGTACAGCTTCCCTCGTTCCTACATTTCTCCTGAAACCAAACTGGTCTTCACCCAACTCCGTTTCGATCTGGCTTTCAATCCTCTTGTAAATTATTCTAGACAGGATCTTTGAAGCATGAGTAATCAAGCTGATTGTACGGTAATCTTCACATCTGTCAACTCTCACTTTCTTTGGTATAGGGATGATAACATTCTTCTTGAAATCAGGGGGTACCTCACCTGTCTCATAAATCCTACACACCAAGTGAAATAACCTGATCAGACCTTCATCTCCTATGCAGCGTAGCAACTCAATCGGTATATCAACTATGCCTGGTGCTTTGTTCCTGCCTAAGTCCTCTAATGCTCTGTCAAATTCTGATCTCAATATTAAATCTCCTTTTGCATCCTCATCAATTTCCTCCTCCCTTTCCATTACATGATTCTCAATCTCCTTTCCCATATACAAGCACTCTATGTAAGCTTTCCATCTCTCAACCTTTTCTTCCCTATCTGTTAGAGGCTTTCCATTTGTGTCCCTAATATTACAGCACTTAGTCTTCTTTTCCCCAAATGTATTCTTAATCCTTCGATAAGCTGTGTCTACTTTTCCTAATTTCAGACACTTTTCTATACCTGCACATTTCTCTTTCAACCATTCTTCTTTCGCTTCCTTGCACTTCTTGTTAACCTCATTTCTCAGACGTCTGTATTCTGCTTTCCCCTCTTCATCTCTTACATTCTTGTGTTTCCGCCTTTCATCCATCAATTCTAGTATATCCTGAGTGATCCACGGTTTTCTACCTATTCTTTCTTTCCTACCAATGTTTTCTTCTGCGGATTTTGTTATTTCATTCTTCAAAAGTGCCCATTCGTCTGCAATTGAAGTTTGTTTAGGGGTTTTGATTAGTCCTTCCTTTATATTCTTGAATCTTTCGTTTACATCCTTTACTTTCAGTCTGTCTATTGCCCACCTTTTTGGCTTTTGACTTTTCTTCAGTTTCTTCAACTTTAATCTGCATTTCATTACAACCAGATTGAGGTCAGAGTTTATGTCAGCACCAGGATATGTTTTACAATCCAAAATCTGGTTTCGAAACCTCTGCTTGACCATAATGAAGTCGATTTGGTAACGCCCTGTATCTCCTGGTCTCATCCATGTGTATATTCTTCTATTGTGGTTATTGAATAAGGTGTTAGCTATGACCAAGTCATGTTCGGTGCAGAATTACATCAGCCTGCTTCCTCGATCATTCCTTTCACCTAATCCGAAATCTCCTACTATCTTCCCTTCTCTCCCTTTTCCTACCACAGCATTCCAATCTCCCATTACTATAACATTTTCATCACCTTTGATATACCTCAGAATGTCATCTTTTTCTTCGTAGACCTTTTCAACATCCTCATCATCAGCTTGACTGGTAGGCATATAGACTTGTACCACTGTGGTGCACGTAGGTTTAGTATTGATTTTTGCTACAATAATCCGTTCACTGTATTGCTCATAATATTCCACTCGCTGTCCAAGTTTCCTACTCAATATGAGACCAACTCCTGCTTGGCCATTGTTTGATTTAGTGCTAATGACCCTATAGTCTCCTGACCAAAAGTCCTGTTCTTCCTGCCAGCGCATTTCACTAATCCCAACCAAATCCAACCTCAACCTATCCATTTCCTTTTCTACGTTTTCTAACTTTCCACTTCCTAGCAGACTTCTAACATTCCACGCTCCGATCCGTAGAATGTCAGATTTCCTCTTTGTCACTTCTGTGATGTTAACCCCCTCTCGAGTAGTCGTCACCCGGAGATCCGAACGGGGGACTAGTTTACCTCCGGATTGAAATTTTACAAGGGAGGAGGCCATCATCACATGTATTTATGCATAGAGAGGTGCATATCCTCGGGAATAGCATTACGGCTGTAGTTTCCCGTTGCTTTCAGCCGTGCAGCAGAACGCAGTGTAGCCATTAGTTGGCTTATATTATCAATATCTTAACCGTCTATTAGACTAGTAGTCAGATATCAAGTGTATAATAATTAACTTTTTGAATCAGCACGAGAGATGACATCGCTTACCATGGAAGAAGCCAGGAACTATCAACACTCCGTCAAGATGGTTGAGATGAGATAAGAAGCATCCAGTTGGGAGATGGCTGCTGATGTTCTTTGACGGGTGACTGACCGAGGATGAGTACAGAATAATATTCTTATTATCTGATAGATTAACTTATGGTGTATGGGACATATTTTTGTAAATAATTTGCTTGTGTGATTAACGTAGTATATTTAGTTTTGGTCTGACACACCTTTTGCATGGAAACAGCTCGCATATGTTATTAGTGGAAGGTTCTTGTTTTTGTTTGTTGTTTTAACTAACGTAGCTATGTGGACGACCGTGTGTGCATAGGTTACGCAATGCGGTTAAAAAACGTCTCTCGGAGATATGTTGTGTTTCAGAAGTAGGACTGAAGTAATATAATTATACAGTAGATTGGAGGGTAATTAATCCTTTTTAGAGTTATTATTGATCAGATTCAGTGAGATTATTGCCTTTGGAGCAATGTGATTTGTGACGAAGGGCAGTCAGCTCTATCGTAGGTTTTAATATATTTTTTTAAATAGTTTGCGAGCACCTATTCAGCCGATCTGTGTGAAAAAACGTAATGTCATTCCCAGAAGTGTGTGTGTGTGTATTTTGTGGTCATTACAAGCGGGAATTTCAGCGTAGACTGATTTCTGTCAGCTTGGTGCCAGATCCATATTGTAACCTTGCGAGGGCAATTGTGGATATTTTGAGTAATGTCTGACCATATGTTTAGGTGGTTGAGATTTGTTGCTGTTGATTCTTTGAGATAACGGCACAGCTGGTCAGTTATTTTTACACACTGGAGTTGGGACAATGACAGGTATTGAGGAAAAGGGGAGCTGTTTCACAAGACGGACTGAAGGTTGCAAGCGAGGTCATTAGTGAGGAGTGCTTGTGGCTCCGTAATTACTTGAAATACAGAATTAAGAACTAATCAATGATAAAAATTTGTTTAAATAAATGGGAGTTGCCTACGAATCACGATAATCTCCGAAGCGTTAACTTAACATGCAGTTTTGTTCATATAAAGTAATATCAGCCGGTCAGGCTTTGTTGTTGTTGGTTTATTCCATGTTTATATTCCAATTCAGTGACCCGTGAAGTCACGTGCGATGCTGTATTTCCTTGCTTGTGTATTGAGCAATTGGCCGGAGTTGGCAGCTCATTGTCAAGTGCGTCATCGCGCTAAATGAGGGTCTCGAGAGAGATTCCTGTAAATAGTAGATTTTAGTGTGTGTGTCAGCATTACATTTTTTAAGGGTTTTTATTAGTGTCATGTTCCATATCCGTAAACGTTGATTTACGAGATGATTGTTCGTGAGCATCGTGGCTGTTAACCCGTTGTAAACGAACAGTCATCCAAAGTACTCATTCCTCGTAGTTAGTCATTACGCGTACATAAAATCCAAATTGCAAGTTAGTGGAACCGGGATCCACATTTTAATAAAGGGGAGATCCGTCTGACTCCTCAGCATTGATAGATATTCCTGTCAGGGGAAAATTCAGGGAGGATTTATTGTTATTATTGTTGTTTATATTCTTTTTATGCACTATTAGTCATTAAATCATGTTATTATTTTACATCTTGTCACCTTTCTTTCTTAATTATAGTTTTAATCCTATGACCCTTACCTCAGTAGAGCATGTTGTTTGGCGAACGTAAACATCACATAGGAACTGAGCGCGACCCCTTGACTAAGATTTCTTACATATAAACACTGCTATTCTGAAGGGTTCAGTACATAGGCCTAAATAAAATTCCAACCTGGCGACCATCTGAAATATTTAGACGGTTCTCAATATCTACGAATCTGTTACAGCAATTAAACTGAAATTTTGTATGTTGATAGAGGCAATTAACATGAGCAGTATATATGAAAATAGGCTGTATAGTTCTTCACGGAACTACTTGTTTTAAATTTTAAAACAAGGGTTTGGTTTCTTTCTTTCTTTCTTTCTTTCTTTTAGAAAACATGAACAAGTATCATAATATGAATCATCATATTGCAGACAGTCTAGTTTATATTCAGCAAACACATTTGTCGCTTCTTCCAGTGTTAAAAGCCACATGTTTTGACGGACGTTGTCCGTGGCAAGAAATTCATCGAGCAATATTAATGGACGTCGTACGCACCAAAACAAAAAGTATTCTTATCGATGATAATTGCTATTTACAACAGTATACCTATTTACGTCATGCGACCATGAATCACAAAAGAATTGGCTGTTGAGTTGGTTCAACAGTTATCGCGTACCTCGTACAAACATTATTATATTTTTGTCAATTTATCCAATACTATCTACAACTTTAGGCATTAAACGCTCAGGCTTAAAAACAACACCCTTTAATGTATTGACAATTATGTTGTTGTTATATAAAAATAAGAGTGTTTAAAAATAACACTCTTTTCTTATAGCCAAGCATGGACGCCTTGAACGCCATTGGCCAAGATTGCGGCCTTGTACGCAAGAAAATGAGTCAATTGCCTACACAAACACCCTTTCGCATTCATAAAATATAAAAATTAAAAACCAAATTTGGTGAACGAGCTCTTTGCATTTGTCAAGACTTTGAGACATTTCTTCCCACACGATATAATAACCTACCTGATAATATCATGGAAGATGTTAATTCGAGTATTCACCCTGTGTATTTAATCTATGAGGGTGAAAAAAATAATCGTTTCATGATTCTTTTTGTAAAACTAGATAATGAACAATCATTGTACACAAGACATGACTTTTTGTTTGTTTATTGATGCCTTACTAAAACAAAACAAAAAATGTTTCGGTGCTCAACCGTTTTGATGTTTATTAATTGTTGCTCATGGTTTATAATGGTAAATAATAATAATAATAATAATAATAATAATTTTCTTAACTTTTTTATGTTTGTTTTTTAGCCTTTAGAGCTACGTGAATACAAATATTGCCTATGATGCATGTTTTTTTCTTTTGATGTACATGTATAGTTTTTAAAATAAGTTGAATCGCCATGCGCTTGAGGAGAGATTGTTCATTTAGCACACGCACTCATGCAATGCAACCACAAGTAAAACAAAAAACAAACAAATCAACACTATTTACTAAATAAATAAATACATAATTTAAAGTTAACGTTGCATTGTGTTAAATGGTCACATGGTTTTGTACAAACAAAATCATAATGGCATGCCCAAGTGGGCAGAGAAAAGAAGTTCAGGCATATAGTGGGATGCTACCTGGCACATAACAGAACGAACTAAAATGGTGTCAGGCTCATTGAATTATGTCAGGCACATAACTTGGTCTTAAAATCGACTAGTTTTAAGAAACTGCGGAGAAAACAGAAGACATGGATATCACCTAATCCCCTCCTCGGAGAATTCCAGTTGGACCATGTTGCAATAAAGCGGAAGTTTCATAAGGAAATTCAAAATGTTAGGGTTCTCCGAGGAGCTAATCTTGACTCAGACCACTACTTGTCAAAAGTTAAGCTGAAGATTATTCCTAGGAGTAACTTTCAAAGGAACAACCGTATACGAAGAAGATATGATCCAAACAAAATTAAGGACAACATGCAAGAATGGGACACATTAACCAGACACCTAGAAGGCCAGGACTGGAGGCAGATGGAGAAGAGTCTTCTAACCAAGGCAGAACAACTTGCTCCTGTTACAAAGACGAAGAAGCATAGATGGTGGAACAACGAGTGTGATAGACTACTTGATCTGAGGAAGAAGGCGTGGCACGTTTGGCAAACCAAAAAGGACGAGAGTACCTGGCAACACTTTCTGGAAACCAGGAAGATGGTGTCCAAGGGAATCAAGAAAGTAAAAAAGGAGCACGGCGACCAACTACTCAGGAAGATAAATGATGAATTTGCGAAGAACAATATGAGAAACTATTATCGGGTGTTCAAGGAAAGCCTAAGCAGATATGACCCCCCCAACTCTCCAACTTCAGGACGAAAACAAGAACGTGGCATATAGTAACAGGGGTAACTGTAAAATTCTAGCCGGCTACTTTTAAGAACTCCTATATTTCGATGAACCGCTCCAAAAGTTGTCGTTCGATTGTGGACCAAAATCGGCTCCCAACCTTAATTCTAAATCCCCGTCTATAAGAGAGATTTAGAAGATACTGACTCGTATGGAAAGTTTCAAGGCATCTGGAGAAAATCAGATAACAGCTGAATTATGGAATTATTTCAGTGACGATGCGATTGGCTCACTCCAAAAGCTTTTTGAGGAGATATGGAAGACACAGATCATTCCTGTGGAATGGTAAATGGCCCTGATACACCCTCTTCACAAAAAAGGTTCGAAATCGGATCCTAGCAATTACCGAGGGATCTCACTGCTGGACCTGACATACAAGATATTTTCAAGAGCGTTATTAGAAAGAGCAGAACCACAGTTGGACTGCCAACTTGGGGAGTATCAAGCAGGGTTTAGAAAGGGGAGATCTTGCGCTGAACAAATTTTAAATCTCAGAAACTTTATAGCGTACCAGAAGCAGAGGGCGAAACCGTATATAGTGACCTTTTTGACTTACAAAAACCTTACGATTCCATCGACAGAGAGTCGTTGCTCAATATTTTGGAAGAGTTTGGCCTGGACGGGAAAACTCTAGCCCTCATAAAGGAGACGCTCACGACTACGTCCTCTGAAGTTAGATTCATGGGCGAACTGTCTGAACCATTTGAGATCAGAACAGGGTTCCGGCAGAGGGATGGTATCCCCCCTGTTGTTCAACTGTGCACTTGAAAAAGTTATGAGAGAATGGAATGCGAAAACACGAGGGGGAATACGTCTAGGAACAAAAAAACAAAGGAATCACGATTAAGTGTTTGACCTTTGCTGACGACTTGGCGATGCTCACAGAAACATGGGAGGAAACCAAAGAACAAATCACAGAATTACAAGAGATAGCGGGGAAAATAGGACTTAAGATTTCCATTGAAAAAAAAAACGAAAATTATGTCAAATAGTTTGGATATGCCCATGAGAGTTACAGTAGGAGCTAATAAATCGAGGTGGTTAATAGTTTCAAATACTTAGGAGAATGGATCGACTGGAATAACCTTGAAGGAAAAACAATGGAGGCGAGAAGAATCAAAATGGAACTAGCCTTCCAGAAAACCAAAAATACATACAATAAGAAAACCCTCTCCTGGAACACTAAATTCAGGCATTATAACACCGTAATTAAGCCAGAGGCACTCTTTGCAGCAGAAACACTAGTCTTGAGGAGACAAGGGCAAATGGAAAAATTGGAAATCAAAGAGAGAAACATTTTGAGGAAGATCATAGGTCCTAAATTCCAAAATAGCAAACAAGTTTTCTATAGGAACGACACCCTGTATGTGAAGTCGGAGAGTCTTTCAGATACCACATGGAAAAGGAGGATTGATTGCTATGGACATATCTATCGGATGAATCCTGCCCGATTAACCAAGAAAATCTTTGACTTCTTTTCCAAAAAGAAGATCGAACCTAATTGGTTTACGGAAGTAGAAAAGGACCTGCGAGAGCTTCAGATTACTGAAATCATGTTGATGAATGGTACAGCCAAAACTGTGACCAAAGACATCACCAAGAAGTTCCAAGCCAGAGCCGTCTCCAGAAAACCGATGCTGATATCACAAGAGGAAAGGAAGAGGTGATCAAAGAGAATGAGAAGTATTGGGAGAAAAGGAGAGCACAAGCATCTAAGAAGTGATTGATCTGACGTACCCCAAAGAGGGTGATTCGGAAAGAAGAAGAAGAAGAAACATTATTTTTATCGGTCACATGGTTTTGTACAAACAAAATCATAATGACATATTTTATTACATAATAATAATAATAATAATAATAATAATAATAAAACATTATTTTAACGGTCACATGGTTTTGTACAAACAAAATCATAATGATATGTTTTATTACAAAGTAATAATAATAATAATAATTATAATAATGAAAACAACATAGTCCGAAACTTGTTAATTATTTTATAAGCTACTATGACTACATTCAAAACATGTTTTATTTTACTTCCTTTTACTTGTGTTTAATAAACAAGCGACCTCTTAAGTCCATAACGTTTCAACTTAGTACATTATTTAGCACAAATTGGGTAGATTATTAGCTTGGGAATAACCTGACCCCCAAGGGAAGATGAAGAAGAAAAGAAGTGGGTTTCGGACTGGAGAAAAGGGATGGAGAAATAGGAAGAGAGTCTGACATAAGTTATAACTTTAACATTAAGTACACTCAAAGGCAGCTGCCACTGTAAATCCGCTTTGCGATACCTAAAGTGGGTAGGGACCTGGGCGAAGCTAACAGGAAACGCAGCTGGAATTTGGGTTATTCGCAAGCAAGCTGCTATAGCGTATTCCCTCTCAAGCATAAATTTACCAACTATGGGGAATGGTGGTGGTCTGGCAAGCCAAAGAGTAACAGATTTACTGTGTATCCCTTCGAAGGAGTTTGTTTTAAACAAATATTTTGAAGAATGCAAATAATTTGGATCAGCCGTGAAGTTTTAGTTCTTGAAATTGTAGAATTCCTAAAGAGCGACCGGATGTTTTCAAGAAGGATAGGGATAAATCAATTATACCCTTGAGAATAATTTTGGTAAGAGCACCAATAGTCGCATTTAGGAATGACTAAGCTTTTACCCAGCAAGGCGCCGACTAAAAGTTTAGACAATGAGAAACATTTGAATTTTGAAAAACCAACCATAAGTTGTAGAGAAAATCTCAACAAGCAGGAAGCTGGCGTAGCGAGCTATGCTTGCCTTACTGGCCAGTTAGAATTAGCTATCAAAGCTAAGAGAGGCTTTAATAAGTCTGGGGCTAAGAGTTCTAACTCAAATGCAACCAAAAGTGGAACCGCTGTTAATTTTATTTGTGATGTTATTAAATTTAAGCCCATAAGAAGAGTAGGGGAAGACAGGATCTTGCCTAATCGTTATTTTAGAGAAATGATAAAGCAAAAGGAAAAATTCAAATTTATTTAACAATGCAAAAATGTTTAATGAATTTAAGACATATATAATTTGAGTTTATAAACAATTGGGGTCGCAGACCTGCTAAAGCCATTTAAAGCTTTGCACCAGGTAATTGACAATTTTGTTTTTGAAAACTTTTTATAAGCCCTAAAATCTTCTTAAGATTTTGAAATGGTGCTAAGATTAATAAATAGAAGATGTTAAGATAATCAACGTAATTAAAGTTAGACAATAAATCAAGTACAAGATGTGTACTTTAAGGATTTCTAGATGGGTATCTTAGAAATATGAACGAATAACAACTTCGAAAGTAACAACAAAAAACAGGAAGAAATGAAATATAAGTTTCTATAACTTCTCGTATTAATACAGAACTACCGGTACTTTTAGAGATTATACAAATAGGGCAGGTCACTTATTGTGAAACCTGAAGAGAAAAATTGAAAGGAGGTTTCTAGAACCTCTATGTTTAAGTAGGGATCACGAGACAAATAGAGCAAATTTCCCTTTCGTGAAACCTAGAGATAACTCACTTTTGAGTAGAAAGAATTGGGTTCCCTAATTAGAAGGGAGAAACAATATACTTTAAGGCGTGTACTAGACACGAAGTTTTACAGGCATTAATTCGTTATAAATGGAGCAAGTAAGGGAGGGCACTTATTGAGAGTGACACCTCATTGAAAAAAGACCTAAATTTACAATTTTATTACTCTAGTTTGTTAGTAAAGGGTTTGGGAAAGATAAAATGGGATTGTGGAAGAGTGTTCATGGCCGTATTTAGTGTACTCGGACGAGCGCGACGCGGATGAAAAAGTTGAACAAACACTGTTTTCACTATAGTCTGTTGATATAGTTGAAAAGTTCACTGTAGTAGCACAAAAAGTTTATGGCAAGGAATGTTATTGCGATGGTGGAAAATAACTAGTTACACTAGATTTCCGAGAGTCTATTGCTTGAAAAACTTGTAGATTATAGTTGAATGCAGCAGAAAAATTCCAACGGAGGAAGAAAAATTAGGTGTTGATTAGCTGTTAATAAGGAAGATTCCTTGGTTAGAAAAGCATTCCCACATGAGAGTGTAAAGCACTGGAAGGTTTAACTTGTGGATGAATTGTTTGGCATGGAAAATTCCAGAACAATCATAACTGAAGAATAGGGCAAAAATTAGTCCAGCCTAGGAAGGAGCTAAGTATTTTATAGACAGTGGGTAATTTTAAGATATCCCACGTTGTGTGAAATTATCTCAGTTAATAAGCATAAGAAATGCTGCTTCATGTTAAAGTTAGCTTAGATAGACAAAGCCCAACATAGAAAATCCCGCGAAGGATGATTATTTCCCCACTTTAGAAATCTCACACTACCTATAAAATGATGATTAAAAGCATGTAGCTATTTAAAATCCACTAAAATACGGTGAAGAACGTCGAAATAGTACTTAGCTCATTTCTGATGAACGGCGATTCCTTGCTGACCGTTAGTTACGATCTGGACATGGCGTCCAATTTGAAAGTTTGTCTCTCGAGGTGAGGAGACGAGCTCTAGTTAAGCTCCAACTGACTGGTTTGACTTCAGACGCACAAGTGAGGCCAGCTCAACGGAGCGCGGAGAGACCAGGGAAGGGAAAAAGGTGGGGGTATGAGACAAAAGGAATACACATAAGAATAACCAACATAACAGCAATAATTCTCTTGATGAAATGGTCTTCAAAGAGTTGATAGCAGGCGTCACTAGCGAACCCTGGTGGATGAAAAGGTAGACGAAGTCCTCTTGATCACGGAGATGATAGCTGGCGATAGCGACGAGATCTTGTGGCCAGATTGGTAAGGAAAGCCTCTTGTACAAGGAAAATTGAGGAACTTCAGAGATTCGCTGCTAGATGACGCCAGGTGGGTCATGGAAGATATATATCTAGAACAGACTCACAGGTGGTGTAAGAAAATATACCAACAAAGAGAAACCAGGAGATCACTGTTGGTGTTTGCGAAAAAGGAAGGGATGAATTAAAGCAAAGAGAAGCAAAAGCTTACTCTGTCTTACCGTGTATTCCAAAGAATTCACCAAGCTGGGAGAGAAACACCAACAGAGAACAAAAGACATGAAATTAAGAACTTAAAGGTAAAGGAACAATTAAAGACAATGGTCTTATGATATGCCCATTAGTGGTCAAGATCTTGGCTACCCTAACTCTCCCATCCCTTCCAGGATAACACTCGGTCACTCTACCAGAAATCCAGACCAAGGGAGGAGAAGCATCCCTAACCTTAATGTCGGGATTAGAAAGAAACCACTTCTGTCTCCGTTGCAAGGAAGTTAAGTATTCCAAATTCCACCTCTTCCAGAATGAATTACGGAGGGCTTCAAGTTTACGCCAAACAATGGGTAAATTAGAATCCCTGTAAGATTTGGGAAGGGGAGGAGGGACAGAAAGAGAAGTGCCTATAAGGAAGTGACCAGGTGTGAGTGGAAGCAGGTCATCAGGGTCATTGGAAAGCGGAGTTAAAGGGCGAGATTTAACAACACCTTCAATCAGAATAGACAGCGAATTAAATTCTTCATAAGTCAGAATGCGATTACCTAAAACCTTTCTTAGGTGACGTTTAGTGAGCTTTACGCAGGATTCCCACCTACCACCGTGATGAGGGGCGCAGGGAGGTATAAAACGCCATTTGAAACCCTTTGAGTAGGAAAAATTAGAAATCTGTTCCATGGCAGGAGAAGATGTGAGAGCTTTCTTCCACAAGGAAGCTGCGCCTTGAAAAGTGGAAGCGTTATCAGAGAACATCTCAGAAGGAACATCACGCCTAGCAGCGAAGCGAGAGACGGCTGACAAAAAGTAAGAAGTGGAGGCATTCGTTACTAGCTCCAAATGGATCGCGCCAGTAACCATGCAAACAAAGAGAGAAACATAGAGCTTACCAAACAATTTGCGTTTAGCTTCAGGGGAATTGCGTTGATATTGGAACGGACCCATATAGTCCACACCAGTTAAAGCAAAAGGACGTATAGGAAAAGAGCGGAAAGAGGGCAGATCGCTCATTAATTTAGTATTGACTTTAGGCTTCGCTTTGAAGCAAGGAATGCATTTGTGAATTACAGAGGAAACTTCATGAATTCCATTTATGATCCAGTACTTTTCCCTTAAGAGGCAAAGCAGCGTGCGTGTACCAACATGTAGATTAGGATAATGAAAGTCACGTATAATTAAAGAAGTTACGTGATGTTTAGAAGGCAAAATAACAGGATGCTTTTTGTCCTCAGAAAGCAATGATTGCGATAGTCAACCACCTACCCTAAGTAACCCATTATCATCAAGGAACGGGGCCAAGGCACGAAGACGACCAGATTTCGGAAGATCATTTTTAGCAGACAGCAAAGACAATTCAGAAGAAAAGGCTTCTTGCTGCGTTAGTTGCAAAACCTTAATGGTAGCGAGATTCAATTCATGTTTGGTAAGGTGTGGTTTAGGGAGAAGGGGTTGGTCAACCATAAGATATTTCCATCTGAGAAGATAGGCAACAATTCGAATTAATTTGTGAAAGGAAGAATAGCTTGACAACAAGGGATGAGAAACGTTGGAAACAAGACACGAAGCAGTAGATTTAGATACTTTAACGTCAGGCAAGTTGGAGTTTGTAACTGGAGGTTTAGAAGGCCAGCAAGAAGAGCCTTCGATTAACCACGAGGGCCCATGCCAGTACAACTGAGAAGTTGCCAATTGAGAGGGTGAACATCCACGAGAAACGATGTCGGCGGGGTTGTCAGCGCTGGGCACATGCCTCCATTGACATCCCGAAGAGAGAGTTTGAATATTGGAAACCCTGTTTGCAACAAAAGTTTGCCAATGAGCGGGGTTTTTGGCAATCCAAGAAAGGGTGATCATGGAATCGCTCCAGAGATAGATTTGCGAAAATTCGACCTTTAAGACTTCCTGTAATTTCTTAACAAGTTCTGCGGCCATGAGTGCAGCACACAATTCACACCTAGGCAAGGTAATAGTTTTAAGAGGAGCCACCTTCGATTTGGCACAAACAAGGTTGGAAACCGAAGATTAATTTAACGAACCGCAATAAACCAAATATGCACAGCAACCGTAAGCTTTTTCGGAACTGTCTGCAAACACATGAAGGAAAAAAGATGTATTAGGATGAGCATAATTAAATTCCTAGGAATTTCAATAAGGGAAAGATCAAGCAAATTGGTGCGAAAAGAGAGCCATCTGTTAAGAAAAGAAAGGGGAAGAGTTTCGTTCCATTCACATTTGAGAGACCATAGCTCTTGCATGAAAAGATGGCTATAACAATAACCGGAGCAAGAAATTGAAGCGGATATATTTTTTTTTTGAAATTTCAGAGAGAATTTGCCTTTTTGTGTTAGGGAGCTCTTCGGCAAGCGAAACTTTATAGATGAGAGTGTCAGTGCTAGTGCATCAATGAACTCCAAGAGTTTTTATGGATTCGGAATTTCCACAAATTTCGACGGAGGAGGGGTCTACATCTTCAATAGGAAACTGGGTGAGAAACTCGTGAGAGTTGGAATTCCACTAATGAAGTGGGAATCCTCCATTCTTTAGCAATGCCTGAAGTTCTAGTGACACGAAAGAAGCTTCCTCCAGAGTGGGAAAGGACTGCAAGTAATCGTCAACATAGAATGATGTAGTTAGTGCTTCGGAAGCTTTCGAATCAAATAAGTGACCATCTAGAGAGGCTAACATGTGTAAGGAGCGAATAGCAAGGAAAGCGGATGGTTTTAAGTCATAAGTAACCGTCTTTAAGCGAAAGATCTTAATGGGCTTGCTAATTTCATCGCGCCACAAGATTCTTTGGAGATCTCGTTGGTCGGGCTGAATTAAAACTTGACGGTACATCTGTTTGATGTCCGCTATAACAGCTATGGGAAATAATCGAAAGTTTAAGAGTATAGCAGATAAATCTGACTGAATAGCGGGACCAGAGTAAAGAGTATCGTTAAGACTGTTGCCATTAACGTCAGGTGATGAACCATTGAAAACGACTCGGATTTTATCCTTTACAAGAGGGTTTTCCCCACGGGATGATGATTTAAGAAGACCGTTTCGCTTGGGGGGGGGGGGTGCAATTCGTCATCAGATTTGCTGACAACTTCCATATGATTTAAGCTTTCATACTCATCCATGAAATCAGTATACTGCTGTTTAACGAGAGGTTCTTTCTTGAATTTTCTCTCCATAGCAAAGAGAGCTTTTCGAGCTTTAGGTTGAGAATTAATAAGTTTAGGGGGATGAAGTAATCTTGGCATCTGAACAATGAACCGGTCTTCAGGAGAACGAGTGGTAGTGTTCAAGAAAAGTTGCTCACAGAATTCGTTTTCTGAAGAGGTTACGTTAGGAGAATGAACGCTTTCGAGCCTCCAGAACTGTTCCAAATCAGTATTAGCAAAATAACATTGAGATACGGGTTGGGGAGAATAATGAGGAAGTTGACCGCGAACGATCCATCCAAAATTAGTGTCTCTGGCAACCACGTTTGAGGATAACTTACAAACCTGTTTACGAAGGCAATTACAGAAAGCATTGGCACTAAAAAGTATGTCAATGGGGCTTTGTACATTGAACAGAGGATCGGCTAACCTTAAATGCGAGGGAATGTTTATACCTGAAATATCGACAGAGTGACTTGGAGTGTCCTCTCCGATACTGTTGAGGATGAGGCAATTAAGTTTTAGAAAATTATTTCTGTGACAAGTGTCTGTTAGGGTTAGCTTTGAAAACTGTAAAGCTTGCGATTTTGAGCTGTTAATGCCTGATACATTGATAGAAGTGGGGTTTACAGGTAGGCCTAATTTTCTAATCAAAGAATTAGACACAAAATCATGAGTTGCCGCTGAATCAAGAAGACCGCGAGCACTGACCCAGTTGCCGAATTTGTCTTGGACTTCGACTTGAACAGTGGATAACAATACTTGAGCACTACGCAAAGACTTAGCGTTTTGAGTGTAAGAAGACGCACTAGGATTGCTGGTGACGGTTGATGACCTTACTTGATCATGACGATGCAGTAAAGTGAGGTGCAGTGTTTCACAATGGTAACAAACTCTTGAAGACTTACAATTAGAAGCAGAATGCTTAGGTGATAAGCAGTTAAAGCAATGTTTATTCTGGGAAACTAATTTTCTCCTGTCATCGACTGACAGTTCTTTGAAAGATTTGCATAGATATAAAGCGTGGAAATCTTTGCAAAGTATGCACTTTAATGGTTCATTTAAAGTTTTACGGGGTTCGCTCTGAGTGTTTAAAGCGGGAGAACTGGCAAGACGGCGTTTACTGGACCTAGTTGGATAACCAGTGGCGTTTGACTTTAGTTTAGATGAACTGGACCCAGGTTTCTGGGTACTAGATGCTAAGCGTTCGCTTTTAGAATTAAGAGACAGTAATTCAAGTCTAGAGCTAGGAGAAGAGGGTTCACTTTGCTTAGCTAAAGCTGTTAACAGTTGGCATCTAGCATTTAGGAAGGTGACTAAATCCTCATACGAGTAACTATCGTCTTTGGAAAGTTCCATTTCCCAAGCTTTGAGGGTAGCAACATCGAATTCGGAGACCACTAGATGTATTAGGAAAGTGTCCCAGTGATCAGTGGGTTGGTCTAATTGGGAGAGAGCCTTAACGTGAAGTTGTGTTGTATCGATGAGGGTACGCAGACTAGTGACGTCAATGTGCTGTGACGCAGGCAAATTGAACAAAGCTTTCATGTGGCGTTGAATACGTAGCCGTAAATTACCGTATCTTTCCGTCAACAAGCTAAAGGCAATAGGGTAGTTTCCAGCACTTAATGGGAGTGCTTCAACTAACTGCAGGGCTTGACCTTGTAGAATAGATCGCAAATAATGAAACTTGTAAATGATTTGAATATCTTCATTTTCATGAACTCGAGAACAAAATAGTTCGTAGAAAGAATCCCAAGTAGATTTGTCTCCTGAGAAGTGGGGTAAATTAATCTTAGGTAGAATTGGTTTGGGCTTGTGAGTGCCCTCACGAGAAGAAGTTTGTTGTTCGTGAAGGGAACCAAGAACAGAACCATCCCTTTTCTGCTCTTCCTCAAGTTGGCGAATTATTTTAAAGGCGGAGGCTATACCGTCATAATATTGATTTTCTACCTCTACTCGATCATCAGTTTGATTGAGCATGTAGGTTTCGATTTCGGTTTGGATAGTACAATAGTTTTCATAAGAACGTTCAGAGTTCTTTACGCGATGTTTTAACAAATCTAATTGCGCTTCTGAGGGATCTAATTCCTTGATGTATTTTCGGAATCGGGTAAGTTGCCTTTTATAAGAAGCTCGTTTGGAAGTAAGTTTTTCTCCTTGCCATCCTTGTCTTTATCTGGAGGAGCCATGACGAAATAGGTAAATTCGAGTATAACTTACGCGACTGTGGAACCTTGGAAATGCTGTCAGACTGGCAGCAGCAAACAAGTTGAAAGAAAGGGACACACCAAAGGAGACAGGAGCGGCCTCTTTCCCCTTCACAGGCTTTGCACGGTGAAGTTATAGCTGAAAAATTCGAAGTAGATATTAATGATTTGCAAAATATTGTCAAATAAACCTTGACAAATAAAGCCTGATAAGTAAAATGTCATGAATGGACTCTCCCGGCTTTCGGCACCAAATTTTGGGTAGATTATTAGCTTGGGAATAACCTGACCCCCAAGGGAAGATGAAGAAGAAAAGAAGTGGGTTTCGGACTAGAGAAAAGGGATGGAGAAATAGGAAGAGAGTCTGACATTAGTTATAACTTTAACTTTATGTACACTCAAAGGCAGCTGCCACTGTAAATCCGCTTTGCGATACCTAAAGTGGGTAGGGACCTGGGCGAAGCTAACAGGAAACGCAGCTGGAACTTGGCCTATTCGCAAGCAAGCTGCTATAGCGTATTCCCTCTCAAGCATAAATTTACCTACTATGGGGAAAGGTGGCGGTCTGGCAAGACAAAGAGTAACAGATTTACTGTGTATCCCTTCAAAGGAGTTTGTTTTAAACAAATATTTTGAAGAATGTAAATAATTTGGATCAGCCGTGATGTTTTAGTTCTTGAAATTGTAGAATTTCCAAAAGCGACCGAATGTTTTCAAGAAGGATAGGGATAAAGCAATTATACCCTTGAGAATAATTTTGGTAAGAGCACCAATAGTTGCATTTAGGAATGACTAAGCTTTTACCCAGCAAGGCGCCGACTAAAAGTTTAGACAATGAGAAACACTTGAATTTTGAAAAACCAACCATAAGTTGTAGAGAAAATCTCAAGAAGCAGGAAGCTGGCGTAACGAGCTATGCTTGCCTTACTGGCCAGTTAGAATTAGCTATCAAAGCTAAGAGAGGCTTTAATAAGTCTGGGGCTAAGAGTTCTAACTCAAATGCAACCAAAAGTGGAACTTCTGTTAATTTTATTTGTGAGGTTTTTAAATTTAAGCCCATAGGAAGAGTAGGGGAAGACAGGATCATGCCTAATCGTTATTTTAGAGAAATGATAAAGCAAAAGGAAAAATTTAAATTTATTTAACAATGCAAAAATGTGTAATGAATTTAAGACATATATAATTTGAGTTTATAAACAATTGGGGTCGCAGACCTCCTAAAGCCATTTAAAGCTTTGCACCAGGTAATTGACAATTTTGTTTTTGAAAACTTTTTATAAGCCCTAAAATCTTCTTAAGATTTTGAAATGGTGCTAAGATTAATAAATAGAAGATGTTAAGATAATCAACGTAATTAAAGTTAGACAATAAATCAAGTACAAGATGTGTACTTTAAGGATTCTAGATGGGTATCTTAGAAATATGAACGAATAACAACTTTGAAAGTAACAACAAAAAACAGGAAGAAATGAAATAGAAGTTTCTATAACTTCTCGTATTAATACAGAACTACCGGTACTTTTAGAGATGACACAAATAGGGCAGGTCACTAATTGTGAAACCTGAAGAGAAAAATTGAAAGGAAGTTTCTAGGACCTCTATGTTTAAGTAGCGATCACGAGTCAAATAGGGTAAATTTCCCTTTCGTGAAACCTAGAGATAACTCACTTTTGAGTAGAAAGAATTGGGTTCCCTAATTAGAGGGGAGAAACAATATACTTTAAGGCGTGTACTAGACACCAACTTTTACAGACATTAATTCGTTATAAATGGAACAAGTAAGGGAGGGCACTTATTGAGAGTGACACCTCATTGAAAAAAGACCTAAAATTACAATTTAATTACTCTAGTTTGTTAGTAAAGGGTTTGGGAAAGATCAAATGGGATTGTGGAAGAGTGTTCATGGCCGTATTTATTGTACTCGGACGAGCGCGACGCGGATTAAAAAGTTGAACAAACACTGTTTTCACTATAATCTGTTGATATAGTTGAAAAGTTCACTGTAGTAGCACAAAAAGTTTATGGCAAGAAAAGTTATTGCGATGGTGGAAAATAACTAGTTACACTAGATTTCCGAGAGTCTATTGCTTGAAAAACTTGTAGATTATAGTTGAATGCAGCAGAAAAATTCCAACGGAGGAAGAAATATTAGGTGTTGATTAGCTGTTAATAAGGAAGATTCCTTGGTTAGAAAAACATTCCCACGTGAGAGTGTAAAGCACTGGAAGGTTTAACTTGTAGATGAATTGTTTGGCATGGGTAATTCCAGAACAATCATAAGTGAAGAATAGGGCAAAACTTAGTACAGCCTAGGAAGGAGCTAAGTATTTTTTTAGACAGTGGGTAATTTTAAGATATCCCACGTTGTGAGAAATTATCTCAGTTAATAAGCATAAGAAATGCTGCTTCATGTTAAAGTTAGCTTAGATAGACAAAGCCCAACATAGAAAATCCCGCGAAGGATGATTATTGCCCCACATTAGAAATTTCACACTGCCTATAAAATGATGATTAAAAGCATGTAGCTATTTAAAATCCACTAAAATACGGTGAAGAATGTCGAAATAGTACTTAGCTCATTTCTGATGAACGGCGATTCCTTGCTGACCGTTAGTTACGATCTGGACATGGCGTCCAATTTGAAAGTTTGTCTCTCGAGGTGAGGAGACGAGCTCTAGTTAAGCTCCAACTGACTGGTTTGACTTCAGACGCACAAGTGAGGCCAGCTCAACGGAGCGCGGAGAGACCAGGGAAGGGAAAAAGCTGGGGGTAGGAGGCAAAAGGAATACAGATAAGAATAACCAACAATAAGCAATAATTTCTCTTGATTAAATGGTCTTCAAAGAGTTGATAGCAGGCGTCACTAGCGAACCCTGGTGGATGAAAAGGTAGACGAAGTCCTCTTGATCACGGAGATGATAGCTGGCGATAGCGACGAGATCTTGTGGTCAGATTGGTTAGGAAGGCCTCTTGTACAAGGAAAATTGAGGAACTTCAGAGATTCGCTGCTAGATGACGCCAGGTGGGTCATGGAAGACATATATCTAGAACAGACTCACAGGTGGTGTAAGAAAATATACCAACAAAGAGAAACCAGGAGATCACTGTTGCTGTTTGCGAAAAAGGAAGGGATGAATTAAAGCAAAGAGAAGCAAAAGCTTACTCTGTCTTACCGTGTATTCCAAAGAATACACCACAAATACCATTTATAGCAATATTTATAATGTTCATAATGAAACTATTAGATAATGATAATGCATTGTAATTTCTTTTGTTTATAATTTTATTTGAAACACCATTTATATTATTGTTTATAATCATCATATTGAAACTATTAGTTAATAATAATACACTGTCGTCCTTTTTATTGTTTATAATTTGAAATTTACACACCATTTATATTATTGTTTATAATTATAATATTTGAAACAATTAGTCAATAATAATGGAAAAAAATACAACATGGTCTCATGTTTATTTATTTATATTTGAAAAATCATAACCGTGATACTATACATTTTTAAAATAAATTCATCATTTTAAAGTCCATATTTAAATAAAAGTAATTTGCTTTTCATAGAGGCAATAACCATAAATGCAGCTAATTCATTTGATAATTTGGCATCTAAAGCTGTTAATCGTAGCTTGGCAATCCATTTTATGAAGATCTCAGTGTTGATCCAGCCTGTTTCATGGCATTCTGCCCATCCTCCTGTGGTTGGACCCAGTTCAGTTATCCTTCCACGGAAATATCAGCATTGGCGGCATGTAAGAACCAGCTGCAGAAACACATATCTCTGCTGTGAGTGTTTCGCCTCTCTCAGAAGACGTTATGACACCGACTTGCCTTTCTCCTTTTGAAGCAATTATATTTAAATGCCCTTTTGGGTTTCTGTCTCATCACAGTTAAAAATGCGATCAGCTGTCAGTTTGTATTTCTCACAGCAATGGAAGAGGAGGTTATTTGCACGTTTGGCCGATTAAGACCCATTGCCTGGGCACCAGAAGTTGCCGCAGGTTTTCGAAGGCTTAATTCTGGATGCCTTGCCAGGAAACCTTGCACCCAGTTTACACCTGCTAGTTGTTTTATTTTGTTGAATGGATGTTCGACGTGATTTCTTTCGGCCAATTGGTATGTTATACCGCGGCAATCGTTAAAGGTGAGACTGAAGAGAATGGACTTCATCATTTTTAAATACTGATCAAGTTCTTGCCCTTGTGCGGTGAACAAAGTTTCAAATTTTCCTGCACTTTTGTGTTTGTCATTTTCAAGTTTCTTCTTCACATCTCTCTGTAGTGTAGTTTTGAGAACTTTAAATTGTTGCGACACTTGATCACTGCGGTTATTGCCAGTTACATATTCTCCGAAGACCATTTTTGGCGGTCTGTTTTCCTTTAGAAATTTCTGATCATCGAAATTCAAAATAAAACAAACCAGATTGTATTTGAAGGTTTCTAACTGCACTAATTAGGCAAAAATGATAAATAACACGAGAAATGGCACAACTGAAGAAGCCTTGACAGCGAAGATGGGGCACAATGGAACCGTGGACCATTCTTCCCCGCAATGCAAGGTTATGAGTAGTGGTTTTGTGCCGGTTCTACACCCTCCTCCTCCTCCCCTCCTCACAAGATGGCCGCCACGCGATATCTCTTGAACGCATGGTCGGATGTTGACGAATGAGGTGTCATTGAACTCGGGCTAACACCCCGTTTCCATGGGACAACATATTTCAACCCCAAAAGTAAAACCTACCCCTACTAGGGGGTGAAATTGTATTTTTTTTTAGAAAATCTCTCTTTCCAATTGCAACATGTGAGAGTTTGAATGCCGATATGGATTTAAACGTTGTTCTACATAAAGTGCATGTGTTCGGTGGATAGCCACTATGAATTAACATGCTTGTTTTTTTTATACATGCCCACTCATGGCTTTTGTAAGAGGGTGGGGGAGTGGATCCCTGTGGATGGGTTATTGTTGACAGGTCATTGTTGGCAGGCCATTGATGACAGGTCCTTGTGGACGAGTCCTTGTGGACGAGTCCTTGTGGACAGGTCCTTGTGGACAAGTCCTTGTGGACGAGTCCTTGTCCCTTTGGACTGATCCCTTTGGACCGGTCCCTTTGGCCTGGTCCCTATGGACTGGCTCATGAATTTATTTAAATTATGTCAAAGGGCCTAACTACATTTGTGTGTGTTGAACTGACGTTGTTCACCAACCCCCTCTACTATAATGTGATAATGATATGAAAGGAAAGAGATGAAATACATGTGAACACGAGTGAGATGTCATTATTAGCATTCTCCTTGTGAAACAAGTCACATCCTGTTTTGATTCATACGTGAGAAAATGCGAGTTCATGTGTAATATGATCTAACACACAGGTGTTCACCTGTACACGCGCACGATAAGAGCTAACAAGTCACAACCTGTTTTGACAGTGGTGGGAAGTGAAGGGGGGGGGGGGGGAGGGCCGGGGGAGTTGATGTAAGAGAGAACACAGGTGAAGAGAGAAAAAAATATGTATTGCTCATAATACATGTGGAGCTGAGGACTGTACAAAGGACTGTAGGTTAAGTACAACATGAGTGAATAAATAAATACGAGACGCACAGGTTCACACAACATGTCATTTATTAATCCAAGAATCAAAGGCTGAGCTAAATCCCAACCATTTTACATAAAGTTTATTTCCTTTTTGTTTCAACACTTTTTCCACAAGGTAATGTTTAGGAAACGCTGTCTTTTGGAGTTCTTGGAGATAAAACCTGCCTTTTATGGGTTGATGGTTGAGGTCCTCGAGTAAATAGGTGACTGGACTGTTCAGGTTGACTTGACGAATTCGAAATAGTTCAGTCCCCCAATTTGGTGTGTAGTCCTTGTCGAAAACGGACTTGAATTTGCTCACACGAACATGGTCCCCAATGTTAAGGCGATGACGTTTAGGGTCTGCTGTTTTATGGGGTTAAACAGTTTATCCAGTTGTAGAATATTTTTGGTCACAAGTCGTGGCTTGGTCCCAATGGTTCTGTGTATGGTGTCATTGTAACGTGACACTAGCTCAGGTAACAAGTCCAACCAGCGATAAGTGCCCTGAGCGGTAAACGCTTTCCACATATGGGTTTTCAATGTTCGGTTGAACCGCTCGACCACGCTGGCTTTGAGATTGCTGTACGTGGTGTAATGGTGAATATCCTTAGATTTGAGAAAACTGGAGAAATCCTTGTTGAAAAATTCTTTTCCCTGGTCGGTTTGTAGCAGCTGAGGTTGACGTTTAGATTGTTGAATAATATGTTGAAAGGCTTTGGTGACTAGCGGACTAGACTTGCGACGCACAGGTTCAACAAACGCCATTTTGGAATAAACATCAATGACCGTCAACATATAGCGTACACCATCGTTAACGTTAGCATAGGGAATCATTTCAACCAAGTCTGCTTGCCAAAGTTCATCCACACCTTGTGAAATCACCTTGAGTCGCAGATAGTGACGTCTAGCTGGACGATGCAACTCATGGGCAATACCCATTTTAATGGGTGAGGGCTTAAACAATAATTTTGGCATTTCGAAGTTCTTCCTCAATTTCTTGAATTTCCCAATCGTGACCAGTATGGCCGGCTTGACGTGAAGCATGCAACAGCTGTAGTCGCTGGACGAGTTTATTTGGATTGTGCCAGTAGGTAACATCCACAAGGGGTTTTAATGGTTTAAATGTCACTCCTGAAGCGGACACTTTACGACGACCACTTTGACTAGTGGGGAACATTTTTGCAATGATGGTTTTATATTTTTGGGATATATTAGCATTCACTTGTTGAGTGGGATCATACTGTCTTTTGTGAGCATGGGTATCCAATAAAATGGATTTATATTTACTAAGGTCCTCTGACGTATAATCTTGAGATGAGGGAGTCCGAGAGAATAGTAGCTTTAACAGTCCTGGTGTTAATTTATAGTTGATCTTTTTAATGACAGCTTTAGTACGACTAAATTTAATCGATGAATCACCAATTTTAAAACTATCATTCTCATAGCGAACGCCATATGTGGTATCTGTGTTTCCAACAAATAGATTGGTGAAATAGGGTTCTAGTGTTGATCCATAATATTTTATTAAAATGTTTTTCAGTTGAGCTTTATGTTGAGGGGTGGCCAAGAGTTGTGAAAATGGAGACGATCTGGAAGGGCAAGGGGTTTCAACCATGGCCAAGGATTTCCTTTTTCCTAAAAACTCTGCAAGGGGTGATGCCTTTTTTTGAGGCGTAAACACTTGTTCCTCATTATCCTCAACTTCGCTAACACTAGTTAAATCTTCCTGTTCCTCTTCATCTTCCTCTTTCTCTTCCTCAGAGTCCTCGTGGTGCGTCTGACTGGCTTGTGAAACGGTAGGTAGCGTTTCAGATGGCTTGAAAGAGGGTTTCAACATAGCTTTTAGCGGAGGTGCTAAATGTTGTTGAATAAACAAAGCATGATCCGCACGCGATCGTTTCAATTGACGAAACTTTTGGCGAATAGTATTTTTTGCTCTAATAATATGCTTTTTCAATTGACTCTCTGCTAACGCCATGATGTCGTGACAAATGACTTGAGAGGGAATGATACAGTGCCTTAAATAGCAATAAAATGATCAAACCCTAAGCGATACCGCCCTTGGTTGAGTTCACTTTGTTTGTCAATCACTAAACAGGCATGACGTTGTGTGTTCCAGCACTTGCCACACAATTCTGTAAGCATTTGAAAGGTCATATCCGGATTCACATGTTCATTATAAATGTAACGACTGTTCCTCTCGTCCTGGCGAAATAAAACAATGACATTGGCATTGTCACGAATCAACTGTTTGGACATTTTAGAATACGTTTGTCCAAGATAGAAGCAATCGATATGTTTGTGTCGGCCCATGCTGAAATAGCTTTGAATGATACCTTGTCGTTCAGTGGATACATCATCGAAAATCATGAGTGAATCAGGCTTTAGGCCTACCTCATCCGGTGAAATAACATTTTCTTGCGTGGAAAATGTAAAATACCCCATATTCTCATTTTTTAATCCAGACATGACTTGATCCAGAAACACGTAGAGGGGTTGGTAGAGAGATTTTGCGAAAATATAAATATTTTGAAAACACAGACCATTGGGCGCTGTAATAAGTGTCAGCAAAAGATTGGTCTTTCCACAGCCGGAAGGTCCCACAATGATGCAGCGAATGGAAGATGGAAACAGTGAACCATGGCGTTGTTCACGTGATGTGGGGCAGAGATGGGAAACCATGTCCCTCACGGGGAATGACTCTTGCTGCTTAATTAGCTTCATTTCAACTAAGGCTTAGAGAGGCTAGCAGGCTGTCTATATACATCGCACCGAGCCTTGTCATAGAAACAGTAGACTGGTACTACAGGTTGACGATGGATGTCTTTGGACGTGCGTTGATGGTCAAAGCTAGGTCTGTTCCCATACATGATCCTAAACAAGAAACAGATCCTGCTAATAAACACTATGTGGATAGGCCAGTAGTGCCACGCACAAAACAAGGAGATTATAACTTTAAAGGAAAGCGGTTAACTCATGTAAAACATCCTCAAGTGTCTACAGACGTTACTACAAAAAAGTATGTGGATAACAAGGTGTGAGTTTTATGATAAAGTGCCTCAGCTTACGGGGGATGGCTATAGCGCTAATCATCACCGCATTATTCACGTGGAAGACCCACAAGAAGATAATGATGTCTGTACCAAGCGATACGTGACCAATGAAATGAAAAGGCTTTATAAATTTATCCCATCTGTATTTTTATGCATCTGACAAATGTAAAACCTGTGAATGAGAGAAACCATATACCGCTAGTTCATGACCAGCACTTGACCTATGTGCTTGCTTCAGGTTTAAGCCACTATCGACTACATTATAATGGAACCATTCACATCAAATATGCCATATCTGATGAGAACCATTTACAAATAGAGATAAATGGTCATAGGATGTTGGTCCATAACCATGAAATGGTCAATGCAGGAGACGAATTATCCTTTCATCTCCTGTTGACACGGAATGAAAAGCAAGCTGGAAAAACCATAAATGATTTCCCACTTTATGTAGAATTGGAATATACAGCCATGAAATAACAATCTAATGTTAGTTGTGACTTAAACTTTCTTGTGTAAGGTTGTTGGTCATCATCATCATGGTGAAACAAAGATATGTGGTGAGAAAGACAAAAAATATGAGCCTGTCCTTGGCAAAGCCTGGGCTTATGACATTCGTGGACAAGCCCTTGCGAAAGAAAAAAAGAAAAAATAATGTGTTGACCATAAGGAAAGCTCTTCGAGTAGCACAGAGACATGTTATTCCAAAACGTCAGCGACAGGGTTCAAAACAAGGGCGAGTGATCCCCGTCCCCAAACGAGCGGGATTTTTACCTGCATTATTCGCTGGTCTGGCTGCTCTAGGTTCACTTTTAGGTGGCGCCAGTGCAGTGGCAAAAACCATTAAAGCCGTGCAACAGGGCAAGCAACAACTCAATGAAAGTCAGCGACACAATGAAACAATAGAGGCCATTGCTATGGGGGATAGAAATGTCAATTTGAAGCCAGCCTTTTATCAACAAGGATTTGGAATTTCGCCTTTTCGAAATAAAAAAAAACATCTTTAACCTCAGCCATAGCAAGACATGCCCTGACGCATCAGCAAGTGGAAAGCTATGCTAAACAACTGAAGCTTTCTCATTTTCGAGGTGTGTTTATGCGAAACCAATTACCCTCACAACCCGGGAAATATGAATGTGCTGTTGTCAATTTGGATGATCACCGAGGACCTGGAACACATTATGTAGCTTATGTCAAAGAGGGATCTACTGTATGGTACTTTGACAGTTTTGGGAATTTGCCCCCGCCCATGGAACTAGTGGTCTATTTTGGAAACAGGATCAAGATATATTATAATGTGAAACGTGAGCAAACGTTTAACAGCCAACAGTGTGGACGTTTGTGTTTAATTTTTTTATATAAGACACAACATAAGCAAAAACGTTAACAGTATGTCGGCGGAAAGTAAGACGTTTACACTGCATGGACGTGGACCTGAAGTGAGTCTAGACTTTTACCCACCTATCGAATTGAGTGAAAAATCTTATGGTTTAGGACTTGTTTCTCTTGAAACGTACAATCGAATATACAACATACGTGAAAATGTGAACAACAAGTTTTACTATGATGATTCTGTGCTCACACTGAACTCTGGTGGATACACGATAGATGACATTTATGAACACATTTATGTGGTGTTGATCAATGAATATGGTTTAAAGTCATTTCTCGATGGAACGCGCAAGTTTGAACTTGTAGGAAATACCAACACTCATCGCTGCAGTATTTTTTCTACATTCAAAATTGACTTTAAAACTCACTCCGATTCCATTGGTCCATTACTAGGATTTAAACCACGTGTGTTAGAGCCCAACAAAAAACATGAATCAGACCATGAAGTGAAATTCAGTGAGGACCATCATGTGTCGGTGACGTGTAATATTATTAGTCAAGTGTACACCAATCAAGAACCGTCACATTCGCTTTATGACTTTATTGTAACATCACCCAATGGCTATATTATTCGTGAAAACCCTCCAGTGGTGCTTTTTCATTCTGTGGCTGCCGATGGTATTAGTAATATAGCATTAAGACTGATCAATAGAGAGCAACAACTCATTGATCTAGATTCTACCACACCAGTGACTTACAAGTTGGTGCTAAAACCACTATGAAGTTTGTATATAAAGCAACAGCACCGTCTAGGAATGGTGTTAGTTGTTTACCACGTGAATACACGTAAACATCTCAGAACAAGCAGATTTTACAGCATTTGGGTTACCACATTAACCCCCGCGATGAATTCTATTCTAGAGGTAGCGAACCACATCCAGGAGCAACCAGGAGTGGTAAGAATTGATCTGCATTCTTATCAAGCACAAACACCTGGACTCAATAACAATGATGAAATTCAATTTGTTATCAACAACCAAGATATTTACACTCTACCGCATGAAAGTGTTATTCAGATTGAAGGTCGGCTCACCAAAGCTGACGGTTCTACACCCACTACATCCAAGTTAGCCAACCATGCTTTCGCCTTCCTGTTTTCTGAAGTACGTTATGTCATTAACGATATCGTGGTGGATAGCACTCGAAATGTGGGTATTTCCAGTGTCATGAAACTATATCCCTCTTATAGTGAGGAAGAAGCTAAAACACTTTGCATGGCGAGTTGGTGCCCTGACTCGACCAATGACTGGATGGTACACACCGATGGCACCTTCACTGGATATTTACCTCTTAAACTGATTTTAGGCTTTGCTGAAGATCACCAGCGCATTGTGGTCAACGCAAGGCAAGTGCTTTATCTAGTGCGAGACAGGAGTGATAATAATGCACTCAAGGGAGTCGACAATGCCCCCGTTGATTCAAAAATTCAACTACAACGCTTGCTATGGAAAGTGCCTCATGTGACCCTTAACGATAGCAAAAAACTGGACATACTCAAAATGGTAAAGAGAGATATACCTCTACCCATGGAATTTAGAAGCTGGGCACTCCATGAGTACCCGTTATTGCCCACCACCAACACACACAGTTGGTCTATAAAAACAGCCCGCTATACAGAGAGACCTCTCTACATGATTGTGGGTTTTCAAAAGAATCGCAAGTATCAACAAACCAAAGATGTCACGCAATTTGATCACCTGCAATTGAGAAATGCACGTCTTTTCCTCAACGGTGCTGTGTTTCCCTATGAAGGACTGGATTTAGATTTTTCAAAAAATAAGTTTGCCCCCCTGTACGACTTGTTTTCTAAATTTAGATGGTCGTATTATCAAAAAGAGAATTGTCCAATGTTGTCACCCCAAGCTTTTAAGACAAGGGCGCCACTGATTGTCTTTGACTGTTCCTACTTGGAAGAGTCTGTCAAACCATCCAATATTGACATTCGACTAGATTTTGAAACGCATGACAATGTTCCAGCCAATACCACGGCCTACTGTTTGATTATTCATCACAAACAAGTCAACTATTATCCACTGTCCAACCAAGTGACAAGTGTATAAATAGCAGGTCAACACACATCAAACCACTCAGTCATGTCTTGCTTTCAAGCCTCAAGGGAAGTTACATCCATGAATTTACAATCTGAGGAACAACGTTTCAAGACCTTTGCGACGTGGCCGGTGCCTTTTATAAACCCTCAAGCCTTAGCAGCCGCTGGATTCTACTATTTAAAAAGAAGAGATGAAGTGAAATGTGTGTTTTGTCCCATCATCTTAGACCAATGGCAAGAGAGCGATGAACCCATGCAGGAACATCAGCGCTGGTCACCTGCCTGCCCCTACCTGTGCAGAATGGAGGTGGGTAATATACCCTGTCATTCAAGTTACCCCTCACTCATGCCTCTGAGTGATGAAAAAAGTCATGATACGTGTGGACTTTATGGTGCCGGCAGTGCTTCAGTGAGCAGCTCACAGTCAAAAACATCCAGTTTAGAGACATTGGGATATCATCGGTGTTATGGACACTATAAACACAAAATACTTTTTTGTTGTATGAGATGGTACCGCCTCTATCCTAGAATGAAAAAAGAATGTAAAACTTGTTATGCTAATAAAATAATGAAATAAAAAAAATGGTTGTTGTTGTTATATTATTTCTTATGCCCCCTGTCATATCCTAACCTCTATAGTGACTACTCGATGTTTTTCTTTTCTTTTACTAGAATGGAATGTAAGTAAATGACATGGGTACACCTTACTGAACAATTGTCTGTCTGTGGTCAGTTGGACTTGATCCAGGCAAGAGTGAACATGTTGCGTACACTGATTGTCGACTGTCAAGGGTTTAAAATTGGAGATAACAAATTTATATTTAAAGAAGTGGCCATCATCGATTGTTCCACTTTTTGGATATCACAAGCTACTCATTTGGTGTTTAAACCACCTTATGCGTTTGATTTGTTGTGTGATAAAGACCGTAAACAAACCCAGTGGATTGAAGCTCATATGCAACTAGACTGGAAGCAAGGAACCATTTCATATAAGCACCTGGACATGGTCATGAAAGCCCACTTGTCTTCTGCCCATGTAATATTTGTGAAAGGTAGTGAAAAACGTCAATGGCTACAACCATTTTTAGCGTCTTACTGTCAATGTATCGATTTAATGGACATGAGCTGTCCATCGCTGCAAACACTCATGGATCGCTGCCCCTGTGACAATATTACCCATAAAGCCTTGGCACAGGTGTGGCAATTGTTTCATTGGCTATCCACCAATGCCTGCTGGGAGTTGTTAAATAAAATTAAAACTAAAGGTTTACCTGTGGATGACACCAGTGAGATTTCTACAAGCGACGTGTAAACATCAACGTGATACCATGGAGAAAGGGGATGCTACCGATAAAGCAATTGGAAAGTTCTTTGTGTGTAAAAAGAAACTAGACAGTTTTACTTAAGAAGAATTATTGGCTCTTCCAAAATCATTCATTTATTATGTCGCAGCAAATGCAGTGAAAGAAATCTGGCAACATGTACCAAAATCATGGACTCAAGACCCTGTGTTAAGTGAATTGCAACCATGTACGGATTATGATCACCATAAGCAAGTGGCTATGGCAAAAATACCCTCTATGCGACAGTGTGCGACTTGTCAGCTAGTCAAACTGTATCATGGTCATAAAAGTCAGTGTAAAGACTTTGTTTCCTCATACCACGGGAGTAATGAAGAAAAAAACAACAACAACAAACATCATCCACAGAGGAGGAGGAAGATCAAACCTTTTTACCATCGATGGAAAAGGATATGCCAGACCTGTACTGGCAATGGCGTCATTAACAAAGTAATTCAATACTTGACTTTCGAAATCTACCTACCTGGTTATTATTTGTGTAGTCCTGGAACTTGTTTTGAAGAACCTTTGCAGCATAGTGATATACCTATTAATCCTTTGAATCAAGCATGCACCTTTCTTATCACCACAGTCAATCTGAATTAAGACGTGTAGCGGATAAAGTATCGTTGAAAAGCTAAACAACTTTTGACATTCTGTGATGTCTCAGTGGGAGAGAGGTTGGCAGTCGTCATTGTGATTAGTGTTATAAAAGGAAAGTTAATAATGAGTGGACATGGACATTGCAAAGGATTGAGGAATTGGTATTTCTTTGTATTCTATTTTTGTAAAGATCTATTTGTTGTGAAATAAAAACAAGGTTTACAAGATCACAATGTCTTTTATTTAAAAAAATGGTGATAGCCATTTCATTTTTTTTTCCACACATGAATATTTACAATTTCCACTTTACATTTTTTTACATTCCCCTTGTTTAGTTTAAACATTCTGTACATTTTTGTTGTTGTGAAATAAAAACAAGGTTTACCAGATCACAATGTCTTTTAATTCTAAAAATGGTGATAGTCATTTCTTCATTTTCATTTTTTCACACATGAATATTTACAATTACCACTTTACATTTTTTCATTCCCCTTGTTTAGTTCACACATTCTGTACATTTTTTTGTGAAATATAAATAAGGGTCACTAAATCACTATATCTTTTAATTTTTAAAAATGGTGATAGCCATTTCATTTTTTCACACATGAATATTTACAATTTCCACTTTTCATTTTTTATATTCCCTTGTTTAGTTTACACATTCTATACATTTTTGTTGTTGTGAAATAAAAAACAAGGTTTACCAGATTACAATGTCTTTTTAATTTTAAAATGGTGATAGCCATTTCACTTTTTCACACATGGATATTTACAATGTCCACTTTACATTTTTTACATTGCCCTTGTTTAGTTCACACATTCAGTAAATTTTTTAAAATCTTTTTCGTAATATACAAAAGCAAACATTTTACACTAAAATGTATTACTTATCTTATTTTTACAAATATTACAATATAAAACACACTACAAATATTACAATATAGTGATCATTAGACTTAAGTAAAGTAATAGTCGTCAATACGACTGTTTCCCCAAGCAAGAGTATTAAATGTGTTGGGTATAATGAATCGTTTGTTGTCTTCATTACTTAAAGCAACTTTGTTCAACAAATTGGTATGTAGCTGATGATTTTTACTTCTAAATACACACATTTTCTTATATAATACAGGTGGGTTACTAACTATACAGTTTTTATAATCACTTATATCTAACTCTTTACTAACAACATTCTTTTTCATTCCTTTTAATTTTTTTACTACTACATCATCAATTGTCATATAGCTGTATGATTTAGATTTTGTGCCTACAAAGGTGTCTATAATAACACCAGCACATACATCCTTAAATTTCCCAAGAACCTTTTTGTTTACTAGAGGTAAATGGTAAATATTATCCTTGGGGTAGTCACTTGTATCAAACCTATTTAGCTCAGTTTTGATATCCTCGTAAAAATCATCAGTTTTAAACTCATAAATAAAAGAATCTGTGTCTGTGTAGAGTAATTTAGCATTATCAAGATAGTTTTTCTTTACATAATCATAGTGAAATTCATACATAAGTGTTTTTGATAATTCCAGAATGGTGTAACCCACATATATGGGTTTGTTGTAAGTTACTTTAAGACGATTCATTTGTATTACAACTAAATCCTCATGAATAATTGAATAGCTATGAAAGTTAGGCTTGCTTATTAAGTTGCTTGCACCATACCTTTTACCATCATTCTCCCACTTTGTTATCAGCTTTACATCAACTCGTTTATCAACATTCTCCATAGTCTTTCCAAAAACACTATTATTCATGAGTTTATAAAAATCTTTTTCAAACGCGTTTGTTGACTGCGTTCTTAAATTATTGTTTAGATCAATATACGGTTTGAGCCATGCTGACTGATGAAATTGCAATACGCGATGAATTTTAGTTAATTTCAATCCATGCTGTAGACACTGTTTCAAGTTTTGATAATGTATTACATATTTACATTTATCATTTACATTAGCAATTAACATTTTTGTTCGTGATGTGATGTATGGAGATTTCATATTCTCAGGACAAAATGGTAAATCATTATGATCATCATGTAACTCTTTAGGGTACTCAAGATTTACCTCTAAAATATATCCTTTATCATCGTTATCATTAAGAGTGTCAACATGTAAGACATCAATTTCAGGTTGTGTCTGCCAGCGAAAATCTTTCAGTGGTAGATATTGACTCATAGCCCAACCATATTGGTTATTTGCATCGAGGTAGACAATATACTTTGACTCTTCACAAGGGTTGTAGCTAGGCATGTATTTATTATTCGCTTTAGAGTACCGTCCACTACATTGACTTAATCCACCTCGGATTGATGATTTTATAAATTTGATCATGTCTATATCAGTCATTAATTTTAAATTTACTTTCGTTTTTTTCAACATTGAACTGAAACTTAACCCAGGAGCAGTGAAATACTGACAAGGATCAAGGTCATAAGTTTTCATACAAACATTCCGAAAATTTTCAAAAACATCTGCTAATAACAACACATCTGTCTTCAAATATATGTCTGAAAATTCTCCTAAAGATTGAATGTGGAACTGTGCCCATACACGTTGTGCATGTAAATATTCCTGATCACTGATATGACTTGTGTTTAAGGAACTGTAGAATGCATCTTTCGGTGGTAAAGAACACTCCTCAAGACGTTCCACACAGTTAATATATTCATAAGGGAATATGCCCTTATGACGAATCAAATTAAAATCATCTTCTTTAGGAAAGACACGTTGAATTTCATGAAACTGATCTGATTTTAAATTACTAGCCAGCTTATCAAGACTACTCGGCATAAAGCGGAATGAATCTAAAAATCGCAGTTTAATGGTTTTTTTATTGCTAGTTTTGATGTATTTTGTGAACGATATGTATTGTTCCTTATTATTTGCAATCACATCAATTTTCACATCTGAAGCTCCAAATTCTTTAACGATAAAGTGGTTATCGTATTTGCTACCGTTATGTAGAATGACCGTAATGAATTTACTTACTCTATAATTTAAATTACATTCTTGGTGAGCTGCACCACGATATTTTCCTGTTAAATGGTCATGATCGCGAACCCTGTCTGTATATAAACATTCACCACATATAAAACAATTAGTTTCAGTTCCAAATTCATTTGCTCTGAGGAAGTTAGTGGCTCCATTGGAATGATCGTATTTAAAATACAGGATATACGAATGGCATCTTTCTCAAGCCTTTCCATAAAAACTTTAGGTGCATCAGGTCCTCTATAGAGCTCAAACTTATTTAAAGAGTCATCATAACTACATTTAATATAATATGCAAAGCTAAGAGGTTCATGAATGTGAGTAGTGTTGGTGAAAGGTTGGGCTGGATTCGATGAACATGTATTAAATGGTTTTAGCAAAGCCTCAAAGTCAGCATATATAACAAATGGTACTCGAAGCTGTTTCTCATAATCCTTAAATTTTAGAATGTTATTTTTAGGAGTAGGTAATACCGTACACACATGATTACACCCCCATTTTTGATGTTGAGTTAGTTGGTCCTCTTTCTGGAAATGTAGCAAACAACCATCACACAACCACTTCTTATGTTCTCTTTTTGATAGCTGACTACCGACAAGTCTACTTAAATGTTTTATCCAACAATAGTGGGCGTTTTTACCTTAAGTTATGTACAGTAAATTTACATGAGCATCCTTTTTTTCCTGAGTATAATATAGAGGACCTACTATTCTCTTATTTTCAATTCCATAAACATTAATACTTACATTGTTCAGCTCTTCAAAACGTTGAATATCTTTTATCGTCATAGGAAATTCCATTTCTTCTAAATCTAACACTGAAGAATAGTGAGGATATGATGACGTTCTATTCTCATGCATCTCTGCCGGATGGAGAGCTGAGGTTACAGCCCATGCAAAACATGCATGGTCACTATTCATAACGTTTACACAAGCTTTCTTCCGTTTAATCCATGCAGGTAAATCAACGTATGATGATGCTCGAAGGGGGTTGTATTTATTCATGTTGGTTTCTAAATAAAGTACTTCAACTAACGCCCAGCCTGACTCCCTTTCCTGGAACTCTTCACGATGATAGCACTTGAAATATTTTGGTATATATCACTAATATTAGTTGATTCGCTAACAATTATGTTTTTTGTATTAAAGGATTTGATATCCGTAATTTCACCTTCGCTCCCAGTTTTTACATAGAGGCCAAAAAGTTCAAAATTCATTTTAATTGTTTTATGCTCTAATAAAACATTTTCTACTATGCCAATCACAGTAGGTTGAATTTTTTTTAAAAATGATTCAATACTTTGAGTTTTTTCTTCACTATAAAGTCTATAACTAGCAATTCGACTTTTAAATGCACTACCAATTTGTTGAACATTTCCAGAATTTCTTTCATGGCAAGTGTTATTTTTATGTTGAATACTGCGTAATTGTCCATGAATGATTGAAGAAGGTATATCAATATTACATACATCACAATGTGTTATTGAAGGTTCACCATTCTTCTTTCTTTTTAATGCACAGCTATTTTCACAATCTTGAGAACGTTTACGCTTTTGAGCATTACATTCATTTAAAGGTTCCGTGCTAGTTGTTGGTTTTACAGTTTTTAATTCTTGTTGTTCACCATGCGCTTCAACCATGTGGGATTGATATCGCTTTACAGCAGAAAAACCAAGTTCACAAACTGAACATGAAAATGGTGCTGAACTAACATGCATTAAATTTACATGACGTGCAAGATTATCTTGTCTGTTAAATGTGGTAGCACAATGACTGCACACAAACATTTTAATGTCATGTTTAACATTTGCGTGTCGTTGAAGGTTGTCAGGTCTTGAGAACTGTTTCTTACAGTCACCACACTTGAACATGATGATCCCTTTCGAAATTACCTATAAAAGAAAGAAATCATAAATGTTAATAAATGATAAACAAAAGTACAATATAAATAGTTTAATTACATTCCTTTCAATGGTTATAGCAGGGTATTTAAATCGATCATCTGTGAACTCCTAGCAAGTCTAACTTCATGTAGTTCTAACTGGGGGTTACTACACACATCAAAAAAAGTTTTGCATCACCTCGGTTCCCAGATCTCCGGCATATAGACGTTGACTGTGTATATTGTATCCAAGATACAGTCCCTTTGACTGTTCATAGATGTCACTAAAACTGCTCAAAGATGTAAACAACCATGCATGAGCAGGGCCTATTAGACGGAGGGGGTACGACAGCCGATCAGTTCCAGTCATTCCACCAGGACGAAGGTACGCTGCTCATGTTGTCTGTAGTTCTACCATGCCTAGAAGGTCAATACCGCAGTTCGATCGCGTCCGCATTGTTACTTTGTGTCAAGAAGGGCTCTCAACAAGGGAAGTTTCCAGGCGTCTCAGAGTGAACCAAAGCGATGTTGTTCGGACATGGAGGAGGTACAGAGATACAGGAACTGTCGATGACAGGCCTCGCTCAGGCCGCCCAAGGGCTACTACTGTAGTGGATGACCGCTACTTACGGATTGCCGCTCGGAGGAACCCTGACAGCAATGCCACCATGTTGAATAATGCGTTTCGTTCAGCCACAGGACGTCGTGTTTCAACTCAAACTGTGCGCAATAGGCTGCATGATGCGCAACTTCACTCCCGACGTCCATGGCGAGGTCCAGCTTTGCAACCCCGACACCATGCAGCGCGGTACAGATGGGCCCAACAACATGCTGAATGGACCCCACGGAATTGGCATCACGTTCTCTTCACCGATGAGTGTCGCATATGCCTTCAACCAGACAATCGTCGGAGACGTGTTTGGAGGCACCCTGGTCAGGCTGAACGTCTTAGACACACTGTCCAGCGAGTGCAGCAAGGTGGTGGTTCCCTGATGTTTTGGGGTGGCATTATGTGGGGCCGACGTACGCCACTGGTGGTCATGGAAGGCTCCGAAACGGCTTTACGATACCTGAATGACATCCTCCGACCCATAGTGCAACCATATCGGCAGAATATTGGAGAGGCATTTGTCTTCATGGACGACAATTCTCGACCTCATCGTGCACATCTTGTGAATGCGTTCCTTCAAGATAACGACATCGCTCGACTACAGTGGCCAGCATGTTCGCCAGACATGAACCCTATCGAACATGCCTGGGATATGTTGAAAAGGGCTGTTTATGGACGTCTTGACCCACCAACCACTCTGAGAGATTTACGCCGAATTGTCGTTGAAGAGTGGGACAATTTGGACCAACAGTGTCTTGATGAACTTGTGGATAGTATGCCACGACGAATACAGGCATGCATCAATGCAAGAGGACGTGCTACTGGGTATTAGAGGTAGTGGTGTGTACTGCAATCTGGACCACAAATGCTGAAAGTCTAGCTGTATGATGGTACAACATGCAATGTGTGGGTCTCATGAGCAATAAAACGAGCTGAAATGTTGTTTGTGTTGATCTCTATTCCCTTTGTATTTAAAGGTTCCGGAACTCTTGGAACCGAGGTGATGCAAAACTTTTTTTGATGTGTGTATATACCACTGTCACTGACACCTAGCGGTGAAGATTGGAACATGATAGAGTGATAGAAACCAGTGATCGCCAGTTAAGTGAGCTAAGTGTGACGTCATAACCAATCTTAAAACAAGTCTAAACTTGTAGAACATGTCACGTGATAGAAACCAGCGATCACTAGTTAAGTGAGCTAAGTGTGACGTCATAGCCAGTCTTAAAACAAGTCTAAGCTTGTAGAACATGTCACATATTGGAAACCAGCGATCGCCAGTTAAGTGACCTAAGTGTGACGTCATAGTCAGTCTTAAAACAAGTTTAAAATTGTAAAACATGTCACATGACAAGGTTAAGTTAGGTAAAGTTAAGTGAACTGAGGTTAAGACTTTAAATATTCCCTCTGTCACTGACACCTAGCAATGAACATTCGAACTTAATAGAGTGGTAATGAAAATCTAACCTACAAATTTAGCTTTACACATCATGGTCAAGTAGTTCCAACTTTTTACTGCTAAATATACCATTTTCACTGACATGTAGTGGTGAACATTGGAAAATAATACTCTAGCTGTTTAAAAGTTATTAGAGGGACGCTTACCTTTTTATAATTGATCAACTGCTGTCACTGAATGAACAGATTGTAGGAATCTGGTATCCTACAGGTGCCCAATTATCTGTAAACAAATCAATCAATCAATTAATCAATCAATCAATAAATCAATCAATAAATACATTCCAATCAATAACTTCAACATCAATTAGTAATAAAAGACTACAATCCATTAATAATAAGTACTTACCTTGCAAAATAATTTAATGATTTTCTACCAAAACGGCTTTACAACTCTTGAGCAGTAATGGAGCACTGTTCACTCAAAGCGAGTAATAAAGACTGACAGTAGGGAGATATATGACACCTCTCTTATATAAACTCTCATCGCTCGTGTCAGCAGTTTTTTGCAGATCATTGCAATTCCTTTCCCAATACAGCTGAGAGTCCAAAGTACACTAGGAACACCTGTGTGGTATCCAATGACTGCTGACTTTGCATGATCATCACCCATTGTCTTAATCAACACATGGGGTTTCAAATTACTGCAGTGTTAGTCATAGCAACAGTAGTGTGCGCTCCCTGCCATGTCAGCAACATGACACAGGAAGGAACACCTGCGTAATATCCAATAACTGCTAACTTTGCATGATCATCATCCATTGTCTTAATGAACACTTGCGGTTTCAAATTACTGCAGTGTTAGTCATAGCAACAGATCTGCACGCTCTCTGTCATGTCTGTAATATGACACAGGAAGTAACAAGTCGGTTTACTGCACGTACCATCTCCTCAGTTTTAACATCTTAAGAACATGTATTATTCTCTTTCAACTACAAATGACTCGTTAGAACACATCCATCCACCAAGTTAGATCCCTTGTATGTTCACATGTATTTCACCTCTTTCCTTTCATATCATTATCACATTATAGTAGTGGGGGTTGGTGAACAACGTCAGTTCAACACACACAAATGTAGTTAGGCCCTTTGACATAATTTAAATAAATTCATGAGCCAGTCCATAGGGACCAGGCCAAAGGGACCGGTCCAAAGGGATCAGTCCAAAGGGACAAGGACTCGTCCACAAGGACTTGTCCACAAGGACCTGTCCACAAGGACTCGTCCACAAGGACCTGTCCACAAGGACTCGTCCACAAGGACTCGTCCACAAGGACCTGTCATCAATGACCTGCCAACAATGACCTGTCAACAATAACCCATCCACAGGGATCCACTCCCCCACCCTCTTACAAAAGCCATGAGTGAGCATGCATAAAAAACAAAAAACAAGCATGTTAATTCATAGTGGCTATCCACCGAACACATGCACATTATGTAGAACAACGTTTAAATCCATATCGGCATTCAAACTCTCACATGTTGCAATTGGAAAGAGAGATTTTCTAAAAAAAAATACAATTTCACCCCCTAGTTGGGGTAGGTTTTATTTTTGGGGTTGAAATATGTTGTCCAATGGAAAGGGGGTGTTAGCCCGAGTTCAATGACACCTCATTCGTCAACATCCGGCCATGCGTTCAAGAGATATCGCGCGGCGGCCATCTTGTGAGGAGGGGTGGAGGAGGAGGGTGTAGAACCGGCACAAAACCACTACTGTTATGTTCAACAACCCATCGACAAGAATGGTAATGCTGAGTTTTAATTCACTGGCCGTGAAAGACAATAGACCAACATCATTCTAGTTAATGTGTGTGATATTCTTGGACAGCCCAGCGTAACCGATATCATATCGTCCGTTACTTCTTCCAGCGAAACAAAACCTGCTTACGATATCGGAGACCACCTCTGCCTTTGAATTTAATTAGTGACATTACTGGAGATGGACTCTGGATACCGAAGGTCAGTTGACCTCGCTGTTCCGTCCCTTAAAACAAAAATAACTAACTTTAGATACTACTAATTTTATCAAACACTCCTGACATAATATAGGTATGGTCTTCAACAGCATGTTGTTATTGTTTCTTTAGAGTCGTTGCAATATCGTGGTCATGTAGCCCCGTGTACTTGGGTGTGTGAGGAACCTGTGCCAATATGATCACTGTAATAGTGTGTGTATTTTCAATTGAGGTGACATTTGGGTAGGAAGCGGCCGTGGCCTTATGTAAGGTACTATACCGGCATTTGCCTGGAGTAGAAGTGCGAAACCACAGAAAGTAACTTCCATAATAGCTGAGGTAGGAATCGAACCCACCTCTTTTTTGTTGTGCCTTATGATGCTGAGTAAACCCCCATTCCAGCCCTCAGAACCAGGAATTAAACCCGGGCCTTTTGCAGTGACAGCCAGGAATGCTAGCCACTATGCAACGAGGCGGACTCGACAGCTCGTACCAAACAGTCGCTAATATTGGTCATTCATTCATTCATTCATTTCCGTGTCCGGTCAACATTTCCAAAAAATTTCAGCTGCGATGGCCTTGTTACTTCCTCTAAAAACATCTTCCATTGTGCATGGGTTGTCCAGGAGGGGGCAGGTAAGTAGGTGGCTTGGGTCTTGTTCAGCTCCACATTCACAAGAGGTGTCTGCGTCTGCTGGAAGGATCCCCCATTTTTGCAGGTTGGTCTTGCATCGAGGGACATTGAGGGACCTCCACACACGATAAGGTAGGTCGGCGCCAGGAGCCAGTTCTTCCTTTGGTGTCATGTCTGTGAGCAGTGAGCTCCTCCATCTGTTAAGACGAGTTGTCTCTGGTGTTCTCTCCAGGGGCGTAGTCCTAGCAAGGACACTCTTGCGGGATCTGGGGCGAGATCTTGCTGCCTGGTGACCATATAGTGGATGTCGATGGTCATTCTCCTGCTTTGTTCTCTCGGCGTCCGCAGCAGTGGCGCTCCGGATGTTGGGTGGTGCTATTCCTACAATAGGGTAGAGTTTGTGCACTGGTGTTGGTTTCAGGCATCCCGAGATTATCCTTGCACAGCAGTATCAACCTGCTTAGCATGTGCTGTAGCGTTCCACACAGGAGCGGCATACTCAGCGGCTGGCACACACAGTGCAAGTCCGGAAGTCCTCAGGATGTGCGGGCTAGCTCCCCAGGTGCTGCCGATCAGCTTCTTGAATATCCCATTGCGAGCACTGACCTTCTGTTTCGTGTTTCTAAATATTGGTCACTGCAGCACACGGCATAGAAATGTGGTCATTTAGCCCCGTGTCTGCTAACCTGTGTCATTGTGACGTGTGCATTTGCAATTCCGGTGACGATTTGGAAGGAGGTGGCTTTAAGTTAGGAACCATCCCGGCATTTGCGTGCAGTAGAAGTGGGAAACCACGGAGAACCATTTCCATGATGGATGAGATGGGGAAACTAATCCACCTCTCCTCAGTTTTGCTTCATGAAGCTGAGTGTACCCCGTTCGAGCCCTCAGACCAGAATTGAAATTCTTGGCAGAGCCTGGATTCCAAAATGGATCCCTGGGGGCCAGTACACGACGAGGTGGCCAAGTGATTATTATTATTATCATCAGAACTGTAGCAATAATACAAGGTCACCTAATTTTCAGTCGCATGGTCAGCGTCGGCTACATACCCTGTCTTGCTTTAATCCATAAATTCTTACCTGGTACCGGACAAGGAAACTCATGAAAACTAGATCCAGGAAGTTTATTTCTGGAGCCATGTTTGCAAAACAGCACACTATCGTAATATAATGGTCTTGTTTCAGTAACATGACTTGTTTCGTGAGTACACACTACGTATAAATACCGCCAACTGATTTGATCAAATGCGTATGAATTGCAGCGCCTCTAGAAGCAAACCTAGCATCTGCAGGGCGGTCAACTCCCTGAGGCTATTGGGTAGGCTTCTTATTATTGGAGGCTAAGCCCTGACACGCCAGGGTTTATAACTGCGTATATTGCATTCTTTGAAAACGAAAGCTATTGCTATGAATATCAGAACTTGATGGTATATAATCATAAACAGTTTTAAATTGTTTGACATAATTGCAAAGATTCAGTTATGTCTAATGAAATACACCTGCTGATATTTGTACTATGACTAACAGAAGTACCGGCTCTTCAAACGGTCTTCAGTAATAATAACCAGACGCTATCAATTGAGCTACTGTTGCAATGGTTAGGGGATTGTCATTCCTTCATAAGTTTATCAGAGCGAAGTTATTTCTCTGGGTATAACACAGACACTGTTAATTTAAGGGCCGTAAAATGTGGTTTAAGGAGACCCATTATAGACTCCCTAGTTTTGTGTCACACATTGAGAAGCGCAACATATGCTTTGGTCGTCTTTCTAGGATAATTTTTTTCGCCTATTTTAGCATGTATTTTGAAAAGTTTTTCCCTATATCAACCCTTCTATGAGAAATACGGTGAAGAGTTTTATAAATGATTGGTGTATTGACTCGTGGTTACAATACCTAATTTTACGATGCTCCAAGCACCCGAACACGAGTCATAGGCGTACATAAACATAAAGATATATCAACCACACAGTGTGAAACAAAAACATCTTTACGATGAACCCGTTTGTCGACAAAAATATGATTATTTAAAATGTGCTCTCAAACTAAATTCACCTAACGTGTACTTCCTAACGTGAAAATAATATTGAAAACCCTGTTTACGAAACGCAATATATGTCAAATAAAAACTGACTCTCACCGTTGTGGAAAGCACCCGTCCCCAGGAAGACTCCTTTAATAAATTATAAAGGCTTGTGGTGCATAAAAAATTCAGGATTTTTAGCCTCCAATTGCCCAAATTCCCAAAAGCTCCAAAAATCACTGTTTCAATTCATGAATTTTTGAAAATAATGTTGCTGTTTGGAGATATAATAGACCTGTACAACATATCGCACGTGTAAGTTGCGTTTAAAAATTCTAGGTTACCCCATGATCCCCTTAAGCGCATTGATGAATTTTACAGTCTATGTTTGTTTCCAAGATAACCTTATAGCCATTTGCAAATTTTTAGAGAAATTTAATACATTGAGTGGCATTGCTTCTTACAGAAATAGATGGAAAGTTGGAGGTCACCTCTTGAGATACTGTTGTCATGTTTACCGGCTTGCATTCCTTCATTAGTTTCTTATTGTTCTTCTTCTTTTGGATGGGCCAGCTAAGGACCACGACGTTCAACTTTTCAGCTTGGCAAGGGACTTCATGTTTGCCCAATATTCGCGCATTCTCTGGCTATGTTTCTCCTTTCTCTCTTTTGTCCAGATGATGCCGGTTTTCTTACAGGTTGGTTGGTCTGTCCTGAAAACTCTTCTGTGTAAGTATCTTTCTGAGATGTGATCGGCTTCTAGTATCACTTTTCATTATCTTCAGTTCTTGGATATCCTTGTTAACTTCTGTTAGCGACGGTGTCACGCTCTTTCTATTTTCCCAGTAGTTGAGAGAAGCCGGTTGGTTAGACTTGTTGGGTTCATCCTTGAGACATATCCGTAGAAAGCCAGAAGTCTCTTCCTGGCCACATCTGTGATTATCTCAGTTTATCAACATAGCTCCTGATTTGGTCATCTCCTGTACTCGTTATGTATTTTTATTAGTATATTAACTGAAATTAGTTTTCTGGGAATATCTCAGAAATGTGGTTTTAGAGCCTTAAAACGTAGTAGCCTCCGAGCCACCGAGGGGCTGAAAATGATTTTGGTCTCGTCCATGTACGCCATAATATAATAATAATCATAATAATTTAATAATATAGGGATAGGGATATAATAGTCCTTTAGTACTACACCCGCACGTGTAAATCACGTGAAGAAATTCAAGAGTACCCCTTGACCCCCTTAAGTGCATTGTATACGTATTGATGAATTTTTACAGCTTAAGTTCTTTCCGCGATAACCTTATAGCCGTTTGCGAACGTTCACAGTATTGTAATAAATGGAATGGCATTGCGTCTTACTGCAATAGATGGACTCCTGAGATTATGTTGCCATGGTTACCGGCTTGCATTCTTTCAATAGCTTAATAAATGAAATTAGTTTTGTGGGAATATCTCAAAAACTGTTGGTTTTAGGACCTTAAAAAGTGGTTCTTTTTGTCACATTGAGACGCTGAAAATGAACTTTGTCTCGTCTTTCTACGCTCATTTCAGCATGCATTTTAAGGGGCTAGGCCCTATTTTATGAGAGGTGTGGAGAAGAGTTACATCAATGAATACTTTCGTGCCTCTGATAGACATCTGTACCAAATCTGACGTTGATCCACTCAGCCGTTCTCGAGTGATGCGCGTGCAAAGTTGTACACAGACAAACAAACAGACAGACACATATTTTGTTTTTGCGCGCAACTGTCATAAATCAGCCTGAAACGCGTTAATAACTCAATTTTCTGGGGAAATTCAGAAATAAAAACCAGACAAACTTTCATTTTTATATATATAGAGATGGCAATCGTTGCTACCGATTATCATTTTCTTCTTTTGCAAGATGGCAGGATATTTGTTTTTATTAAAGTTTCTTGTAAAGGTTTTGGAAGTTTTAATAATGTTGATTCATGAGCAAAAGAAAAAGGAGAAAAATATAAGTAGATTACAGTCATTTACAGTGAAATATAAATGTTGTTGTTGAATAACTCTGGCGTGTCAGTCATATAGAACAGAGTTTCCCAAAGTGGTGTTCGCGAGCCCATCCCAGGGATCATAGAATAGCCTTAAACAATTCAAAATATTGGCCCTAAATAAAGGACACACTTTGCTTATGATTAACATGCAATAGATTTAGCAAACAAAGCGCACTAAAACATATTATGCCTTATTTTACTGCCCATTTGTGTCAGCAGGCATCTTCAATTCTTTGCAACGGAAGAAATCGTCTTAAGAATGTTGAAGCAGCTCTCAGATTGAGAATTTCGAAGATCCTCCCCAAAACCTTAGATTTAATTAAATCTAAGGAACAGCTTCATCCATCCCATTGAGACTCGTACTTATTCATCTTCGCAGACCTAATGTTTTGTGCATGTTAGCTTAGCTCCACTTTTTAAAAGGATTTTTAGCCTACTTTTCACATTTTCCAAAAATGAGGAAAAAGTAGACTTATGAGATCGATCCGGGAAAATGTGTGTGTGTCTGTCTGTCCTTCTGCCTGTCTGTCTGACTGTCAGTGTGTGTGTCCCCCCTATCAACTCCTAAACGGCAACAGCAATTGAAACAAAATTTGGTAGGAGTAAAGATCTATACCTGAATATCTCAATGCCGTATTTGAAAATGATATCAGTGCTACCAATTGCTGAAAATTCGCAATGGAAATTTGAGCTCCATGTTGGATATCTTGGAAGATATGAATGGGAGCTATTTCAAAATTGGCACACGTATAGATAATAATATTTCAGTTTAATTTCCAGGAGGCCATACATGGCAGTGTTGCCAAAATGATTATAAGCCTGCTGATAGATCCACTTTTAAATGCATATAACTTCTACACTATCAATTGAAAATCAACCAAATTTCGTATGTGTTATGTGTACTATACCAGATATGACTATGCGTATTCTTCAGAGCAACCAGGGCTGCCAACTGTTAATAAAAGCTGTCTCTATTTTTCTTAACCTAATATCAATATACCAGAAAGTATGCAAGCCAATAGCTCTAAACTTGGCACACGTATAGTACCTGGCATTCTAGATTAATTTGGAGTAACTAATATACGTCAGTGCTGCCAACTAAGCCTGTTGATAGGTCCAATTTTAAAATACATGTAACATCTATACTAAATAATGGACTTCATTCAAAATTGGCACAACAGTAGATCATATTATTTCAGATTATTTCTGACTAATACATGCATGACATGATTTTCCGCGCGCTGTTAGATCCAATGTTTAACTACAGGTAACGTCCATGCTATCCATTGGACTTCAACCAAATTTTGTATTCTGTACCTTAAGAAATGGAACTACGAATATATTGAGTCACCAGGGCTGCCAACTGTAGTACTCTATTAGGCTACATTACGCTAGGTATACAGTATTTCGAACTAATTAGAAATGTCGATATTACCAACTTAATTTGGTAATTATTCTAGATAGATCCATATAGATTAATCATTGGCATGCATCTTAAATTTTAAGACCAGTAGGCTCTTTAGTTCGTCACGGAACTTCTTGTTAATATTTTTGTTAGTTTACACATATTTGCATATTTTTCCGAATTCTTTATTTAAAATTGTAACACGACTAGACCTACGAGAAGTAATCTTACTCGAATAGGGCTAACACATGTTTGTTTACATCCTTCAAATCAAATCCATTATTATATGTACACTTATGTGCTTTTTAATTTGATAAAATATATTTGATTTTAATCAACTGAATCTTGTAGCAAAGCACAAGTGGATTATGTTGAGTGAAACAATTTAGGAATACTCATAATTACAATCAGTTCATAGTCAAACATATGAGTGGTATGTAGAATAGGAATAGATGTGGGAATTTATTTTGCCCGTTAACATGAGCAGTATCAGTTCGTTCTAAAACCGATTTCAATACGGTATATTATATGTCGTGTCCAGCCTGCGGTTGTGTAGGGTTTACCCGTATTGGACAGCAATAGATAACCCTTTATTTGACAGGTTGTTTGTTAACAGGAAAAATGGATATGCGGAAGATGTTGTTTGTTCTAAACCAGTTTATGTTCAGTTTAATTATGATAAAATGTGATTGGTTTTACTTCCCTTTAAACTACTGAAGCTTTTCGAGACGCCAGCGTGCCGGAATGTTGCCCCGAAGGGGATCTGTAACGTGCCAGTAAATCTACTGACACGGCTCCCCCAATGAAGCACCCTTAAATGCTGACTGTGCCAGGATTCGATCCTGCAACTTCAGGCAGGGCAGGCATGAATGTTACCACTGCGCCACTCAGCGAGTCTTTGTTCAATTAATTCTAATTTATGGTTAAAAGGGGATAGGATCGGATTAAGCGGCTAAGTGAGACGGTGAATTTTCCCTGTTTCTGACGAAATTTTGCGTACGGGTACACCTATCATTATAGGCAAAACACACCAACATACACTAACGCTAAGATCACGCGCAGGCGTACTACGCTTATCAATCACAACTGGAACACAGACAAAAAACGATGAACCGTCGTGATATAATTAGCTGACATCAAGATGATCTGGCTTGACATAACAAAACTTGCTGCCCTGATATGGCTGGTGGTAAGTTAGGGGACAAACCTTAATAATAATTATTGTAATATGCATTTCTTCTCGATTATTTGCAGAGCAGAAATTTAAATACAACACGATACCCAAGGTAAATATTAATTAAATAGAAGATTAATTTTAGTTAGAATAATCAATTTTCAACAATACACTATGCTTACTGCTTCTTCAATATCTAGTGGTACCAGGCTTACGATATACGCAATATACGGCCTTAAAAAAACAATCCACACGTACATTTGGTGACTAATTCATCCGTTTTTAACACATCCTTCTCGCTTTCCGATACTGGCAGCGTCAAATTAGGAATTGGGAGAAATAGCACCCGCACCTATGATCCACACAAGTAAACTTCAGTTCTTACGCTTTTGCATTTGTATGTTCGGTTTATCCTTTATTTTAGAGTGAGGTTTTCTCTTATTCAGGGATTATTCTTTTTATCCCCTTTTTCGTAATTCCGTAATTTTTTCCCAACAGTGGCCGTATTATGCCAACACGCTGACCCACAGGCTTCGCAGGAACTCCCCAATTGGGACAACTTTCCATCTTTCATCCACACTTGACTAAGTTCTAACTACTCATAGAATCTCGTCAAGAAGAACTGAACATAAGCCAACTGAAAGGACTTTATGAAAATTAGGAGATAATCACGTTTCTTAAATTGTCATAATGTACGGACAAAAGCGCGCTCTCTCCGCGCATTTCAACTCAAGCTATCCCACAGCATGGACAAACTCATCGTACAGTGGTTTCAAATGAAGTGAAGAAAGTTTTTAAAATTGTTTCTTAATTGTTCTAATGTGTATATTAAGGGTATTTTATGTATACTTGTATGATGTCAGTACTCTTGTCTGTGATTTTTTCTGTGCCAATTCAAATCGGCTGAAGAAGAACCGTATGTACAATGTTCGAAACATGTACCGTCTTTAGTGCCTACCGGCACATTTCACTGTAAAGGTATTGATTGGCGGACCATAAAATAATCAATAAATTAGCGTCAAATTAGCCAGGCAAATTTGTTAATTCAGCTTACAAATGCCTGCCGAATTTCATGATTCTAGCCATCCTGTATGTGCATCTCAAGTTAATAAATACTACGTAATGAATATACATGTCATGATCGTTTGGCTAATTCAGCCTGAAGATGGACTCTTGTTACCGAGCACAAACATGACATTATATGTAAATTGCATGTTCTGAGAATTCTGATGCTCAAATCTTTCGTCATTGTTTTTGCAATACTTCTTAATACCTCTTCATATATATATCCTGAAGGACATCCGCCCCTAACCTCAAGATGGCGGCTTTGCGAATTTTAAAATTAAGTTTTTATTTCTTGTGTAGTAAACTGTTTTATGTTGATAGGTTGTGCTGAAGAATAAAATAAAAGCGGTCGTATTTTTTGATAATGTGGAGTTGAATTCTCCTTTATCGCAATCACTTCACAACATTTGGGGCTGCGGACAGGATATTGTATTTAACGACGAATTGTTATTCTGAACGCAGTAAGCAGCTTAATTCAAGACATCATGCCGATTGAAATAGAGAAGAGATCACGTACGATTATAAGAAGATCCTTCAGTAAGATCTACAGAGAACACGAAGAGTTTTTAATTTATTTATTTATTTATTCATTTATAGGGTACTGGGTAGATTATTAGCTTGGGAATAACCTAACCCCCAAGGGAAGATGATAAAGAAAAGGAAGTGGGTTTCGGACTGGAGAAAAAGGATGGAGAAATAGGACGAGAGTCCAAAAGAAGTTATAATTTTAACTTTAAATGTACTCAAAGGCGGCTGCCACTGCAAATCCGTTCTCCGATACCTAAAGTGGGTAGGGACCTGGGCAAAGCTAACGGGGAACGCAGCTGGAACTTGGGCGGTTTGCAAGAGAGTGGCTTTAGTGTATTCCCTCTCAAGCATACATATGCCTACTATGGGGAAGGGTGATGGTCTGGCAAGACAAAGAGTAACAGATTTATTGTGTATCTGTTCAAAGGAGTTTGTTTTTAAACAAGTAATTTGAAGAATGCCAATAATTTGAATCGGTTTCGATATTTTTGTCTTCGAAATTTTAGAATTCCTAAAGAACGACCAAATGCTTCCAAGAAAGTTAGGGATAAAGCAATTATACCTTTGGGAATTATTTTGGTAAGTATACCAATAGTTGCATTAGGAAATGGCTAAGCTTTTACCCAGCAAGGAGCCGACTAGAAGTTTAGACAATGAGAAACACTTATATTTTGAAAAACCAACCATAAGTGTTGGAGAGAATCTCCACAAGCAGGAAGCTGGCGTAGCGGGCTATGCTTGCCTTACTGGCCAGTTAGAATTAGCTATTAAAGCTAAGAGAGACTTTACCAAGTTACCAACTAAGAGTTTTTGCTCAAATGCAACAAGTGTGAAAGCCCTATCAATAGATTTATTTGCATTAAGTGGGAAGAGTCAAGGAAGACAGGATCTTACCTAACTGTTATGTCAGAGAAATGAGGAAACGGAAAACAAATATTTGATTTATTTAACGATGTTAGGTAGTAGTTGTGTAACAAATATATAATTTTGATTTTGTAACAAATGGGGTCACAGACCTCCAAAAACATCTAAAGCTTGTGCCAGGCAATTGATAATTCTTTGGTTTCAAACCATTTATATACTTTAAAAATCTTCGTAAGATTTTGAAAATGACAAAGATAAATAATAAAAGGAAAATATAAAGATAACTAACGTAATTAAAGTTAGACAATAAACCAACTACAAGGTGTGTAGTTTTAAGAACTTCTAGGTAAATATCTTAGAAAAAGTGACTACTTCGAAAGTAACAACAACAAAAAGCAGAAAGAATAAAAGAGAAGTTTCTATAACTTCTGATATTAAAGCTGAATTACTTGGTTGGATTATGCAAATAAGGCAGGTCACTTATTGTGAAACCCGAAGAGAACAATCGAAAGGTAGTTTCTAGAACTCCTATGTTTAAGTAGGAATCACGAGACAAATGGGGCAAGTTTCCCTTTCGTGAAACCTAGAGATAACTCACTCATCAGTTGAAAGAATTGTATTCCCAAATTAGAAGGGAGAAACAATATAATTTAAGGCGTGTACTAGACACGAAGTTTTACAGACATTAATTCTTGGTATATAGAGCAAAAAAAGGGAGGGCACTAATTGAGAGTGACACCTCATTGAAAAAAGACCTAAAGTAACAATTTTATTATTTTGGTTTGTTAGTAAGGGGTTTGGGAAAGATCAAATGGAATTGAGGATAAGTGTTCATGGCCGTATTTATTGTAATCGGCCGAACGCGACGCGGATGAAATGTTGAACAAACACTGTTTTTCACTCTGTTGAAATAGATGAAAAGTTCACTGTAGTAGCACAAAAAGTTTATGGCAAAGAAAGTTATTGCAATGATGGAAAATAACTAGTTACACTAGATTTGCGAGAGTCTATTGCTTGAGAAAGTTGTAGATTATAGTTGAATGCACAGAAAAGAAATCCCAACGGAGGAAGAAAAATTAGTTATTGATTAGCAGTTTATAAGGAAGATTCCTTAGTTTGAAACAGTATTCCCACATGTGAGAGGAAAATACATGACAGTATGACTGGTAGTTAGAGTGCAAGTTCTGGAAGGTTCCAGAGCAATCATGACGGAAGAATAGGGCAAAAGTTAGTCCAGCGGTGGAACGAGCTAAGTATTTTATAGACAGTGGGTAATTTATTGGTATCCCACGTTGTGAGAAAATCTCTCATTTAATAAGCATAAGAAATGCTGCTTCATGTTAAGATTGGCTTAGATAGACAAAAGCCCAACATAGAAAATCCCGGGAAGGATGATTATTGCCCCAAATATAGTTATCTCACACTGCCTATAAAATGATCATTAGAAGCATGTAGCTATTTAAAATCCATTAAAATAAGTTGAAGAACGTCGAGTTGAGGAGGCGAGCTCTAGATAAGCTCTAACTGACTGAGTCGACTTCCGACGTACAAGTGAGACACGCTCAGCGAAGCACGGAAGGACCAGGGAAGGGAAAAGAGTGGGGGTAGGAGACGAAAGGAATACATATAAGAATAGACAACATAACAAAAATAAATTTTCTCTTGATGAAATGGTCTTCAAAGAGTTGATAATAGGCGACACTAGCGCAGCCTGGTGGGTGAAAAAGTAGATGAAGTTCTCTTGATCACGGAGATGATAGCTGGCGATGGCGACGAGATCTGGTGGCCAGATTGATAATGAAGTCCTCTTGTACAGGGAAGAATTGAGGAACTTCAGAGATTCGCTGCTAGATGACGCTAGGTGGGTCATGGAAGATATATCTCTAGAACAGACTCACAGGTAACATAAGTGACATGACCAACAAGGAGAAATCAGAAGATCACTGTTGGTGTTTGAGAAAAAGTAAGGAATGAACTATGGCAAAGAGAAGCAAAAGCTTGCTCTATCTTACCGTGTATTCCCAAGCTGGGAGGTCAACACCAACAGAGAACAAGACAAACAATTAAAAGTTTAAAGGTAATGGAGCAATTAAAGACAGTGGTCTTATGATGGTACCGTTAGTGGTCAAGATCCTTGCTACCCTAACACTCCCATCCCTTCCAGGATAACACTCGGTCACTCTACCAGAAATCCAGACCAGGGGAGGAGAAACATCCCTAACCAGGACCAAGTCCCCCACTTTGATGTCGGGATTGGAAAGAAACCACTTCTGTCTCCGTTGCAAGGAAGATAAGTATTCCAAGTTCCACCTCTTCCAGAAATAATTGCGGAGGGCTTCAAGTTTACGCCAAACAATAGGTAAATTAGAATCCCTGTAAGAATTGGGAAGGGGAGGAGGGGCAGAAAGAGAAGTGCCTATAAGGAAGTGACCAGGTGTGAGTGGAAGCAGGTCATCAGGGTCATTGGAAAGCGGAGTTAAAGGGCGAGAATTAACAACACCTTCTATCAGAACGGACAGCGAATTAAATTCTTCATAAGTCAGAATGCGATTGCCTAAAACCTTTCTTAAGTGACGTTTAGTGAGCTTTACGCAGGATTCTCACCTACCACCGTGATGAGGAGCGTAGGGAGGTATAAAACGCCATTTGAAACCCTTTGAGTAGGAGAAATTAGAAATCTGTTCCATGGCAGGATAAGATGTGAGAGTTTTCTTCCACAACGAGGCTGCGCCTTGAAAAGTGGAAGCGTTATCAGAGAACATCTCCGAAGGAACACCACGCCTAGCAGCGAAGCGAGAGACAGCTGATAAAAGGTAAGAATAGAGGCAATCGTTACTAGTTCCAAACGGATTGCGCCAGTAACCATGCAAACAAAGAGAGAAACATAGAGCTTACCAAACAATTTGCGTTTAGCTTCAGGGGAGTAGCGTTGATATTGGAACGGACCCATATAGTCCACACCAGTAAGAGCAAAAGGACGTATAGGAGAAGAGCGAAAGGAGGGAAAATCGCTCATTAATTGAGTATTGACTTTAGGTTTCGCTTTGAAGCAAGGAATGCACTTGTGAATTACAGAGGAAACTTCATGAATTCCATTTATAATCCAGTACTTTTCCCTTAAGGGGCAAAGCAGTGTGCGTGTAACAACATGCAGATTGCGATAATGAAAGTCACGTATAATTAAGGAAGTTACGTGATGTTTAGAACACAAAATAACAGGATGCTTTTTGTCCTCAGAAAGCAAAGATTGCGAGAGCCTACCACCTACCCTTAGTAACCTATTGTCATCAAGGAACGGGGCTAAGGCACGAAGACGACTGGGTTTGGGAAGATCCCTTTTAGAAGAAAGTAAAGACAATTCAGAAGAAAAGGCTTCTTGCTGTGTTAGTTGTAAAATCTTAATGGTAGCAAGATTCAATTCATGATTGGTAAGGTGTGGTTTGGGGAGAAGAGGTTGGTAAACCACAAGATATTTCCATCTAAGAAGATAGGCAACAATTCGAATTAATTTGTGAAAAGAAGAATAGCGGGACAACAAGGGATGAGAAACGTTGGAAACAAGACACGAAGCAGTAGATTTAGATACCTTAGCGTCAGGCAAGTTGAAGTTTGTAGCTGGAGGTTTAGAAGGCCAATAAGAAGAGTCTCCTATCAACCACGAGGGCCCATGCCAGTACAACTGAGTAGCTGCCAATTGAGAGGGTGAACATCCACGAGAAATAAAGTCGGCAGGGTTGTCAGCGCTGGGCACATGCCTCCATTGACATTCCGAAGAAAGAGTTTGAATTTTGGAAACCCTGTTTGCAACACAAGTTTGCCATTGAGAGGGGTTCTTGGCGATCCAAGAAAGGGTGTTCATGGAATCGCTCCAGATATAGATTTGCGAGAATTTGACTTTTAAGACTTCCCGTAATTTCTTAACAAGTTCTGCGGCCATGAGAGCAGCACACAATTCAAGCCTGGGCAAAGTGATAGTTTTAAGAGGAGCCACCTTCGATTTGGCACAAACAAGGTTGGAAATTGAAGATCCATTTAATGAACCGCGATAAACCAAATATGCACAGCAACCGTAAGCTTTTTCGGAACTGTCCGCGAACACATGAAGGAAAAAAGATGCATTAGGATGAGCGTTAATTAAATTCCTGGGAATTTCAATAAGGGAAAGATCAAGCAAATTGCTGCGAAAAGAGAGCCATCTGTTAAGAAAAGAAAGGGGAACAGTGTCGTCCCATTCACATTTGAGCGACCATAGCTCTTGCATGAAAAGTTTGACTATAACGATAACTGGGGCAAGGAATTGAAGCGGATAAAAATTTTTTGCAATTTCAGAGAGAATTTGTCTTTTTGTGTTAGGGAGCTCTTCATCGAGCGAAACTTTATAGATGAGAGTGTCAGTGCTAGTGCACCAATGGACTCCAAGTGTCTTCATGGATTCGGAGTCTCCACAAATTTCGACGGAGGAGGGATCTATATCTTCAATAGGAAACTGGGCGAGAAACTCATGGGAGTTGGAATTCCACTTATGAAGTGGGAATCCTCCATTCTTTAGCAATGCCTGAAGTTCTAGTGACACGAAAGAAGCTTCCTCCAGAGTGGGGAAGGACTGCAAGTAATCGTCAACATAGAATGAGGTAGTTAATGCTTCGGAAGCTTTAGAATCAAATAAATGACCATCTTGAGAGGCTAACAAGTGTAGGGATCGGATAGCAAGGAAAGCGGAAGGTTTTAAGCCATAAGTAACCGTCTTTAAGCGAAATACCTTAATGGGCTTGCTGATTTCATCGCGCCACACGATTCTTTGGAGATCTCGTTGTTCAGGCTGAATTAAAACTTGACGGTACATCTGTTTTATATCCGCTATAACAGCTATGGGAAATAATCGAAAGTTTAAGAGTATAGCAGATAGATCTGACTGAATAGCAGGACCAGAGTAAAGAGTATCGTGAAGACTGTTGCCATTAACATCAGGTGATGAACCATTGAAAACAACTCGGATTTTATCCTTTACAAGAGGGTTTTTCCACACGGGATGATGATTTAAGAAAACCGTTTCGATTGGGGGGTGCAATTCGTCATCAGATTTGTTAACAACTTCCATATCTGCTAAGCTTTCATATTCATCCATGAAATCAGTATACTGCTGTTTAACGAGAGGTTCTTTCTTGAATTTGCTCTCGATAGCAAAGAGAGCTTTTCGAGCTTTGGGTTGAGAGATAATAAGTTTAGGGGGATTATGTAATCTTGGCATCGGAACAATGAACCTACCATCAGAAGAGCGAGTGGTGGTGTTCAGAAAAAGTTGCTCACAGAATTCGTTTTCTGAAGAGGTCACGTTAGGAGAATCAACGCTTTCGAGCCTCCAGAACTGTTCCAAGTCAGTATTAGCGAAATAACATTGCGATGCGGGTTAGGGAGAATAATGGGGAAGTTGACCGGTGACGAACCATCCAAAATTAGTGTCTCTGGCAACCACGTTTGTGGATAACTTACGAACCTGTTTACGAAGGCAATTCCAGAAAACATTGGCACTAAAGAGTATGTCAATGGGGATTTGTACATTGAACAGAGGATCGGCTAGCCTTAAATGCGAGGGAATGTTTAACCCTGAAATATCCACAGAGTGACTTGAAGTATCTTCTCCTATGCTATTGAGAATGAGACAATTCAGTTTGAGAAAGTTGTTTCTGTGACAAATGTCTCTTATGGTTAGCTTTGAGAACTGTAAAGCTTGCGATTTTGAACTGTTAATGCCCGATACGTTAATAGAAGTGGGGTTTACAGGTAGGCCTAGTTTTCTAATCAAAGAATTAGACACAAAATCATGAGTTGCCGCTGAATCAAGAAGACCGCGTGCACGGACCCAGTTACCAAAGTTATCCTGAACTTCGATTTGGACAGTAGACAAGAGTACTTGAGCACTGCGTTTGGACTTGGCATTTTGGATGTAAGACGAAGCATTGGAACTGTTAGCATTGTCACTTTTCTGAGAAGTGGATGCTGTCGATGACCTTGCCTGATCATGACGATGTAGTAAAGTGTGATGAGCTTTTTCACAATGGAAGCAAAGTCTGGTGGACTTGCAATTTGAAGCAGAATGCGTGGGTGCTAAGCAGTTGAAGCAATGTTTATTCTGGGAAACTAATTTTCTTCTGTCGTCGACTGACAGTTGTTTAAAAGATTTACATAGATATAAGGCGTGGGAATCTTTACAAAGTATGCACTTTAATGGTTCATTTAAACACTTGCGGGGTTCGCTTTGAGTGTTTAAAACGAGAGAACTAGCAATACGGCGTTCACTAGATCTAGTTGGGTAACCAGTGGTGTTTGACTTGGGTTTAGATGAGCTGGACCCAGGTTTTTGGGTATTAGCCGCTATGCGTTCGCTTTTAGGTTTAAGAGACATTAATTCGAATTTAGAACTAGGGGATGAGGGTTCACTTTGATTAGCTAAAGCAGTTAAGAGTTCGCATCTAGCATTTATGAAAGTGACTAAATGCTCTTAAGAGTAGTCATCTTCTCTGGAAAGTTCAATCTCCCAAGCTTTTAGGGTAGCAACATCGACTTTAGAATCCACTAAATGTATTAAGAAAGTATCCCAGTGTTCAGTGGGTTGATCCAATTGGGACAGAGCTTTAACGTGAAGTTGTGTAGTATCAATGAGAGTACGCAAACTAGTGACGTCATTGTGCTGTGACGCGGGTAGGCTGAATAGAGCCTTCATATGGCGTTGAATACGTAACCGTAAATTTCCCTATCTTTCCTTCAATAAGTTAAAGGCAATGGGGTAGTTTTCGGCACTTAAAGGGAGTGTTTCAACTAACTGCAGAGCTTGACCTCGGAGGATAGATCTCAAATAATGAAACTTGTAGATGACTTGAATGTCTTCATTGTCATGAACAAGAGAACAAAATAATTCATAGAAAGAATCCCAAGTAGATTCATCTCCAGAAAAGTGGGGTAAATCAATCTTAGGTAGAATTGGTTTTGGTTTGTGAGTGCCATCGTGAGAAGAGGTTTGTTGTTCGTGAAGGGAACCAAGAACAGAACCGTCTTTTTTCTGTTCTTCTTCGAGTTGGCGTATTATTTTGAAAGCAGAACCTATACCTTCGTAATATTGGTTTTCTACTTCGACTCGATCTTCGGTTTGATTGAGCATACAAGTTTCTATTTCAGTTTGGATGTTACAATAATTTTCATATGAACGTTCAAAGTCCTTTACACGATGTTTTAACAAATCTAATTGAGTTTCTGAGGGATCTAGCTCTTTGATATATTTTCTGAATCGGGTAATTTGCCCTTTATAGGATGCTCGTATAGAAGTAAGTTTTTCATCCTTATCTTTTTCTGTAGGAGCCATGACAAAATAGGTAAATTAAAGTATAACTTACGAAACTGTGGAACCTTGGAAATGCTGTCAGGCTGGCAGCAGCAAATAAGTTGAAAGAAAGAGACACACCAAAGGAGACAGGAGCGGCCTCTTTCCACCTCACAGGCTTTGCACGATGTAGTTATAGCTGAAAAATTCAAAGAAGATATTAATGATTTGCAAAATATTGTCAAATAACCCTTGAAAAAATAGAAAATGTGATAAATGGACTCTCCCGGGTTTCTGGGACCAAATTTTGGATAGATTAATAGCTTGGGAATAACCTAACCCCCAAGGGATGATGATAAAGAAAAGGAAGTGGGTTTCGGACTGGAGAAAAAGGATGGAGAAATAGGACGAGAGTCCAAAAGAAGTTATAATTTTAACTTTAAATGTACTCAAAGGCGGCTGCCACTGCAAATCCGTTCTCCGATACCTAAAGTGGGTAGGGATCTGGGCAAAGCTAACGGGGAACGCAGCTGAAACTTGGGCGGTTTGCAAGAGAGTGGCTTTAGTTTATTCCCTCTGAAGCATATATATGCCTACTATGGGGAAGGGTGATGGTCTGGCAAGACAAAGAGTAACAGATTTATTGTGTATCTGTTCAAAGGAGTTTGTTTTTAAACAAGTAAATTGAAGAATGCCAATAATTTGAATCGGTTTCGATATTTTTGTCTTCGAAATTTTAGAATTCCTAAAGAGCGACCAAATGCTTCCAAGAAAATTAGGGATAAAGCAATTATACCTTTGGGAATAATTTTGGTAAGTATACCAATAGTTGCATTTGGAAATGGCTAAGCTTTTACCCAGCAAGGAGCTGACTAAAAGTTTAGACAATGAGAAACACTTATATTTTGAAAAACCAACCATAAGTGTTGGAGAGAATCTCCACAAGCAGGAAGCTGGCGTAGCGAGCTATGGTTGCCTTACTGGCCAGTTAGAATTAGCTATTAAAGCTAAGAGAGACTTTACCAAGTTACCAACTAAGAGTTTTTGCTCAAATGCAAAAAGTGGTGAAAGCCCTATCAATAGATTTATTTGCATTAAGTGGGAAGAGTCAAGGAAGACAGGATCTTGCCTAACTGTTATGTCAGAGAAATGAGGAAACGGAAAACAAATATTTGATTTATTTAACGATGTTAGGTAGTAGTTGTGTAACAAATATATAATTTTGATTTTGTAACAAATGGGGTCACAGACCTCCAAAAACATCTAAAGCTTGTGCCAGGCAATTGATAATTCTTTGGTTTCAAACCTTTTATATACTTTAAAAATCTTCGTAAGATTTTGAAAATGACAAAGATAAATAATAAAAGGAAAATTTAAAGATAACTAACGTAATTAAAGTTAGACAATAAACCAAGTACAAGGTGTGTACTTTTAAGAATTTCTAGGTAAATATCTTAGAAAAAGTAACTACTTCGAAAGTAACAACAACAAAAAGCAGAAAGAATAAAAGAGAAGTTTCTATAACTTCTGATATTAAAGCTGAATTACTTGGTTGGATTATGCAAATAGGGCAGGTCACTTATTGTGAAACCTGAAGATAACAATCGAAAGGTAGTTTCTAGAACTCCTATGTTTAAGTAGGAATCACGAGACAAATGGGGCAAGTTTCCCTTTCGTGAAACCTAGAGATAACTCACTAATGATTTGAAAGAATTGTATTCCCAAATTAGAAGGGAGAAACAATATAATTTAAGGCGTGTACTAGACACGAAGTTTTACAGACATTAATTCTTGGTATATAGAGCAAAAAAGGGAGGGAACTAATTGAGAGTGACACCTCATTGAAAAAAGACCTAAAGTAACAATTTTATTATTTTGGTTTGTTAGTAAGGGGTTTGGGAAAGATCAAATGGAATTGAGGATAATTGTTCATGGTCGTATTTATTGTAATCGGACGAACGCGACGCGGATGAAATGTTGAACAAACACTGTTTTTCACTCTGTTGAAATAGATGACAAGTTCACTGTAGTAGCACAAATAGTTTATGCCAAAGAAAGTTATTGCAATGATGGAAAATAACTAGTTACACTAGATTTGCGAGAGTCTATTGCTTATGAAAGTTGTAGATTATAGTTGAATGCACAGAAAAGAAATCCCAACGGAGGAAGAAAAATTAGTTATTGATTAGCAGTTTATAAGGAAGATTCCTTAGTTTGAAACAGTATTCCCACATGTGAGTGGAAAATACATGACAGTATGACTGGTTGTTAGAGTGCAAGTTCTGGAAGGTTCCAGAGCAATCATGACGGAAGAATAGGGCAAAAGTTAGTCCAGCGGTGGAACGAGCTAAGTATTTTATAGACAGTGGGTAATTTAATGGTATCCCACGTTGTGAGAAAATCTCTCATTGAATAAGCATAAGAAATGCTGCTTCATGTTAAGATTGGCTTAGATAGACAAAAGCCCAACGTAGAAAATCCCGCGAAGGATGATTATTGCCCCAAATATAGTAATCTCACACTGCCTATAAAATGATCATTAGAAGCATGTAGCTATTTAAAATCCATTAAAATAAGTTGACGATCGTAGAAGTAGTACTTAGCTTTGCTTCATGGCGAAGGCGATGATCCCTTTGACGGTTGATATTAAAATTCTAACATGGCGTAGAATTTGAAAGATTGCCTCTCGAGTTGAGGAGGCGAGCTCTAGATAAGCTCTAACTGACTGAGTCGACTTCCGACGTACAAGTGAGACACGCTCAGCGAAGCACGGAGGGACCAGGGAAGGGAAAAGAGTGGGGGTAAGAGACAAAAGGAATACATATAAGAATAGACAACATAACAAAAATAAATTTTCTCTTGATGAAATGGTCTTCAAAGAATTGATAGTAGGCGACACTAGCGCAGCCTGGTGGGTGAAAAAGTAGATGAAGCTCTCTTGATCACGGAGATGATAGCTGGCGATGGCGACGAGATCTGGTGGCCAGATAGATAATGAAGTCCTCTTGTACAGGGAAGAATTGAGGAACTTCAGAGATTCGCTGCTAGATGACGCTAGGTGGGTCATGGAAGATATATCTCTAGAACAGACTCACAGGTAACATAAGAGACATGACCAACAAGGACAAATCAGAAGATCACTGTTGGTGTTTGAGAAAAAGTAAGGAATGCACTATGGCAAAGAGAAGCAAAAGCTTGCTCTATCTTACCGTGTATTCCAAAGAATACACCAGGTACAGAAAGTCCCAGTGAGCTGGTAGCTCAAGGGGGGGGGGGGGGGACCACCCTTTACAAATATGGCTTAGTAACTTATACTAGAATATACTAAGGTGGTAGGAACATTTATTCAGTGCTTATGTGTTCATCTATATTCTTCAACATATTGTTTCAGGGAGTACCTGTGCGCTTCCTTTTTGTATTTGTTTAAGTTTACAATTTGTCTAAGTTTAGGAGGTAAGTTGTTATAAGTCGTGCTGGCTGAATGGGAGGAAATACTTTTAATACCATATCTAGTTGTGTTTGTTGACTCCATGTATAACTGGTTTGCTGATCTTGTGTTATGGGTATGAATGTCTTTCCTGGATTGAAGTTCAGTATTAAGACTAATAAGATCTTGTTTATATCTGAACTAGTCGGTGGAGCAGAGTTAAATCGTGAGCAAATACCTACACATATCGATGTGCTCGAGTTACGTTTTCAGGAATTGCAAGGTAAGGACGCAATGATTTATGAACATATGATCAATGATGGTGCTTTGCCCGAGAAAGAGCTCGAGTCGGAGATGGATAAAGGGGAAGAATACGTCATGAAGTATTCTAGGATAAAACGTAAAGTCAATAAGATAGATGAAGATGAGGTTAGGTCTACCCAGTCGAACCCAACAGTCGGAACGTCATCCCATGTAAATGCTTCAAGTTGTGCTTATAAACTCCCTTAGTTGAAACTTAAGGAATTCAAAGGGGAGTTGAAAGATTGGCTGCCGTTTTGGTCCCAGTTTAAAAAGATTGACAGTGATCCTAATATGGACCCAAGTGATAAATCGCAGTATTTTGTCAAGGCCACAGTTCCCAACTCTGTTGCTAGAGAAGTTGTTAAGAGTTACCCTGGCACAGCTGAGATGTATCCAGAGGTGATAAAAGCACTTAAAGATCGTTTTGGAAGGGAAGACTTGTTGACTAAATTTTATATTAGGGAACTTTTGAAAATCATCTTGCAGAACACGATTTCCATCAAGAAGATGCCTTTATCTGTTCTGTACGATAGGTTGCAGTGTCACCTTCGAAATCTTCGTACGCTAGGTGTAACATCAGAAGAATGTGACCCCATATTTTTCCTTTAGTATCCTCATGTCTACCAGAGGATATTTTGAAGGTGTGGGAGAGGAGTAGTACGCTTTTATCGCAGAGATCGAATAACCCTGAGTCGTCCTCGAAAGATGCCTTAGAGAATCTTATACAGTTCCTCAGAATGGAAATTGACGGAGAACAGAAAGTAACCCTTGCTCTGTCTGGGTTCGGCTTATCAGTGACCGCAAATAATAAAGTCAATGAAGAGAAAAGGGGATCAAAGCAACCTGTTCACACTAGTGAAGATATTCCTACGGCTGCTGGGTTAGTTACTATTGCTAAGGGAGGATCTGAGTGCATCTTCTGCTCATCCAACCACAGGGCGCAGGATTGTATAAAGGCCCAGGCTATGACTATGGCAGAAAGACGTCACATTTTAGACAGGAAGAGGGCATGTTTTTGTTGTCTAAGACAAGGTCATCAAGCTAAAAGGTGCAAAAGTCGACCAAAGTGTATTGTTTGTGGCAAGTCACATTTTGTGATTGTTTGTGATACCCTACCTCAGGTGCTTGATAAACCTAGTTTTAGGGAGGGAAAGACATACACTCAGAATAGTTCTACAGGGTCTAAACTATAGCATGATGAAGCACTCACATGTCTATCAAACAGTTGTAACGTTCAGATGCAAACGCTTGTAGTCAAAGTAAGAAGTGACAATGGTAATCGTCCAGCTAGAGCTTTGATAGACACCGCTTCTCAACGTTCATATATTCAGTCGATCACAGCGACAGAAATTGGCAAGGAAATAATCCAGCATTCACTTTTTGGGGGTACTAGTACGGGTGTCGTCCAGCACAATATTTTCTCAAGTTCAGACAATAAGTATGGATGTAATTTTCAAGCTGAACCGTTTTTCTTTTCCACGTGTAGTCTTCCATTTTCCTCTTATCGGAATTGTTCTCTTCTCTTCTGGGTTATTACTGGCCAGGGTAACCGAGCAGATCAGTGGATATTTCTATAATTGCTGATAGAGGTTCGTTATAGTGATTTCTTACTATGTAGAATCGTGATCAGTGACACCTCTTTCCATTTACTTTCTCTTTTCCGTAACCTGTAACAACCCTTTGTTACCCTCTCAAGCAGTCTTCTGTTTTTTTAAATCCTAGTAAGACCTCTTTGTTTGTGTTCCCGCTCTAGTATTCGAGATCCCGAGGAGAGCCTTTCTGTTAATGCCATTGTCCTAGAAGAACAATGTAATCCAAACCGGTTCAGAAAAAGTATTTTTTCAAAAGGCATACAGTAACTTACATCAATCATTAGGTAGTTTCTAACAATATAATACTTCCACTCCTCAGCACTGAAAACTATTCTTAGCGTTTTGTTAAAAAGAGCTCTACAGTTGTATTCATGCTTCATTCTTGGAACATCCTTAATCAAATAATAACAATAATGTTATTAGTTTTACGTTCCTTTAGCTACTGCAGTTCTTAGAGATGCCAGGGTGCCAGAATTTCCACCCAAAGGGGTATCTTTAACATGCTAGAAAATCTGTGATACGACTCCCTCTCATTTATGCACCAACTGACTGAGCCAGGATTCAATCCTGCAACCTTAGGAACAGCAGGCGAAAACATTACCTCTGCGCCATGCGCCTAAATCAGGCAGCACATCCTGTTGAATGAAAACAGGCCTATTATGCAAAATTGTGATGTACCACATGCTGTGCCAATGTTGCAATTTATACTGTTTATAAATACTTTCAGGAATAAAAGGTTGGAACACATTTAAATTAATGTAAACTGTACAGATATGAATTTGAAATTAAATTTCATTTCTCTATTTTATTGACTCTTCATATTATACATTTTGTTTTCTTCTTATGTATATTGCAGCAATTCCACAAGGGAGGTCTCCCATTTCTTCAGTCTTTGTGTAGATCCTGTCCTGGAGGCAGATGACATCGAGAGGGTTGCTGGATGAAGGGGAGAGAATGTAAATGTTGTCAATATAATGGGGCTTAATATAAGCTTCCTTGACAAATTCCTCACCTGCCAATGTAAAGACAGAGATTAGCCAAATTAGGTGCTTGAAAACATTTCAAAATTATGCAGTCATAACATAAGGAAAAATTGTTATATATGCACTTCAACAAAAGTTTGGAACACTGGCATAGAGAGTAGTCATACCATATTGTTGCTTCATTGGAGCAGCTTGGACATTGTGGTCATTTAGCCCCGTGTACATTTGTGTGTAGGCCTATGTATAAGAAAAGTCTGAAGGCTGTAGTAGTGTGTATTTGTAATTTAGGTGAGGATTGGGAAGGAGGCGGCTATGGCCTTAAGTTAGGAACCATCCCAGCATTTGCATGGAGTCGAATTGGGAAACCACAGACAACCACTTCCAGGATGTATGAGGAGGGAATCGAACCCACCTCTTCTAACGAGGGAGTTAGCACAAGTTGCGATCGCAATTGCAAAATAGTTGTGGTTTGCGTGTAAGAGTTTTACATCTACATTGCAAATAAGCACACAATATTTGCCATGGACAATTACACTGCACCTTACAAGCATGCGCATATTCAGTCACAGAGTTCAAAAAATGGGTTGTTGGCAGCTATGGGCAAAAAATACGAGTATAAACATAAAATTTGGCACAGAGGGTATTCTATTCTATTCTTATCACAACTAGAATAATTGTGGAGACCAAATCCAAACTGCAGGGGCGTAGTCACCGTATGTTCAATTTCTAACGTCACGAGGACAATTATTCCAAATTCTTGTTCCCGACACGAGGAAAGAGTTACTGAAGGCAGCCACTGGACTGTAGCTCGATATGATGACTTCAGAACAGAGAGGTTTAAAACACCGCCAGAACATATTTTTTATGTTCAAACGCAGTGTGATTTGGAAGACTGCTTAATGCTGTTATTCTTGAAGTGAATGAGATAACTTTGATAAGCAACTGTCCTTCCGGTACTTTATGCTCTGGTGACATGTTCATCCTCGTATTGTGAATGTGACTTTTTCATACCTTATGTCCTCGTTTCATCATCAGGGTGATATTAAGTATTTAAATTAGCAACCCTGGTCACTACCGAACCTCATATATGTGCTAAAGTTCGTAAATATGTGATGTTATTTATTGCTATATTAAAGACGGCTGCCATGTTTCGACAGTGCTTGCATCTCGGTCAACTGTCATCAAGACTCACTCTAGTGGCACGCACCGAGACGGACACATTGTTGCCCACATGTGGGATACAAAATCACTGTTGATCAAAAAAATAAAAATCATCGGGACGCATTAGGCTGAAAGCATTGTCAAAACTCATTGATCTGGCCGCGTTAGGCCGTAACCATTTTCAAGAACCATTGGATTGGACAAAACGATGGTTAGAAGGTCAGGTGTTGGGGTGGCCTTGGCCGCGCCTAGCTAGTGGGGCACGGTTGGCACAAAACCATTGAACTGGGCGCGTTAGGCTGTAACCATTGTCAAAACCACAGTTGTGCGAAAACTTACACATATTTATTACAGCGGAGCGATATAGGCCAACTGCATAGTAATTACTGAGCCGATAAAAACACTCATTTCAACCGTGGAAAAAATAATCATTACAGAAGCGAAATATTGCACACACTAGCCTAATTGGAGCGGTGAACTGAGTGCTGGGCACGAATGATGCGCACTAGAGACTGAACTGGGCATTTATTTGTGTTACATAGTACCGTAAGGGCGAGGTTGGCAGTATTGTTATGATGACAGACCAGCAGATCAGTGGGGCTATCGAAGAGACCCGAATAATCATGACGGCAACCGATGATTGATTTGGACTAATGGCAGCCACAGCTGTAATTTTGGTTATATAAGTCGTGATCCTATTTAGGATGGTCGGGTGGGTCACAGACGACTGAGAAGGAAACATCTATTAAAACCGTTCCCTGATTTATTTCTCATCGCTTCATAAGGTATTTTGGCTAATTCATGTATTATAGAGAATGTTATCGCTCGTTCTATCTTCATTCAGCGCTACCATAATATTAAGCTACTGAAAAGATCTTACAGCAAGGAAAACAGATGGAGGTGACAAATATGTTTCTCCATCACAAGTAAAATGTGGAGGCAGTTTGTAGAGATGGAAATAGGCCCACATGGAATTCCTCATTCAACTAGATACAAACACTTATAACAAGACTCACTCACTCGCAGGAGTGACCAACTGTTATTTTATGGGGAGGAATATCGAACTAATCTGCAGGAGTAGGGGCAGATGACCTCGTAGTTCCTCCCCCTAAAACTACAATAACTTAACTATCTGCAGGAGTGGCAAGCTGGATAAACCACAACATGTTGCATCCAATTGCCAGACGTTTAATGCAGCTAGCATAAATAGAGTAATTACCTGGTCCTTGCTATAAAAACAAAGTTATCGCCTAACCCAGTTTTTTTTAATTTTTATTATTATGATTATTCAGAAATCACATATTCTTACCTATCTTGCAATTTTATATGTGTGCTGGCTCTTCAAATTTGCCAAATCACATCACACCCGTGAGAAACAAAATCTGTTTTTAAAAAGAAGTTTCAGTTTTTCTTTTCACGTAATACTCCGTCATCGACCCTAGAAAATAAAAAGGAAAACATTATGAGTAAATGTTCGAAAGGCCATGGAAAGTTTGGTTAACCTCGCAGGTTATGGAACACTGCTAACATACAAATTTCATTCAACATTGCAAGTATGTTAAAAACAATCACCGCTATTGTAAAAGATAATTACTTAAAATTAAATATAAATATCCCTCCTTGTATCGTCTGAAATTCACAATTGATCATGTCAAGTGAGAATACAGATGTTCTGTCAAAATGGCGTCATCACAGAGCCTGCACCGAGTGAACGAACCGAGTCTGCACCTTCAAAATTGTCGCTATGTACACTCGTACTCGGCTCGTACACTCGCACTCGATCGTATTTGGAATACCACTCGCTGACGTCACTTCCGAGTGAGAATGTGCAAGAGTGTACACTTTGGCTATTTGGCAAACAACCTAAAGGTAAGGCTTGTATTAATTATATATTCGTGCCTTTTCTGCGAGTGTGATGACAAACCTGAATAGCAACATTGGCGAAAACATTGATGATTATATCACAGCGCTTCGTACCGTGATGTTCCCCCTTCCTGTTTCACTGTCTTCTCTTGAAACTATTAATACTGTTTATTGTAATTTACATCCCTCCTATATACAGTTTATTCGCCGCTCTTCAGTATTAGATATTGAAGACATTCTTATTCAAGGGCGTGAATTTGAATCAACTGCCCGATTGTGTAATCGATATATCCCACCTCCACGACCTTCTGAATGTATGTTTCCTGAAATAGCGTTCAACAAGAATGAGTGTAGTAATAAGATCGATATACCTGCATGTGGGCAACGTGGCAATAATAATACTCCAGCTCGTTGGTCGACACTACACTGCAACAATCGAGGCAATACCTTCGCCTCTGTTAATTCGCATAGAACTAATGTTCGCGTCAATGCTGTGAATCATGTCCAACGTAGTATCCCTCGTTCCCATAACCTTGATGTAAATGCCCCTCCTCATGTGAATGCTTCCAGGTCCCCGTTTCGATGCTGGAACTGCTTAAAAGGGACCCATGTCTACCGTGAGAGTTTAGTACTGCTAAAAGGGAAGATTTGTTTCAGCAGAGACTACGCTTCAGTGATAACTGATTTTCCTTCCATCAGTAAGATCGGTTCAATGCAGGAAGGTATGCCATTACTTTTCAGGTAATTGACTAGGTCTTGGTGAGCTCCTCTCTGTGAGCAATGCAGGGGCGTACCGTGGAACTTGTAAGTAATGACTGCCTGCAGCAAGTACCTTCATTTTCTCTTGAATGTGCATTTCTCTTGTGATATGTTTTCCAGCTTATTACATCAAGTTTACGTGCGTTGGCGCAAGGTGGCGTTGCCATCAATTATAATTATCTACTCCTTTTCAGGTTATTCCATCGAATAATATTTAAATAGATGACGTCTAGTCATTTTTCTTCGTCCCAAAATTTAATTTTTGTCTGAGTACCGTGGTAGTCACCACTCAACCTTATCTCATTATTGGAATAAATTAATATCGCTCTCTATTGATCGTTCTTTCCTGTTTTAGTTAATTATCGATATCTGCTCTCTGACATCCTACCTTGGGAGATTAAGGAAGACAGCTTTAGTGTACTTATATTTATTATTTATTGTATATCTCTAACTTTGTAACTTTTGTATAATACTTTGGGGAGGAAGCTAGGGTTTTAATTTTATTTTTAGTATTTTATTTTATCTTGTTTATCTTACGTTCTTTTGTAAACTTTTCGTCTTTTGATTCTTATATTTATCTTCATTGAAGTACACTCATTTTGAGTCCTCCCCGTCTTTCCCTTACTTCTAGGCTCCTTCCCGTCACTTTTTCGTGATGTACCCTTTTTTTACTCCCTTCTCCCTTCCTTGTGTTTGTTTCGTTAAAATTTTTGTTCGTCAATTTTGGTGGACGTAACAAAAATTTTCGGGGAGTGTGTGGGAATCTGAACCATTTTTCTTTTCTACCTGCAGTCTTCCCTTTTTCTCATATCTTCGGCGTGTCAATTATCGGAATTGTTCTCTTTTCTTCTGGGTTATTACTGGCCAGGGTAACCGAGCAGATCAGTGGACATTTCTATAATTGCTGATCGAGGTTCGGTATAGTGATTTCTTACTATGCCGAATCGTGATCAGTGACACCTCTTTCCTTTTACTTTCCCTTTTCCGTAACCTGTAACAACCCTTTGTTACCCTCTCAAGCAGTCTTCTGTTTTTTAAAAATCCTGGTAGGACCTTTTTGTTTGTGTTCCCGCTCTAGTATTCGAGATCCCTTTCTTTCTTTCGTTTTTTCCCCTTTTCTTAGTTATTTATTTAAAGGTGCGCGTAGATACGTGTGTTTAGTTTATTTTTGTTCTATTTCGTGATGTCGAATAAGCTGGATCCATCAAGGAGAGTCACGGATTAAGATTCTTTGTGTGTGAGTGCGGATATGTGGCTTTTGTATGGAATACTAGGGCATTCACCCTTTTCTAGTATGTCCATTGTATGCCTCTATCGTTCCTTTATCGTTTGTCTCTTTATCGTCGTTCCTTTATGTTGGTTATGGTTCGGTTTACTGGATGGTATTGTCCCCGTAAACCCGATAGTAGGCTGTCAGATATCCGCCCCCTCAATCGGATTGCCAATAATCAACCGCACCGGCTCAGCTACACCAATGAAAATGGAACTGACAGATACTACCGTGGTTTGAGCACAGAAGTTAACAAGAAGTTATTGTGGAACACACCAAAATAGACGGGGGTTCATACTTACCTTTACTTACCTCTTAAAAATTATCTCGGGGATTGGGTTGACAACAGGATCTCTAAAGTATGCTCCCACAATAACCTCCACCATGACATTTAAAAATGAACCAGAACGGAGAGAAGAACTTTGAACTGTACAAAAGCTTTTATTTCAAATAAAGGGTATGATTTTAACAACTCAACAAAATAAATGTGGCTATCAGTAGCCCATGTCAATCTGACTATGTCCTCCTGAAGGACTTGCAAAGTTATCATACAACATGTTAGCTCCCACGAGCTCAAAATAACGTAATATTCAAAACACATTTGGACTGGAAAAGGAAGTCAGGACGAGACACATATATAGAGCATTTGTTTCTTTTAATAAACATCACACTTATATATATAGGCACAAGGCCAGAATGTAGACGACCTCGCCCGCTGATAACCAGTTGTCTGGCCAGCTGCGGTCTACCCTTCAACCTGACGCACACCTGTCAAATGGGCTCACTTGTCATGCCACACTGCGTAAGAATCCAGCTCCCTCTCAAAAGCTTTAAATGTCCGCAAGACAACTCATATATAGTTACGCAAGTCTTTCAAATGCTTTACTCACATACCACTGGATTATTCTGACAATCCCTAAACTTGTTAAGTTATAATCCAAATGTTTAATAAGCATAGTTTAGAGTATAAAACACACTCTTAAATGTTTATAACAAAATCACATAAATTATTGATAACAATTAGAAATTGTTTATAATATTGTCGAAGATAATTACAAAAATTTTAAACACGCCTCTAACATTACTTTCGTTGCACATTATTGTCAAAGATATTTACATCATTATTTACAATATTAACATTTAAATTATTCAAATTATTAATTTAAGAAATACATTTAACCACATGTTCATCCGGTTGGTAATTTCATAATCGTGTCAATATAATCGACCAATGAAGGTTAGTTATACATTTAATGTCACAATCTGGTTTAATAAAGGTTGTAATAATTATTATAATTATTTGTGACGGTAATCTTCATTCAAAATCTTATCTCAAATTCTTTCAATACTCTTGTTAATTATAACAGTAAATTCACTTGATTAATTTTCAACGGACTATGACAATACACTCCATCGGAAAATAATTCGCTTACAAAATAATGCACAACTGCATTAAAATAGGCCCAAAATTCATCATATATTAATATATATGGCATCAAAATCTTCCACAGAACTTACAAAAACCTCCACTAACAAATTCTTTAACATAATTAATTACTGTGGGAACCTCCTTCATTTATTCAAGGGCATTATACATCAGCGACTTTCAACACGTCCGCTGCACTAGCGATTATACATTCATAGTTCCACTTCAAAAATTCTTATAATCATTAATAGTTTCAAAACTGTTGTCATTTAACCTTCGTGGATTTCATTCATGAATCGAAATGAAGTAAAAATTTGCCAATCACAAACAAATTTAATAGTGAATACGCTTATATACGCCTCTCTGGTCTATCAAAATTTAAGATTAACATCTTCAAAGAATTGTAGTATAAAAATACTATCATCAAACAAAGTGCGACTAAACTGCAAAATAGTCGAATAGAATCCAATTAGACTGGGGAATGCAAACATCATTATATAAATCTCTAATTGAGAAAAAACTCCTAACAAAAGTTCATGACTTTAATGCATTCAATAATTCATAATTAAAGTTCATCTTTCACAAAACTGTCTATGATGCAATGGTCGTTCATAACTGACGATAAATGTCTGTGTTGCAATCAATTCAAATAACGACTAGTATTTCCAAGATCGTCGACAACGTAATGGATTTTAACGCTCTAAAATCATTTAAATGTTCTTCCTTCTTGATGATGACAGAAAATTGGTCAAAGTAATTAAACTGGGGTAAAATTACTTTAATAAAGTGACACGCTGTCTGAATTTAAATCTGCCATAAAGATCATTAACTTACAGTCAAATCGAGACTACAAAAATAAGCAAATTACTGAAAAATCTAAATATCAGTCTCAACTGATCCAAAATCGTTTAACTATGCCCATGACATAACAATGTCTTAATAAATCGTCGAAAAAGGCATAATACATCAAGGTGTACTGAGAATAGGAATCTCAAACAAGAATATAGGGCAAAATACATGAGGACAGAAAATATGGGAAAATGGTTGCTCAGATATCGCTAAGAAACTCAAATACAACAATAAACGTTCACGACTACCTTATCTGCTGATTGAAGTTCCAGAGGAAAATTCCCCAAAGAAGACTGCTGATGGATCCATTTCACCAACTTGAAGGTGAGCTCCATCCTCGAAACAGGAAACAGCACCCTCGGAGAATCGAACTGCGTCCTCCTCCGGAAATTGCACTGCTCCGTGTAGACGAAAGACATCCTTCCGGCAAAATTCTTCTTTGTGAGTCGGGACTACCCTGACCTCTCTTGAAAAATCCCTGAAGTTCCAGTAGAAAATCGCCATGAAGTTTTTGTAGTAATTTCCGAAGAAATATTCATATTCAGTGAGTATGAAATCGTTTCCATTGCTGTTTGATAGTATTCAGCCTTGAACCACGAAACATGGGTGTAGATGGTTGTTCACCACATGTTCGCTTGTGTGGAATGGCAATTAGCGAAGTTCCATGCTGTTATCTTACTCCGTTAATATATGTCCCAATTGCATTAAAGTCCTTTAGCCTTCCATCTTCTCTTCGGCTATGGTAATAGAAGAACAAACTGCCATATTAAACTGCTCCATAATACTGTAGCGTTGTGTCACAAAAGCAATCTGAAGTCTCCCTATTGCACTAGCAGTGTCAGCCGTGGCGTAGAATCGGACGATACAAAGTGCTTCTCAGGTGGCGAGAAAATCACTTTTGTCAGTCGTCTAAAATTGCCAATATCTTCCAAAATAACTCCGCAAAATTGTTCAACTTTTCTACACTCCTTATCGTAGCACTGCACAATAGAATTAGCTTATAGGCGACCGCTAACTGTTCATAGCTAATCTTGTAGACGCGTTATAATGTGCGTTTTAACTTCACCTAGTTTTACTCACTGTAAACTTGCACTGCTTGTCTGCTCGAATCTCGTTCACTGCGGTGACTTCACCACGCGTTATAATGACGACTCTTTCTACTAATTTCACTCGACGTCTCACCGAAATGACTATATAAGAACTGAGACTGAAGATCTGAGCTTAGGTTCTGACGATTTGAGACCTGACGATTTGAGCTTTGATGATTTGAGCTTCGATGATCTGAGACTCCTCTCTTCTGCGCAAGGCCTTTTATAAACTTCATGAGGGGCGTATCCATCCCTTCCATAGCGTGTTACTGCGTCATCGCTAGAAGTTCCAACTTCGTCAATACATGACGGATTTTCAAAATTCAAAAGCTGAAAATAAATTTCACCAAAATTCCAGATCAATGCCTCTACTGCAAATGGATTTCCACAATTCTGCATTCCAAAAAGTAATAAAAATACCATAGTTTCAGCAATCTCTGTCTTCCTTCAGACTATCGTTCATTGGTTCGAGCCTCCCCTCCAATAGCATAATTTCTTCCTCAGCAGAATTCCACGTTTCCTGCGACTGCGTCGTAAATCTCGGATCTTTCTCGAATAAATGCTGACGTCACTGAGAATCTCAGCTCAAGTAGCCTGCTGGCATAACGTCTGCGTCATCCGTGCTTACGTCATGACTACCCACGTCATAACTATGACAGCCATAACTTTCTTTATAATTTCCAATATAGCCACCGTGGTCTCTATATAATTCAATTTACGGGGGCATTCTCCCCTCACCACGTTTTAAAAACAGTTGCAAATTGTTTTTAAACCCAGTGTTACAAGTACCTCAACTCTCTTGAACACGAAATTGAATTATTACTGGCTTACTCTAGGATAGTATCCCTCTCACTTTGACGGTAGAAACAGGTAGAACTGTCATGTTCTCTCCTCTTAGCAGACTTTGATAACATTCCTCTGAAATGATGGAGATAATTGCACCAGTATCCATCAGGGCTTTGTACTGTTGGCCATCTATCCGTACAGAAATAATAGGTAAGGCACATGGTCTTTCCTTTTTAACGATACCCCTCTCTTCTAGCAAATCTTCATCAGTAACTTCATATATCTCATTAATTGTAATCAGGTGTGGTGTGGCAATGTATTTACAAGTTCTCACTGTCGTTGAGAAATCGGCGTTTTTTTTTGTGTTACCGACCTCAAAATTCTGCTGGCTCGTAGAAGGCCCAGGATCGATTACAACATCCTGCCTTTTCTTTTGGTTTTCGGCTTCTTTTTCCCGTAATTCTTTTAGGTATTGCTGGCTTTCCCTCTCTCTTTCCTGATACTGATCGGGGGTCATAACCTGACCTTGAGGATTCTGATTTCTGTTTTGGTTCTGGTTATTTCTATTATAATTTCTGTTATAACCATTATTGTTGTAGTATCTGCCTCTTCCATTGTTGTAATTTCCTCGATTATAGTTCCAGCCTCTTCTCTGTTGATACGGACGGTAACCGTGCGATCTGTTATTTCGAAACTGATTATTCCTGTGGGGACCTACATTGTCAGTTTTCTCTTCATCTGGCTTGTCAGTTTGTTGGACTTGGTCCATATATACAGTATTTATTTCTTTGAAGTCATGCCTTTGACCTTTCTGTACCACGTTAGGCATTGGACTTGTGTAGTCTAACCTCCTCAGTAATTCATCCATGCTGGTCAAATCCCTGATGTTTGACGAAATGATTAGTCTCCTCACCTCCACAGGCAGCATACGAGAAATCGCATCAATAAGTTGCTCCGTTGACAATGGGGGTTGCAAAAATCTCAAGCGGGACAATTGACTCGTAAAGAAATCAGCGTACAGTGTTGGAAGAGTACCTGAGTATTTTCTTGAATACACCTCCGCTCTTAACGAATTCTGCGCTTCTATGGACCAAAATCGTTTGATTAATGCCTCTGCAAACTCGTCAAAGTTACTGAATGTGTATCTAAATGCGCAAAACCATTCGAGGGGTCCTCCAATCAAAAATCTTTCCACAATCTTCATCTCTCTCTCTCTGGGAATGTGAGCTTCGATGAAATAATCTTTGAGGTTCCTTATATATTCTATAGGCGTCAAACTATCAGTGTTGCTGAATTTTTGCGGTTTGTCTTCAAAATTCCTGATGACCGTCACGTTCCTCGGATATGCATCCGGGTAGTTTTTCCCACTATCTCGATAGTTCCACTCAGGTTCCATATTCCTCTCGTCATCTTCCTCCCTGAATCTGGATATACGTTCTTCAGGAGTCACCTCTCTCTCTTCTGGAGCTAGGTTATATCTTCTGGCATAATTCCTATTGATTTCGCAAGTCAAGCCTTCTGTATCCTTGTCAGTGATTTCCGTTAAGACTTTCTTGATTAACTCTTCTTTGTAGGTCTCCATCAAACTAGCCTCTCCTAGCTTCAAATTCTGCAGTTTGCTCGTCGTTTCATTCACATCAGAGACAACTTTATGAATCTGTTCCTCTAATGCAGATTTTAATGCTTGCACATCCTGACCTACTTGTGTTCTATCTTCAACTTGTCTTTCGGATAGCGAATCCATCCTGACGCTTAAATCTTTCCTAATCTGTACTACTTCATTGTTAATATCTATTTGAGTACTGGCAAGTTTTCTTTCAATACGTTCCTGAATTTGGGTTACATGTTCCCCACTTGACCTATTCCACTCGTCTTTCCATACTGCTACATTTGCCGTTAACATTTCTGCTATGTCTACTTCGATATCTTCTTTCAATAATCTATTATGGTCTAATACTTGGGTTCTCATGACCTCTACATCATACTTTAAACCTGCTAAAGACGCTGTCGTTCTAACTGACTCATCAACTAATCTAGTCGTTAATGCACTCATATTACGCGTACAAAGTGTTTTCGAATTTTCTATTTCTTCCCTGACTTTATTTACATCAGTTTGGACTTTAGCAATATCTACGAAAACTGTGTTGACTTCTATTTGAATCTTATTTATATCACTTTGCATCTCATTTACATCCGAATGAATGTTATTAATATCAACCTGAACATTGAATACATCAGTTCTAACATTTTGGATTTCTCTTTGGACTTCCTCAACCTTGTCTTGGACAGTCGCAACATCATTTTTAACAACAACTACTTCAGCCCTAGCACAAGAAATATCAGCTCGGACATTAGCCACATCTAGATTCAACATTGTAAGATCTTTCTGTACCTTAGAAACATCAGTTTTAACATCAGACACATCTGTGCGGATGTCAGTTACAGTATTCTCGATTCCTTGGGTATTAATCTGTAAACGCGACATATTATCCTCTAAGTTAGCAGAACTAGTCTGAAGAACCTTCAAACTTTCATCCATGCTTGCTTTCAAATTAGCAGACAAATTACTAGCATTCTCCTCCATTCGACTAGTATTCCTAGCTTCCATCTCCTTCATGCTTTCATTCAGCATCTGCTTCATACTGCTATTCATGTTAGCAGACATCTCCTCTAACATCATCCTCAGACTTTCGTCTGCCATTACAATATTATTCAAAATAGACTGCTGTAGGGACATACATCAATAGAGCAAAATAACAACATCTGAGCAACACTTTTCACCATATATAAATTTGATCAATTTTCTGTCTTAAATCTAACTTATAACTACCTTATGATTAACCTTCGAAGACACTTCATGTTGAAACAAACTCAAGCACATGTTCAAATTTCCCTGGCCCATTTTAAAATATCCTAACACAAATAATTTACATTTACAATCCAAATAATTTAATTTTATCTTAAATATGACTAAAATGTCATAAGCCGGTCAAATAAAATAAGATTCCAGATCATAGGCGATTTTTCTAAGTTTTCAGCCTATTTAACCTTTCTCAAGTTGTATAAGATCTGATCTTTTCTGAGTGTAATTTTCCTAATACAATACAACATTTAATTCCTATATAATCACACTCTTAAATTCTACAATTGGCCAAGACATCTAACAAAGAATCAACCTCTTTATTTGAGTCTAATCGAGCCACACGTTTTAGGTTTGCCAATCCTACTGGCGTTCAACCTGGTGATCCAATTATGTTGAACAAGCTCCATACGTTGACTGCGCCAATCCTTCTGGCGTTCAACCTGGTGATCCAGTTATGTTGAATCAGCCCCACGTTTTAAGGTGCCAATCCTTCTGTCCTCGTAAACCCGATAGTAGGCTCTCAGATATCCGCCCCCTCAATCGGATTGCCAATAATCAACCGCACCGGCTCAGCTACACCAATGAAAATGGCACTGACAGATACTACCGTGGTTTGAGCACAGAAGTTAACAAGAAGTTATTGTGGAACACACCAAAATAGACGGGGGTTCATACTTACCTTTACTTACCTCTTAAAAATTATCTCGGGGATTGGGTTGACAACAGGATCTCTAAAGTATGCTCCCACAATAACCTCCACCATGACATTTAAAAATGAACCAGAACGGAGAGAAGAACTTTGAACTGTACAAAAGCTTTTATTTCAAATAAAGGGTATGATTTTAACAACTCAACAAAATAAATGTGGCTATCAGTAGCCCATGTCAATCTGACTATGTCCTCCTGAAGGACTTGCAAAGTTATCATACAACATGTTAGCTCCCACGAGCTCAAAATAACGTAATATTCAAAACACATTTGGACTGGAAAAGGAAGTCAGGACGAGACACATATATAGAGCATTTGTTTCTTTTAATAAACATCACACTTATATATATAGGCACAAGGCCAGAATGTAGACGACCTCGCCCGCTGATAACCAGTTGTCTGGCCAGCTGCGGTCTACCCTTCAACCTGACGCACACCTGTCAAATGGGCTCACTTGTCATGCCACACTGCGTAAGAATCCAGCTCCCTCTCAAAAGCTTTAAATGTCCGCAAGACAACTCATATATAGTTACGCAAGTCTTTCAAATGCTTTACTCACATACCACTGGATTATTCTGACAATCCCTAAACTTGTTAAGTTATCATCCAAATGTTTAATAAGCATAGTTTAGAGTAAAAACACACTCTTAAATGTTTATAACAAAATCACAAAAAATATTGATAACAATTAGAAATTGTTTATAATATTGTCGAAGATAATTACAAAAATTTTAAACACGCCTCTAACATTACTTTCGTGCCACATTATTGTCAAAGATATTTACATCATTATTTACAATATTAACATTTAAATTATTCAAATTATTAATTTAAGAAATACATTTAACCACATGTTCATCCGGTTGGTAATTTCATAATCGTGTCAATATAATCGACCAATGAAGGTTAGTTATACATTTAATGTCACAATCTGGTTTAATAAAGGTTGTAATAATTATTATAATTATTTGTGACGGTAATCTTCATTCAAAATCTTATCTCAAATTCTTTCAATACTCTTGTTAATTATAACAGTAAATTCACTTGATTAATTTTCAACGGACTATGACAATACACTCCATCGGAAAATAATACGCTTACAAAACAATGCACAAACTGCATTAAAATAGGCCCAAAATTCATCATATATTAATAAATATGGCATCAAAATCTTCCACAGAACTTACAAAAACCTCCACTAACAAATTCTTTAACATCATTAATTACTGTGGGAACCTCCTTCATTTATTCAAGGGCATTATACATCAGCGACTTTCAACACGTCCGCTGCACTAGCGATTATACATTCATAGTTCCACTTCAAACATTCTTATAATCATTAATAGTTTCAAAACTGTTGTCATTTAACCTTCGTGGATTTCATTCATGAATCGAAATGAAGTAAAAATTTGTCAATCACAAACAAATTTAATAGTGAATACGCTTATATACGCCTCTCTGGTCTATCAAAATTTAAGATTAACATCTTCAAAGAATTGTAGTATAAAAATACTATCATCAAACAAAGTGCGACTAAACTGCAAAATAGTCGAATAGAATCCAATTAGACTGGGGAATGCAAACATCATTATATAAATCTCTAATTGAGAAAAAACTCCTAACAAAAGTTCATGACTTTAATGCATTCAATAATTCATAATTAAAGTTCATCTTTCACAAAATTGTCTATGATGCAATGGTCGTTCATAACTGACGATAAATGTCTGTGTTGCAATCAATTCAAATAACGACTAGTATTTCCAAGATCGTCGACAACGTAATGGATTTTAACGCTCTAAAATCATTTAAATGTTCTTCCTTCTTGATGATGACAGAAAATTGGTCAAAGTAATTAAACTGGGGTAGAATTACTTTAATAAAGTGACACGCTGTCTGAATTTAAATCTGCCATAAAGATCATTAACTTACAGTCAAATCGAGACTACAAAAATAAGCAAATTACTGAAAAATCTAAATATCAGTCTCAACTGATCCAAAATCGTTTAACTATGCCCATGACATAACAATGTCTTAATAAATCGTCGAAAAAGGCATAATACATCAAGGTGTACTGAGAATAGGAATCTCAAACAAGAATATAGGGCAAAATACATGAGGACAGAAAATATGGGAAAATGGTTGCTCAGATATCGCTAAGAAACTCAAATACAACAATAAACGTTCACGACTACCTTATCTGCTGATTGAAGTTCCAGAGGAAAATTCCCCAAAGAAGACTGCTGATGGATCCATTTCACCAACTTGAAGATGAGCTCCATCCTCGAAACAGGAAACAGCACCCTCGGAGAATCGAACTGCTTCCTCCTCCGGAAATTGCACTGCTCCGTGTAGACGAAAGACATCCTTCCGGCAAAATTCTTCTTTGTGAGTCGGGACTACCCTGACCTCTCTTGAAAAATCCCTGAAGTTCCAGTAGAAAATCGCCATGAAGTTTTTGTAGTAATTTCCGAAGAAATATTCATATTCAGTGAGTATGAAATCGTTTCCATTGCTGTTTGATAGTATTCAGCCTTGAACCACGAAACATGGGTGTAGATGGTTGTTCACCACATGTTCGCTTGTGTGGAATGGCAATTAGCGAAGTTCCATGCTGTTATCTTACTCCGTTAATATATGTCCCAATTGCATTAAAGTCCTTTAGCCTTCCATCTTCTCTTCGGCTATGGTAATAGAAGAACAAACTGCCATATTAAACTGCTCCATAATACTGTAGCGTTGTGTCACAAAAGCAATCTGAAGTCTCCCTATTGCACTAGCAGTGTCAGCCGTGGCGTAGAATCGGACGATACAAAGTGCTTCTCAGGTGGCGAGAAAATCACTTTTGTCAGTCGTCTAAAATTGCCAATATCTTCCAAAATAACTCCGCGAAATTGTTCAACTTTTCTACACTCCTTATCGTAGCACTGCACAATAGAATTAGCTTATAGGCGACCGCTAACTGTTCATAGCTAATCTTGTAGACGCGTTATAATGTGCGTTTTAACTTCACCTAGTTTTACTCACTGTAAACTTGCACTGCTTGTCTGCTCGAATCTCGTTCACTGCGGTGACTTCACCACGCGTTATAATGACGACTCTTTCTACTAATTTCACTCGACGTCTCACCGAAATGACTATATAAGAACTGAGACTGAAGATCTGAGCTTAGGTTCTGACGATTTGAGACCTGACGATTTGAGCTTTGATGATTTGAGCTTCGATGATCTGAGACTCCTCTCTTCTGCGCAAGGCCTTTTATAAACTTCATGAGGGGCGTATCCATCCCTTCCAAAGCGTGTTACTGCGTCATCGCTAGAAGTTCCAACTTCGTCAATACATGACGGATTTTCAAAATTCAAAAGCTGAAAATAAATTTCACCAAAATTCCAGATCAATGCCTCTACTGCAAATGGATTTCCACAATTCTGCATTCCAAAAAGTAATAAAAATACCATAGTTTCAGCAATCTCCGTCTTCCTTCAGACTATCGTTCATTGGTTCGAGCCTCCCCTCCAATAGCATAATTTCTTCCTCAGCAGAATTCCACGTTTCCTGCGACTGCGTCGTAAATCTCGGATCTTTCTCGAATAAATGCTGACGTCACTGAGAATCTCAGCTCAAGTAGCCTGCTGGCATAACGTCTGCGTCATCCGTGCTTACGTCATGACTACCCACGTCATAACTATGACAGCCATAACTTTCTTTATAATTTCCAATATAGCCACCGTGGTCTCTATATAATTCAATTTACGGGGGCAGTATGTACATCACAGTAAGACCAGCACCTTACCTTTTTTATCTTTATCCGTCTACCTTATCTTAGGATTGTGTTTTCATACGCAAGTCCATGAGATTGACTTCCCTTTTTACGGAACTTATCTTGATGGATACCTTTGTAATGTGTAACGTTAACCTCCCTTTATATATTACATTTCGGTTTCTTGCGCCTCATGTTTATGTTTGTTTGTTCACGTCATGTCTACGCGTACTTTTATTTATTCTCCGGGGCTATCAGAGCTGCCGATCCCTCTTTGACCGCAGACTCATGTTTCCTGACTTCGTGTCTAGCTCTTATAATCTGTCTCCCTTCACAATGTATTTTTACTCATTACGAGTATATTTTCCCATTTACGATTCCCTCCCCTACCTTTACTGCATATTCCCACATGACCTTAATGTTATGGATCCTCGTTCGGTTAGGTTATCTCTTGTGTCATGTTAGACGAGCATATGACCTAACCTTAACATGTATACGCTTCCTCGTCATTTCTCAAGACCTTTTGCTTTGAGAATACATACATTATCGTTCCTCATTTTAAGTGTGGCATTTGCGTACCTTATTTACTAGTTGTTTAGATCTTTATTTCCTAAGCAATTAGGCTAACCTAACCTAGGCCCATAGTTCTTATGATTAGCGCATTCGAATAGAACTTGCATTCACATCGCAGTGAATGTACGTTCAATCCACCGCCTCTGATGCCTTCTTTACTTTAGTCCGGTTTCTTGGGTCCAGCGCCAGGCTAATAAGAACACACTCTTCCACTGCGACAACATCTGCGAAAGGCCGGACGGCTCAAAGCATTAGATCAAAGTAGAATATGTTGTAATATTTCTCCTGTCAAACCAGGACTTTGGATTCACGAGCTTGCTAAGCAAAATATCAGACTCAGTGATTTGTATTGTTCGGGGCCTATAGATATTTTAATTGGAGCTGACATTGCTGGTAAAATTCTCACTGGAGGTGTGAGAATGCTCACTTGTGGGTTGGTAGCGATCGAGACCAAACTTGGGTGGACATTAATGGGAAGGATTCCAGCACATCATTCCAAAGATAACCTTGCTATGGTTGTAACAAACATGTTTGTTAAGGATGCTGCGTTATCAGATCTGTGGACACTAGACACCCTTGGAATCACAGATACTTCTGAAAATTTGAATAAGATGGAACTTCAGGCCGCAGTTCAGCAACATTTCATTGAGACTGTGACTATCACAGACGAAGGGCGCTACGAAGTTCACTTACCCTGGAGTACAGGTCATCCAACTCTGCCTGACAACTACGACTTAGCTCTGAAGGAGACGAATTCCACAGTGAAGAAATTGAAAGTTGAAGGATTGTTTGAAGCTTACCAACAAGTTTTGGATGAATGGATTTCAGAAGGAGTCATCGAAGAAATGCCTCTCCAAGATATGAATTTGCCAGGGCATTACCTACCCCATCGACATGTGGTGAAGCCGAACAGTACGAAACCTGTACGTCCAGTCTTTGATGCCTCTGCTCGGAATGGGAATAACCCAAGCCTTAATCATTGCTTAGAGAAGGAACCAAATCTGATTGAGAAGATACCTGCTGTCCTCGCTCGGTTTAGTCTCAAAAAGACAGGAGTAGTTGGGGACATCCGGCGTGCCTTCCTCCAAATCAGTTTATATCCTAATGACCGTAATTTCCTGCGGTTTTTATGGATAACGGAAGGAGGCGCCCTTAAGGTCTACAGACACTGTCGTGTTGTATTTGGGGTTTCTGCCAGCCCTTTTCTTTTAGAAGCCTGCCTGAATCTTCACCTTGAGACCATATTAGCCCATTGTAAGGAAGAAATTTTAAAGGGGCCCATTTCGTTGGTTGAGGAACTCGCTCGTAGTTTTTATATTGATAATTGTGTGTCTAGCATGAATGATGAAGAGGAAGCACATACATTCATCAATTTGGCTACTTCAGTCATGCGTGAACCACAATTTGAACAAAGGGGTGTGGGAGGTGACTTCCCCTGTACACATTTCCGTACCTGTCAATGTTTTAGGGCTTTCCTGGGATCCGTCTGCAGACACACTGGAGATGAATATGGCAAGTCTTTCTTCTTTAGATACAGAGCGGGTCACTAAGAAAACCATGCTGAGTGCTGCTCATAGAATATTTGACCCCATTGGTGTTACATGTAGTGTCACACTAGTACCCAAACTTCTATTGCACCAAACGTGGAAAAGCGGTATTATCTGGGATCAAGAAGTTGATGTAGAGATACAGTCCCAGTTCTTATGTTGGATGAAGAGTGTACCCGATCTCAAACACATTAGGATCCCTCGATGGTTACCTGGATGCAATGAGCGAGACACATGGACATTGCGCATTTTCTCAGATCCATGCCAAACATCTTATGCAGCAGTGGAAATCCTGTGTGTTTAACTGAAATGGAATGTCAGGGTCCAACTTGAGACAGCTAAAGCAAGAGTGTCTCCTATCAACAAACCCAACAAGATGACGACTATACCAAGACTTGAACTATTGGCTGCTTCAATTGCAGCAAGAATGTACACTATCATTGTTGAGGACTTTGATATGGCAAAAGTTGAGACTATATTTTGGACGAATGCAACTACAGTGCTGGCCTGGGTTAAACGTGAGGAGCCCTGGGATGTTTTTGTTTGTAATAGGGTGAAGGAGATAGGGAACTAACAGACAATTGTGAATGGAGACATGTTCCTGGACACATGAACCCAGCAGATCTTCCATCGAGAGGAGACACAGCTAAGAAATTATTGGAATCTCGTTGGTGGGAGGGACCAAACTGGCGCAGGTAATCTCTCAGACACTGTCCTCAGGTAGATCCTACGTATGACGAAGAAGAGATCGTGGGAGGAAGAAAGAAGGCTATTGTATCTTCTATGGTATGTGAGTATGGAAATAAAGACTGGTATTACAAGTATTTCCCACACTACAAGAAAAATTGTCCGTTTAGTTGGATGGATTCTACGTTATGGAATGAATAGCAAGAGGGCTAGGTCTGAGCGGATTCATCAGGATCGCACTGCTGATGAGTATAAATTAGCAGAGAACAAAGTTATATTTCTGATACAAGAAGAAGCTTTTGTAGGAGTTTTTGATCCAAGGCTGTCCAATTTCCTCCCTTTTATTGATAACAATGGGGTCATTAGATTAACGGGGGTCATTAGATTAACGACAAAAATCTAGAACAAGAACAAGAGGGATACCAATGAATTTCGTCATCCAGCTGTCTTTCCAAACCACGAACACCCCGATGTCAGACATATGAGCATGGATGTACATCAGGACAGCTGTCACGCAGGAGTACAAATGATCATGTCAATACTGAGAGAAAAATTTTGGATTCTGGGAGGCAGGCGAACTGTGATAGCAGTTGTTAATTCATGTGTTCGATGTAAGAGGCACACTGCCATGAAGATTGAAACAATACCTACTCCACTTCCAGAAGAGAGAGAGCTCAATGCAAAGGTATTTCAGATAACGGGAGTGGACTTGGCCGGTCCATTATACCTAAAAGCAGGAAAAGATGAACATAAAAAGGCATGGATTTGTCTTTTCACGTGTGGTGTGTATAGGGCTGTGCACCTAGAACTTGTGTCTTCGCTATCCACGAATAGTTTTCTACTAGCTTTCAGAAGATTCACGAGTCGAAGAGGGAGACCTAACACAGTATACAGTGATCTTGGCACCAATTTCCTCGGAGCGGACAATGCACTACGGAAACTTGATTGGGCCATTATTCAAGAGTACAGTTCTGTAAGAAAAATTGTATGGAAATTTAATCCACCAGCTGCTCCATGGTGGGAGCGCTTGGTTCCGGTTGTTAAGAATCTTTTGCGAAGAGTGCTGGGCCGTGCGTCTATAGATTATGAAGAGGTACAGACCATCTTATGTGATTGTGAAAGCATCATCAATTCTCGTCCACTAACATACGTCTCGCAAGACCCCATGGATTTGACCCCTCTTACACCCAGCATGTTCTTACAAGACGTTGAAGACGTAGGAGTTCCCGACTTTGACTTGGTAGAGGCTACTGATTTCAATCGCCGGTTGCAGTACCGAAACAAGTTAAGGCAAAATCTTCGTGAACGTTTTCGTTTAGAGTACTTGGGTCAACTACGGTTACCAGCTAATAAGAACACAGTGTGAGAGATTTCTGTGGGAGAAATCGTGTTAATTGGGAGCGACAATAAGAAAAGGCTCGACTGGCCCTTAGCTCGAGTCACTGAACTTATTAAGGGAAAGTTTGGACATGTAAGAGTTGTCCTTGTTATAACTTCTACTGGAGAACTGGTACGTCCTGTTCAGCGGAAAAGATGCGGAAAAAAGTAAATATAGTCTCTCCTTGTAAAATTGCGAGTGTGTTGTTTTGGCAGATGAGGGACGACCTGAGCGTGGACAGCTTGTCTCACATGGGATCGCGGACAGCAGTCTCGCAGAAGCATTCGTCCTTGCCCTTGCTGGTGAGCGATACGGTGTGGGAACTGGCCATCAACACCCAGCTGTCCAACCACCGCATCTGGGAGTCACGGGGAGAGCGCGACCCGGTGAGGGAGGTGACCTTCTTCGGCGAGGCAGACAGCAAGCCGCCTCATTCCCGACAGGTCGGCTGTCGTGCCTGTCTGCGGATCTATCCCCTGGAGCTGTAGTTGAAGCCAGAGAATGACAGTCAGGTCATCGGCGGACGACTACGAGAAGTTGCAAGAGAATCATCCACAGACTTGGGTGTGCCAAAGAAGACGAAATCTGCCATACCAACTGATGCAATTAACGAGTCAGTGAACAAACCATTGCCTACACAAAGCGGTAGGCTGGTAAAAACCCAAACAGACTGAATCTGTAAATCTAGACAGTCTTTATATAATAATTCATTCATTTTCCAATCGAATCTGTGCCTACTTTGTGGGAAAGAAAACCAAAGGGATCTGGTTTACAGAGGTGGAAAAAGACCTACAAGAACTGGGGATATCACATGAGGACATCTTGGAACGTGACTCTGAAGAAGAAACTTGGGGAGATACAGAGTTTTCAGCCAGAACCTTATTGAAAACCGGCAAGAAGTGGACCGAAGAACGAAGGGAAGCGCACCGAAGAAGAATGCACGAATACTGGGCCAATGTGAAAGAACGAGGGAAAAGGCAGTTGAAATAACATGGTCCATAGACGACCGAAACGATAAAAAAGAACATTCATGTTGTGTATGTTTTCTTTAGTGTAAATTTTGTAAGTTAATTTGAAGAGTGATTTAGAAATAACTTAGATGGGAGGATGTCATGTTCGTTTGGCTAATTCAGCCTGTAGATGGACTCTTGTTACCGAGCAAAAACATGGCCGCTTGTTCTGTGCATCATATGTAAATTGCATGTTCTGAGGGTTCTGATGATCAAATCTTTCGTCATTGTTTTTGCAATACTTCTTAATACCTCTTCATATATTAGTAAACTGTTTTATGTTTATAGGCTGTTCTGAAGAATAAAATAAAAGCGGTCGTATTTTGTGATAATGTGGAGTTGAATTCTCGTTAATCGCAATCACTTCACAGCAGTACAATATACATGTTATAAGTAACATGGCTGACACTCTCGCTCATTAAAGAAAGCCCTCCAGTCGATCCGAGCTGAGCAGTGAACAAGAACGGTTGCCGTATAGGACTCAGGTTCCAAATACCAGCTAAATCTACATAAACTTATTCCACTCTAGCGCAGTGTATTATTTGTGTATTCGCCACATTGACAAGATAACCACATTACAACTGGCCACCAGTTTAAATAGGAACAGTTGATTTATAACATAAATAACAAAATGGTGCAGAGAGAATCATATATTTGTGCATAATTGTAATTCATAAAAATCACACATTAACCAAGTCTGAGTAAGCAGGATCTGATGATGAATTGAAAGGCACATGTTATAATCAGGTACACAGTAACACGCTTTGGGGTTCATGGATTTTGTTTCATGATTTGCAAAAATAAGGTATGCCGTGACCCAGACTCTCAGTGCGTCAATAAATTTTGCAAGGACGCATTTGAATTGAAGTTCCCAAAGAATAGAATCCACACGAATTGTGTAATGAATGATTTATGACCATTAATATTTAGTGTCTTGTATTTTCTTGCATGACCTTCATCTGATGAAGCAATATTAACTTTCATTTGATATTCCTGATCCTTTGTTATCCTAACAACGTTGTCACCTATCGGAGTATAATAAGTGCAATAATTAACGGTGAAAATATCACAAAATCGAGAGTTGGGAAATCGACAACTTAAATGTGAGTTTTAAGGTGGATTCTCTCTTTTCAACAAAGTTTGCTCCACACTTCCTACATCAATGTTGCTATGAATGAGCACGTGTCATCAAATGACCTTCCTTAGTAAACCTATCCTCGCATGTACTACATGAATAATGTTTATGGCCAGTATGAAGCAGCATATGTTTTCCAACTTCTCGTTCAGGAAGAATTTGCTCCGCATGTATTACATGAGTGTATAATTACACCTCTATGAAATAATGTGTGTTGAATCAAATAATTTTAACGTGTAAAGTTTGCTCAACATATAATATATGAATGTGGTTCGAGACCACTATGAGTTCACATTTGATTCTTAAGTTCATCTTTCTGCATTATGCAATCTCCGCATGTACTACATGTATGTGGATTTTAGACCAACATGAATTAACATGTCTGTCTTGAAACTAGTTTTTTCTTGGAGTTTGCTCCACAGACATTACATCATTGGATGTTGAGTGAATATGTGTCTGGTCAAATTATTTCTAGTCTTAAAATGTACACCGCATGTAGCACATGAGTAAGGCCTTAGTTCACTATGAGATAATATGTGTGTCTTCAAATCTTCTTTACGTGCAAAGTTTGCTTCGCATATACTACATGAATGAGGCTTTAGCCCACTATGAATCAAAACATGAACCTTTAATTCATGCTTTCGGATAAAGCTTTTTCCGCATGTACCACATGTATGTGGCTTCTGACCACTGTGAACTAATGTGTGTCTGCTCAATTCATTTTTATCCTTAAAGTTTGAACCGCATGTACTACAGGAATGTGGTTTAACACCACTATGAATTAACATGTGGGACTTATAACCAGCCTTTCGTGTGAAGTTTGTTCCGCAGATACTACATGAATGTGGCTTTACGCCACTATGAAATAACATGTGTCTCTTCAAACTACCTTTTCGGGTGAACTTTGCACCGCACGTACTACATGTGTGAGGCTTCAGACCAGTATGATTAAACATGTGTTGTTTCAAATAACCGACCTGGGAAAACGTTGCTTTGCACGTTGTGCAACTATATGGTATTAAACCGCTCTGAGATGATATTTGTATCTGCGTGTCACTACAGATAGGCATGTTGCTTGCATGTTGATTGGGAGAGGTTCCAAATGTTCGGGTGTTCTCCGACCTGTGGAAGATGCTTGTACTAGGTAAATAGTTACTCACATTACATTATCAAAATTTACATAGGAGTGACATTTTCTGATAAGTTCACAGCAATCTCCTGTAACTGAAATATTGTAGATATATTATTCCCCTACAGACGTATTCGTTCACATACATTTAAGAACCTAAATATAAAGCATCTGATAATGAACGCTTCGAGATCGAAACTTGTCATCCAAGTTAATTTTGCAATCTCATGTAATTTACTTCAGATTTTGGAATAATGGCCATTTCAATTTGAGTTCAACTGCATTGACCAATTGAATAGCATTTAATTTTGCCACGTTAGATGTTCAATGGAAACAGAATGATTTCTGCGCGATCCAGAGATCTAAATTGTAAAAAGTTAATTGATCCGGATATCTAACTAGTGAAAAGTTAATTTCTGCAACTGTCAACAATTATAAAACACTTATGTTATATGAATTGGCAAAAATATAATATAAGTGTATTTTAATTATTCAATCAATACGGGTTTACACAATTTGCTACTATGGCAAATAATTTTGCTTATTACTGTCAACAATACCATTAATGGGAAAGTTTTCCTCAAATACGAAAAACTGGGCTCACTCCTGCTCTTCATTGACAAGGTGATCCAGCAGTATGAATATTTATTATACACACAATACTGTTTTACATAATGGGGATTTTGGAGTGACAATTCTTCTGGATGAACGTGTTAATCCCTATCCAGCACGAAAAAAAGCGTTTGCGTATTGGGAAAGGTTATTAACAGTAACCTACGGCTGTAACTTCCTTAAAGGTCAATTCGCCTACAGCACATAAAATGATAAATAAATCAAAGGAAACGAAACTGTAGATAGCCGGTTAACGTTAACGTAATTTTGCTTTTATTGCATGTCTCATTTTTCTCGAGTCCTCGCCCACAATGTAATTTTGATTCCGGTGAGAAGAAAATCCTAGGTACGCCATCGAGTACATTTGAAAACAAGGTAAATACTTAAATAATGATCACAGCTCCGAATAACAGCACCTTACGTTTGGACAGGAAGTGTCTGAGAATAGATTCAATATGTGGCAGCAATACACCATGGATCTCAGTAGCTAAGGTGGCTAAATCAAGTATTGCTGAAGTAGCGTCAGCCAAGCTGCCTTGTAGCCCCGAGCAAGTACATTTTTTTGTTAACGTGGAATTAGTCGCACATCGTAAACAGAGCCATTTTGTCGCGGTGATCTCTTAGATCGCCTAGTTGTAAAATAAGTTTAAATGCCCTAAGTATTACAAATATCATCGAGTGAATGGAAGAAATAGAAAATAGACCAGGAAATTCTGCTATTCTGATGAGCTTAAAATAAGTACTCATATGACACTATTTAGAGGGAAGAGTAAGAATTAAACATGAATTGCCTTTCTCCATCGTCAAATGCAAAGTAAAGGTTTATGTATGTTGTAAGACTGTTCTCAACATCCATTCTATCGCCTATAATTCCAACAATACATCAAACCTTATGGAAGCTGATCTGTAATTAGGATATCATGATATCAGCAAGGACTCCCGCAAGAGTCGCGGCGATCTGTGAGATCAAACTAGCTCCTGCACGTAATACTATTGGCAGACGAGGAATTTGAATCAAACTGACTGGTTCCTACCGTCAAGATAGGAAGATAACAGAGGGGCAGATACAGGCCTGCCACTCTTCAGGAAGCAGAATTGAAATGTCCCTTCCCTACCTGTGAGATCAAACTAGCTCCTGCACGTAATACCATTGGTAGACTGACTGGTTCCTACTGTCAAGCTAGGAAGATACCGGACGGGTAGAGACAGGCCTGCCACTCTTCAGGAAGCAGAATTGAAACAACCCTTCCCTACCTGTGAGATCAACCACGTCTAATGCCCGGTTAATATCGTTTTTAGTGGATGTATTATGGAGGCATATTTACCTGTTCTAACGTGTGATTCTTTATTTGGTCCTGAAAAGGACCATTTTTATCCGATGGTACGTAGGCACGTTGGACGACGACATATTGATATTCAGGGTAGCAAGTGTTCGAAATGTCGACCACGTAGGTTTAAAGGAAAACTCAGACTCACTCAGGCCGCCGTAGGTGTCAAGTCAAAGCTCTCTGTAACACCGGGTTGCAAACCATTCCCCATTCTTATGCTGTGTCAAGTCAAAGCTCTCTGTAACCCCCGGATGTAAGCCACTCCTCATGCTTACGTTTGACAAATATAAAACATTATTAAATGATTCACTTATGAGAAATACCGTAGTGTATTGAATTCATTAGACTATTAACATGACTTTTCTCACTAAAGGTATGCTAACCAAAGTTATTAAAGAAAAGAAAGCTACTTATCGAATGAGCGCCTGCTGAATGAATTTTCAAATGGAATTATTTTTAAACAAACAAAATAAATTGTGTCGGCGTGCTTGTGGAATTGATTTTCAAATCTCTATCATCTACCCGAAACCAACGTAAGTCATCCTGGAATTGATTTTTCGTGGTATCCCACTTCGACTCTAGATGAAATGCTGGGATGGTTCGAAATGTAAGGCCACTACTAGCTTCAGTTACAAATACACAAACAACTACTGACACCATAATCACATAGATTATTAGAAAAGTTTAAACACACAGAAGACCACAATAATGTGATGATCACGAAGTCCAAACTCCTGATGCTTATAAAGAAACCTACCCACAATGCACGTGGCTAGGCAATGGTATCGAGCTGGCCGTGGGTTAAGCGAACACCTGCACATTTCAAAACCATCCCAACAGAAGAAAAGGAAATGATTCTCATCTTTGAACGTGAACATCGATATTTCTAATATTGTAAGAGTTATAGCATTACTGGGTTAGCCATTTTGAGGCAGTTTATGTATTTTAAAATTATTTAAAATGTGTTAGTTTTCTTTGTTACTTTGAGTCTCCACTGAGGAAGGATTTTAAGGTACGTTTTATTATATAATATATATATATTGTTATTGGACCTCCGTTATTGGCCTTATATGGATGTTTTTAATAACGTATTTTGTTTCGCATTGTAGGCCAAATTTTTCTGTTTTGTTAATGTTACCCGATATGTACATTTTGTTGTTTTCTTTCGCACCTTCCGGAGACACGTTTCAAGTTTATCTTACGTCGTAATTTATTATTTATTTAGATTATTTTCCTTATGGGAATTCTCGTTGTGGATAGTTGGTTCTTTTCTTTTGGTAATCTTAGGGATTCGCCTTTATTAATTTGCTTTAGCTTTACGATCCGTAGCATCCTAAATTGTCGCGTGTTAATTGTGTTAAGATATAATTATTTCCCCCTTTTCTTTCTCTCTGGTGACGTTTTATTTTAAAAGGTAGTTGTTTGCCATGATTCGGCTGGACATGCAAGCATCTGTTTCGTGGCCATGTTTGTTTTTTGTTTGGGCAGAATGCATTGTGGTCCTGTGAGTGTAAATTCTCTGCGCGTCGAGCGGGACACTCAAACGTGTTGTGGTGGTAGATTAAAATGTTTTTTGTTCATCTTTAATTTTACCTTGTGTTTGGTTTGTGAGTGTTCCTGGGTATACCACCGGCATGAAAGTTTTGGATTTGTAAATTGGTCCTATTTTATTAATTTAAAAAAATAATTAAACCTTTCTTTCCCTCGTGGCTTTGATCCTTGCATGTCGAGTCAGTTTTGCGTACCTTAGTGGTTTATCAAGCCCGTTCTCATTTGGTGATTTCTGTCTGCTGACTTTCTTTCTTTTGGGCTTTATTATATATTTTTTTAAATTAAATGTTTTCGTTTTTGCTCAGCAAACTAGCATGTAAAGCCTTCTCTAGTTTTCATAAGTAATTGACTTGTTTTGGCCTTAAGCCAATGTCCATTACCAGAGAGTTTTTTTTCTGGCAATAATAGTTTTTTAACGATCTCTTGGCTGGAGGATTTTATGAATTTATATTTTCTTGCCCCTTTTTGGTGATTAAATGTTCTTTTATAATTTTAAACAACTGTTGTGGCATCATTTCGTTGGTGGCAGTCCTGTGGGTTATCGGACTGTGTCTGTAGACGAGCCTGTGCGTATCCCTCTTCTCCACCTTCCTTCGCCTTTTAGGTGTTCTTCTGTTGGGGCATGTCTTCTGGCGGTGATTTTGCAGTTAGCGATGCGGACCTCTGAGAAAAGGCCTAGCCCACCCCCTGTGTCACAATTACAACATCAAGTTCACTTGGATGGAGTCATGTATTAGTTCAGTGATTAATACAGCGTTTTTTTCGTCGATCTTGCGAGAAATCTGTGGCAAACACTTGGATTACCGACGATCTTTGAATTTTATTAACACCTGGAATATGAAGGTATTGTAAGAGTTATAGCATTACTGATATGATTTTTACATGAACACTGTGCACACTCGTATTTTTGATATGAGTGTTATTATTACTTTATCGACATGGCTTGAATGTTTTACCACGCCGTTTGCTAAAATATGGTGTTACCATATGATATGGCAGGCACATTTATCCAACGTTCTCACTATTGATTGACTTTATTAAGCAGGATTTGATCTTTATATTTTTCTATGAGGATAGTATTTCTTGATTATGGATATTTTTAGCGAGTGTTTCAAACTCGTGATCTGTAATTGGATAGTTAGAATTTTTCGTCAGTTCATTGCATACTAGCGAGTATGTAGAGTTCATCAGCAGGGATTTTTTCTTTTATTGGATGGTTTGGTGATATTAAATTGTATTCACTCAAGTGAATGCATATTGCTTTTATGTGACAAGTAGAATCTTGTTGATTCCAATCATGTACACTCATTCACTAGTCTACGAGACGGGGTCTGTTACCTTGAGTAACTGTGTGGTGGCACTCACCTAACCTGTCATTTTAGGGATTTTTCATCTTAGTCTACGAGGCGGGGCCTGTTACCTTGCGTAGCTGTGTGGTGGTACTCACCTAACCTGCCAATTGAGGGTCTCATATTATCATCTGAGTGGAATTATGATCGTAAGAGGATTAAACAATAAACTACCAGTCACATATTAGTTGCTTTTTGTTAAATAAGTTAAAAATAAATGCCAGCAGAGTTACACTTTGTAATTCTTGTTTTGCCAATCCAATAGTTTGTTGCAATAATCTTTTGAGAGTATATTCATTTAACAGTTAATATTTTTGATAATCTTTGTGAGTGATTTCATACCTTTGAGAAGGATTTCAAGTAATTGAGTCTTGTAAGACGAGTTATTTATTGTAAGAATTTATTTTGAGGCAGATCATTATCAGATATTTTTGATGTGAGTTAATATAACACATTGGTGTTCTTTTTAAGTAAATCTTGAGGATCTTAAGAGAGTTTATGCTCTGAATTAAACCAAATCTTGAATTGGATTACGATTACTAAGGTAATTTTCCTATTGTTTAAGAAGTTGTCCAGACATGACAATATTAATTACAGTTCTTGTAGGTTATTTTCGTTAACTATCTGAAGCCAGTTATATTTTTTGTGGATCATGCTACGTGATGATAGGAAGTATTTTTGATAGGAGTTTTTGAGGTTGCCAGTAGAAAGTTTGCAATATTGCCAATGATAGTTTTTAGGCAGACATGAGGTCGTTGAACCCAGTCTAGCGTATTTTTGAAATTCATGCTGTGTGCTGAATAATTGTGGTGTTATGTGAAATAATTATGGTGTTCAAATGTGATATTTGACAACGTGGGATTATATGGTGAAGTTTTGGATAGTGAGATCCAACGTGATTTTGTGAAGGCAACGTATTATTTTAGCATGATATTTAAGTATGAGGTATAGCGTGGAACTGGTAAAATTTTAAGACAACGTTATATAACCAATAATAGACAATTTTTAGGAAATTAAATAAATAAATAATTTTTTGATAATCCAAGGTTTTCTAATAATAATAATAATAATAATTTATGGAATTATAATTTGAAGTTTAAGCATATTAATGATCTGACCCGATGAATTAAATAAATTAATAGTTGATTAAACAGGCGATAAATTAAATACATTAATAGGTGATTAAACAGCTGATAAATAAATGAATTAAATGGTGGTAATTAATTTAAGGAGCTGATAACATTAAAATTTAAATAAATTTAAATTAATTTAAAAACGATATGATTTAAATAAACTGAGGAATTGCAACTTAAATTAATGAATTAAATAATTTAAATGGATGGATTGAGATAATTTAATTTACATGAGATAATGAAATGAGAGTGTGTGGGTGATTTACAAATGATTTAATGAATTGATGAATATAATATTTATTTAAATGATCTGATGGCAATGAATTAATAATTCTGATTTGAGTAAAACGAATAACGGAATGATAGCTGATGTGAGAAACATTTAATTATTTTGACATGTTAATGATGGTGATGACAGATGAGTAGTGAAGTTTTTCTTTGATTCACAACCGAGTAGTGGTAAGCGATGATGTAAATATGGTGTATAAATTAATTGTTAATTTTTAAGGAGTGATTGTTGAGATTTCAAACTTTGATTAATGCCATTTAAGCCATAAATGATTAAATAATTAAATATAAGTGTTTTTATGATATTTTGTGTTAGACAGATTAACATTTCTTGACATCCACATTACTGATGTTACGTTTACGAAAGTTAGGTCTCAGGGATCACGAAATGTCAGTGACGAAAAGACATAGTGCTACGGTGGCCCTGAGAACTCAAGCGAACTTTAGTTATTTTTATTTTTCATGTGGATGAAAATTATTTAAGATAGTGCAGAGATGGTTCGATTTGTGAGGACTATAACATCATAACTTTTACATTCGACCATACTCTTAGGCAGGGTTTATGTTTCTTTTTCTGTCTGACTTACCAAGTTTAAATAAATTTTGTTTTTATCTTAGTTGTGATCTGATGATGATGTTGTTTCCCAATCCTTTCCTTTGTCTCGATTAAGGCTTAACCAGAAAGGATGTGGTTTGCTAAGGGTTCAGTTGATGGCGCCCATTTCTATTTGCTATTATGATTAAATTTAAGCCCGTAACGACCCTAGAGATACTTTATCTCGTGTTACCCTCTGATTTTGTGATATTTCAACTGAATTTCCGACACATTCCTTATTTTATTTCATGTTCATTTAACTCCACTCTGGCCTGGGATGCCAGGTATGCGATGTAATGGCAGATGGGTCATCGCATGCCTCGGATGAACGGGTGCTATATATAATAATAAAATAAGGTTTTCGGAGACTCATTATAGACTACCGAGCATTGTGTCATATACTGAGGAGGCTCAAAATACGATTTGGTCGTCCTTCGAGAATAATTTATATATTTCTCCTATTTTTAGCATGTATTTTGAAAGTTTTCCCCTATAGCTACACTTATATGAGAAGGACGGCGAAGAGTTATATAAATGATAGCCACTGATGGATACCGTACTGTACCATTTATTTCATAGCTCGCGCGCCACTAGGTGACAAACATAGAACGATGCTCGGCGCAGGAACATGTGGTGTTTACCGCCATGGAAGTGGCTTACAGCCGAAGGTAGCCGAGGATGCGCGAGACTGCTCGAGGAACGTAACAGAAAAAGACTGGAGTCATTACAAGCAACATGTGATCTTTGTGATGACAAAGAAATCTCGACACCCGTATAAAGAAAATGAATTGAACATTAAGGCAAACTGGAGAGTTTTGCAGTAGGATTGAGTCTAAATAACAGGTCAAAATGCTTGAATGTGTATATATATATATGTATTTATGTCATTATAAAGAAGCCTGTAATATTGGAAAAACGTTTATACTGCGCCCTACCGGAGAGCGAAGTCGAACGAAAATACCCGATAGGAGGGGGTATCAGATCCGATGCGCGATGCACCCTGTGCGGAGAGATCAGATTGTAATGTGAATTCAAAGTGAAACAAAAGGTGGAATACAGGCGTGTAATTATCGTAACGTCGTGTTCCGGGAAGTTTTATCAAAGCGAACCGTGAATTCACATACGGTGAAACAACTCATAAACTGTGTATTCTTAGCACATGAACATGGAGTCCAAGCAAACTTCATATTTCACGAAAGGCTCCGTTATATACAAATGAACAGGAACAGTTCACATTTTATCTATAAGCGGAAGGGTACTTTCAGCTGCAGTAGAACGTGTGTCGATAGCAGCTATTGCGATCAATTCACCCGAGCGAGAACTGTTTCATTATACTCTAGTTGAGCGGGACATCATCACGAGCAGTAACACTTGCATAGTTCATTTGCAGGAGGAACATTCTTTCCCGTACCAGATCATGGTTATTCAGACATCTGGGGGAGCGCTTAAAGACTTTAATAAGAGTTTAGTCATGTCAGGCCAAACCAGTGACGCAGGCACTACATTTACATTGCAGTAGAGACTTCTCAGGTTAGCCATATCACAACACGTGGTCTGAAAACACAAGTTTCTGTGCCAGGCCAGTTAACACTGTGAAAATGCATTATGAATACCCGATTGAGATTGGTTCGAAGCCAATGCTTGCTTACTACTCCATACTGCTACTTTTCAACCGAAAGACGCGTGTTCGTGTTCGTGAGTCGTATTACTATCTCTCGACAGTGGCGTATGGTCGACATGGCGTAAGGGGGCATGGAGAGGTTCGTGTTTCTGGTTCGAGTCCCGAGGCCACTGGAGTATGGAGTTTGTGTCTTGGAGGAGGTCGAGGATCTTTACCATGGCACTTGGCTATATCCTTTTTACATCACAACAGAACGTGGCTCAAGGTAGAAGGTATCCAGTTTTTTCAGTAGTAGCGTAGAAGTATTTCCTAGTAACCATAATTGTCCTAGTTAGTTTTGTTTTGTAGTATGGTAAGACAGGAGTCTAGATTCGACATTTTGTCGCTTCTGACTTTTGCCTACCCAGATTTTGATTTATATTAAATAAATGCATCCAATTGTTTCAATTTGTGACAATTATTTTTGGATTAATTACTGGTAGTATTTGCTTACTTTCATTGTCGAGAAGAGGAGTATATAGGGGAAGATAGTTTATTTCCAATCAATTGTGGAACTATTTTGTGTGTTCACACGTGTTGGTCACTTATGACTGGACTACAAATTTTTATATAGTCGAATAGAGTGATTTATTTTGTATGCACTCTGCGCTGACATTGAAATGATTCAGTATTTGAATGAGCACACTATTAATGAATTTTTCTTAGATCGTTTCGATACAGGGTGTTTCTAAAGTTAGGTTTTACTAGGTTTTTGTTCAGTTATTTGTGTAGGGACTTCACTTAATTTCCGAGGGGCAAGATATGTTTACAGCGTGCCCTAATGAATCATTGAGAATTAACGTAATTGTGTTATCTAAGATTCATGGCGTAGGGGGCATTGTTAGGCATGTCGAGTCCATCTGAATGAGTGTTGAACTATATTTTGATTGGATTTTTTTTTGAGTAAGTCACATATTTTGTGTGCAGTATCGTAACTTAAGATTTAATGACATTATAATTATTCTTATCTATTTTCTCAGTTGATTAAAGAGATTTTGACGAGCAGCAAATATCTTTTACACGCAATTTCTCAGAAGAGACTTTAAGAAAGTCTACGTAAATAAATAATAAAATATATCATGTAATGAAATATTGTTGGGCAAGACTTTAACACAGTAAACAAATTTATATACCATTTTGAGTAGATTTCAACAAAGTGAGAGAGTGAATTTCAGTCTGTGCGGTAGAAATATGAGGTTTATTAATTGTAATATGGAGTAGGAGGTAGAGGAGTGCGTCAGGCCTCGCAGCCGGCACAGTTCATATCCTCGTCGCTAGATGGGGGCTTCATTTCATTCCATTCCTGACCCGGTCGGAGACTGGAAGCAGGCTGTGGATTTTCATGGAGTAGGAGGTGACCATTCCTGGGTGTACACTATGATTCTGCATGCCAGCGGGTATTGCCAAGTTTATTATTATGGATGTTTGACATTAATTTGTGTCATGGTGGATTTATTGTTGGAATTGAGCTATTGAGAGCCAAGTATTTGAGATTTTTTCTGAAAATCTACGTCGTCGAGTAATGTGTTTGATAGATCCTTGTGAAAGGACGTTGGATCAGCTGTTTGGTCACGGATATGTTATACCTCACTGCTATACTCACCCCAAGCAATAAATTATGTTGAAATTATTCCAGATGGATGGATTATCTTAAATTGATATACATACATATATATGCCTACATCATTAATTAATTGATTATGATTGAAATCATTTACATGGATGAGTTATTTAAATCATTCAATTAGCTTTATCGCTTGTTGAATTTAAATATGATTACGACAAATTTGAAACAATATAACATGAATTTAAACCGAATTGTTAGGTTGCAACAAGCCAAGTTAAAGAAATGTAAACAAGTCTTTGAGAAAGTAATGTTGTCCAAGAGAACACTGACTTGAAAATATTCACACATGGTTAATATGATGAAAATGCATACGAGATGCAGTAATGTTAAATAGCTGAAACTTTAATTATTTAATATGTTGTATATATTACACTTTGGCGAATGACTTATAATATGTGTTAGGGAGTACAATAAAACCAATATAATTTCTTGTTGAATTTGATCATAATTTGAGAGGCTATTTAGATATTTTTTAATGTTTTAGGATAGACACGAGTTTTCTTGTTGATACTTCGATTTGATCACCATTTGGGAAGGGTGTTTTTGAGATTCTTTTGAAGGCTGAACATTTTTGTTTTGTTTATTGTTCACCTTTTCTGAATAAATATTTTTAGTTAACAGTATAAATGGCGCGATCTTTTAGAGAGGCGGTGGAAGGGTGTATTAGGAAGGCCATCACTGGATATTTCGGGGTATTCACGCCTCCAAGGTGTTCGTTCATGGGAATTTCATGTTCTCTGAGCTTCTTTTACTTTTGTGGCCATGGTCTTTCGTAATGCTCCCTTGTTAGGTGTATTTGTGCCCTATTATCCCATTCATCTGTGAGTAGGACCTGTTTTTTTTGGCCGAGGATTTTCAGGTTCTACGATCCGGCAGTCTTCGTGGGATGCAGCAGGTAATGGTAGGTAATTACGGGTACAGTACCTAATTTAACGATGCTCCAACCAGCCGAACACGAGTTATAGACGTACAGAAAACTACACAGTAAGACAGACTTGCTTGCAACCGACAAAACACAGTTCGAAACGCGTAAAAAAGAAAACTAAATTGAAAATTGACTAAACAAACATTCATAGATATCCAGACAGTTTTGTTGATAGGAATATATAATATATCTTCATGCGAAAGCGAGGGCACCTTGTGGCTACGAGGCAAATTAACTCAGTTGATACACAATATCACCTAGATCGCCAAATAAGGATATGTTAACCACACAGTATCAAATAACAACTTCCATATGATGAAGCCGTTTGACGACAAAAATATAAAGGACTCCCAAAAGTGTGAATACTTAATTTACCTAACATGTCCTTCTTAACGTGAAAACTGAAAACCTCTAGGAAGAAATGCAATTCACGTCACATAAAAATTGCCCCTCACTGTTGCTCAAAGTCCCCATCCCCATGAAGACCCGTTTAATAAATTTAAAAGGCTTGTGGGGCATGAACATTTAGGTTCTGTAGTTTTCATTCTTCGGACATGAGGTGGAGAAATTCCTATAAGAGGGTAGATCTTCTGAAGTGGTGTTGGTCTAAGACACCCAGATACAATTCTGGAAGTCTCATTCAGAGCAATATCCACCTCTTTGGAATGTGGAGAAGAAAGTCAAACTGGTGCTGCATATTCAGCAGCTGAGAAGCTCAGTCCAAGGGCTGAAGATCTGAGAGTGGTGGGGTGAGCACCCCATGTCCTTCCTGTTAGGCATCTTAGTATGTTATTTCGTGCAGATACTTTACTTTTGGTGTTCAAGCAATGTTGCTTGAAAGACAGAGTTCGATCGAGGGTGACACCAAGATATTTTGATGTAAAACACTGAAGGATTGTTTCATCTTGCCACTTAATGTTCAATCTCCTCTTTGCTTCTTTATTTCGTAAGTGGAAAGCACAAACTTGCGTTTTGGCTGGATTTGGCTTCAAATTATTTCTGTGATAGTATCGACCAAGTTCCTCCAAAGCACAGGACAAAGCATGTTACGCATTATACGCATTGATGAATTGTTCAGCCTAAGTTGGTTCCGTGATAACCAAATAGGCATTTGCAAACTTTCACAGAAATGTAACACACGGAGTGGCCTTTTACAGAAATAGATGAAAATTTGGATGTCACCTCTGGAGATTCTATTGCCATGGAAACGATCTTGCATTCCTTCGTTACTTTATTACATGAAATTAGTTTTCTGGGAATATCTTAGAAACCATTGGTTTTAGGGTCCTTAAAACATGGTTTTCGGGGACCATTTAGGGCCCTCAAGTTTTGTTTCTCACATTGAGGGGCTGAAAATAAGCTTTGTATCGTCCTTCTATGGCTATTTCACAATGTACTTTAGAGATTATCGGTCACGTTAAACTACAATCTTCCTTCTTACAATGTACTTTAAGAGGGTAGGCTCATTTTCATTAGAGGTACGGAGAAGAGTTACATCAATGATTGGTTTCCTGCCTCTGATGGACAGAAGTACAAAATTTTACGTCGATCCACCCAGCCGTTCTCGAGTTATTAGGGAACAAACTTACCCCAGACAAACAGACAAAAATTTCATTTCCTCACGCATCCGTCACAAAACAGTCTGAAACGCGTTAATTATGCAAATTTCCGTAGAAATTCAGAAAAAAACATTATATAGGGATGGTAAATACGTAGGATATTTGAGGTATACAAGTCAAATTTAGTGAATTCGGTATACTTTTCTTTGTTCGGCGACATATAATTCCACCTTCTGGCGTGCCGAGAGGAATTTTTTCAATTCAAATGATCTTGTCGACTTCGTCGTTGTGCTTGGGTCCAACGTTATGCGTTACGGAGACGGAAGTGACGTCACGCAGCCGCGCGGGAAGCAGAAGCTAATGGTTATTGGAGTCTGTAGAAAGAGTCATGATGCGTCGAGCGACTACACAAGAATACAGGGTGACTTCTAAAGAGATATACAAGATGCCAGATAAGAATACAGGGTGCCTCCTAAAGAGGTGTGCAGGATGTCAGAGCAAAATACAGTACAAGATGCCAGATAACAATACAGGGCGACTCCTAAAGAGATATACAAGATGCCAGATAAAAATACAAGGTGACTCTTAAAGAGGAGTACAAAATGGCAGAGAAGAATACAGGGTGACTCCTAAAGAGGTGCACAAGATGTCAGACAAGAATACAGGATGTCAGAGCAAAATACAGTACAAGATGCCAGATAAGAATACAGGGTGACTCAAGAGATATACAAGATGCCAATTAAGAATACAAGGTGACTCTTAAAGAGGTGCACAAGATGGCAGAGAAGAATACAGGGTGACCCCAAAAGAGGTGCACAAGATGTCAGACAAGATTACAGGGTGACTCCTAAAGAGGTGTGCAGGATGTCAGAGCAAAATACAGTACAATATGCCAGATAAGAATACAGGGTGACTCATGAAGAGATATACAAGATTCCAGATAAGAATACAAGGTGACTCTTAAATGGGTGTACAAGATGGCAGAGAAGAATACAGGGTGACCCCTAAAGAGGTGCACAAGATGTCAGACAAGATTACAGGGTGACTCCTAAAGAGGTGTACAAGATGTCACACAAGAATACAGGGTGACTCCTAAAGAGATATACAAGATGCCAGATAAGAATACAAGGTGACTCTTAAAGAGGTGTACAAGATGGCAGAGAAGAATACAGGGCGACTCCTAAAGAGGTGTACAAGATGTCACACAAGAATACAGGGTGACTTCTTAAGAGATATACAAGATGCCAGATAAGAATACGGGGTGCCTCCTAAAGAGATGTGCAGGATGTCAGAGCAAATTACAGGGTCACACTTAACGAGGTGTACAGTATGTTAGATTAAATTCAAATACAGGTTGACCCTTAAAGAGGTTTACAAGATATCAGATTCAAATAATGAGTTGTAAAAGAGGTCAGACTCAAATACAGGGTGACCCTTAAAGAGGTGTCCGTGCGGGAAGCCGAAGTTAATTGGTAATGGAGTCTGTTGAAAGAGTCCTGAGCCTTTCTAACATGTGCAGCATTTGTAGCATGCGTCATTTGAAATGACACACGTCTAGTCTTTCAGACTGTAATTTTTTCCCCATGTGGTATTATTACTTTGAATCTTGATTTGTTCAGTTTTATTTAATTGTTGCTCGCCTACTCTGGCTTATTTTTATTGTTTTTCCTTTAGGGCTAGTTTTAATTAGTTAGTTTGTTTCTCATCATCACCATTTTTAGCCTACTTTCGATTTTTGCTAAAAATGAAAGTAGAATTATTAGATCTCCACAGGGCGAAAAATTGTGTGTCTGTCTGTGTGTGATTTGGTATGTCTGTCCCCCCCCCCCCCCCCGTACAATTTCAAACACGGTGAAACCAAATTGAACGAAATTTGGTACGGAGGTAGGACTAGCAAAGGGCACTTCAGCTTCATTTTTGTAACGCCGCCATCTTGACAGAAACGTAATGGTCGCCACCGAAATGTTCAAAGCTTATATCAAATTACGACTTACCCAATCATCTGATCTCTACCAAATTTTGCAACGCCATACCTTCGTGATGGAGGCGTCTTTTGACCAACCTACAAGGTCATCAGCCCAGTAGTTAGCAGATGGCGCCCTTTATGCATGAAAATCGATCCACCTATCAAATCAAACACAGCAAAACCAAATCGAACCACTTTTGGTACGAAGGTACAACTAGCAAGGGTCAACTCAGTGTCTTAATGTAGCCCATATTGGATCAACCATTGTAGTTGCAATGCATAAACAAACTGGGCAATATTTCAAAAGAAATAGCACTGTACTTTAATATCCGCAACTCCAATTTCTACAAATTCGTAAGATTTCACCGAAAATTTTAGTGAATGCTGTTGTTGACAGAAACACACCAGAACGTCATGGTGGAAGCAGGCGTATAGCATTACCAGCTCTCTGCTCAGTTAATGGAATTCTTACGCGAAACTTTTCCGCGAGATAGTATAACTGTTCTATTTTGCACTCAATTGATTTTACTTCCGTTGACATTCTATACGCATCCAATTTGAAGAATAACTAGTTGATAATACGATACATTTTATTTCTAAAGCGTTTGTAACAGCCTATTTTGTGTTATTTGACCAAAATAACAAAATGATCCAACATAGTATCTGTGCGCTATCTGTTGGTGCTACTTCTGGATAAACAATGTTTCAAAGCTTTGGGATTCTTTATTGGGTAGGGATCAAATGATGAGCCCACACAATTCCCTAGATGAAGAATTCAACCGACAGAATCTCTACAGATATTTATGAATATTTATGTTTGAATATATAATTAAGTTAGAATTATTGTCGAACATAAACAGTCGTATGCAACTCGCCTATAATGGTAATTGAGACACTCGCTTCGCTCGTTTTATTAACATACTCGTGTCTTAATTATTGCCTTTATAGGCTCGTTGCATGTACTATTAAATCACATGCATTAAATGGCACAAGCACAATTGACATCGTCTTCACGAGCATCACTCGGGTATCTCAGAACGTTTTACACAGCATTGCAGTAAGGAAGCATATCCCTGTCGCTACAACAATGTACTTACAGGACAAACAAAAAGGGGAATCCAAGAAGACAAAGGCGGACGAACTAACAAGGAAAATTAACATAGAGAGACTACATGCAAAAGAAATTTCAAAAATAACCAACACGATAGAAGACGGAAGATTTGATGAAGCACTAAATTCAATAGAACAATATATGAAACAGGCCGCCGTACCAAAGGAGACAAGAACCAGAAGAGCTCAACAATGTTTCAACGAGTATTGTTACATAGCAAGGAGAGAAATAATAGCAGCCTTACATAAAGCCAAAATTACCAAGACACCCCAGGACATCGAATTATATGGAAGGAAACGGAAGGAATTCAAACTAACAGTCAAATACACGAAAGAGAAATACCAGATGGAAGAAGAAAAGAGACAAATTCAAATGGCAGAGGAAAAATGGTACAAGGCTATTACATCTAAACAACCTCATTTCCCTAGAGACATACCGATTGAAAGATGGGAAACACACCTTAGAGAAGTACTACAAGCCAAGGATACAAGACCAACATCATCACGAAATGAAACCTATGAGGCAGACGATCCAATAAAACCCTTTACCTATCATGATATAGAAGATGAAATTCAACGCACAAGAGACAACAAAGCATGCGGGCCTGACGGTATATTTACCGAATACCTGAAAGCCACAGCCCCTTTCTTGATAGAAAGCTGGACATTATTATTCAATGTATGCTTACGGAAAGGCACTATCCCAGATAAATGGCGACACGCCACCCTAAAGGTACTGTATAAAGGAAAAGGAGATGCTGGAGATCTTAATTCATACAGAGGCATAGCCCTTGAATGTACAGTTTTCAAGATTCTAACAAGTCTACTAACAAGACGGTTATAGTATATAACTAGCAGGGCTATTCCAGAAGAGCAATTTGGCTTCATGAAGGGACGATCAACAATTCAGGCAGTAAAATATCTACAGGATGATATTCAAACTGAACTGCAATATACAGGAGGGAAACTAAATGCGGTATTTGTTGACTACTCAAAGGCATTTGATCTAATGAGCAGGAAGAAAATAATGGAAAAAGTAGAAGAGATCACAGGAAGAACATAGGAAACAAAGACTATTAAAGAACATACTAGCAAGAAACATCGTTGAAATAGACGACACGGTGACAAGATCTAACCCAATTGAGCAAACAAATGAAGTGCTACAGGGGGATCCAATCAGCCCCCTACTCTCCATAATAACCACAGCTGATATTCCAAACACTATTGATACCGAAAATGTAAAAATATATATGTACACTAACTTCGCCATAGCCGGTCCCAAGCCCAGTTGAGAAAGGAGGAGGGAGCGACGTCGGACTCGAATCGAGCGGCTGCAAACAGTGTCTGTTCTCCATGTTAGGAGCGGCTGATATTATAAACCCCAGGGCTAACAACCTTGAGGGTAAACAACACGTCGCCCTTTTGGGTGGCCCACTTACTTACTCGTTGAACTCAACATGAAGGGAAACATTAACATAGAGAATACCCCAGGAGGTAACCAATCCATCCCCACTCATGGGACATGCAGGCCATCGGACTCCGGGGAGCCTGCACTTTCATGTGCTCCGCCGTATACGCAACAGCCAAGAAATAAGAGAAATATCACCTACCTAGCTACAATTAACATCAACTCCATGTTAAAGGTAGGTAAAATGAAACATACCCTGGATGTGCTGGACAAGCATAACATCAAGATAGCAGCACTGAAAGAGACTAGATTCACGGACGAAGATGCAATAGAATCTCAAGGATACAGGATTTACAAAGGGAAACCAGGCATCAGAGCGATGAAGAACGTCCCTCACCTTGGCACTGGCTTTGCTGTACATCACAGTATCGTTGATAACATAATAGGATTCATTTCGCCTAATGGTAGGACTTCTTCAGTATCTTTAAGGTTCCGCAATAGGGCATATACCATAATGAACTTTCATGCACCCACAAACGACACAAACAGAAAAGACCTAGAGTCAGTTGAGCAATATTGGAGTGTTCTAGAAGAAACCCTTGACAAGATTCCACAACATCATACCACCATACTCATGGGTGATTTTAACGCACAAATTGGCAAGGAGAAAAAATATCGTCGGATAGTGGGCCTCTATCCACCCATAAGAGGACCAATAAGAATGGAGAACGCCTCATAGATCTTTGCGATAAGTATGACCTGGTCCTAAAATCAACTGCCTTCAAACGCCTGCCTCGGAAGGCCAAGACTTGGAAGAGCCCAAATCCAATGCTAGGAGAGTTCCAGTTGGATCATGTGGCTATGGACAGAAAGTATCACAAAGAGATACAAAATGTCAAAGTGCTAAGGGCAGCTAACTTAGACTCAGACCATTACTTATCTCTGGTGAAAATCAACCTGCAGCCAATTAGGAGACCACCAAATACCTCCAAAGTTGGTAAAATACCAAAGTTCAACGTCCTCAAACTGAGTGATGAAGACTGTGGTTTCCAAGCCACCCTGAAGGAAAACACAGAGAAGCAAGGTTGGTCCAACCTACAAAAGGCTCTACTGGATGCCGCTCAAAAAAACCATTCCTGCCTCATCCAACAAAGCCAAGCATCCCTGGTGGACGACTACAAGTGACCAGGCTATAGAAGAAAGGCGTAGAGCCTGGGTCACTTGGAACCAGTGCAAGACTGAAGCTAACTACCAGGCCTTTCTTACACAAAGAAAAATAACTTCCAATATAGTGCGACAAACCAAGAGGAACCATAATAAGGCTCTAATAAAACAGGCAGAAGAGGACTTCAAAAGACATAACTCGAGGGATTTCTACAGAGAACTCAGAAAACAGTCGACACAATACAAAGCTCCTACCCTTCATCTTCGTGGACCTGATGGAAAACTTCAGTACAACAACAAGGATTGCACCAGTACCCTTGCAGGGTATTTCAAGAAGCTCCTCAATGCAGAGGAACCTGAAGAGAGACTCACCTTCCATGACCCTCCTTCCAGAAATCCAGACTCCTTACCGCCAACCATAGAAGAAATAAGGGAGATTATCAAGAGCCTAAAGAACAACAAGGCCTCAGGTGAAGACGGTATAGTTGCAGAAATGTGGAAACATGCTGATGAACAATCAATACAAAACCTCCATCAAATCATACAGGACATATGGGCAACGGAGACCTTACCTGAGGGATGGACCTCAGCTGTGATCCATCCTCTACACAAGAAAGGTAGTAGGATTGACCTTGATAACTACAGAGGCATATCTCTAATATCTGCCACATACAAGATAATATCTAAAGCCTTGCTAACCAGAGTTACTAGTCAACTAGATTCCCGACTAGGTGAATATCAGGCCGGTTTTCGCGCAAATAGATCATGCATAGAGCAAATACAGAACCTCAAGACAATCCTAAGGTACAAGAATTGCGGCGGATATCGACGGGTAGTCATACTAGTGGATTTCCAGAAGGCGTATGATTCAATAGACAGACCCTCTTCTCCACTCTATGGGAATTAGGACTGGATGCGAAGACCACCAGACTAATTCAGGCTACACTGAAGACTACGACCTCCAAAGTCAAGTTCAGAGGTGAACTCTCAGACAGCTTCTCTATCCAAACAGGAGTTAGACAAGGTGATGGCATTTCTTGTATTCTCTTCAATTGTGTACTTGAGAAGATTATCAGGGAATGGACTACTACGTTACCATCAGGAACAGGACTGCAAATTGGGTACAAGAAAGACAATCTCAATGTACCTTGCCTGGCCTTTGCCGACGACCTTACCTTGTTAGCGAACAACATAGAAGAAGCTACTCACCAACTACAGAGCCTCTATAACATAGCAGCTAAAACTGGCTTGAAGGTCAATATACAAAAAACAGTGTTCATGACAAATATAAAGGGAGCCCCATCTACTATTCTTGTGAAAGACACCGCAATTCAAAAAGTTCCTGCAGTGAAGTACCTAGGGGAGTGGATTCCAGCAAACGAGAGTGAGACCTTAGCAATAGACACTAGATGCACGAAACTGGAAAGGGTCTACCACTCCTGTAAGAGCATCTACACATCCAAGTGCCTCTCTAAGAACCTTAAACTTCTACATTACAACTCGGTAGTAAGACCTTCCGTTCTATATGCCTCGGAGTGTCTCCTGATGAACCGGAAAGGCTCACTGAGGAAACTAGAGCTCAAGGAACGGAAAATACTTAGAAGGATTTTAGGACCAATAAGGGAAGAGGGTGGTACTTACAGGATCAGGCACAAAAATGAGCTCTATGATCATCAAGAAGATATCGTCACATCCATGAGGAAGAGACGATTAGCTTTCTACGGACATCTGACACGCATGGGTCCAGATAGACTTACCAGCCAGATCTTCACCACGACAGGAAGAGGGAAAGCGTCCAAAAACAAATGGATCACCACAGTGAAGTCAGACCTACAGCAACTTGGAATTTCATCAAAAAACATACAGGATCGATCACAATTCCGACAGATGATTCAACATGGTGTCTTTCCAGTGTCTCTCACCAGCAGGAAGAGTACAGGGACTACCAGACCGAAGTGGACACAGGAAAGAAAGCAGACACACAGCCAGAAGATGAAGCAGCCTGGGCTAAGAAGAAACATAAATTCCTTACAAGAAGTCAAAACGAACCCCGTGGTCCTCAGTAGGCCCAAACGAAAAGAAGAAGAAGAAGAGATATATGTACGCTAATGATATGGCCCTAGTATCACCAAGCATACAAAACCTACAGGTAGCTTTTGACAAATCGACTAAATGGACAGAAGGAAATGATTTAAACTTAAACGAAGACAAAACTGTGGTAATGACTTTCAGGAAAGGAGGGAGACGGACAGCGAGCGACTGTCAGATATACACAGACAACATTAAGACATGTAACAAATTTTAAATACCCAGGAATTACCTTTCAAAACAAAGGATTTGTATACACTATGCACATCAAAGAGCGAACAGCAGCAGCAACGAAGGCAATTAACGGCATAAGAAATTTAAGACGATTACCATTGACCACAGCTTTGACTCTCTTCCGCTTAAAAATTTTGCCCATACTGACGTAAGGTTTAGAGATTATATGGGATCACCTTGGCAAACCGAATCTGAAAGACCTAGAGAACGTCAAAGGAAATGTTCTTAAAAAAGTATTATGCTTGTCGAAATATACTCCAAATCGACTGGTCTATATTCTGACAAGTGAACCTTTTCTAATTGAAAAACTTCGACTCGACATGCTTTTACCCTGTACATCAGCATACTCAGATTTACTAAAAGAGCTGGAAGACAAGAGAAAGGACATATGGGAAGATTTTTATGCCACTGATGCCATGATAAGCAAGGAATGGATGAGAGCAGAATATGACCTTCGCCATCTAGTGACAAGACTAGCAGTTCATGGCTTCCACCATCGTGTGTGCAAGACAGAGAAGTTCCATAAGGCTGACACAGAATGCCCATGCAGATTATGTGGAAAGCAGTGTGAAAGGTACCATGTGCTGGTGTGTACCAAGAGAAGGACATCCCTAAATTCTTTCTGCAAAGACTAAATTTTATATATGTATGAGAGTGTGACATGTGTATATATGTATACTGCATTATGGCTATTTGGCTGCATTAAATATTATTAAATGATAATTGTATTAGACTATACCGTATTTAAAGCACATGCATATTTATCATGTGATAATTGTATTAAGCTATGTAGAAATACTCTACACAATGAACAAGTATCAAGTGATAATTCTATTAAACTATACTATATTTAAGCACATATTTCAATGATGGTAAGTATTAGGCTAGATTGTAATACTCTTTCTGAAGCACTTGGAGAGTGATGGTTGTTCTACCACATTTACAGTACCTAAGTAAAAGTTATTTTAGGATCAACTGTATTTAAAACACATCATTCAAACTGTGGTTGTTACAGGACCTGTCTACCCAAATGTATACTTCGCAACAAGACATGTGAAACCGATGTGTACTTCTCAACAAAACCTGCCCACCCAATATCTGATTTTCTACAACAATGTATCCATTGTACAGCTATATAATGGATTTCATTGGTCAAAGCTTTTACGTAAGAGTAAAACAAGGTCACCAAATACCACCACTGTAAATCCGGGACAGCCCTCAGTTACGAAATCTCATCGTGCATTCCAAAGCCTGTCGCATCATTACATCCTTTGAACAATAATTAACCTTAAAACAACCAGCAGAGTTATGTGGTATTCTATTGATACCTGGAAAATTACTAACATCCCAGGGTCTATGGTAACTTGTAGAAAATAGTTATTAGGATTTTACTTACTACTATGTGTGTGTAGAAATGAATTTACGGTTTTAGTTTTGGTTACAAACGAATCATATTGAGCTAAGCACACAATGGCTGTTCCTCACAAAACTGTTTTACATCCCATCACTGCGGCATGTGTAATTCCTCCAAACATATTCCCACAAGACAATAATCGCTCCCATCAACAGACTGCTAAACGTTTCTTAAATTTTTCCAGACAGTGAGGACACTGAATGGGAATGGATAATTTGTGGGCTGCTAAATAGAAAGTTAATATCAATATGTACTTCAATGATAAGACAAATACAATGAGAGACACATGTTGCAAGCAAATATTATTCAAATCCAAAACTATGAGGTATCCACACGATAAGTGGAAGATTGTTATCCATATGTTGAGTACTTACTCATTTAAGTCATTTCCACCTCCAACACTTTCTCGGTCGTGAATTTCTTCTTTCACCTCCTGGAGATACGATGCAATAGTTTATTTCTGTGCTTTCATCTTTACTTCTACACAGCAAACCATGAAATTGAACAGCAATGCTCAGGTTAAGTGAAGATATATTTGCTGAATGACTTTCGTACTATCACATTATAAGCTTACTGCTAGAGATGAACATTATATAGATAAGCGGTTATAAGCCCCACTTCTGAAATTTATAATACACTGTCTCCTTTAAGAGAACAAGTGATTTTGATAATGATGGGAAATGCTGAGATCAGTGCCCTTGTGGAAGAATGAGGACAAATTAACATTTATTTTTACATTTTAGCCGTAAGACTATCAGAGGTCCTAGGATATAACACCTGCACGTATCATTGAGTAGCAAGTAACTAGACTGCCCATATTTGTACGAACAAAACTTTTGAGAATCCAGTCATAAATCAATCAACCTTAAGAATATTAAACAAGACATTTATTTTTTACAAATCACTGCAATTTAATATAATAACGTTAAAAAATAGAGTAAATCGATTAAATGGCTTTACAAACAGAGTATGCAACATCAATTTTGATGATACATAACGCTTATGACTGCTAGTGTACAGGAGCACATGGTTTGCAATGGAGATACACGCCGACGAACAGTTACTAAAAGTGGAGTCGAATATTCTCCACATACAGAGACTGACTCCAAAGTTAGTAGTTCCTTCCTTATAACAGAGTATGGGCTGATAACATTACAAGGTCATATACATGTTCTAGCAATGCTCAGGATTGGGAAGGGGAAGATCACTGCCGTAAGTAAGAACCATCCCAGTAATTGCCTGGACTTCAAGTGAAAAAGCATAAAAGATCATTGCTGAGGGTTGTCATACCCACCTCCTCTCTGTAGCATTCATGAATGGATCTCTGACCAGAATACAGGTATCCTCTATCAATTGTTATACCGAGTGTCACCAGTAGGCAACTAATACAACGTAATTGTGCAAACATATGCCAGATTGACATGATATACCTTCTGCCAAAGGGCATTAAGTTGCATCTCCCAAAGGCTCAGTGATCAAACGACAGTGCATAATGTTGGCGATCACGTATGGGGGCTGATAATTTTTTCACCATCCTTCCATCAACATTGATTGTGCTTGCTGTACAAAACACAACCTAACAGCCAAACGATTTCGTTTGACATCAACACAATTGTGAAATTTATCCCCAAATGCTATTAGATGATAACGAGATGTCCTGTAAAGAGGCATGAAGATACTTACCTCTTCCAGATCTGAAGATGGGGTTTCTATTTTCATGCATGGAACGAACTCCGGAATAGAGGATCCCTCAACCTCAATATCCGTGTGTCGGTCTGTATCATCCTGCAAAGAAATGACCTGCTTTACAAATATGATCCTTTGCATAGTAGGAATCAATTCTTACAGATGATTTGTAAACTTGTATTGAAGGAATAAAACATCATACTGAAGGCAATTCAGCCATTTCTTGCGTCAACTGTCACATGGCAATGTAACCTTGCAGTACAGTTTGTAACCGAACTTTTGTTAGGTTACAGAGACTGTTATTTTTTGTTTGTTCTATGTTTGCCAGCCGTGGCCACCTGTTGGTGGGGGACCATGGAGAGTCTTATGTCTTGTGGCACAGAGATTCTTTGTGTTCTTCCATCAGTGGGTGGCAGGTGGCTTTGACCTGTGTGGAGGTCAAGATTCCTTGACTTGGCTGGTAGCCATGGCGATGATCTGTTGATGGTGAGAGGACAGAGAAGATGGATGCTATTCTTTTTAATGTAATGTAATGTTGTTGTCAATAGAAGATAATTGATGCTGAATAAATAAATAAATAAATAAATTGTGAATTTTGTAATTTGGTGTCCTGGTCTTTGTGGATTTTATTTAAAGCTAGTTTTATAGCCCCTATACCCTGAGGTGTCAAGTTTTATTAAAATTACAGTCACATGGCAACGTAACCTTGCCGTACAGTTTTTGTGGAGTTCATATCAGTAAGCATTTCAGTTCGTCCACACTCGCAAAACATAGGCCTAGCAAATTGTCACTAGAAATTAATGTGTGTCACGACTTTGCAGCGTAGATGGAGTTACTTACAGTTAGCATATAACGCTATTGAGGACAAGCAACATGAGTATATCTTGTTAAGAAATCTCATACCGAGCGTTGTTTGTTTTATCCACTTGAGACTAGATGAGAGCAAGGCTGATCTCATGGATACTTACGACAGAGGGAAATTTATCGGGAACGATAAAGATATCCTGGTTTATTCGTAGGTACAGTGGCAGCTGGTTGAAATTTCATTTCACACAAATGCACTCGTAATACATAATTTATAACTCATTGGCGTCATTACGATGACTAGGCAATGTGTAAAAGATAGAGAACTGAATATGACTATTTTATAGACAACAGCTGGAGAGCTTTTCTGAACAAAATTGTCGACCGTGGTCTACTATAGGCTGAGACACCACCATAGACCATCTCTGTGATGTTTTACACGGTGACTTCCAGCAAGTCAAACCCGACCCACATCCCTCTTTCTCCTCCGGTCAACGCTCTGAGGAAGAACGAGAAACTGTCAACAATCAAATTAACAGTATGCCTGCAACATTGGAGGATGTCATCGAAGGTAGACCAACAATATATTCATAGCCAGAGATAAACAGGGTAGGGCGTCATCAAGGCGAAGGGTGGGCTATGACTACATTATCCATCAAGGCCATCATCAGGGGTGAGTCAATACCATATTTTCGGCCATGTGTAGCAGTTGAGGTCGTTCAAAGCCCCATCTTAATTTTCATGTGTTTGGAATTTTCTAATCACATTGCCTAATGTAGATTTCAAATTGAAACGCGAAGAGCTCCCGAACAGACATGTCTCGCGGCCTAAACAAGACTTGAGCGAGGGCTAACATTTTCATACTTAAGGATCTTCTGGCACTCTAGCCTAACGTTCCGACATGTATGTATCAACCTAAACTATATGGACAACTTACAAGGTATTAAAAGAAAAGCGAATCCTCTAAATTTCTCGCGCTTAGGATTTATGGAAATACACCTCAGATTATGAAACTATAAAGTTCAACGTCCATTAAACTGCTTGAGGTTTAGAGTGATGGATTTTTGCTTCCGTTTGTTATCATTAAGGCTGTGTTTCATCCTCCAACAATTGTCAGCATTGCCAACAAATTGGCCACTGTTAACACGACATGTGGTGTAGACTTCACCTAATACAGTATAAAGCCCTGGATTTTAGAACTGAACCTGCATTACCAATAAAGTAGATACTGTTAACACAGCCTGTGGTGTAGACTTGACCTACAATAGGGCCCAGGGTGCCAGTAAAGTGAAACCGCATTGTGAATACAATAATATGAGCATCAACTTTGCATAATCAAATCTTTTAAATAATGAGAAAATTATTCACATTATTATGAAAGAGGAAATATAGAATCTATGATCACCTGTATTCGATGTTCCAACTTGACTGCCTTGCATTCGTCTTCAAGTATATTACGAGACTCATTTAGCAGATCATAAGTTGGTACAGTACCTAGTCATTGACTCCAAGAAAGAATTAATCAACTATGACCCAAATAAAAATATATTGGCAAAGAGTATTAAGTTACATGTTACAAAAACACTAAGAATCCAGGTTACCCTACTATTTGGTGGCAAGTAGGCCTATTAAGTAAAAAAATCTTGCTTGCCATGCACATCACTAAGGTTGCTATGTTAAACGATATACGTAAAATATACAACTTACAATATTAGGGAATTCATCTGGCTCAATCTTAATAAATGGTGGTTGTTCCATCATGTTCAGGAAGCTATAACATACAAAGTGCAAATTATTAGAGGACAAACTTACATCGGTATGCCAACTCTTTATCATAAATAAGACTTCAAATCCGGTAATTTTAGAACCCTGAATTCAAGTTAGGCCACTGGTAATCAGATTATCACCCCTCAGGTGCTCAGTGAGAAGAATAGATTAACTATGAAACGTATTTGTCAATGGCTCTCAACATTATATAATATAAGACCAGAAGCACTCTTTGGAGCTGAAACATTAAAGTTAATGCGGAAAGGTGACGAAAAACAAAAGCATGCTCATGGAAAGAAGATTGGTTCGATGCATCCTTGGCCCAAGGAAAACAGAAACAGACTATAACAGACCACGACCTAACAAGGAAATATACACCCATGTGGAGAAAATCATTCATACCATGCGCAAACGACGAATGTCATTTTTTTGGCATTTTAAAAGATTGAATAATGACAGGCTAACAAAACAATTTTTTTATAAAATTTTAAAACTTAAAGTTCAACCAGCGTGGTTTACACAGACATTAAAGGATCTTAAGGAAGCCGACATTGACATTACACATACATATAATAGGAATTTATTTCGGGACAAAATTCAAAAAGTGATCTTCGGGGAGGAACAAGAAAGACAACGAAAGCAGCCACGGAACATTGAACAGCTCCGAAAGCAGAGATCAGAGAGAATGACGCGAATGTGGGCAGAGAGAAGAAAGACATGTGGCAAGATTTGAAGTATTGATTTTACGTGCTCTGTAATAGTGCTATTCGATTACATAAATAATAACAATAATAAGCTTGGGTACAATATCGAGTAATATATACAATAGTCCAACATTGGGAAAGAACGAGAAATCGCTGTTTCCAGCTTATGGAACACTGAAATGAAGCATTCTATAATATTGGTTTCTCTATTCCCAAGTAGGCTACACACAAACCTGAACACAATATAATGGGACAGGCGGAATAATTGCAATTGACAGTCGCTAAAATACATTACAAACCTTTTAGCATAACAGCAATCTAAAGTTACTTCTCGAGTAATAAGAATTTGGCAGGAACAGGATATAGTGACCCTCAGGAAACAGAAGACAACTCTACCACTTCGTGTTACAAGATACCTACTTTAAAGCAAAACTGCAAATATTCCTGAGCAAATATTGAATGGAGGGGAATTGACGTTACAGAAAGAGAGGGACATGGCTTCGAGTCAGCGAACAGCAACGGAGAGAGCCGAATGACTTTCGCTTTGAACGCCATTTTGATACAGAGCGAAAGCCATTGTAATGCAGGGTATATTATCATAAATTGTCACCTCGTAGGATTTCACCAAACTATTTCCAATTAGACCTTCCGCATGTTCGAACACCTTGTGGTAGCTACATCTGCCGCATACACGTATTCAACTGTCAAACAACACTCTTAATTTATCAACGATATACCGATAATAAAGGGTTGTGTGCAGGATTTTTTCCAGCAACAATTTTCGTTTCATTACCTACCCGTCACTACGAGATGATGAGACGTACGGTACCCCTCCCTCCCAAATTTTCGTTTATTTTCTTTCTTCCTTCATTATTTGTCTGCTCTGAAACCGTTCGCTACTTTATGTCCAGAATGGGAGGAATATTTTGTTTGAGCTTATGTTCTTAAAAGTTCGCCTTTCTTCGTGATTCATCGTCGTATGTTCGGTTCTTAAAAAAACAGGTGAAATCTAGTAGTATCGACAAAAGGATCAAGTAGTTCATTAACCTTCGGGCGGGCGCGCACGCGGCAAATTGGCCGGGTTTAAAAAAAAAGACGCGCTACTTTGCTATACTCCCGTGAGGGACAACCACGCCCCTATGTATTCTCTAACTACTATGTAAGACGTCAGATGGCAGGCCAACACCACCTCAGACTTGTAGAGGGATTGCGCAATTCATTACGGAAGTTGCCTATGTCACGGTAGGAGGTTGGACCGGCCACATTGCCGCCGCGCGCCTAACAGTGCTAAACGTTTACCGTCCACCACACACAATGTAAGTATTTATTTCTTTACTTGATTTATAATATTATATGATGAATTGCTCAAATATCATACATTACGGTGTGATATATTTTTCAAATATTTATGCTTTACACCTCAATTTCACTGTCCTCCCTCTCCCTCGTTCCCTCGGTTTTACTCTCTAGGATTTTATGAATACCTACGATTTACTCAATCTTCACTTTTGGGTTTCAGGAAACCTTACCTCGGACCTGAGGATACTTCTACAATTCTTCAAGAGTTGGAGGAAAACTAACGAATGGACCAGCTAGAAGATCTGACGGAAGACGATGAGAATGATCCAGATTTCGAGAGTGAAGAAATACATGTGGACGACCACGACAGTGAGTCTGAAGTGGAAATTGAAAATGAAGGTGAAGAAGACGCTGAAAATAGCGAGAACCTTCGATTTTTTGTCGGTAAAGATGGAGAACCATTGTAGGCGAATCAACCTGTCGCAAATCTTGTAAAAACAAGGGGAAGAAACATTATCAAAACTTTTCCAGGCCCTAAGGTAACTGCCCGTCATTGTATGACTGAAATCGAATGTTTTTCACTAATAATGACCCCTGACATTAATGACAGTATTGTTAAGAACACCAATATATACATTCAGAAAAGAAACTGGAAATCGAGAGAGGGATTTTAGGTTGACTGATATAAAATAAATTCGTGCTTTTTTGGGGGCATTATTATTTATGGCGGTCAAAAGGGAGAATCGTACGAATCTATCTGAACCATTTGGGACAAACGGGACTGGGTATACAATTTTGCGCGCTAATTTCAGCGAAAGGCGATTCCGATTTTTATTGAGATGTATACGATTCGATTATGTGAATACACGAACGGAGCGGATGAACAGTGACAGACTAGCTCCCATTCGAGACATTCTGAATAAATTCGTCCACAATTCACTACAGTCATATTCTCGTGGTGAATTCCCGAGCGTCGATGAAATGCTGGTTGCTTTCCGGGGCCGTTGTCGATTTGTGCAGTACATGGCTAAAAAAAAAACAGCCAAATACGGCACCAAAATGTATGCCTTATGTGATGCTCGAACATTCTATACGTACAATATATTGTGGAAAGCAAGAAACTGGCCCGTATGCTACCACCAACAAGCCTCATGATATTGTCAGACTGGCAGTTCCTGTCAAGAAAACAAATCGTACTGTCACTGCAGATAATTACTTTAGCAGCTATCCTCCAGCCGAGGATTTACTGAAGAACGGATTGACCTTTTTGGGCACCCTGAAAAGTAACAAAAAGGAGATTCCCCCAGAGTTTGTGGAGCGCAATTCTACATCAGTACCCGAAGTTACAAGTTTGGTGCACAACCTGATATGACATTGATCTCTATGGTGACAAGGAGAAAGAAAGCAGTGCTCGTCTAGTCTACGATGCACGACGACAATAAAACTGACGAAGAGACAGGCAAACCACACCAAATTATGGACTATAATAGCACCAAAGGAGGGGTGGACACAGTGGACTTCATGTGTTCAAGGTGCTCCACTTCCAGAACAACTCGAAGATGGCCAATGGTGGTATTTTACCGTCTTCTTGATGTGGCTGGGATTAATTCCTTCAAGATCTTCAAGGCCAATACTCGGAACAGTGATCTGAGGAGAAGAACTTATGAATCCAACTTAAGTTTTGCCCTCATGGAAGAAAATCTAAAATACCGGGCCACAATAACTACTCTTCCTCGAGAACTACGTTGTTTTCTATAAAAGTATAAGGAAGAACCTGATCAGGTTGAAGTAACACCTTCCACAAAAAGACAAATTTGTTTTTATTGTGGTAGATCTAAGAACAATCGGACTCGGATGTCCTGCAAAAATGTGCGAAATATGTATGTAAAAAACATTCAGTCCAAGAAATCACATGCAACTCATGTGCACAGCCTGAAGTAGAGGATGAAGATGAAGACGTCTAATTCCAAATGGAAGTGTGATAACATTGTAACCTTGATGTGATAAAATCTGAACACAAGTGATAGGCCTATTTTTGGAATATTATTCTTTTACAGTACTATTTTCAATGAGATGTGTGTTGCGTTGTTCCTTTTCAGTTTGCAGAAGTGATAAAAGTCGTTGAAAAATAAAAAATATTTGCTCACTTAATGTGTCTTTAGTGTAACAATTGAAATTCCAGTGAATTTCATGTCAACAAATACTTCTGGCTTTAAGAACTGAAAGTGAATGAGAGCGGCCAAAATGCCGGAGCGCGCCAACTGGTGTGAGTGCAAAAGGCGCGCCCGCCCGAAGGTTAAAACGGTACCGTATTGTTAGTCCTGTTCGCCAATTTTCGAAATAACTGGACAGGTTTGCAGATACCGGTAATCACAAATTACTAATTTAAATTAAACTGGAAATATCCCTACATCTGAATCTGCCCATTAACTCAAATAGCACTGTTTCCAAATATCTAGTTTGTACTGGCCGTTACAGCAGATCATCACGTCTTTCCTCTTTTCCACAACCAATCATAAATACTTCGCATTGCTCTGATTAGAATCAGGAAACATTTGTAACCCAAGAAGTGATAAACTCGTAGCGTGAGCTCATGGTTTTAGTAAACATTCGTTTTAGCAATAAAATATTCCGCTTGATTATTACTAACCACAAAGTACAGTAAAAGAGATAGGAAAAGAGTATCTTAGTGATGAAATCTGCAAAATTGAAAATTCAAATGGTAAGAATAGTTCAACAGTAATATCTTTATTAGAGTGGAAGCAGGGAAACTTGTAAAAGAAGCCAAACGTTAGCCTAGGTTTGGCATTCAGGTCTTTCGATGTCAAATTTAACTGAGTGGAACAATGGTATTTCGGATTTGTCTAGCAACAATAATAATAACAATTATGATAATAATAATAATAATGTAAATAAATCACCAACACAAGCTTGCAAAAGTAACAAATTTAAACTTTACCACCAGAATGTTCAGTCTCTCTATAATAAAATTGATTATATAAATCTAATGCTTAAAATGAACTTAAAGACATCTCAGCACTATGTATTTCAGAACATTGGCTGAAAGAGGAACAACTCGAATTAATTCAATTCCCAGGGTTTATACAAGCTAGTAAATACTCTAGAACTAATATTAGCCTTGGTGGTACTTGTATCTTCCTAAGAAATAATTTAGATCAAGAACAGTTAACAGCTTATGATTATCTAATTATGGAACAGGATTTTGAATTCTCTGCCGTAAAAATACAGCAGTTTAAGTTACCGTAATAATTGTATGCGTATACCGTTCTACGTCAGGAAAGTTTCCTTTATTTATAGATAAATTAGAATTGTTGCTCAATAACATGAGCAAAGTAAATTTCGATATAATAGCCTAATTTGTGGGGATGTAAATGTGGATTTCTTAAAATTTGATAGAAATTGTGAATTATTAACACAGTTACTAATTTCCTATGGACTGAAACCTACAGTAAGTACCCCAACAAGAATAACAACATTTAGTAAAACCACTCCTGATCAATTTTTTTTAAATACAGATAAATATCACCATTCAATAAAAGTCTATTGTCCGGGTTTTAGTGACCACCATGGACAAATACTGAGTTTTGAAGTACCCGAAACAATCAATAATAATGATAATGGAGTAAAATCAAGTGCAGGTCATTCACTGAAACAAATGTTACATATTTCAATGACTTATTAAATAAGGAAACATGGTCAGAAATTTATAAACTAGAAAATGTAAATGATAAATTTAATGCATTTAACAGTACCCTAAAACACTATTTTGAAACAGCATTCCCCTTTAGACAAAGAACTGTTCAAAATAACAAAACTAACAATTGGATAACAACAGGGATTATAAATTCATGTCAAAGAAAGAAATTTCTACACAAATTATATAAACAATACCACACGACACCTGAATTCAATTTATACTACAAAAATACACTAGCATATTAAATAAGGTAATAAGACTAGCAAAGAAAATGCATAATGATAATTTTATTTCCCAATCATCTAATAAAAACAGTGCTATGTGGTCCGTGATAAAGAAAGAAACTGGAAAATCTGATAAAATACAAAGGAACATTACACTGACCAGAAATAATAAAGTGATAAATAATCCAGAGGAAATAGCAAACACTTTCAATGACTATTTTCTGGAAATTACACAAAAATTATTAAATAAATCACAGGTAAATACACTAAATTCTAATAATAAAATAAATATACGGTATGTAGTGATTCTTTATTTATAAATCATGTCACAAGTGAAGAGGTAAGAATAGTTATAAAAGAGCTAAAAAGTAAATTTTGTGCTGGCATTGATGGCATCCCAGATGCAATTTTAAAGAAATGTGCAGAAAATATAATAAATCCACTTACACACTTAATAAACGGTTCAATTCTCTCAGGGACTTACCCGGATATTTTGAAGTTATCAAAAGTAATTCCAGTGCACAAAAACGGTTCAAAAGATGAATTAGATAACTATCGTCCTATTACCATACCAACTGGTATCGCAAAAATTGTGGAAAAAATCATGTATAGGAGACTGATAAGTTTTATAGAAAAAATAAAATATTATCAAACTCACAACATGGATTCAGAACGGATAAATCTACACAGACAGCAATTTATGAATGTATTAATAGTATACTGAAATTAATTGACAATAAGGAACATGTAACTGGCCTATTCTTGGATTTATCGAAAGCATTTGATGTTGTTGACCATAAAATCCTCCTTACAAAAATAAATCAATATGGTATTAGAGGTCTAGCTAATAAATGGATAGAGTCTTACTTAACAAGGCGTAAAACAAATAGTAAGCTTGAGACACAAGGATGATGGAACCAAATTACTTAATGAAACATTGTCCAATGAGGGAATTATTAAATTTGGAGTACCCAAGGGATCGGTTTTGGGCCCACTACTCTTCCTTCTATATATCAATGCTATAACACAGAACGTTCAATCACATAAGGAAATGTTGTTTGCCGACGATACAACACTCGTAATAAAAGGTGAAACTAAACAGGTCATACAGCAGTCTGCTGACTCCGTTACAGGAGAGTTAACCAAATGGTCACAAGATAATCGCCTCATAATCAACTATGAAAAAACAGTATGTCTAAATTTCCACACTATACAGAATAGGAATCCTGCGAAGCCCAATATAACATTAAATGGTCATCAAATAGAAAATAAATCAGAAACAAAGTTTTTAGGACTATGGATACAAAATGACTTGAAATGGAATAAACATATACAATATCTGAATACTAAACTGAACTCGATGTGCTTTGCGTTACGTATTTTAAAAACCTGCACTAGCATGCACACATTAAGAAATACTTATTTTGCTTATTTCCATTCATACTTAAGATATGGGGTCATATTTTGGGGTATGTCGCCAGATGTACTAGGCACGTTTAGGATACAAAAGAGGGCGATTAGAATTATGGCAAATGTAAACACTAGAGAATCATGTAGTCCTCTGCTTAAAGATTTAAACATTCTCCCTCTGCCCTGTATATATATCTTTAAAAGTATTATGTTTTTTAAAAAGAACTTAATGAATAAGGATGTTTTTCTTAAAACAAACAATGATGTTCATAAGCATAACACAAGACAAAATCAAAACATTCATATTTCACACACACACACACAAGCATATATCAAAAAGGAACTTATCACACAGGAGTTAAATTATACAATAAACTACCCCAATATATAAAACTTGCCCCAAAAATAAAAACATTTGCTAGAATGTTGAAAGCTTATCTGCAGTGCCATTGTTTTTACTCTGTAGTTGAATATCTTACCGTATAGAAACGATGAAATCTATAATTATATTTTACTTTTCTATTTTAATTGTAATACCTAGCTGTAAGTTGTTGTATTTATAGAATTAAGTTTTCATATTATGATAATAGAATAAGGTGTAAATAGTTGTCCAATAAGATTGTATCTCTTAAGATTTCTTATTATAATAAGTTATAAATTATAGTTATAGTATTAGTATTACTGTATATACCTATTAGTACTTTTATTTTATAGATGTAAATTCTGACGTGTCCTATATCAAAAATGTATTGTATACATGTATTTGATCAAATGGAATTAATAAAACAATCTACCTACCTATCTATCTATCTATCTATCTATCTATCTATCTATCTATCTATAAAAACAATCTATAGACCTCGTGTGAAAGTACGTTGCTGCGCTCTGGCGGCAAGCCACTCAAATATTCTCCAAGAATTGTGTCTGAGTGGAGGATCGTGTTTAGATCATGTTGCGGAAAGATTTCAAGTTCAAGATGGTTTGGTCCTTTACACCACCGCACTCCAAATGAGTATGCATACTAAAAAATACATTATTTAACCCCTGGGGAAGGGGTAGTTTTTATCGTAGGGTAGAAATGATGTCTAAATAATAGAATGGAAGGAGCCCTTTCGTTTGGGCCCCCACAAAACTTTCTACGATTATTGGTTCAAATGATATCACCATGCGCCGGCTTCTCCTCATTCAATATGATCGCCGCGCTTTGTAGATCTTCCCTCAACTTCTGTATTTGCATGAAAAAAACAAACATTGAAAACACCTTCTAATGACGCAATTGTTGAATCATAAAACGCATCTCGTGATTTCATACGTTGCAGCATTCTACTTGTTTATACATGAATCATGTAAGCTTGCTTCCTGCAACTCTACACCTTACATGCGGTTGCGTCAGCTTGTTTGTTCTATCCCCACTCCTCTTCCTCCAATATGATAATCGCGGTTCACACATGTCTTTTAGATTACAGTAGGCGATGCGAGGTTTGAGTTGTGCCCTCCAATCAAGGATTTACATGGAACTGCCATAAAAACAACTTCTAAAAATACTCAACGCTTACCAACACCTGCCCTATCCCACACATGGAACCGTCACCGTCTTTGGCAAACCGACTAAAGACACCTCGCTCAGACACCCTACGCGTCACCTGAGACCTTGCTCCCTTCACCCGCATTCCCCAAAAGTGTTATCTAGCACCCTTATGTTTATTAAAAGAAATGAAATTATCACTACTCACTCTGAAATCACAAGCACTCAATTAATAATGCTTATTAAACAGCATGATTAGAAGCCCTGTGATTGGCTGGTTGTGACAACATTTTCTGATTGAACACATGTGGTGGACAAAACTCTTTCTCTTTGGTTCCCGATATTTTAACCAATTAATACTAGACACAACTCTTTTTGTGCAAGCGTCAGGTAACCTCCAAAATGATACCAAAATTTCAACAAGTGATAGTTTTGAAGAAGCGCCGCCTCTACACTAATAACACGAATACACGAACAGAAACATATCGCTACTCGGTACTTGTCATTATCTAAGGATGGAGAAGGATTGCAAAAAGATTGAAGTCCCCTGCTAGGCAAACCTCGGTCTTACGCTGACAAGTTTCTCATAAGGGACATTTATAAAAATGATGCTGTACTATAGATTATCTACTGGGATACATATTTCTTACTACAGATGGAGAGTGAGGATCTTAGAATCTCGGGTAGTAACGGGTGATGTTGGTAAACATGGGAGCCCAATGTCCATAGCACATCATCTTTCTTACTACTGCAAATATCAGGCGGAATTTCTATAAATAGGACGAGCAAAACCAAACGTCCTCGCAAATTTATTGTTGTTTGAGTCTTCAGTCTTTTGACTGGTTTGATGCAGCGCTCCATGCCTCCCTGTCCTGAGCTAATAGTTTCATCTCTACATAGCTACCACACCCTACATCCGAGGCAATCTGCTTAACATATTCTAACCTTGGACTACCCCTACAGTTATTGTCCTTGACCCTTCCTTCCATAATTAACTTTGTTATTCCTGGGTGTCTTAGTACGTGCCGTACCAACCTATCTCTTCTCTTCATTAGCAGTCGCCAGAAACATCTCTCTTCTTCCACTAGTCTTAATACCTCTTCGTTTGTAATCCTATCTACCCATCTGATCTTCATCATTCTCCTGTAACACCACATTTCAAACGCTTCAATTCTCCTCTTTTCTGCGGCACCATTACTCCAAGTTTCACTTCCATAGAGTGCCACGATCCAGACAAAGGCCTTCAAAAATGACTTACTAACACCTAAATCTATATTCGATGTCAACAGATTCCTTTTCTGTAGAAATGCTTTCCGTGCCTGAGCTAACCTACTTTTTATATCCTCTTTGCTTCGTCCATCACTGTTTTTTTTCCAAATTTATTATCTCTAAATAACTGTACAGCAATGTTAAATTAAACACTCTTCATCCTACTTAAATAACTAAAAACTTGGTCAATGAACTAGCTGTTTTAATCAGCTGTCTGATACTTCCTATAACTTCTGGGAGTTTCAGAATGAAAATCCTATCCTTAAATTCTTCCTTCATATGCTTTCAAAAATAAATTTTAATCACCATCAAAAATGGCTTACAGAACACCTTGTTCTAGTACTGTTACTAAACTTTACATTAATACATTTTAAATGTATACAAGCATCTCCTATTCCTGCTGTACTTCCTATCTAATTCATAATAATCGTCTCTAATACGACGTCACAATTCCTAAATCTATCTTTCTATAAAAATCTATATTATTATTTACAACGTCTCCTACATCATGCTCTCATACTCTTTCAGTGAATGTTCATCACAATCACTCCCCATTTTGTCTAATCTGGTTTATTTCATCGTAGCATGGATTACATTTAACCAATGCGATAAAGCTCAGCAAATTTCATCTGTCATATTCATTAATATTAATAAGATATTTTCTTACGAAATAATATCGATTTCCTAGTACATTTCCTTTACTGTTATTTTAATTCAATAAACATCTTATATCACTCTGACTTTCCTTATAATGGCCTTTCGGCAAGACTTGACTTGTGGCATATATCTTCACATCTTATCAGTACAACTGATGCCATAATAAAAAAGCCTGTGCTTGAAAAGCTTTTATAATGAAGTTTCTTAAATTATTTCATCACAGATCTTGCTCAATAAAAGCATCCTGTTCATTGCATAATAGCAATCTGTGCACGTATCTAACTTCAACTTCACATAACAAAATAAACCTTGTGCATGTAACTTCATCTTATATCACTTCAAAAAAACATTATTACAACTGTTCATTTTAGGTAGATTTCATTAGAAAGCTAACTATTGCAATGGGTCCCATGTTTCACTTCCGGAAAATTTCGACATATCTTCGCGTTTCACATCCCCCAGACGCCAAAACCACCGTCAGTTCATAAGTTTATATATAATTTATGTATGTATATATACATATTGTACCCATGTGAGTAATCTCGTTGGATAATATGCATCTGCCTCCAACTAGCATCAGCTCTCAGGCGTGTACGGTAACCCCAATTTAGCAGTGCATATTTTGGATTTGAGGCTAAAAGGTATCAACTCTACAATGATAAAGCACAACTCTATTCAAAAACTTTAATTCATTTAAATAAATCATGGCTTCAAACACAAAACAATACCCAAAAAGCATAAAATAAAAGCAAACAAAAATTTTACTTCCACAATCCACAAGTAAACAAATATGAAATCACAACAAAGTCATAACTAGCCATAAGGCTTTACCCTTCTGTGAACTTCACAAGAATATACTAGTGCGCTGATGCACCTACGACTTCAAAACAAACTGTACATTAACATAACAGTCATACAATGTGACTTCTTTAATATTACAACAAGGATTATTCCTTAAACCTCTTTATGTTAAACAATTATGTGTGCCGTGCGTGTTTTAATATTTTTCTTCTCACCAATGAAATGCTTTGCATGCATTTACCTATTTGGACGTTGCACCAAAATCAACGTGCAACTCCATAATTATGTAAGCTACCCCCTACACATCCTCCAATTATATGGTTTCACCGCATGCTGTCTGTGATTCCTAGATAAAACGTTACGTTATAGCTTATGTCGGATTGTACAATAGGCTACCTCGCGCTCATGGCGATTGGCATCTAGTCACCAACTACATGACTTGGTTCCAGTGACAGTACAAATATATCATGTAACTATTCGTCAGATAGCTAAATTAATGAACCATCAGGATTAACTATAATTATCCATGTGTTCACAAACCACATGGCTATAATACTCAACATAACAATCTTGCATTATATGTCATTTTAACAAGGTCTAGACTCTTCCCTCTTTTACTTGCCTGAGCGGTCCGGGTGGTTGGCTCCGACCCTCGGCTAAGGAAATCGCTACACAATAGAAAGTGGGATGGGTCGTTTCACCAATTATCTCGACCTTCCTAAAAGTTTGAAAGCTTCCCTCTCTCTAAGCAGTGGAGATTTACAAGACAAATACTGTGTCCTAACCGACACACATGTTCCCAAAGGATCTTAATTGACTATTATGCCAACAGGTATTGAATGAGCTTTTTGTAATTATTCCTACGTCGAGGATAACGATTAATTAATGGCCTCACATGGGTCCATTCAACATGAAGGTTCGGGGTTCGTAATGCATGAGCCTGGCGGTTGACCGATGTCTCAAGTATAATATAGGCGCACAAAACCACTGTCGCCATGAGTTTTCGCTGCCCACGAGCGTACATAACTCATCTATAAGTTCTCGGGAAATCATAGAGCTGCGAGGTGTCCTTGTTTCCTCGACTCTTATAAAGATTCCAATCCGGAACACATTTCAATCCTTTCTTCAGAGTTAGGGTCCATCACTACAACTCTGGAATAAATAATATCTCCAACAATGTCCACGACATAGGAGAATTCATACGTAGAATAGACTATCTGGCCCCTAATGCTCCATGCTACGATACTCCGACCTATAATATTAAGAGAAATCTAACATTTACTCTATAAGCTTCTCAATTAAGCTGCAAATTCAATTCAATAAAAGCTCTTTCATTACTGGTATCATTACCGAATATATGCAATATTCTGATATATAACTTCTTTCCATAGTTACTGAAATGTAATCTCATTGTAACATCTTCCTGCTTAGATTGATAAGTCTTGCACTTAGCGTTAATAATTCTCGCTTACAACATTTATTTGTTTCCTGATGTGTTCATTCATACTCTTAATAACCATTATTATTATTATCATCATTTCTCACTGACATAAATGACCAAAATCATCCTTTATTATTATTATTGAAAATCTCATTGACATAAATGACCAAAATCATAATTTACCATTATTATTATAAATCTCATTGACATAAATGACCAAAATCATCATTTATTATTATTCTCACATAAATTACCAAATTTCCGACATAGCTAGACGTTTTAAACTCGAACAATCGCGTTCGTTACATTTACATAACTGATTGCCATTCTTAATTCATAGTGGGAATAATTACTCCACTTAATGATGCAAATCAACATTTCAACTCTATAAAAATCAACTCATTACTGATTAAACATGGAGGATCAGCCTCCTAACTGATTTTTATTGGCATCTATAAGGAATTCACAATATCTTTACGGAATCACAGACATGCATCGGTCCATACTTCTACATGATCATAACCATAATTTGTGGGGTACTTACATCTCTATAGGCATCTAAGGTGGCTCCGACCAATCATATTCTTCCATGTCGCCCGCCATAATGGGTTTAACGCGACATATTTCTCTTGTTTACACACATTTGATTACACATAATTTCTATCACCAACACGACACGTTGCATATCTTTCAGGAAGTTATCACTCCCCAAACATGTGAAACACTTCATCAAACACTACTTTAAATGATATTTTTACATATACATTACACTGAACACTCGTCACTTATACACACTTCAATGCTGAAATTCCCTAGCAGAGATCGAAATTGCAGGTGTCGACGGCATCTTACGTTACCAACTCCTGATTGAAAGTCTGGTTATCTGCTCTCGGAACTCTCCAACAGTTTTATGACGATCATTACTCCTACAGTAAGTGTCCTGCGTTACATCAATACGCTGGCTCCCAAACATGAGCGTTAACGTCTGGTACTCTCATGGCAATACCAAACACTTAGTAGAGTTTCTTTAGCGCATTCTATCGTAGTTACACATATACGATTAGTTAGTACTATACACACTGCGCTTAATAAAGTTCAACACTTTCACAAATAATTATATACAATATTTCTACCGTTAGTCTATACGGTGCTTCATAACTGAACACGTCATAGTTCGTGCTGCTGATTATGCCTGTATCACGACTATTATTCATACAAGCGTATTTACTGTTTCTTTTACACATACCCGTCTTTGTTCGGCGTCTTGATGAATAGAATCGTCATGCGTTTTGCCTTGACGAACTTGCTTCAACCTGGCTGTAGCTGACTGAAGTTTCACTCGAAGACTGCACGTAGCTTATTTGAAGACTTCTGTCTGCGGCTTACACGCTGTCTCGTACTGCTGCATATTTGCTGCATACTGATTGCAACTTATTGCCATTGTGCTACAAATGACAATTGAGTAAGACTGTAACTGGCTGTAACTGCGCTTGGCGGCATGTAGACTGAACTTGGCTGCGTAACAAGTGAGCTAGAACTGAGTTAGAACAGAGTTTCAAGTGAGAACAGAGTGAGTTTCAAAGTGAGGTTCAACTGAGAGCTCCTCCTGGGGTCTACTCCCTTATATCGGATTTCCACAGAAAGTAGAGCAACATCTTCCCGCGTAATCTTCGCTCCTCTCACAGCATGATTCAGGTCTTCAAACCATGATCATTGTGTTCCTCTCTCTTCACAGGTCCCAAAACTATATGTGTGCAAAGGAATCGCTCGTTCAATTAATTAATATTAATTCCTTTCTCCATGGCGTGGGACGCTACCTAGTCGGGAAATCCCCTACAACATCTCCACATCCATCCGCGAACAATGGTCGTTTTACAGTCCTTACGCACATCACTAAATATGCACCAATTTCGCAGGTAAAAGACTCTAAAATTATCTTCTTGCCAAGATATTCACCTGTGTGCAACTCTCATCTCGATTCGTTACTCCAATCACGAGTAATCAATGATTCTTCTGGGCATTTCACCGCCCCTACTCCAAATCTATTCTCCGTCGGGGAATAACTGTGTCATTATTCAGGCCTCTCCCCTGCTCCAGACGACATAATGGGGTGACAGAGATGGACGTGGCTCCACTGGGACCAACCCACAATTCTGGGCCGATTAGTAAATGTCAGCTCTGCCCTCCTCTGTGCTTCAAACTCCCAATAGCTTACACCAAATCGTCTTATAATGATATAATCTGCTCATTATTTCCTACATTATTTTAATAAATAATGCCATTTCATCAAAAATCACACCAGTGATTAACTATACATTTCTTTCGAGGGGTTTTCACCAAGAAACTCCCTGTACAGATCTCTGGTTCGCTTCCTGGTGGAACCTTTTTACTGAGATCACAGTCTCTGAGAACCATGTTCGATTCCATTCAGCATAACCCCATCGGGTTCATGTTCCCCTTGCAAAACTTATAAAAGTCCAATGCAAGTGGCTTATATAAGTAACCAGCTGACTGTCGACCACCGTCTGTGTTTACGTCTGGGGTCCTTCACCTTGTCTGGCTACGAGTGGGTTAGTAGTGTTCCCCCTTCCACACTCGGCCTTGTTTCTGAGCTGTCTATTCTCCCTGCGAAGGGTCGCGTTTACAGCCTCAACCTCTCTGGCTACTCTGACCATTTCTTCATAGAATTCTCGCAAACACTGGCATTCTTTCTGCTCTCCGCTTACACTGGGTAAACTGTCTGTTTCTTGTCCCGTCTCGCCGTTCCAACATTCAGGTCTGCCTGCTTGGCTGCCTCCGCTCTCCACGTTGAGTTGGGTGTGCGTTACTAATTCTTCTTCTGGTTCATCGAATTCTTCTGGCGAGTAATAAATTTTTAAGTTGGCTATGTTCATAACGACCTCGTTTCCATTCTCTAAATGCCTTAACCTGTATGCATTGTTCTGGAGGTCTCTTATCACCTCGAACGGGCCGTGGTAAGCAAAAATGAACTTTTTATACTTCCGTGCCTCTGGATCTGAACTGGCGGGTTTCTTAATTAAAACTTTCTGTCCCACGAGAAGCGGTTTATGATACCTCTTCGCACGATTCCTTCTCTGACGTCTCTCCGCCTGTGCTTTGAGATATTCAAAGGTTCGTTGGATCCTCAATTCTCTACCGGGCTGTGCGTCTACTGGTAATGGAATAACACCATTCCACGGTCTCTCTGGTCTCTGATCCAGATGTAGAGTAACGGGAACCTGACCTGTCGCCTCATGTACAGTATTATTTATACAGTATTCAATGACTTCTAGAAATTCAATCCAACGCCAATTCGCTTCAGAACAGTAGATCTTCATGTATTTCTGGATCTCTCTCATTACTCTTTCAACGGGACTTGCCTCAGGATGGCGAATGGTAGATAGAATCTGCCTAATTCCTAGAGTTTCCAGTTCTCGACGAAATTCTGCACTAGTAAAGCAACTTCCGTGGTCCGAGAGAATGTTATCCGGCTTCCCAAGAATCGGAATAACTCTCTCTTTCAGGCGCTTCAAGACCTGTTTTGAACTTGTCTTTTGAATGGGGCACAACACCACCATTTTCGAAAATACATCCATGGCTACAAAAATGTGTCTATTGCCTCTACGTGCTCTAGGCAATGGTCCAAAGTTGTCGATACTCAATAGCTGCCTTGGCTTCTCTGGTAACAACGGGATAGGTCGTTGCCTCATTAAAAAGGGATTCGGCTTTACCCTTTGGCAAAGATCACATGTTCTAATAGCATTTCTCACCGTTTCTCTCAATTTTGGCCAAGTAAATGCTTCCTTCAACAGAGCACAGATTTTATCTATCCCCGGATGGCCAAATGCTCTGTGGGCTAGCCATACTAATCTCCTCTGCAAAGATGCAGGAATTACAATCCTTTGACGTGTGTGATCCACATCGTCCCACTTGTGTAATATCTGATTATACCATACATAATCTGTTGCCAATGCCTCCGCCTCTCTGTATATCGCAGTTCCCCTTGCTAAGCGTCCCTCGAAGTAATCGATTATCATCTTCAACCATGGGTCTTCGCGTTGTAGGTTGGTAATGTTCCTTAAGTCATCCAACGTCTTCTGATCTCGATTCTCAATCTGGACCGCTAGTACTTCTTCTTCTCTAGGGTAACGACTTAATATGTCCGGTATTACATTCTCTTTCCCTGGACAGTATTCTATTTCCACATTAAATTGCTGGATATACAGGGACCATCTTGTCAATCTCTGACTAGACAAATCTGTCTTTAACAAAAATGTTAAAGCTTTATGGTCTGTTCTCAGAACTATTTGGAAGCCGTACACGAGTTTGTGCCACGATTGCAACGCGTACAAAATTGCGAGCAATTCTATCTCTGTGATCGTGTAATTTTTCTCATGGGCTCTCAGTCTTCTGCTTATAAAGGCGATAAAAACTTTCTTCTCAGGCTGGTCAACATTTTCCTGGAATAGCATCGCTCCAATCCCAATAAGTGATGCATCCGTCTGTATGATGAACTTCTGGGTATAATCTGGGTATCCCAGTTTCACATATTCCAAAAGCATTTGTTTTGACCTCACGAATGCTTCCTGGCATTGCTCCGTCCAATTCCATCTGCCGCCTTTCTTCAATAGGTCCTGCAGTGATGCTACTGTCGCAGTATAGTTTGGGCAGTGGTTCGAAAAGAATCCAATTACTCCCAAATACTGTCGGACGTGCTTAACTTTCGTGGGTCGAGGGAAATTCCGAATTATCTCCAATTTATCTGGATTAGGCTTCACTCCATTTGCATCAATAACATGCCCTAGGAATTTAACTTCCCTCTGACAGAAGTGCGATTTCTTGATATTGACCTTAAAGTTAGCCTCTCGAAGGTCATCTAGCAACTTCTTCAGGTCTCTCATGTGCTCCTCCAGAGATTCTGATGTGAGTAGAATGTCGTCTACATATCTGATGGTACTCTCTTTAACCTCATCTGATAGATTGCGATCTAACGCTCTTATCAGGGCTGAACCAGCTGTTTTCAACCCAAAAGGTAGCCTTAAAAATGTGAATGTATGTTGATCAAACATAAATCCTGTCAACAGACTAGTTTTCTTCTCTAATTCAAGATGGTGGAAACTGGATGTGATATCCAAGTTTGAGAATATAGTTTTCCCTTTAAACTTCCTGAGGATCTCTTTAATAGGTGGCACTTGGTCAAATTCCGGAATAACTCTCAAATTTAAGCGTCTCAGGTCCAAGCAGACTCTGACAGATCCGTCTGTCTTTGGTACAATTACCAATGGACTTACATAAGGCGTAGGTGTTTTCTCAATAACGCCGGCCTCCAACATCTCCTGAATTGCCTCTTTCACTTTAGCATAATGCTTTTCAGCTATAGGGTAGGGTTTCTGCCTAAATGGTGTCCAATCACTGACTTGAAAAGCATAAGTGAAGTTCTTTATCCGACCAGGTCTCGAATCAAAGACTTCCTTCTGTTCCAGCAATAACTGCTTTAAATTTTCCTTCTCTTTTAGCCCAATTTTCGCTTCTTCTAGCTTCTCCGAAATGTATTCTTCCAATTTGGGTTCCAGATCTTTTTCCAAGTCTGTGGCTAGTGTTTTGAGCTCCGCTTCTAACTGCTCAATGGCTAACACTTCTTCATCAGCCACATCTCTGTATGTATGCCATACTTGTTCACTGGATCCTGGTTCAATTTCATTGAGTGCGACCTCTAAGCCTTCAGCTTCTTCATTCACATGGAACATAACCCTGTCCTGTGCTAGGTCAATTATCACTCTGTATTCCCTTATAAACTCCGCCCCAATAAGTAGGTTATAAGGTAGTTTGTTCACTAACAGAAAACTCTGTGAGAAAATAGAGCCTCCTATCTGTAAATCTAGGAATACCTGGTATTTACATATCATTGTTTTGTCTGGAATTACCCCTTTAATTTTGACACTGGAGATCGGTATCTTCAAAATGTTCTCTCTCCGGGCTATTTCATTATATAGAGCTTGTGTCATCAGGCTCACTGTTGATCCTGTGTCTAGCAGACTTCTGACTTTTAATCCTGCCACTCTCACAATTATAATAGGCAATTCTCTCTTGACCATGACCTGTGGTCCTCCTGTATCCTCAATCAATTCTTCTGGTTTGGCTATCTAATTGATGATGTTAATAGACTTCCATCCATCAGTCTCGAGCTCTTCTAATTTTGGCGTTTTTTTTTTTCTTCAGCGCCCGCCCCTTTGGAGTTCCTTCTCTCCTGTTCGCTGCGCTGTAGTTCCAAACTCTTAGCTCCATCTCCATATCTGTCTGGCGATGTCCTGTTCTGCATGACTTCTTGCCAGCGGACTTGTGATTTCTGGGGCTCATCTCCCCTTTCTTCGAGGTATCGCAAAGAAGCATGATATCGCTCTTCTGCCTCGTCATCGAAGTTATTTCTTCTCTCTTGGGGTCTCCAATTTCTATTATTGCCTTCCTGGCCATTATTACCTCCATTGTTATGGTACGGTTTGCCCCTGTTATTGTGTTTATTCCACGAACTTCGACCTCTTCCTGCTTTATTAGCATTTCCTTTGTACCTTGACTGCCATTTTCTGGGTTCCTGTTCCCATTTCCGTCCATAGGAATCTAAAGTTTCTGTGCTCGTGGCCTTGTTATTCCTTGGAGCTTGCTGTTGGTCAGTCTGTGTGTTGGTCACGTGGACTTGTTCCACGGTTCGACTCTGACGCATAGTATTTGCTGTGGTGAGGTCCAGTTGCCTTAGAACTGTCTCCATTTCCATAGCAGTTTTCGCATTAGCCGAGATTAGTAGCCTTTGGATCTCGTATGGAAGCTGTTTGGCGATAGCAATGCATAGCTCCAGTTCACTAGGTTTTTGATCCAGCTCTTTAAAACGACACATCTGCGATATGAAGAATTCTGCGTACTTCGTCGGGTTGTTCGTGCTGTACTTTTTGGCATACAAATCCAGCCGTAAATTCTGCTGAGTCGCGGCGTCCCAATATCTCTTCAAGAATGCCTCGCGGAATTCCTCAACAGTATCAAAAATGTAACGGAAGCTGCGAAACCATAATGCGCACTCCCCCTCTGTTAACTTCTCTATAGCACGTAGCCTACGCTCCTGCGGTATTCGTGCATCATTGAGATATTCAGTCACTTCCTTTAACCAATATTTTGGTGTCATACTACAGTGACTACCTGAAAACTTCCTAGGTTTTTCTTCGCTTGCCCTAATGACGTTTATCACCTGGGTGTGCATCGCGTTTTCATGTGGCGTCGATGCCGCAATTGGTACACCTGGCGTCATGTAAGGACTTTCTCCTGCGCCTGCAGCATTCCTGCTTATAGGTTGGGTTTCTAGGTCTGCCCACCTTGTTTTTCTTATATCCTCTATGCTGCCTTCACTTGACTTAGGATACTTCAGAAGTGTCTCCTCCTGTGCTATTATCCTAGTCTCCATTTGGTTATGGCGCATTTCTGCTCTTTCTAGGCGAGTAATGACTTCTTTTTCTATTCTCGTAAGCCTATCTCGGTTTTCCTCGGCTACTTGAAAAATTTTCACCTTGTCTTCTTTCAGACTTTGTTTGATATGGGATATTTCATCCTCTACGTCCTCTTTAATTTGAGCAAGGGTCTTGTCGCTTGCCTCTGTTTTCTGGCCTTCTCTTATTTCGAGTTCTTCTCTCAGACCTTTAATTTCATCTTGAATGTGTCCATTGACTTTAGACAATTCATTCCGGACCTTGGTGATCTCGCCTCTATTTTCCTCTTGTCTTTTATTGACTATGATAATGTCGCTTTGCACTTGGTCCAGTTCTTTATGAACTTTACCCATCTGACCTTTCACGTTGCCTACCAGCTCCTTACTTTCATGAGCGATAGCCTTAATTTCGCCTATTTCCTGGCATTGACCTAATATATTCTGGTCCTGTTTCTTGAGGTCACCGTTAATTGCTCTAGCGTAGCTTTTCAATTTCTGATCCCATTTGGAGTCGTTCTCCTCTAATCTCTGGTCTACTGTTTTCGTAAACTCTGCGAACTGTTTCGCTTGGCGTTCGAGATTCGCCTCATTTTGGATCTGAATATCCTTAATATCGTTAGACAACGCCTCTAATTTACTGTTGGTTTGCTCCTGAGCATGCCTACACGCTTGCAAATTACCCTCAAGTTTGGCTTCTATGGCCTCGAAACGTTTGTCAGTATTCACCTGCATTTCCGATACAATGCTTACAACAGTATCTGTTACTTCGGTCTTAATGACTTCTTGCATTTGACCTAACTTATTGTTTAATTCATCTTTATATTCAACCTTATTTGCCTCTAAACGGTTGTTTAATTCAATCTGGTTATTGTTCATTGCAACCTGATTGGCATCTAAACGAGCATTTATACTATCCTGGAAAGCTTTGGTTTCCAGTTTGTTCTGCACGTGAGCAGCATCAAAATGTTGTTTCAGTCCTGCAATAACTTGCAAGATCTCCTCCGTACCTGACATTTTACAATAACACACTTAAATATGCAGGCAGGCTTCCTGGAAAAATATGTGGATACGTTTCGAAGAGAAACATCAAACACTGCACACATGTTGTGAAGTCGTACAAAACCTGATAATATTATAGTAGATTGTGGATTGGGTATGTAACGCTAGTACCCTTAGGCCATTCTCTTCTCAATAGAGAGATTCTGCGTTACCTCAAAAGCCTACTGAATTCAACAATCACTCAAACACAGTTTGAGGCAAAACAATTACTATGGTTTTCCCCATGAAATACCATAAAAAATCTATGGGTTTTCCCTAAATCCCATAAGCCCCACGTTGGGCACCATGATAAATTAATAGAGCTTTTACTACCATAGACTCCACAGATGGGCGTCATGATAAATTAATGGTGATATGCACAATCTATCAAAATTTATATATACGTATCGGAACTTAGCTATGGATTAGGAGCGGTCACACCCTACTTCGTTAATTCTTACTTTAATAGAGTTGTGTGCATTAAATCTGACCGACTTTAGTCGTACCTTTAGCTCAAATCACAGTATAGGACATCAATTCCCATATACCCATGTGAGTAATCTCGTTGGATAATATGCATCTGCCTCCAACTAGCATCAGCTCTCAGGCGTGTACGGTAACCCCAATTTAGCAGTGCATATTTTGGATTTGAGGCTAAAAGGTATCAACTCTACAATGATAAAGCACAACTCTATTCAAAAACTTTAATTCATTTAAATAAATCATGGCTTCAAACACAAAACAATACCCAAAAAGCATAAAATAAAAGCAAACAAAAATTTTACTTCCACAATCCACAAGTAAACAAATATGAAATCACAACAAAGTCATAACTAGCCATAAGGCTTTACCCTTCTGTGAACTTCACAAGAATATACTAGTGCGCTGATGCACCTACGACTTCAAAACAAACTGTACATTAACATAACAGTCATACAATGTGACTTCTTTAATATTACAACAAGGATTATTCCTTAAACCTCTTTATGTTAAACAATTATGTGTGCCGTGCGTGTTTTAATATTTTTCTTCTCACCAATGAAATGCTTTGCATGCATTTACCTATTTGGACGTTGCACCAAAATCAACGTGCAACTCCATAATTATGTAAGCTACCCCCTACACATCCTCCAATTATATGGTTTCACCGCATGCTGTCTGTGATTCCTAGATAAAACGTTACGTTATAGCTTATGTCGGATTGTACAATAGGCTACCTCGCGCTCATGGCGATTGGCATCTAGTCACCAACTACATGACTTGGTTCCAGTGACAGTACAAATATATCATGTAACTATTCGTCAGATAGCTAAATTAATGAACCATCAGGATTAACTATAATTATCCATGTGTTCACAAACCACATGGCTATAATACTCAACATAACAATCTTGCATTATATGTCATTTTAACAAGGTCTAGACTCTTCCCTCTTTTACTTGCCTGAGCGGTCCGGGTGGTTGGCTCCGACCCTCGGCTAAGGAAATCGCTACACAATAGAAAGTGGGATGGGTCGTTTCACCAATTATCTCGACCTTCCTAAAAGTTTGAAAGCTTCCCTCTCTCTAAGCAGTGGAGATTTACAAGACAAATACTGTGTCCTAACCGACACACATGTTCCCAAAGGATCTTAATTGACTATTACGCCAACAGGTATTGAATGAGCTTTTTGTAATTATTCCTACGTCGAGGATAACGATTAATTAATGGCCTCACATGGGTCCATTCAACATGAAGGTTCGGGGTTCGTAATGCATGAGCCTGGCGGTTGACCGATGTCTCAAGTATAATATAGGCGCACAAAACCACTGTCGCCATGAGTTTTCGCTGCCCACGAGCGTACATAACTCATCTATAAGTTCTCGGGAAATCATAGAGCTGCGAGGTGTCCTTGTTTCCTCGACTCTTATAAAGATTCCAATCCGGAACACATTTCAATCCTTTCTTCAGAGTTAGGGTCCATCACTACAACTCTGGAATAAATAATATCTCCAACAATGTCCACGACATAGGAGAATTCATACGTAGAATAGACTATCTGGCCCCTAATGCTCCATGCTACGATACTCCGACCTATAATATTAAGAGAAATCTAACATTTACTCTATAAGCTTCTCAATTAAGCTGCAAATTCAATTCAATAAAAGCTCTTTCATTACTGGTATCATTACCGAATATATGCAATATTCTGATATATAACTTCTTTCCATAGTTACTGAAATGTAATCTCATTGTAACATCTTCCTGCTTAGATTGATAAGTCTTGCACTTAGCGTTAATAATTCTCGCTTACAACATTTATTTGTTTCCTGATGTGTTCATTCATACTCTTAATAACCATTATTATTATTATCATCATTTCTCACTGACATAAATGACCAAAATCATCCTTTATTATTATTATTGAAAATCTCATTGACATAAATGACCAAAATCATAATTTACCATTATTATTATAAATCTCATTGACATAAATGACCAAAATCATCATTTATTATTATTCTCACATAAATTACCAAATTTCCGACATAGCTAGACGTTTTAAACTCGAACAATCGCGTTCGTTACATTTACATAACTGATTGCCATTCTTAATTCATAGTGGGAATAATTACTCCACTTAATGATGCAAATCAACATTTCAACTCTATAAAAATCAACTCATTACTGATTAAACATGGAGGATCAGCCTCCTAACTGATTTTTATTGGCATCTATAAGGAATTCACAATATCTTTACGGAATCACAGACATGCATCGGTCCATACTTCTACATGATCATAACCATAATTTGTGGGGTACTTACATCTCTATAGGCATCTAAGGTGGCTCCGACCAATCATATTCTTCCATGTCGCCCGCCATAATGGGTTTAACGCGACATATTTCTCTTGTTTACACACATTTGATTACACATAATTTCTATCACCAACACGACACGTTGCATACCTTTCAGGAAGTTATCACTCCCCAAACATGTGAAACACTTCATCAAACACTACTTTAAATGATATTTTTACATATACATTACACTGAACACTCGTCACTTATACACACTTCAATGCTGAAATTCCCTAGCAGAGATCGAAATTGCAGGTGTCGACGGCATCTTACGTTACCAACTCCTGATTGAAAGTCTGGTTATCTGCTCTCGGAACTCTCCAACAGTTTTATGACGATCATTACTCCTACAGTAAGTGTCCTGCGTTACATCAATACGCTGGCTCCCAAACATGAGCGTTAACGTCTGGTACTCTCATGGCAATACCAAACACTTAGTAGAGTTTCTTTAGCGCATTCTATCGTAGTTACACATATACGATTAGTTAGTACTATACACACTGCGCTTAATAAAGTTCAACACTTTCACAAATAATTATATACAATATTTCTACCGTTAGTCTATACGGTGCTTCATAACTGAACACGTCATAGTTCGTGCTGCTGATTATGCCTGTATCACGACTATTATTCATACAAGCGTATTTACTGTTTCTTTTACACATACCCGTCTTTGTTCGGCGTCTTGATGAATAGAATCGTCATGCGTTTTGCCTTGACGAACTTGCTTCAACCTGGCTGTAGCTGACTGAAGTTTCACTCGAAGACTGCACGTAGCTTATTTGAAGACTTCTGTCTGCGGCTTACACGCTGTCTCGTACTGCTGCATATTTGCTGCATACTGATTGCAACTTATTGCCATTGTGCTACAAATGACAATTGAGTAAGACTGTAACTGGCTGTAACTGCGCTTGGCGGCATGTAGACTGAACTTGGCTGCGTAACAAGTGAGCTAGAACTGAGTTAGAACAGAGTTTCAAGTGAGAACAGAGTGAGTTTCAAAGTGAGGTTCAACTGAGAGCTCCTCCTGGGGTCTACTCCCTTATATCGGATTTCCACAGAAAGTAGAGCAACATCTTCCCGCGTAATCTTCGCTCCTCTCACAGCATGATTCAGGTCTTCAAACCATGATCATTGTGTTCCTCTCTCTTCACAGGTCCCAAAACTATATGTGTGCAAAGGAATCGCTCGTTCAATTAATTAATATTAATTCCTTTCTCCATGGCGTGGGACGCTACCTAGTCGGGAAATCCCCTACAACATCTCCACATCCATCCGCGAACAATGGTCGTTTTACAGTCCTTACGCACATCACTAAATATGCACCAATTTCGCAGGTAAAAGACTCTAAAATTATCTTCTTGCCAAGATATTCACCTGTGTGCAACTCTCATCTCGATTCGTTACTCCAATCACGAGTAATCAATGATTCTTCTGGGCATTTCACCGCCCCTACTCCAAATCTATTCTCCGTCGGGGAATAACTGTGTCATTATTCAGGCCTCTCCCCTGCTCCAGACGACATAATGGGGTGACAGAGATGGACGTGGCTCCACTGGGACCAACCCACAATTCTGGGCCGATTAGTAAATGTCAGCTCTGCCCTCCTCTGTGCTTCAAACTCCCAATAGCTTACACCAAATCGTCTTATAATGATATAATCTGCTCATTATTTCCTACATTATTTTAATAAATAATGCCATTTCATCAAAAATCACACCAGTGATTAACTATACATTTCTTTCGAGGGGTTTTCACCAAGAAACTCCCTGTACAGATCTCTGGTTCGCTTCCTGGTGGAACCTTTTTACTGAGATCACAGTCTCTGAGAACCATGTTCGATTCCAGTCAGCATAACCCCATCGGGTTCAATATATATATATATATATATATCTTTATATATATAATTCTTCGACACGTGTGTATGTGACTGAACTCCTCCTAAACGACTGAACCGATTTTGATGGAATTTGGTATGTGTATTAGGGTGGGTCCATGTATGGTTTACATTCACAATCTGACCGGGTAGGTGGAATGAACACAATTTTAGAACCACAATAACACACAATTTTAGAACCATAATATACAGTCACAAAACAGTCGTCATGGAAACCACTAGCCTTGGCCTTCGTGAAAGCTGATGCCTTTGGACGGTTTGTCTCTGCACGTTAGAGCCACCTGGTCGCAACCTGTGTAACTACCGCCATTACATACACTCCGCCCGTGGCGAAAAGTTGTGTTTTATACCAAAGGTGGCAGTTATGTCGAATTCTACTGTTTGTCTCTGCACGTTAGAGCGTTTCAAAGTCCCGTATGCGTTCATATACCATTCATTCGATTGCCATGAAACTTGGGTGATATGTTGAGTGAACTCCAGGGAAGGTGTTTGGCTTAGTAAATCCATTTTACAATAGATAGCGCACGAATAGATTAAAGAAATGGGCGACGACGCGCGAAGCGTTTCAAAAAGGTCCCGTATGCGTTCAAATACCATTCGTCCGATAGCGATGAAACTTGGGTGAGATGTTGTGTACACTCCAGAGAAGGCTTCTGGCTTAGTAAATCAATTTCACATTAGGTAGCGCACGACTAGATTCAACAAATGAGTGACGACGTGCGAAGCGTTTCAACAAAATCCCGTATAAGTTTATATTCCATTCATAGATTGAGATGAAACTTTGATGAGTTGTTTTGTACACTTAAGTGAAGGCTTCTAACTTAGTAATCCATTTCACAGGAGGTTGCGCACGAGTAGATTCAACAAATGAGCGGCGACGTGCGAAGCGTTTCAACAAAGTCCCGTATGCGTTCAAATACCATTCGTCCGATTGCAATGAAACTTGGGTGAGATGTTGTGTACACATACGTGAGGGTTTCTAACTTAGTAAATACATTTCACAGGAGGTTTCGCACGAGTAGATTCAACAAATGAGCGAGGACCCACGAAGCGTTTCAATTAGTTTCCGTATGCGTTCAAATACCATTCGTCCGATTACGATGAAACTTGGGTGAGATGCTGTGTACACCTTACGGAATGTTTCTGGCTTAATAAATCCATTTTACAATAGGTATCGCACGAGTAGATTCAATAAATGTGTGAAGGCACGCGAATCATTTCAACGAAGTACCGTATACGGCCATATACCATTTATCAGATTGCGATGAAACTTTGGTGAATTGTTGTGTACACTCCAGGAAATGTTTCTGTCTTAGTAAATCCAGTTTTTAATAAGTAGCGCACGAGTAGATTCAACAAATGAGCGACGGCGCGCGAATCGTTTCCACAATGTCCCGTGTGCGGTCATATATCATTCATCCGATTGCGATCAAATCTTGGTGAATCATTGAGTACACGCCAGAGAAGGTTTCATGCTTAGTAAATCTATTTTACAATAAGTAGCGCATGAGTAGATTCAACAAATGAGTGACGACGTGCGAAGCGTTCCAACAAAATCCTGTATGCGTTCATATACTATTCATCGATTGCGATGAAACTTTGATGAGTTGTTGTATACACTTACGTGAAGCTTTCTAACTTAGTAAATCCATTTCACAGTTGGTAGAGCACGAGTAGATTCATCAAATGAGTGACAGCGCACGAATCATTTAAACCAAATCCCGTATGCGTTTTAAAAGCCATTTATCCGTTTGCGATGAAACTTTGGAGAGTTGTTGTGCACACTCCAACGAATGTTTCTAAATTAGTTAATTCAATTCACGATAGTTTAGAGGCAGTTAACAGAAATTGAAAAAAAAATTGTGTATCCAAAAGCACTTCAAGAAACAAAGTTACAACACTTTCTTTGATTGGCAGGACAACGTCTGCCGGGTCAGCTTGTCTTTATATATATAATTCTTCGACACGTGTGTATGTGACTGAACTCCTCCTAAACGACTGATCCGATTTTGATGGAATTTGGTATGTATATTAGGGTGGGTCCATGTATGGTTTAGATTCACAATCTGACCAGGTAGGTGGAATGAACACAATTTTAGAACCACAATTTACACACAATTTTAGAACCACAATATACAGTCAAAAACAGTCGTCATGGAAACCACTAGCCTTGGCCTTCGTGAAAGCTGATGTCTTTGGTCGGTTTGTCTCTGCACGTTAGAGCCACCTGGTCGCAGCCTGTGCAACTACCGCCATTACATACACTCCGCCCGTGGCGAAAAGTTGTGTTTTATACCAAAGGTGGCAGTGATGTCGAATTCTACTGTTTGTCTCTGCACGTTAGAGCGTTTCAAAGTTCCGTATGCGTTCATATACCATTCATCCGATTGCCATGAAACTTGGGCGATATGTTTAGTGAGCTCCAGGGAAGGTGTTTGGCTTAGTAAATCCATTTTACAATAGATAGCGCACGAATAGATTCAACAAATGAGCGATGACGCGCGAAGTGTTTCAAAAAGGTCCCGTATGCGTTCAAACAACATTCGTCCGATAGCGATGAAACTTGGGTGAGATGTTGTGTACACTCCAGAGAAGGCTTCTAGCTTAGTAAATCAATTTCACATTAGGTAGCGCACGACTAGATTCAACAAATGAGTGACGAAGCGTGAAGCGTTTCAACAAAATCCCGTATAAGTTTATATCCCATTCATAGATTGAGATGAAACTTTGATGAGTTGTTGTGTACACTTAAGTGAAGGCTTCTAACTTAGTAATCCATTTCACAGGAGGTTGCGCACGAGTAGATTCAACAAATGAGCGGCGACGTGCGAATCGTTTCAACAAAGTCCCGTATGCGTTCAAATACCATTCGTCTGATAGCGATGAAACTTGGGTGAGATGTTGTGTACACTTACGTGAGGGTTTCTAACTTAGTAAATCCATTTTACAATAGGTAGCTCACGCGTAGATTCAACAAATGAGCAACGACGCGCGAACTTTTAATCAAAGTCCCGTATGCGTTCATATAACATTCATCCGATTGCAATGAAACTTGATTGAGATGTTGTGTACACTTACGGGAGGGTTTTTAACTTAGTAAATACATTTCAGAGGAGGTTTCGCACGAGTAGATTCAACAAATGAGCGACGACGCACGAAGCGTTTCAATAAGGTCCCGTATGCGTTCAGATACCATTCGTCCGATTACGATGAAACTTGGGTGAGATGTTGGTACACCCTACGGAAGGTTTCTGGCTTAAAATAAATCCATTTTACAATAGGTAGCGCACGAATAGATTCAACAAATGTGAGACGGCACGCGTATCATTTCAACAAAGTACCGTATGCGGCCATATACCATTTATCAGATTGCGATGAAACTTTGGTGAATTGTTGTGTACACTCCAGGAAATGTTTCTGTCTTAGTAAATCCAGTTTTTAATAAGTAGCGCACGAGTAGATTCAACAAATGAGCGACGGCGCGTGAATCGTTTCCACAATGTCCCGTATGCGGTCATATATCATTCATCCGATTGCGATCAAACCTTGGTGAATCATTGAGTACACGCCAGAGAAGGTTTCAGGCTTAGTAAATATATTTTACAATAGGTAGCGCATGAGTAGATTCAACAAATGCGTGACGGCACGCGAATCGTTTAAAGAAAATCACTTATGCGTTCATATGTCATTCATCCGATTCCGATGAAACTTTGATGAGTTGTTGTGCACACGCCAGGGAAGGTGTTCAACTTGGTAAATCCATTTTACAATATTGGTAGCGCACGAGTAGATGTAACAAATGAGTGACGACGCGCGAAGCGTTCCAACAAAATCCTGTATGCGTTCATATGCTATTCATCGATTGCGATGAAACTTTGATGAGTTGTTGTGTACACTTACGTGAAGCTTTCTGACTTAGTAAATCCATTTCACAGTTGGTAGAGCACGAGTAAATTCAACAAATGAGTGACAGCGCACGAATCATTTAAACCAAATCCCGTATGCGTTAAATGCCATTTATCCGTTTGCGATGAAACTTTGGAGAGTTGTTGTGCAAGCTCCAACGAATGTTTCTAAATTAATTAATTAATTCAATTCACGATAGTTTAGAGGCAGTTAACAGAAATTGAAAAAAATATTGTGTATCCAAGAGCACTTCAAGAAACAAAGTTACAACACTTTCTTTGATTGGCAGGACAACGTCTGCCGGGTCAGCTTGTATATATATATATATATATATATATATATATATATATATATATATATATATATGTATATCAGTTTCTTGTGGACACGATAACTGCCGTAATTTTCCACCAATCACTTTGAATTTTTTACATAATATGTATCCCTATAAAATCTCGGTCGAGTTCGTTAACGGGCAAAATCGGTCGACGGGGGTGAAGATGGGGGCTTTTTTCGAAAAATTGAAATTTCGCTATAACTCTCTTAATACGTGAAATATCGAATCCATTCAAAGTTCATAATATGTGTCGGATAAGTGCCAACAATTTATGTCAAATAAGTTCTTTGATAGCACCAACCATTGACCAAAGGGGTGGAAAAAAGTGGGTTTTTCGGGAAACATTAATCATATCTCTCTTAATAGGCACAATATCAAAACTGTACAAAATGGACAATATTCCCCTAATAATTACCTAAAACTTTTGTCTGAAAGAATTTTTGATATGACCCACCATTATGCCAAGGGATAAGAAAAATGATTTCGGAATTATAAGAAAATGCCAAGAGCTATCAGAGGTTGCCATGGCAACACTACTAAATTGATGAGGGATGAGCCGTTGCCATGACAACGCACTTGTACGAGATCAGATTCAGTATTTCCATCTGACTAAGCCGGCCCCGTGGTGTTGGGGTAGCGCGCCTGCCTCTCACCCGGAGGCCCCGGGTTCAATCCCCGGCTCCGTCAGGGATTTTAAAACTGACGTGAGGGTTGGAACGGGGTGCACTCAGCCTCGTGAGGACAATTGAGTAGCTGTCTGACAGTGAGACAGCACCCCGATCACGAATACCAATATTAACGGCCGAGGGGACCCGACGCGCTGATCACGCGTCACCCCAATATCAGCAGGCCAAATGGCTGGGCAGCGGTCGCTTGGTCGGACTTAGCCCGTCATGGGCTGGATGGTGCCAGGGGTTGACTTTGACATCTGACTAAGTGGGAAGCGGCTTCGGTGACGTAACTGGCAGCATGCAGAATGTCAATGCCCAACGTCGCGGTTTCAAAGCCGGCCGAAGTCGTCGGATTTTCTAAGAGCGCTAAAATCCCTCAGTATGCTTTCCTTTGGAGGGGAAGTTCCAACGTTCGTTACGAATTGCTGGTTGGGGTGGCATCTAGTAGCCAAGTTTACAGCTAGGTGTCATTGACGGTAGTACCTGATAGCAACATTAGGAACTACTGCTTGAAATTGACCGTCTGCAGTCCTTACCTGAATTACAGACTAATACATCCATTACAATTCACACCGTTTATCAGACAGATTCTACACTCACCCAAAGTACACGGGGTTAGATGACCGCGTTGTCGCAGCCCCTAAACTGAGGAACCAACCAGAGGTAGATTTCATTAGAAAGCTAACTATTGCAATGGGTACCATGTTTCGACTTCCGGAAAATTTCGACATATCTTCGCGTTTCACATCCCCCAGACCCCAAAACCACCGTCAGTTCAAAAGTTTATATATAATTTATGTATGTATATGTGTATAGTCTATATATATGCATATCAGTTTCTTGTGGACACGATAACTGCCGTAATTTTGCACTAATTACTTTGTATATTTTACCGAATATGTATACCTATAAAATCTCGGTCGAGTTCGTTACTGGGCTAAATCGGTCGAAGGGGGTGAAAATGGGGGGCTTTTTTCGAAAAAGTGAAATATTGCTATAACTCTCTTAATATGTGAAATATCGAATCCGTTCAACGTTCATACTATGTGTCGGATAAAGCCCAAAAATTTATGTTTGAAGAGTTTTTTATATAGCACCAACCATTGACCAAAGGGGTGGGAAATGTGGTTTTTTCGGGAAACATTAATCATATCTCTCTTAATAGGCACAATATCAAAACCGTACAAAATGGACAATATTCCCCTAATAATTACCTAAAATTTTGTCTGAAAGAATTTTTGATATGACCCACCATTATGCCAAGGGATGAGAAAAATGATTTCGGAATTATAAGAAAATGCCAAGAGCTATCAGTGGTTGCCATGGCAACACTACTAAATTGATGAGGGATGAGCCATCAGACGTTGCCAAGATAACGCACTTGCACGAGATCATATTCAGAATTCCATCTGACTAAGTGTGAAGCGGCTTCGGCGACGTAACTGGTAGCAAGCATGCTGAATGTCTATGCCCAAGGTCGCGAGTTCAAAGCCGGCCGAATTCGTCGGATTTTCTAAGAGCGCTAAAAATCCCTCAGTAAGCTTTCCTTTGGAGGGGAAGTTTCAACGTTCGTTGCGAGTTGATGGCTGCGGTGGCATCTAGTAGCCAAGTTCACAGGTAGGTGTCGTTGACGGTAGTACCTGGTAGCAACATTAGGAACTACTGCTGAAATTGACCGTCTGCAGTCCTTACCTGAATTACAGACTAATACAGCCATCCCTAAGTACACGGGGTTACATGACCGCGTTGTCGCAGCCCCTAAACTGAGGAACCAACCAAAATCTCTGCGGGAGATATAATTTTGCGTGAAGAAGTAACAGACCGTTACATAGTTACACATCAGTGTCGAAACCTTGCATAAGGACAGTGTGACCACAAGTATAAAAATGGACCTCAAATGACAAGAAGGTTACCGTTCCCATAAGACAATAAAATGTTTAAAATAAGCATAAAATGACGAAAAACAAAGTTAATTAAGCTCCAATTATAAAATACCTTCGCGCAATAAATGAGGTCTGATCCTTCTACGAAAACCTGCATATTCTGCCTATTTTCGCCTATCCCCAAGTTTGTCCGGTGAAATCTACCTCCGCCTTCCGGCGTGCCGAGAGGACTTTTTTTTCTAATTCTTCAACTCCTTCAAAACACTTATGATCTTATTAAACTTTGTAATTTTTATGTCGCGCAATAAACAACCAGCTTCTAGAATGACTACTGTACTCATAATAACATTCTAGTCTCTCCTCATTCCTGGCAATTTTATTATGTTAATAATAAGAACTTACATCACGACAAATGATTTCACAATATCATCGTAGGGGTTCAGCGTAACTTTTTCATCTGAGTAGAATTTATCAAGCATCTATCTAGCTGTCATGATGAAATTCATGTAACACATCTCTATGTTCGTCTATTCTATTTCATTAATAGATCATCTCATTGGATCTCCAATTCCACCATCTTATATTAATATCGATTTTCCTATAAGCATCTTGTCATCTTAAATACCTCAATAAAGTCACATAGACCCAATTTATAAACCTCATGTTGGTCCTATTCGACAATCTCAAATCCTAAAATTCCTATATCTATATATATAAAGCACAAAGTTTGTCTGTTATGTATACAAGTCTACACCGTTTCACCGATCTGAACCAAAATGTGTATACTTACCCTTTGGAACCCTGCGAGTAACCCTGTCAACTTAAAATTTCGGACAGACCACCCCATTCCCTGCATTTAGGCCCTTTTGCACAAATCTACACCGTTTCACCGATCTAAACCAAAATGTGTATACTTACCCTTTGGAACCCTGCGAGTAACACTGTCCACTAAAATTTTGGACAGACCACCCCATTCCCTGCATTTAGGCCCTTTGGTCCAAAGCTACACCGTTTCACCGATCAGAACCAACCTTCGTATTCTTGCCCTTTGGTACCCTGCGAGTAACACTGTCTGCTTGAAATTGCGGACAGACCACTCCATTCCCTGCATTTAGGCCCTTTGGCACAAATCAACACCGTTTCACCGAACTGAACCAAAATTTGTATACTTACCATTTGGAACCCTTCGAGTAACACTGCCCACTTCAAATTTCGGACAGACCACTCCATTACCTGCATTTAGGCCCTTTGATCCAAATCTACACCGTTTCACCGATCTGAAACAAAATTTGTATACTTACCATTTGGAACCCTGCGAGTAACACTGCCTGCTTGAAAATGTGGACAGACCACTCCATTCTCGGCATTTAGGCCCTTTGGCCCAAATCTACACCGTTTCACCAATCTCAACAAAAATTTGTATATTAACCCTTTGGAACACTGCGAGTAACACTGTCTGCTTAAAATTACGGAGAAACTACCCCCTTGGAACCCTGCGGGTTGCACTGTCCACTTTAAATTTCTGACAGACCACTCCATTCGCTGCATGTAGGCCCTTTGGCAAAAATCTACACCATTTCACCCATATGAACCATATGTTACATACTTACCCTTTGGAACCTGACGAGTAACACTGTCTGCTTGAAATTTCGGACAGACCACTCCCTTCCCTGTATTTAGGCCCTTTGGCACAAATCTGCACCATTTCACCGATCTGCACCAAATTTTTTATACTTACCGCTTGGAACTCAACGACTACTTCGGTGAAACTGTGCGGGACCAGAAAATCACGTTTTAAGGCCCTTGAACCGAACGTGTCAGAAGTTAAGCAACACCATACTCTTCCCCGCCTGTGATTTTTAAAATATGTTTTTCTATTAGTTTGTAAGGTTGATGAACCAGTTCAGTAGTAGTAGTCATCTCACCACATAAAGTATTGCTCAATAGTAGTAGTGTATACGTGTATGCGTTCATATACCATTAATCCGATTGCGAAGAAACTTGGGTGAGTTGTAGTGTGGATTGCAGGGAAGGTTTCTAGCTTCCAACTATTTCTGTAGCACAAAAGGGTGAGAGACTTAACAGGAAGTTTTAAATATCATAGTAACGCAATTGCACAATGCCAGTTGTGATGATGATGATGATGATGATAATTGTTGTTTTAAGGGGCCTAACATCGAGGTTATCGGCCCTAATGGTTTGGCTGATCGTGAAATTGAAACTACAACTAAAAACTAACTACAAAACTTACGGGCTAGAAGAAGATAACGACAAAAGAAAGTTATGAGGGAAACAAAAGACAGGAGGAAAGGAAATGCCCTCAACCCTGGATAAATGAGAATTGAGGGTCCTGGAAGGAAGGAGAGCCACGAAAGGCAGATAGGAAGGGGAAAGAGGAGAGGGACTGCCCCAAAAAAGGGGTAAAACCGGACCCAGCTCAGGAATCCCTCGGGGTTGCCAGCTCCCGGACTCACCAGCCATGAACCCTTGAGGATGTAGCACTATCCAGGGTGCACCAGAAGTGGTGGAGCTACAAACACCCTGCCTCCTTGAGAGCCTTGAACAGAGAAGACAGGAGATATTATGAAAAGAAAAAGAAAGCTGACCCCTCGAAGAATGAGGGTATCAGGAAAGATGAGACAAGGGCCAATTAAGGCGGCAAAGTGAAAGACTCCCTAGGCCTCGGATACCCTAATACCGTCGGGGTCGGAAGAGAATAAGAGTTGACCAAGGGAGGCCGAGAGGAAAGAGAACTGAAAGGAGCCCGGCACCTGTAAGTAGAAGCAATGTCAGACTCAGCTTGTGTCCCGTGGTCATCAACCCACGTCCCACAAGTTGTGAGACCCGGGGGACGGGGGACGGGACACAGTTGTGAGAATAGCTTGGTGATTCACCACGAGGTGACATGTGAAGACTGTCCAGAACCCGCCGTCTTATCTGGCATTGCTGACTATGCTGATGTTCATACAGGGCCGTTGCTCAAACCACTGTGGTGTTACGAAAAAGTGAGTGATTCACCGGCCAATGTAAATAGGACCGGGACCCCCCCCCCCCTCCTCCCCGAACGTCTGTCATCACCTACGAGCCTCTCAGGTCCGTGCAGCTGGGACCCGAGCAGTACGCCGTAAGCTCTTTCACTATAGTGCGTCTCTGCCTTAAAATACAGTATGGAATTAAATGTAGTATTTGCCTCTCACTCGCAATCCTATGTCCTGCAATAGCTTCGTCCTTTTCTACCCCGGCGATTTTGCCATTTCCCAATGATTGAAAGTGATAAATCTAAGAAAATGTTTTCGTAGTCTTACAGAGAATTTTTCTAAGGCGCTATGCGACAAAAGACGACACTATTGATCTCTAATTTTCTAACAGCCAATGAGATATAGGCCCTAGGCAGTGTTTGCTGTTTCACATACTCCTCTTTCTAATCATATTTTTCAATTCGTTTGTAAATTACATGTGTCAGTACTGTAGTTAATAAATAGCCGTTTCCCTATTCATTATTATCATTATCGTTACGGGAAAATGACCTGAATGTTACGTCCATTATACTGTTCTACTTATCACCCCCATTACCACCAGCACAAAGAGTTTTATTTTAAATTATGTTTTTCTTCTAGTTTAAGTATCATGTGCCAGTTCTGAAGTAGTACAGTATTCATTATCATCCATGAAACAAGTAAATCTACCGGGCGAAGCCGGGCATTACTGCTGGTCTGACTATAAAATCCTAAATCTTCTCTACTCATATATCACTAATGATATCTCCACACAATGCTTGAAAATACGACGTAAGATTGCAATAATCAAACCTATGTTAAAGAACGTCTAATAAATCTACTAAGGATTTAACTTGAAATTACGAAAAATCGAAATCAATCCTAAATATCTTAAAATCCAAAACTCTCTAAAAATCGAAAAATATCTGCTAAATATCGAAATTACTCTAATATCAAACAAATACAAAATTCCAAGAAATGTGGTCATCTCTGATACTTGCATGCTCATTGATTCTAAAAATGTTGCTGCCATAATAGGACTTTTTTCACGTTTCTAAAATGCTGAAATACACTTTATATATTTTTTCTATCGAACCCATTATTTTTACCCATAATTTTTACCTATTACTTGTATTCCAAAAGTAATTATAATAGCAATTGAACATTCTGAATTGTCAATTAAACCACGTGGCCTCTCCCTTCCTTCAATTCCGATCACGCGTTACCCTCGCGTTGGAACTTCGTTTCGCGCTTATCAAGTTCCGCTTCCCTTCTCTCTGTATGTCAAGCCGACATTAACTTTGCTACCTGGAAAACTGGTTTATCTATAGCAAGCGACACATCTGTCCCTCGTATATACTAGAATAACAACTCACGACGGACATCAGACGTTTTGACGTGCCTCCAAGCCACTACTGGGTGTGTTTCCAATAAACTTCTTCTCTCGCTCAAATTGTATCATCGATGCGCGTATCATCGACTGTACAACTTCCTTAAAAATACTGCAAACTCCTCTAAATTTTGGATGTATCACTGGATACTTCTTCTTATGCTGAATATGACTCCAGACAAGCAAGTAATTGGGTTCGATTCCCCTCTTAACTCATATTAATAAGGATGAAACAAAGATGAAATTAATACAGTTTTCTCCTTCTTGTTTCCATCTAGAATTCAATATGTCATATATGTACTGTGCAATAAGTCCTCTAGGTATAGTTCAGATAATTGATTTTGGTTTCCCCTTCAGAATTTCCGATGCGTATTAGCATCTCTGTCATTCTTCACATGACCTGACGACATCTGCATATGGTTTCCTCATGTCCGTCCTATGGAATCTTTCCTGAGCTATGTTAAAGGCCTTATCCGTTCCTCCATGGCCTATACTTCTGTGAACTAACCATAAGAAACAGTAGATCATCTTAGGTGGAACTACAATCCTCAGCTTAATGTGTTAACTTGCAAATGGTTCTACAATCAGGACGTAGTTTCTGGCTTTCTCCTGCGTGTGCTTTAAATCAGGATCGATGTTGTCCATGTAGACTTTAAGGAACCTATACATCTTCCTAAGAGGAAAAATATCTTCTGTGATATTGTCAACTGTCTCAGCTTGTTCTATGTTTCCTGGCCCTCGTCTTCCAGTTAAACGTTAGACACATACGCGGTTTCTATTGGATTTCTTGAAGGAACATCAGAATAATAAGTTATCTTTGCTTGGATGATGCAAAATCGTTGCATTAAACTGCTGAATACAAAGTTCCATCTCAACATGCAGTCGCTAGTGATAACTGATTTCAGAAAGAATTAAAGCGCTTTATGATCAGTCTTAGTGAAAAGTTGGTGACCTATAAGTACCTTCGTCCACTGGTGAGAGACCGTGTACTACAGACAAAGTCTCTAATTCAGTCGTGAAGTAGTTTTCTTCTGGGGCTTTCAACTTCCTACTGCTCACTGCAATATAGAGATTTTGTCCTTGCTAATCTTTCTGACACAGAATCGCGTTGATTCCTAATCTTTATGCATCAGCCTGGATGTGCAGTAGAATGTTCGTTCGAAGTCAGGATACTCAAGCTTTATACCTTTCGCCATCCCTATAGCATTAATGAATGCTTCTTCTGTAGCTTCCGTAAATTAACATCGGTTGCTTTTCTTCAGCACCTCATACAGTGGCGCCATCACCTCCGAGTACTTGGGAAAGTGGCTGCTAAACAATTGGCACATGCCACAAAACTGTCTCGCGCCTTTGAATTTCGTAGGTCATGGAACTTTTAAAGTAACATCAATCTTGCTCTGGTTCGGGTGGTATACAAATTGATCTATCGTATGACCCAAAAAGCAAATTTTCTCGAAACAAATGATGCATTTGTCAAAATTGACCTTAATGTTGGCTTCTTTTAAATTTTGGAACAATTGCTGAAGTTGAAACAAGTCTTCTTCCTCGGAAGTTGACGATATATATAGTCATCAACATAGCAGATGACGTTGGCTTTGACTTCATCTGTCAACTTGCTATCTCGCGCTCTTTTCAACGCTGGTCCACTATTTATAACCCCAAACGGGATTATATTGAAAACGAACTTGGTTTGACTAAACAGGAATCCAGTGAACTTCTTACTATCCTCTGCAAACTATACTAGATAGAATGAAGCTGCCATGTCTATGAACACAAATCAAGTCTTTCCTTTGAATTTTCTGAGCTGCTCTCAGATCTTAGAAGGACTATCGTACTCTTGTCAAATCTTCTCGTTGATACCACTGTCAGTTAATCAAGGCCTCAATTTATCATCGGTTTTCTTCACAACTGCGATAGAATTTAAATAAGACAACGCCATTTCCTTAATCATGTTATCTGCTACCATGTTCTTGTTAATTTCCATCACTTCCTCGTGGTATAGGGAACAACTTTCTCTGGTAGGGAGTTTTATCCATCAGTATTATCTAGTACTGGTAATCCTTGATAAGTCCTGGTTTGCTATCGAAAATATCAGCATACTCTTGAATTAAATTTTCAAATCCTACCTGAGTTAAGTCCACGTGGTCTAATTTGAGTCCGAAGTAGCCATCTTTTTCCACTTCTACTACGTTTATAATATTCATCTAGGATTTCTTCTGTACTTTATTTTTCTAGGAGGAGTTCATTTTCCTTATCTTCAGACGCTTCTGTGTCCATTATTAGACCATTGAATTTAATTGTTCTTTTAACCAAGTCAATTATCCCTCCTGCTTTTGTGACGAAATGTATGCCCAAAATTACGTCAAAATGAATCCTGCCCAAGACAATAAACATATGCTCATAACCATTATCATTAATTTCAAACTCAATGAGTGGCAGGTTCTTACACTTCATCGTTCTGTCCTGAAATAACTTTCACTGCTGACACTGGCATTGCCGTCATACATTTCCCTGCAATTAACCTGTTATAACAGTCTCATGATAGCGGATTCGGTGGCGTAGTTGGTAGCATGCTGAACTGCTGTGCCCAAGATAGCGAGTTCAAACCCGGCAGAAGTCGGCGGATTTTTTAGAGCGTTAAAATCCTTCAGTATGCCTTCTTTCGGAGGGGAAGTAAAGCCGGCAAACCAATGTCATCGATGCCATGTAAAAGTTCCTTCCACAGACTTAACTTTTGTGGAGCTAAATTATTAGGTTAGATTTTGTCAGGACGCTCTATCAATGTTCCAACGTTCACCACTAGGTATCATTGATATCTGGTAGCGAAAGTTGAAACAACTTGAAATTGAACGAAGCTTGTAGCTCACCCTAAGGGTATCCGCTGGAAGCAGCTACAGACTCAGGCAAGCCGAACATATCCTCGGACACTCCCGACACTAAAAGCCATACGTTAGATAAGATACGTCTCATGATATTGCAGAAAGCATCGCTCCAGTGTCAATCAACGTTTTATAGTTCTGCCCTTCTATCTCTAGCTGAATTACAGGAAGTTCTGCTGGTCGGCATCTCTCATTCTCTTCTCTCTCCCATAATAAGTCATCCACGTACACCTAGTATACTTCATTGATGTTTAAAGAAACTGATAGAGATCCGCTTACTTCTATGAACGTTTCAAAATCGGCGCTTTTTTTAACGAACCATTTGATTCTTCCGCTCTCCCCGTCTGCTAGTGCTCGGCTGTGCTTCCTAATTCAGGGCCCGATTATTACATTGTTGGGGATGTGAATGGACTGGACGGCATTACCGGTATCTACTGAGTTATACCCGGCGCATATCCAGCATTTGTTGGAGATGTGAATGGTGCCCAACCCCAATTTGAAAGGGATGTAGATTAGTTGGCATCCTTAGCATTTACGGAGATTTACTAGGACGTATAATCAAGGTGTATTGAGAGGAGCTGCGGAGACGTCTAGGGAGCAATTAATGTAATGAAGCTGATGGGGTACATACTCACCATTCTTACCTGGGTGAGCCTTAGCAAGCCAAGCGCTTGCTCTACTGCGCCTACTGTTTGACAGCGTTCAGTGCAGATCTTAATCTAGGTTGTAATTTAAAGGGAAAGGCTTCTTAACCTATCTGAAATAAAAAGATAAGCAGTTAACTGTACAAAGGGGGTTTATTAGCTAATGATGGTAGTGATTAGGATTAGATAATAATAATAATGTTATTGGTTTAAGGTCCCTTTTAACTACCCTGGCTTTTAGAGACGCCGGGGTGCCGGAATTTCGCCCCGAAGGGGATCTTTAACGTGCCAGTAAATGTACTGACACGGCTCCCTCACACTTGCACACCCTCAAATGCCAGCCGACTGCGCCAGGTTTCGAACCTGCAACCTTGGGCTCAGCAAGCGAGAACGTTACCCCTGAGCCACGCAACCAGACAGGATTATATAAAGAGGGGGGTGGGTGGAGATAATTGTGACGATTCTATCGTCACACATAATGATAAGTTCACGATTTGTATGGTCATAACTTCTCTAAGCTCACGTCGGCTCAGTTAGTTCTCGAAGTCGCCACTAGATGGTAACAGCTCACGGTCCTGCTATCACGACGGCTTTGACGGACAAGGAGATGATGGAGCGGAAGATGCCGACATCAAAAGAATGTCTTTTGTCTTAACTTGTAAAATTGTGACCGTTGTTGCAAGAAGTGAAATTAGCAAGATGGTCTGAATAGAAGTCGGACGTGTTTATCTTGTAGTAATCGATGCTGGATTACTACTTAGGAAATGATATTTATTATTCACCAGATGTTGCTGTGACTGAAGTGTTATCAAGATGGCATACGCAGAAACTTATTTCTAAAGAGCTTATGGAATTGTCAAATTTAATTTTATTTATCTCAGAATATGTCAACTGTTAGACTGGGCCGTGATCATATGAGGATATGAAGATTTAAACTATGCTTTGGAATGGACACCTCCTGCGGAAAATACTTTCTTGAAGTGTGACGTGTATTAATATTTAAAACGTCCCTTGTTGACGTTGTATGACCTACTAGATTTTTGATCGTGATTTTATTTAGAGGTCAAGTATTATTGGTGAAGATGTATAGTAAGTATTTTGAAGGAATTAGGTGCGATATTCCTAAAATAAGTAAGTAATCTTTATATGTTTGCATGGTATGTTTTGGTAATGGCTTTAACCTTGTTGTTCAGTTGACTTCTTATTCTGGAGACCTTCAAGCTTTTGGGTGTGGATAAATATTTGATGTTTCGGTCGATTAGTTATTTTCTTTTATTCACGGTAGGCCATTCGGCAGTTTCTGTTTTAAGTCATTTGTTTATTTATTTTCCTAATCGTGGCTTTGCTTGTTACCTGATCTTAGTTTCGGAAGTTCGCTCGTGTTTTGTTTCATTGTAATGAACTTTGACAATCAGCTGAAAGAAAAAAAAAGTGAAAGGGGGTAGCCATATTAGTTTTGGGCAGAGATTTGAAGTTACGTCGTACCTGAGAGCTGATATTTGGGTTTTAATATTATTTAAATGGGTTATTTGTCTTTTAGACATTATGTTTACGTTTTAAGCATATGAAAACCTTCATGACAATAATAAGGATCCTATTAAAGTCTTTTGAGTACGTCGAATGATTTCTTTTAATGAAAACTATGTTATTATCTCTATTTACCTAACCGAGCATAATGACGATGCCACGACTGTAGACATTTTATCTAACACTCATGGTATGATATTTTGGAAGCCACATCTGTAAGTGCATACATGTTATACTGTTGGTATATTGAATGTATTTGTATTTTATTGTTAATAGACGTTGGATGTTTAAAAAGGTAAATTGTGTTTCATTCCCTAGCCGTAGATGTAGTTATCGGCTCCACTTAGACAGTCTTTGCGTATTTAATCATGGGTCTAGCCGCTGCGCCACAAGGGGTTTAATGTACTGCTACTGTAGCTTTTAAGGGGGGGGGGGGGGTGGCATACTGGTAGCAGAGCGTGGTTTCGTGTGGGTTACCACGTTAATGTTTACTTGGAGCTGGTGATGGTATTTCTTGACTAGGGTATGATAGGAAAATTAGGCCTACATTTCATAAATGTGATTGTATTATTCATTGTGTTTTTAATGTTTGTTAATTTTTCTGCTTCATGTGAAAAACGTCTGAGAGGTAAAGCATTATCCTGATGGACAAAAGAGTTCTTCCCATTATTTCGTATTTGTCTAAAGAAGAATTGGGGTATGAAATTGCTATTAGGGGAAGTACTCCGCATGGTCATCGTGAATTGGATATCATATTACTGAGGTCATTAAAACTTGTACCTGTAACTCTTCCTGCTGGAGATGCTGATTTTGGGACATTGGGTAAGTCATCTGTCAATACATGTGTTTCAAGTTTGTTAGAATTGTATGATGCGTTAGTCTTGGTTGGTAACCCTTCTGCGTATCGTATTAATCGTATCAGGTGTCGTGTGTTACATTGGCTACAACGGTTGGAAGATTTGATAGGTGTTTGGTCGGAAAGTGACATAGTATTTTCTTCTGAATTATCTAATTTGAGGGCTAAGTTATTGGAGTTTTTTAATAGACTTGGGTCTGATCCCAATAGTGGAAGTAGGGTTAAACCTGTTGAGTTGACAGACTGTAAGTGATCTTCAGGTAATAATTCGTGTGAAGTGCTGGATGAAAGTAATTCTGCCGAGGATTTTGAAACTGTGTCGTTAATGAATGTAATTCCTAACATGAATAATTTGGCGATTAGTAATTCTGCTGTTGAGAATAGTCTGACTGGGTCACCTATTGACCAACTGAGTGCCAGGTCATGTCATTCTGAGCCTGATGCTATTAATGTGAATAATTGCTTCTACTTCCTTGCATAACGAGAGTGCTGCGTGTGTTCCTTCTAATCTTACGTCTCAATCCTTGTCATGTACTAAGTCAGTACAGACAACCGGAAGTTTGTGCAATGAAAGCGGAATAGTTCAAGGAACTGTTCATAATAATTCCAATACTAATATTTTGCCTCTTAGGTTGGTACCTGGTGAAGTTATGCAGGACAGAGATATTAAATTTTCTATGCTCCCCAATCCGTTGGTAACTATTTTGAGGGATTTTCATTCTTGTAGTGGAACTGACGTAGATTTATTAATTCAATTTTTAAGAAAATTTATTGAATTGAAAGACAGCGCTGTTGTGTTCGGCCTTTCTGAACTTCAAGTATTCAGAATTGTTTTTCCATGCACGGCTGGTTTACTTCGTGAAATGCTGATTGATAGTATGAGGTCAGGTAAATCTTTAATTTCGTTTCAAAATGATGCTTTGAACTATTTCATTACTCCACGTACCTTATCTGAGCTGCATCATAATTTTTTGTTTAGAAGTCAACGAATGGATGAATCGTTGAATGATTATTTTGTTGATGTCAGATATTATGCGAGGGTGTTTGCGGTTCAGCTTACTGAAGAACAAATTGTTGATTCTTTAATAGAGGGAATTAATCCTATTTATAAATCTTGTTTGTCGATGAAGGCCATGCCTCGCAATTTTAAGGAATTTGGTGAGATGATTCTGTTTGCTGAGAAGATTAAAAGGGCTAATAGTATGCGTATGGGTAATGTTTATCTATCTGGTACCCATGTTCTTGCTTCCAAGGATAATTTTGACTATACAGGTGGTTTGCAGCAGATGGCAGCAGTTCGTTCTAATTACAGTCTAAGTGATTCAGACACTAATCACAATTATTTACAGGAAAATGTGTCTCAGGAACTGGTATCTGTTTCTGCTTTAGGAAATGTTTTTCAGGGGCATACTTCACAAAGTTCCAGAGAAGGTAGACACAAGACAGGTAAGAGGTGTGAGCTATGTGGGTCTCATGGACACATTGAACGTGAGTATGATGCACGTGTTGTTCGTAAGGCTTGTAATTTGTGCGGATCGTGTTTGCATGTCAGTCGTCGGTGTGATGTGCGTATTGGTGATAAATCGTTTAAAGGGGTTGACAAGGGTTTGGAAGATAGTAATAGTTCTAAGGTAAATAAAGTTAAAAGAAAATGTAAACCATCTCGTGATAGTAACTATTACAGAGGTTTTACTAAGTGTAAAAAGATGTGTAACCGTGTATCATATGTAACCAAAGGGTTCTCTCCATTTATTGACATCGATATTAATAATGAGCCGGTTTGTGGCCTAATCGATTCAGGTAGTGTGGGTTCGTTTTTGAATTTAGAATGGTTTACTAGAATGACATCTGTGTGTAAATTCGGGAACTTAGTCGTGCAAAAGAATAATGTGATGGCAGCTAATTCTTCTTGTTTGAAGATTGAAGGTTATGTTAAGGTAAAAATCCGAATTTTGGATTTTACATGGAAATACAAACTATGGGTAGTTAGGGATCTTTCGTGTCGGGTTATTCTTGGAGCGGTCTTCCTGGCACACGTTGGATTGTTAATTGATCTTAGGTCCAAGACATGTTGGTTTAAGTTCAGACCTGCTTTGAAAATTTGTTTTAATGACTCTAAGATTTGTATGGGTACTAATTCCGCTCAAGAAGTTTTGGAAACTAATAATGTTCAGGATTTAGAACTTGAACATATAAATAGTGATCAGGCGAATACTGTTCGCAAATTATGCGCAGAATATCCTGATGTTTTGACTGATAAGTTGGGAATAACAAATATTTTAGAATACGAAATTGAGTTAACCGATGATATTCCAGTTAGGTCTTCACCTTATCGCCTGGCTCCGCCCAAAATGAAGGTTTTGAAGGGAATCATTGATGAGATGATTGAGGAAGGGGTGATTAGAAAGTCTACGTCATCTTATTCATCTCTGATTTTTCTCGTTCCTAAATCAAACGGAGAATTTAGGCCTGTAGTGGACTATCGTGCTCTAAATAAGAAGGTTGTTTTGCAACAAATACCTCTTCCTGATCTGCAGTCTTGTTTTGGTTGGTTCCGGGGAGCCAATTTCTTTAGCGTCCTCGATCTTAATAAAGCGTACATGCAGATTCCTCTAGCCGAAAGATCTAAACATGTCACTGCATTTACTACTGACTGGAATCTCTATGAGTTTGAACGACTCCCGTTCGGGTTGTCGACAGGTGCTGCTGTCCTCAGTCGTCTGTTAGACAACATTTTCGATGGGATCAAATTCCAGTCAGTATTTCATTATTTAGATGATGTAGTCATTCTTAGCAAGACATTTGAGGAGCACATGGAACATGTTAGGGAGGTTTTGGATCGGATTAAGAAAGCTGGTTTAACTGTAAAACGATCCAAGGTTTCGTTCGCCAAACCTCAGATTTCCTTTTTGGGTCACACAGTTTCTTCTTCTGGAGTTTCTCTTGACCACTCCAGGACACAGTCCATTCGTGATTTCCCTTCGCCTAGGAATGTTAAGGAAGTTGCTCGCTACATTGGCATGCTCAACTGTTTTAGAAAGTTTATTACGAATTTCGCACAGAGAGCTGCACCGTTGAATATTTTGAGGAAGAAAGGGTTTGAGTTTGTTTGGGGTGAGTCTCAGGAATTGGCATTTGAAGATTTGAAGATGGCATTGATCAATGCTCCCATTCTAGCAATTCCTGATTTTAATAAACCTTTCATTCTAAAAACGGATGCTTCTAATAGGGCTGTGGGAGCAGTGTTATTACAACAGCATGGTGAAAATAGGTTGCCTGTTGCTTACGCCTCTAGGACTCTGTCTGACGCAGAGGTAAATACTCGGTATATGAGCTTGAAGGCTTGGCGGTTATGTTCGCTCTTGGGAGGTTCAAACTGTATCTGGAACATGTCGAGTTTCAATTGGAAACTGATAACCAGGCGCTGAGTTGGGTTCTGGGAAAACCCCGGAAAACGGGACGTATAGCGCGCTGGGCGACAAGGATCCTAGCTTTTAAATTTTCGGTAAGTCATATCAAAGGGAGTGATAATATAATTGCTGACTGCTTGAGCAGAATGTATGGAGAAAGGTCAGACGTTGACCATAAGGGAGTGAGTTCCAATAACGGTGATATGGTTGATAAGCCATGCAAGGAAAAGGAAGATTGTAGTTTTACGTGACCGTGAATCTTGTGATTATGAGCCACGGGACCTCCTTTTTACGTGGAATCCGAACCACAGGACATGGCATTTCACTTCGAAAATCTCACATGCATTGACCGGGAACCGAACCTGGACAGGATAAGCCATGCAATGCTATTTAATCAAACTGTCCGTTGCTATTTAGAGACGTTTCGGCATATCAAAAGGAAGATCCTGTACTAGGCGATATTATTAGGAAGATTGAGAATGGTGAAGTAGTTAAACCATACTTGCTAAAAGGAAATATTTTGTGTTGTAACGCACGGCATGATCGTTTAGCTAAAGTTGTTTTACCGTCAGTGTTGATTCCTGAAATTTTTCGTTATTTCCACGAGTCACCAATAGGTGCACATTTGGGAGTATTCAAAACTAGGATAAAGATAAGGGAGAATTTCATTTGGAAAGGTATTGATGGAGATGTGAGAAGGTTGGTAAATAACTGCCAGGTCTGTAAAATGGCTAAACCTTCTCCAAACACTAGAATTGGTATGTTAGCTTCTGGGATAGTTAAGAGACCCATGGAACGTCTTTTCCTGGATTTTATTGGGCCGTCCCGAGGTCGAGAGCTGGAAATCGTTTCGCACTTGTATGCACAGATGGTTTTTCAAGGTTCAATTGGATTGTACCTACCAGGTCTGCGACCACTTACGGTTATAAGGTGTTTGGAAAGTATCTTCGCTGCGTTTGGACCGTGTCAATTTCTCGTGACAGATAATGCAAAGTGTTTCACGTCTAATGTTTTCAGAAATTTCTTGTTTGAATTGGCTGTTTCTCACGTAACTACATCTCCATACTATCCGAAGGGTTCTTATGCTGAAAGAGTCAACCGAAATCTGCGAGCTGCTCTAATCGCATTCCATCATAAGGATCACAGTGTGTGGGATACGTGTATTCCTTGGTTAATGTTCTCTTTCAACACGGCCGTCCACGAATCCCATAAGACGACTCCCTTTGCCCTAATGTTTTCATTTGTACCTAACTCTCCGATATCTGATCTGTGGACATTGAACCAGTTGCTCCCGGAACAATATTCTTTCAGTGATATTAAAGCTATTTGGAGCAAGGCCAAGAATAACATGAAAGTTGCGCATGAAAAACTAGAGTTGAAATACAATAAAGGACGTAGACCTAATGCTATTAAAGTTGGTGATAGAGTGTTTGTAAAGAATTTCTCTCACAAAGATGTTGGGTCTAAAGAGTCAGGTAAGTTAAGAGAAAGATTCTGTGGTCCCTTTAAAATTGTTAGATTTCTCACTCCAGTTACTTGTCTTGTTAGCGATTCTGTAAAAAAGAAGATTTTCCGAGTACACTTGTCCCATGTTAAAAAGGGAAGTAATGATTTGAAATAGGTGACTACTATCTTCTAAATTGTGTTGTGTGAACACCTTGCTTTTGCCTTCATTAATGTGTGTGTTTGCCTGCACGTGTGATGTACCTTCTGTTGAGAGGTGCATACTCTCTTCAAAATTGTGTTGTGTGAATTCATTGCTTTTGTCTACTTGAGTGTGTGTTTGCCTACACGTGTGATGTACCTTCTGTCGAGAGGTGCATACTATCTTCTAAATTGAGTTGTTTGAACACCTTGCTTTGTCTTCATTAGTGTGTGTGTTTGCCTGCACGTGTGATGTACCTTCTGTCGAGAAGTGCATACTCTCTTCAAAATTGTGTTGTGTGAATACATTACTTTTGTCTACATTAGTGTGTGTGTTTGCCTGCACGTGTGATGTACCTTCTGTCGAGAGGGGCATACTCTCTTCAAAATTGTGTTGTGTGAATACATTACTTTTGTCTACATTAGTATGTGTGTTTGCCTGCACGTGTGATGCACTATCTTTCTTGTTGTGCAGTATCTTTGACCATATTAAGGTAAGTGGATGGGAGTGTATCTTGTATAATTGTGTTGCTTAGCTTTCCTGATTAAAGGGTGGGTTGTTTTTTGTTTGTTGATAAATAAGGTTAGGTTGTTTTCTTTAAATGTTAACTTGTTCCTTGTTAAGATAATACCGAGTATATACATGGATGTTCGTTGAAAATTTTCTTTTGCTTTACGATCCTTTAGAGGAAGGTGACATAAAGTAAAAATCTTATCGCTTTACGATCCTTTAGAGGAAGGTGACATAAGGTAATTTGTTGTGGGAAAGGTAAGTTCTTACAAACCACTTCTTAGGTACTCCGAGTAGATGACTTTGGTCATTTGATATTACTTGTGATACTGAAGGTAAGGACTTATGATATAATTTGTGTTGTGTTGTAGTATCGTTAAGTGAATATCGAGATTCTCATCCGACACTACATATTGGTAAGTGTGTTGGTGTTTTGTGTAGGCGTTTTAATGGACATCTATGTATATTATGGTTGATTTTGGGAAAATGTTAGTGGGTAGTGACTTGTAGTTTTGGTAATTTGGGGATTTGAGGTTATGTGCTTTGATATGAAATTTGTGAATGTGTCTGTGTTGGTATGCTTGTGTGGTCATTTGCTTCTCGTTAGGGTCTGTTGGTTTTTCATTTTTTGGTTTTGCCTGGAGTTCTTGTTTTGTTTCGGGTTGGTTGGCTATTGGGTAGTTTTTTTGGGTAATATCAAATTGAAGCTAGTGTGTGATATGTGACATTAGCCTGTGTCCATTTGGGGTTATCTCTGGTTTTGATTTTTTTGTTTTTAACTATAGAACTCATTTGTTGTTTGGGAATAATGTTTAACTTTTAATTTATTATGGTTTTTGATTTGTTTGTATTTTTCCTGTTATTTTGAATAACTTCTTGTAATTTTGTTATTATTTCATCTAACGTCTATATATATATATGATTAAGTTAATATTCTTGTAAAGATGTGGCGACTAAACTTAGTTGGAAAATGTATCTGGTATGAGGGTTTATTTTAGCCATTAATGATGATGTTTGTTGGTCAAATTTCTTTAATGTGTTTGTAAGGCATTCCATAAGCAAAATACTTTCGCAGTTGAAATTGATTTCAGCTGATGCTTCGATTAATTGGTTCTGCGTTGAAGATTTGTGGCGAACTTGAAGATTTTCTGGGCCCGGATTATAGGAAACTTCGTCCTCAAGACTGAAGCGGATTTGAACCAGTTCTCGACATATTCTATGACCTGTATAACATGTTGGCGAGTCGTATTGTACAAAAAAATTGATGTGACAACTGAATTTGTAAGATGTACAAATTTTATGCATGTATTACCGATGGTGACTACTGGCTTATGTCAGAAATTTATGTTCGACCTGAGTGTGTTCTTGTTGGTGGAAAGATTGTGGAAGGAACTTTCTCTGAAGTATAGTCATTTTTCTCCCTATTATGCATGTACTTGTAAAAACTTTGGGTGTTGGAAAGATTTGCATTTGCTGCATGTTTCTGTACTGTTCTTCGATTTTACGAATTGTCTTGGTTCTTGAACCGAGGACAAAGTTGGGGGCCGAGAGTCTGTGACGATTCTATCGTCACACATAATGATAAGTTCACGATTTGTATGGTCATAACTTCTCTAAGCTCACGTCGGCTCAGTTAGTTCTCGAAGTCGCCACTAGATGGTAACAGCTCACGGTCCTGCTATCACGACGGCTTTGACGGACAAGGAGATGATGGAGCGGAAGATGCCGACATCAAAAGAATGTCTTTTGTCTTAACTTGTAAAATTGTGACCGTTGTTGCAAGAAGTGAAATTAGCAAGATGGTCTGAATAGAAGTCGGACGTGTTTATCTTGTAGTAATCGATGCTGGATTACTACTTAGGAAATTATATTTATTATTCACCAGATGCTGTTGTGACTGAAGTGTTATCAAGATGGCATACGCAGAAACTGATTTCTAAAGAGCTTATGGAATTGTCAAATTTAATTTTATTAATCTCAGAATATGTCAACTTTTAGACTGAGCCGTGATCATATGAGGATATGAAGATTTAAACTATGCTTTGGAATGGACACCTCCTGCGGAAAATACTTTCTTGAAGTGTGACGTGTGTTAATATCTAAAACGTCCCTTGTTGACGTTGTATGACCTACTAGATTTTTGATCGTGATTTTATTTAGAGGTCAAGTATTATTGGTGAAGATGTGTAGTAAGTATTTTGAAGGAATTAGGTGCGATATTCCTAAAATAAGTAAGTAATCTTTATATGTTTGCATGGTATGTTTTGGTAATGGCTTTAACCTTGTTGTTCAGTTGACTTCTTATTCTGGAGACCTTCAAGCTTTTGGGTGTGGATAAATATTTGATGTTTCGGTCGATTAGTTATTTTCTTTTATTCACGGTAGGCCATTCGGCAGTTTCTGTTTTAAGTCATTTATTTATTTATTTTCCTAATCGTGGCTTTGCTTGTTACCTGATCTTAGTTTCGGAAGTTCGCTCGTGTTTTGTTTCATTGTAATGAACTTTGACAATCAGCTGAAAGAAAAAAAAAGTGAAAGGGGGTAGCCATATTAGTTTTGGGCAGAGATTTGAAGTTACGTCGTACCTGAGAGCTGATATTTGGGTTTTAATATTATTTAAATGGGTTATTTGTCTTTTAGACATTATGTTTACGTTTTAAGCATATGAAAACCTTCATGACAATAATAAGGATCCTATTAAAGTCTTTTGAGTACGTCGAATGATTTCTTTTAATGAAAACTATGTTATTATCTCTATTTACCTAACCGAGCATAATGACGATGCCACGACTGTAGACATTTTATCTAACACTCATGATATGATATTTTGGAAGCCACATCTGTAAGTGCATACATGTTATACTGTTGGTATATTGAATTGTATTTGTATTTTATTGTTAATAGACGTTGGATGTTTAAAAAGGTAAATTGTGTTTCATTCCCTAGTCGTAGATGTAGTTATCGGCTCCACTTAGACAGTCTTTGAGTATTTAATCATGGGTCTAGCCGCTGCGCCACAAGGGGTTTAAGGTACTGCTACAAGGGGTTTAAGGTACTGCTACTGTAGCTTTTAAGGGGGGTTGCAATAATTACTAAAGGGAAAAAGGAATCTAGTGGACACACTTCACTTTCCCTACCGTGCTACCAGATGTCCACGATGTCGTGTTGGGACGCCATCAGGGCAGCGCCCTGTCGGGTCTTAGCGTAGCACTGAACACTTAGACTTTGCGAGAGGTAAGAGTAATATGAGGGCGCGCGCGTGGTCACACCTCGTATTTATAATGTAATTGTGTAGTGTCAGTCCCTGATCAGCGGAATTCACAGAGTACTGTTCTGCCTGACCTCCTTTGGCCTGCCATGCTAGCGCTCGTAGGGCTATGCCCTGACATGCTCCTTTTGCCATGTCGGTAGTTCCGTAGCTCCTTCTTTTAATGCATAATTCCTTGGGCATATGTGTAGGCACAACCCTTGTAAAGGGTTGGGGCCCTAACAAGACGCCTTCCTCTTTTAATAATCGGCGTCAATTATTGTCCTGGACGTGAGGGTGTAAATTTAGACATTTTACTTCTTTCTTCTCCTTTTCTTCTAGCTCTATTGTGCTCTGAATTCTTCTTATTGTCCTTCTTTTCTTCTGCTCTTCTCCGTAGATGAGGTAGTGAGTGCTAGTGTGCCACACGAGGGGTTGGTAGGTGTGGCAAGGGGGTGGGGCGGTTTGCTATACAGTCAGTTTACAGCAGATATTTATCTGTATCTTGCTTCTGTCCATGTTGCATTTTTAACATAATTTTTGCTGCATATTCTGCATAGTTGAATGTTTCATTGAAATATTGATATTGTGTTGATAATAAAAAAAATGGAATCTCAACGGACATATTAAGTTAAATAAATGAAGCTAAAATATGTAGCGTGAATGAGAGCGCATAAGAAATTTAAGGTGTGACCACCACTCTCGGACTAGTTCATGGCCTGCGTCCTAAATCGCCAGCCTTGTACTGCCTCGAGGGTGCATGTACATCTATAATTTTCCTATGGTGTATGGGTGATGATGTAGGGAGTTTAAGTTATAGTTAGCCCTCTCGGACTAGCACGTAACCTCTGTAGCGTGTGTAAGGGAAAGAAAAAAAGAGTGTACTGTGTTTGCTACACTAGGTTAAGTATAGCCGCAAGGGTGCACCAATAGTATTAATCTCCTTACAACGTGAGGATGATAAAAGAAAATGAAAATTGTGTAATGTATCCTATGAAATGTGAAATTCCTTTAAAAAGTGCTTTGGCATACGCTGGAAAAATAAATGTAGTTATGCTTAGTTATATGAGAAAAAAGGAACATTCAAGTGTTTGGAATAGATAGCTGAAGGCTCCTGCCTAAATCGGCTTACAGGCTACTATGTTTTGTTTGTTTTGATTGTTGTTTCAACGTGTGTTGGATCTTCGGTCTTGTTCCACGTTCGCCTTGCTGGCGTCCTGCAGTTATGTCCTAATGTGAGGATTACAGGATTGTTCAGCTTATTATTATTCTGAAATCAGAAATCACTCTTAATTTCCGTTTATATTGGGCCTATTTTACCCTGGTACTGTTAATCTTTCTCTGAAGGTTGTTACGTATTGCGATGTAGTCTATTACTGAATGTCTGCATTTCGGTTTGTGTACTAATATTCTTATAAACTAACGTGTAATATGTGATTCTTGCCATATTCCTCATTGTGGTAATTCACTATACCGCTTTCTATATTCATTTATATTCGTTGAACCTCGTTATACTTCCTTATACATTTACCTTCGTAGAACTTCAATCATTTATATTCGTAGAATCTCGTTATACTTCCTTATACTCAGTATATTCGTAGAACTTCAATCATTTATATTCGTAGAATCTCGTTATACCTCCTTATACATTTACCTTCGTAGGCCTTCAATATACTTTAATAGTGATTCATTAATACCTTAATCACTACTACTATTCTTCCTCAGCTTCATCTAAGCGCTGTATTCGCTTCTGAACCTATTTAAATGCAGACATTCTGTAATGAAACTCGCACTACGTTTATGTTTAATTGTTAAGATTAATTGGCTTTTTATTAACTGGGCGACCGTGTCGTCGGGAAGTTATGGAAACTGTATATTATTTGTTGCCTCTACGGGCTAACTTGATAATTCTTACGTAGCTGAAATGGTGTTCTTAGCCATGATTCCTTTCTTTATTTTATGAACTGTATAGACCATCAGGAAATATAGATTAACACGTTAATATTACCTGAAAAAATTACATTTGTTAATGATATATTAATATTTCCTGAAAAAAAAACATTTGTTAATGACGTGTTAAGTATTTCCTTTTTTAAACTTGCAACGTTAGGTAGGGGGGATGGGGGGTATTCTTAGTACCTAGTCTAGTTCTTATTGCTAAATCTATTATTAATGCCTTTCCCTTAGCTAAGTATACTATATATATGGGGGGGGGGGGTAGTGGTGGTAGGGTGATTCGTGTGTCTGGGTGGGGGGTTTATGAAGAAATCTCTCTAAGGGGGGGGGGGGTATAAATATTAAAGTTATTTCTTAAACGTTTAAGCTCTCCCTAGCGTGTATCGGCAATAATGGTATTTCCTATATGTACCTTTAATAAAATTACTACCCTTATTCTGTAATATAATTATTTGGTTGCTGTGTATAGAATAGCTCACAATATGTTTGCACAGTTTTATTTATTTAATGTATGCTCTTGCCTCCGTTAATCCCTTGAAAATTTTTTAATTGGTAAATTCGGTTGTTAATCTTAGCGTATGTGCAGTTTCTCTCATAATATTTGTATCTCTTCATATATAATATCGTAAAATGTATCAAGCTGCTTAGACTTCAAAAATACCTAATATTATATAATATCATAAAACCATCGTCTGCCAATAGTCTAATTTTACTTCGATACAAATGAGTTCTGACGGACGTTAGGTTCAAATATATATTATATATCCTATTACCTGATCTTCTTATCATTTTATCAGAATACCGCAAAAATATCGCCTGTTGGCAGACTGATTGTACTCCGATACAAGACGTGTCCCAACGGACGTTAAATCCACTATGTAATAGGTTGAAGTGACCGCCGCTAGCTTGTATAACGCGGTGGGACTAATTCCCCGGGAGTATTTGAGCTAACGTCTTCTACGTGAAAGGGGTGGCTATTTCCTATCAGTGTTCAGTTTCGTTCTAATCCTAGACTATTTCTTACGTGTTCTGTGGATTGGCTATTTCCCTGAATCTGAAATCTTAGTCCTCGGTCTCTGGTTGTCAGTACTATTCTGACTAATATACCTGTAACTAATTCCTTCCCTCTTGGCGTGACGTTCCTATTTAGCATCTGGCTTGCGTAAAATGTAGGCTTCTGGCATGGTGTGGGCAATAATCCTATTCGTAAATGGCAATTGTTATCAACGTAGTAATGTTAACAATATCTCCTGTATCTCTTCCTTTCTTCCTTATCTCAAGGCTAGGTGATCTCCTATCCCTGCCGCAAGACACTTGATACTCATCAATAATATACTTCTTCGCTTCATTATAAAATACTCTCTTTGCTCCTGATCTCCAAGCAAGTTGACCTTTCGTCGCTGCCTCAAGACATTTAATACTTAACAATAATATACTTCTTCAACTTATTAAAAATATTCTCTTTCTTCGTCGTAATATCTTTACACCTCGTATTATATTTGTTCCTTCTATTCTCTTTCTTCGTGTATTCCCTGATAACGCTGATACTCTTGATAACAACTGATTTATATCGCCATGTTGCCCTGATATGTTCAATCCTGTGATGACGCTTGTATGCTATTAAATCATTGCCGTACATCTGTCGGCTACTGCATGAGTTCCTACTTGATTAATTTCCTATCCTTTCTACTTCGCAAGGGAACGGTTTCTCAATTGCTAACTGAAATGCACTGCTATAAAACAATTCTACATTATGTGTGTACGCTATGGTCACCATCTTTTAAATAATTTAAGTAATTGCTAGTGCGCTTCTTGCTATCGCGCTTCGATATAAGGTATACGTTAAGGGATGTATGTAAAACAAAAATATAAATGGCAAGGCTATGCAAAGTTATCTGGCGTTTGAGTTAATAGTGCCAGGAGTTACATCGATGATGTCTCACTTCCGTGCGTGTGCGTCTGTCAGCTGAGTTGGCGCATGGTGTCGGGTTCAATCTCCTCGCTAGACGGTCGGGGTGTCCGCACGCTTTGTCCATGTGTCTCAGCTGATTGAGTTTGAAGTTACAAAGAAGCATTATCTCTGAGGTCTGATTGCATAACGAAAGAGAAACTGTAGCGTGTCTTGATTTAATGTGTATAGAAACTAATTACTGTGGCACCTTGCAGAAATGTAAGTTTAAATGTAAAATGTGGATTGCAATGTCTCCTAATTCTATGTATGCACTCTGTCAATACTTCTTTTCACTTGGCTATACAAAGAGTTATTCAAAAGAAAATTTTATGGCCTACAACAATATACAAGATATAATTGCACTGCTGTATTAAAATACATGTTCAGTTACTTATTCCAACTTATCCTGTGGGATATCACAATCTTATCATAGGTATCTTAATAGAGCTTTTATTTGGGGGGTTAATCTGAAATATTGAGCGATTTTCTTAACAGAGTAGGGTAGTTATCTATACCTCTTCATACTTGTTTTTCTTTAATATTCCTACTTACTTATTTAATTGTATGTGTTAATATTTAAGGGGACTTATGAGTGAGTTTCCAAAATCCAAAACTACTGGACAGATCAATTTGAAATTTTAACCACATGTAGATATGCCTCTAATTAGAGGATATTCTGAATTTCAAATTGATTACTCGAACCGTTTCTGAAATAATAATAAAAATATTTTCAAAACATAGGGTCATAAAAAAAGTTCCTTGCGATGGAGTTTTCACTTATTTTCAACCATACTTGGTAAACAGTAGCACAATACATGTACAAATCGAAATTGCTCTGGAATTTTATGTACCTTTTATATGAGAGTCAGAAATGATAGTCAAAGTGATAATATTCCTGTTTTGCCCTAAAAATAAAAATTATTTATTTCTGAAAGCAAAAAAATACAGTTAATTTTCACTGACATAAAAATCCAGAGCAAATTGTAATGTGCATACATATTTTAATATGCAAACCAACTTTGAACCAAATATCTTCAAAATTGCAATACAAGGAGCATTTTTATGATATTACATGTAACAAAAATCACTTCATGAGAAAACAGCAATTGAAGTTGGAGGTTAGTTACTTACATCAGAACTGCCCTGCACCATATGTACAGCCCTCAGATTTCTTCATCCTGTCTTCTAGGGACAATTTCAGCAGTTTTATCTTTTTTCTTGCAGTTTTCTTTCCTGGGGTGGTCCTTTTTCTGCTCTGTCGATGACGTATGTGGTCACGTTGCTCACTGATCTTCACTGAAGGTCTTGTCTTAATAATGATGCGCATCCATCTTTAAATCACCGCCTTGGCCTTAAAAATGGCGCCACGGGAAAAAATCCAACACTCCTTGATTCTGAAAAGGTGTGGGCTCCAATTTTCGGTAAAATCCAAATTTCCGTATTTTGGTCCATATTTCATGAAAACTCACTCATAAGTCCCCTTAACATGCTTGGCATTGAGAGGTTTGTTAATTACTTGTAGGGGTGGGTAGGGGGATTATGATTACTGTGGAGGGGAAATATCTCCTCTCAATTCTCCTAAAGTTTTTGGCTACTAGTTTTTTTCTTTACTCGCTTGGCTTAAGAGGTTTGTACTGGCGATCTTGCCACGGAAACTCATTGTATGAGTTTCCTCCACAAAAAAACGTGGTACCCGGGCCTCTACCATTTGTTAGAGATGTGAATGGACTGGACGGCATTACCGGTATCTAATGATTTATACCCGGCGCATACCCAGCATTTGTTGGGGATGTGAATGGTGCCCAACCACCATTTGAAAGGGATGTAGATTAGTTGGCATCCTTAGCATTTACGGAGATTTACTAGGACGTATAATCATGGTGTATTGAGAAGAGCTGCGGAGACGTCTAGGGAGCAATTAATGTAATGAAGCTGATGGGGTACATACTCACCATTCTTACCTGGGTGAGCCTTAGCAAGCCAAGCGCATGCTCTACTGCGCCTACTGTTTGACAGCGATCAGTGCAGATCTTAATCTAGGTTGTAATTTAAAGGGAAAGGCTTCTTAACCTATGTGAAATAAAAAGATAAGCAGTTAACTGTACAAAGGGGGTTTATTAGCTAATGGTGGTAATGATTAGGATTAGATAAAGAGGGGGGTGGGTGGAGATAATTACTAAAGGGAAAAAGGAATCTAGTGGACACACTTCACTTACCCTACCGTGCTACCAGATGTCCACGATGTCGTGTTGGGACGCCATCAGGGCAGCGCCCTGTCGGGTCTTAGCGTAGCACTGAACACTTAGACTTTGCGAGAGGTAAGAGTAATAAGAGGGCGCGCGCGTGGTCGCACCTCGTATTTATAATGTAATTGTGTAGTGTCAGTCCCCGATCAGCGGAATTCACAGAGTAATGTTCTGCCTGACCTCCTTTGGCCTGCCATGCTAGCGCTCGTAGGGCTATGCCCTGACATGCTCCTGTTGCCATGTCAGTAGTTCCGCAGTTCCTTCTCTTAATGAATAATTTCTTAGGCATATGTGTAGGCGCAACCCTTGTAAAGGGTTGGGGCCCTAACAATATCCATTACTTTCCTGTCTCAACCGTTTGACATAGTCTTGACCTTCCTTATATCTCAGGTCCAAACTCACCTATTGCGATTTTCATCATTCGAGTTTTTATACCTGACAAATCCCTCATTATTCCTAGGTCCTCCTCTAATATAATACTTGCTCCTTCTATAAGCATTGTAATGATGAAATCCTGTTCTACGATTGTTATCAGAGTAGTAATAACTCTGCTAATGCTTTCTTTCTCTACCTCTCCTGTAGTTCGGATCGTGTCTTCGATTCTGCACATATTTATTCCTTACCGGACCTGGCTCTCTGTCTGCAGTGTTTGACCTATTAACACTGTATTGACTTCTCCATTGTCCTGTCTCGTGTTCCTACTGATAGGATTAGATATCGAACTTGTGTGACCTAATATCGTCATCATAGGCACTTATGAATTCCCGCCGAGAAAATACATCGTTGAATATTTAGTGGTAACTGGCGTGAGATAGATTTATTAGCTCCGCTTTTGACAATGGGGGTTGTAGGAATTGCAAACGTGCTAACTGTGACGTGCAATAACTGGCATATTTAGTAGGTAACGAAGATGCGTGTTTCTTAGAGTAGACTTACGCTGTAATGTTGAGTTGATCTTCAATCGACCAAAATCAGCGTTTTGAAGCTTCTTCAAACACTTCACAGTGGGTGTATGTATATCTGAATGGCTAATACCATAGAAGTGGTACCTCTTGTAGATATCGCTCAACTATGCGCATTTTCCGTTAAAAATTCACGGATAACTGTTAGGAATTCTATGACCGTAAGATCATTACTGCATGAACATTTTCTAGGGCGATCTTCAATACTGCGCAGTTTCTCCACTTTCTGGTTAGAATTCTTAGATTGTAATACTTGTTGGTAGTGTCCGAACTCTGTTTCGTGCCTGAGATCAATTCTAGGTGTGTCTGTGTTTATCCTTTCTTCGTAATCCAACTGTCCAAGATTTATAACATCTCTCAGTTCTTCTAATCTGTCTAATTTAGCAGTCTGAGATTTTCCTCTTTCCTATTGATTTTCTTCTTCTTCTTCACTGAACATATTCCTTAATTCAGTCCTCATTTCCTTCCTGATTTCCGTCTGTACTTGAACTAAGTTAGTAGGCCCTTTTAAAGTTATTTAAGCTGAATTTCATATCCTTAATTCCAGAATGTTGAATCTGCTAAACATTTTCTAGGTCGGTTCTAACTTCATGTACCTTTCTCTTAATCACTTTACTTTCAACCGACTTCAAAGAATCTAAATCAGATTTCTCCCTAAATACAGACAAGTTGAGAACGTTAGCTGCCTTAACTCCTTCAATTTGTTTACACAAATCATCTCTAAGTGTTACAATATCCCATTGATTTTCATTTCTAAATTCTTTATATCATTCTTAAATTTAGCATGCATTTGTTCCTCGTTACATTTCAAGAAACCACTTTTTAAAACAATAACAATTTTTACAACAATTTCACTTATGTCTAAATCGATTTCGTTCTTAAGTGTTTGTGCTTGGTTTGTGATTTCTGTCCATTGCTTTTCTGCGTCATTTGACAACTTGTTTAATTTAGTTTCTAGGGTTGCATTGTGGGTTTGCAGTGTTTCTAAACTACTCTGCATCTCTGTATTAATGTCGGCTATTTCTACCAGAAATTCTATACGATTTTTCTTTGAACTTTCGCTAAAACTAGTCTTATTTTCATCCGTAGCTCATTCTAAACTTAGCTGTATTTCTCTTTGAAGTTTAACTATGTTCTTACTAGTTTCTTCCTGCAACTGGAGTAGATTTTTCTTAACATCCTTTTGAAGTTGAGTAATGTTACCTTGTTGTATCCCATGATTGCCTTCTAACACTTAAAACTTTCCTGCATTTGTGTTTAATTTTCCTGCAAATGTGTAACGCCTTCTTTTATCTGAATTGCATCTTTCCTACTTTCTCCCTGTATCCTGTCAATACACTGCCTATTCTCTTCTTGATCTTTCCTATTCCCTTCCTGTATTCTATTAAAATTCTCCTTCCTTTCCTCCTATTATTTCCTATTCTCCTGCAGTAATCTCCCCATGATCTCTCTACATTCTCTCTGAAGAAGGGTTATTTTATTCCTATAAAATACCTGCATTTGTGTTAATTCAGCCTTTAATATTTTTCTGACTAACTCAACATTTCTCTTTCTTTCCGCCTGTAATTGTTAAAAATTTTCATGTTTAAATTTATATAGGGCATCCATATCACCAGTCATCTTAGTCTGGCTCTCCTGCATAACCTACAACATAGCCCTAATGGCTTCCATATCACCCGATGACATCTTTATCTTCTTACTTGCAGAACGCTGGGAAACTAAATACATTGAACACTACAAGAACATCAAGGTGACCATATTATTAGAAATAGTTGGTGATCTTTAATGGCTTAATCCTAATCCTATTTTCAACCTACCTATACCTTATCTATTTAACATATATTCCCCTCATATTTCCAATAGTTAGTTTTATTTATTCTAATTCTAACATACATGACTCTACTTATTAAATTTTTCTTAACGTAACCTTAATAATCACCAGCCGAGTTAAAAAGTAAAAATCGGTGCTAGGATCAACGTCTCTTTCCGACAACTACTACTGCTCGACACTTCCTATCAAATTATTTGACTCTACATCCTACAAATGGCTTCATAAACCTCTTGAACTACCCACGTTGGGAAGTCATTTATTGTACTCTCTTATGTGCTGGAGCATCAGTACTCAGTACTTGTCCTTATCTAAGGATGGAGAAAGATTAAAGTCCCTGGCTAGGCAAACCCCAGTCTTACGCTGACAAGAGACGTTTATAAATAATGTTGCTGTACTATGGATTATCTACTGGGATACATATTTATAACAGGTGGAGAGTGAGGTTCCAAGAATCTCGGGTAGTATCGGGGTAGTAACATGGGCGTCTAATATCCATAGCACATCATCTTTCTAACTACTACAAATATAGGACGGAATTTCTATTAAAAGGACGAGCAAAACAAAACGTGCTCGTAAATTTATTATATCTAAAAACCGTACAAGAAAGTTAAATAAACACTCCTAATCCTCACTGTCGAAGATAAAGGAAATAACTATAAATATCGAAACAAATCAAAATATCTAATAATGGTTGTTGTCAACCAACAACAACAAACCCCCTACGTTGGGCAATCAATGTAACTAATCTGTTCTTCTATTGGTCGGGGTCAACCAACTACAACAAACCCCCTACGTTGGGCAATCAATGTAACTAATCTCTTCCTTCTAATAATATAATAATAACCTTCGGGGTCGGTAGAGCGTTAAACACGTCAAGGAAATAAGAAATACAATACTATTATTACTTGTTTGTCTACATGTAAGCAAGCTGCATCTCTCACACAGTATCCACACCTACCTCCATGAGGGAACAATACTATTATTACTTGTTTGTCTACATGTAAGCAAGCTGCATCTCTCACACAGTATCCACAACTACCTCCATGAGGGAACAATACTATTATTACTTGTTTGTCTACATGTAAGCAAGCTGCATCTCTCACACAGTATCCACACCTACCTCCATGAAGGAACAATACTATTATTACTTGTTTGTCTACATGTAAGCAAGCTGCGTCTCTCACACAGTATTCACACCTACCTCCATGAGGGAACAATACTATTATTACTTGTTTGTCTACATGTAAGCAAGCTGCACTCTCACACAGTATCCACACCTACCTCCATGAGGGAACAATACTATTATTACTTGTTTGTCTATAAGTAAGCAAGCTGCATCTGTCACACAGTATCCACAACTACCTCCATGAGGGAACAATACTATTATTACTTGTTTGTCTACATGTAAGCAAGCTGCATCTCTCACACAGTATCCACAACTACCTCCATGAGGGAACAATACTATTATTACTTGTTTGTCTACATGTAAGCAAGCTGCATCTCTCACACAGTATCCACACCTACCTCCATGAGGGAACAATACTATTATTACTTGTTTGTCTACATGTAAGCAAGCTGCATCTCTCACACAGTATCCACAACTACCTCCATGAGGGAACAATACTATTATTACTTGTTTGTCTACATGTAAGCAAGCTGCATCTCTCACACAGTATCCACACCTACCTCCATGAGGGAACAATACTATTATTACTTGTTTGTCTACATGTCTACTCTCACACAGTATCCACAACTACCGCCACGAGGGAACAATACTATTATTACTTGTTTGTCTACATGTAAGCAAGCTGCATCTCTCACACAGTATCCACACCTACCTCCATGAGGGAACAATACTATTATTACTTGTTTGTCTACATGTAAGCAAGCTGCATCTCTCACACAGTATCCACAACTATCTCCATGAGGGAACAATACTATTATTACTTGTTTGTCTACATGTAAGCAAGCTGCATCTCTCACACAGTATCCACACCTACCTCCATGAAGGAACAATACTATTATTACTTGTTTGTCTACATGTAAGCAAGCTGCGTCTCTCACACAGTATTCACACCTACCTCCATGAGGGAACAATACTATTATTACTTGTTTGTCTACATGTAAGCAAGCTGCATCTCTCACACAGTATCCACACCTACCTCCATGAGGGAACAATACTATTATTACTTGTTTGTCTATATGTAAGTAAGCTGCATCTGTCACACAGTATCCACAACTACCTCCATGAGGGAACAATACTATTATTACTTGTTTGTCTACATGTAAGCAAGCTGCATCTCTCACACAGTATCCACACCTACCTCCATGAGGGAACAATACTATTATTACTTGTTTGTCTACATGTAAGCAAGCTGCATCTCTCACACAGTATCCACAACTACCTCCATGAGGGAACAATACTATTATTACTTGTTTGTCTACATGTAAGCAAGCTGCATCTCTCACACAGTATCCACACCTACCTCCATGAGGGAACAATACTATTATTACTTGTTTGTCTACATGTCTACTCTCACACAGTATCCACAACTACCTCCACGAGGGAACAATACTATTATTACTTGTTTGTCTACATGTAAGCAAGCTGCATCTGTCACACAGTATCCACACCTACCTCCATGAGGGAACAATACTATTATTACTTGTTTGTCTACATGTCTACTCTCACACAGTATCCACAACTACCTCCATGAGGGAACAATACTATTATTACTTGTTTGTCTACATGTAAGCAAGCTGCATCTGTCACACAGTATCCAAAACTACCTCCATGAGGGAACAATACTATTATTACTTGTTTGTCTACATGTAAGCAAGCTGCATCTCTCACACAGTATCCACACCTACCTCCATGAGGGAACAATACTATTATTACTTGTTTGTCTACATGTAAGCAAGCTGCATCTCTCACACAGTATCCACACCTACCTCCATGAGGGAACAATACTATTATTACTTGTTTGTCTATATGTAACAAGCTGCATCTCTCACACAGTATCCACAACTACCTCCACGAGGGAACAATACTATTATTACTTGTTTGTCTACATGTCTACTCTCACACAGTATCCACAACTACCTCCACGAGGGAACAATACTATTATTACTTGTTTGTCTATATGTAAGCAAGCTGCATCTGTCACACAGTATCCACAACTACCTCCACGAGGAAACAATACTATTATTACTTGTTTGTCTACATGTAAGCAAGCTGCATCTGTCACACAGTATCCACAACTACCTCCACGAGGGAACAATACTATTATTACTTGTTTGTCTATATGTAAGCAAGCTGCATCTCTCACACAGTATCCACAACTACCTCCACGAGGGAACAATTACCCTCACAATGCTTAATATTCTTGTGCTCCATTCTTTTCTTCTTGCATTTTCTTAAAACATCTTTTCTACATCAGCATACATCAAGACATCATATACATAATCCAAAACACTTCATCTTAAGTCCTCCCACATATACATTCAAAGAAATAAATAACTCAATCTACTCTCAACAAGCCTACACATATCCTCCCCAACAAGAAGATTTCTTCTAACCATTCTCCGAATATAACATCTTTCATCCTCCACAAAAGAAAAACAGATAACCTCTCCATTATTCTTTTTTCATAGTAACTCTTCAACCAATAAGCAGACACAAAACAACACACTATCTTAAAAGGAATAGAGAATAACCTATATCAATGAAACTTCATTGGGCAAAGCCGCCTGCTGCTCACTGCTGGACCACAGAGTATCTAGCTAGCACACAGCACTAAACTCCCAGCAGCAGCCCAGCAAGAGGCAGCCATGCTTCTAACCCAAAAACCAAACATAATTCCAACAGAAAAAATGGGGTGAACACTGTAACCAAATAAATTAGTAATAGTAATTTTCTATTTTCTGAGAATTCGGGCTATGATACAGCTGCTTGACACTTCATATACCTTCTAGGAGTTTCTAAATAAAAATCTTAAAGTCTTCCTTCAAATGCTCAAAAAATAAATTTGAAAAATCACAAAAAATAAATCATAGAACACCTTGTTCTGGTACTGTTACTAAACTTAACATTAATACACTTTAAATTTATACAAGCAACTCTTATTCCTGTTGTATTTCCTATCTAATTCATAATAATCGTCTCTAATACGACGTCACAAGTCCTAAATCTATCTGTCTATAAAATTCTATATTATTATTATTTACAACGTCTCCTATATAATACTCTCTGATGCTTATTTCAGAGAATGTTCATCATGTTACTAACATTAATATCATTTCAACATCACTATCACTCCCCATTTTGTCTATTGAGGTTTATTTCGTCGTAGCATGGATTTAATTTAACCAAAGCGATTAAGCTCAGAAAATTTTACTTGTAAAGCTCATTAATATAAATATGATATTTTCTTACGAAAAAATATCCATTTCGTAGTAGTTCCTTTACATAAGTTATTAATCATAATTAAATAAACAGCTGTTTTACATCATATTTTACACTGGGTTTCCACGACTTGTGGTATAAACCTTCACATCTTGTCAGTACAACTGACAAAATAATGAATAAGCCTTTGCTTAAAAACCTGTAAGTACGAAGTATATTAAATAATTTCATCACAGATAAAAGCATCCTATTCCTTGCATCAAATTAACCTGTGCACATATCTAACTTCAACTTGAGGTATTAGTCTGTATATAAAGCAATAAACCTCTTATATTATCGATATTTACAAACTCGTTCAGAATAGTCAAAACGCCAAGGTGATTTGAACAAACATATGATAATTTACAGTGGTCTATGGTCACATTCTTGTAGTAAATGGGGAACAAAGTTCTTAAGATTTTCTTAGTGATTTTATCTGCTCCCATGTTCTTCATAATTTCCATCACTTCCTCTTGGAATTTCTCTGGTATAGGGTACAACTTTTTCTGGGAAGGAGTTTCATACGTCAGTCTTAACTGGTAATCCTTGTTAAGTCCTGGTTTGCTATAGAAAATATCAGCATACTCCTGAATTTAATCTTCAATGCTGTCCTGTATTAAGTCACCATTGTCACCCTCAGTCCGAAGTGGCCTTCATTCTCCGCTTCTAGTCGATTTATAATTTCTTCTAGGATTTATTCTCTACTTCCTTTTCCTAGAATGAAATCATTTTCCTTTTCTTCTGACGCTTCTATGTGTGTTACTTGACATTTGAAGTGAATTGTTATTTCTTCCATGTCAATTATGGCTCCTACTTTCGTGATGAAATCTATGCATAAAATTAAGTCGAAATTAATCTTGCTAATATAATAAATATATATGATCATAAACATAGCTATTAATTTAAAAGTTTAGGACTTCCCTTGCTTTCGGTATATTGCTGCGCACGCACATCATTGTGAATTAACATACGTGTTATTAAATGACCTTCGTGAGTATATCTCGCTCCACATGAATTACATGAGTACGCTTTTTGGCCACTATGGATCAGAACGTGTGTTTTTAAATTTCCACTTAACGCAAAGTTAACCCCGCATGAGCTACAAGAATTTGGCATTAGACTATTATGAATTAACATGTGAATCTTCAGTTGTCTTCTCCGACTAAATGTTTCTCCACATGTACTACAGGAATGAGACATTAGACCAATGTGAGTTAACATGTGTGACCTCAATCGTCCCTTCCGACTAAATTTTGCTCCGCAAGTATTACAGGAATGTGCTTTTAGGCCGGTATGGGTTACCATGTGTAACTTCAATTGTCCCTTCCGATTGAAGTTTGCTCCGCATGTACTACAGGAATGTTCCTTAAGACCACTGTGAATTAACATATGATTGTTCAAGTCAGACTTCCTACGAAAGTTTGCTTCGCATGTAGTACATGAATATGGCTTTAAACCACTATGAGTTAATATGTGTGACTTCAAGTATCTCTTCTGAGTAAACGTTGCTTCGCAAGTATTACATGAGTAAGGCCTTACACCACTGTGAATTGTCATGTGTATCTTCAAATCCTTTTCTCTTTTAAACGTTGCTCCGCACGATTTGCAAGTGTACAGCTTTTCGCCATGATAGGTAGACAGTGTCCTCGTGTCACTACGGCCTGGCAAGTTCCTGTTCGTTTTATGATATTGATTGGTTGTGGCTCCGATTGATTCACTTGTTAGTGTGTTCCCTGACGTTTGGAAGATGGGCTGCTTTTGTGGTGAATTTATACTGCTAGTACAAAAAAAACAGTAACATTATAATATGCGAAATCACACAGGACTAACAATTTCCGATATTTACAACAATCTCCTGTAACTAAAATATTAAGTATCAATATATAAATTCTTTACACACTCTTAAAAGACTTAAAAGCCTAATCTAATAAACATGCCTTGGAGATTGAAACTAGTCATCTAAGTGGATTATTTAATCTCATGTAATTTGCTTCAGATTAAGGAAATAACACCTCATACAAATTGGTTTCAATTGTGCTGACCAACCGATAAGTATTTAATTTTGCTACGTTAGATATTCAAAGGAAACGGAATAATACCTTCGCGATCCAGAGATCTAACTAGTGAGAAGTTAATTAGTGTAACGTTTAGCAGTACCATTACTATGCAAGTTTTCCTCAAATTAGAGGAACAGTGCTCTTTTTTTTTATAGCTTCAATGACGTGGTGTTCATGCTGTCTGAATATATATTATAAACGCATTACTGTTAAACATGTCGGAGAGTTATAAGTAACAGTTCTTCTGGATGAACGTGTTAATCCTTCTGCAGCACGAAAAAAGTTCTTTTCGCAGGGAAATATAAATAACAACCACATTCGGCTGTTACTTCCTTAAGGTCACCACGGTTTTTAATAGTCTGGATTAAGAGGATAAGGAAATTAGGTGCTGGTTTATATCTTAAGTACGAGCATTCAACTTTCATTTCCTTCAGTCATTACAGTGAAATGATGTCATTCACTTTCTATTCCTGTAACGAGATGCACTGAAGTATTACAATTGAAAAGAAAGGACTCGGACCACGATTAATTCATTCAAATGGCAACTTAAAACCAGGTAACCAGCGGTGTGTCCGCTCGTTCAAGTGACGCACAGTAATTCACATTTCATTCGCTATGGAACGACCATTCTGGTTAGTTCGAATATTGAGTATTAACAGGTGTCAAACAATTTAATAAAAAAAGAAACAGAACCAAGCTTTACCGAACATGGTTAATGTTGTTGCCCTAATAGAATATACAGCTCACATGATTTTGTAAACATATGTTTTATCAAAAATCACTGTAGAAAACCTTACGGATTAAGGGAAAGCACTATTTAGGACTACACTTATTGTGTGGATATGATTGATTTATCTGAACCTTAAAGAAAAAAGCACACAGTAGACTTATCTGAACTTTAAAGTAAAAATCACATAGTAGACTAGATAAAGTGTTGTCTGTTATAATGTTGAGAAGATGGTAACCCTCTAAGAAGATCCACACTACACAGCGCACTCTTACACACCTCCAGATATACCACTGCCGGCCACCTCTATAGCGTCTGACGTTTTAGCTGGTACAATTTATTTAGAACCTTCAATTTTATCACCACAACGGCTCAACCACCTCATTCGAAGTAGAATTTAAAAATGTTCGACCTGTACCTGCACTCCAGCAAGTTCACACTATCTACACAGTATTTCAAAAATCGTTTCTGGTGCAGAAAATAATGGATATACGAGTTTTACTCTTTATTTTACACAAGCGGTTTCAATTAATTATTTTCGAGCCTCAATTAACGTTTGTTGGGTAAAAATGTAAGGTAAAGTGTGCGTCACAATAGGTGATTAATTATTTTCTGAAACAAGAGACGTAAGAAGGTATATTGGCTTTCACGGCCGGTGAATTAAAACTCAGCAATTCTTCTAGGTTTGTGCCGTGTCTTGTGTGGGGTTTCACCTAGGACACCAAGCTGGCTCATCGGCGGGCTCTTGGTGTCCCCACCCAGACCCCCACAGGAGTATCGAATTGCGCGATACCTCCCTTTATATAGAGTGCAACTGCACTCCTTGACAGCGAGAATCAAAAGCTCAAGCAGCCTCAACCTCCCTATGAAGGCTTCCAAAAAGTTGGTATATTGGCTTTCACGGCTCTCTGCTGTCCGTCACTAGCCAGTTCAAAGATGCACTTTCTTCCTTATCACGTGGGGTAGGAAAGGGGCGCGCTAACCCGCTCTGAGGCTGATGTCATATACCGCGGTGCTTGACATCGTATAGTATAACAAGAACACCTGGCCTTCTGCCACAATAAAAAACTGTTATTGGATTGAAATTCGGAGACTGAGATACAATTATAGATGTATAAATATTAATGCCAATTCGTATGTTACCCATTACCTAATTTCGTGGCAAAGATGCCACAATTGTGAAGTCAGTTGTGGTGAGCGGACGTGTTTTCCTGTTGCTGCTGATAAGGTGATAATAATGGGCTGCTCGGTGGAGGCTTATCGCGCGAGTATCCGGGTGTGGAATGCCAGGATTATTAAGAGGAACCGGGCCTTCCAGTGCATGTGTGCACTTGTTATTCATAGGTATTATTGTCTCTAGTTGGGAAGTCAACTACTTGGGAAAATCCCCCCCTCCCTTATCAATTTGTTTGCAGCGCTCTGAGCTTGACCACAGCTAGTTGACTCACCAGACCAGTCTACTTTGGGGAGGTTTAAATCTCCGGCAATTGTTATGTTCTTTTTCATAGCATTACCCGTACAAGTTTTATCATACAATGTGTCGAGGAGAGAAAAGTTATCTTTCGGTGCTCTATACGCCCCTATCACCTGAAGAGGGAATTTATTTCCTTTGTCCGAGATTTGTACACATAACATTTCATAATCCGTATCAGCCCACTTTAAGAAACTAGCTATATTTTTGCACACACAAATAAATAGCCCACCACCTCGCTTCTCCCGATCCCTCCTGTACATTTCGTAGGTCCCTTGAATTATTTCGTTACTATTGATATCCTCTTTTAACCAAGATTCAGTAGCAGTAGAGGACTCCGAAAAAGTTAAAGTGTTGTTGCTCCATGTTGGGACGAACGATTTAAAGAAGAGGGCTACAGCTGATTACATCATGGGGGAGCTATACGATCTGGGCAGAAAAGCTAAAAGCAAGTTTAGGAATGCGAAAATTATAATGAGTGGCATTGTACGACGGGGAGATGTTCCGTTAAGACGAGTTAAGATTGTAAATGACCGCATGGACTGGGTATGTGCACAACTGGGATTAGTGTACGTAGATGCTGACTGCTGGATTGGGGGCCGAGACTTCGCCCGAGTCGGGCTGCATTTAAATCGACGGGGCGCTTTCAATCTAGGGAGCCTACATGACAGGGTCATCGGTTCGTGCCGGCCTTTGTGAGGAGGAGCAGGTCCAGAGGTTGCCAGCCGACGGGAACAGAAGGAGCTATTTCGGGATATTTGGTGTGGAGGTAAGACTCTAAGATTACTGCAGGTTAATTGTCAGAGTATAGGAAATTAATTAATTGAATTTTGGAATATTGTAGAGGCATATTCTCCGGACATTGTCATTGCTACTGAATCTTGGTTAAAAGAGGATATCAATAGTAACGAAATAATTCAAGGGACCTACGAAATGTACAGGAGGGATCGGGGGAAGCGAGGTGGTGGGCTATTTATTTGTGTGCGCAAAAATATAGCCAGTTTCTTAAAGTGGGCTGATACGGATTATGAAATGTTATGTGTACAAATCTCGGACAAAGGAAATAAATTCCCTCTTCAGGTGATAGGGGCGTATAGAGCACCGAAAGATAACTTTTCTCTCCTCGACACATTGTATGATAAAACTTGTACGGGTAATTCTATGAAAAAGAGCATACCAATTGCCGGAGATTTAAACCTCCCCAAAGTAGACTGGTCTGGTGAGTCAACTAGCTGTGGTCAAGCTCAGAGCGCTGCAAACAAATTGATAAGGGAGGGGGGATTTCCCCAAGTAGTTGACTTCCCAACTAGAGGCAATAATACCTTAGATGTTTATCTCGTAAGACCTGTAGAGCTGTTTATTAACTGTCTGAAAGTGCCAGGAATTAGTGACCATTCTGGGGTTGAATTAAATATTAGATAGTGACATTACAAAATTAGACTCGGATATAGCAAACAAAATCATATTCCGGTATCGCAGGGCGGATCAGGGCAAATTTCAGGGGTATTTGAATGAACTATTTGTAGTATGGGCATCGGAAGGAAATCACATTAATATCCTGTGGACTAACTTTTTGAAAATTTTAAATAGCGCTATTGATAAATTTCTCCCATTTAAATTACTGAAACAAAACCCAGATCCTGAGTATTACACACGAGAAATCAGGAGTCTAAAACGGAAAATTAGGAAATTATACAATAAAAGATATGATAGTGACAAGTGTATGTTGAAATTTAAGTCCTTATCAAGAGAGCTCGTCTTAAAAAAGAGGGCTGCTCATGACAACTATATGCAAGGTTTACTTGGTTCGGGAGGCGATGGGTGGAAAAAAATTACAGTTATGTTAGGAGAAGAAAGGGAAATTCAAATAATTTGTCTATGATAATGTCCGGTGACGGTAAATTAATTACTGAGAAACAGCCCATTGCTAATGAATTAAATGGCTTTTACGGTAGAGTGTTCAATAAATCCAATAGCTGTGTGTTGGACCTTAACGACTAATCAGGGGCTCCCCTTTTCCAAATAAACCAGTCAGCAATTGTAAAGCTAATACAAAAATTACTTTACAATATATCGAAGGGTCCTGATAATATTGTTAGTGAAGTACTTAAACCAGGAGGTAGGGCCGTGGCACGATACTTGGAGGTGATGTTTAATGTGTCCATAAACAATGCGCAAATCCCAGATGACTGGAAAAGGGCTACGGTAGTCCCAATATTTAAGGGAGGGAGCAGACTTGAATTGGGCAACTACAGGCCGGTTAGTCTTACGTCCATCGTTTGTAAACCGATGGAGCATCTCATTTGCGACTATTTGAGGGAGCAGTGGGAAGGATTATCATGGTTTAATGATAGGCAACATGGATTTCGGAAAGGTTACTCATGCGAGAGTCAGATCCTGTCACTTTTTCAAGATATTAGCGAATCGTTCGACAATGGAGTTTCAGTCGACGTCGTAGTTATAGACTTTGCGAAGGCATTTGATGTCGTACCACACGACATGCTACTCCATAAATTAGCTTCAACGAAGATTGATAGAAGAGTAATTTTATGGATCCAAGAATTTTTGACGGTTCGTTCCCAGAAAGTAAAAGTCGAAGGCCTATTCTCGGATGAAATTACCGTAACGTCGGGTATCCCTCAGGGCAGCGTAATCGGAACTTTGTTATTTTTGGCGTTTATAAATGACTTACCAAATGGGATTCGTAGCGATTGTCGAGTGTTTGCGGATGATCGTGTAATATATCGAAATATACACGATTCGCAAGACAACGCAGTACTTCAAGACGACCTGAACCTGGTCTATAAGTGGGCGATTGAAAATAAAATGAAAATAAACACAAGAAAATGTAGTCTCATAAAAATAGGGAAAGGGCGAAGGCAAGATTTTCAGTATAATATTGGCTCGGAAATACTTGTAGAAGAAGATTCTTGCAAATATTTGGGCGTTCACTTAAGGAATTATATGAAATGGAGTAGTCATGTAGAATGTGTAGTTTCTAAAGCTTACAAATCCCTGCACTTTTTAATGAGGATATTAAAAGAAGTAGTACCTCTGCTAAAGAATTAGGATATTTGTCACCTGTAAGGCCTATTCTGGAATAAGCCTCGGCGGTTTGGGATCCATATCAAGTAGGGCTTATCAATGAGTTGGAAATGGTACAAAGAAAGGCCGCTAGATTTGTGCTCAGTGACTTTAATCTCAGGAGCAGTGTGAGCCGTATGTTAAAGAAACTTGGGTGGGAATCACTGGAGGCTAGGAGGATGAAATCCAGACTCTGCGCTATGTATAACACGTGTACAAAACAACCAGCATGGGGTGAGCTTGGCAAACGTATGGGAAAGCCCACTTACATGAGCAGGAGTAATCATCCTTTCAAAGTTAAGGGCCGACCACAGCGTACAAATTATGGTAAATATTCTTTCGTTAACCGGGCCATTGATAACTGGAACTCTCTACCTGCCGCAGTCTTAGAGCCTTTTCCCACACATATTGGTGTGTTTAAGAAAAGACTGACTATTTGTGTAAATACTCTAGTTTAATTGTTAATTGTTATTGAAGTGTTATGTATAATTATGTATTTCTTATGTATACGCAATTTGCCACCGGGGGACACACCCCAATTGCAAATAAATGAATGAATGAAAGAATCTTTGCTAGTCAAGGAGACTCGCTCTCAAGCAATGTACAAGGGCCAGTCGAGAGCCTATGCTTCCAATCTCATCACAGCTGATATGAGCATAATTCAATCTTGATTTCGGTCACATATTCCCCTCTTTCTGTTTTTTTATAAGTGAACGAAAGAGAACTTATAAAAACACTGTCTTCTTCACAATGCGACGAAATCTAGCATCAAAGAAATCTCATTCTACTTTCTTGAAATAACGTCTGAGATTCGCTGAATTGTTAATTTCCAATGATACGGTTGGATTCAATCTCTGCTACTCGGTAGCTGTTGTTCCCAAAGACTGTAACTATCTTGTATGGCCCAGAAAAGAGTTTAGCAAATTTGCTGTAAATCCTCATGGGTATGTTTGAAGATACTGGTCTTCTGATAAGAACGAGATCGTTCTCACGCCAAGGTTCACTAAATCTTCTACCAGCATGTCTCTTCTGTCTCTTAACCGCTTGTTTTTCCAGACTAGCTCATGGGTAAAGATAGAGAAATTTCTGGTGGAGTTGTGATGATACCATCCCAGACTCTCTGTGGCTTACGTCCAAAATGCAAAGTGTATGGAATTTGAGATGTACTTTCGTGGACAGTAGAATTGAGACTCTCTTCGATTATGGGAATAACTTTCATCTATTTTTCGTGTTCATCAGAGCAATATAAACGACAAAACTTTCTAATCTCTGACATAATGCGTTCTGCCGGGTTCCCTTCAGGGTATCTAATGGTGTTGAGAATGTGTTTGACCTCGAGCAGCTGCATAGCCTCTTGAAATTTTAAACTGATGAACTGTCTACCATGATCACTCAGTAGGAACTCGGATTTTCCTGCTTCACGAAAAACACAGTTCTCCAATCGCCTGATAACGTATCGTGATGTTGCTTTCTGGATTGGGTGAAGCATGACCAGCTTTGTGAACACGTCCATCGTTACCAGAATGTATTGGTTACCTCTAAATGACTTAGGAATTGGACCATATAGATCAGTGCCATATAATTCCCGTGGTTTCGATGGAATTATCGCTTTCGGCTGTTCTTTGGCGAGTTTTGAGGCATATTTACTACGCTGGCAGCTATCACATGTTCTGATGACCTTTCGTATAGACTCTCGCATCGTTTTCCAAGAAAAAGCTTCTTTCGCTGCATGCAACGTCTTATCTACTCCTGCATGTCCAATAGATCGGTGTACGAGCCTAATAACTTTATTTACTAGTTTAGGAGGTATTACTGTTCTGAGGAACACTATCATCTGGAACACTTTCAATAAGATGGATCTCTGTATCACAAGGATTTCTTGCCCTGTCCGTGAATTTCATCACCAAGTCTCCCACGATGTGATAATCTATCTCTTCTTTAGATATTCCGTCATAATTCGGATCATCCTGGTCCATCTTATTCTTAAGGAATCGGTAGATATTCCTCAGCGGTGCATATCTCCTCTGTGATATGGCTAAGCTCCTCAGTTTTTCAAGGGTCTCCCTATCATCTGGAACACTTTCAATAAGATGGATCTCTGTATCACAAGGATTTCGGCTAAGAACATCCGCCAATAGATTCTGCTTGCCCGGACGATGAATAATTTCCACGTCAAATTGCTGTAGGAATAATGTCCATCTTGTAATTTGATCATTTGCAAGATCTGATTTCATCATAAACTGCAAAGGTATGTGTACACCCAGAAATTGTCAAAAAGTCGTATTTTTTCAATTTTGAATTTTACATTGCCTGGATTCGTTATTTTATTACCTTTAATTTGGTGTAAATTACATAACACTACCTTCACTACTTTTTGAGATATTAGCATTTATGTAAAATGCTGCACACTGAGCCACGACCCCATTACTGGACACGAGGCAATTTCTTTGCCTTCTGCTCATGCCGATCATCTGTGACTGTTGTTTTCTTTCTAATTACTCATGTACAATATAGAGTTCACTCCATAGTAACCCTGTGCTGCTATCTATGAGAATTGTTTTTAATTATTTGAATCAGCAGCTGTGAATGTTTTGATGTATTGAGCACCCTTGCATTTTATATGCCTACGATTTATATTGATATACTTTTAGATAGTTTTTGAGCAATTGTAATTTGTTTATCTTGAATAGTGTTGTGCATTGTTGTTATAACCATGGGTAACAGAAGAACTAAAAGGAGGCCTGTAAAGAAGTTCCATGGAAACCAGTGAAGCCATATGGACTTCCCTGTATCATTTATCAGCAGGCAGGAATGAGGAACTCCATGGTAACTGTCCCAAAGGTGAAGTCAGTTGGTGTCCCTTCCAAAATGCAGTGGCAACTGGCACACTGGATAAATATAAGCCTAAAAATGGACTACGGTACCTGACAATGTACTTGAAGCTGTCAAGCCAGTGTACTTCAAGTTGACTGATCCTGCCATGCTAAGGCGTTGTCTCCATGGCAAAACACAAAACCAAAATGGAAGTTTTAATGGCATGATATGGAGAAGATGCCCAAAAGATAGTTATGTAGGACTGAAAACATTGAATTTTTGTGTTATGGATGCTATTTGCCATTATAATTGTGGCCCAGATATAGAATTGGAAATTCTAAATCGGGTGGGTGTTACTATTGGTAAACATACTCGAGCCGGTGTGGAGTTGGCTAAAGCTCTAAAAAAGAAAAAGTATCACCTACAACACACCCCAGAGCAGAAAATCAGGAGGAGGTACCTGAGAGGAAGAAGGAAGATGAAGGAAGACCAGAATACTGCATTTTAAGGGACATCATATGAGGCAGGAGGTTTCTGAAACAGTTGTAAAACTTTTGAGATGGATTTCTCTGAATAATATTTTTTAATGACCTCAGTATTTCCAAAAATCATAACATTACACCTAATTATCCTATTTCACTGATTATGTTTTTAAATGAAATCCAAAAGCCTACTCCAGTGCACTAACCTCTGATATGTAACTAATGTTGTAAAATATAATTATTTATGTGATTTGTTTATAAAAACTCACAAAAAAATGTATCCACTAAAGTAAAAGGACACCAGCAGGCACAATTTTATTCTAGGATCAGGTATTTTAGGTGTATGCACTACCTAAATGTGTTATGAACAAAATGCAAAAATCAGATTTGAGGAATATCGTTTAATTTGGAAGCTATGATGTTTAAAACAATATAATACATTTTTAAAGAAAATAATTTGTTATTAACAAATAATGCAACATTTTTAGTTCATATACATACTGATCTTTCTACTTTTTCTTGCTCTTTCTAGTAACCTAAATTCTAAACAGGTAACTTTGTAATTTCAAAAAAGAAAATTCTGGGTGTACACATATCTATCGCTTCTTTAGATATTCCGTCATAATTCGGATCATCCTGGTCCATCTTATTCTTAAGGAATCGGTAGATATTCCTCAGCGGTGCATATCTCTTCTGTGATATGGCTAAGCTCCTCGGTTTTTTTAAGGGTCTCCCTATCATCTGGAACACTTTCAATAGATGGATCTCTGTATCACAAGGATTTCGGCTAAGAACATCCGCCAATAGATTCTGCTTGCCCGGACGATGAATAATTTCCACGTCAAATTGCTGTAGGAATAATTTCCATCTTGTAATTCGATCATTTGCAAGATCTGATTTCATCATAAACTGTAAAGCTTGATGATCCGTAATCAGAGTTACTCTATATCCTATCAGGATCCTTTTCCATGTTGGAAGCGCATAAATCGCTGCTAAGGCCTCCAGCTCAGTCACGTTGTAATTAACCTCATGGCTTTTCAACTTGCGACTCGCAAAAGCTAAATAACGATGCTTTCTATTTTCATCCATCTGGTAGAGCACTGCACTGATGCCGATTTTTGATGCATCAGATTCAATGAAGAAGTTCCTCGAAAAGTCGGGATATTCCAGTTTGATATTTTCGACAAGCATCAGCTTGGCCCTTTGAAATGCTTCGTTACACTCCTCGCTCCATTTCCACTTATTGTTGACCTTTAACAAATTCTGAAGTGGTGCCATTGTTTCAGTATAATTCGGACAATGTGCGGAAAAGAACTGGCACATTCCCAAGAAATGTCTGACCTGTCGTATCTTCTTTGTCTGCGGAAACTCTGATATTGCCTGTATTTTAGTAGGATTTGGTCTATATCCTGATCCGTCAATAATGTGACCCAGAAATTTGATTTCCTTATGGAAAAATCTACATTTATCATAAAGGACCTTGAAATTGGCTTCTTCTAGATTTGCGAATACCAAATTGAGATGTTCTAAATGTTCTTCCTGATTCGTTGAAGCTATTATTATATCATCAATATAGCATAAAACAAATGCTTTGACTTCTGGTGTTAGGTTCGAATCTAATGCTTGAATCATGGCCGGTCCACTATTCTTCAGTCCAAATGGCATTCTATTAAAAGCATAGGTAACGTTGTTAAACAAGAATCCAGTGTACTGACGACAGTTCGCTGATAAAGCTACATGATAAAAAGAAGATGTGAGATCGATTGTCGAAAGATACCGTTTTCCTTCGAATCTTCTCAATAATTCACGGATCTTCGGGGGACGATCGTGTTCCAATAACAATCGTTCGTTAAGCCCTCTTGCGTCCAGACATAGGCGTAATTTACCATTCGCCTTCTTGACTACTGCGAGTGGATTGAGAAATGGTGTTGGCATGCGACAAATAATATCATCCTGTTCCATCTGATTAATCATCTCTGCAACTTCAGTCTGCCATTTTTCTGGAATAGGGTACAGTTTCTTCTTGTATGGAGACGTATTGGTTAACTGAATCTCGTATTCGAAGTTCTTGATCAATCCAGGTTTATCATTAAAAATACCAGAGTATCTCTTTATCAAATCACCCAATTTCTTCTCCCCTTCTGGATCGAGTTTCACTCCATGTTCCAAACGTTGTTCTTCCGCTTCAATCGTAATGATTATTTCATCCCGGATGTTCATATTACCGGATTCCAATTCATTGATTCCATGAGCATCTTCACTAGCTCCCTCGGTGGAAGTAAAGTAGATCGTCCTGTTCTTCAAATCAATAATCATTCCGCTATAGGGTAATAAAATCTATTCCGATTATAATATCAAAGTTAGAATTGGATATAACCAGGAAAATGTGTTGCAATAGCCTTCCTGCAAGAAGTAGATTTAACATAACTTGTTATCTACATTTGATCATTTTGTCCGGAATCACTCCCCTTATTTTAACTGTTGAAGGTGGAAGAATGTCAATCTTTCCCTTGGTTTGGAGCAAGTCCAAACACGACTGTGAGATAATTGAAACCATTGCTCCCGTGTCCACCAATGTTCTTATTTTGCATCCCATTATCTCCAAAGCAATAACTGGAAGTTCATATCTCGTCCCTCGGCGTACCTCTTCGTTCTCAAATATTAAATCATCATCCTTAATTTCGTAAAGTTCCTGGATTTCTACAATATAATCGGGGATTGGAATATTATCAATTAGTTTCGTTGTTCTTGTTGTTTCTGTTGTTGCCGTAACGGCGTTTTTTTCTACCTGCGACCCGCTAGTGCTAGGGTGCTCTAGTGTCTCCTCCTGTGGAGCTGACGGTTGAGTATTCCTAAGTTGCTGAATGTATTCTTGGCTTTCTTTATGCCTATCATCCAGGTTACTATTCTGTTGCCCTTGATTTTGGTATTGTCTGCCATTATTGTTCATGTGATAATTTTGATACCTCCTATTCTGGTACCAGTTGTTCCTGCCATTATCGCGATATCTCGAATATCTCCTGTTATACGGCGTTTGTCTCTGATTATTGTATCTATTATTCGGCATTGCCCTAGGATTGTATTCCTGGTAATTTGATCGATAATTTCCATTACTATTTCGTCGATCATAATCCCTCGGTGTTTTTTCTTCTATATTAGTGGACCTATCCGTCTGAGATGTTCTGTCCATGACTACGGCGTTGATTTTACGGTTTTCTCTTCTATCCGACCTACTGTTCTGAAGACTACTCGTGTGATCTATACGACTGAGAATCTCCTCACAATCTTGTAGTGTCTCTACTCCGGATGTTATCAACATGCGCTGGATCTCTATAGGAAATTGTCTCGTGATTGATCTCAATAATTCCCCTCGTGATATAGGTGGTGTCAAAAATTGTAATTTGGCGAGCTGTGTAGTGAAATACCCTGCATACTTCGTTGGGTGAGATGTGGCGTATTTCCTACAATACATGTTTGCCCTGACATCTAATTGTTCCTCCGGACTCCAGAATCGGTTTATAAATGCGTGACTAATGTCGTCCATGTTCATAAACGAGTATCGGAATGCGCTAAACCAGCTTAGTGGAATTCCTTCCAACGATCTTTCGACTATCCTTAGCTCTCTTTCCTTAGAAACTCGATTTTCATCCATGTATTCACGAAGGTCCCTTTGAAATTTCATGAGAGTAAGGTTATTTTCCCCCAATGAATTTTCTAGGTCTATCATCAATGTTACGGATAATCGTAACATGTCCGGGTGTGGTTGAATTCACTTGAGTAGTATTCTTTTCTAAGCCCCCAGATATATTATGGCTATTGGATGGCGTTGATGTTTCCATTATTTCTCGACTCTTATCCGCATTAACTTTCATGTTGCTCACTTCTGATTCAAGTTTCGAAATGCGCATAGTCGTCATACTGTGTTCGAGCTTCAACGTTTCCTCCATCTCTAAAGATGTAACCACCACGCTGCCTTTCACGTGTGTTTCCAACTCCTTACGCATATCCTCAAAGTTATTGTCGCATTTACCAGTAAGTTGATCAATTTGTTTCTTGACCCCATCTAACTCTCCAGTATTAGTGTTTATCGCTAAACGTAATTCCGAAACTGTTTCTGCACCTGATTCTTTATTTCTTGTTAGATGCGCCAAGTCTTTACTTAATCCATCCAAGTTATCATTCAATTTATTTTCTAATGCTCCCAGATTGTCAATGAATTGCGTTTTGACAACATTAATTTGCCCTGACACATGACTGTGTAATTCGTTTCTCAGAGTTTTGAAATTATGCGTCCATCTGGTATCACAAGAGTCTAATTTCTTATCAAGAGCTGCATTGCTTTTCTCAAAATCTACCTTAACTTCCGAAATCTGCGATTGCAAACGAGTTTCGAGACTCCTAACATCGGTAGTTAACGCATTAGTTTCAAGTTATATACCCTGAATCTCTGATTTAAGATTAATAATTGATAAATTAATTCCTCCTATATCAGTATTAACCTTTAATACATCGGCTGACAAATTCGATACTTTATGTTTCAGTTCTTTCGTTTCACCTTTTACTTCATCTAAACTATGCTGTATTTCCTCCTTAAATTCCTCAGCTTTCTCAGTTAAGGTTTTAAAATTATTAGTTACAGTTTGCACATCATTGATTAAAGTTTGCAACTTAGCATTTGAAGTTTGCACATCATTGGTTAAAGTTTGCAAATTAGCATTTGAAGTTTGCACATCATTAGTTAAAGTTTGCAAATTATCAGTTAATTCATCCTTATTAGCTGTTAAATTATTATTAAGCTGCTACTTATCATCAGACATTTGTTGTCGCAACTTATTAAATTCAGCTTGGACTTGAGTTAAGAAATCTCTTAACTCCTCTGGCACTTCGTAAGACATATCAAAAATACTTAAGAATTGGGAAAACTTACAAACTAGATGACCAACCAGGACCATGAGACTAGAAATATTTTCCTGTTTCTCGAACATATTTAACGTCAAATAAATAGAGCACATTCATCCACTAAACTCACTGGTGAATAGAAAATAGCAAAAAGAAAAAAATTAATCATAAAACAACATCGTGCATCATTAATTATTTTTATCATAGTGAGCTTATAGAAATCTTAATCATCCTGACATTTACTTTACTATTAAATGCAAAATTAAGTGCAATGTCATCATTCTAAACTGAATTAAAAATCCTTGTTGAATAATACTGACAGATATCAGAACACGTCTGACTACCTGTCCCATTTTATTGCCTAAATAACAATCGTTTCGATCACTCTCAATTCGAAACCACTATGTTATGCACAGAGAAAATATCCAAACATCAGTACGATTCTCTCTATTCGTAACTTTAATGTCAGATAGCAGAAGAAAATTGACTCCCAAAGGTACGAATATCTCTGTTCAAGGCCTTACAGGTTGGGCGCCACGTCGACCTTATGTACCCGTTTCCCAGACCTCACGTCGGCCCGGAAATCAACGTGATGTCCAAGAAATGGTACATGGTCGTAACAAAAACAAATCAGGAGTCCCTGAAATATATATTCGGAAAAACTACCAAAAAATCAACTGCAAACACGGGCAGGCAAGAGATCTAGCATATCAGGTCGTTTAAGGGATAGGTGAGAAAGGTTGCCTCAGATATATATTTGTTAAATAAAATAGGATAGTATCACTCAGTCAGGAAATGGAACAAGCTGCAGGAATAATTTAAGATAACTAAGATAAAATGGTCTCATTTATTTAAGAGCAGACGAAACAAAATGAATAAATGCACTCCTAGAATCAAATTGGTTTTATGCTTACGTTGGGATCTAGGATCCATAAGGCCTAGACTACCAATTTGATTGTCCTATGTAATTTCTGTGGGGTAATGTGAATCGAAGTTAATGTTCCAGTGTTCTTTGAGTAAGCTGAATAAAATGAAATACAATATTTTTTTCGTTGCACTGCACTGTCACTGATTTCAGCTTCTGAATGAATAAATTAAACTTGGCGTGTCACATTATTCACTTCCCCATAAACACATATTTCTAAATACACTGAAAATTCACACATACATTTACTTAAAGTGGAGGATAATTATCGTAGGTTAATTAAGAATTTAAATTATCGTGAAGAAATAAATTTACAAATATTTACAATTATCATCTGACATTGTAGCAGAGTTATGTGTAGATAACGTTGAGATAATCTCATATTAAATTAATATTCATCAAAAATACCATTGTTATAAATAATATAATAATTACGATTATTATTATTCCGAATTCTGGACCATATTGTATTAATCTGATGATCAAAGGCAGATATAATCATTTAATTCCAATAAATTAATTGTTATGAACAAATTATCATAAATTCCTTCCATTACTTTATTATAATTAGTGAAATTAATTAATTAATAAATTAATCAAGATAGAAATGTTAATCAACAATTTATTTGGTTATAGATCAGCTATCCATAATTTAATTATGCATTACTGATAATGCAAGGTCAGATTTGGCTGAATCCTAGAAATTAGTATAACTCTTTCATAAATTCGTATCAAGAGCACTTCTATCACAGCATTTAATATTTCATTAATTTAATCGTCGAATACTTTAAGCATGCATCTAACAAATTACTAAATGAGGATTGTGTTACACAGACACATCCTTCAAGCATCATACGCACAAATACTAGTAGTGAAATTCTTATTATCTCACACTTCCAATCTTTAAATATTCATATTCTTCTTCTTCTTGGATAGGCCACCTGACTCGCATCCATAATGTTGCCACAAAATAAGACCACTTATTTAAAAGGTGTCCATAACATAATTATAACTACATGCTTTCTTTTATATGTGCTATGCAAAATATATCATAATTCAAAAATGCTTGATACGACTCGAATCTGTCAGCATAATAATCCAGAATATTATAATTACTAGGTTCGTTAACAAATAAATTATTATTATTATCTGATCCATAATTATTATGATGCCTTAATTAAATCATCTAATAAATCGATCAATTAGATAAATACGATCAACTATCGCTGCCAAAAACTCGGAAAGATCGTCCGCAATCGCATCAAAATTTAATTGTGTGGAAATATTCACAATCCAAAAATATTAATTTAAATTTATAGAACAAGTCAAGAAATTCAAAGTTATTATGATCGAAGAAAAATGTGTGAAATGATTTTAAATTAGCAAGATTTTATTCCTAAAGTGCTCTAGTATGTTCGAAAAACAGGTATAATTTCAAAGTCATCTGAAAATAAAACAATCAATTAGTCATGGTTATGGTTAGTCATGGGGTTGCAATGAGTGTAGAATGGACTCACTGCCCTACAATTTGGTGTTATGTCCCACGATGTCATGATGTTTAAAGATGCCTAAATCTGCTGGATCGGTGTTGTAGAAATTTATAAAACGCCAGCATCATCGTGTTGATTGTAATGTGTAATTGTATCTTCAAATCCTGGTGTCCATCCATGTTCGTAAATTTTCCCTTAATGAAATTAAGCTATCATCTTGATTGTAATAAAGTTCGTAAGTGTTCGCACGAGATCCATTGTGTGTGAATTTAGCATGCCCGGAAAATTAAAGTACCCAATATGTCATTTGACTGTCCACCATTGCTATATTCATCTTCCACGTTCTGTAAATCTTAATACTCTGTTGTAATAATAACAACAGTAATGTTCACCTAATTGTGTTCTGTTCCTAATGTCTAGTAGTGTAATATCATGTATAATGAAGTTGTGATTTAGTATGACCAAAACTGTGCTAACATGTGAAGTTGAACTGTTCGTAAGTGGCATTCTTCATGATGGTGTAGACTTCCCATGTGGTTTCAAATAATGATAAATAAGTACCCACATGCATTCCATTAGAACACACACACTTCACTGGGTTTAACATACTGCAGTCCACACGTTACCGGTTTTGAGCAGTTAATACGAACTCACGTTCACATAAGAACTGACTATCCTGTGCGCGATATGAAACTTCACGACCACAATATAAGACAGCTGTGAGTTCCAAGCGTGTACAAGCCTCAAATGAAAAACTGCCAGTCAACTGCTGTCCGTCACTAGCCCGCTCTGGGGCTGACGTCATATACCGCGGTGCTTGACATCGTATAGTATAACAAGAACACCTGGCCTTCTGCCACAATAAAAAAAACTGTTATTGGATTGAAATTCGGAGACTGAGATACAATTATAGATGTATAAATATTAAGGCCAATTTGTATGTTACCCATAACATAATTTCGTGGCAAAGATGCCACAAGAATCTTTGCTAGTCAAGGAGACTCGCTCTCAAGCAAGGTACAAGGGCCAGTCGAGAGCCTATGCTTCCAATCTCTTCACAGCTGATGTGAGCATAATTCAATCTTGAGTTCGGTCACAATACATAATCTGTCAAATTTACACGAACCAAGGATCGAACGGGACGAGCACGTTTTGCACCTGTTGAATTGGAAAATTGATCAAATAAATTATGAGACTGTGAAAGTGTAATGTCCTAGCAATTCAACGTCACGGAAGCAACTAGTCAAACTATATTTTGAGAAGACTGTGCATTTTCGTTGTACAAAAAGAAAAAGGATATTTTGTGAATTATTGGAAGGTAGCCTATTAAATTCTGTGAAGCGCATTACAGATGTAATGTTAAAGCCTGTGGCGGAACAATAAAGGGCAATCTTGAGTAAGCATCAGCAGGAAACAGTGATGATCTTATCTTCGTATTTGTATGAATTGGCAGAGCAAAGCTGATATCAGGGACAAGACTGCAATTTGACATGCATTTATAGACATTGTGAGGAACATCCTACGTATCATTTCCAACTCTTGGCCGGAGGAGGCAAGTGTAGTATCTATAATTTACTTCTATTTGGAATTATTTGGCAATCTGTCAAGGAATGAATTTGCTACAAGGCAAGGCGAACGTCAGACCTGTGTGGGTATTCAAATATCAGAGAACATTTGGAGGCCGAGAGACAACTTTCTGGGAATTCAGTTTGTTTTCGTGCGACAACGCACGCTTTACAAGGCAGTGACCAGGCAAGGCTGTGAACTTGGCACGTCACACTGGTGACCTAGGACAGTCGAAAGTATTGATTATTTGGCTTCATTCATTTCCACTGTTATGAAGCCGATGCTATATGGCCAGTAGAAGAAGACTTTGAGATTGTAAAGCAAATATGAATGCAGTGTCATCTATCAGTCAGAGCTGCAGGGTAGGAATGATACAAATACATGTTACGTTCAGAGCTAGGAGCAGCTGTTTTTATCTAGCCATCTTTTGTAATTTTGTGAAGGGCAACGTTATTGTTGTGTCTTTGAGAAGCAGTTTATATGAGAGCAGACACGGGTCGCTCATATTAAGGGTGCATGGTATTTTGGCAACAGATGATGGACTTTTTTCACTGTCGACCAGTATTAAGGCCAGCTATGGGGAGCCCCAGACGGTTTGTCATTGAGGACATGTGTTAAGTGGTGACTGTCGTGTACTGAAAGAGTGAATGTTCTTCTTCTCCTTCAAGTGCCTCGTCCTCCAAGAACATTGGCATGATGAACAGTAGCACGATCTGCTGTTTGTCCATAGCTGTTCTAAACAGTGACACTGTATTAAGTCCAAACCACTGGCTTAAGTTCTTTAGCCAGGATATTCGTCTGCGTCCTGGACCCCTAATGCCATCAATCTTCCCTTGGATAATTAATTGCAAGAGGGAGTACTTGTTGTTGCGCATGAAATGAAATGACCAAAGTATTCTAGTTTTCTCCTTTTGATGATATTGAGAATTTCCGAGTCTTTGTTCATACGCCGCAGTACTTCCACATTTGTGACTTTAGCTGTCCATGATATCCTTAACATCCTGCGATACGTCCACATTTCAAATGCTATCAGTTTCTTACTAAAAACCTCGGTAATTGTCCATGATTTAACTCCACAGAGCAGGACACTAAAACCGTAGCATCGAAGCAGTCGGGTGCATAATGACAGATATAAATCATGAAACATCAGGCGTGCTCATTTCTACAGCGAATTTCTTGACTTAAGTCCCAGTTATCATTGATCACGGAATATTGGTGATATGAATCGAGAAAGTGGTTTTGCTACTCGATGTTAGTATTTGAATGGTCTTGGTAAATGATTTTAAAACAATAAATAATTAAGCGGAATAATTATACTAACATGGTAGATATTTTCCCAATAAGCATATAAATGATTTATTATTTAAATAATATTTCATGTTTTTAGGTAGATTTCATTAGAAAGCTAACTATTGCAATGGGTACCATGTTTCGACTTCCGCAAAGTTTCGACATATCTTCGCGTGTCACATCCCCCAGACCCCAAAACCACCGTCAGTTCAAAAGTTTATATATAATTTATGTATATATATATATATATATATATATATATATATATATGTATAGATATCAGTTTCTTGTGGACACGATAACTGCCGTAATTTTCCACCAATCACTTTGAATTTTTTACCCAATATGTATACCTATAAAATCTCGGTTGAGTTCGTTACTGGGCTAAATTGGTCGAAGGGGGTGAAAATGGGGGTCTTTTTTTCAAAAAAGTGAAATATTGCTATAACTCTCTTAATATGTGAAATATCGAATCCGTTCAATGTTCATACAATGTGACGGATAAAGCCCAAAAATTTATGTTTGAAAAGTTTTTATAGCACCAACCATTGAACAAAGGGGTGGGAAAAAGTGGGTTTTTCGGGAAACATTAATCATATCTCTCTTAATAGGCACAATATCAAAACCGTACAAAATGGACAATATTCCCCTAATAATTACCTAAAACTTTTGTCTGAAAGAATTTTTGATATGACCCACCATTACGCCAAGGGATGAGAAAAATGATTTCGGAATTCCAAGAAAATGCCAAGAGCTATCAGAGGTTGCCATGACAACACTACTAAATTGATGAGGGATGAGCCATCATACGTTGCCATGACAACGCACTTGCACGAGATCAGATTCAGATTTCCATCTGACTAAATGTGAAGCGGCTTCGCTGACGTAACTGGTAGCATGCTGAACTTCTATGCCCAAGGTTGCGGGTTCAAAGCCGGCCGAAGTCGTCAGATTTTCTAAGAGCGCTAAAATCCCTCAGTATGCTTTCCTTTGGAGGGGAAGTTCCAACGTTCGTTGCGAGTTGCTGGTTGCGGTGGCATCTAGTAGCCATGTTCACAGCTAGGTGACGTTGACGGTAGTATCTGGTAGCAACATTAGGAACTACTGCTTGAAATTGACCGTGTGCAGTCCTTATCACAGACTAATACAGCCATCACAATTCACACCGTTTATCAGACAGATTCTACACTCACCCAAAGTACACGGGGTTACATGACCGCGTTGTCGCAGCCCCTAAACTGATGAACCAACCAAAATCTCTGCGGGAGATATAATTTTGCGCGAAGAAGTAACAGACCGTTACATAGTTACACATCAGTGTCCAAACCTTGCATAAGGACAGTGTGACCACAAGTATAACAAGAAGTTCCGTGACGAACTAAAGAGCCTACTTTTCTTAAAATTTAAGATTCATGCCAATCTATATAGACCTATCTAGAAAAATAGCAAAATAAAGTTGGTAATATCGAAATTTCTAATTAGTTCGAAATATACCTGTAGCCTAATAGAACACTACAGTTGGCAGCCCTGGTGACTGAATATACTGTATTGTTAGTTCCATCTCTTAAGATACAGAATACAATATTAGGTTGAATTCCAATGGATAGCATGGACGTTACATGAAGTTAGACATTGGATCTATCAGCGCGCGTAAAATCATATTGGCAACAATGTCGCGAATGCGTTGGTCAGAAATAATCTGAAATATTATGATATCTTGCTGTGCCAATTTTGGATGAAATGCATTTGTTAGTATAGAAGTTACATGTATTTGAAAATTGGACCTATCAACAGGCTTAGAGTTATGTTGGCAGCACTGACGTATATTAGTTTCTCATAATTAATCTAGAATGTTAGGTACTATACTTGTGAAAAGTGTAAAGCTGTTGGCTTACATACTTTCTGATATATTAATATTTGGGTAAAAAAATAGAGACAGCATTTATTAACAGTTGACAGCCCTGGTTGCTGTTAAGAATAAGCATAGTCATATCTGTTATGGTACACATAGCACATAGGAAATTTGGTTGAAATCCAATTGATATTATATAACTTACATGTATTTAAAAATTGGTCCTATCAGCAGTCTTAGAATCATGTTGGTAGCACTGATGTACATAAGTTACTCCAAATTAATCTAGAATGCCAGGTACTATAGGTGTGCATAGTTAAAAGCTGTCGGCTTCCATACTTTCTGATATATTGGTATTTGGTTAAAAGAATAGAGATAACATTTATTGACAGTTGGCAGCCCTGGTGGCTCTTAAGAATATGCTCAGTCATATCTGTTTATGTACACATATTACATGCAAAATTTGGTTGAAATCCAATTGATAGTATAGAAGTTATATGCATTTAAAATTAGACCTATCAGCAGGCTTAGAATGATTTTGGCAACACTGCCATTCATGGCCTCCAGGAAATTAAACTGAAATATTATAATCTATACGTGTGCCAATTTTGAAATAGCTCCCATTCATACCTTCCGAGATATCCAACATGGAGCTCAAATTTCAATTGCGATTTTTCAGCAGTTGGTAGCACTGACATCATTTTCAAATATGGCCGTGAGATTTTCAGGTATAGATCTTTACTCCTACCAAATTTCGTTTCGATTGCTGCAGCCGTTTAGGAGTTGATAGGGGGGGACACACACACAGCCAGACAGAAGGACAGACAGACAGACAGAAGGACAGACACACATTTGCCCGATCTCAAAAGACTACTTTTTCCTCATTTTTGCAAAATGTGAAAAGTAGGCTAAAAATGGACCCCAAATGACAACAAGGTTACCGTCCCCATAAGACAATAAAATGTTTAAAATATGCATAAAATGACGAAAAACAAAGTTAATTAAGCTCCAATTATAAAATACTTTCTCGCAATAAATGAGGTCTGATCCTTCTACGAAAACCTGCATATTCAGCCTATTTTCGCCTTTCCCAAGTTTGTCCGGTGAAATCTACCTCCGCCTTCCAGCGTGCCGAGAGGGCTTTTTTTTATCATCGAATGTTATCCATTTGAGATGGCACCTAAATACAAGCCTAGGAAATGCTGACACTTTAGTATCGATGGATGGCAAATTCTGGCAAAACCCCTGGAAAGCCAGAAACTTGCAATTTAGTGACGTCAGTCATGATTCTTTAGCACGCCGTTACCAACATAACTGTTTACCACACATAGATGACAATCGACTGCAAAGAGCAGGTGGTTCGCGTAGGAAGGACGCAAATTGCGGGACGCAAATTGCGTAACCACAGAAGGCTTTATTTATTTATGATGTTGTTAATTTTTGTGTATATTTGTGTGTATTCGAATAATTTTCTTTATTATTAGACAAATCCAATTGTGTATTAGCTTTGAGATAGGCGCTTCTCGCCCATATTTGACGCCAGGATTAAATCGAGATTTTTAACGTAACGATTAATATAAGAAATTACACCAAATTATCTCAGATTATTCTTATTGTTGCAAGTAAATATAAATGATGCTTTTTCCGATTGTCGACGTTTAGTACAATTTGTTTTGCGGTAGATTCAGGGGAGTGATTATTAGGATTTTTTTTTTTTATTGAATTTTGTAATTGCTTAGAGATTAATTATAAGTCATTTTCTTAGCTTGCTTTTGATATTTATTGGTAGCAGGACTTCGCGAGGGTGTAATTTAACTTCAATTTAGGGACAGATACATTTCGTTATTAGCTTTGCGGTTTAACCGATTTTTACCCTCAAAAGTAGAATGAGATTTATTTAATTTTGAATAAATTTACGAAGATTGGACTTTTCATTTATTAGCTTTGTTGTTTTGATTTGCTTCTTGGGCTAGTTCGTAACATTCCCAGCTGTCTATTAACACCGCTAAGACCCTGAGATACTAGTCCCGTGCGGGCTGTTCTGAGAGAGCACATCCAATCTTCTCAGGGATATGGGTTCAACGGATGGGGATGTCGAGAAGGCTGTTGCGGTCAAACACCACCCCGACCTTCCTGTCAAGCGGGCACAGTACCATGAACGTAATATGGTGTTGCAAAATTAGGGACAGTCTATATTACGTAAGAAAAACCCTAAGAATGTATAATCCTAATAGCAGCGCAGCTTTTACAGACAGATTTAGTACTAAATTATCAAAGGCAAATGCTTGGCGACATCAGCTACCGTATCAGAAGCGTATGCATGCAATGAAGACACATTTAATAGGAATATCTTCAACTTGTGATGGTGGGCTAGCGGCTACCGTCCTGGCCATGTATTTATATCACAAATTTTCAGCGGTTCGAATCCCAACTCAGTAGCCTCATTTGCCCGCTAATTTGTGGTTGGTGTCTCATTACATGCTATTTAATCTATATGGTATATAGCCACGTGAACACATCATAATAATGAGCATAAAAATTCTAATGTACTTCCCAAACAGGTACAGAGGAGAAATAAGCTATGTTGGTAACACGTTGGTGGCAACCGAACGAAAAAATATGAAATGTCAAAAGTTTGCATTTGGGGATATATTAAGGAGGTTCAAAATTGTGAAAGAAAGTCAATATCGCCATTATGCTAACTATGGCCTTCATGTTTAATATACAGTACACTTGCATTTTGACGCTTTGGATAATTATCAGTTGACAAAATAGAGCTATTGTAATTGGTACAGAAGTTATAGCCAAGTTTCAAAATGACGGGCCGAATTCTCGAATATCAATAGTGAGGTAATAGGGGTCAAGGCCTAGGATGAAGACAATAACACGTTCAATCTTTTATATCTGTTGGTATTTTATCATATGACGAAAGATATTTAACATTTTAGATTTTGGCCGTAATTTTCTAAGTTATCGTAAGTGGGCCGAAATAATTTTCAGATTTGTAAATTTTAGAAATACTTTTATTTGATTTATTAGGTCTTGTTAGGTCCGAAACCATTTATAATCTATTCACCGCGTGTAGAATGGGAGATATATTAGGTCTTGTTAGGTCCGAAACCATTAAGTTATTAGGAGAGTCTATTCACCGCGTGTAGAATGGGAGATATATTAGGTCTTGTTGGGTCCGAAACCATTAAGTTATTAGGAGAGTCTATTCACCGCGTGTTGAATGGGAGATATATTAGGTATTGTTAGCTCCGAAACCATTAAGTTATTTATAGTCTATTCACCGCGTGTTGAATGGGAGATATATTAGGTCTTGACAGGTCCGAAACCAATAAGCTATTAGGAGAGTCTATTCACCGCGTGTAGAATGGGAGATGTATTAGGTCTTGTTAGGTCCGAAACTATTAAGTTATTAGGAGAGTCTATTCACCGCGTGTTGAGTGGGAGATGTATTAGGTCTTGTTAGGTCCGAAACTATTAAGTTATTAGGAGAGTCTATTCACCGCGTGTTGAGTGGGAGATGTATTAGGTCTTGTTAGGTCCGAAACTATTAAGTTATTAGGAGAGTCTATTCACCGCGTGTTGAGTGGGAGATGTATTAGGTCTTGTTAGGTCCGAAACTATTAAGTTATTAGGAGAGTCTATACACCGCGTGTTGAATGGGAGATATATTAGGTCTTGTTAGGTCCGAAACTATTAAGTTATTAGGAAAGTCTATACACCGCGTGTTGAATGGGAGATATATTAGGTCTTGTTAGGTCCGAAACTATTAAGTTATTAGGAAAGTCTATACACCGCGTGTTGAATGGGAGATATATTAGGTCTTGTTAGGTCCGAAACTATTAAGTTATTAGGAGAGTCTATACACCGCGTGTTGAATGGGAGATGTATTAGGTCTTGTTAGGTCCGAAACTATTAAGTTATTTGGAGAGTCTATTCACTGCGTGTAGAATGGGAGATATATTAGGTCTTGTTAGGTCCGAAACCATTAAGTTATTTGGAGAGTCTATTCACTGCGTGTTGAAGTAGTATTGTGTTTTCTACCTCCTTGAACTGTCTTTATTTATGTTTCGCTAATAGACTGTTTAATATTTTCACCAGGTGGCTCATTGTTGTTTATTTGTGTTTCACTGATGAATGTGGCTTTCTTTCGAATTGGTAATAAGCCGAGACATTGAAATCCAGTTGTTTCTAATTTATTGTAAGTCTTCTTTTAGATTCAAGGTATCGTGTTCTATTGCAGTACTTAGTTCGAAGTCACTTTGTTCCACCGCCATACTTGCAAAAGAAGTGAAGCAATCTCTAAGCTGCAGAGATAATGTCGTTTCCTTAAGAAGCGGCTTAAGTGCCAAATCTTTATTTTGAGTGACAACATGACGAATTATGTAGTTTCCTTGTTAAACTTCACTGAGGATATCTCGTTGGCTGTCAGATTTGATGTATTTGATGCATACTTTTATTTAGTTTCAATTCTCATATGGGAACGTAAAACCCCGGGGTACATTTTAGAGGGTTGCATATATGAACACTTACATTTAGGGAAGCTGGATATACAGAGGCTACCAGGTGTCGTGACATTTATATAGTTCCTTCTGTCTTGTGGTACTTTTCTACCTCCTAAAAATTGAACGAGAGAAAATGGAAAGAGAAGGAACGAGAATCGATTTTATGTTAATCTAGCTTCGTAAATATTTGTTATGTTGCAAGCTAATCCCAGTGTTCGTGTACGACTGTTAGTTCCACGAAATTCACATTTTGAGGGAATTGAGACGGGTTATAATTTCTTCTTCTTCATCATTTTCCGGTTCCAGTGATCTGGGTCGGGGTGTGAATCAAGGCTCTCCACCACTCTCGTCCCTCTTCCAGTACATCCTCCACTCTCAACGCTCTCCCTCACTGCATCCATCCTCAGCCTTCCCCTTTGGCACCTTCCCGTGACTTTCTTAGCAAATAATCGCTTCGGGACTCGGTCTTCTCCCATTCGCATCATATGTCCATACTATTTTAGCTTACTGATCTCGATTTTGTCTTGTAACATTGGGGATCCTGTTTTCTTCCTAATTTCCTTGTTTCTGATTTTGTCTCTGCGGGTCTTTCCAATTATACCTCTAAGGAACTTCTTCTCATCTGCCTGGATTCTACTTTCCTCCCGATTAGTTGTTGTCCACGTTTCTGCTGCATACGTCAATATAGGAGTGTAATATGTTGAATACAAGATTCTTTTACATTTTTCCGGAACTTCCTGGTTCCACACCAGACCCCTCACACTCTGGTAAAATCCATTTGCTTGTTGGATCCTCTTACCAACTTCCTCACTTATCCTTCCATCATCTGTTAGGACACTCCCTAAGTATTTGAAACTTTTCACAACTTGTAATGATTTTCCATCTACTGCAATATTCCCCCTACTATCTCGCACATTTCTTGTCATCACCATCGTCTGACTATTCTCCACACTAATTTTCATTCCATGCTCTTCTATCTCCTGGTTCCAAACATTTACTTGTTCTTGGACTTCCAGTTCATCCCCCCCCCCTCCCCCTCCCCATAATTTATATGTTCTAAATGGCAAGGCATTGCTATTTTGGAATCCTTTAGGCACACCACAGAATATTTAAACAGTTTAACTAGGGGAGCTGCCTGAAACATAACTCTTCGTCCAAATAAGGTGGGCAGTAACTTAAGTGACCTGTCTTAACAAAGCTCCCCCTGTCCGTAGTCTACAGGACCTTCCTTAGAATAACTTCCTTCAGCGATAGGTCCTGTCGTGTGTTACGGGACATGCTCGACAACGCTCCTCCTCGATATATGGATGGCATTACGCTAGAAGGGTGGCACTCTCAACACTAAGCCCTAAACTAAGCAACAATTTTAAAGATGATTAAATTAAATGATACAATTTTTCAACAATATCCTAACTCTGCTGAATGTTGTTTCAAAATCTGATGATACTGAGCTTAAGATCGACAAATATGGTTAATTAAGGATACTCCCTCAAAGAACAATAGAAATGTAAATTTTCATATATTATTCTCATAGTCATGTCGCTAATTGTAATACACTATAAAGCACATGTCTCATGTACAAGACTAAAGAGTAAGAGCATATTTATCAAGTGATAGCTATACTGTGATATTGGACTTGAAGCACATTTATTGTTTTTTTTTCTATTTGCGTTTATTGATTGATTGATTGAACATGTGGTTGAATGAATGGTTGATTGAATGTACGAGCGACTGAAGTAATTTTTTTTTTTTTTTTTAGATCCTCGAATGTCACTCTTATATTACTTTTTTCCCAGTTTTCGATTTTTCTTCTATCTTTCATTTTATGTTTTTGCCTTTTTCCGTTTACTGTAGATAGTTTTGTTTTTTCTGTAATTATTTCAATGTTTCTTGTACATAGGGATTGTATGAATGAATGCTTGAGATCGGATGTTTGAGTGCGTGTCTGTATGGTTGTGGTTGTTGATTTATAATAGACTAGTGTATTTCTATTTTTTGTTCTTGTTTGCTGTTATTGTTTTGTTTATACTTGTACATTTTATTGTTAATTATTATATTGTCACTAGTGGATTCTATCTGTCTGACAATAAAGAATACATACATACATACATACATACATACAAAGTTATGGCTGCATAATACTGTGTGTAAAGGGTTGGTTACATTTGACTATACTGCAACACATCATTTAAAGCACAAGTATCAAGTGATAATACTATTCTTTATTTAAAGCACATGATTCAAGGTATACTTGTGTTAGGATATATAGTACTACACTACAGGATACCAATGTGTATCTCAATACAAAACTCGTCTACCCCAAAAATATATATCTCCACACGACATATCTAACCAAATTGTACTTTTGTAACAGGCCTCTGTACTCAATGTGTAATCCTCTACAAGACCTGTCTATGTAGTGTGTAATTCTCTAAAAGTCCTGCCTATCTAGTGTGTACTCCTCTACAAGACCTGTCTATCTAGTGTGTACTCCTCTACAAGACCTGTCTATCTAGTGTGTAATTCTCTGAAAGTCCTGCCTATCTCGTGTGTACTCCTCTACAAGACCTGTCTATCTAGTGTGTAATTCTCTGAAAGTCCTGCCTATCTAGTGTGTACTCCTCTACATGACCTGTCTATCTAGTGTGTAATTCTCTACAAGACCTGTCTATGTAGTGTGTAATTCTCTAAAAGTCCTGTCTATCTAGTGTGTACTCCTCTACAAGACCTGTCTATCTAGTGTGTAATTCTCTGAAAGTCCTGCCTATCTAGTGTGTACTCCTCTACAAGACCTGTCTATCTAGTGTGTAATTCTCTGCAAGACTTGTCTCTGTAGTGTGTAATTCTTTAAAAGTCCTGTCTATCTAGTGTGTACTCCTCTACAAGACCTGTCTATCTAGTGTGTAATTCTCTGAAAGTCCTGCCTATCTAGTGTGTACTCCTCTATAAGACCTGTCTATCTAGTGTGTAATTCTCTACAAGACCTGTCTATGTAGTGTGTAATTCTCTAAAAGTCCTGCCTATCTAGTGTGTTCTCCTCTACAAGACCTGTCTATCTAGTGTGTAATTCTCTGAAAGTCCTGCCTATCTCGTGTGTACTCCTCTACAAGACCTATCTATCTAGTGTGTAATTCTCTACAAGACCTGTCTATCTAGTGTGTAATTCTCTAAAAGTCCTGTCTATCTAGTGTGTACTCCTCTACAAGACCTGTCTATCTAGTGTGTAATTCTCTAAAAGTCCTGCCTATCTAGTGTGTACTCCTCTACAAGACCTGTCAATCTAGTGTGTAATTCTCTAAAAGTCCTGCCTACCCAATATGTAACTTTCTAAAACAACAATGCAACCAATAGGGACAAACCTCAGTTACGAAATGTCATGGTGCATACAAAACCCTGTCACATCAATAACAGCTATAACAATTAACCGTAAAACAAACAGTATCATTATGTGGTATTCTGCTGGTAGCTGGAAAATAAAATTAAAAACATCGCCAGGGTTTATGATTACTTGTAGTAGGTCGCAATTTGGATTTTACTTGCTGCTACTTTGGATAAGGAGGAAGCTATTTACAAGCGAACAATATTGGGCTAAGGTCACAGTGGGGAGGATTGAAGAAATGGATGTTTCTCACAAATTTCATTCTTATTCTTATCACTGCGGCATAAGTATTTCATCCAAACATATTTCCACAAGACAGAAATAGCTCCCATTAACAGATTGAAAGCACAGTGAAAACACTGATACATTGTGGGCTGTTAAATATCAATATCTACTCCTATGGTGAGAGACATACCATAAGAGACACATCTAACGTTGCACACAAATCGTATTACAATCCAAAACTTAGAGTTATGTAAACGTTAGGCGAAAGGTTATGCTATTCATATGTTGAATACTTACTCATCCAAGTGATTTGCACTTCCAACACTTTCTCGGTCTTCGATTTCTTCCTTCGCCTCCTAGAAATAAGATGGAATATTTTATTCATATGCTTGTTGGACGATTGGGACGGTGCGAAATTGCCCTCTTGAGCTCTTTCCATGCATGTTCAATAAAGTTCATGTCCGCAGAATAGGCAGCCCACTTCATTCTCTGTATGCCATGCATCTGTAGGAAATGATTGACCACCCTAGCTCGATCGTCACGAGCATTATCGTCCACTAGTGTAAAGCCCTCACCCATTGTGGTAGCGAATCCTGTAACAACAGGTTCAAAGATGTTACTCTGTGCACCAGACCAGTCATGTTAAGAGTGGATAGGAATTAGAGGCGTACGTCGACCAAACATGATTCCACCCCAAAACATGACTGCACTTGGTGACTTTCCTGGATGAAGAGCTTGTGAAATCTCTCACCTACTCGTCGTCACACTCAAATGTTCCTACTGTAAGGGTGCAAACAAATGAGGACCTCGTCCGTCTTGCTGCCAAGTCCAATGAGTTTTCGCCCTCCTTACATGAGCTGCCTTATAATGTGGCTTCAGAGGAGGTTTTGGTGCAAGAAACCTTGAAATCAGCCGTTTCATGCAGCCAAAATGCGCACTGTCTGCCCGGACACATTCACTCCAATGGCCCTTCGAAGACCCTGGCGGAAGGACTTTGCAGTAAGAATTGGCCTACGACGTACTGAAAGCAACAGATACCGATCCTCCCTACGAGTGGCTTTGCAGGGGCGTCTAGTTCTTGATCGATCAGAAACTTTTTGGGACTCCCTAAACTTTTCCACTGCCTTGAGAAGTCACTTTGACTCACTTCAACACTTGTCGGAATCCCACCTGAAGCAATATTACAAGTCGAATGCGGTCTGACGAACGAATGCAAACTCTTGCCATTTTGATTGTTCAAAGTAGGCTACAGTACCTCCGTCCTTCTTGTGCGCTCGAAACTAACTGTACATGTGGTGGTGTTATGAGACGTGCCCCCTAGCGGACAAATATTGAATGATTGGTGCGGTGTACAGTCACTGTGTGGCTCTAACCATGACAATACTTAATAACTGTAGAAAGAATATACAGGAAATAGGCTACTGGAAGTGTTAGGAATCTCTGTTTCGCGGGCTTATAGGTCGTGTTCCAAGGACATTTTGTCGTCCTGACGTTTCGCTGAATACTGCGTTCAGCATGTTCACAGGTTACATAAAGCGAGGTAAAACAAGTAAACAGAAGATATATAAATAGTCAACAACCCGCACATAGAGGCTACCATAGCAACGGCGTACCACATAAAAGTAACGCATCAAGGACAGGGCTGCTCGTCTGTTGCATCTTCTCGTCTACGACGGTCAATAAGCGCAGGCTTGAGGGGATTAAGGACTGGAAGCCAAGCTCTGTTCACACGTTCTGCTTCCTCCTTAAGATTGAAGCTGTTAGTATGCTTCAGGATTTCAATGGCCTCCCTTTGTAGCCTGGCATGATAAGACACCGTGGTGGACAGAACTTCGGTGTCTCCATATCTTATATCGTGACCTGCAAGTAGCGAGTGTGCTGCTACAGTGGATTTATCTGTTTGTCCCAGCCGGCTGTGTCATTCGTGCTCCTTGAGGCGAGTGGCAATACTTCTTTTCGTTGTTCCAATATATACTTGGCCACAATCACACGGGATTTTATAAACCCCTGCCACGGTATGAGGATGTCGCTTATCTTTAGCGGACCTAAACATGTCCTTAATTTTTCGTGTAGGCCTGTATATGGTCTTTATATCATGGGACTCGAGTAGCCTCCCTATTCTGTCCGTGACCTTTTTTATATATGGAAGAAAAGCTCTAGCCAGGGGCTGCTTGTCTCCAATTACCCTTGTAGTTGGACGTCTCGGATGGAGTGCTCGCTGGATATCTTTCTGGCTGTACCCATTCGCGCGTAAGGCCTCGTTGAGGTGTTCAATTTCTTGTTTTAGGCACTGCTTTTCACAAATTCTTTTAGCGCGGTCAGCCAGTGTTTTTATAACTCCGTATTTCTGTCGTGGGTGGTGGTTGGACGTCTTATGTAGATATCGGTCAGTATGGGTCGGCTTACGGTAAACTGTATGTCCCCAAGTTAGATCAGCGGTCTTCGTTACCATAACGTCGAGAAACGCGATTTTCTGTTCATTTTCTAACTCCATGGTAAACTGAATGTTCGAGTTCTGGCTGTTAAGATGTTGTAAAAACAGATTTAATTGATCTTTACCATCGCCCCATATTACAAAGGTATCGTCCACGTATCGTAGCCACACTTTAGGTTTCAAAGGTGCGGTCTCTAGTGCTATTTGTTCAAATTGTTCCATGAAGAAATTCGCGATCACCGGACTAAGGGGACTGCCCATGGCGACCCCATCAATTTGTTCATAGAAATCACCCTTCGACAGGAAATAGCTAGCGGTGAGGCAGTGGCGGAATAAGGCGGTGATATCATCAGGAAAAATCCGTGCGATGTACTCCAGGGCTACCTTTATAGGTACTTTCGTGAAAAGAGAGACCATGTCAAAACTTGCTAGTAAGTCACCAGCTTCTAGTTGAATAGTTTTCAATTTTTCAATGAAATGGCCGGAATCTTTGACGAACGACTGTGTACCGCCGATATGTGGTTGAAGTAAGGTAGCTAAATGTTTGGCAATGCTATAAGTTGGTGATCCAATAGCACTCACGATAGGACGAAGAGGAACATTATCTTTGTGTATTTTAGGTAAACCATAAAGTCTTGGTGGTAAAGCTTCACTTCTGGTGGTTCCCTTCTTTACGTTTTCAGGTAGCGAAGATACCTTGATCAGGCCGTTTGTTTCACGAAGAATCCGGTTGGTAGGATCTCTCAGTAGTTTGCGGTAGGTACCCGGGTCTAAAAGTTCCAAAACCTTGGCAGTGTAGTCGTCCATGTCCAAGATAACCGTTGCGTTCCCTTTGTCTGCAGGAAGAATGATTATGCTCTCGTCCATGTTGAGAATCTTTATAGCCTTTCTCTCCTGAGGTGTGAGGTTACTCTGCGGTGCCGGTGCCTTCTTGATTATACGTGAGGCTTCATGACGGATTTCATCTGCTTGTTCAGATGGTAGCTCACGGATTGCCGCTTCAATATTGGCGACAATGTCTTCCACGGGAATCGAAGGAGGGGTCACTGCGTAATTTCCTCCTTTCGCTAGTATAGAGATTTCCCACTCTGACAGGTGGCGATTGGTCAGGTTAACAATTGTCCGTGAGATGTCAAGCGTAGGCGCAGGTACCGGCGCGGGTTGGTCTCTCTGTAACCGCTCAAACTTTTTCTTCTGCCGGATGCTAGACTGTTCAAATGTTGAACGCATAGAGTAGAAGGTGATACGATCTACATTTTCCCAGTCCTGATATGAGAGTGTGCTGCTGATGCGGTAGTGCAGCTGTAAGAGTGCCTGATCTGTAGTAGCGAGCCCCTTACGTGCAAAGCTTATGCGTTCACGTAATAGCGAACGTTCAGTTCGATCATATATTCTATGGGCTCTAGCTGAGGTTAGTGGTCTCTTCATTTTAATAAACTTGGGAATCATACCTGTGTCTCGGCATCGAAGAAGAAACGCGAGTGACGACAGAAGTTGCGACTTTTTCTTCCTTAACCTCTCAAAGCGACGAACTAAGTGTGATATTTCCTCCCCGTAGAGGCGAATTAAGTAAAAATGTAGACTTTCACGACCGGCGTTGAAATAGGAATCTCTGTTTCGCGGGCTTATAGGTCGAGTTCCAAGGACATTTTGTCGTCCTGACGTTTCGCTGAATACTGCGTTCAGCATGTTCACAGGTTACATAAAGCGAGGTAAAACAAGTAAACAGAAGATATATAAATAGTCAACAACCCGCACATAGAGGCTACCATAGCAACGGCGTACCACATAAAAGTAATGCATCAAGGACAGGGCTGCTCGTCTGTTGCATCTTCTCGTCTACGACGGTCAATAAGGGCAGGCTTGAGGGGATTAAGGACTGGAAGCCAAGCTCTGTTCACACGTTCTGCTTCCTCCTTAAGATTGAAGCTGTTAGTATGCTTCAGGATTTCAATGGCCTCCCTTTGTAGCCTGGCATGATAAGACACCGTGGTGGACAGAACTTCGGTGTCTCCATATCTTATATCGTGACCTGCAAGTAGCGAGTGTGCTGCTACAGTGGATTTATCTGTTTGTCCCAGCCGGCTGCGTCGTTCGTGCTCCTTGAGGCGAGTGGCAATACTTCTTTTCGTTGTTCCAATATATACTTGGCCACAATCACACGGGATTTTATAAACCCCTGCCGCGGTATGAGGATGTCGCTTATCTTTAGCGGACCTAAACATGTCCTTAATTTTTCGTGTAGGCCTGTATATGGTCTTTATATCATGGGACTCGAGTAGCCTCCCTATTCTGTCCGTGACCTTTTTTATATATGGAAGAAAAGCTCTAGCCAGGGGCTGCTTGTCTCCAATTACCCTTGTAGTTGGACGTCTCGGATGGAGTGCTCGCTGGATATCTTTCTGGCTGTACCCATTCGCGCGTAAGGCCTCGTTGAGGTGTTCAATTTCTTGTTTTAGGCACTGCTTTTCACAAATTCTTTTAGCGCGGTCAGCCAGTGTTTTTATAACTCCGTATTTCTGTCGTGGGTGGTGGTTGGACGTCTTATGTAGATATCGGTCAGTATGGGTCGGCTTACGGTAAACTGTATGTCCCAAAGTTAGATCAGCGGTCTTCGTTACCATAACGTCGAGAAACGCGATTTTCTTTCATTTTCCAACTCCATGGTAAACTGAATGTTCGCGTTCTGGCTGTTAAGATGTTGTAAAAACAGATTTAATTGATCTTTACCATGGCCCCATATTACAAAGGTATCGTCCACGTATCGTAGCCACACTTTAGGTTTCAAAGGTGCGGTCTCTAGTGCTATTTGATCAAATTGTTCCATGAAGAAATTCGCGATCACCGGACTATGGGGACTGCCCATGGCGACCCCATCAATTTGTTCATAGAAATAACCCTTCCACAGGAAATAGCTAGCGGTGATCAGGCACTCTTACAGCTGCACTACCGCATCAGCAGCACACTCTCATATCAGGACTGGGAAAATGTAGATCGTATCACCTTCTACTCTATGCGTTCAACATTTGAACAGTCTAGCATCCGGCAGAAGAAAAAGTTTGAGCGGTTACAGAGAGACCAACCCGCGCCGGTACCTGCGCCTACGCTTGACATCTCACGGACAATTGTTAACCTGACCAATCGCCACCTGTCAGAGTGGGAAATCTCTATACTAGCGAAAGGAGGAAATTACGCAGTGACCCCTCCTTCGATTCCCGTGGAAGACATTGTCGCCAATATTGAAGCGGCAATCCGTGTGCTACCATCTGAACAAGCAGATGAAATCCGTCATGAAGCCTCACGTATAATCAAGAAGGCACCGGCATCGCAGAGTAACCTCACACCTCAGGAGAGAAAGGCTATAAAGACTCTCAACATGGACGAGAGCATAATCATTCTTCCTGCAGACAAAGGGAACGCAACGGTTATCTTGGACATGGACGACTACACTGCCAAGGTTTTGGAACTTTTAGACCCGGGTACCTACCGCAAACTACTGAGAGATCCTACCAACCGGATTCTTCGTGAAACAAACGGCCTGATCAAGGTATCTTCGCTACCTGAAAACGTAAAGAAGGGAACCACCAGAAGTGAAGCTTTACCACCAAGACTTTATGGTTTACCTAAATTACACAAAGATAATGTTCCTCTTCGTCCTATCGTGAGTGCTATTGGATCACCAACTTATAGCATTGCCAAACATTTAGCTACCTTACTTCAACCACATATCGGCGGTACACAGTCGTTCGTCAAAGATTCCGGCCATTTCATTGAAAAATTGAAAACTATTCAACTAGAAGCTGGTGACTTCGTAGTAAGTTTTGACGTGGTCTCTCTTTTCACGAAAGTACCTATAAAGGTAGCCCTGCAGTACATCGCACGGATTTTTCCTGATGATATCACCGCTTTATTCCGCCACTGCCTCACCGCTAGCTATTTCCTGTGGAAGGGTGATTTCTATGAACAAATTGATGGAGTCGCCATGGGCAGTCCCCTTAGTCCGGTGAACGCGAATTTCTTCACTCCATCCGAGACGTCCAACTACAAGGGTAATTGGAGACAAGCAGCCCCTGGCTAGAGCTTTTCTTCCATATATAAAGAAGGTCACGGACAGAATAGGGAGGCTACTCGAGTCCCATGAAATAAAGACCATATACAGGCCTACACGAAAAATTAAGGACATGTTTAGGTCCGCTAAAGATAAGCGACATCCTCATACCGCGGCAGGGGTTTATAAAATCCCGTGTGATTGTGGCCAAGTATATATTGGAACAACGAAAAGAAGTATTGCCACTCGCCTCAAGGAGCACGAACGACACAGCCGGCTGGGACAAACAGATAAATCCACTGTAGCAGCACACTCGCTACTTGCAGGTCACGATATAAGATATGGAGACACCGAAGTTCTGTCCACCACGGTGTCTTATCATGCCAGGCTACAAAGGGAGGCCATTGAAATCCTGAAGCATACTAACAGCTTCAATCTTAAGGAGGAAGCAGAACGTGTGAACAGAGCTTGGCTTCCAGTCCTTAATCCCCTCAAGCCTGCCCTCATTGACCGTCGTAGACGAGAAGATGCAACAGACGAGCAGCCCTGTCCTTGATGCATTACTTTTATGTGGTACGCCGTTGCTATGGTAGCCTCTATGTGCGGGTTGTTGACTGTTTATATATCTTCTGTTTACTTGTTTTACCTCGCTTTATGTAACCTATGAACATGCTGAGCGCAGTATTCAGCGAAACGTCAGGACGACAAAATGTCCTTGGAACACGACCTATAAGCCCGCGAAACAGAGATTCCTATTTCAACGCCGGTCGTGAAAGTCTACATTTTTACTGGACGTGTGCTTCTTGTAATATATTAAACGTTAGTGTAAGTCGCATAAATGCCACTAGAGGGAGCCTATTGTAGAGTATACATAATCTAGTTTACGGGTGCACATAGTTTAAAATGGAGACACAGGGCGACGAAGAGTTATTAATAGCGGGGTCGATTATCTTCTACATACAGAGACTGACTCCAATCTTAGTAGCTTCTGCCTAAGAACAGAGTACGGGCTGATAACATTACAAGGCTGAATTCCTGTTCTAGCAATGCTCAGGACTGGGAAGAAGATGATCACTGTCATAAGATGGAACCATCCCAGTAATTGTCTGGACTTTAAGTGAAAAAGCACACAAGACCACTACTGAGGGCCATCAAACCCATCTTCTCTCTGTAGCATTCATGAGTGGATCTCTGACCAGAATACAGGTATCCTATATCAATTGTTATACCTAGTGTCACCAGTTGGAACTAATGCAACGTGATTGTGACAATCATATGATAGCTTCACATAATATACCTTTTGCCAATGAGATTTAAGATGCATCCCCCAGTTAATCAGTGCATAAACCCGGCGGTTGCGGTTGGAAGCATCGTATGGGGCTGATAATTTTTTCGCAATCCTTCCATTTAAATTGATTGTGCTTGCTATAGAAAACACAATCTTACATCCAAATGATTTAGTTTTTTATCAACAAATTGTGAAATTCAAAACACTTTCTACGGATATGCTATTACTGTAGGTCATAAGGTGATGTCTTGTAAAGAGGCATCAAGATACTTACCTCTTCCAGATCTGAAGAAGGGGTTTCTGTTTTCATGCAAGCAACGAACTCCGGAATAGAAGATTGCTCAATCTCAATATCCGTGTTAAGATCTGCATCATCCTGCAAAGAAATCACGTGTTTCATAAATATGAACCTTAGCGTAGTTGGAATCATACTTTACAGATGACTTGTAAACTTGTACTGAAGGAAACCAGGAATAAAAAACATACTGAAGGTAATTCAACCTTGCATTCATGTATTTATTACGTCAACTGTGACAAGGCAAAAAACATATTGTACAGTTCTTGAGGAGATCATATCAGAAAGCGTTCCAGTCCGTATCCACTCGCAAAACGTAGCGCTAGCATATTGTCACTAGCATTGAGAGTGTGTGGCTGCAGTATATAACGATAATAAGAACAAGCTAAGTTGATACATTTTGTGTCCAGAAATCTCATACCGAGTGTTGCTTCTTTTACTCATTTGAGACTAGATTAAAGCAATGTTGAACTCAAGGATACTTACGATTCGGAGAAATTTACTGGGAACGATAAATATCGTGGTATATTCGTAAGTACAGTAGCAGATGCTTGAAATTTCATTTACCACTACTGCACTTGAAATGCATAATACAACTCATTGACGTTATTAAGTTGACTAGAAAATGTGACAAAAAAGGGAGTATGGACATTTTTATAAAAAAAAAAACAGCAGGAGACCTTTTCGTATAAAATTGACGATCATGGTCTACTAAATGCTCAGAGACACAACCATAGACCATCTCTGTGAAGTTCTTCACGGCGACTTCTTGACACTAGAATGGAACCACATCCCTCTTTCTCCACCGTTCAACTATCTGAGAAAAAATAGGAGGCTCTCACAATCAAACTAACAGAATGCGTGCATCATTGGAGGCAGGACAAAGAACGCATTGACAGCCACAAGTAACAGCGTAGGGTGTCATCAAAGGTGGACCAACAATATATTGAGAGCCACAGCTAACAGCGTAGGGTGTCAACAAAGGCGGACAAACAATATATTGACAGCCACAGCTAACAGCATAGGGTGTCATCACAGGTAGACCAAAAATATATTAACAGCCACCATTACAGCGTAGGGTGTCATCAAAGGTGGACCAACGATATATTGACGGACCACCGCTAACAGCGTAGGGTGTCATCAAAGGTGGACCAACGATATATTGACGGACCACCGCTAACAGCGTAGGGTGTCAACAAAGGTGGACCAATAATATATTGAGAGCCACAAGTAACAGCGTAGGGTGTCAACAAAGGTGGACCAACAATATATTGATGAACCACAGCAAACAACGTAGGGTGTCATCAAAGGTGGACCAACAATATATTGACAGTCACAGCTAACAGCGTAGAGTGTCATCAGAGGTGGACCAACAATATATTGACAGCCACAGCTAACAGCGTAGGGTGTCATCAAAGGTGGACCAATAATATATTGCCAGTCACTGCTAACAGCGTAGAGTGTCATCAAAGGTGGACCAACAATATATCGACAGCCACAGCTAACAGCGTAGGGTGTCATCAAAGGTGGACCAACAATATATTGACAGCCACAGCTAACTGCGTAGAGTGTCATCAAGGATGAACCAACAATATATTGACAGTCACAGCTAACAGGGTAGGGTGTCATCAAAGGTGGACCAAAAATATATTGACAGCCACAAGTAACAGCGTAGGGTGTCATCAAAGGTGGACCAACAATATATTGACAGCCACAAGTAACTGCGTAGGGTGTCATCAAAGGTGGACCAACAATATATTGACAGCCACAGCTAACAGCGTAGGGTGTCATCAAAGATGGACCAACAATATATTGACAGCCACAGCTAACAACGTAGGGTGTCAACTAAGGTGGACCAACAATATATTGACAGCCACAAGTAACTGCGTAGGGTGTCATCAAAGGTGGACCAACAATATATTGACAGTCACAGCTAACAGCGTAGGCTGTCATCAAAGGTGGACCAACAATATATTGACAGCAACAGCTAACAGAGTAGGATGTCATAAAAGATGGACCAACAATATATTAACAGCCACCGCTAACAGCGAAGGGTGTCATCAAAGGTGGACCAACAATACACTGACAGCCACAGCTAACAGTGTAGGATGTCATCAAAGGTGGACCAACAATATATTGACAGCCACAGCTAACAGCGTAGGGTGTCAACTAAGGAGGACCAACAATATATTGACAGCCACCGCTAACAGCGTAGGGTGTCATCAAAGGTGGACCAACAATATATTAACAGCCACCGCTAACAGCGTAGGGTGTCATCAAAGGTGGACCAACGATATATTGACGGACCACCGCTAACAGCGAAGGGTGTCAACAAAGGTGGACCAACAATATATTAACAGCAACAGCTAACAGAGTAGGATGTCATCAAAGGTGGACCAACAATCCATTGACAGCCACAGCTAACAGCGTAGGGTGTCATTTAAGGTGGACCAACAATATATGGACAGCCACAAGTAACAGCGTAGGGTGTCATCAAAGGTGGACCAAAAATATATTGACAGCCACAGCTAACAGAGTAGGATGTCATCAAAGGTGGACCAACAATATATTGACAGCCACAGCTAACAGCGTAGGGTGTCATCAAAGGTGGACCAACAATATATTAACAGCCACCGCTAACAGTGTAGGATGTCATCAAAGGTGGACCAACAATATATTGACAGCCACCACTAACAGCGTAGGGTGTCATCAAAGGTGGACCAACAATATATTAACAGCCACCGCTAACAGCGTAGGGTGTCATCAAAGGTGGACCAACGATATATTGACGGACCACCGCTAACAGCGTAGGGTGTCAACAAAGGTGGACCAATAATATATTGACAGCCACAAGTAACAGCGTAGGGTGTCAACAAAGGTGGACCAACAACATATTGACAGTCACAGCTAACGGCGTAGGGTGTCATCAAAGGTGGACCAACAATATATTGACAGTCACAGCTAACAGCGTAGGGTGTCATCAAAGGTAGACCAACAATATATTAACAGCCACCGCTAACAGCGTAGGGTGTCATCAAAGGTGGACCAACGATATATTGACGGACCACCGCTAACAGCGTAGGGTGTCAACAAAGGTGGACCAATAATATATTGACAGCCACAGCTACCAGCGGAGGGTGTCAACTTAGGTGGACCAACAATATATTGACAGCAACAGCTAACAGCGTAAAGTGTAATCAAAGGTGGACCAACAATATATTGACAGCCACAGCTAACAGTGTATGGTATCATCAAAAGTGGACCAACAATATATTGACAGCCACAGCTAACAGCGTAGGGTGCCATCAAATGTGGACCAACAATATATTGACAGCAACAGCTAACAGAGTAGGATGTCATCAAAGGTGGACCAACAATATATTGACAGTCACAGCTAACAGCGTAGGGTGTCATCAAAGGTGAACCAACAATATATTGACAGCCATCGCTAACAGCGTAGGGTGTCATCAAAGGTGGACCAACAATATATTCACAGCCACAGCTAACAGCGTAGGGTGCCATCAAAGGTGGACCAACGATATATTGACAGCCACAGCTAACAGAGTAGGATGTCATCAAAGGTGGACCAACAATATATTGACAGCCACAGCTAACAGCGTAGGGTGTCATCAAAGGTGGACCAACAATATATTGACAGCCACAGCTAACAGCGTAGAGTGTCATCAAAGGTGGACCAACAATCTATTGACAGCAACAGCTAACAGAGTAGGATGTCATCAAAGGAGGACCAACAATATATTGACAGCCACAGCTAACAGCGTAGGGTGTCATCAAAGGTGGACCAACAATATATTGACAGCCACAGCTAACAGCGTAGGGTGCCATCAAAGGTGGACCAACAATATATTGACAGCCACAGCTAACAGAGTAGGATGTCATCAAAGGTGGACCAACAATATATTGACAGCCACAGCTAACAGCGTAGGGTGTCATCAAAGGTGGACAAACAATATATTGACATTCACAGCTAACAGCGTAGGGTGTCATCAAAGGTGGACCAACAATATATTGACAGTCACAGCTAACAGCGTTGGGTGTCATCAAAGGTAGACCAACAATATATTAACAGCCACCGCTAACAGCGTAGGGTGTCATCAAAGGTGGACCAACGATATATTGACGGACCACCGCTAACAGCGTAGGGTGTCAACAAAGGTGTACCAATAATATATTGACAGCCACAGCTAACAGCGTAGGGTGTCAACTAAGGTGGACCAACGATATATTGACAGCAACAGCTAACAGCGTAAAGTGTAATCAAAGGAGGACCAACAATATATTGACAGCCACAGCTAACAGCGTAGGGTATCATCAAAGGTGGACCAACAATATATTGACAGCCACAGCTAACAGCGTAGGGTGCCATCTATGGTGGACCGACAATATATTGACAGCAGCAGCTCACAGAGTAGGATGTCATCAAAGGTGGACCAACAATATATTGACAGTCACAGCTAACAGCGTAGGGTGTCATCAAAGGTGAACCAACAATATATTGACAGCCACCGCTAACAGCGTAGGGTGTCATCAAAGGTGGACCAACAATATATTCACAGCCATAGCTAACAGCATAGGGTGCCATCAAAGGTGGACCAACGATATATTGACAGCAACAGCTAACAGAGTAGGATGTCATCAAAGGTGGACCAACAATATATTGACAGCCATAGCTAACAGCGTAGGGTGCCATCAAAGGTGGACCAACAATATATTGACAGCCACAGCTAACAGCGTAGAGTGTCATCAAAGGTGGACCAACAATATATTGACAGCCACAGCTAACAGCGTAGAGTGTCATCTAGGATGAACCAACAATATATTGACAGCCACAGCTAACAGCGTCGAGTGTCGTCAAGGAAGAACCAACAATATATTGAAAGCCACAGCTAACAGCGTAGGGTGTCATCAAAGGTGGACCAACAATATTTTCACAGCCACAGCTAACAGCGTAGGGTGCCATCAAAGGTGGACCAACGATATATTGACAGCAACAGCTAACATAGTAGGATGTCATCAAAGGTGGACCAACAATATATTGACAGCCACAGATAACAGCGTAGGGTGCCATCAAAGGTGGACCAACAATATATTGACAGCCACAGCTAACAGCGTAGAGTCTCATCAAAGGTGGACCAACAATATATTGACAGCTACAGCGTAGAGTGTCATCAAGGATGAACCTACAATATATTGACAGCCACAGCTAACAGCGTACAGTGTCATCAAAGGTGGACCAACAATATATTGACAGCCACAGCTAACAGGGTAGAGTGTCTTCAAGGATGAACCAACAGTATATTGACAGCCACAGCTAACAGCGGAGAGTGTCATCAAGGATGAACCAACCATATATTGACAGCAACAGCTAACAGCGTCGAGTGTCATGAAGGATGGACCAACAATATATTGTCAGCCACAGCTAACAGCGTAGAGTGTCATCAAAGGTGGACCAACAATATATTGGCAGCCACAGCTAACAGCGTAGAGTGTCATGAAAGGTGGACCAACAATATATTGACAGCCGCAAGTAACAGCGTAGGGTGTCAACAAAGGTGGACCAACAATATATTGGCAGCCACAGCGCACAGCGTAGAGTGTCATCAAGGATGAACCAGCAATATATTGACAGCCACAGTTAACAGCGTAGAGTTACATCTAGGATGAAGCAACAATATATTGACAGCCACAGCTTACAGCGTAGTGTCAACAAAGGTGGACCAACAATATATTGACAGCCACAGCTTACAGCGTAGAGTGTCATCAAGGATGAACCAACAATATATTGACAGCCACAGCTAACAGCGTAGAGTGTCATCAAGGATGGACCAACAAAATATTGTCAGCCACAGCTAACAGCGTAGAGTGTCATCAAAAGTGGACCAACAATATATTGACCGCCACAGCTTACAGCGTAGTGTGTCATCAAGGATGAACCAACAATATATTGACAGCCACAGCTAACAGCGTAGGGTGTCATCAAGGAAGGACCAACAATATATTGACAGCCACAGCTTACAGCGTAGGGCACCGTCTAGCCGAAAAGTGGACTGAGACTACCTCAGCAACGAAGGTTGTCATCAGGGATGAGTCAGTACCATTTTGTCGGCCATGAATAGCAGCGGAAGTCGTTCCAAACCTCACCATTTTTTCCAAGTGGGTAGTCGTAAGCATCTGATCTCATAATGTAGATTTCCCATTGAAACCCTTTGAGGTCCAGAACACACAGGCCTCGCAGTCTAGACTAGATTTCGGAAGAGGCTTTCATTTTCATACTAAAGGATCTTCTGGAACACCTACCGAAACGTTCAGAAAAGTACGTTTCATCCTATACTGTACGGACAATTTACAAGCGGAGTGAACCTGCATTAGCAATAAATTAGCTACTGTTCGCACAGAATGTGGTGTAGACTTACTAGCACTGAATGAAAGCACGAGCAATAACATTCTCTACAGTACATGAAATAGCCAAAAAACCTTATCAAACGATGAGAGACACATCATGGAATGATGTTTTAATAGATGTTTCCTCCTCCACTGTCTGTGACCCACCCAGCCATCCCAAATAGGATCACGACTTATAGAGCTTACACTTTTCGTCGTTCTTTCACTTGCTATAGGACGCGCCACCGGCGAATGCTTATGCATAACCAGCTTCCTGTTTAGCAGTCAGGTAATTAAGGCAATGGAAACTGTGTACTTCAATTTTCGTTGAATGTAACTAAGCAAATTTCTGTTGTTAGGAGAAATGAAAGTTGTAAAATGCACCAAGAATGCTATGATCTACATTGAGAAAGCTCTGCATGAGTATTAATGTATTAATGAAGCGAAATGTCAGCTAACGATGTGCCGCATACAACACTCATAGTCCCTAGATGTAGCACATTTCTCCTTCAATTTACAACAGATTATGTTCAAAATATTTTAAGGATCTTGACGAAGACGAAAGTGTTTCACCAAAAGGAAGATTGTATTTTACTGTTGCCTATACACGTCCTATAATCTTGGCTAGTTTGGGAACAACTTACCACCATAATAGGCACGCAGGTGTTTGTATTTAGTTTTCTGGCAACTTGTCTTAAATTATTCCCTAAAATATTTCTAAAGACATAATTCATGCAAAATGAGGTTCATTTGCCTAATTGAGGTCATAAACCCACCTAACTTTTCAGCGATTGATTACCCTATGGGATGCTACTTTACGTAGATTAGGGTGAAGATGTAAATTAGCATATATTTTTAAAAATTTTGTCGCCAGTTTTCAGATCTAGTAAATTCAAATTTTCCATGTTTTCCATACCGTACTGAAAACTACTGTCGACCAAAATATTATGTGCACTCGAGTTGGAAGGTTGTTTGTGAAGTAACCAATAGACCTACATAAAAGTCAGTAACATCATCATTTTCGTCGTTCAATTTTACATTAGTTCATGTAGGTTTGGAATTTTTAATTTATATATTTTTTTTTATCGCAGTTCGAACACTAAAAGTGCCCACTTTTAAGCGTGTTTCAACCATGCGTCACATTTAAGAATTATTATCTCAAAAACCCGTCATCAGATCGAATCCAAATTTCAACACAATATACATTGGAATGTTGTATAGCTGGTTTATTAATTTCAAAATTTTGTGTGTCCAAGAAATAAAGTTGTTATCATTTTCGTAAGGTAACTTTTTCTCGGCTCGGGGTGGTTTGAAAATGTAGTTCTTGGTCACGTGGTAATCCTTATACTTCAAAAAGTTATGCTGCATGACTGTCAAATACCTAAATTAATTCACATATTTCATATCGGTTTGTATTTGTACGGGGAAATAAGACATGGTTCACCAGCTAGCTGCTCCGGGGAAAGCTGTACAGCGTTGATGAGATGGAGCCCATCACTTCCGAGCGAGGCGCGCCATGACGCGTGATAGGCTCCATCTCGGCAACGCTGTAAAGCTTTCCCCGGAGCGGCTAGCTGGTGAATCATGTCTTATTTCCCTGTACAATGGATATAAAATAAGTGAATTAATTCACGTATTTCACAGTCATACAGCATACCTTTTTGATGTATAAGGATTACAACGCGACCAAGAACTACATTTTCCAACCACCCCGAGCAGAGAAAAAGTTACCTTACAAAAATGATATCAACTTTGTTTCTTGGACACACAACATTTTGAAATTAATACACCAGTTATACAGAATTCCTATGTATATTGTGTTAAAATTTGGATTCGATCTGTATACGGGTTTGTGAGATAATAATTCTTAAATGTGACGCATGGTTGAAACTCGCTTAAAAACGGGCACGTCTTGTGTTCCAACTGCGATAAAAAAAAAAAATATAAATTAACAATTCAAAACCTACATGAACTAACGTAAAATAGAACAACGAAAATGATGATGTTATTGGATTTTATGTAGGTCTATTGGTTACTTCACAAACAACCTTCAAACTCGAGTGCACATAATATTTTGGTCGACAGTAGGCACAGTTGTATTTTAAGATGGAACGGCATGTGCTATCAAATATCGCTTTCGTGCAATGCCTGGAATATGTACAGTTCAGCCTGTAATTATATGATTATTATTGGTTCCTAATATATAAGCTCTTATAATTATAATGATTAAATAAATATTAAAGAAGAAATGATGAGTTATTGGTAAATGCTACCGGTATGGCGTATAGCGCATAATTCGTAGCTTTCGTCACATTTTAGCATTGAAACGGGTCAAGTTAACGCATAGTACACCAATTTAGCAACCGGACAGCAACTGATTTTATTATTCTCACATGTAACATATTTAATTGACACCAACTTAATACAATATAGTCCACGATATATCAGACCGGTGAAGTTTGAAATGTGCAAATTCCACACTTATTAGGCAAGCTCTTTGTTATGGTTCTTTCTGTTGCGAAGCTTTACTGCGGTAATTCCTCTTTTAGGAGAAACATGGGTTTGGAATATTCAAGAAAGGCCGACACTCTAGCTCTTATTTCATAAGTTGAACAACTAATATCAAAAACACAATCCGAAATAATCAAGGAAGATTCATTGCAAATGAAAATCAAATGGGATTCGCGGACCGGAAGTTCGCTATGCATAAGGTACGGTGCATTTTAACTTGTGGAAGCTCTATAGGCAAAATTCCAGCTGTAGCCGCATCGTTAACATCAATCTTCATTAAAACAATACTGCCAACCTCGTCCTTAAGATACTATGTAGCAACAACACCCAACCATTCTAACCTTCGTTTTGTCCAATCCAACGGTTTTGGAGAATGATTACAGCTTAACGCGTCCCGAAGGATGTTTTTGTTATCAACAGTGATTTTGTAACCCGCTATTTTTTATCAACAGTAAATTTGCATCCCACATGTAGGCAACAATGTGTACACCTCAGTGCTGCTAGAGTGCACCTTGTTCACAGTTGAACGAGATGCAAGCGCTGTCGGAACATGGAAGTCGTTTTTGAAAGAGCAATAAATAAAAACACATATTTACCTACTTAAACACATATATGAGGTGCAATAGTGTCCAGGGTTAATTTCAATAAGTAATATCGCCCAGAAGATGAGAAAAGGGCACAAGGTATGTAAAAGTCACATCCATGTCTCTTGTAAGTGTATAAACCGCGTTCTACTTTCATTTAGAATTAATATAGACTTCACCTACAATAGGACCCAACTGGCAGTAAAGTGAAGCTGCATTAGGGAATAATTAGCTACTGTTAGCACAGCATGTGGTGTAGACTTCACCTACAATAGGACCCAACTGGTAGTAAAGTGAAGCCACATTAGGAATTAATTAGCTACAGTTAGCACAGCATGTGGTGTAGACTTCACCTACAATAGGACCCAACTGGCAGTAAAGTGAAGCTGCATTAGGGATTAATTAGCTACTGTTAGCACACCATGTGGTGTATACTTCACCTACAATAGGACCCAACTGGTAGTAAAGTGAAGCCACATTAGGAATTAATTAGCTACAGTTAGCACAGCATGTGGTGTAGGCTTCACCTACAATAGGACCCAACTGGCAGTAAAGTGAAGCCACATTAGGAATTAATTAGCTACAGTTAGCACAGCATGTGGTGTAGACTTCACCTACAATAGGACCCAACTGGCAGTAAAGTGAAGCCTCATTAGGAATTAATTAGCTACAGTTAGCACAGCATGTGGTGTAGACTTCACCTACAATAGGACCCAACTGGTAGTAAAGTGAAGCCACATTAGGAATTAATTAGCTACAGTTAGCACAGCATGTGGTGTAGACTTAACCTACAATAGGACCCAACTGGCAGTAAAGTGAAGCCACATTAGGAATTAATTAGCTACAGTTAGCGCAGAATGTGGTGTAGACTTCACCTACAATAGGACCCGACTGGCAGTAAAGTGAAGCCACATTAGGAATTAATTAGCTACTGGTAGCACAGCATGTGGTGTAGACTTCACCTACAATAGGACCCAACTGGCAGTAAAGTGAAGCCACATTAGGAATTAATTAGCTACAGTTAGCACAGCATGTGGTGTAGACTTCACCTACAATAGGACCTAACTGGTAGTAAAGTGAAGCCACATTAGGAATTAATTAGCTACAGTTATCACAGCATGTGGTGTAGACTTTACCTACAATAGGACCCAACTGGTAGTAAAGTGAAGCCACATTAGGAATTAATTAGCTACAGTTAGAACAGCATTTAGTGCAGACTTCACCTACAATAGGACCCAACTGGCAGTAAAGTGAAGCCACATTAGGAATTAATTAACTACAGTTATCACAGCATGTGGTGTAGACTTCACCTACAATAGGACCCAACTGGCAGTAAAGTGAAGCTGCATTAGGGATTAATTAGCTACTGTTAGCACAGCATGTGGTGTAGACTTCACCTACAATAGGACCCAACTGGTAGTAAAGTGAAGCCACATTAGGAATTAATTAGCTACAGTTAGCACAGCAAGTGGTGTAGACTTCACCTACAATAAGACCCAACTGGCAGTAAAGTGAAGCTGCATTAGGGATTAATTAGCTACTGTTAGCACACCATGTGGTGTAGACTTCACCTACAATAGGACCCAACTGGTAGTAAAGTGAAGCCACATTAGGAATTAATTAGCTACAGTTAGCACAGCATGTGGTGTAGGCTTCACCTACAATAGGACCCAACTGGCAGTAAAGTGAAGCCACATTAGGAATTAATTAGCTACAGTTAGCACAGCATGTGGTGAAGACTTCACCTACAATAGGACCCAACTGGCAGTAAAGTGAAGCCACATTAGGAATTAATTAGCTACAGTTAGCACAGCATGTGGTGTAGACTTCACCTACAATAGGACCCAACTGGTAGTAAAGTGAAGCCACATTAGGAATTAATTAGCTACAGTTAGCACAGCATGTGGTGTAGACTTAACCTACAATAGGACCCAACTGGCAGTAAAGTGAAGCCACATTAGGAATTAATTAGCTACAGTTAGCGCAGCATGTGGTGTAGACTTCACCTACAATAGGACCCGACTGGCAGTAAAGTGAAGCCACATTAGGAATTAATTAGCTACTGGTAGCACAGCATGTGGTGTAGACTTCACTACAATAGGACCCAACTGGCAGTAAAATGAAGCCACATTAGGAATTAATTAGCTACTGGTAGCACAGCATGTGGTGTAGACTTCACCTACAATAGGACCCAACTGGCAGTAAAGTGAAGCCACATTAGGAATTAATTAGCTACAGTTATCACAGCATTTAGTGCAGACTTCACCTACAATAGGACCCAACTGGCAGTAAAGTGAAGCCACATTAGGAATTAATTAACTACAGTTATCACAGCATGTGGTGTAGACTTCACCTACAATAGGACCCAACTGGCAGTAAAGTGAAGCCACATTAGGAATTAATTAGCTACTGTTAGCACAGCATGTGGTGCAGACTTCACCTACAATAGGACCCAACTGGCAGTAAAGTGAAGCCGCATTACGAATTAATTAGATACAGTTATCACAGCATGTGGTGTAGACTTCACCTACAACAGGACCCAACTGGTAGTAACGTGAAGCTGCATTAGGAATTAATTAGCTACTGTTAGCACAGCATGTGGTGTAGACTTCACCTACAATAGGACCCAACTGGTAGTAATGTGAAGCCACATTAGGAATTAATTAGATACAGTTATCACAGCATGTGGTGTAGACTTCACTACAATAGGACCCAACTGGCAGTAAAATGAAGCCACATTAGGAATTAATTAGCTACTGGTAGCACAGCATGTGGTGTAGACTTCACCTACAATAGGACCCAACTGGCAGTAAAGTGAAGCCACATTAGGAATTAATTAGCTACAGTTATCACAGCATTTAGTGCAGACTTCACCTACAATAGGACCTAACTGGCAGTAAAGTGAAGCCACATTAGGAATTAATTAACTACAGTTATCACAGCATGTGGTGTAGACTTCACCTACAATAGGACCCAACTGGCAGTAAAGTGAAGCCACATTAGGAATTAATTAGCTACTGCTAGCACAGCATGTGGTGCAGACTTCACCTACAATAGGACCCAACTGGCAGTAAAGTGAAGCCGCATTACGAATTAATTAGATACAGTTATCACAGCATGTGGTGTAGACTTCACCTACAACAGGACCCAACTGGTAGTAACGTGAAGCTGCATTAGGAATTAATTAGCTAATGTTAGCACAGCATGTGGTGTAGACTTCACCTACAATAGGAACCAACTGGTAGTAAAGTGAAGCCACATTAGGAATTAATTAGATACAGTTATCACAGCATGTGGTGTAGACTTTACCTACAATAGGACCCACCTGGTAGTAAAGTGAAGCCACATTAGAAATTAATTAGATACAGTTATCACAGCATGTGGTGTAGACTTCACCTACAATAGGACCCGACTGGTAGTAAAGTGAAGCCACATTAGGAATTAATTAGATACAGTTATCACAGCATGTGTTGTAGACTTCACCTACAATAGGACCCAACTGGTAGTAAAGTGAAGCCACATTAGAAATTAATTAGATACAGTTATCACAGAATGTGGTGTAGACTTCACCTACAATAGGACCCAACTGGCAGTAAAGTGAAGCTGCATTAGGAATTAATTAGCTACAGTTACCACAGCATGTGGTGTCGACTTCACCTACAATAGGACCCAAATGGTAGTAAAGTGAAGCTGCATTAGGAATTAATTAGCTACAGTTATCACAGCATGTGGTGTAGACTTCACCTACAATAGGACCCAACTGGTAGTAAAGTGAAGCTGCATTAGGAATTAATTAGCTACAGTTATCACAGCATGTGGTGTAGACTTTACCTACAATAGGACTCAACTGGTAGTAAAGTGAAGCCACATTAGAAATTAATTAGATACAGTTATCACAGCATGTGGTGTAGGCTTCACCTACAATAGGACCCAACTGGCAGTAAAGTGAAGCCACATTAGGAATTAATTAGCTACAGTTAGCACAGCATGTGGTGTAGGCTTCACCTACAATAGGACCCTACTGGCAGCAAAGTGAAGCCACATTAGGAATTAATTAGCTACAGTTAGCACAGCATGTGGTGTAGACTTCACCTACAATAGGACCCAACTGGTAGTAAAGTGAAGCCACATTAGGAATTAATTAGCTACAGTTAGCACAGCATGTGGTGTAGACTTCACCAACAATAGGGCCCAACTGGCAGTAAAGTGAAGCCATATTGGGAATTAATTAGCTACAGTTAGCACAGCATGTGGTGTAGACTTCACCTACAATAGGACCCAACAGGCAGTAAAGTGAAGCCACATTAGGTATTAATTAGCTACTGGTAGCACAGCATGTGGTGTAGACTTCACCTACAATAGGACCCAACTGGCAGTAAAGTGAAGCCACATTAGGAATTAATTAGCTACAGTTAGCGCAGCATGTGGTGTAGACTTCACCTACAATAGGACCCGACTGGCAGTAAAGTGAAGCCACATTAGGAATTAATTAGCTACTGGTAGCACAGCATGTGGTGTAGACTTCACCTACAATAGGACCCAACTGGCAGTAAAATGAAGCCACATTAGGAATTAATTAGCTACTGGTAGCACAGCATGTGGTGTAGACTTCACCTACAATAGGACCCAACTGGCAGTAAAATGAAGCCACATTAGGAATTAATTAACTACTGGTAACACAGCATGTGGTGTAGACTTCACTTACAATAGGACCCAACTGGTAGTAAAGTGAAGCCACATTAGGAATGAATTAACTACAGTTATCACAGCATGTGGTGTAGACTTCACCTACAATAGGACCCAACTGGTAGTAAAGTGAAGCCACATTAGAAATTAATTAGCTACAGTTAGCACAGCATGTGGTGTAGACTTCACCTACAATAGGACCCAACTGGCAGTAAAGTGAAGCCGCATTACGAATTAATTAGATACAGTTATCACAGCATGTGGTGTAGACTTCACCTACAACAGGACCCAACTGGTAGTAACGTGAAGCTGCATTAGGAATTAATTAGCTAATGTTAGCACAGCATGTGGTGTAGACTTCACCTACAATAGGACCCAACTGGTAGTAAAGTGAAGCCACATTAGGAATTAATTAGATACAGTTATCACAGCATGTGGTGTAGACTTTACCTACAATAGGACCCACCTGGTAGTAAAGTGAAGCCACATTAGAAATTAATTAGATACAGTTATCACAGCATGTGGTGTAGACTTCACCTACAATAGGACCCGACTGGTAGTAAAGTGAAGCCACATTAGGAATTAATTAGATACAGTTATCACAGCATGTGTTGTAGACTTCACCTACAATAGGACCCAACTGGTAGTAAAGTGAAGCCACATTAGAAATTAATTAGATACAGTTATCACAGCATGTGGTGTAGACTTCACCTACAATAGGACCCAACTGGCAGTAAAGTGAAGCTGCATTAGGAATTAATTAGCTACAGTTATCACAGCATGTGGTGTCGACTTCACCTACAATAGGACCCAAATGGTAGTAAAGTGAAGCTGCATTAGGAATTAATTAGCTACAGTTATCACAGCATGTGGTGTAGACTTCACCTACAATAGGACCCAACTGGTAGTAAAGTGAAGCTGCATTAGGAATTAATTAGCTACAGTTATCACAGCATGTGGTGTAGACTTTACCTACAATAGGACTCAACTGGTAGTAAAGTGAAGCCACATTAGAAATTAATTAGATACAGTTATCACAGCATGTGGTGTAGGCTTCACCTACAATAGGACCCAACTGGCAGTAAAGTGAAGCCACATTAGGAATTAATTAGCTACAGTTAGCACAGCATGTGGTGTAGGCTTCACCTACAATAGGACCCTACTGGCAGCAAAGTGAAGCCACATTAGGAATTAATTAGCTACAGTTAGCACAGCATGTGGTGTAGACTTCACCTACAATAGGACCCAACTGGTAGTAAAGTGAAGCCACATTAGGAATTAATTAGCTACAGTTAGCACAGCATGTGGTGTAGACTTCACCAACAATAGGGCCCAACTGGCAGTAAAGTGAAGCCATATTGGGAATTAATTAGCTACAGTTAGCACAGCATGTGGTGTAGACTTCACCTACAATAGGACCCAACAGGCAGTAAAGTGAAGCCACATTAGGTATTAATTAGCTACTGGTAGCACAGCATGTGGTGTAGACTTCACCTACAATAGGACCCAACTGGCAGTAAAGTGAAGCCACATTAGGAATTAATTAGCTACAGTTAGCGCAGCATGTGGTGTAGACTTCACCTACAATAGGACCCGACTGGCAGTAAAGTGAAGCCACATTAGGAATTAATTAGCTACTGGTAGCACAGCATGTGGTGTAGACTTCACCTACAATAGGACCCAACTGGCAGTAAAATGAAGCCACATTAGGAATTAATTAGCTACTGGTAGCACAGCATGTGGTGTAGACTTCACCTACAATAGGACCCAACTGGCAGTAAAATGAAGCCACATTAGGAATTAATTAACTACTGGTAACACAGCATGTGGTGTAGACTTCACTTACAATAGGACCCAACTGGTAGTAAAGTGAAGCCACATTAGGAATTAATTAACTACAGTTATCACAGCATGTGGTGTAGACTTCACCTACAATAGGACCCAACTGGTAGTGAAGTGAAGCCACATTAGAAATTAATTAGCTACAGTTAGCACAGCATGTGGTGTAGACTTCACCTACAATAGGACCCAACTGGCAGTAAAGTGAAGCCGCATTACTAATTAATTAGATACAGTTATCACAGCATGTGGTGTAGACTTCACCTACAATAGGACCCAACTGGCAGTAAAGTGAAGCCACATTAGGAATTAATTAGTTACTGTTAGCACAGCATGTGGTGCAGACTTCACCTACAATAGGACCCAACTGGCAGTAAAGTGAAGCTGCATTACGAATTAATTAGATACAGTTATCACAGCATGTGGTGTAGACTTCACCTACAACAGAACCCAACTGGTAGTAAAGTGAAGCTGCATTAGGAATTAATTAGCTACAGTTATCACAGCATGTGGTGTAGACTTCACCTACAATAGGACCCAACTGGTAGTAAAGTGAAGCCACATTAGAAATTAATTAGATACAGTTATCACAGCATGTGGTGTAGACTTCACCTACAATAGGACCCAACTGGCAGTAAAGTGAAGGTGCATTAGGAATTAATTAGCTACAGTTATCACAGCATGTGGTGTCGACTTCACCTACAATAGGACCCAAATGGTAGTAAAGTGAAGCTGCATTAGGAATTAATTAGCTACAGTTATCACAGCATGTGGTGTAGACTTCACCTACAATAGGACCCAACTGGTAGTAAAGTGAAGCTGCATTAGGAATTAATTAGCTACAGTTATCACAGCATGTGGTGTAGACTTTACCTACAATAGGACCCAACTGGTAGTAAAGTGAAGCCACATTAGAAATTAATTAGATACAGTTATCACAGCATGTGGTGTAGGCTTCACCTACAATAGGACCCAACTGGCAGTAAAATGAAGCCACATTAGGAATTAATTAGCTACAGTTAGCACAGCATGTGGTGTAGGCTTCACCTACAATAGGACCCTACTGGCAGTAAAGTGAAGCCACATTAGGAATTAATTAGCTACAGTTAGCACAGCATGTGGTGTAGACTTCACCTACAATAGGACCCAACTGTTAGTAAAGTGAAGCCACCTTAGGAATTTAGCTACAGTTAGCACAGCATGTGGTGTAGACTTCACCTACAATAGGACCCAACTGGTAGTAAAGTGAAGCCACATTAGGAATTAATTAACTACAGTTATCACAGCATGTGGTGTAGACTTCACCTACAATAGGACCCAACTGGCAGTAAAGTGATGCCACATTAGGAATTAATTAATTACTGGTAACACAGCATGTGGTGTAGACTTCACCTACAATAGGACCCAACTGGCAGTAAAGTGAAGCCACATTAGGAATTAATTAGCTACAGTTAGCACAGCATGTGGTGTAGACTACACCTACAATAGGACCCAACTGGTAGTAAAGTGAAGCCAAATTAGGAATTAATTAACTACAGTTATCACAGCATGTGGTGTAGACTTCACCTACAATAGGACCCAACTGGTAGTAAAGTGAAGCCACATTAGAAATTAATTAGCTACAGTTAGCACAGCATGTGGTGTAGACTTCACCTTTAATAGGACCCAACTGGCAGTAAAGTGAAGCCACATTAGGAATTAATTAGCTACTGTTAGCACAGCATGTTGTGCAGACTTCACCTACAATAGGACCCAACTGGCAGTAAAGTGAAGCCGCATTACGAATTAATTAGATACAGTTATCACAGCATGTGGTGTAGACTTCACCTACAACAGGACCCAACTGGTAGTAAAGTGAAGCTGCATTAGGAATTAATTAGCTACTGTTAGCACAGCATGTGGTGTAGACTTCACCTACAATAGGACCCAACTGGTAGTAAAGTGAAGCCATATTAGGAATTAATTAGATACAGTTATCACAGCATGAGGTGTAGACTTTACCTACAATAGGACCCACCTCGTAGTAAAGTGAAGCCACATTAGAAATTAATTAGATACAGTTATCACAGCATGTGGTGTAGACTTCACCTACAATAGGACCCAACAGGCAGTAAAGTGAAGCCACATTAGGTATTAATTAGCTACTGGTAGCACAGCATGTGGTGTAGACTTCACCTACAATAGGACCCAACTGGACGTAAAGTGAAGCCACATTAGGAATTAATTAGCTACAGTTAGCGCAGCATGTGGTGTAGACTTCACCTACAATAGGACCCGACTGGCAGTAAAGTGAAGCCACAATAGGAATTAATTAGCTACTGGTAGCACAGCATGTGGTGTAGACTTCACCTACAATAGGACCCAACTGGCAGTAAAATGAAGCCACATTAGGAATTAATTAGCTACTGGTAGCACAGCATGTGGTGTAGACTTCACCTACAATAGGACCCAACTGGCAGTAAAGTGAAGCCACATTAGGAATTAATTAACTACTGGTAACACAGCATGTGGTGTAGACTTCACCTACAATAGGACCCAACTGGCAGTAAAGTGAAGCCACATTAGGAATTAATTAGCTACAGTTAGCACAGCATGTGGTGTAGACTTCACCTACAATAGGACCCAACTGGCAGTCAAGTGAAGCCGCATTACGAATTAATTAGATACAGTTATCACAGCATGTGGTGTAGACTTCACCTACAATAGGACCCAACTGGTAGTAAAGTGAAGCCACATTAGGAATTAATTAACTACAGTTATCACAGCATGTGGTGTAGACTTCACCTTTAATAGGACCCAACTGGCAGTAAAGTGAAGCCACATTAGGAATTAATTAGCTACTGTTAGCACAGCATGTGGTGCAGACTTGACCTACAATAGGACCCAACTGGCAGTAAAGTGAAGCCGCATTACGAATTAATTAGATACAGTTATCACAGCATGTGGTGTAGACTTCACCTACAACAGGACCCAACTGGTAGTAAAGTGAAGCTGCATTAGGAATTAATTAGCTACTGTTAGCACAGCATGTGGTGTAGACTTCACCTACAATAGGACCCAACTGGTAGTAAAGTGAAGCCACATTAGGAATTAATTAGATACAGTTATCACAGCATGTGGTGTAGACTTTACCTACAATAGGACCCACCTGGTAGTAAAGTGAAGCCACATTAGAAATTAATTAGATACAGTTATCACAGCATGTGGTGTAGACTTCACCTACAATAGGACCCGACTGGTAGTAAAGTGAAGCCACATTAGGAATTAATTAGATACAGTTATCACAGCATGTGTTGTAGACTTCACCTACAATAGGACCCAACTAGTAGTAAAGTGAAGCCACATTAGAAATTAATTAGATACAGTTATCACAGCATGTGGTGTAGACTTCACCTACAATAGGACCCAACTGGCAGTAAAGTGAAGCTACATTTGGAATTAATTAGCTACAGTTATCACAGCATGTGGTGTCGACTTCACCTACAATAGGACCCAAATGGTAGTAAAGTGAAGCTGCCTTAGGAATTAATTAGCTACAGTTATCACAGCATGTGGTGTAGACTTCACCTACAATAGGACCCAAATGGTAGTAAAGTGAAGCTGCATTAGGAATTAATTAGCTACAGTTATCACAGCATGTGGTGTAGACTTTACCTACAATAGGACCCAACTGGTAGTAAAGTGAAGCCACATTAGAAATTAATTAGATACAGTTATCACAGCATGTGGAGTAGGCTTCACCTACAATAGGACCCAACTGGCAGTAAAGTGAAGCCACATTAGGAATTAATTAGCTACAGTTAGCACAGCATGTGGTGTAGGCTTCACCTACAATAGGACCCTACTGGCAGTAAAGTGAAGCCACATTAGGAATTAATAAGCTACAGTTAGCACAGCATGTGGTGTAGACTTCACCAACAATAGGACCCAACTGGTAGTAAAGTGAAGCCATATTGGGAATTAATTAGCTACAGTTAGCACAGCATGTGGTGTAGACTTCACCTACAATAGGACCCAACAGGCAGTAAAGAGAAGCCACATTAGGTATTAATTAGCTACTGGTAGCACAGCATGTGGTGTAGACTTCACATACAATAGGACCCAACTGGCAGTAAAGTGAAGCCACATTAGGAATTAATTAGCTACAGTTAGCGCAGCATGTGGTGTAGACTTCACCTATAATAGGACCCGACTGGCAGTAAAGTGAATCCACATTAGGAATTAATTAGCTACTGGTAGCACAGCATGTGGTGTAGACTTCACCTACAATAGGACCCAACTGGCAGTAAAATGAAGCCACATTAGGAATTAATTAGCTACTGGTAGCACAGCATGTAGTGTAGACTTCACCTACAATAGGACCCAACTGGCAGTAAAGTGAAGCCACATTAGGAATTAATTAACTACTGGTAACACAGCATGTGGTGTAGACTTCACCTACATTAGGACCCAACTGGCAGTAAAGTGAAGCCACATTAGGAATTAATTAGATACAGTTATCACAGCATGTGTTGTAGACTTCACCTACAATAGGACCCAACTGGTAGTAAAGTGAAGCCACATTAGAAATTAATTAGATACAGTTATCACAGCATGTGGTGTAGACTTCACCTACAATAGGACCCAACTGGCAGTAAAGTGAAGCTGCATTAGGAATTAATTAGCTACAGTTATCACAGCATGTGGTGTCGACTTCACCTACAATAGGACCCAAATGGTAGTAAAGTGAAGCTGCATTAGGAATTAATTAGCTACAGTTATCACAGCATGTGGTGTAGACTTCACCTACAATAGGACCCAACTGGTAGTAAAGTGAAGCTGCATTAGGAATTAATTAGCTACAGTTATCACAGCATGTGGTGTAGACTTTACCTACAATAGGACTCAACTGGTAGTAAAGTGAAGCCACATTAGAAATTAATTAGATACAGTTATCACAGCATGTGGTGTAGGCTTCACCTACAATAGGACCCAACTGGCAGTAAAGTGAAGCCACATTAGGAATTAATTAGCTACAGTTAGCACAGCATGTGGTGTAGGCTTCACCTACAATAGGACCCTACTGGCAGCAAAGTGAAGCCACATTAGGAATTAATTAGCTACAGTTAGCACAGCATGTGGTGTAGACTTCACCTACAATAGGACCCAACTGGTAGTAAAGTGAAGCCACATTAGGAATTAATTAGCTACAGTTAGCACAGCATGTGGTGTAGACTTCACCAACAATAGGGCCCAACTGGCAGTAAAGTGAAGCCATATTGGGAATTAATTAGCTACAGTTAGCACAGCATGTGGTGTAGACTTCACCTACAATAGGACCCAACAGGCAGTAAAGTGAAGCCACATTAGGTATTAATTAGCTACTGGTAGCACAGCATGTGGTGTAGACTTCACCTACAATAGGACCCAACTGGCAGTAAAGTGAAGCCACATTAGGAATTAATTAGCTACAGTTAGCGCAGCATGTGGTGTAGACTTCACCTACAATAGGACCCGACTGGCAGTAAAGTGAAGCCACATTAGGAATTAATTAGCTACTGGTAGCACAGCATGTGGTGTAGACTTCACCTACAATAGGACCCAACTGGCAGTAAAATGAAGCCACATTAGGAATTAATTAGCTACTGGTAGCACAGCATGTGGTGTAGACTTCACCTACAATAGGACCCAACTGGCAGTAAAATGAAGCCACATTAGGAATTAATTAACTACTGGTAACACAGCATGTGTTGTAGACTTCACTTACAATAGGACCCAACTGGTAGTAAAGTGAAGCCACATTAGGAATTAATTAACTACAGTTATCACAGCATGTGGTGTAGACTTCACCTACAATAGGACCCAACTGGTAGTGAAGTGAAGCCACATTAGAAATTAATTAGCTACAGTTAGCACAGCATGTGGTGTAGACTTCACCTACAATAGGACCCAACTGGCAGTAAAGTGAAGCCGCATTACTAATTAATTAGATACAGTTATCACAGCATGTGGTGTAGACTTCACCTACAATAGGACCCAACTGGCAGTAAAGTGAAGCCACATTAGGAATTAATTAGTTACTGTTAGCACAGCATGTGGTGCAGACTTCACCTACAATAGGACCCAACTGGCAGTAAAGTGAAGCCGCATTACGAATTAATTAGATACAGTTATCACAGCATGTGGTGTAGACTTCACCTACAACAGAACCCAACTGGTAGTAAAGTGAAGCTGCATTAGGAATTAATTAGCTACAGTTATCACAGCATGTGGTGTAGACTTCACCTACAATAGGACCCAACTGGTAGTAAAGTGAAGCCACATTAGAAATTAATTAGATACAGTTATCACAGCATGTGGTGTAGACTTCACCTACAATAGGACCCAACTGGCAGTAAAGTGAAGGTGCATTAGGAATTAATTAGCTACAGTTATCACAGCATGTGGTGTCGACTTCACCTACAATAGGACCCAAATGGTAGTAAAGTGAAGCTGCATTAGGAATTAATTAGCTACAGTTATCACAGCATGTGGTGTAGACTTCACCTACAATAGGACCCAACTGGTAGTAAAGTGAAGCTGCATTAGGAATTAATTAGCTACAGTTATCACAGCATGTGGTGTAGACTTTACCTACAATAGGACCCAACTGGTAGTAAAGTGAAGCCACATTAGAAATTAATTAGATACAGTTATCACAGCATGTGGTGTAGGCTTCACCTACAATAGGACCCAACTGGCAGTAAAATGAAGCCACATTAGGAATTAATTAGCTACAGTTAGCACAGCATGTGGTGTAGGCTTCACCTACAATAGGACCCTACTGGCAGTAAAGTGAAGCCACATTAGGAATTAATTAGCTACAGTTAGCACAGCATGTGGTGTAGACTTCACCTACAATAGGACCCAACTGTTAGTAAAGTGAAGCCACCTTAGGAATTTAGCTACAGTTAGCACAGCATGTGGTGTAGACTTCACCTACAATAGGACCCAACTGGTAGTAAAGTGAAGCCACATTAGGAATTAATTAACTACAGTTATCACAGCATGTGGTGTAGACTTCACCTACAATAGGACCCAACTGGCAGTAAAGTGATGCCACATTAGGAATTAATTAATTACTGGTAACACAGCATGTGGTGTAGACTTCACCTACAATAGGACCCAACTGGCAGTAAAGTGAAGCCACATTAGGAATTAATTAGCTACAGTTAGCACAGCATGTGGTGTAGACTACACCTACAATAGGACCCAACTGGTAGTAAAGTGAAGCCAAATTAGGAATTAATTAACTACAGTTATCACAGCATGTGGTGTAGACTTCACCTACAATAGGACCCAACTGGTAGTAAAGTGAAGCCACATTAGAAATTAATTAGCTACAGTTAGCACAGCATGTGGTGTAGACTTCACCTTTAATAGGACCCAACTGGCAGTAAAGTGAAGCCACATCTATATATTTAAAACACTAAGCTGTTTTTTGTACACACGAGATTTTGAAAACGACTTAACCGATTGGCTTCGTATGGCATTCTAACGAAAGCTCTTGGCATGCAGATTTGCAGAGTTTCTTTAAAAGGAAAGTATATGTTACGGTATATTTTTAAATGATTAAAGAAATATGTAATATTTGTCACTCCCGCGCATGCGCACAATGGCCTTTCTCAACAAGGAAAATGGCGATTCCGGTCGCGTCTAACTGAGATCTTTGTTCATGAGAATTAAAAAGGATCTCCAATAATGTTAGTTATGTTTTTACAATGTGCATTGAAATAGAATTATATTAAATAAACCACGAATTGAAAGACATAAACTGCAGGTTGAGTGTGTATACTGGTTAGATAGCTTAATACTGCAGTGTCACATAGTTGTCTGGTTGGCCAAGGGGATAAGGTTACTGGCCTGAAATTTGTATTATCCATGATCGAGAGGGTTCGATTCTCCCCTCGGATATGTTTTTTTATTTTCATTTTCTTCCTTCCTACGATTGGTATTGCATTGTAGAAAGCTCTTGGCATGCAGATTTGCAGAGTTTCTTTAAAAGAAAAATATATGTTACGGTATATTTTTAAATGATTAAAGAAATATGTAATATTTGTCACTCCCGCGCATGCGCACAATGGCCTTCCTCAACAAGGAAAATGGCGATTCCGGTCGCGTCTAACTGAGATCTTTGTTCATGAGAATTAAAAAGGATCTCCAATAATGTTAGTTATGTTTTTACAATGTGCTTTGAAATAGAATTATATTAAATAAACCACGAATTGAAAGACATAAACTGCAGGTTGAGTGTGTATACTGGTTAGATAGCTTAATACTGCAGTGTCACATAGTTGTCTGGTTGGCCAAGGGGATAAGGTTACTGGCCTGAAATTTGTATTATGCATGATCGAGAGGGTTCGATTCCCCCCTCGGATGAAAAAATCCACAGCCTGCTTCCAGTCTCCGACCGGGTCAGGAATGGAATGAATGAAGCCCCCATCTAGCGGCGAGGATATGAACTGTGCCGGCTGCCGAGGCCTGACGCACTCCTCTGGGGCAATGATTAAATGAATGACAGATGAAATGAAATGATAGTGGAGAGTGTTGCTGGAATGAAATTATGACAGGGAAAACCGGAGTACCCGGAGAAAAACCTGTCTGCCTCCGTTCTGTCCAGCACAGATCTCACATGGAGTGACCGGGATTTGAACCACGGACCCAGCGGTGAGAGGCTGGCGTGCTGCCGCCTAAGCCACGGAGGCTGCCCCCCCTCGGATATGTTTTTTTATTTTCATTTTCTTCCTTCCTACGATTGGTATTGCATTGTAGAAAGCTCTTGGCATGCAGATTTGCAGAGTTTCTTTAAAAGAAAAATATATGTTACGGTATATTTTTAAATGATTAAAGAAATATGTAATATTTGTCACTCCCGCGCATGCGCACAATGGCCTTCCTCAACAAGGAAAATGGCGATTCCGGTCGCGTCTAACTGAGATCTTTGTTCATGAGAATTAAAAAGGATCTCCAATAATGTTAGTTATGTTTTTACAATGTGCATTGAAATAGAATTATATTAAATAAACCACGAATTGAAAGACATAAACTGCAGGTTGAGTGTGTATACTGGTTAGATAGCTTAATACTGCAGTGTCACATAGTTGTCTGGTTGGCCAAGGGGATAAGGTTACTGGCCTGAAATTTGTATTATGCATGATCGAGAGGGTTCGATTCCCCCCTCGGATATGTTTTTTTATTTTCATTTTCTTCCTTCCTACGATTGGTATTGCATTGTAGAAACATATTTCACTTTTATCATTCCGGTCAAGTAACGAATTCTCTGTTCCCATCGAGAGGCTTCGATTCCCACCTCGGTTATGTTTTTTTTATTTTCGTTTTCTTCCTTCCTACGATTGGTATTACATTGTAGAAACATATTTCACTTTTATCATTCCCGTAAAGTAACGAATTCTCTGTTGCCATCCTTTGCATGGTCGAGAGGGTTCGATTCCCACCTCGGATACGTTTTTTTAATTTTCATTTTCTTCCTTCCTACGATTGGTATTACATTGTAGAGATATATTTCACTTTTTCATTCCCGTAAAGTAACGAATTCTCTGTTGCCATCCTTTGCATGGTCGAGAGGGTTCGATTCCCACCTCGGATATGTTTTTTTATTTTCATTTTCTTCCTTCCTACGATTGGTATTGCATTGTAGAAACATATTTCACTTTTATCATTCCGGTCAAGTAACGAATTCTCTGTTCCCATCGAGAGGCTTCGATTCCCACCTCGGTTATGTTTTTTTTGTTTTTGTTTTCTTCCTTCCTACGATTGGTATTACAGTGTAGAAACATATTTCACTTTTATCATTCCTGTAAAGTAACGAATTCTCTGTTGCCATCTATATATTTAAAACACTAAGCTGTTTTTTGTACACACGAGATTTTGAAAACGACTTAACCGATTGGCTTCGTATGGCATTCTAACGAAAGCTCTTGGCATGCAGATTTGCAGTGTGTCTTTAAAAGGAAAATATATGTTACGGTATATTTTTATATGTTTAAAGAAAAAGGTAATATATGTGGCAATTGCGCGTTGCCACAATTGCGTTTCTTCATGAGAGAAATGGCGGATAAAAGATCCACCGTATCGTAGTGTGATCTTTGTTTATGAGAATTGAAAAGGGAAATATCGCTTATGTTGTATCCCGATATATACTGGAATAGAATCATGAAATAAGGGAAATATTGATGAACTGTAACTGGCAGTTGAGTGCGTTTGTTGTTTACGTCACTTAATATTGCACTCTAATTTCGTTGTCTGGGTGGCTCAGCGGCTAACATTGAGGACAACGAAATTGATTATGCATCGTCGAAGGAGTTTGATTCCCACCTCAGACATGTAATTTTATTTCCCAATTATTCTATCTTGCAATTGGTATTACATTGTCTAAACATATGTTACGTTTATTATTCCCGTAAGGTAAGGAATTCTCCATGATTTACGTTCCCAGATACTTTTAAATTATTATATAAATATCGGCACAATCGCTTCGCCTTGAGAGAAAATTGTCGAACATAATTCATTTGATGGACTCAGACATCGTTGTCACTCAGCCCCGTCTACTTTGGTGTGTGAGTGTAAACCTTTCTCTGATAACCTGTGTTAATGTGATGGCTGTATTGATGTGTGCATTTGTAATTAGTATGGGGAATGGAGAGTTGACGACTGAGGCTTTAAGTTAGGAACTATTCCGGTATTTGCCTGGAGTGGAAGTGGGAAACCACGGAAAACCACATCCAAGGTTGTTGAGATGGGAATCAAATTTTGCTCTTCTTAGGTTTGCCTCAAGAGTGCGCCCCGTTCCAGCCCTCAGACCAGAATTAAATTTCTTGGCAGAGCAGGGATCGAACCTGGAATCTGGGACGATAGCTCAGAATGTAGCCTTAAGACTGGGCTTCCCTGTGTTAATACGATCTTTGAAAAACACTGAACATATAATTCTAAAACTCCCTCCATTACGGTGGCTGGCGAAGTGAGTCCATGCTCATTCCAGTAGTGGCGAAGTGATTCTATGCTCCCTTGCATAATTTACTGTCATGGAAATGCAAAGTATTGTACCTTCAACAGGTGATGGAAATTGATTATTTAGAGCAGTTTCATTCTGTTTATTTCAAAATGAAGTTCGTCATCCTGAGTTGCGTTTGCAAGCAAATTGCAAAAATTGCAAGGATTTTATTATTGGCGATCAGTCTCATCGCATTCTCATCAGCAACCAACTTGAGAATGGAAGTCTCTGAACTTAGTTGTATAAGTGAATATTGTTGTTTATTGATTATTTTTTTAGAGTACATAACAATGAGTCTAACCACGCAGTTGATTTTGGCAATGGAAGTAAGTTATTGTTTGCTATTTAATATTTGGCAGCTGCGTTGATGCAGGCCACTATAGTGTTATTTAATAAGCTATGACGTTAATTTGGGGGAGAAATGCTGCTATAAATAAACCCATTTTACGAAATAGAACATTAGCCGCAAACAAGTGGGAAATCGGAGGAAAATACGAAGCCACTTTTAAACTCCAATATGAATACGGCATTTCAGATACAATTCCAGATACTATACCGTTACAGTGTAGGGTCCTTGACGAACAAATTTAAACATTGTTCTGCACTGTATTTCTCTTGAGAGAAATCTTCACTTGGTTACTTTGACCTTTGCTGTTGTAATGTAAAATTAATCTGACTAAATATAAAACATTTGACATGCTGCAACAATTATTTTTCACTGGAGATGATATCTCAAGGAATTTCAGAGAGACTAATCGGCAGTACAATGCTATGTCCTTCGTTTCATTTGGTGCCAATGTTACTGTGCCACACCCATACGGTCCACATTGTTTTAAGATGTATGGAGGTGCACATCATCGCATTTCTTCGTTATATTCCAAAATTATATGTGACGGTTTGCGGCCAGTTTTATTAGACTCCTCAGAGTTCTTGAATTCCTTGGAACTAAATGACTTGCCTCCACATATTCCAAACGCTTGAACCGTTATGCTGCTTAGAAATCTGAACGTTTCCCAAGGGCTCCTAAATGCAACCATATTGCTTGGATTTGGAAATAATAAGTGCAGTTAAAATTAGGCAGAGAGGTCTAATCCTTCTACTTGATTTAACAGCATCCGATAAAACACTATCATTTTGTTTTAAGAGGCAATATTTTCCAATTTATTTGGCATACTCTGTCACAATCAATGAAGCTCAAGGGAAAACTCTGGAACGTATAGGTCTCAATTTGCCTCATCAATTTTTCAGTCATGGCCAGCAGTATTTTGCAATGTTGAGAGCGCAATCTTTTGACGCCCTTATAGTTTCAATAGAGCCAAAAAATCATCGTACAAAGAATATACAGTAGGCCTACATAAGAAAATTCTTCAGTAAATATTTTTCTATTGACCGTCATTTTTGACGGGTTTCAACTAGTTAGGAATTAATTAGCTACTGTTAGCACAGCATGTTGTGCAGACTTCACCTACAATAGGACCCAACTGGCAGTAAAGTGAAGCCGCATTACGAATTAATTAGATACAGTTATCACAGCATGTGGTGTAGACTTCACCTACAACAGGACCCAACTGGTAGTAAAGTGAAGCTGCATTAGGAATTAATTAGCTACTGTTAGCACAGCATGTGGTGTAGACTTCACCTACAATAGGACCCAACTGGTAGTAAAGTGAAGCCATATTAGGAATTAATTAGATACAGTTATCACAGCATGAGGTGTAGACTTTACCTACAATAGGACCCACCTCGTAGTAAAGTGAAGCCACATTAGAAATTAATTAGATACAGTTATCACAGCATGTGGTGTAGACTTCACCTACAATAGGACCCAACAGGCAGTAAAGTGAAGCCACATTAGGTATTAATTAGCTACTGGTAGCACAGCATGTGGTGTAGACTTCACCTACAATAGGACCCAACTGGACGTAAAGTGAAGCCACATTAGGAATTAATTAGCTACAGTTAGCGCAGCATGTGGTGTAGACTTCACCTACAATAGGACCCGACTGGCAGTAAAGTGAAGCCACAATAGGAATTAATTAGCTACTGGTAGCACAGCATGTGGTGTAGACTTCACCTACAATAGGACCCAACTGGCAGTAAAATGAAGCCACATTAGGAATGAATTAGCTACTGGTAGCACAGCATGTGGTGTAGACTTCACCTACAATAGGACCCAACTGGCAGTAAAGTGAAGCCACATTAGGAATTAATTAACTACTGGTAACACAGCATGTGGTGTAGACTTCACCTACAATAGGACCCAACTGGCAGTAAAGTGAAGCCACATTAGGAATTAATTAGCTACAGTTAGCACAGCATGTGGTGTAGACTTCACCTACAATAGGACCCAACTGGCAGTCAAGTGAAGCCGCATTACGAATTAATTAGATACAGTTATCACAGCATGTGGTGTAGACTTCACCTACAATAGGACCCAACTGGTAGTAAAGTGAAGCCACATTAGGAATTAATTAACTACAGTTATCACAGCATGTGGTGTAGACTTCACCTTTAATAGGACCCAACTGGCAGTAAAGTGAAGCCACATTAGGAATTAATTAGCTACTGTTAGCACAGCATGTGGTGCAGACTTGACCTACAATAGGACCCAACTGGCAGTAAAGTGAAGCCGCATTACGAATTAATTAGATACAGTTATCACAGCATGTGGTGTAGACTTCACCTACAACAGGACCCAACTGGTAGTAAAGTGAAGCTGCATTAGGAATTAATTAGCTACTGTTAGCACAGCATGTGGTGTAGACTTCACCTACAATAGGACCCAACTGGTAGTAAAGTGAAGCCACATTAGGAATTAATTAGATACAGTTATCACAGCATGTGGTGTAGACTTTACCTACAATAGGACCCACCTGGTAGTAAAGTGAAGCCACATTAGAAATTAATTAGATACAGTTATCACAGCATGTGGTGTAGACTTCACCTACAATAGGACCCGACTGGTAGTAAAGTGAAGCCACATTAGGAATTAATTAGATACAGTTATCACAGCATGTGTTGTAGACTTCACGTACAATAGGACCCAACTAGTAGTAAAGTGAAGCCACATTAGAAATTAATTAGATACAGTTATCACAGCATGTGGTGTAGACTTCACCTACAATAGGACCCAACTGGCAGTAAAGTGAAGCTGCATTTGGAATTAATTAGCTACAGTTATCACAGCATGTGGTGTCGACTTCACCTACAATAGGACCCAAATGGTAGTAAAGTGAAGCTGCCTTAGGAATTAATTAGCTACAGTTATCACAGCATGTGGTGTAGACTTCACCTACAATAGGACCCAAATGGTAGTAAAGTGAAGCTGCATTAGGAATTAATTAGCTACAGTTATCACAGCATGTGGTGTAGACTTTACCTACAATAGGACCCAACTGGTAGTAAAGTGAAGCCACATTAGAAATTAATTAGATACAGTTATCACAGCATGTGGAGTAGGCTTCACCTACAATAGGACCCAACTGGCAGTAAAGTGAAGCCACATTAGGAATTAATTAGCTACAGTTAGCACAGCATGTGGTGTAGGCTTCACCTACAATAGGACCCTACTGGCAGTAAAGTGAAGCCACATTAGGAATTAATAAGCTACAGTTAGCACAGCATGTGGTGTAGACTTCACCAACAATAGGACCCAACTGGTAGTAAAGTGAAGCCATATTGGGAATTAATTAGCTACAGTTAGCACAGCATGTGGTGTAGACTTCACCTACAATAGGACCCAACAGGCAGTAAAGAGAAGCCACATTAGGTATTAATTAGCTACTGGTAGCACAGCATGTGGTGTAGACTTCACATACAATAGGACCCAACTGGCAGTAAAGTGAAGCCACATTAGGAATTAATTAGCTACAGTTAGCGCAGCATGTGGTGTAGACTTCACCTATAATAGGACCCGACTGGCAGTAAAGTGAATCCACATTAGGAATTAATTAGCTACTGGTAGCACAGCATGTGGTGTAGACTTCACCTACAATAGGACCCAACTGGCAGTAAAATGAAGCCACATTAGGAATTAATTAGCTACTGGTAGCACAGCATGTAGTGTAGACTTCACCTACAATAGGACCCAACTGGCAGTAAAGTGAAGCCACATTAGGAATTAATTAACTACTGGTAACACAGCATGTGGTGTAGACTTCACCTACATTAGGACCCAACTGGCAGTAAAGTGAAGCCACATTAGGAATTAATTAGCTACAGTTAGCACAGCATGTGGTGTAGACTTCACCAACAATAGGACCCAACTGGTAGTAAAGTGAAGCCACATTAGAAATTAATTAGCTACAGTTAGCACAGCATGTGGTGCAGACTTCACCTACAATAGGACCCAACTGGCAGTAAAGTGAAGCCACATTAGGAATTAATTAGCTACAGTTATCACAGCATGTGGTGTAGACTTCACCTACAATAGGACCCAACTGGCAGTAAAGTGAAGCCACATTAGGAATTAATTAGCTACTGTTAGCACAGCATGTGGTGTAGACTTCACCTACAATAGGACCCAACTGGTAGTAAAGTGAAGCCACATTAGGAATTAATTAGATACAGTTATCACAGCATGTGGTGTAGACTTTACCTACAATAGGAACCACCTGGTAGTAAAGTGAAGCCACATTAGAAATTAATTAGATACAGTTATCACAGCATGTGGTGTAGACTTCACCTACAATAGGACCCGACTGGTAGTAAAGTGAAGCCACATTAGGAATTAATTAGATACAGTTATCACAGCATGTGTTGTAAACTTCACCTACAATAGGACCCAACTGGTAGTAAAGTGAAGCCACATTAGAAATTAATTAGATACAGTTATCACAGCATGTGGTGTAGACTTCACCTACAATAGGACCCAACTGGCAGTAAAGTGAAGCTGCATTAGGAATTAATTAGCTACAGTTATCACAGCATGTGGTGTAGACTTCACCTACAATAGGACCCAACTGGTAGTAAAGTGAAGCTGCATTAGGAATTAATTAGCTACAGTTATCACAGCATGTGGTGTAGACTTCACCTACAATAGGACCCAACTGGTAGTAAAGTGAAGCTGCATTAGGAATTAATTAGCTACAGTTATCACAGCATGTGGTGTAGACTTTACCTACAATAGGACCCAACTGGTAGTAAAGTGAAGCCACATTAGAAATTAATTAGATACAGTTATCACAGCATGTGGTGTAGGCTTCACCTACAATAGGACCCAACTGGTAGTAAAGTGAAGCCACATTAGGAATTAATTAGCTACAGTTATCACAGCATGTGGTGTAGACTTCACCTACAATAGGACCCAACTGGCAGTAAAGTGAAGCTGCATTAGGAATTAATTAGCTACAGTTATCACAGCATGTGGTGTAGACTTCACCTACAATAGGACCCAACTGGCAGTAAAGTGAAGCCACATTAGGAATTAATTAGCTACAGCTATCACAGCATGTGGTGTAGACTTCACCTACAATAGGACCCAACTGGCAGTAAAGTGAAGCCACATTAGGAATTAATTAGCTACAGTTAGCACAGCATGTGGTGTAGACTTCACCTACAATAGGACCCAACTGGTAGTAAAGTGAAGCCACATTAGAAATTAATTAGCTACAGTTATCACAGCATGGGGTGTAGACTTTACCTACAATAGGACCCAACTGGCAGTAAAGTGAAGCCACATTAGGAATTAATTAGCTACAGTTATCACAGCATGTGGTGTAGACTTCACCTACAATAGGACCCAACTGGCATTAAAGTGAAGCCACATTAGGAATTAATTAGCTACAGTTATCACAGCATGTGGTGTAGACTTCACCTACAATAGGACCCAACTGGTAGTAAAGTGAACCGCATTAGGAATTAATTAGCTACAGTTATCACAGCATGTGGTGTAGACTTCACCTACAATAGGACCCAACTGGCAGTAAAGTGAAGCCACATTACGAATTAATTAGATACAGTTATCACAGCATGTGGTGTAGACTTCACCTACAACAGGACCCAACTGGTAGTAAAGTGAAGCTGCATTAGGAATTAATTAGCTACAGTTAGCACAGCATGTGGTGTAGACTTCACCTATAATAGGACCCAACTGGTAGTAAAGTGAAGCCACATTAGGAATTAATTAACTACAGTTATCACAGCATGTGGTGTAGACTTCACCTACAATAGGACCCAACTGGTAGTAAAGTGAAGCCACATTAGAAATTAATTAGCTACAGTTAGCACAGCATGTGGTGTAGACTTCACCTTTAATAGGACCCAACTGGCAGTAAAGTGAAGCCACATTAGGAATTAATTAGCTACTGTTAGCACAGCATGTGGTGCAAACTTGACCTACAATAGGACCCAACTGGCAGTAAAGTGAAGCCGCATTACGAATTAATTAGATACAGTTATCACAGCATGTGGTGTAGACTTCACCTACAACAGGACCCAACTGGTAGTAAAGTGAAGCTGCATTAGGAATTAATTAGCTACTGTTAGCACAGCATGTGGTGTAGACTTCACCTACAATAGGACCCAACTGGTAGTAAAGTGAAGCCACATTAGGAATTAATTAGATACAGTTATCACAGCATGAGGTGTAGACTTTACCTACAATAAGACCCACCTCGTAGTAAAGTGAAGCCACATTAGAAATTAATCAGATACAGTTATCACAGCATGTGGTGTAGACTTCACCTACAATAGGACCCAACAGGCAGTAAAGTGAAGCCACATTAGGTATTAATTAGCTACTGGTAGCACAGCATGTGGTGTAGACTTCACCTACAATAGGACCCAACTGGACGTAAAGTGAAGCCACATTAGGAATTAATTAGCTACAGTTAGCGCAGCATGTGGTGTAGACTTCACCTACAATAGAACCCGACTGGCAGTAAAGTGAAGCCACATTAGGAATTAATTAGCTACTGGTAGCACAGCATGTGGTGTAGACTTCACCTACAATAGGACCCAACTGGCAGTAAAATGAAGCCACATTAGGAATTAATTAGCTACTGGTAGCACAGCATGTGGTGTAGACTTCACCTACAATAGGACCCAACTGGCAGTAAAGTGAAGCCACATTAGGAATTAGTTAACTACTGGTAACACAGCATGTGGTGTAGACTTCACCTACAATAGGACCCAACTGGCAGTAAAGTGAAGCCACATTAGGAATTAATTAGCTACAGTTAGCACAGCATGTGGTGTAGACTTCACCTACAATAGGACCCAACTGGCAGTCAAGTGAAGCCGCATTACGAATTAATTAGATACAGTTATCACAGCATGTGGTGTAGACTTCACCTACAATAGGACCCAACTGGTAGTAAAGTGAAGCCACATTAGGAATTAATTAACTACAGTTATCACAGCATGTGGTGTAGACTTCACCTTCAATAGGACCCAACTGGCAGTAAAGTGAAGCCACATTAGGAATTAATTAGCTACTGTTAGCACAGCATGTGGTGCAGACTTCACCTACAATAGGACCCAACTGGCAGTAAAGTGAAGCCGCATTACGAATTAATTAGATACAGTTATCACAGCATGTGGTGTAGACTTCACCTACAACAGGACCCAACTGGTAATAAAGTGAAGCTGCAATAGGAATTAATTAGCTACTGTTAGCACAGCATGTGGTGTAGACTTCACCTACAATAGGACCCAACTGGTAGTAAAGTGAAGCCACATTAGGAATTAATTAGATACAGTTATCACAGCATGTGGTGTAGACTTTACCTACAATAGGACCCACCTGGTAGTAAAGTGAAGCCACATTAGAAATTAATTAGATACAGTTATCACAGCATGTGGTGTAGACTACACCTACAATAGGACCCGACTGGTAGTAAAGTGAAGCCACATTAGGAATTAATTAGATACAGTTATCACAGCATGTGTTGTAGACTTCACCTACAATAGGACCCAACTGGTAGTAAAGTGAAGCCACATTAGAAATTAATTAGAAACAGTTATCACAGCATGTGGTGTAGACTTCACCTACAATAGGACCCAACTGGCAGTAAAGTGAAGCTGCATTTGGAATTAATTAGCTACAGTTATCACAGCATGTGGTGTCGACTTCACCTACAATAGGACCCAAATGGTAGTAAAGTGAAGCTGCCTTAGGAATTAATTAGCTACAGTTATCACAGCATGTGGTGTAGACTTCACCTACAATAGGACCCAACTGGTAGTAAAGTGAAGCTGCATTAGGAATTAATTAGCTACAGTTATCACAGCATGTGGTGTAGACTTTACCTACAATAGGACCCAACTGGTAGTAAAGTGAAGCCACATTAGAAATTAATTAGATACAGTTATCACAGCATGTGGAGTAGGCTTCACCTACAATAGGACCCAACTGGCAGTAAAGTGAAGCCACATTAGGAATTAATTAGCTACAGTTAGCACAGCATGTGGTGTAGGCTTCACCTACAATAGGACCCTACTGGCAGTAAAGTGAAGCCACATTAGGAATTAATTAGCTACAGTTAGCACAGCATGTGGTGTAAACTTCACCAACAATAGGACCCAACTGGTAGTAAAGTGAAGCCATATTGGGAATTAATTAGCTACAGTTAGCACAGCATGTGGTGTAGACTTCACCTACAATAGGACCCAACAGGCAGTAAAGTGAAGCCACATTAGGTATTAATTAGCTACTGGTAGCACAGCATGTGGTGTAGACTTCACATACAATAGGACCCAACTGGCAGTAAAGTGAAGCCACATTAGGAATTAATTAGCTACAGTTAGCGCAGCATGTGGTGTAGACTTCACCTACAATAGGACCCGACTGGCAGTAAAGTGAAGCCACATTAGGAATTAATTAGCTACTGGTAGCACAGCATGTGGTGTAGACTTCACCTACAATAGGACCCAACTGGCAGTAAAATGAAGCCACATTAGGAATTAATTAGCTACTGGTAGCACAGCATGTGGTGTAGACTTCACCTACAATAGGACCCAACTGGCAGTAAAGTGAAGCCACATTAGGAATTAATTAACTACTGGTAACACAGCATGTGGTGTAGACTTCACCTACAATAGGACCCAACTGGCAATAAAGTGAAGCCACATTAGGAATTAATTAGCTACAGTTAGCACAGCATGTGGTGTAGACTTCACCTACAATAGGACCCAACTGGTAGTAAAGTGAAGCCACATTAGAAATTAATTAGCTACAGTTAGCACAGCATGTGGTGCAGACTTCACCTACAATAGGACCCAACTGGCAGTAAAGTGAAGCCACATTAGGAATTAATTAGCTACAGTTATCACAGCATGTGGTGTAGACTTCACCTACAATAGGACCCAACTGGCAGTAAAGTGAAGCCACATTAGGAATTAATTAGCTACTGTTAGCACAGCATGTGGTGTAGACGTCACCTACAATAGGACCCAACTGGTAGTAAAGTGAAGCCACATTAGGAATTAATTAGATACAGTTATCACAGCATGTGGTGTAGACTTTACCTACAATAGGAACCACCTGGTAGTAAAGTGAAGCCACATTAGAAGTTAATTAGATACAGTTATCACAGCATGTGGTGTAGACTTCACCTACAATAGGACCCGACTGGTAGTAAAGTGAAACCACATTAGGAATTAATTAGATACAGTTATCACAGCATGTGTTGTAAACTTCACCTACAATAGGACCCAACTGGTAGTAAAGTGAAGCCACATTAGAAATTAATTAGATACAGTTATCACAGCATGTGGTGTAGACTTCACCTACAATAGGACCCAACTGGCAGTAAAGTGAAGCTGCATTAGGAATTAATTAGCTACAGTTATCACAGCATGTGGTGTAGACTTCACCTACAATAGGACCCAACTGGTAGTAAAGTGAAGCTGCATTAGGAATTAATTAGCTACAGTTATCACAGCATGTGGTGTAGACTTCACCTACAATAGGACCCAACTGGTAGTAAAGTGAAGCTGCATTAGGAATTAATTAGCTACAGTTATCACAGCATGTGGTGTAGACTTTACCTACAATAGGACCCAACTGGTAGTAAAGTGAAGCCACATTAGAAATTAATTAGATACAGTTATCACAGCATGTGGTGTAGGCTTCACCTACAATAGGACCCAACTGGTAGTAAAGTGAAGCCACATTAGGAATTAATTAGCTACAGTTATCACAGCATGTGGTGTAGACTTCACCTACAATAGGACCCAACTGGCAGTAAAGTGAAGCTGCATTAGGAATTAATTAGCTACAGTTATCACAGCATGTGGTGTAGACTTCACCTACAATAGGACCCAACTGGTAGTAAAGTGAAGCTGCATTAGGAATTAATTAGCTACAGTTATCACAGCATGTGGTGTAGACTTTACCTACAATAGGACCCAACTGGTAGTAAAGTGAAGCTGCATTAGGAATTAATTAGATACAGTTATCACAGCATGTGGTGTAGGCTTCACCTACAATAGGACCCAACTGGTAGTAAAGTGAAGCCACATTAGAAATTAATTAGCTACAGTTATCACAGCATGTGGTGTAGGCTTCACCTACAATAGGACCCAACTGGTAGTAAAGTGAAGCCACATTAGGAATTAATTAGCTACAGTTATCACAGCATGTGGTGTAGACTTCACCTACAATAAGACCCAACTGGCAGTAAAGTGAAGCCACATTAGGAATTAATTAGCTACAGTTATCACAGCATGTGGTGTAGACTTCACCTACAATAGGACCCAACTGGCAGTAAAGTGAAGCCACATTAGGAATTAATTAGCTACAGTTATCACAGCATGTGGTGTAGACTTCACCTACAATAGGACCCAACTGGCAGTAAAGTGAAGCCACATTAGGAATTAATTAGCTACAGTTATCACAGCATGTGGTGTAGACTTCACCTACAATAGGACCCAACTGGTAGTAAAGTGAAGCCACATTAGAAATTAATTAGCTACAGTTATCACAGCATGTGGTGTAGACTTTACCTACAATAGGACCCAACTGGCAGTAAAGTGAAGCCACATTAGGAATTAATTAGCTACAGTTATCACAGCATGTGGTGTAGACTTCACCTACAATAGGACCCAACTGGCATTAAAGTGAAGCCACATTAGGAATTAATTAGCTACAGTTATCACAGCATGTGGTGTAGACTTCACCTACAATAGGACCCAACTGGTAGTAAAGTGAACCGCATTAGGAATTAATTAGCTACAGTTATCACAGCATGTGGTGTAGACTTCACCTACAATAGGACCCAACTGGCAGTAAAGTGAAGCCACATTAGAAATTAATTAGATACAGTTATCACAGCATGTGGTGTAGACTTCACCTACAATAGGACCCACCTGGCAGTCAAGTGAAGCCACATTAGAAATTAATTAGCTACAGTTAGCACAGCATGTGGTGTAGACTTCACCAACAATAGGACCCGACTGGCAGTAAAGTGAAGCCACATTAGGAATTAATTAGCTACAGTTATCACAGCATGTGGTGTAGACTTCACCTACAATAGGACCCAACTGGTAGTAAAGTGAACTGCATTAGGAATTAATTAGCTACAGTTAGCACAGCATGTGGTGTAGACTTCACCTACAATAGGACCCAACTGGCAGTAAAATTAAGCCACATTAGGAATTAATTAGCTACAGTTATCACAGCATGTGGTGTAGACTTCACCTACAATAGGACCCAACTGGTAGTAAAGTGAACCGCATTAGGAATTAATTAGCTACAGTTAGCACAGCATGTGGTGTAGACTTCACCTACAATAGGACCCAACTGGCAGTAAAGTGAAGCCACATTAGGAATTAATTAGCTACAGTTATCACAGCATGTGGTGTAGACTTTACCTACAATAGGACCCAACTGGTAGTAAAGTGAACCGCATTAGGAATTAATTAGCTACAGTTAGCACAGCATGTGGTGTAGACTTCACCTACAATAGGACCCAACTGGCAGTAAAGTGAAGCCACATTAGGAATTAATTAGCTACAGTTAGCACAGCATGTGGTGTAGACTTCACCTACAATAGGACCCAACTGGCAGTAAAGTGAAGCCACATTAGGAATTAATTAGCTACAGTTAACACAGCATGTGGTGTAGACTTCACCTACAATAGGACCCAACTGGTAGTAAAGTGAACCGCATTAGTAATTAATTAGCTACAGTTAGCACAGCATGTGGTGTAGACTTCACCAACAATAGGACCCAACTGGTAGTAAAGTGAACCGCATTAGGAATTAATTAGCTACAGTTATCACACACAGCATGTGGTGTAGACTTCACCAAGCAACAACATTGAATAACCCGAATTTAAAATAATAAGAATATAATTCACATTATAATGTGGGAGGAAATATAGAACCCGTGGTTACCTGTATTTGTTGATCCAATTTGACTGCCTTGCATTCGTCTGCATAGAAATCACCGGACTCATCCAGCAGATTATATACAGTATAGGCTCCCATACAAGAATGACCCAAAGTAACACATACAGACGGAATAACACTAAGTTACTAAGTTGCATGTAACGACACATACGAAACATCCAAGTGAGCCTACTATTTGTTAGCTTGCCATGCACATCACTAAGATTGCTTTGTTACATGATATAGGCTACGTAATAAATAGTACTTACAATATCAGGGAATTCATCTGGTTCACACTTAATGAATATTGGTTGCTCCATAATGTTCTGGAAACTAGAACACACTAACTTTTAGATAACGAACGACTAATCTTTATCACAAAAAACACATCAAATCGGGTAATTTCAGAACCCTGAATTCACGTTGCGCCACTTGCAATCAGATTATAACTTCCAGGTGCTCAGCGAGAAGAAGAGGGTAACGGTACCATTTATTCGACCATGGCGCGACTTTATATGATACAAGTTACGTTATAATATCGTGTAATATATGAATATCAAACATTGCCAGCTTGTGGAGCACTGACATAAAGCATTCTCTATTCCTATTCCTAAGTAGGCTACACAGAAACCTGAGCACTATATAATGGGATAGGTGGAATAAATATAATTGTCAGGCGCTAAAATACATTACAAACGTCTTAACGTAAAAGTAAACCCAAGGAACTGTACGTCTACTACGAATTTGTCAGCAACTGGGTAGAGCGAGTTTCAAAAAACGCAAGACAATTCTTCCGCATTGAGTTACAAGGAACCCACTTCAAAAGTAAAATTGCAAATCTTCCTCTTTATATACAGTAAAATATAAAGCACTCGAAAGAGCATACAGGTTATTCTTAATCTCAGTCCTTGCCACATCCCGATATGGTCTTCACTCGCTTCCCACATGCAAATGCAGTGTTCTCCAGGAGTGTTTGTACAGAGCCTATGATGAAACCCATGTATACACAGCCTCGTTATGACATGTCTTTGCACTTGGTTTTCTTTCATCCGGTTTTTGTTGCTCATCGCAGAAAAGCTGTAGAAAGCTGGGTCAATGTCCTGTTGTTTCCTGCATCTCCTGCTTATTACTTCTTGGTGTGGAACGGTAGATGGGAGCAATCTTCTATAAAATATGTCTCTCTCAATCTAGGAGGGGCAGTGCACCCTACTCCCAGTAAGTTACTTTCTTCATTAATCTTGCCTTTACCTTCGCAATCCTTTCAAGATAATTAATTTTTATTTTTTTCCATATGAACTGTATTCCCTAGCAGACAATCGGCATGATAACTGATCTGAATCAAACCATTGCAGTTTGTTCCGATAGCTGGGTAAGGTTTGGGAGGTTGTACATTACTCTTGATGCCGCTGTTGTTCTCTCCTGCACGTGCATTTTAAATGACCTTAGCGTAGTTTGTAGAGTTATTCCCAGGTACGGTACGATACCGTACTTAAAGTGATTAACTGCCTTTACTGGGACATTTATTAATGCCAAAATATTTGCACCTAATGGTTTCCCACCTTTCCGGAATGTCATAAGCATTGTTTTCTGCAAATTTATAAGGAATCCATTTTCCTCAATCCAACTTTAAAGGTTGTCAAGCGTGTCTTGGGAGCTCGGTCTTATTGTTTGCACCTATTGCCATATCGTCTGTCTTGATGATTCTTGTAGTACGGTATCTGCTGTCATGATATTGAATAAGGTTGGGCTAACTGCATCACCCTTGGTTTGTTTGTTAATGTTTGATATACGGTATCGATTCCATCGTCTATTTGAATAAAATTATACCTTAAAATGTCTGCTATTATTATTGTGAGAGGAAGGTCCTGACCGATTATATTGATCAGTTTCTTGATAAGAAGTTTTCTAATTAGGAGGTCGAAAGCTTTCACATCATCAATGAAGACGACAGTATTTGCTTCCTGGATGTCGAAGTAGGCTACCGTTTCTATTTTGTCAAAAAAGCGCATTATCGCCTGAATGGTACTTAGTCCTTTCCTGAAACCAAATTGACTGTTTGGGGTATATTCCTCTGTCTCTGTGTTGAGTTTGTCTGTGAGTATTTTAGAGAACATTTGGTACAACCTATTTTCCAAGGTTATGCCTCTGTATGAGCCCGGGCAGTCTGTCGCACCTTTACCTTTGTATAGAATTTTCATTTTTGCCATTCTCCACTGATCAGGTACCTTCCCTTCCCTTTTACATTTGTTGAAAAGATCTTCCATCACCTCAGTTGAATCTTTTAAATGTTCTGCAGATATACAGTCTGGTCCAGGAGCCTTGTTGTTCTTTGCTGTCTTTATTGTATTATTTATTTCATATTTGGATATGAAACAGCCATCCACCGTGATTTCTCTGCTTTCCTTATCAAAAGCTTCTTCTGTATTTTGTTTATTCATGACAGCTGTAAAATGATTTTCCCAAATTTCCATTGGAAGCTGACCTTTTCTTGGGGGCAATGAAGGGGTTTTCTTTTGCTTCTTCTGCTATCCTCTGTGCTTCTTTTTCTTGATATTCTGCTTTCTTCTCTTTTATTTTGTTTTTATACGCCTCCCTTATTTTAGCATATGCCTCGAGGTCATGTTTCTTGTTTATTGTAGCTTTGAATACGGTACCGTAGGTGTAGTGCTGCTCAAGTTTCTTCTCTTTTCTTATAGCAAATGCCCTCTTCTCTTTTAACCTCCAAGATAAGTTACTACTTTGTATCAATTTCGTGCTAAGGCCCACTGCTTCTTGCGATTTTCCCTGTGAGATTAACTTTCTTGCTTCAAACACTTTATATAGGTTTTTATTTAATTTGGTTTAGTCTATTTTTCTGGACAATTTCATTAGAGTTGGCGCTTTGTTGATTCTATTATGATGTTCTATTTTGATCGTGGTAGCTATTGGTATGTGTTTCCTCATGGGGGCAGCGTCCGATGACCAGAGTCCATCTTGACTGATGACCTGTAAGCTATGGATCCTCCTTTATAAAACACCAGAGCTATGGTACTTACACCATTTGGCGCTATGTATGTTGAGAGACATGACTTGTTTTATAGTTGGGTTTGTCAACTCGGCAGTTCAAATCTCCCAAGGTATCCATGCATCATGTTCTGTCTGTTTGATTGCTCTTTGAACCATTGAACTGTAGGTACAATTCCTCCCATGGTAACTCTCGCTGAGAACTGCTTCCTTGGTCCTCTCTGGTATTGTACGTCAGTCGTGACATGCTACGCAGGTTGCAAGTCCTATATTATTTGAGCTGATGTGTCGTGGTTCTTTTCATTCCTTTCATATATTTGATCGCACGTGGATTATTTTATAAAATCAAGAAGCCGATTTCTTGTGTAGCTCTAAAAGGAAAAAAACTCACAAAAGCTTCATTTCAACAGATAAGCATTGTCTCTGTGCAACGGTATAAATATGGTATTTTCCAACTATACGATAGGTTTACGGCCTAATTTATTTTCGAATAAAGATTTGTAATTAAGTATTGTGCGTTTGTGGATACGTCTTACATCAAATTTGACATAAGTTAATAGTCTTAATATTAGACTATATATATGACAAATACACGTGGGCCCTATTATTAATTTACCTGAGTGTGATATTGCCGAACAGTGTTCCTTATTGACACAGTTACTATTTTACAATTAGGATACTTGTAATTTTCTCAGAATTATTAGAGTCCAATTTTTTACTAAAATATCGAGAGAAAACCCACACTTTTCGTCTCAAGGGCTCGCTACTGGTTGTTTTACAATTGAAGCATATTGTTCCGTGCCCCCCCCCCCCCTAGTGGCAGTTTTGTTAACTGGATTACGGTGGGTAGGAAGCACAACACCAATTACTGCTTTAAAGAAATAATTAACTTTATTGTGGCCAGAAATATACACTACTCAACAGCAAATAGCAATTATTACCTTACTCCAGTTTCCCCAAGTCGAGAATACTTCCATTTCACTTGTCAACAGACCACAGTTAATCCCTCGTAATGAGGTGGCCCCGTACGCTGGATGAAAATAGCTGCACTAGCTCTGTCACTCACTGTTTTGCAACTCACCACAATGACTTCTCTTCGCACTAAGTAAGCACACTCGCTCAAAACACAGTTCCTCTGTAGGAGTCTCACTTCCCCGCTCCACTAGGGGTTTCGCAAGTCACCACACTTCTGTCGCTCACGATAATCGCTCACACTAGCTCGTAAAACACAACAACCACAACTGCTAGACAGGTCGCACTTATATAGCAGGCCGGTGACTCAATAAATGCTTCTAGATCCATCCAGGGTTCACGGCTTCTCGAGGTTTCCATCGCTGGTCCAGTCACGAATATTCTGGACTACCCCTTTGTCCTAGTAGCCCTGTTGCATAAGGCACACGCAATACAGGAGGCAGGCCACAGCCCAGCCCTGGGGCAGTTGTGACTCATGCGGCGAGTGATGACACAAACTCACAGCCGTAACACCACCCCTTTCCTAAAAAGGCTGATCGTCCCGATCAATCATTGGTCCGTCTGTGTCCCTCCGTAGGCTGCCAGGCGATCTCGGTGCACGATCTTCATCTTTGTCCTCGGGCTCCGCTGGATCCTGTAGACGACATCGTTGATCCGTTCACGACTCGGTACAGGCCCTCCCAGGACTTCTGCAGTTTGGGTGACAGGCCTTTCTTCCGTAATGGGTTGAAGAGCCAGACCCGGTCGTCCTCGTGGAATCCGCCGGCATCCGTCTGCTGGTCGTATCGGGTCTTCATTCGGTCGGTCTCGATCCGTAGTTTCCTCCTCGTGAACGCGTGTACGTCCTCCAGTTGGTCGACCAGTTCTTGACAATACTGGCTTACCGGGATCGGATCATTCCCAGGTCGGCCGAAGGCAAGATCGACAGGTAGACGGAGCTCCCTCCCAAACATGGCCCGGGCTGGTGTGCATCCGGTGGCTTCATGCACGGCGGCGCGGTAGGCCAGGAGAAATAGTGGAAAATGCTTGTCCCAATCCCTCTGGTGCTCGCTGACGACTATTCGGAGATGGTTCTCGATGGTGCGATTGAATCGCTCTACCATCCCGTCGGACTGAGGGTGTAGCGGCGTTGTCCTTGTCTTCCGGATTCCCAGCAGCTGGCTTAGGTTCTGGAACACCTGCGACTCGAAGTTCCTCCCTTGGTCGGAGTGCAGCTCCAGGGGTACTCCGTACCGGCTGACGAATTCCTTCACCAGGGTCTCTGCAATCGTCGCGGCTTCTTGGTTAGGGAGCGCATACGCCTCCGGCCATTTGGTAAAGTAGTCGCTGACGACTAATATGTAGCGGTTCCCTGCCTCGCTTAACGGGAATGGCCCAGCAACATCGATGGCCACTCTCTCCATGGGGCTGCCCACGTTGTAGGTCTTCAGTGGACCCCGTCGTCTACGTCCAGGGCCCTTGCTGGCTGCGCAATCGTGGCACCTCGCGCAGTAGTTCTCCACGTCTGTTCGGCATCCGATCCAGTAGAACCGCTCTCTCAGCTTCTCCAGGGTCTTCTTTATCCCTAGGTGTCCACCAGATGATCCTCCATGAACTTCCTTCAGGACTTCCTCCGTCATAGCCTTTGGAACGACGACTTGTTCCCGAGATGTCTTCCCGTCGGTGCTCTCCCAGGTACGGCAGATGAGGCCATCCCTTACAATCAGCGAGTCCCACTGTGCCCAGTAGGACTTAAACTTTGGGCTGCAGTCACTCACAATGTTCCACCCGGGTCTGGGGACACAGGCCCTCTTCCATTCGTCTATCAGTCCCAGGTCATCATCTTCTGCTTGTGCCCGCGTGATAGATTCGCGGCTCCAGTTCCCTTGAAGTTCCACAGTAGTCCGTCGGCACTGTATCCCAGTGTTCTCCTCCCTCCTAGTACAGAAGGTGCAGTCTTCGGGGCACGGTCTTCGTGACAGGGCGTCGGCGTTAGAATGCAGTTGGCCTTTCCTGTGCTGAATCTCAAAGTTGTACTGTTGAAGCCTCTCTAACCACCGCGCGAGTTGACCCTCGGGCTGCTTGAAGTTCAGGAGCCACCGCAGGGATGCATGGTCGGTCCTGATGAGAAATTCTTGCCCGTACAGGTACTTGTGGAAGTGTTCAATGGTCTTCACGATGGCGAGCAGCTCCTTCCTGGTGACGCAGTAGTTCCTTTCTGGCTTTGACAAGGCCTTGCTGAAGTAGGCCACTACTCTCTCCTCGCCGTCCACTACCTGCGACAGGATTTCCCCTATGCCAAAGTCGCTGGCATCGGTATCGACGATGAACCTTGTTCCAGGTCTGGGGTAGGCCAGAATAGGCGCGGTGCACAGAGCCTGCTTGAGTTGTTCGAAGGCACTGTGGCATTCTGCTGTCCACGTGAAGAGTTGGTCCTTCTCAGTCAGTCGATGTAAAGGTTTGGCGATGTCGGCGAATCCCCTCACGAAGCGACGGTAATAAGTGCAGAGTCCCAGGAAGTTTCGTAGTTGGGACTTGTCCTTCGGAACTGACCACTCCCTCACAGCTGCGGTCTTCTCTGGGTCGGTGCGCACCCCCTCCTCGGAGACGATATGCCCAAGGTACTGGACCCGCTTCTGGAAGAGCTGACACTTCTTGGGGCTCAACTTCAGCTGGGCAGCCCGTAGCTTCAACAAGATCTCCTTCAGGTTGCCGTAGTGCTCCTCGAAGCTTCTCCCCAGAACGATGACGTCGTTTAGGTAGACCAGGCAGATCTTCCAATGTAGTCCCCTCAGAATGGACTCCATTAGCCTTTCGAAGGTCGCAGGGGCGTTGCACAGGCCGAATGGCATGACGGTGAACTGCCAGAGCCCGCTGCCCACAGAGAACGCCGTTTTCTCGCGGTCCTTAGGGTGGACCTCCACCTGCCAGTAGCCACTCTTCAAATCCAAGGTGGAGAACCATCTTGACCCTGATATGGTGTCCAGCGTGTCGTCGATCCGGGGTAGAGGGTAACTGTCCTTCTTCGTGACGTCGTTCACCCGCCTGTAGTCCACGCAGAACCTGGTGGAACCGTCCTTCTTCTTCACAAGCACGACCGGAGAACTCCAAGGACTATGCGATGGCTCGATCACCCCTTGCTCCTTCATCTCTTCTACCATCCGGTCGACTTCGGCTTGCTTGGCGAGCGGGACACGTCGGAATGGGGCCCTAATCGGTGCGCTGTCCCCAACGTCGATTCTGTGCTGGACCAAGCTTGTCCTGCCGAAATCTTTGCTCCCCACGGAGAAGACATCCTGGAATTCGCGTAGCAGGTCCTGAAGTTGGCGTGATTGCTCTTCGTCTAAATGGTCCTGGGATCCTTTGTACAGCTTCTGTAGTTCTTCTGGCAGGGCGCGTCTTCATCGGTTGTCCGTCTGCAGTTGTCCGTCCGTCGTATCTGTGATGCGGGCAATCCAGGTAACGGGCTCGCAGACTCCTAGGTTGGTGTCCCGGTGAACCATAATGTCGTAGTCGTTCAGGTTGGACAGGCGGACGTACGGTCGAGACGTCGTGTTGATGAGAGTCTTGGCAACTGGCAATCCTTTTGTCTGGATGTCCTCATATTTTGGTTCGATGACAGCCGCCACTCCCTCAGCAGTTCCGTCGACAATTACGGCAGCGCTGACCTCCGTCCTGGCGGGAACGATGACGTCTTCTCTCAGCCTTACTCGTCGTGCGGTGATGGACTCGTGCGCTGGTTGCAAAGCAAGTTCCTCACCTCCGAAGTGCAGAGTGTTGGTACTCAGATCCAAGATGATGTTGTTCTGGTCCAGGAAGTCCAGTCCGATGATCACTTCATTTGATACGTTAGCCACAAGCACTGGATGCTTTATCGCCCGTCGACCAATGACGAACTCCAGTGATGCTTCGCCATGTACCGGTGCGGTCTCTCCGGTCGCGGTTATTAGCTGGAGGTTCCTTTGTGTGGGTTGAACTCTCCACTTCGGGATCACGGTGGGACTGACGATGGTCCTCGACGCTCCCGTGTCGATCAGCATGGGCCGGCTCACTCCGTTGACGACTCCGTCGACCATCAGGCAGCTATTGTCCCTCCGTAACTTCGTCACACGCACTTGGACTGCTGGGGCTTGACGACTGTCACAAGCCAACCTTTGCCCCCCAAGGCTGGCTAATACTCGTTTCCCTGGGTCGCGCGGTTTTCAGACTACTGATTTCCCGTCGGATACCCTCGGCGGCGGCGATCACCGCAGTCCTTGCTCAGGTGGCCTTTCTTACCGCAGGCCCAGCAGGTCGGTAGTCCTCTTCCGGGCCGCCTCTTCGGTTGTCTTCCGGCTGTGTCGTTGCTGGTGGTACCGCGACTATCGAAGAAACGGCTTAGCGCCTCCATCAATTCGTCGGCCAGGGGCTTGGTCTCGTTGGTTTTTGCTGGTTCGTCGACGTTCACTTGACGCACCCGCGCGTGCATTCTAGATGCCTGTTTTGCCGTCTCGAACTCAAGTGCGTGGCTCAGCGCATCTGTCAGGGTCTTATTGCGCGCGAGTCGCAGCGCCTGTTGAGTGTCCGAGTCCCGTAGCCCGTCGGTGAAGGTCTGCGTCGCAATCTGTTCCAGAAAGTCGGCCGGCGCAGTTGGATAGGCGAGCCTTACGAGGCGTGCGATGTCCATCTCGAACTCCTGCAGGGTTTCCGCGTTCTTCTGTACCCGGGTCCGGAGCTGCATCTGGTAGGCCTGCTGGAGATGGCTATCTCCATATCGGGACTCCATATGGGTGATCAGTGAAGCGTAGTCCTGGGATCCAGTCGGGATGGCCTGAAGGAAGTTAAAGGCGTCACCTTTCAGCGCTACAATGAGAGCTGTAGCCTTTTCTGTGTTGTTCCAGTTATTTATGGAACAGGCCGCCTCGAACTGACGTAAGTAGGTGCTCCACGGGACCTTTCCGTCGAAGGTTGGGGGCGTCACTCTGCTCTGTCCCGTTCCTGATGTCCCCGGTGTACCTGTGGGCGGGCGTCGGCGCAGCTCGGCAACTTCCTCTTGAAGAGCGTTGACTCTCTCATCCACCCCGGTCGACGGGCGTCGGCGCAGCTCGGCGACTTCCTCTTGTAGGGCTTTGAATCTATCTTCCATCCCTGTCGGCGGGTGTCGGCGCAGCTGAGCAAATTCCTTTCGTAGAGCGTTGAATCTCTCTTCCACCCCCATCAGCGGGCGTTGGCGCAGCTCGGCAACTTCCACTTTTAAGGCGTCAAACTTCTTTTCCACTGCTGCGACTTCCCCACGTAGGCCCTGTTCTAATTTCCTTTGGCTCTCCTCTAATTTCGTCAGCAGACACTCTTCCAGATTTTTCTGGCCATCCAGAAATTTGGCGGTTAGGTCCTCTGCTAACTTATTCTGGCCGTCCTTCAGGTCTCTGCTAACTTATTCTGACCGTCTTCTAATTTGGAAGTTAGGTCCTCGGCTAAACTTTTCTGGCTGTCTTCTAGTTTGGCAGTTAGGTCCTCGGCTAACTTCTTCTGGCCGTCCTCCATCTTCTTCTGGCCGTCATCCATCTTCTTCAGGTCATCCTTCAGGTCCTTGGCTAATTTCTTCTGGCCGTCTTCCATGCCAGTTAACTTTTCTAGCAATGCTGCCAATTTCTCCTCAATTTAAGTTGTTTGTCTTGTAAAGGGCATGCACTCACAGGAAAATTAGAGAAAATGACCTGCTCGGGTTTTGAAACCAGGACCGTCAGGTGTTGTGCTTGAGTTCGTAATCCGGCTTCTGACACCAGTTGTTCCGTGCCACCCCCCCTAGTGGCACTTTTGTTAACTGGATTACGGTGGGTAGGAAGAACAACACCAATTACTGCTTTAAAGAAATAATTAACTTTATTGTGGCCAGAAATATACACTACTCAACAGCAAATAGCAATTATTACCTTACTCCAGTTTCCTCAAGTCGAGAATACTTCCCCTTTCACTTGTCAACAGACCACAGTTAATCCCTCGTAATGAGGTGGCCCCGTACGCTGGATGGAAATAGCTGCACTAGCTCTGTCACTCACTGTTTTGCAACTCACCACAATGACTTCTCTTCGCACTAAGTAAGCACACTCGCTCAAAACACAGTTCCTCTGTAGGAGTCTCACTTCCCCGCTCCACTAGGGGTTTCGCAAGTCACCACATTTCTGTCGCTCACGATAATCGCTCACACTAGCTCGTAAAACACAACAACCACAACTGCTAGACAGGTCGCACTTATATAGCAGGCCGGTGGCTCAATAAATGCTTCTAGATCCATCCAGGGTTCACGGCTTCTCGAGGTTTCCATCGCTGGTCCAGTCACGAATATTCTGGACTACCCCTTTGTCCTAGTAGCCCTGTTGCATAAGGCACACGCAATACAGGAGGCAGGCCACAGCCCAGCCCTGGGGCAGTTGTGACTCATGCGGCGAGTGATGACACAAACTCACAGCCGTAACAATATTTTATTGAACTACAGAGGTTAAAGATTATTTCGCTTCCCTCTGCTCTTGCACTTACCCCCACCTCCCCTCCGTTCCAAAACAGGTTTGCATATTCATATTTACCTTTATGATGACCGGTTTAAAGGTTCGCTACTTTTATCTTCGTTCACCACCTGTATAACGTGGTTAATATGAATTTCTTACTGTGTACAACTGGGCTTACCTATATCCTGGTGTGTTGATTCAGGTAAGGACTGCAGACAACCAATTTCAAATAGTTCTACTTTTGCTACCAAATGCTACCGTCAACGACACCTAGCTGTGAAGTTGGCTACTAGATGCCACCGCAACCGGCACCTGGCGATGAACGTTGGAACTTAATAGAGCGATAATCAAATCAACCTAGAAATTTAGCTTCACACAATTGTAGTTAGGTGAAGGTTCTATTGCATGCCAAGGGCCCGCCGGCTTTACTTCCCCTCCAAAGAGAGGCATTTAAGGGTTTTTAACGCTCTTAAAAATCCGACGACTTCGGCCGGGTTTGGACCCGTGATTTTGGGCACAGACAAAGTTACCTACTGGAATGGAACCAGTCTTAAAGAGACATGAGCACATTTACCAAAGATCATACTTGTTGACTCATATATAACAGATACAGTATCCTCGACACATGTGCATCATAGACTGAATGGGCATTCCTTATAAGTTCCTCAATTTCTAGCATTGCACTTAACTGTCTTGGTTTTTATTTATCGTATGGCTTTTAGTGCCGGGAGTGTCCGAGGACATGTTCGGCTCGCCAGTTTTGTAGCTGCTTCGAGATGGACACCCAATGGGTGAGCTACAAGTTCCGTTGGGGAGGAGAGTTGGGATGGAAGGTCGAGGAATTGGAAGGTAGCGGCTGTGGCCTATAGTCAGGGACCAACCCCGGCATTTGCCTGGAAGGAAGATGGAAAACCACAGAAGACCATCTTCAAGGTTGCCGGCGGGGGGATTCGAACCTCCTCGCCTCCCGGATGTGAGCGACTGCCAGCAGTCATGCCGTAACGACCACGGCTAACTCACCCACTGTCTTGGTAAAGATATGTTATTACAACGTTTCACTTCTGTATTTGATACATGCGAGAAGGAACTCAAAGCTTCTGTTATCTTAATGCAGCAACGCAAGTGTTAATTAAAATAACATATATAGGATGTGGATTTTTGAATTCTTCAGAAAGAGGAAGACGGAGCCGAAATGGTTTGGGGAAGTGAGATTGGACTTGGATCGGATGGGGGTGAAAGTGGAAGACATAATGGACAGAGCGATTTAGACGACTGGTTGAGGAGTTTGCAGGTTCCCAGGAGACATGGGAGTTGTCAGTGAGGAAAGGATGATCTCACACGGAGGAAGAGAAGAAGGAAGTGGCAGAGAGGATGAAGCAGAAAGGGAAGACATCAACTAATGTAAAAGCAGTCAAACGTGGCCCATAGTTGGCCGATATAAATATAGGCTGCACAATTCCTTTTTAGTGTAACATTGACTCTGTACGATGCATCACTCTGTTCCATTTTGCTCTCATTTTGACAATATATAATTTTCATAACTTATTTCATATTTTGTAAGTACTAATCTAGATCACTTCTGCACCGACTGCACCAGATATATATGCTAAATAACGTAGATATGTGTTTTTATTTATTCATTAACAACCGCAGCCATGCTCGACAGCGTATTTAGGATGTGAACATGCCGCAGCGAGCGCTCATAACGAGGCACACCCATTGACGTCAGTAGCTGCCAACATGTCCGATACAAAATACACCGAACGACACACACGACGTTGTAATTATGTGAAAAAAGTAATAAATGTGCTTTTCTTGGTTAGACAACTGTCTGGACGAAACCATTGGTTGCTACTTGGTTGGACGACTGTCTGGACGAATCCCTTAGTCTGGATGAAATCATTGGTTGCTACTTGGTTAGACGACTGTCTGGATGAAATCATTGGTTGCTACTTGGTTAGACGACTGTCTGGATGAAATCATTGGTTGCTACTTTGTTAGACGACTGTCTGGACGAATCCATTAGTCGGGACGAAATCATTGGTTGCTAGTTGATTAGATGCCTGTCTGGACGAAAATTACTGATTGCTTTGGGGTCTGGGCTTAAGCCCCAGGTTAGGTTTGTTTTGTGTGCAGAAGAGTATTCACCACTATAATTTCCACTGTTCGCAAGAATTCCATGTTTCGAACTAAGCGGCAAAACCAGCGCCGAGCTAACTGACAATTGGTCTAGGCAAAGACCATTGGTTTGGATGAAAAATATTGATGCGTGTCTACGCCCACTGTGCGTGACCATAAGTGCCGGGTTGGCAACACTGTACTTGTGCATAATTAAGGGGGGAATGGCGGACTGACCACTAACGTTCTGCAACTTCATGTCCAACAATAATTCCAACCCACTCCGTCTTTTGTACAGTTCATTGCACCTACACCGACGGGGGTTCTTTTCATTCTCATTTAAAATAGCCATCATCATAGATGCGCCACTCTCAACCGCAGAGTTTCTTGTTCAGAAGACATCTTTCTTGTTGGAAACAACTCAATACACAACCTGATTATTGCTCAAATAATGCTCATAGAAGGCTCTGGCTTTTACTTTTCTTCGAGCGGCTCATAAGCGCTCACAAATGTGTATCTGACATTATAATTGCTACAGTGAATAACTTGTATTATTGCAATCATAATGACACATTTAAACCTGTGTATCCTAATGTAGACGGGGCACGAACATGTCCAAGCTGTAAGACTCATGTCTGTATCTCTGCAGAAAGCCATGGCCACTTCCTACCCAAATACTTCTATACACACTAATTCAGACATCACAGGCACACAGGTTATCAGATAATTTCTACACACACCCAAGTACATGGGTCTACATGACCACTGGCCGCTAAGTCCCTGAAGAATCGATAACAACAGAAAGGTACCAAATGTGTCCAGTCGTTCTGCAAGAATCAAAGTGTACGTTATGAGGAATATAATTACGGTACGGAGAGTTACCAAGTGCAGAGTGGAGGTGATGATGGATGGCATCACGCTGGAGAGGGGTATGTTGTTCAAAAAGAACTTCATTAGAACCTGTTCTGCTTGTTGAGGTTAGCTAAAAATGTCATTTTGTTATCTATGGAAGTTGGCAACACTATGCTCTTTTGTTCAAAAATAATAAAATCTACACTGCGGCGAAGTTGTTACGTAAAAGATAAGTGTAAGTTGTGTCTGTTTTATTTATTCAATCGAACAATATAATATAATAGAAGTTATCTAAAATTATAAAAGAAAAGATTACTTTCAACACTGCTCTCATCATTACAATTAGTTCTCCAGTAACATACACAACTAGACGGTATGTCTCTTTTAGTCTGTGAACTGGCGTTTTCTCATATATAAATATGGACCTGTGTATCTGTCTGTCCGAGATTAATAAGACTCCGACACCGTTCAACCGGTTGCATTGATATTTTGTAGGCTTGTAGAGCACACCCCCAGGAAGGTTTTTGGCAACATTAATTTTTGATCGCCCTCGTTATTCGCTTCATAGGCCCTTTTGACACAAATCTCCACGGTTTCACCGGGCTCAAATCTACAACGTTCCACCAATCTGAACCGAATTTTACGTAGGACTACTTACCCTTTGGAACCCGACGAATAACACTGTCCTCTTGAAATTTCCGACAGCCGTCTCCATTCCCTGCCTTAGAGATTTTTGCAGAAATCTACACCGCTTTCTCCGATCTGAACCAAATTTTGCGTACTTACCCTTTGGAACCCGACGAGTGTTTGAAATGTTGGACAGCTTCACCATTACCTTCATCTAGGCCTTTTAACCCAAATACACAGTTTCACCAAACGGAACCAAACTTTACCGAGGCCTACTTACCTTTCATTACACTGCAAGTGGCACGGTCGACAACCCTCTCAATTCTCTAGATTTAGGCCGTTCGGTACATAGACAAAATATCGAATTTGTGGAAGAAGGACCAATCCAGGCGGGAGGTAAACTTTGGTTCTGCTTGTTGAAACGGAGTCGACTTGAATAACTAACAAATGCGTGAACACATAAATGGGGTCCAGAGATGCTGGGATTTGAGGTGTAACTGTTAGAATATTGTGAGCAGGCAAACCGGACTGCATCAGGCCGCCCCTACCAGCGTTCAGGTGCGGAATTGCGAATCTTGCGCTGCTTACAAATTATAGTTCCTCGGAGTGTATTGTATATTTGTCTACCCAATGGGGTCGGGGATGAGATTCTACGTGGCGGATGGTATTTACGGCCGGATGCCATACCTGACGTCAACCTCATGAGAGGAGTTAATGAGATATGACATGAATAATGATAATGAAAGAGTAATTAATGCAAATGGATTTAGTACCCATAAAACTAATATAATCATGAAAAACTGTAGGCGACATCTGTAAACCAAATATCAGTCCTCTATAAGTGCGATGTTGTTGGGGGCAGATCATTGTGTTTCTGGAGCAATAAGTGCAATATATATAGAGTTTATTTATTTTATTTAACAAAGCTTGCACCAGGCACCCGAGGCCATACGATATTATTATTATTATTATTATTTATTTTATTTAGCTTTTGGAATCGCATTGCACAAATACAAATACAGTCCATATACACATTTACATAATAATCTATACACGACATCTTCACGGGTGTTTTCAGTGTTATTGATGCAAAGATGGTGTGCATTTTCTATACTGCTCCGTACATATGTTACCACACCATAAACCTTATCATACGTGGAACCTAAGAGATCGAAACCAGGTATTTTACCTCTTGAGGAGAATTGGTTTACATTCACAACATGATGTTCTTGAACCGCAAGTACATCAACTCTGTTATCATCCAAGATCTTACGTAGGAGATGGCGTTTGGCTCTACTAATGCCTTCGATGTTCAGTTGACACAATCTAATGTTTGGATTCAGATTTCCGTATACATGGTCATGAAAAGGTCCGTTTCTTTGATTTTTTGCAATGTGATATATGCCAGAAGATCACAAGGATTATCTGGCTCCAGTACCACCCAGGGGACACGTGGAGGGTAATGTAAGGTTATACCCGCAGACGTGAGCAACGGTCATCCCCCATATATACAGTAATTATATAAAGCTGAATGTTGGTCAGTCTGTTATTTATAAATCTACACCGTTTTCAGCGATCTGACCCAAAAGGTATGTACTTACCTTTTAGAACTCTTCAGGTGACGCTGACTACTTGTAATTTGGACAGGCTTCTCCATTCCCTAAATCTATGCCATTTGAAACACGGACGATTAATCGACCAGCGTTATATGGCGAAAAATGACATTATTGCTCCCTCAGGAGCTTAGGACAGCCGGAGTTTTCCCTAGTGCTCCAAATTACAGCGCTTTGCGGCAAAAGAGGATTGCTCTCTATATTTCTAACAGACAATGAGATATAGGCAGCGACTTTTAATTCACTTACTCCTCTTTCTAATCAGTTTTTACAATTCGTTACTTAAAAACGGATTCATTATTATCATTATCATTAGGGGAAAATGACCTGAACGTTACGTCTATTTTAGCCTATTTTCAATTTTGAAAAAAAAAAAAAGGCTTATGAGATCAACGTTTGTCCGTGTGTGTGTGCGTGAGATGGTGTGTGCGCCCCCCTAATAACTTCAAACGGCTGGAGCTATTTCAATGAATCTCGGCAAGTTCGACCCCGACCATGCCCTTCAAATTTTGTTATGTCTCACCAATCTAACATGGCGGCTGTGCGAAATATTTCAACAGCATTCAATATCTCCGAAACTATTAACGATATCACCCTGGAATTCTTTACGGTGATAAAGGGAACTACTAGAAGTTCACCTATGTGACTCTTGAAAAACTGGTAACTACAAAACCAACATGGCGGCCAAGCGAATTTGCGACTTTTAAATAGACGTTTCTCGCGATTTAACCAACCAAACGCAATAAAACTTGGTACAGTATATGTAATATACACATTGTAATGCACCGACATCTAACTTCGTTCAATTGTTTACATAACCACAAGATGGCGGCTGTGCAAAATATTTCACCGGCGTTCTATATCTCTGAAACTATTAGCGGTATAACCCTGAAATTTTGTACGGAGATAAACGGCACTAGTGGAAGTTTATCTATAAGACTTCCAAAAACCGGTTAACTACAAAACGCACATGGCGGCCAAGCGAATTTGAAAATTTTAAATAGACCTTTCTCGCGATTTAATGTTCCAAACGCAACGAAACTTGGTACAGGAAATGTCTATACACATTGTAATGCACTGGTATCTAATTTAGTTCAATTGTTTACATAACCTCAAGATGGCGGCTGTGTGAATTTTAAAATTAAGTTTTTATTTCTTGTGTCGTAATCATGCGACCGAAGTGAATGTTTGAATAATGAACCTACGCAATAATTTTCCTTTAATGGTACATGACTATATGGCCTATACATTTAACGATCCAACATGGCGAGCATCCGATATATTTATACGGCTCTGAATATGTACGAATCTATTATAGCAATCAAACTGAATTTTTAATGTTCATAGGGGCTATGAACATAAGTTCACCTATAGGACTTTCAATAACCTGGTGATCACAAATCCACCATGGCGGCGACGCGAAGTATAAATATTCACATGGACGTTTCTCGCAAATTAACCATCCGAGTGCAGTGACACTTGGTACAGTAAATTCTTATACGAATGTTAATCCACTGGCATCTAATTTATTTCAATTGTTTCCATAACCAAAATATGGCAGCTGTGCGAAATTTTGAAATCTCGCAGTTACTTCTTGTGTCCTAATCATGTGATTGAAGTTTGAATGCTACACGTACACAATAATCTTCATGTAACAGTACATAACTCTAAGACCTACATATAGAAAATTCAACATGGCGACCATCCGAAATGTTTAGTCGGTTCTCAATATCTACGAATCTATTACAGCAATCAAACTGAAATTTTGTATGTTGATAGAGGCAATTAACATAAGTAGGATATATGAAAATAGGCTGTATAGTTCTTCACGGAACAACTTGCACTAATTATCACCAAAACATAAATTCTTCCTCTACTGACATTTTTAACATATATTTTACAAGGCCAAGTGTGTGTCAGTTCAGTAGTAGTATAAATCCACCGGGCGAAGCCGGGTGCTACTGCTAGTATTATAATGATAATCTTCGCCGTCTCAAGCCGTACAGTTGGTAGAATTGGCAACACTGTGAGTGAGGAATGTAATCACGCTAAGCTCACGTGCTAACTTTTCTTCAGGTAAAGAGTTTATTTTTATTAGACAGTAATTACTCTATCAACACCTGTGAAATTCCTCGTGGTAAATGAGGCCTGCTGAAGAAGTGACTATTTCCCGTATTAAGTTGTATGTATAACCTCGTTGTAAATGAGGCCTGCTGAAGAAGTGACTATTTCCCGTATTAAGTTGTATATATAACCAATCCCTGGTGATTAATATTGTAACTTTCAGTCGGTTAACAAACAATAACTCCAATTACTGGACTTTGTGAATAATATAACTTGAAATAAATTAAATGTGATTAACATAATCATACTAATATATAAAACTGAGATGGTGTGTGTCTGTGTGTGTGTTTGTGTATTACTCAATCACGCAAGAACCACTGGTCCGATTCACATGAAATTTTGCATGGATGTAGTTGATTTTCCTGGTTAACATACAGGCTACGTTTGATTTCGATACTTTGCACTATTTAATGATGGCGACCATATTAGTGACGTCACTACACCCTTTGGTTTCAAAATGTCATATTTCCGTTTCAAATAAAAATAGAACGCCAAGAAAAAGCAAACCTTTGATGGCATATACGAGGTTTAAAATGTAATTTTCCGTCCGAAGGTCCTTACGGTTAGCGAGTAAAACCAACATTTGTGCTATGAAACACGGTCAACGCCGGGCGATGTGGTAGTTATATGAAGCTCAATATTTGTCTGCTTGACTGTTATCTATACAAATCTACACTGTTTCACCGACCTGAACCAAAATTTGTATATTTACCCTTTAGAATCCTGCGAGTAACACTGTCTACATAAAATTTCCTCCAGACCACTCACATTCCCTGCATTTGGATTCTTTGGAACAAATATATCCCGTATCACCGATCTGAACAAAAATGTGTACACTGACACTTTGAAACCTGTGAGAAACACTGTCTACATGAAATTTCGGACAGGCCACTCCAATCCCCACATTTAGGTCCTTTGGCACAAATTTACACAGTTTCACCGATCTGAACCAAATTTTACATACTTACCCTTTTTAAGCGAGGAAAGCAATGGCAAACTACCTCACTCCTCTTCTTGCCTAGAACGCCTCAAAATAGCGCTGCCTTGGGTTTTTGTGGGTGTCTACTCACATAACGTAACGGCGGTACTTTTTGAGGATCCAACCAGCCTTCGGGCTGACTACCTAACAGACAGACCCTTTTAAATCCGACGAGTAACACTGTCAGCTTGAAATTTCAGACAGACCACTCCATTCCCTGCATTTAGGCCATTGGATACAAATCTACACCATTTCACCGATCTGAACCAAAATGTGTAAACTTTGAAACCCTGCGAGAAACACTGTCTACATGAAATTTCGGGTAGACCATTCCTTTCCCAGCATTTAGGCCTTCGGCACAAATAATCACCATTTCATCGATCTGAATCAAAATTTGTATACTTACCCTTTGGAACCCTGCGAGTAACACTGTCTACATGAAATTTCGGACAGACCACTCCATTCCCCACATTTAGGCCCTTTGGCACAAATATACACCGTTTCAACGATCAGAACCAAAATTTTTATACTTACCCTTTGAAACCCTGTGAGAAACACTGTTTACATGAAATTTCGGACAGACCACTCCATTCCCGGCATTCAGGCCCTTTGGCACAAATCTACACAGTTTCACCGATGTGAACCAAATTTTACATACTTACCCTTTGTAACCCGACGAGTAACACTCTCTGCTCGAAATTTCAGACAGACCACTCCATTCCTTGCATTTAGGTCCTTTGGCAAAAGTCTACACCGTTTCACCGATCTGAACAAAAATTTGTATATTTACCCTTTGGAACCCTGCGAGTAACACTGTCTACATGAAATTTCGGACAGACCACGCCATTCCCTGCATTTAGGCACTTTGGCACAAATCTACACCGTTTCAACGATCTGAACCAAAATTAGTATACTTACCCTTTGGAACCCTACGAGTAACACTGTCTCCATGAAATTTCGGACAGACCACGCCATTCCCTGCATTTACGCCCTTTGGCACAAATATACACCGTTTCACCGATCTGAATCAACATTTGTACACTTATCCTTTGAAACCCTGCGGATAACAGTGCCTACATGAAATTTCAGGCAGACCTCCCCTTTCCCAGCATTTAGGCCCTTTGGCACAAATATACACCGTTTCACCGATCTGAACCAAAATGTTTATACTTACCCTTTGAAACCCTGTGAGAAACACTGTTTACATGACATTTCGGACAGGCCACTCCATTCCCAGCATTCAGGCCCTTTGGCACAAATCTACACCGTTTCACCGATCTGAACCAAATTTTACATATTTACCCTTTAGAGCCCAACCAGTAACACTGTCTACATGATATTTCGGACAGACCACTCCATTCCCTGCGTTTAGGACCTTCAGCACATACGAACCAAAAGTACTAACCCTTTGGAACACATTTATCATCATGAAATATTATGCCTTTGCATAAGTGCGATGGTGTTGGTGCAGTACATTGAAGTTATCAGCTGCAATAAGCGTTGGTGCTTTCAAATTTACTTTCATTTATTCCGATCCTTATCCTTGAGCGCTATGTGGCGATAAATGACACTATTGCTACCTCAGGGGCACGGGACAGCGGAAGATTTCCTAAGTGCTCTGATTATTTTCCTACGTCGCTATTCGAAAAAAACGACACTATTGGTCTCTATTTTCTAGTTGCTAATGAGATATAGGCCCTAGACAGTGTGTTATATTTCACTTACTCCTCTTTCTAATCAAAATTTTCAATTCGTTTGTAAACTACATGTTTCAGTGCTGTAGTTAGTAAATAGCCGTCTACCTATTCATTATTATCATTATCATTACGGGAATATGACCTGAATATTACGTCCATCATACTGTTTAATCCCTTGGTTGGGGGTGGGGTTAGCAGGCTAGTGTAGATGTGTTAATTTCCAGGGCTGTTTCCGGATGAGGGTAGTTTCCCGTGATCGGGGAAGACAACCAGTGTGGTGTGTTGGTGTGAGTGCTTAGTCTATTGGGGGCGTCCCTGCAGGATGCGATTACCTGCTAGGGGATGAATGTCTAAGTGCAGGCTGCTATGCTAGCCTGCCAATTAAGTAGAGTGAGCTATTCAGCGAATGTGCAGAGTCGGTGACTCGGCACTCTGCAGTCGAGTCGCTAGCTCGAGTACAATAGAACCTGACGATGCAGTTACTGGCCTCTACGGTCAGGGGCAATTATGACTAAGGTCAGGTGGGGTATAAGGATGTAAAATGGAGTGTGATTAGTAATAAACGTGTATGCTTACTGACCATGTGTTTATTGGCCAGTAGATGTGATGTGATGTCCCTCTTGGGGAGTTTAAACAAATATGAAATGAAGTACAATTTGTAAAGTGTACAGTTGTTCAGGGTAGGTGTTTACAAAGAAAAAGGACTCTGAACACAGCTAGATCTCACCTGGTGAAGAGCTGGAACGGACCTCGTCGGGCAGGGCCGCTGGCCAAGAACAGAACAGAACAGAGCAGATGATGGGGCTCCTCCGGGTCTAGGCTTTAAGGCCTTCCCCCACTGCCTGGTCAGCATTTCCTCATAGTTGTCGCTCCAGTTACCGTGTTTGTGTTTATATTTCGTAAGCGTGGCCGTCAGCAGTATGCCGGGCCCGGCTGTGTCTGAAGAAATGCATGAGGCTTATGGTCTGCTTATGCGGGTGGTTTTGGTAAAAGATGGCGGGGTGGGTCTCAGGGGGTACTGCCCCCGGGCTGTACAAGACCCCTTCGTCGTTTGTTCGCGTCCTCGCGAACGGAAAATAGAGTGGGCGTGTCGTTGTAATGACTTTTCCTCGTTTTCTTCTTGTCCCTCTTCTTCTTCTTCTTCTTCTTCAGTGTCTGTGTCGTGTAGGTGTATCGATGTCGTGTTATCCTGGTGATGATATGAGTTTAGCGTGTGCTCAGAGGGGGTGGGTTTTGGGTATATATATAGTTCATTGTTCATCTAAAATTAGTCATTATAAAATTTGACATTGGAAAAAAATACAGAATAATACATGATCTTGATGTTATTGCTGTTAACGAAAAGAGGAAGAAAAAACATAGATAAACGCGTATTGGTGCTATGCGGGAAGGAAAAAAAACATGGTTGGACGGGTGGTTGTGTCGTCCGACGCTGTGTGGGAAAAAATTGCTCCCTGCACGTACCTTGTGTTTATAAAGTATAAAAGATGGAAGAAAATAGAAAAATAGGTGCCCCAGGGTATAAGTTAAAGGTATATCAGAATGGTTTATTGTTGTTGGGATGAAACGGGACACCTTCACAAGTTTTATCGTTAGTAGAATAGAAAGGAAAGAGACAAAAGTGTGTATAAACGTGTTCGGTGTCTATTGTTTTAATCCCTTGGTTGGGGGTAGTTGGGATAAAACACGGTTGTGTCTGTGTGCTAATTTAGAAGGCTATTTCTGGATGAGAGTAGCTCCCCGTGGTTGGGAGAGACTGCTGGTGTATTGTGTTGGTGTTAGTGATTAATCTCTTGGGTGCGTCCCTGCAAGATGCAAGTATCTGCTAGGGGATGGATCTCTAAGTGCAAGCTACTAAACTGGCCTGCCAGCTGAGCGGAATGAGTAATTCAATAAATGTGTAGAGTCAACGGCTCGACGCTACGCAGTCGAGTCGCGTGCCGTGAGTACAATGGAGTCTGACGAAGCAATTACTGACCGCTACGGTCAGGGGCACTTAAGGCTAAGGTCAGGTGGGGTATAAGGACGTGAAGTGGAGTGTAATCAGTAATACAAGTGTAGCTTACTGACCAATTATTTAATGGCCAGTTGATGTAATGTTATGTCCCTCTTGGGGAGTCTGAACAGATATAAATGTAGTCCAAAGTGTCAGGGTAGGTGTTTTACAAAATAAAGGATTCTGAGCACAACTAGATTCTCACCTGGTGATGAACGGACGTCGGACAAGGCCGCTGGCGAAGAACACTACAGAACAGATAATCCTTCCCTTGTGGGCTCTGTTCTTATACGTTGCGGCGCTGCTTGGTCAGCATTGCGTCAATGTAGCTGTCCCAGATAGTTGTTAGTGTAAATGTTTGTGTATGTTTTGCAAGTAGTTGGCTAACCTCCTAGGCTTAGGTGGTCGCCGTTTGCTGTGTAGAGATATGTCCTGGAATTATAGTGTTTCCAGTTGGGGTGGTTTTGGTAAAAGATGGGGAGTGGTTCTCAGCGGGTACTGCCCCCCCGGGCTGTACAAGTCTCCCTCATCGATTAGTTCGCGTCCTCGCGAACGGGAAACAGAGTGGGCGTGTCGTTGTGATGATTTCTTCTTGTTTTCTCCTCGTACCTCTTCTTCTTTGTCTTCCGGGTCGATGTCGTGTAGGTGTGTCGATGTCTTGGTGATGTGAGTCTAGCTTGTGCTCAGAGGGGTAGGCTTTGGGTGTATACATAGTTTATAGTTCATCAGGAATTGATCATCGTAAAAAGTTGACATTTAAAATAAGTACATAAAAAATTCTTGAAGTTATTGCTCTTTTAACGAAATCAGGGAGAAAAACATAGATATATATATGTATTGGTGCTATGCAGGAAGGAAAAAAACATGGCTCGACGGGTGGTTGTGCCGTCCTGCGCTGTGTGGAAAAAAAATTGCTCCATGCAAGGCATTGTATAAAAGATGGAAGAAAATAGAAAAAATAGGTGCCCCAGGGTATAAGTTAAAGGAATATATATTAAATGGTTTATTGTGTTGGGGTGAAACGGGACACCTTCACAAATTTTGGCGTTAGTAGGATAGAAAGGAAAGAGACAAAGAAACAAAATTGTTTTACAGTGTGGATGGTGTTAGAATGTTGCAGTATTTTGTGTGTATTCTCCATATTTCTTATGCTGTGATGGTTTTATAATTTGTTACAATTTTTATTACAATCCTTACGTTCTAGCCTTAACTATATTAGTATTATTACGGAACCTTTTCTGCTCATGAGTACCTTGTATGCATGTGGCCGTAGCGCTTTACATTCTTGGCCACCTTTACTTTGTTCCATTCATCTGTGGCATTTTGACCTGCCACCGTGGTTTAGTGGCTAAACCGTTCACCTGTTGTCGTGAATTTCCCTCCGTGGGTGGGAGAATTCACCTTGATGGCTAGATTTGGCACTTACAGGATTGTACCATTCCTGGCCATCGCATATCGCTCATTATTTAAGCGGTATCATATCTGCAATTGCGTCAGCATCGCTCGGTGCCCCACGGTCACCTTACGTTGCTGGCCGCGGCGTCGTCACCTTTAGGGGCGCGACTGAAAAATGACGAAGATCAGTGGGTTTATGTGTGGGAGATAAGTAGTGTAATTCATTGTTGGAAATATATTTACAATAGACATGTTTATGCTCCTCGTCCTCTGTAAAATAAAATGCATTAATGGCCATTTCATATGTGGTTCTGTGCATGCCGTTGCTTCCTGGCTTTCCTGCATTCCTGAAAGTGGATTATCTTATTATTATTACAGTACATGTATATATATATCATTTCCCTCGCTGCGCTCATTATATAGACTACGTCTAACGCCCCTTAAGTCTAATTTAGTGTAGTTTGGCCTAGTTTTAAGTCTGGCTTAATCTAATTTTAGTCCAGCTTAGCCTGAGTCGGCTGGATCTTACCATCCTGTCTGTATCCTTCCTCTTTTCACCGTTCACATCTCATCACCATCCAGTGTGATGTCAGACTCAATTAAAAAAAAAGTGTGATTTGTAAATAAGTTTGTGTGTATCATGTAATTATGTAAAATTTTTAGTGTTCTGGGGTTGTAGGATCTTCTAAATGCATAGTCTACTTTAGGCTCGTAATCGCCATGTCGGATTTCCAGCGGTAATGCCTTGGTAATTTCCTGGAGGCGTTAGTGGGTTTGTAGGGCGTTGGGTCCCTGTTATGAGGATCCGGGGGTGTTATTTGCTGAATGGGCTTAAAGCGTGGTAGGAGAGGGTCGTGCATCGTTGGTCTCCATGTTAATGGTGGCCAGGAGCCGGTGATGCTGTTGGGAGGTGTTTACAGTGAGTGGATGGTGTAGGTTTTTCCCAAGTGTGCAAAAATTTTTAAAAGTGCCATGCAGGTGTAATAGTAATAATATCCCTGGTATGTGGGTAGGATATTCCATGCATGGGGATGGATATGAGGCGTATCCGCTTTCACTTGAGGATAAAGCATGTGGCAAGGTATGATAAGTCTATGTCCCTTGCATGCGGGATTAGTTAATAAAAATTATTTTTAATATAAATGTGGCCTCATCTCTTTACATAGAGATGTGCATTACGCTTGATATTGTTTCCGACTCACCCCTAATACTCGGGTGTAGGCATTTGGGGCCAAGGTGTAGCATACCTGAATTTGTTTAAACGCATGAAGTCTATCAACCCCGATGTATATTTTGGAATGTAGTGTAGCTGTTTTTATGGGTTTGTGTTGGATAGCGTTGTAAGTGACACGTTGTGTAGGGAGAAGGGTGCTGGAATGGTGCCCGTAGCTGGTACCATAGCCATCCTGATGGCACTATCCATCTCTACTCCTGTCGTGGTGTGTGATCCTCTCTTGGTCACGATGTGCTCTCTATCTTTCCTTGGGATGTACACTGGTGAAACTGAGATGCCATAAAGCATCTACTGTATTCTAGAATACCAGTCTGTGGAATGCCTGTGGGTCTGTGATACCCACGTTGTGTAGAAATGTTTGTGTCTGTTGGCGCTGCCCTCGGGCTGCCCTTAGGAGGTTGGAGTGCAGTGACGCTGTGACGTCACGGCCTAATCTGGTGTCCTGTTCGTAACGTTCATAACGTTGGGTTAGCATGGGATTGTAAGTGTGAACTCTCATGGCCTGATCGCCTATAATGGTTTTTAAAGAGAAAAAAAACAAGAAAATAAGTTATTGGGGGGGGGGGGGTTGTTCCCTCATGGAATCTGTCTGCATCCGCCCCTGCTTGTTGGGCGCGCGTAGGCAGGAGGTGCCTGTGGCTTTAATTAGCGCGGCTGCGTGTGTGAGGTCGCTTACCGCTGGCGCACGCTGGCGCGTGGGACGTTATCGGATAAGTCTTATCTTGTGTCGCGTGCTGAGTGTTATCACCCTTGTAGACATGTTCCTGTATTCGTGAGATGAATCCGGCCCATAGTATTTGTGTGATAGTGGATGCAAGGCCTATTCTAATGCCGCTGAATCCTGTGTCAACATCCTTGTTACTGTATGTCGTTATGTTATTATTATTGTGGAAATGTCATCATGTCTGCATTTCATTGTCACTTCCGTTATAACAAGAGTGTCTACCGACGGCAGTGTTGCAACTCGCTGGAATTTTCTTATCCGGAACGCAGTGCTCTTTCGTGTTTTTGTTTTTGTGTCCTTGTTTGTAGGAAGTCTCTAATGTTATGTATGAAGGCTAACGAAACGTGACTTTTGTCATTGTCCGTATGTTGACATTGTTTTGCATTCTAGGCGGGCCAATGTGTTAACCTGTCATGTTTTCGCTACCAATCTTGTGTGGACTTTTCTTGCGCAAAACCTCTGCTCTGTGTAGTTATCTATAGTTTGTGTCCAGCAAGTCTATTGCCTATATTCGGGGTAATCCAAATTTGCCATGATTTTTGGCCTTAGAAATGTGGTGTTACCTGTTTTGTGTCTGTGAGAGTGGCGTCCCCCGTATTCAGGTGTCGGGCACTATGGTTCAGAAAGAAAATGTCTTGTGGTCCCTGTAGAAGCCTGGCGTTTTCTGGTATGTCCGCTATTGGCAGTCCCGGGGTCGCTAATGCCCTAAGTAGACTGTTGCAGCGAGTACCTTGGAACGAATCTACGCCCCTGTATCTATGTTAAAGAACCTTCCCGTGTTCATGATTGTGTGGCTCAATCGTTTATGTGCGTGTATAGGGCATTATTGCAATGCATTTGCCACCTCTAGTGCATGTTTAAAGCTTGTACGCTGTAATAATATGCCATTTATATACATATAATTTAAACATTCTAATGCCTATTTTCACTGTTGGCTATACTCTATGGAGCACAGTGTCTGTATGGGACCCTATGGTTTTTCTGTGGGGGATGGTGTATGCCTGCTGTTTGTGCGATGCTGCCCGTGTAATTGTCTGTTCCCATGCCTATATTCCTGTTCTAATTTGGACGTACTTGCCGATTGTCTTAATTTTGGCCAATTTCCGTCTAGGTGGGAATGAATTTTCCCCTGTGAATGGGTCTGTCTGGTGTCTGGCCGCGCTGGCTGGGTTTTCTGACTTTCTATGTTGAAAAAAAAAACCCGTGTGATGTATGTAAGTGATCTTTCGTCGGTCGACAATTTTTTGTTTTTCACGGCATCCGATTTTATTGGGTATTCGGACCCGCGATCCCGTGTAGCGCTCCGTGTTTTGTGTCTCATGGCGTGATATTGTATGTTTGAAACACGCATGTGCAAATGTACGCTAGTGTGCGTGTTTTGTGTGTTTCGGAACGTCCCTCGTATTTTAACTTCGGGAGTTATCCGGCTTTGAAAGTGGCGTGAATGATTGTGTGTGTACCTTCCGAAGCGAAAAGTGCTTCTAGGCTGTCTGCTGCTGGTGAAGGTCGGCTGTCCCATTACGTCTTATCGCTGACTGCGATAGTGTCAAGTTTCACTGACGTGGGCATTGCCTGCTACTGGTCTGGCGGTCTGCATGTGTTTAAGCACGTGTGTGTGGGATTGGTGACACGCTCGTCTATTGTGAGCATATTTGATGTGCCTTCGGCTTCCCGTCATGGAAAAGAACCTACCTCTGTTCATATAATGTGTCCCCAAATTTTGTGATATTGTAAACCTGATGCGAATATATTCCTGTTAGTGTGACTGTCCCTTATCGCTGTATCCTTCAATTGGATGGCTACCCTAACTTGCGCTCCTGGTATTCAGAAGGTCGCGGGTTTGAGACCGTCTTAGTTCAGGATAATTATTCCTGGTGCCTTTTGGGGCTGTGTCTCCGGGACAGTTTTGTCAGTGTTAGGTTCGTATCCCGGTGAGATCCTCGGGGTTCGAAGCCTATCTTTTGGCTATCTTTTCACGCCTGCCAGTGGAAACATTTCCTTTCCTTTTGGCAGTGTTCCCGCCCTTACGTGTAGGTGTTGTTTTCCGGGCGTGCATAGTGTCCTTGATGAGTTTGCGTCCATGGCGCACGTTTACTATATAGTTTAGGTCAGATACCTTCCTGCAGACTTTGAAGGGACCTGTCCAATGTGGTAGGAACTCGGACATACTTTTCTTGCGGGCGGAATTGGAAACCATAACCAATTGCCCGGGTGTGTATTCTACGGTCTTCCTTTGCCGATCGTACCGTTCTTTTTGTTTTTTCTGTGCCGCGGCTATGTTCTTTCTGGCGTCCATGCGAGCTATCTGCAAGTGCTCTAGCCGGGCTGCGTTGTCTGGGAGAGTGTCCTGTGGGATGCATATGTTATCTATGGGACTTCTAGGCGTATATACGTGCAACAGGAAGTGTGGAGAGTGTTTTGTGGCCATGGATATAGAAGTATTGTAGCTGAATGTAATGGGCTGCAAATAATTATCCCAGTCTGTCCCTGTGCCCCCCGCGAACTTGGCTAACGCTATTCCAATTATTTTATTCATACTTTCCGTGAGTCCACTGGTTTGTGGGAAAAAACTCGTGGTTGTGTATGCCCTTATCCTTAGTACCTCCAAAAACTGTTGGAGCACTCTCGAGGTGAAAATAGTCCCTCTATCGGATAGTAGGGTTTGGAATAGGCCATATCGCGTGACTATGTCAAATAGGAATTCGACTATGCTGTTCGTGTCTGCTTTGGGAACAGCCTTTGTCATCATATACCGGGTGAGATACTCTGTGGCCACAAGTATATATTTATTACCTTTTTCAGATGTAGTGATGGGGCCTTTCACATTTATTCCGACTCTATGGAATAGCTCTCCTACGGGAATAGGGTTGAGTAATCCATGAGGCTTGCCAGGTCTTGCTTTAAATCGCTGGCAAGTGTGACATGTCTTTACGAAGGTGTCTATGTCGTCCTTCATGTTTACCCAGTAATACTTGTCCCGGATTCTATGGTATGTTTTATGCGTACACAAATGTGCCCCTGCCATTGGGCTATTATGGTGTCCGGTCATGATACTCTCTTTCAATGAATCCGGAACCGCTATAGGTGCATTATCGTGCATGGCTGTGGGTTTAAATTTCAGTACCCCGTCTTTATCTAGAAAAAATCGCCTAGACAGCCGTGCCGTCTTGGAATCTACCTTATCCAAGTTTTCTAGTGCCATTAGAATCTGTTTCAAGTACGGATCACGCTCTTGCTCCTGCTTTATGTTAACCACCGTCAGGGCAAAAGTGGGCATGTCGTCCCATTCGTAGTCCTTACTGTCATCTGGGGGATCGGCTACTGGCAGCCTAGACAACCCATCTGCATCTAGGTGTGTAGCGCCTTTCTTGTGCTTGACCACGAAGTTATATTCATACAGGCGGAATATAAACCTATTGAGTCGCGAATTTGGGTTTTTGAATTTGTCCCAAAAAAGCAGGCTCGCGTGGTCAGTCACTACCGTGAACTGGATACCATAGAGGTATACCCGGAAATAGTTCACTCCCCATGAAAATGCCAGCATTTCCCGCTGTGCGGCAGAGTATATAGTTTCGACGGCCGTTAATTTTCTGCTAGCATAAGCTATTGGCCGTATGCGCCCTTCTGCATCTTCCTGTAATATGGCCGCTCCCAGCCCGTACTGGCCTGGGATCGTGTAAAATGTGTGACTTGTGCTGCCGCTGCAGGGTGTTTAGCGCGGATTTATAATGGCTTTAATTCGAGTTCCTTAAGGAGTTGTATCGCAGTCTGTTCAGTTATCAAGTCGCTGTTCTTAATTTTTAACTTCGGCGGGAGCGAAGTTTTGCTGGCCGACAAATGGTGCGCAAAGTCTCTTAGTGTGGTTCTAAACGTGGTCATTTAATTTCCACCGACCTTGCACTACGGGAAGGATGGTTGTGGGTGTAATAATACAAATCCCCGTGTGATAAAAGGGGGTAGATAAAAAGAAAATGTGGGACGTATTTTGGGAGAAAAAAAATCTAGTCTCGCTTGGCTGCTTGTGGTACGGCTCGTTCTACTACGAGGGCTCGTTGTTTGAGTCCTTCCCTTATTGTGCGTGGTAGCAGCGCCTCCACCAAATATGTTTTAATCCCTTGGTTGGGGGTAGTAGGGATAAAACACGGTTGTGTCTGTGTGCTAATTTAGAAGGCTATTTCTGGATGAGAGTAGGTCCCCGTGGTTAGGAGAGACTACTGGTGTAGTGTGTTGGTGTTAGTGTTTAATCTCTTGGGGGCGTCCCTGCAGGATGCAAGTATCTGCTAGGGGATGGGTCTCTAAGTGCAAGCTACTAAACTGGCCTGCCAGCTGAGCGGAATGAGTAATTCAATAAATGTGTAGAGTCAGCGGCTCGACGCTATGCAGTCGAGTCGCGTGCCGTGAGTACAATGGAGTCTGACGAAGCAATTACTGACCGCTACGATCAGGGGCACTTAAGGCTAAGGTCAGATGGGGTATGAGGACGTGAAGTGGAGTGTAATCAGTAATACAAGTGTAGCATACTGACCAAGTATTTAATGGCCAGTTGATGTAATGTTATGTCCCTCTTGGGGAGTCTGAACAGATATAAATGTAGTACAAAGTGTCAGGGTAGGTGTTTTACAAAATAAAGGATTCTGAGCACAACTAGATTCTCACCTAGTGATGAACGGACGTCGGACAAGGCCGCTGGCGAAGAACACTACAGAACAGATAATCCTTCCCTTGTGGGCTCTGTTCTTATACGTTGCGGCGCTGCTTGGTCAGCATTGCGTCAATGTAGCTGTCCCAGACAGTTGTTAGTGTAAATGTTTGTGTATGTTTTGCAAGTAGTTGGCTAACCTCCTAGGCTTAGGTGGTCGCCGCTTGCTGTGTAGAGATATGTCCTGGAATTATAGTGTTTCCAGTTGGGGTGGTTTTGGTAAAAGATGGGGGGTGGTTCTCAGGGGGTACTGCCCCCCCCCCGAGCAGTACACTATGTGTGGCGGTAGTAAATTCATATTCACATTTTATCATGATGCATAGTAGTGCTAACAATATTAGTCATAAGAATAACAATAGTGACAATAATCATTGTTCTAATAATAAACCTTATCATTTACGAGCTCGGTACCTTTCCCTGTTGCTTTCATAAGGCCTCTCTCATACTTTCTCCTATTATCCGCCGATTCGTACGTACCTTTCAACCTTCATTTCTTTCACCTGTACCTGCGGTTTAGTGGCTAAACCGTTCAACCGTTATACCCTCGTGAATTTCTCCCCGTGGGTAGGAAAAATTCACCTTGATGGCTAGGACAGACGCTCACAAGGCTGCGTCTCTCCTGGCTATCGTTTTCCGCTCATCATTTAAGCGTTCTTTGTGTGTGATTGCGTCAGTATCGCTCGGTGCCCCACGGTCACTTGACGTTGCTGACTGCGGCGCCGTCGCCTTAAGGGCGCGACTGAAATAGTTTAGGAGCAGTGTATTTGTGTGTGGCATAATTAGTGTAGGTTATGTGTGTTTGGGGGCTATATTTACAAGGGGTGAATGCATATATGTCTGCCTTCTCTGAAAAATGAAATGTATTAGTGCTGTTTCATGCGCCATCGTGCGCACCCGTGTTGGCTCTTGGTGAATCTGCAAAGGTGGATTTACATGACATTTATCAAAATACCCTTTATCTCTGGTATTGTTCCTAGATCTTAATATATGGCGCCACTAAATCTAACTTAGTCCAAGGTGGCCGTATTCTATCATGCTACTAGTTTCTACTCTTTGTGTATTTGTGTGTCTCCCCAGTGTGTACTCATTGTGTGAAGTGTGTATTTGACGTCGGTGGTCGACCTTACCTTTACCATGGTCATTTGTGCTTCCACGATGCTGCAGTGGTGGAGCTCTTTGCTGAAAGAAAAGGCATGTAATTTAAGCACATGTGGCCAATACATTGTATGCACATATCGCGCAGCGCTGTTTTAAGGGTCGGCTTGGATGATGCCACCGCCCTTGAGACCTCTTCGGACGTCTCGTGTGTTAGCGGGGTCGGTCAGTGGCTGTACCTTATACCTCGCTGATGGGTCGGACGGCTTCAGTACCTCCGCCCTGTTATGTTTACTTATCGTTATTTTATCGATTTATCGGGCTTATCCTGGCAACGTCTAGCTCTGTGTCGCGTTCACATTTCATGCGCGTGTGTTCGTAATGTGTTGCCGGTCTTACCCTGGTAACGGTTTTAGTTGCCAGGTGCCGAGCGCTCTATCTTAATTAAAAAGTGTTTAACCTAAGTTATATTAATTAATACTTAAATGAAAAAAATATATTTTGTATTTACAAGCCGAAATGGTCCTTAGTCTAGTGCCGAAATGTGCCGTAGCTGCTGTTTTTACAACTGTGCTTATTAAATATGCGTAAGTTTAAGTTGCCTTTTAAATGGAACTGTATCTTATATACTAGAATTTTGATCGGAGGCTCGTTTCCCTTCCGGGGGGCCCTTGTGACCTCCTGCCGGGACCGGAACCCAGCAGGAGCCCGTAGTCCCCTCCTCTTAAACTAATTGTCGACTTCCCCCCCTTTATAACTAGTGTGTAGTGTGTAGAGGCCTGTGTGATTGCGTTGCTAGTTGCAAACGCTGCGCGCGGATATCCATAATTGTTGTAGCTTATATTCGCTTTGTTCGCCATTTATCATTCGTTTATATTTATTACTGGGCTGCCCAGACCCCTGTGAGAGCTCGCCGCATTCCTCATTTACATCTCTGGCCGCCCGGTGCATTACCATTTAAGCTCTGGAGACTCGGTGTCATCCATTTATGTGGGCACGGACCCGAATGACCGCATTCATTCCATACGCATTATTTATTATTCATTGGTTATCATCTATTTATTAAATCGTATTCACCTTATCTTCCGGGATAAGGACTTGGCGTGCCTAGGATTGGTCCCGCTGAATCCTGAGACACTTCTTCACTTCCTCGACTGGAAGACTCGCTCCCCGCCATAGGAACGCTACTTATATTACAACTAGCTAAGAGTCTAGTCCTAAAGTGGTCGTCTCTAGGTTCGTCTCTTGAGTCTAGTGTGGAGCTGGCTAAGCTGGCTAATTCTCCTACTAGCCGTCAAAAGTCTCCCCTGCAGGTCTGGCTTCGATGACCGTAGCGCATAATGTGTATAACCTTCTCCGACACGGGGGCAGGCAAGGCACACCTGAGATCTCGACGTTTGCCCGCACTAAGTCATCGGTGCTTCGACCTTTCGTCTATCAGTCATTAAACTGGGTCAGGCATCATTACCGCCATCTCCAGCTCTGTTCTTGTGTAGCGATTCTGCTCTCCATTTACCTTCTCATCTAGTGTGATGTCAGATTCCTTAATAAAAGTGTGATTTGTAAATATGTTTGTGTGTACCATGTTATTATGTAAAAAAATTAGTGTTCTGGGGTTGTAGAATCTTCGAGATGTAGTGGCTACTTTAGGCTTGTCATTGCCGTGTCAGATTTCCAGCGTTGATGCTTTGGTACTTTCCTAGAGGTGTTAGTAGGTTTGTAGGGTGTTTGGTCCCTTGTTATTAGGATCCGGGGGTGTTATTTGCTGAATGGGGTTAAAGAGTGGTGGGAGGGGGTCGTGCATCGTTGGACTCCATGTTTATGGTGGCCGGGAGCCGATGATGCTGTGAGGAGGTATTTACTGTGAGTGGATGGGGTGGGTTTTTCCCAGGTGTGCAAAATTTAAAAATGTCATGCGGTTGTAATAATAATACAATCCCTAGTGTGTGGATAGGATATGTCATGCATTGGGAGGGATATGAGGCGTGTCTGCTCTCACTTGAGGATAAGGCTTGTGTTGGGATACGATAAGTTTAAGTCCCTTGCATGCGGGATTATTTAATAAAATACTTGTTAGTATAAATATGGCCTCATCTCTCTACACAGAGATGTGTATTGCCGCTTGATATTGGTTTCCGACTCACCTCTAATACTCAGGTGTAGGCGTTTGGGGCCAAGGTGTAGCAAACCTTAATTTATTAGAAGCATGAAGTCTATCAACCCCGATGTATACTTTGAAATGTAGTGTAGGTGTTTTTGTGTGTTTGTATGTCTGTGTTGGCTAGTGTTGTAGGTGACGGGGTATGTAGGAAGAAGGGTGCTGGGATGGTAGCCCGTAGTTGGTACCATGGCCATCCTGATGGCATTATCCTTCTCTACTCCTGTTGTGGTGTGTCATCCTCTATTAGTCACTATGTGTTCTCTACCCGCTCTTTGGGATGTGCGCTGGCTAAGTTGAGATGCCATAAAGCACTTACTGTCTTCTAAAATACCATTCTGTGGAGTGCCTGTGGGTCTGTGATACCTACGTTGTGTGAGAATGTTTGTGTCTGTGGGCACCGCCCTCGGGCTGCCCTTAGGATGTTTAAGTGCGGTGACGCTGTGACGTCACGGCCTAACCTGGTCTCCTGTTCATGACGTTGGGGTAGCATGTGATTGTAAGTATAAATTGGCATAGCCTGATCGCCTGTAATGATTTTTAGAGATAATAAAAACAAGAAAAGAAATTATTAGGGGGGGGGGTTTGTTCCCTGCTGGAATCTGTCTGTATCCGCCCCTGAGTGTTGGGCGCGTGTAGGAAGGAAGTGGCCGTGGCTGTAATTAGCGCGCCTGTGTGTGTGAGGTCGCCTATCGCTGACGTCTGCTGGCGCGTGGGATGTTTTCGGAGAAGTCTTATCTCGTGTCGCGTGGCTAATTGTCAGGTGCCGCGTGTTGCGTGTTATCACCCTTGTAGATATGTTCCTAGTGTCGCTAATGGTAGGCGTGTGGTAGCCTGTATTCCCGAGATTAATCCGGCCCACCGTATTTGTGTACTATTGGATGCAGAGCCTATTGTAATGGCGCTCTCCTTTCTGTATCAACATCCTTGTCACTGTATGTCCTTATTGGTATTGTTTTTGTGCCAGTGTCATCATGTCTGCATGTCATTGTCACGTCTTGTTATTATAAGAATGCCTACCGGCAACAGTGTGTCGCAACGCGCTGGAATTCGCTTATTTGCAACGCAGTGTTTCTTTGTGTACTTGTTTTGTGTCCTTGTGTACAGAAAGTCTTTAATGTTATGTATGAAGGCTAACGAAACGTGACTTTCGCCATTGTCTGTATGTTGACATGTGTTTGCATTCTAGGGAGGCCAACGTGCTACCTTGTCACCTTTTTCCCGATTACAAGCTTGTTTGGGAATTTGTTTTCGCGATCCGTCCCCCATTGTGTCTTGCTCTATCATTTTATGTCCGGGGTAATCCAAATTGCCATGATTTTTGGCCGTAGAAATGTGGTGTTACCTGCTTTGTGTGAGCGTTTGTCTGTGCCCGTGGCGTCCCCCGTATTCAGGTGTCGGGTGCAATGGTCCAAAAAAAAGTGTCTTGTGGTCTCCGTAGAGGCCTGGCGTTTCCGGTACGTCCCCTATTGGCAGTCCCGGGGTCGCTAATGCCCTAAGTAGGCTATTATGGCGAGTACCTTAGAACGAACCTACGCCCCTGTATGTATGTCCCATGTTTGTTGTCTGTACGAATTTTGGTCGACCCTGGATTTAATTTGTGGGCGTAATGTGGCTTTGACTCCTCTAGTGAATGATTGTGTGTATTACTGCCAGAGTGAGATCGTTCCTAGCCTGTCTGGTACTTGGAAATGTCGCGTGTTCATTTACGTCTTATCGCTGACTCGCGATAGTGTCAAGTTTCAATGGTGTGGGAAGTACCTGCTGCTAGTCTAGCGGTCTGCTTATCGGATGTATTGAGCAAGTGTGCATGGGTTTGCTGACACGCTTTTCTATTGTCCGCATACATGGTGTGCCTTTGGTTCCTCGTCATGTAAAAAACCCTACCTCTGTTCATATATATTGCGTCCCCAATTTTTGTGTTATTGTAGGTCTGATGCGAATATGTTCGTCGGTGGTAGTTAGATGTCTATGATAGGTTCGTATCCTGGTGAGGTCCTCGGGGTTCGAAGGCTATCTCTTGGCTTTCTTTTCACGTCTGCCGGCGGAATCATTTCCTTTCTTTTTGCTGTGTTCCCGCCTTTACGTGTGGGTGTTGTTTTCCGAGTGTAGTATGCCTTCATACGGCGGGCGTGTATAGTGTCCTTAATGAGTTTGTGTCCATGCCGCACGTTCACTATATAGTTCAGGTCAGATACCTTCCTGTAGACTTTGAAGGGATCTGTCCAACGTGGTAGGAGGAACTCGGACACGTTCTTCTTACGGGCGGAATTGGAAACCATAACCAATTGCCCGGGTGTGTATTCCACGGTCTTCCGTTGCCGATCGTACCGTTCTTTTTGTTTCTTCTGTGCTGCGGTTATGTTCTTTCTGGCGTTCATGCGAGCTATCTGCAAATACTCTAAACGGGCTACGTTGTCTGTGAGAGTGTCCTGTGGGATGCATATGTTGTCGATGGGGCTTCTGGGTGTATAGCCGTGCAACAGGAAGTGTGGAGAGTGTTTTGTGGCCGTGGATATAGAAGTATTGTAACTGAATGTAATGGGCTGTAGATAATTATCCCAGTCTGTCCCTGTGTCCCCCGTGAACTTGGCTAGCGCTATTCCGATAATTTTGTTCATACATTCTGTGAGCCCATTGGTCTGTGGGGAAAAACTCATGGTTGTATATACCCTTATCCTTAGTACCTCCAAAAACTGTTGGAGCACTCTCGAGGTGAAAATAGTCCCTCTATCGGATAATAGGGTTTGGAATAGGCCATATCGCGTGACTATGTCAAATAGAAATTCCACTATGCTGTTCGTGACTGCTTTGAGAACAGCCTTTGTAATCATGTACCGGGTAAGATACTCTGTGGCCACAAGTATATATTTATTACCTTTTTCAGATGTGGAGATGGGGCCTTTAACATCTATCCCAACTCTGTGGAATAGTTCTCCTACTGAAATAGGGTTGAGTAATCCATGAGGCTTGCGAGGTCTTGCTTTAAATCGCTGGCAAGTGTGACATGTCTTTACGAAGGCGTCTATGTCGCCCTTCATGTTTACCCAGTAATATTTGTCCCGGATTCTATGGTATGTTTTATGCGTACCCAAAATGCCCCTGCCATTGGGCTATTATGGTGTCCGGTCATGATATTCTCTTTCAATGAGTCCGGGACCGCTATGGGTGCATTATCGTGCATGGCTGTGGGTTTAAATTTCAGTACCCCGTCTTTGTCTGGGAAAAATCGCCTAGACAGCCGTGCTGTCTTGGAATCCACCTTTTCCAAGTTTTCTAGTGCCATTAGAATCTGTTTCAAGTATGGATCACGCTCTTGCTCCTGCTTTATGTTAACCAACGTCAGGGCAAAAGTCGGCATGTCGTCCCATTCGTGGTCTTTACTGTCATCTGGGGGATCGGCTACTGGCAGCCTAGACAACCCATCTGCATCTAGGTGTGTAGCGCCCTTCTTATGCTTAACCACGAAGTTATATTCGTAAAGACCTATTGAGTCGCGAATTAGGGTTTTTGAATTTGTCCCAAAAAAGCAGGCTCGCGTGGTCAGTCATTACCGTGAACTGGATACCATAGAGTTATACCCGGAAATAGTTCACACCCCATGGAAATGCCAGCATTTCCCGCTCTGTGGCAGAGTATCTGGTTTCGACGGCCGTTAATTTTCTGCTAGCATAAGCTACTGGCCGTATGCGCCCCTCCGCATCTTCCTGTAATAGGGCCGCTCCCAGTCGATACTGGCTTGCGTCCACGTGTAAAAATGTGGGCCTATCACTATGGAAGTGTTGCAGCAATGGAGGGGTGGTCAATAGGTGCTTAAGTGTGTTGAAGGCATCTATATGTTCCTGTTGAATGTGGAAGGGCGTCTTCTCACGTGTGAGTTCGGTTAGGGGGTGGGCGATGTGCGTGAACCTATGGATGTACTTCCTGTAATAGGAAGCGTGACCACTGAAGCTACGCAATTGTTTCAGGTTTGTAGGCAACGGGATGCCCGTTATTGCGTCCGTCTTCACTGGGTCGGGAATAATGCCTTCTCTGTTGACAATATGGCCCAATATGTTAATCTGCTCTCTGGCGAATTGGCACTTCGCCGGTTTAAGCCTTAATTTGGCCTCTCTGATCCTTGCGAAAGCCTCCTCCAAGTGTACGAGATGCTCGTCAAAGGTGTGGGAGAAGACCGTTATGTCGTCCACGTAGACGAGCACCGAGCGCCATTTCAGCCCTGAAAATGCCTTATCCACTAGCTTTTGGAAGGTCTGGCTGGTGTTACGGAGGCCCATTGGTAACCTTGTATAGGTATAGAGGCCATTTTCTGTAACGAACGCCAGCTTGTGCCTGTCCGGTTCATAAACGGGGGTTTGAATAGAATCAACTATAAAAATCCATCGAGCTGAACCAGCTGGCCTCACCGAGGGCATCCAAATAGGTGTCGGCCCGTGGTAGTGGATAACTGTCATTTTCTACTAACTTGTTGAGCCTACGGTAATCTGTACAGAACCTGTGGGAACCATCTCGCTTCTTGGTCAGCAAGACGGGAGCACTGTAATTCGAGATCACCGGCACTATGACTCCCGCTTCGAGCATCTATGTAATCTGAGTGTCGATAGCGTGCCTCTCCTTCTGACTCACCCTGAAGGGGGGCTGGTGGACTGGCCGGTCACTGGTGAGTGTGATGTGATGCTCGATAAGGTCTGTCACCGCGAAATCTTTCAGCGAATGGGCAAAGATATCCCTATTGCCTTCTAGGAGCTCCGTGAGCCTCCTATCTTGTTCCGGTGTCAGGTCCTGTCTGTGAGTGTGATTGATCGTCTGATCTGTGTGTGTGCCTGTGTGTTTGTCGATTGTGTTTAGTGTGGAGGCTTGGTGCTCCTGGATTTCTCGCTGCGCTCGAATCTCATCTGCGTTCCTGGCGTTTGCCATGGGATGTATAGTGAGCCTCTGGTCATGCATTAAAAGCATCTTGCCGCTAGCAAAATTTATGCTAGCTTCGTACTTGGCGAGGAAATCCATACCAATTATTGCTGACGCAGAAAGATGTTCTATCACGAACATGGGGTGTGTTGTCTCAAAATGGTCTAGCCTGATGTGTATATTTGCCACCCCCGAGTTTTCTAGCGTCTGAGCATTGGCCGCTACCAGCCGGATGTCACCCGTGACACCGTGTATCTGCCCTTCGGTGACGTGTTTTCTGTTGACGCAGCTTACCGCTGCACCAGTGTCAACGAGGGCTTGCACCCTGTGGCCATTTATGCTGGCGTGTACTGTTAGTGCTGCTAACTGGAGTCCTTCTCCCTGTAAATATGTGTTGTAGAGGGTGTATGTTGTTGTTGTTGTTACTAGCTTAGTGTCATTGTCCCTGTGTGCGCCACTGTTGATGCCCTGCGTTACATTTGTGCCGAAGAAGCATGGAGCTGGCCGCTCATTGTACTTGGCACGCTTGGCCTCGCGGCTTACTTCCTGGCTCGAGTTCTTTATCTCGGTCAGCGAAATGTGCCCAGTCAGTACACTGCCTGCTCTCTTCATTGCCCGCGCTGTCAAAATACAGGGATTCTGTCGAGTGGTTAATGTGTTCACACTTCCCCGTTTCTGTGTGGGCGTGTTATTCCTCTGTGTGGGTGTGTCTGCAAACCTAACCCTTCGTTTGCACTTGTGACCTCGTTTTTTGTTCCAGGCGGTCGCGAGTTCGATTCGTGTTGCTGGTTCCCCTATGCCAAGTGTGTTCGCGTCCTGCGCCTGTGTGGGGTCACTTCCCGCCCCGTGTTGTGGCGTAGGGGGTATGGTTTCCCGTCTGGAGGGTGTGGATTTGCCTTTTTCCCCTGTTTCTCTGCTGGTGATATTTTCATGTCCGATTGTGTTGTGGGCTGATTGCCTTCGTTTTGTTCGCGCGTGATTATGAGGGGCGTATAATGTCCCGCCATAGGGTTCCCCGTAAATAGTATGTGCAGGGCCCTGTCGAATTCCATGGTTGTGAATAGTGGCGGCGAGTGTACGTCAGTGTATACGTGTATGTTCATCTTAAGTACCTTGCCGAGAGCGGTCACTTCTACGGCGCCGGCATAGATACCATCCCTACCCATGTATCTTTCGTAGTCTGCCCCGTCCTGGAATGGGTTTTCCTGTTCGTTCGCTACGAAATCCCGGTACTCTTTCCAGTTGGCCAGGATATGTTTATCCGTTTCCCGCCTGTACTCCCTGTGGTGACCTTCGGTATGGCGGACTAAAAAGCTAATGGCCCTGAACAGACAGTTTCCGTCCCCTTGTACGGGGTGTGTTTGGAAACGGTCTGGGGGTGGATCGTCAGCCCTTGTTTTAGTTGGCTGCTTCTTCCCCCTGCTCTTGCGAGTCTGTTTAGGTGAGGAGCCTCTCTGGTGTTGTGTTAGGGGAGGAACCTCCGCCGCTTTTTTTTAGCTAGCCGAACCTCCCCGTCTAGGCGTTTTTTTGGAAACGTAGGTGTGCGTCTCCCCGTGCTGTATGTCTGTCCCCCATCGGGGTGGCTGCGCCAGCTCCCCTCTTGCGGAGGGTAACTGGGTGTGGGAAGCATTGCCCTCCTGTCTGTCGGGCGGGGTGCCTCGTCCCTAAACTCCCTCGGGTATTCGTCGGGGAGCGGATAGTGTTCTGGTCCCTTCGTGTACGTGTCCCGGGCCTCCCGTCCTTTCTGTGGGATTGTTGTTCCGCGTTTATTGACCGACAGGGTGGGGTGTACGTCTGCTGCTGCGTGGGCGGGTTTTCCCGGCGATTCCCCTTTTCCCTGTACTGCGGGGGTGCATATCCCGGTCTGCCTGGGGGTGGGTTCTCCCGGTACTCCCCGTTTCCCCTGTATTGTGGGGATGCATAGTCTTGCCTGATTGGGGGTGGGTTTTCCCGATAGTCCCCATTTCCCCTATGTTGTGGGGATGCATAGCCTTGCCTGCATGGGGGTGGGTTTTCCCGATAGTCCCCATTTCCCCTATATTGTGGGGCAGCATAGCCTTGCCTGCTTGGGGGTGGGTTTTCCCGATAGTCCCCATTTTCCCTATATTGTGGGGCAGCATAGCCCTGTTTGCTCGGTGGCGGGCTGCTTCGACGGGGGATGCTGTAGTCGTACCCTGAAGGGTAGCAATCTGGTGTGTATGGGGATGATGGTCGCCGTGAGGGGTATGTTGGCTCTACGTTTGAGTATGAGACCGGTGAATACCGCGGAGGGTAATGTGGCCTGTCTTGCGTATATGGTGTTGTCGGCCGCCGTGGAGGGTTGTATGTTTTCTCCCGCTCGTAGTGTCTCCTCTCCGTGTATCCCCTTTCCCTCTCGGGATAGTACAGTACTTCCGTGTCAGTATGTTCATTTCTAAGTGGTCCCCCGCCTGCTTGGATGGCAGCTATTGTTAGCTTCTCCATCCTGTCCACTAACTCATCCATTTTTTGACTCGTGTTGTCCTTTCCTGGATGAAAATGCTGATTCACGGCTTTCTCTGTAGCTTTTTCCGTGATCTTTCTCCCTGCCTCTATTGTTTTTATTTTGTTGAGCATATGTTGGACCGTGGGGTTATTCATTATACATAATTTGTCCACGATGGATGGCCTAAGACCCTGCATTAGCAACTTAACTTTTTGCTTATGCGGCATAGCTGCGTTGTATTTGTCGCACATCAGCAGTTTCGCGTTAATATACGTCTGCGCGCTTTCTGTAGGCCCCTGTGACCTCTGTCTAATTTGGTCATACAGGTCCTCATCGTCTGGTGTGAGCTGGAATTCACTTTTCAGCAACAAAGTGATTTCGTCCCATGTGGCATCTTCTAGATTGTCCTCATGGAGCTCGTACCATGTCATGGCCGCCTTTGTTAGGTATGTGGGTAGGAGCCGTTTCCTGACTTCGTCGCTCCAGCCATTGATCCGAGCCGTTCTATTGAAGGCCTTGAGGTATTCCTCGGGATCCTGGCCCTCCCCCGTGAACTTTGTGGGGTGGATCATTGGATATTCCGTGTGCCTATTCATATCCTGCTCGTTTATCCCTCCTTGGCCGTGTAAGGATTCTAGTCCGTGTATGCTGTCCGCACTTCGATCGTGTGACGAGGTGTTTGGGTTTGTGTTGTTTTGAGGGGAATTATCCTCACTCTCTGTGTATGACACGTGTGTTACGTTGCCAGGGGCTCGTCGCCTGATATGTCGTCACTGATCGATGGTGTAATGTCGTATTTTGTGGACTTCACTACTTCCACTGTCCTGTCTAGATCCTGTTTTACTGTCTCTAGAATAGTATGTACATCTAGGACCGCCTCTGTTGTGTGGTTGTCTGCCTTAACAGCGTCTGTATCCAATAACTGTGTGATGCGCGCGAGAAGATTATCAGTCTTTTTCTCTGTGATTTGCAGTTAATGTAACAATAGGGGATGGAGTGTTGGTAAGCAATCTGCCTCACTAGCGCTGTATATTGGTGAATGTTGTCCCTGCGCACTGGTCTGGGCCTGGGATCGTGTAAAATGTGTGACTTGTGCTGCCGCTGCAGGGTATTGAGCGCGGATTTCTAATGCCTTTAATTCGAGTTCCTGAAGGAGGCGTATTGCAGTGTTTTCCGTTATTAAGTCGCCGTTCTTAATTTTCAACTTCGGCAGGAGTGGAGTTGTGCTATCTGACAAATGGTGCGCAAAGTCTCTTAGTGTGGTTCTAAACGTGGTCATTTAATTTCCACTGACCTTGCACTATAGGGAGGGTGAGGGTGGGTGTAATAATACAAATCCCCGTGTACTAAAGGGGGGGGGGGGGGAGAAAAAGAAAAAATGTGGAGCGTATTCTGGGAGAGAAAAAAATTAGAATCGCTTGGCTACTTGCGGAATGGATCGCTCTACCACGAGGACTCGTTGTTTGAGTCCCTTACACTTATTTTGCGTGGTAGTGGCGCCTCCACCAAATATGTTTTATCCCTTGGTTGGGGGTGGGGTAAGCAGGCTAGTGTAGATGTGTTAATTTCAAGGGCTGTTTCCGGATGAGGATAGTTTCCCGTGATCGGGGAAGACTACCAGTGTGGTGTGTTGGTGTGAGTGCTTGGTCTATTGGGGGCGTCCCTGCAGGATGCCATTACCTGCTAGGGGATGAATGTCTAAGTGCAGGCTTGTAAGTTAGCCTGCCAATTAAGTAGAGTGTGCTATTCAGCGAATGTGCAGAGTCGGTGACTCGGCACTCTCCAGTTGAGTCGCTTGCTCGAGTACAATAGAACCTGACGATGCAGTTACTGGCCTCTACGGTCAGGGGCAATTATGACTAAGGTCAGGTGGGGTATAAGGATGTAAAATGGAGTGTGATTAGTAATAAACGTGTATGCTTACTGACCATGTGTTTATTGGCCAGTAGATGTGATGTGATGTCCCTTTTGGGGAGTTTAAACAAATATGAAATGAAGTACAATTTGTAAAGTGTACAGTTGTTCAGGGTAGGTGTTTACAAAGATAAAGGACTCTGAGCACAGCTAGATCTCACTTGGTGAAGAGCTGGAACGGACCTCGTCGGGCAGGGCCGCTGGCCAAGAACAGAACAGAACAGAACAGAACAGATGATGGGGCTCCTCCGGGTCTAGGCTTTAAGGCCTTCCCCCACTGCCTGGTCAGCATTTCCTCATAGTTTTTGCTCCAGTTACCGTGTTTGTGTTTATATTTCGTAAGTGTGGCCGTCAGCAGTATGCCGGGCCCGCCTGTGTTTGAAGAAATGCATGAGGCTTATGGTCTGCTTATGCGGGTGGTTTTGGTAAAAGATGGGGAGGGTCTCAGGGGGTACTGCCCCCGGGGTGTACAGTACTGTACTACTTATCAACCCCACTACCACCATCACTACCAAAAATTATATAGCCTATATTTTTTTCTGCTAATTTAAATATCATGTGCCAGTTCTGTAGTAGTATTCATTATGATCCAAAAAAGAAATAAATCCACCGGGCGAAGCCTGGCCCTTCTGCTAGTATGTTATACAGGCTAATACAGAGTTATTCAGCTAAGAGGCCCACCTCTATTATATCTGTTGAAGATATCGACTTTCTTTTTTCAAAATCTAAAGGTATTCGTCGACCCTTCATTAGTAATTTTCAAGAATATTTTATTGTCTCATTCGAAAGTATTTCCTCTCCAGTTTCCAGAAATATATAGTTTATACTAGTTTTATTGTTGTTAAGTTAATTGATATTCACTTTAACGATCGGTGTGCACGCTTTTCAGCAGCTTTCACCGTGACGCATAGGTGCACACATTAACAGTCTACTCCAGAACTAAACAATGTAGGAGATACTCACGGGTCGGGGAATGCACAAGATTGACCTAATATCCAAAAGAAGGCAGTTTTTAGGAGTAGACTCTTTACTCTAAATGTGTACCTCAACTTTAAGTTGCGTTTTCCCTCACTTCATCTTTTTCAATATTTGTCTTGACTTGGACAGTTAAGATGTCCACTTACAATGCAGATATGAGTTTCATTTAAAATTTAAATATAGCCAAATAATGCAGATATGTTGTAAAACAGAATAATGCTGTTCTATCGAGTCTTAAAAATGCATGTTACTTTTGTGATTGATGTTTGAAAAGGACCGCCCCTCTCCCCAGAAAAAATATATTTTTTTACCTTTTTTGGCATAAATCCACTAGTTTATATTCTTGGAATCAGTGATATCAATTTCAAGAGAATTAGATAACTTGTAATGAAATGTCTTCAGTATTGTCGATGAGTACCTTAAATCGTATTAAGGGGCTCATAATACACGAGCCCACTCATCTCCAGCAAAATCGTAGTGAGCCGTATTCTTCCATTTGTAACGACCTTCCGTTTACTATTGGTAAGGATCCTCACCTTCTTGAAGATGTTGCAGCAGTGGAAACGTGTTCAGAAATGTGCTCCATTTGAAAATCCGGGAAGTAGATTTCTTTTTGAGGTAAGTGTGTCAGCACACCTTGGTCATGTTTCAATTAGCATACAGGTAAACACGCTTTGATTTTTGTCCTGAATATCGTGCTTTCATGCCCCGGAGTTTCTTGATGAAATCTGTGTCAAGTTGTATTATTCACGCTGACTTTTGAGATTTGTGATATCGTTCCCTGTTTCAGTGATAAGGCCTCCATTGCTCAAAGGAACAGCGATATTAAGCAATCTTGTAGGTGTTACTAGCCTAATACAGTGAAACTTCTCTAAAAGACCACCCCTATTAAAAGACCACCCGTCTAAAAGACCGTTTTTTCTTGGAACCAATTTAAAACCTCATGAGGTCACTGTATTTGTTACCCTGAACAAAGACCAGGCATTTTCTCAGTCTGACCTCTTTCATAAGACACTTCTGGTCTGCCTTCCCATTGGAGATGGTATAAACAATGGTTCTGTTGGTACAGAACTGCATCAGCATACAATGTCATTAGACAAAGTGTTATGTAATGTATAAAAAATCCATAAAACGGCTCTCCTAGAAGATTGTTCGAACCCAGAACAATTTAATGGACTTAAGAACTCACTCAGAGATATTCTAGAAAGTGAAATTATTTAACTAAAAGTGCTAATCTGAAACAGAGATCAATTCGGGACTTATTTAAATGACAGAGCTCAGGAAATAACTAATTGTAATTAATTTGTACTAAATGTGAACCAATGCAGATAAATTGTAATCAAGTATGTGTTCCAACTGTACTTTATTAATAATGCAGTATACAATTATTTTTAGTGCCTACCCTATTAAGAGACCACCCCTCTAAAAGACCAGTTTTCCATGGAACCGTCACAGGCCTCTTAATAGAGGTTTCACTGTACACATAGAGAAATTTTCGCACACCTTTCAGATTTTGTCATAACGTAAACACAACCAAGGAAGAGTTTTGCCGTTGTTTGTTACTTGGAAGCCTAGCTTCCTCCTCTGGACTGGCGTTAATGGAATATGCTTTATGATATTAATTGTTTCCCGAAATAGTAACAGTCATTGGTTATAAAATATAAGGTCCTTGATCCACGGCATGTGAGCAGGTATTTAACGAGCATTTGGGCTACGAAAACCTCTTTCTGTTCTCCACTTCAGGTTTTCTGGGATTAACTGTCTCTTTTTTCGAGCCATCGATCCTTGACCCACATTCCCTGAAGTGTTATCTAATTATCACTGCTCACTTTGAACTCACAAGCACTCAATAAACACGAAGCATCATGGGTAGTGGTTACCATGGGAACTACAGGGCGCAGTGCCTACCAGCTGCTGCGAGAGATTACGTCACCAGTTACGTTGGCAGCACGGCTGTCACAGTACACTTTGTACTCACCACAGCCATTCATAACTGATGCTACAAGTGCTCGCTTATTGCAATACACATGTGGCCTTCACCCTATCAAGGACACTGTGCTGCCGACTAAGCTGATGACGTAGCCACTGCGGAGAACATTCCCGTGCGCCCCGTATAATTGGTTGTGACTAAACGTTTTCTGATTGAACACATGTGGTGGACAAAACTCTTTCTCTCTGGTTCCCTACATCTTTATGAATAAATAATGGACACAATTCTTGTTGACCAGTTTAGAAATGCACAAGCGAAGGTAACAAGGACGTGGGTGATTTGCGAAAAATTCCAAAATGGGATTTTCGGCGTTTTGGGTTGATTGCTCTATAATGAACAGGATTCTGTTGAAAAAAGTGATGCATTGTATAGCTCATAAATCAAAATGATGTTTCGTAAGAGGAAACGCCCAATTTTACAGAGGCTAAAGTAAATGTTTCCTATAGATAAACTATGAACACACTCTCTTGTTGAGAAAGGCGCAATCTTCATGTTGCTAGCACTGATAACATTGAGTTTGTTTTATTTTTAAGCGGTTTCGCACAGCCGCCATATTTTATGAATGGGGAGTTTGATCGTCCGCCTTGGCCATATTAGGCCACATATACGGTCCCATCTTGTCACTAATGTTCGTTACTGTAGCTCTTAAGTGTTGAGAGTTAGTCATTTTTATATTTTATAATTTCAAGATGGTGGCTGCGCGTGATATTTTAGCCCATTTCATCATAACGTTGATAGTAGATGGTCTTTATTTAAAACTATCAGAATGCCAAATACTGTGAACATTGCAGCTGTAACCGATTGTGAATATTGATTCTTTGGATCATAAGTTATATACCTAGGTATTATGAAAATTGCAATTTGCATGGCTGCCATCTTGAAATTGTTTGGCTGATGACCTTGTAGTTTTTTCTCAGTTGGTAGAGATGCACTAATTAGTAATGGATGTAATAAAACCAATTCAACCGGACCTGTTGAAGAACTGCCTGCATGTGAATGCGCACATTCCCAACCATGTCCTGTGGGCTAGACTTCCTAAGACTGTGATAGTTGGGGCTGATACACTTAAGGTAGCGCTAAATGATGCTATCATATCATTTAATGATAGAAATATACGGAGGGCTAGGGTTTGTAAGAGCGGGTGTGTTCTAGATTTATCACTGAGGAAAGGCAAATCAGTTAACACAATTTTTCTCAGGACTGCATTTTTTTGGACGTTGGGTACACATTTCTCGGAAACTAGTGAACCAAAATGCATGAAACTTTCCTTGTGTAATTATATCTCATTGAACAATAGAAATACCTGTGGAATTTGGCATGAATTAAATAGGAGATTTTTAACGCATATTATTTTCAAATTTTTTGTGTCCAAAAAAGTTACATATTAAAAAATATCATAAAATGAAATCCACTCCGAAATTTCCAAGAGATCTCAGTTAATGCTGCATGAGAAGCACAACATCGCTCGCGACTGTCAAGCAATACAACACTACAAGAAACGAAGAATACAAAACTAGAGTCCTACTGGCCAACCGATCCCCTTGCTAGATGATCCCTACCAGCTGCAAAAATATGAAACTAGCCTCGAACCGGAATCATGGAGGAGAGGTATTCCTTTCACTTAAAACTGAGATCTGATGTCCGTCCCTTCCCAAATAAAGTAAAAGCCCAACGCCATCAGAGGGAAGTGTGTGACAAGACATCGTACAATATCGTTCAAGGCCCCCATGGCCTACACGTGCAAAGCATCTGACCTAAGAATGAAGAAAGAAAACATATAATACCAATTCCTAAGTCTACTCTAAGAGTCCCATAGCCCGTCGAGTTTTAAGAATTAGTAGTGAACCCTTTATCCTCGGATGGAAAAATGATTCGATGTTTTATTTCTACAATTAATTAATATTTCCACCAGTGTCATGAAATAGCCAGACGAAGATGAGGAAACTTCAAGCATTTGTTGGAGACAGTTGGAACATACCTGCAGCAGTTTGACAAAAGGCTAAATACTTAAGAATTGTGAAAAGAAAGAGCCTAGTGTGTTTCAGAAGGACAGGTGGTGGCTACCTCAGAATAGAAGGGACGCGTGGTGAGACACGCTTATGGTATGTTCATTGTACTATTCGCGCCTAGAAAAAATATAAGGCAGTAACGTGAGTGGCTGATGATACTACTGGACACTCCTACGAGGCCGAGGTCTGATAAAAACCGCGAAGTTATTGAAAAAGTTAAACCAATGAGAGATGAATGCTTACGAACGCGCCAAGTCTAGCTTGGGCACGCGACAGCTAGTATTAACGCGGGATATCGGCTAGACAACATCTCTACGATCGATTCTTGAATTAATGGGCATATTCTTGACCTGCGCAATTTTACGAGTTCAGTGATATTTGTTTCATTCCTGTACCACTATTATTTTGAGAAATTTTTATATAATTTCCCCCCCCCCCCCTATCGATACCTAGGGCCAGTTCATTTATAAGTGGCGTGAAGAGCCAAGACATTACTATTACTTTTGTGCGTCTGAGGACGTAGGTTACTATTACATTGTGTGTGTCGGGAAACACAGGTTATTATTATTACATTTGTGCGTCTGAGGACGTAGGCACTTGTACTTTGCGTGTCATGAGGACACAGATTTTTATTAATATAAATACGTTAAATTCAGTGTGATAGATAGTCACAGTACTATTTTGTAGGGACAGTATCATCGACAATTCGCCAACAGACTGTTTTGGGGAAATAAGTACCTAAAAGGTGAATTTAGTAGACAGATATCGAGTGTGAAATAATCTATAACTTTTTGCATCAGCACGAGAGATGGCATCGCTTATCCTGGAAGAAGTTTGGAACTGTCAACACTCCGTCGAGATGTTTGAGACGAGCTAAGCAGCATTAAGTAGGGAGATGGATGCAGATGTTCGTTGACGGTGACTGGCAGAGGATGAGTACTGAATAATATTCTTATTATCTGAAAAATTAACTTATGGTATATGGGACATATTTTGTTTGTAAATATTTTGCTTGTGTTGATTAACGTAGTGTATTTAGTTTTGGTCTGACACACCTTTTGCATGGAAACAGCTCGCACAATTTTAATAAGTCGTAAGTTCTTGTTTGTTTGTTTTAACTAACGTGGCTATGTGGACGACCGTGTTCGCATATATTTACGTAGTGCGATTAAGAAGCGTCTCTCGGAGATATATTGCGTTTCAGAAGTAGGACTGAATTAGTATAATCATGCAGTAGATTGGAGGGTAAATTAATCTTGTAATGTTTATTATTGATCAGATTTAGTGAGTTTATTGCCTTTGGAGCAATGTGAGTTGTGGCGAGGAGCAGTCAGCTCTATCGTAGGTTTTAATTTTCTTAAATAGATTGTGAGGATCTGATTCAACCGACCTGTGTGAAATGTGTTATGTCATTCCCAGCAGTGTGTGTGTGTATTTTATTGGTCATTACAAGCGGGAATCTCAGCGTAGACTGATTTCCGTCAGCTTGGTGCCGAGTCCATATGGTTACCTTGCGAGGACATATGTGGCTATATCGATTAAGGTCTTACCATATGTTTATGTGGTTGAGATTTGTTGCTGTTGATTCTACGAGATAACGGCACAGTTGGTCAAGTTATTTTTACACACTGGGGCTGGACGATGACAGAGTTGAGGAAGGGGGAAGCTGTTTCACAAGGCGGGCTGAAAGAATTGCATCGAGGTCATTAGTGGAGTGCTTGTTGGCTCCGTAAAATTACTTGAAATACAGAATAAGAACTGATCAATGGTAAACAATTGTTCAAATAAATGGGAGTTGCCTACGAATCACTATAATCTCCGAAGCGTTAGCTTAACGTACATTTTGTTCATATAAGATAATCTCAGCCGGTGAGGCTTTTGTTGTTGTTGGTTTCATTCCATGTATATGTTCCGTATTAGTGACCCGTGCAGTCACGTGCGATGCTGTCTTTTCCTTGTTTGTGTATTGAGCAATTGGCCGTGTTGGCAGCTCATTTGTCTGATGCGTCATCGCATTGAAGGAGGGTCTCGAGGGAGATTCCTGTAAATATTAGATTTTAGACTGTGTGTCAGCATTAATTTTCAAGGGTTTTTATTAGTGTTATGTCCTATATCCGTAAACGTTGATTTACGAGATGATTGTTCGTAAGCAGCGTGGCTGTTACCCGCTGTAAACGAACAAGTCATCCAAGTACTCATTCCTCGTAGTTAGTCATTACGCGTACATAAAATCCAATGCAAGTTAGTGGAACTTGGATCCACAATTTTTATAAGGGGGAGATCCGTCTGACTCCTCAACTTTTGATAGATATTTCTGTCATTGGAAGATTCAGTGAGGAATTTTATTATTGTTGTTGTCTATATTCATTTTATTTTCACTAATAGTCATTAAATTATGTTATTATTTTACGCCTTGTCACTTCCTTTCTTAATTATAGTTTTAATCCTATGACCCTTGCCTCAGTAGAGCATGTTGTTTGGCGGACGTAAACATCACACCATGAACTGAGCGCGACCCCTTGATCAAGATTCTTGCATATAAACACTGCAATACTAAAGGGTTCATAGGAGGTAAACTGGCGCGGCCAAGCGTGGGGCGGTTCACTGTGGTGTAACGGCAGAGAAATTGCACATGCCAATGTAAGCGTAGTTGGGTTTACTAACTGACGCAACAATGAAGGTGTATTTTTGTTGCTGGTTCCCTGCGGGAACACAGTTAGTTGGCGTATTTGAGTAAAACTGACAGGCCACAAGTGGAGGCAGATATGACAGTATTTTAATCACCTGAAAGTGATATTTTATTAAAAGTAATTGAGGCGAAGAGGATACCGCCAACTGTGTGAAATATAAATTAAAATCAGGAGTTTGCAATGTAAAATACGGTTCACGTTTTTGTCTATTGAATTAAAGTAAAAGTAATATACGTGATACCGGGCGCCCAATGATTAAAGTTAAAACTAGATTTGTTTAGAAAGTCAAACTCATGAAAATGTTAGGAGGCTGGTAGCCTTAAATGGCAATTAATACTTTTTTAATTAGTCAGTGTTAATATCAGATCAGGATAACAATTTAATGACTAAATATGTGTTTGGGTTTAAATTAAATTGAGTAAAATTAGAACCACTCAGAGATGCATTCGACTAGTGGGATTAAATGGAAATTATAAATGAACTGAGTAGGGTAAAGAAATTAAATGTGCATTGGGATTGTATGTGTGTGTCAGGGGGCATTGCTTTATGCCATTTCCCTAATGTCTCATATAAAGTGTATAACATGGCAACAGTAGAACAGATTCAAGAAATCATTGAAAATGCGGCTAGGAGGACACAGAAATTGTTGGACACCAAATCGGCGGAACAGAGTGAATCATTAAACACTAAACTATCAGAACAGAGCGAATCATTAAACGCGAAATTATCTGAACAAATAAACTGTAGTATGTTAGTTAGCTATAAACAAATTGTCTGAGCAGAGTGAATCACTAAAAACTAAACTATCCGAACAAAGTGAATCACTAAACAATACTATGTTAGAACAAAGTGAGTCTATAAACAAATTGTCTGAGCAGAGTGAATCACTAAAACTAAACTATCCGAACAAAGTGAATCACTAAACACAAAACTATCTGAACAAAGTGAATCATTGCGGACACAATTAAATAACAGTAGGATTGAACAAAATGAATATCAGGCGGAACAAGCTAGATTATTAAAAAGCGAAATCAATGACACTATAAATTCGCAGTTAGAGGCGCAGAATGTTAAAAACACGAACCAATTAGCTTCGTTAACCGCAGAGATGAAGGATCACACTAATCAACAGATGGTATTGCTGGCCCTAGATGTTAGTAAAAACAATGAAAAACAATTAGATCAGATTGAGAAAATGGAAATTATATTTGATCAAAAACTTAGCATTCTGGATGAAACGGTGTTAGGTAAATTAGAGCAAATTGAACTAGCATGCACTATGAGTACAAGCGAGGTCAAGATAGCTCAGGATAAGTTGGAAGGACGATTTAAGGAAATGGAAAAAAGCGGCAAGGTCATTCAACAACAATTATCAGCGGTAGATGAAAATATATCCGGTATAATTAAAGATATGGACCGTCTCGAAATAAAATCAGCGGAGCAATGGAAAAGCCTAGAAGCGGATCAGGATCAATTAAATAATACCATCGACGAAAGGTTGAGCCAGATAGAAAGCAATCAGGATGACACTAAAAGCCAGATTGAGGAGAAAGTAAGCACGATTAAGGAGCAAATAAGAAAAGATTGGCGAAAAATGAATATCGATTCTAAAGAGGAAAGATCAACCATCCTTAAGACAGTAGGCGAAAATCATACTCGTATTCAAGCATTAGAGCAAGAAATTAAGAGTAAACTTAAAGAACAAACAGACAGGATCATTAAAGCTGAACTGAGGTCGATAGAACAATCTTCGATATTTAAAACGGGAACAATGAAAGATAAGCAGGACGACTCAAATAGCCCCGAGGGGACGAGCACAGCAGGAAGCCAAACTCAGACAGAGAGCCCATTAACGACAAACACGGAGGGGTTTCGCAAGAATATTGAAAGGAGTTCCACGCCACAGGACGATCATCAGCCCACACAACGTATCCAAGTAATTCGCTCGAACGATTATAAACCGCAGAAGTACACGGAGAATTCAGGGGTGACACCTAAAGCCTTTATTAAAGAAATTGAAGATCATTACAATGACACTGGGGTACCTGAAGCACGTAGGCTAAGGATGATGGAGAGATTTATATCAGGAAATGTCCTTACATGGTTTTTAAGCTTCAAATATACTTTTGGAACTATGGCAGATTTCAAAATCGCGTTTCTGCGCAAGTACTGGTCGCCGGCATTACAACAGAGTTTAAGAATGGAGCTTTACTCTAGGAAATACCAAACTACCCAGCAAACGAAATACTCAGATTTCTTTAACATGCAAATGCTAAAATTTCGCGACCTTGATTACCCATTAAATGAAGCGGATCTGGTGATGACTATAGCGCGGCAATTACCAGTCAACGTGCAACAAGTACTAGTCGCAGCGAACGTTAGTACGGCCTTACATGCAGAACAGATATTACGCCAGATAGATGAGACTACATCTCATAATCATTATAGAGGAGGAAGACAACTGGAGTTAGTCAATACGACGCACATTGCACATGAATATTGCCTAAGGCCACTATGAATTAACCAAAACTTTATTAAGATAAAACTTTGCTCCGCTAATTGCACATGAATGTTGCTTTGAATCACTATGAGATGCCATGTGTGACTTGAGGCCCGTTCCCCAAGCAAACTTTATTCCACATACACTACAGCAATATGGTGTTTGACCGGTGTGAACTATCGAGTGTCTTTCCAAATGCTCCTTCCGTTGAAAGTTTACTCCGCACGTATAACATGAATGGGGCTTGAAACTACTATGAGTTAACATATGTCTCTTCAAATCTGCCTTCCGTTTAATAATTCTTCCGCAGGTACTGCAGAAATTTGGCTTTAGACCACTGTGAATTATTATATGTTTTTTCAATTATAGTTTCTCTCTAAAGGTTGCTTGACATGTATTACATGAATATGTACTGGGACCGCTATGAATTAACGCGTGTGTATTCATTTCGCACCTTTTAGTAAACTTTTTTCCGCATATTTTGCAACTGTATGGCTTCACGCCGCTTTGAGTCGACATTTGGATTCTCGAACCACTACGGACTGGCATGTTGCTGGTCGCTTTGGGATATTGATTGAGTAAGGCTCCGAAAGTTGCACTTGTTTGGGTGTTCTCTGACCTGTGGAAGATATATTGCCTCTGTGGTGAATTTTTAATGCTTGTATGAGGGAAATAGACGCTAACATTATAATATCAAAACTCACATAGGTACAACAATTCCTGATATTTACAATTTACAATAATCCAGTGTACCTAAAATATTGTATACGAATATTTCTTTACATACTTATTTGTAGGCATAGACTTAAAACATAAATTTAAAGATCAGATAAACATCGCTTGGAGATTGAAACGTGTCATCCGAATGGATTATTTAATCTCATGAAATTTGCTGCAGGTTAAGAGAATAACACCTACTACAACTTGGTTATAATTGTGTTAACCGACAGAATAGCATTTAATTTTGCTACGGTAGATAATTCAGGGTAGCGGGAAAACACCTTCACGATCCAGTGATCCAACTAGTAAAAAGATAATTAGTGCAACTTTTAGCAGTACCATAACTATGCAAGTTTTCCTCAAATAAGAGGAACAGAGCTCATTTCTACGTTTCAATGACGTGGAGTTCATGTAGTCTGAATATACTGTATATTATATACACGATACTGTTTTGCATGTCGGAGATTTTGGAGTGACAGTCCTTCTGGATTAACATGTTAATTCTTCTCCAGCACGAAAAAAGTGTTTGTGCATGGGGAATGCTTAATAACATTCACCTACGGCTGTTACTTCCTAAAGGTCAATATGGTTTTTCTTAGTCTGGATTAAGAGAATAAGGAAATTGTGTGCTGCTTTTTATCTTATGCACGAGCATTCAACTTTTAGTTATTTCTGTCATTAGAGTGTTTTATTGTCTTTCACATTCTTTTCTTGTAACTAGATGCACTGAAGTATTACGAATGATAAGAAAGGGCTGTGCAAGGAAACCTCGATATATTCATTGAAATGGGCAACTAAACACCAGGTAACAAGTGATGTGTGCGCTCGTTCAACTGAAACAACTAAATTCTGCTATAGAACGGCCATACTGGTTAGTTGGAATTATTGAGTACTAAGAGGTGCCAAACAATTTAATAAGTTAATACGCAGAAACAAGTATTACGCAATATGGTTAATTCTTGGCCTCATATGGAATATACAGCCCACATGATTCTGTTAACATATGCTTTATCAAATATCACTGTTGAATTCTTCACGGATGAATGGCTAGCACTATTTAGGAATACACCTATTTTTGGAGATGAGTGATTAACCTCAACTTTAAAGAAAAAAGCACATAGTAGATATAGTGTGGTTTGTTAGAATGTACAGAACCTCACTGTACAGCGCACACTTAACCATCTCCCGATATACCACTGACTGCTGACACAATTGATTCTGAACGTTTAATTTTATCTCCAGAACGGAATAATCCGTCTCCTTGAAGTAGTATTCAAACAATCTCGATTAGTACTTGCACTCCAACAAGTTCACACAATGTTCACAGAATTTCCAATATAATTTCTGGTGCATAAACAATGGATAGCCCAGTTTCAAGCCCCTATTAACGTTTGATAAGTTAAAATGCTTCTTAAAGAGTGCGTCAAAATACGTAATTAATTATTTTCTTAAAGAAATGACGTAGAAATGACAATGGCAGTCTTGCCATATATTGATGAGATAACCTATTCGTTGCAATTTTGTTTCAAAATGGATGTGAATGGTTGATGGCTTGACCCTGTATACATGCTCAGTGGGGACGTAATGGACAAAAATTGTTCAAAGACCGATGCTTGGGTTTTAACGTCATCTAATATTTAATTTATACGGTTTTGCTTGGAAATGTATCCCCCGTTGTGGTAGCGTAACTGACCACTTACTGATTGAGCAATCTCGTTAACATTTCAGTTGGCCATAGGAGAGAGTCAGTGAGACGAAAGTGGCTTATTCCTCCCTCAACTCCTCTATAATATACGCTACAAGTCAGTTGTCATTCGGTCGGTATTTGCGTGTGAGTGAAAAAATAAAGTGTAATTTTGTAAAGTGAAATTAAGTTGTAATACTATATTAAGTTATTTCTAAGAAACTGTGGTTCGTTAATGTTGAAACTATTCCAATGAAAGGAGAGGGCAGGACAATTCGCAAAATTAGTCTTAACATTTTAATACCAGCATGTATTACGGTATGTTAAGTTTGGTTTATATATTATTATTTTAAATTAGGTGTTATACCTTTAGCTACAAAATGTAACTCTCATAAAACTTAGTGGCTTTAGTTAGCCTTTCTATACAAATATTCCAGTTTCCTTCGAATTAAGAACGCTTAATTGATAATTGGTGTGGACACTAATGCAATTCATTTTGTAGCTGAAGGTCTAGCACCCACAATAAAAAGGAAAAGTCTAGAAATTCCTATAAACAGGGGAAAATAAGATCAGCACAAAGTAGAAACACAGGCTGAAAATAGTAACGTCTTCATTTTGAAAATGTTAAACTTTGCTTCTAACAGAAAGATGTGTGTGTTTCTTGGATATACGAATAATTGTTGTACACGGTCTATGAAAGGCAAGATTTTTTAAAGAATATCGTTAATGTTTTAGCTCCTTTAGCTGTATGTTTACTCTCAAAGCAGAGGTTTCAAAAAGAGAGAAAAGCTTTTAACGTTAGCAATATACAGTTGGTATATGTCTCTATGATACAAATTTAATATATATTCAATTTAACGACATCCAGTGAACCAAGTCTTAACCCCTGTTTCCTAGATAATGGCTATTGAAATGCTCCTTTGCAAAGCAAAAATTGCCCGTTTTCGAACTCGACACATTGATATGCTCAAATAGCCCACGGTGCATACAAGACTATACAAATGAAACAATCCCAAACCCGGTTTTCTAACTTTTGTAACGCAGTTTTGCATTTATTGATTATGCCTCATTTTGCTCACCTCCAATGTAATTGTGGTTCCGGTGAGAATCAAATCCTCGTTACGCCACTAAGTACGTCAGAGACAGGTGAAATACTCGTAGCGTCGATATTACTTTACGCAACTTTATCATCACCCGCAAGATATTCTGGAGGTTTGAATTAATAAAGAATGTATTCATCGAAACAGTTCCGAGTCCACCGCCTTTGGATTCACAATTTGCATTATCTCTATTCCATTAACTTACATCAAACTATCTGACGTCGTTAAGAGTAATTATTGATTCACTGCACAATGAAACGCATAAAATACTGTACAGCCGTGGGATCGGGTGTCCAAACATTTGGAGAGACTAAATCTAAAAGATTTATATCCAATAAAATGTGCAGTTTTGGACAGTAATGATACCGCTCCTCCACTCTTAGAATCCACCGACCACCACGGCCTTATGCACTATGTATTTACGTGACGTTTTATTTGGTTTGGTGAGCCTCATAATTTTATTTCAGGTGAACTAAATTTAATATTGTTAAATTTAGACTCCTTGTTTTTCTTTGGGTTATTATTAATTTGAAACATGATTTGTTCAGTTTTATTTAAATTTTGCTCGCCAACTATTAATGTAAATTCCTTACTCTGACTTACTTTTATTGTTTTTCCATTAGGACTAGTTTTCATTACTGTAGTTTGTTTGTTTCTCCTCATCACCATTTTTAATATTTCGAATCTTTCTGTATATAAATGAAGCCAGTAGTTACGTATGCAGCCGAAACCCTATCCCTAAATGCTAATAAAGGGCTCCTCGAACAACTGTAGAAAAAGGAGCGCAAAATCGTTACAGGTATAATGGGATTAAATTACAAGAATGGCATCCATTATACAAAAATCCAACAAAGACGTCTACAGTGAAATAGAGAAAATAACAAAAACGGTATTACGGTCATCTCAAACGAATGGATGGAAACAGGTTGACTAAACAGATTTTTCATTTTTTAAATTCCAAACCCAAAACCACAATGCCCTGATTTAAAAAATACCAGAGACGACTTCAAAATGTTGCATATAAAACCCGACGACGCCTTCAATAGAGATCTCTTCCGCAAAAAATACTGACTAATGGGCTAACCCGAGATGAGACACCAAGACCCAAAAGAAGACAAGGTACCATCTGGACAGCGGAACGCAAGATGGCCCACTCACAGAGAATGAGGGAATTCTGGGCTCAGAGGAAAGCGAAGATTATTGCCAGGTGTAGCAAGACTTAACGTGGTCTCAGATGGCCTCAACGAATTATATATATATATATATGAATGGTTCCTGATAGTTTGTTCGTTTTTCCCGTACTCGTTCATATGTCATTAATCAGATTGCGATGGAACTTTGATGTGATTTTGTGCACAATTCCGCGGAGGTCTGGGAATTAGTAAAGCCATTTCGTAAGAGATGTCCCACATGTAGCTTCAACAAATGAGGGTTGACAACCGAAGTCCCGTATGTTGTTATATACCATTCGACCGATTGCGATGATACTTTGGTGAGTTGTTGTGCAAACTTCCTCAAAGATTTCTGAATTATTACATTATTTTACAATAGATGGCTTGTGAATCGTTTCATTTAAGTAACATAAGCGTTCGTATACCATTAATCCGATTATTATGATGCTTTCGTGAGTTATTGTGCACAAGATTTCTGAGTTATTAAATCAATTTTACAATAGGTAGCACACGAGTGGTTTCAAGAAATGAAAGAGAGGTCATGCATCGTTTCCAAAAACTTCCGTACGCGTTCATATAACATTCATCCGATTACGATGAAACGCTGGTGAGTTGTGCACACTCCTGGGAAGGTTTCTGAATGAGTAAATCCATTTTACAGAAGGTAACATGCAAATCGATTCGGTAAATGTGGCCTGCTCACGCGTCGGAGGGCCTTGTGATTTATATATGTACTCACCAGAGGAAAACATTTGCACTTCAACACATAACATTACGACACAAAATCTTTCATTCCATAATTGACATCGCAACACATGCAGGTTACGGCTAGTTTGCAAAAACAATTAGTTTTGAACCCATGGGTATTAAATCTCCTCAGTATTTCTCATTAGCCTGATTTCCTCAAACGGTCGTACTCGAACGTTCCACAGCTTCTTGTGTTCAGGAGTGTCTCTATAGTTACTATCAGACTGCTGATTCTGCATTGCGCGTGTCCTAATGTTCCTGATACAGAACCACAGCTTCTTGTGTTCAGGAGTGTCTCTATAGTTACTATCTGACTGCTGATTCTGCATTGTGCGTTTACTAATGTTCCTGATACAGAACCACAGCTTCTTGTGTTCAGGAGTGTCTCTATAGTTACTATCAGACTGCTGATTCTGCATTGCGCGTGTCCTAATGTTCTTGATACAGAACCACAGCTTCTTGTGTTCAGGAGTGTCTCTATAGATACTATCAGACTGCTGATTCTGCATTGTGCGTGTCCTAATGTTCCTGATACAGAACCACAGCTTCTTGTGTTCAGGAGTGTCTCTATAGTTACTATCAGACTGCTGATTCTGCATTGCGCGTGTCCTAATCTTCCTGATACAGAACCACAGCTTCTTGTGTTCAGGAGTGTCTCTATAGTTACTATCAGACTGCTGATTCTGCATTGTGCGTGTCCTAATGTTCCTGATACAGAACCACAGCTTCTTGTGTTCAGGAGTGTCTCTATAGTTACTATCAGACTGCTGATTCTGCATTACGCGTGTCCTAATGTTCCTGATACAGAACCACAGCTTCTTGTGTTCAGGAGTGTCTCTATAGTTACTATCAGACTGCTGATTCTGCATTGTGCGTGTCCTAATGTTCCTGATACAGAACCACAGCTTCTTGTGTTCAGGAGTGTCTCTATAGTTACTATCAGACTGCTGATTCTGCATTGCGCGTGTCCTAATGTTCCTGATACAGAACCACAGCTTCTTGTGTTCAGGAGTGTCTCTATAGTTACTATCAGACTGCTGATTCTGCATTGCGCGTGTCCTAATGTTCCTGATACAGAACCACAGCTTCTTGTGTTCAGGAGTGTCTCTATAGTTACTATCAGACTGCTGATTCTGCATTGCGCGTGTCCTAATGTTCCTGATACAGAACCACAGCTTCTTGTGTTCAGGAGTGTCTCTATAGTTACTATCAGACTGCTGATTCTGCATTGTGCGTGTCCTAATGTTCCTGATACAGAACCACAGCTTCTTGTGTTCAGGAGTGTCTCTATAGTTACTATCAGACTGCTGATTCTGCATTGCGCGTGTCCTAATGTTCCTGATACAGAACCACAGCTTCTTGTGTTCAGGAGTGTCTCTATAGTTACTATCAGACTGCTGATTCTGCATTGCGCGTGTCCTAATGTTCCTGATACAGAACCACAGCTTCTTGTGTTCAGGAGTGTCTCTATAGTTACTATCAGACTGCTGATTCTGCATTGTGCGTGTCCTAATGTTCCTGATACAGAACCACAGCACCTTACACGGATACTAGCGTACAATATGGATAGCATTCATAGCTTGGGAAGAAAAACAAGTAGTTCCGTGAAAAACTAAATAGCCTATGTTCATATATCCCACTGGCCTTATTGAGGGCACGAGAAATGAAAACGGGATTTAAAATATGCACAGCCGCCATTATTACGTTCTCATTAAATAAGACGTCAATATATTAGGGCTTGTATGAAGGCATACCGTCTCAAGTTTCACAGCGTTCGGATACAAAGTCACGAGATAAATCCATTTAAATTTCGCTTCTCCACCATGTTGGTTTTGTGAGCACTAGGTTATTAAATGGTCAATAGGTGAACGTTCGTCAATAGCCTCTATCAGCATTCACAATATCAGTATGATTGCTGTAATAGGTTCCTAGTTATTGAGAAACGTCCAAGTATTTCATAAGGTTGCCATGTTGGATTGTGATATGTGTAGGCAAAGAGGTACGTACCATTAGATGGGGATTATTGCGTAGGTTCTCCATTGAAACGTTGATTTCGATCGCATGATCAGGACACCGGAAACTAAAATTTAATTTTAACAATTCGGACAGCCGTCATCTTGGGGTGATCAAAGAAATTGAGCTCAATTGGATGTACAATAAATAGATTAAAATGTACATGAACCTTACCAAGTTTCACTGTGCTCGGGTGATTAAATCACGAGTAAATTCCACTTAAATGTTTCAACTTTGCTGGGCAGCCATGTTGGTTTTGTGATCACCATGTTATAGGTGAACTTAAATTAATAGAAACTCAGCGATTGTTCTAGCCTTCATATGGAGATTATGGCTGCTTGAACTTTTAGTTCTCGCAGTAAAGAGGCGCATGGGTGCTTCATAAAAAGGGACGTAGCGCGCAGTTCGCTACTCCTGTAGGGTCTGGGCGGGGACAACAAGAGCCCACTGATAAGCTAGCTTGGTGTCCTAGGCGAAACCCGCACACAAGACACGGTACAAGAAAAATTACTGAGTTTTAATTCACTGGCCGTGAAAGCCAATATACCAACTTTTTGGAAGCCTTCATCGGGAGATTATCGCTGCTTGAGCTTTTAGTTCTCGCAATAAAGAGGCGCAGGTGCGCTTCATAAAAAGGGAGGTATCGCGCAGTTCGATACTCCTGTGGGGGTCCGGGCGGGGACACCAAGAGCCCACTGATAAGCCAGCTTGGTGTCCTAGGCGAAACCCCACACAAGACACGGCACAAACCTAGATCAATGTTGAGTTATAATTCACTGGCCGTGAAAACCAATATAACATCTCTTTGGAAGCCTTTATTGGGAGGATATGGTTGCTTGAGCTTTTAGTTCTCGCAGTAAATAGGCGCAGGTGCGCTACATAAAATGGGAGGTAGCGCACAGTTCGCTACTGCTTTGGGGGTCTGGACGGGGACACCAAGGGCCCACTGATGAGCCAGCTTGGTGTCCTAGGCGAAACCCCACACAAGACACGGCTCAAACCTAGATCAATGTTGAGTTTTAATCCACTGGCCGTGAAAGCCAATATACCATCTTTTTAAATTAATAGCCTCTATCAACATACAAAATTTCAGTTTTTGATTGCTGCAATAGATTCGTAGGTATTTAGAGCCGTCTAAATAATTTGGATGGTTACAATGTTGGATTGTTATATTATGTAGGCCATTGAGTTATGTACCATTAGATGAAGATTATTATGTAGGTTCATTATTAGAACTTTCACTCCAATCGCACGATATTGTGTTAATTGGTTGACAAATTGTTTAATCTCACTAAATTGTTATTAACAATTGATAATGTTAACATTAATTGGATAACTTCTTTTCCTATTAAAAACTTTAGACTGACTTTGTTCAAATCGGTATGCCTGGTCACATTTAAGTATGCTGATATTTAGCATTTGTTTTTAATTAAATTTAACAATGCTGCATTTTCACCATCAGATTCAAAGAAAAATATCAACAATCTTATAAGCCTAGCTAAAAGTTATTACAGTCAGTACGAAATATGAGTAATTCTTGAATGAACACCGTCTAAAGAGAATATCGAGATATTCAGATAACAGAATATTTAAATCGCTAGACAATACAATTACATATTTTAGAAACATATAAAGCAATGTGGACATGTTTCGAGTCAAGTCGACTCTTGGTGTTTTCTTTTAAGTTGATTAGCTTTCTATTTCGCTGAAGAAGAGTGAGTATCAAACGTAACTCACTATATACCGTATATCTTATGTTATATATTACAATATTTCAGAAGAAATTTCACCTTATATTTAAACGGAAATATTTTGACAAGTATTTGTGCTACGACAACTTGTGTTGGCTTAAAAAAATGCACGACACGCATTTTCAATTGAATTCCACCCTACTTGATTATGTCACCCATGTTCTAACAAAATTGCGAATATTTATTTCTTCAAGGTAACATTTCATAATTTACTTAAACTGAAATATCTTGGCAATTAATTGTGGTACGATAACGCTTGCTGACTTGATACATAATGGACGCTACACATTATCGAGTAAGCTCGCGTATGCATTTTACTTTCTCATGCAGTGTATAACTTTTCCTTTTTGTATTCTCCTTGGCTAATCGAAAGCAACTGAATGACATAACTACTCTTCAACAGTAAACACTAGATACCGGCACCATAGACATTTTACTAGTCCATTTTTCCCACGAAAGAAATTCTCATATTCAATCAAATCAGAGTGACATTGTTGATCCTTACTTACTGGCGGCGAGTCCCCTTCGCTCTCCATGTCGCTCCTCCTCTAGCTGCGTCGTTTTTTACCTTCACAATGCCGCTAAATATTAAGTTACAAGCCGAATTTGCAGTTTCAGCGCGGAAACAAAAGAAAATAAATTTGTTTGAATATGAGACTTCTTTTCGTCTGAACAATCCAGAGAATGTCCCACATGAGACAGAAACTCTGTGTTGTGTTTCAGCACCGAAACCCGACCGCTCTACCTCCGTCTACGCCGACAAAGAGGAAACTACATACAGTAGAACCCCTATTTAACGTTTTTCTAGGGACTGGTATTATTTAATCTTAAATGGGGGTTTACCTTAATTCGAGGTTTCGATAGGTTTCATCACTAACTGCAGCACTCTCTCCACACACAGTGCACTCTCGTTAATTCGCGGTAATGCACGAACTTCCGTGAATTATCTGAAGTTATTTTTGATAAGCTTAGTAAAAACAAAACTGTTTCTTAGATCGTTTATTCTAATTTTTGATTGCACATTTCAGAAAAAAACATTACATGAGAACGAAATTTCATCTCGTTTTTCTATTAAGAGATAAGTGTGACTAGAGACACTAGCTTGACAGTGGGAAATTTTCGGGATTTCCGTAGCATCATTCCCGCACTCGATATCAACTGGATTTCCGTTTTCCTCACCAGCAGTCAAATTCCGTGCTATTTCTTCCTTGCTTTCATGTCTTTAATCATAATCTCCTTTTTCGACGTCTAACTTGCCCGGCATTGCTTCCACTTACTTGTGCCGGGCTCCTCTCCGTCTTCATTCCTGTCGACCTCACTTGGTCAACTCTTGTTCTCTTCCGACCCCGACAGTATTAGGGTATCCGAGGCCTAGGGAGTCTCTTCCTTTCCCGCTTTAATTGGCCCTTGTCTCATCTTTCCTGATACCCTCCTTCTGTGAGGGGTCAGCCTTCTTGTTCTTTTCCTTTTTCCTCCTGCCTTGTGCTCAAGGCCCTCAAGGAGGCAGGGTGTATGTAGCCCCACCACTTCTGGTGCACCCTAGATAATGCCACACCCTCAGGGGCTCACGGCTGGTGAGTTTGGGAGTTGGCGACCCCGAGGCATTTCTGAGCTGGGTCCGTTTTCCCCTTTTGTCCCTTACCTTTGGGGCGGACACTCTCCTCTCCTCTCCGCCTTTCATTATATTTCCTTTTCTCTTTAAGTTTCCCGCACCTTATTGTAGGTATTCTTGATCTACGTTGCATTTTGTAAGTTTTTTCGATCTAAATTGCATTTTGTGAGTGTTTTTCAACCTCACTTGCATTTTGTAAGGATTGCCAATCAAAATTGCTTATTAGTAAGTCTTTCAATATAGGGGGGTCTTCTTGTGAGTATTTTGAATTTCAATTGCATTTTGTATTTTCAACCCACCCCGCTTTGTTCAAGTAGATAAGTCTCAATTGCAATTTTGTGGGTATTTTGAATCTAAATTACATTTTGTAATTATTTTCAATCTAATTGCATTTTGTAAGTATTGTCCATCCAAATGAGAAGTTTGAATCTACCATACCTTTTGTAAACAATTTCAATTGCATTTTGTGTTTTCAACCTACCCCGCTTTGTTCAAGTATTTAATTCTCAATTGCATTTTGTGGGTATTTTGAATCGACATTACATTTTGTGCGTATTTTCAATTTCATTTGCATTTTGTGAGTATTTTGATTTCACTTTCATTTTGTAAGTATTTCGACTGTTTGGCTCCCCGCTTTCTAAGTTCCTTATTCTTGGAGGATTAAGGATATGCTTTGAACATTTTTATTTTTTAATATTTATCTTCTAGAAAATTTTGTAAATGTTGTCAATTCAAATTACAGTACAGTAAGTATGTAGTTAGTTTTAATTGTAAGTATGAAGTTGATTTGTTTATTAGATATATGTCATTGTTCTATTAGACTGTGGTGTGTGAGTGTGTCTGGTGAGGGTGCATGTGAGTGGGCCTGGTGACAGACTGTTTTAGTGGTAGTATTTGTTTGTTGGTGAAACTTTATTATTTTTTTTCGTTAGTAGAATTTTGGTATTTAATTGTTAGTAGAAGGTTAGTATTTTGTAGTAGAATTGCTCTTTACTTATTCTGAATGGGAGTAGCAGCCTTTCAGAATAAATCAATTCTTTACTAGTCTAATAGACGGTTAAGATATTGATAATATAAGCCAACTAATGGCTGCACTGCGTTCTGCTGCACGGCTGAAAGCAACGGGAAACTACAGCCGTAATGCTATTCCGGAGGATATGCACCTCTCTATGCAAAATTACATGTGATGATGGCCTCCTCCCTTGTAAAATTACAATCCGGAGGTAAACTAGTCCCCCGTTCGGATCTCCGGGTGGGGACTACTCGAGAGGGGGTTAACATCACAGAAGTGACAAAAAGGATATCTGACATTCTACGGATCGGAGCGTGGAATGTTAGAAGTCTGCTAGGAAGTGGAAAGTTAGAAAACTTAGAAAGGGAAATGGATAGGTTGAGGTTGGATTTGGTTGGGATTAGTGAAATGCGCTGGCAGGAAGAACAGGACTTTTGGTCAGGAGACTATAGGGTCATTAGCACTAAATCAAACAATGGCCAAGCAGGGGTTGGTCTCATATTGAGTAGGAAACTTGGACAGCGGGTGGAATATTATGAGCAATACAGTGAACGGATTATTGTAGCAAAAATCAATACTAAACCTACGTGCACCACAGTGGTACAAGTCTATATGCCTACCAGTCAAGCTGATGATGAGGATGTTGAAAAGGTCTACGAAGAAATAGATGACATTCTGAGGTATATCAAAGGTGATGAAAATGTTATAGTAATGGGAGATTGGAATGCTGTGGTAGGAAAAGGGAGAGAAGGGAAGATAGTAGGAGATTTTGGATTAGGTGAAGGGAATGATCGAGGAAACAGGCTGATGGAATTCTGCACCGAACATGAGTTGGTCATAGCTAACACCTTATTCGATAACCACAATAGAAGAATATACACATGGATGAGACCAGGAGATACAGGGCGTTACCAAATCGACTTCATTATGGTCAAGCAGAGGTTTCGAAACCAGATTTTGGATTGTAAAACATATCCTGGTGCTGACATAAACTCTGACCACAATCTGGTTGTAATGAAATGCAGATTAAAGTTGAAGAAACTGAAGAAAAGTCAAAAGCCAAAAAGGTGGGCAATAGACAGACTGAAAGTGAAGGATGTAAACGAAAGATTCAAGAAAAGTATAAAGGAAGGACTAATCAAAACCCCTAAACAAACTTCAATTGCAGACGAATGGGCACTTTTGAAGAATGAAATAACAAAATCCGCAGAAGAAAACATTGGTAGGAAAGAAAGAATAGGTAGAAAACCGTGGATCACTCAGGATATACTAGAATTGATGGATGAAAGGCGGAAACACAAAAATCTAAGAGATGAAAAGGGAAAAGCAGAATACAGACGTTTGAGAAATGAGGTTAACAAGAAGTGCAGGGAAGCGAAAGAAGAATGGTTGAAAGAGAAATGTGCAGGTATAGAAAATTGTCTGAAATTAGGAAAAGTAGACACAGCTTATCGAAGGATTAAGAATACTTTTGGGGAAAAGAAGACTAAGTGCTGTAATATTAAGGACACAAATGGAAAGCCTCTAACAGATAGGGAAGAAAAGGTTGAGAGATGGAAAGCTTACATAGAGAGTTTGTATAAGGGAAAGGAGATTGAGAATCATGTAATGGAAAGGGAGGAGGAAATTGATGAGGATGCGAAAGGAGATTTAATATTGAGATCAGAATTTGATAGAGCTTTGGAAGACTTAAGCAGGAACAAAGCACCAGGCATAGATGATATACCGATTGAGTTGCTACGCTGCATAGGAGATGAAGGTCTGATCAGGTTATTTCACTTCGTGTGTAGGATTTATGAGACAGGTGAGGTACCCCCTGATTTCAAGAAGAATGTTATCATCCCTATACCAAAGAAAGTGGGAGCTGACAGATGTGAAGATTACCGTACAATCAGCTTGATTACTCATGCTTCAAAGATCCTGTCTAGAATAATTTACAAGAGGATTGAAAGCCAGATAGAAACGGAGTTGGGTGAAGACCAGTTTGGTTTCAGGAGAAATGTAGAAACAAGGGAAGCTGTAATAAGTCTTAGGCTGATTTTGGAAGGTAGAATAAGGAAAGATAAGAGAACGTTCATGGCATTTGTAGACTTAGAAAAGGCTTTTGATAACGTTGATTGGACTAAATTGTTTGACATTTTGAAATCTATTGGAATAAAGTACAGGGATAGGAGGGTGATATACAATCTATACAGAAACCAGACAGCAGTCATTCGAGCTGAAGGACATGAGAGAAAAGCTGGTATTCAGAAAGGTGTAAGGCAAGGCTGCAACTTATCACCCATACTTTTCAATATTTACATTGAACAAGCAATGAAGGAAATAGGAGAAAAATTGGAAGTGGGAGTGAAGATTCAAGGAGAAATAATTTCAACTCTGAGATTTGCTGATGACATCGTCATCTTGGCCGACAAGCCTGAGGATTTGAATGAGTTTTTGAATGATATGGATTCCGTCTTACGGAAGGAATTCATGATGAAAATTAATAAATGTAAAACAAAAATACTGGAATGCAGCCGAAATAAATCAGAAACCTCTATGGAGATCAACTTGGCAGGTGAAAAGCTGAAGGAAGTAGGAAACTTATGTTACTTAGGAAGCAGAATAACCAGTGATGGACGAAGCAAAGAGGATATAAAAAGTAGGTTGGCTCAGGCAAGGAAAGCCTTTCTACAAAAAAAGGAATCTGTTGACATCGAATATAGATTTAGGTATTAGGAAGTCATTTTTGAAAGCCTTTGTCTGGAGCGTGGCGCTCTATGGAAGTGAAACTTGGACTATTGGTGCAGCAGAAAAGAGGAGAATTGAAGCATTTGAAATGTGGTGTTACAGGAGAATGATGAAGATCAGATGGGTAGATAGGGTTACAAACGAAGAGGTATTAAGGCGAGTGGGAGAGGAGAGATGTTTCTGGCGACTGCTAATGAAGAGAAGAGATAGGTTGGTAGGACACATACTAAGACACCCAGGAATAGCAAGCTTAGTTATGGAAGGAAGGGTCGAGGACAAGAACTGAAGGGGTAGACCAAGGTTAGAATATGTTAAACGGATAGCCTCTGATGTAGGATGTGGTAGCTATGTAGAGATGAAACGATTAGCTCAGGACAGGGAGGCATGGAGAGCTGCATCAAATCCGTCAAAAGACTGAAGACTCAAACAACAACAACAACAACAACTCTAACCTTATTTGATTTTGTCATCCGTGTATCAAAATAATTGCGAATATCCGTTTCTTCAAGGTCATTCACCTGAGCAGGCCGAGATATTTAAGTTAGCGAAGTTCTACTTTTAACTGCCAGCGCCCCAGTGATGTGATGGCTAACTAATTTCTGATTTCAATCAAATATAGGTAAACATGTCAAATTTGGCAGTAAATTTGTTTCGACAAGCAAAGACAAAAGTTCTTGATACTAGTATTCCTTGTCAGATAGCACAATCTTATGATAGCAGAGATGCTACCATCTGTTGTAAGATCGTTGAACTGCTTGATTTAACTGTTCCCAACTTCCTCACCAAGAACGTAATATGTTGTTGCAGAATTAGAGATAGTGCGAAATGAGAAAGTTTCCCTTACTTTAGAAGAGCCTACGAATGTATAATATAATAGCAGCACAGCTATTACAGATAGATTTAGAAGAAAATTATCAAAGGCGAATGCTTGGTGACTTTAGGTACAGTATTAGAAGCGTATGCATGCAATTAAGGCACATTTAATAGGAATATCTCACCGTTTGATGGTTGTCTAGCGGTTAGTGTCCTGGCCATGTATTTATGTCACAAATTTCAGGCGGTTGGAAACCCAACTCAGTTGCCTTTTTTGTCCGCCGATTTTTGTTTAATTCCCATGCTTGGTGTTTCATTACATGCTAACGCAATATAAAAATGAAATTTTGTCCCTTTGTTTCTTCTGAATTTCCACGAACATTGTATGTCTGTCTGAACACAAGTTTGCTCGCTTTTAACTTCAGAATGACTCGGTTGATCAACGTTAAATTTTGTACAGATATCCATCATAAACACGACATTAATCATTGACGTAACTCTCTTCAAAGAGGGGCTTAACCCTCACCCCTTAATAGGCATAGAAGGACGAGACTAATCTCATTTCCATCCACTCAAAGTGAGGAACAAAACTCGGGACCCCGAAAACCACTCTTTAATGGCCTAAAATAAACAGTTTCTGAGATATTCCAAGAAAACTAATATCATTTAAGGAACTAAGTAACTGATTGCCGGCTCCGTGGTGTTGGGGTAGCGCGCCTGCCTCTCACCCGGAGGCCCCGGGTTCGATTCCCGGCTCCGTCACGGATTTTAGAAAATTACGTGAGGGCTGGAACGGGGTGCACTCAGCCTCGTGAGGACAAATGAGTAGCTGTCAGAGAGTGAGGCAGTGCCCCGGTCAAAAAAAGAAGATAAACGGACGAGGGGACCCGGTGCGCTGACCACGCGCCTGCAGGCCAAATGGCCGGGCAGCAGTCGCTTGGTTGGCCTAGGCCCTTCATGGACTGTAGTGCCAGGGGTAAAGTAAAGTAAAATTAACTGATTAAGCAAGCAGAAGAGGAACAACCCTAGAGCTCTATATAACGGCCTCAAACAGAAAACGACCTAGCATCCGCTACCTACCTTGCATTTCCAGATCACTGTGCCTCAACGAAATCGAATCTACTAAAATCCTACCTGACTACTTCTAGACACTCCTAAATCCCGAAGAACCTGCCGAACGACTCAAATTTATGGAACCCAATAAACCTCACACTGATTAAATCCCTCCTACAACATATGAAGAGGTCGAAGAGATCATAAAACTCCTCAAGAACAACAAAGCGTCTGGGTAAGATAGGAGAGAAGCAAGAATGCTAAGACTAGCTGGGGATCAAACCTTCAGGCATATTTACATAGTGAAAGTGTGAGAGGATCTCAGATGACTGGACGTTAGCCGTTATTCACCTAATCCACAAGATAGGGAACAAATTACACAGGTATATCACTCCTAGCAGTCACTTATATGATATTTTCCAAGATCTTGGAACGGCATGTAACGAGAAAATTAGACAAGGGAATATCAAGTTGGTTTTAGATAATCGAGGTCTTGTACTGAACAAATACAAAATCGTAGATCATCTTCCGATACAGCAAGAAACGAGGCCGAAAGTGGGTAGTCACCTTTGTTGAATTCCAGAAGGCATACGACCCAGTGGATAGAACCACTCTCATCAGATTCCTAGGAGAACTGGGACTTAACGACAAAATCATTAGTTTGTTACGAGCCACCCTTTACAATACTACTTCCTGAGTCTAGTTTCAAGGGCAGCTCTCGGAGAGTTTCCCGATCAAAACAGGGGTGAGGCAAGGAGATGGTATATCTTGCATATTATTTAACTGTGATCTGGAAGAAAATGTCACGGAATGGACGACAAGCATACCAGTCGACACAGGATTAAGGGTGGGAACCCAAGCAGATCCCTTGCCTAGCCTTCGCTAACGAACTGAACTTACAGGCAAAGGACATGCCACAGGCCAACACACAACTCTACACACGGTTCTCAATAGTGGCGGAAACGCGTCTGTTGATCAACATCAGAAAGGCAGAGTTCATTACCAATATTCAAGACGCCCCTAAAACCATGAAAGTCAGTGATACTTACCATATCAAGAGAGTGAAAGCAGTAAAATATCTTGGAGAATGGATCTCAGTAGATCTCAGTTAAATAATGGCTCTCGAACAAAGGAGGATCAAATCGGACAGATCATACTATGCTCGCAGAAAACTGTATGTCTGGAAATATATGTCCATGAACGTCAAACCAAGACACTACCTACAGTAGTCAAGCCATCCATCCTCTACACAGCTGAGTGCCTGTTTCTTACTAAGACAGGGCCCTCGAGGTACAGGAAAGGAAATTCTTGTGGAAAATAGTGGGACCAAGGATCTTACCAGATAGAAGACGATGGTACATGAACTCTACAAACACCAGGAAATCCTCACCGATGCCATCACAAGGAGACGCCTGGCTTTCTACGGCCACCTGTACAGAATCGACCACCCCACCACAGGCTGTCTTATAAGATCTTCAAGGTAGCCAAGAAGCCACTTGGTCCTTGCGGATCAAACACATTGAGAACGATCTTGCTGAACTTAATATTCACCAAGACACAATAAACGACAGAAGTCACTATCAGGCCTTTCCTCACATGCATTACAGAAGTTCACCACAAGGGGTCCAGGAACGTTTAGATAGAGTTCAGCAAGAAAATGAAAGATTACTGGTCCAATATAAAGGCAAAAATGTCAGCACAAGAGCACACCAAACATCAGAAGTGGTAGACAACACCTAAAGCACAAGTACCGTGGTCTATAGGTGATCCAAACGACCAAAGAAGAAATTAATAAAGGAATGCAAGCCAGTAACCATGGCAACAGTATCTCAAGAGGTGACATCCAACTTTCCAATTATTCCTGTAAGTGGCAATGTCCTTGCATTACATTTCTGTGAACGTTTGCAAATGGATATAAGGTTATCACGGAACCAACTTAGGCTATACAATTCAACAATCCCTTTAATTCGCTGGGGGTCAAGTTGTGCCTTCGATTTTTTCACGCGATTTACACGTGCGATATGTCATACCGAAGGTCTATTATATCTCCAAACAGCAACATTACATGCAAAAAATCCGGAATTGAAATACAGTGGTATTTTTTGCGACTTTTAGGAATTGCGGCCTTTGGAGGCTAAAGAAATGAATTCCCAAGCCCAACATTCATTTTAATTTGAATATAGAAGTATTTATGGGTATTGGGACTTTGTGCAACGGTCAGTTTTTATATGAGGTGCACTGCATTTCATCTCGGAGGTTTTACTTCAATTTCCACGTAAGGACACGTTAAGTGAATTTAGTATGAGAACACACTTATGCCAATCTTTTATTTTTGTCGTCAAACGGCTTAATCATAGGAAAGTTGCTATTTGATACTGTGTGGTTAACGTATCCATATTTGGCCATCTGGGTGATAAAGTGTAGTCATTTGTCTTGCCTTTCCTCTATCGATAAATATATGACTGTTTATTCAGTTTTCACTTTTTTACTCGTTACGGACTGTTTTTGACGGATGCAGGCACAATGTGGTTTTGTACGCTGTTAACTCAAAAACGGCTGGGTGGATCGACGTAAAATTTGGTACAAATATCCATCAGTGGCAGGACAATAATCATTGATACGAATGGAAATGAAATTGATCATGTTTGAAGGGTCTCTTTATTTACGTTATAATACAGTATACTTGAAATACTAATAATATTTATTAAGTTTGTACACCTTAATCCATAATGTTGAAATGGTAATAGGTTATAGAAGTTTCAGCTGAATTGTGGTCTTCTTCAGTAACTATTCTCTTCTCTACAGGACTTGTCTACTGAATGTGTACCACACTCCAAGACCTGCATACTTATTATGTACTTTTATACAAGATCTCTCTACTCAATGTGTACTTCTCAACAAATCCTGCAGTCCTAAGGTGTACTCACTACCCCAATAAGTCCGGTCTACTCAATGTGTACTTCTCAACAAATCCTGCAGTCCTAAGGTGTACTCACTACCCCAATAAGTCCGGTCTACTCAATGTGTGCATCTATACAAGTCCTGCCTACACAATATGCAATTTTCTACAAGAACAAAGTAACCAATTACCACCACTGTGAATCAGGGACAACCCTCAGTTACGATATCTCATGGTGCATACTAAACCCTGACATATCATTACAAGTTATGAACGATACCTTAAAACAAACAGTATCATTATGTGGTATTCTGCTGATACCTGGAAAATAAAATTAAAACCATCCCCGGGGTTTATGATTACTTGTAGTAGGTCGTAACTTGGATTTTAGTTGCTGCTACGTTGGGTTCGGAAGATGCTATTTACGCTTTAAGTTTGGATTACAAAAGAACCATATTCGACTAAGGTCACAGTGGGGGGTTAAGAAATGGATGTCCTTACACCTCATTCTTGTTCCTTTCACTGCGGCAAGCATATTTCCACAATAATGAAATAGTTCCTATCAACAGACTGAGAAAGTTTCTTAAAAATTCCTAGCCAGTGGAAACACTGTATGAGACTAGATAATTTGTGGGCTGTTAAATATAAAGTTAATACCAATATATACCTCAATGATGACACACATGGAATGAAAGTCACATCTAACCTTGCAAACTAATTTTATTCAAATCCAAAACAAAGAGTTAGGCACACGTTAAGCGAAGGAATATGCTATTCGCATGTTGAATACTTACTCATTAAAGTGCTTTCCACTTCCAACACTTTCTCCGTCCTCGATTTCTTCTTTCACCTCCTAGAAATAAGATGGAATAATTTATTCATATGCTTGTTCAAGGTTCGGGACGGTGCGAAATTGCCTTCTTGAGCTCTTTACATGCATGCTCAATACAGATCACGTCCGCAGAATAGGCAGCCTAATCCATTCTCTGTATGCCATGCATCTGTAGGAAATGATTGACCACCCTAGCTCGATCGTCACGAGCATTATCGTCCACTAGGGTAAAGGCCTCGCCCATTGTGGTAGCGAATCCTGTAACGACAGGTTCAAAGATGTTGTCTGTGTACACCAGACTAGTCATGTTAAGAGTGAATAGGAATTAGAGGTGTACGTCGACCAAACATGATTCCACCCAAAAACATGACGGCCGTTGGTGACTTTACTGGATGAAGAGCTTGTGAAATCTCTCACCTACTCGTCGCCACACTCTAATGCTCCTACTGTATGGGTGCAAATCAATGAGGACCTCATCCGTAAAGACAGCACGCTTCCAATTGTCTTGCTGCCAAGTCCAATGAGTTGTCACCCTCCCTAAATGAGCTGTATTATGCTGTGGCTTCAGAGGAGATTTTGGCACGAGAAAACTTGACATCAGCCCTGCTTCATGCAGCCGAGTGCGCACTGTCTGACCAGACACTTTCACTTCAGTGGCTGTTCGAAGATCCTAGCGGAAGGATTTGGCAGTGCCAATGGGCATACGGCGTACTGCAAGCAACAGATGGCGATCCTCCCTGTGAGTGGTTTTGCAGGGTCGTCGAGTTCTTGGTCGATCAGCAACTTTTTGGGAATCCCTGAACTTTTTCCACACCCTCGAGACGTCACATTGACTCACTTAAACACTTGTCGGCATCCCTCTTGAAGCAATATTACAATTCGAATACGGTCTGACATACGAATGCAAACTCCTGCCATGTTTATTCTTTACAGTAGGGCACAGTACTTCCGTCTTTCCCGTGCTCTATAAAACCAACTGTACATGTTGTAGTGTTAGACGGACGACATGAGACGTTCCACCTAGCGGACAAATATTGAATGATTCGCACAGTGCACAGTCATTGTGTGGTTCTACACATGACGTACAGTTCGTACCCATGTGTAATTGTCATATGCAAAACTATTCTTGATAACTGTAGAAAGAATATACACGACATAGAATAATGGAATTGTGCTCCATATAATATATTAAAGTTTAAAAAAAGTCATAGTAAGTCGAATAAATGCCTCTGGAGGGAGTCTATTGTAGAGTATGTAACATCTATATGGATTATACAGAACCTAGTGTATTGGTGCACATAGTTTGCAATGGATATACAGGCCGACGAAGAGTTGCTAATAGGGGGGTCGATTATTATCTACTAATAGTGACTAACTCCAATCTTGGTAGTTTCTGCCTTAAAACAGAGTAAGGTTCATCACCATGAACCGGCTCCAGTTTCCCGGGTGCGGTGAATGAGCGCTCTCCATTTAGTTCTCTCCAAGAATGTCTCCCCCTCCACGATCTGCTGCAAATCCAGACCTCTCCCTGCAAGATCATTTCAAACCGGGTCGATCCTTCTCTTGCTCAGTCTCTTGCCTTTCAGTTCTTTCTCAAACCACACTCTAGCGGCTCTTTGTGTGTCCATTCTCTTGAGATGACCAAACCATTTCAGCCTGGCTTCAACACAGATCTCATTAAGAGATTGTTCTACTTGAACAAGATGGCGTATCTCATAATTTTTTATTTTGTCCCTCCTTGTCTTCTGAATCATAGTTCTTAAAAACTTCATCTCCACCGCGTGTAGCTTGCTGGTATTTCTCTTGGATTGGGTACAGGTTTCTAAGCTATATGTAGTAACAGGTACAAAGAAGCTCTTGTAGAGTATTAGTTTTGATCATAAAGGAACTTGCTTATCCCAAAGAAGCCCTTTCACGAGATGATAAAATTGCGCTCCATGTTGCACTCTACAAGTGATTTCTGCAGATGGTTGGTTATCTGTGGACACTACACTGCCAAGGTAACAGAACTGATGTATTGTTCAAACTTTGTACCATTGAGAGTGATGTTAGTACAGATGTTTTGTCGACTAACGGGCATCACGAACGTTTTGGACTTGCTTATATTCAGACCAAATTGCTTGAATATAGCATTCCAATCATTCATCTTCTGTTGTATTTCAGCCCCATCTTCACCCCATATTACATCATCATCTGCAAACGCTAAAGCTTTAAACTCAGAGGTCTTATTGAGTCTCTTAACTCTCTTCATTATTTCATCCATGACAGTAATGAATCAAAGTGCTGTACACCCTGCTTAGTCTCGAACCACTCTGAATAGCCATCACCTATTTCGACACAACTCTGGCAGTGTTCATATAGCATCTTGACTTTATTTATAAAAGCGCATGGTATTGATCTATTTTGAAGGCATTCCCAGATTGTATTTCTCCGTACACTGTCGTAAGCCTTCTCAATATCTAGAAAAAATGAAGATTATGTCTTTTCATTTTTCCCAGTGCTTCTCCTTAATCATCCAGACAGACAATATCAGATCTGCTGTTGCCCTGTTCGGTCTGAAACCGTACTGCTCTTCTTCAAGCTGCGGTTCAATGATAATTCTTTATCTGTGTTCTATGATTCATTCCATTATCTTGAGGCCATGAGATAGAAGAGTAATTCCCCTGTAGTTGCTAAGTTTCCGACTGTCCCCTTTCTTAAATAGAGGGACGATAACACCTTTAGTCCAGTCTGTTGGTATTTTTTCACCTTTCCAAATAGTGTTTAGGACTCTGATAACATTACAAGGCCCAATACCTGTTCTAGCAATGTTCAGAATGGGAAGAAGATGATCACTGTCGTAAATCAGAATGATCCAAGCAATATCCTGGATTCCAAGTTAAAAAGCACACTAGACCACTACTGAGGGCCATCAAACCCATCTCCTCTCTGTAGCATGCATGAGGGGATCTCTGACCAGAATACAGGTATCCTATATAATTTGTTATAAGGTTTCCGTCTGTCCCCTTTCTTAAATAGAGGGACGATAACACCTTTAGTCCAGTCTGTTGGTATTTTTTCTTCTTTCCAAATAGTGTTTAGGACTCTGATAACATTACAAGGCCCAATACCTGTTCTAGCAATGTTCAGGATTGGGAAGAAGATGATCAGTCGTAAATCAGAATGATCCAAGCAATATCCTGGATTCCAAGTTAAAAAGCACACTAGACCACTACTGAGGGCCATCAAACCCATTTCCTCTCTGTAGCATGCATGAGGGGATCTCTGACCAGAATACAGGTATCATATATAATTTGTGATACCTAGAGTCCGCAGTGGGCAACTAATACAATGTGATTGTGACAAACATATGCTAGCTTCACATAATATTCATTTTGCCAATTAGAATTCAGATGCATTCCCCAGTAAATCAGTGATCAGAGCAATATTGCATAAAGCCGGTGGTCGCGGTTGCACGCATCGCATAGGGCTGCTATTTTTTCACCATCCTCCCATCAAGATTGATTGTGTTTGCTATAAAAAACACAACCTAACCGCCAAACCATTTCGATTTTATCAACACAACGTGAAAATACAACATTTTATACCGATATGCTATTAGGTAATAAGGAGATGTCTTGTAAAGAGGCATGAGGATACTTACCTCCTTCACATCTGAAGATGGTGTTTCTGTTTCGCGGAATGGAACGATCTCCGGAATAGAAGATTCCTCAATCTTAATATCCGTCTGATGGTCTGCATCGTCCTGCAATGAAATGACGTGTTTCACAAAATATGATCCATTGCATAGTTGGAATAACAGTTCGTATAGACTCGCAAAACGTAGCGCTAGCATATTGTCACGAGCATTGAGTGTGTGTATCGCGACTTGGCGGCGTGCATCCAGTTACTAACAGTTAATATATAACGATAATAAGGAGAAGCAACGTTGATACATTTTGTGTTAAGAAATCTCATACTCGCTTAAGACTAGATTAATGCAATGTTGAACTCAAGAACACTTAAAGTACGAAGAAATGTACTTCAAACGATAAACATATCGTAGTTTATTTGTAAGTACAGTGTCAGCTGCTTGAAATTTCATTTCACACTAATGCACTTGAAATACATAGTTCATGACTCATTGACGTTATTAGGATGATTAGACAATGTGTCAAAAAGATTAAGTGATAATGACCATTTTATAGGCAACAGCCGGAGAGCTTTTCTAAACAAAATTGACGACCGTGGTCTAATAAAGGCTTAGAGACACCAGCATAGACCATCTTAGTGATGATTTGTTGCCAAACAAAAATGAACCACATTCCTCTGCCGTTCAACGCCTGAGAAAAAACGAGAACCTCATACAATCAAATTAACAGTATGCGTGCAACATTGGTGACAGGACAAACAATGTATCGACAGCCAAAAATAACAGCGTAGGATGTCATAAAAGGTGGACCAATAATATATTGACAGCCACAGCTAACAGCGTAGGGTGTCATCAACGGTGGACCAACAATATATTGACAGCCACAGCAAACAGCGTAGAGTGTCATCAAGGGTGGACCAACAATATATTGACAGCCACAGCTAACAGCGTAGAGTGTCATCAAGGGTGGACCAACAATATATTGACAGCCACAGCTAACAGCGTAGAGTGTCATCAACGGTGGACCAACAATATAATGACAACCACAGCTATCAGCGTAGGGTGTCTTGAAAGGTGGACCAGCAACATATTGATGAATCACAGCTAACATTGCAGGGTGCCATCAAACATGGAGCAACAATATACTGACGAACAACAGCTAACAGCGCAGGTGGTCATTAAAGTGCAAAGTGCACTAAGACTTCATTAGCAGTGAAGGCTGCCATCAGAGGTGAGTCAATACCATATTGTCGGCCATGTGTAGCACTGGGTGTCGGTTCAAGCCTCACCTTGATTTTCACGTGAGTGTTCCAATACTTCTGATCTCGTAATGTAGATTTCCTATTGAAACTCCATGAGCTCCAGAACACACATGTCTCGCGGGCTAGACCAGATTTTGGAAGGGGCTATCAGATTCATACCAAAGAATCCTCTGGATTCCCTCCCTCAACGTTCAGAAATTGATGTGTCATCCTAAACTGTACGCACTATTTACAAGGTATACTAGAGGAAACAATCTTCGAAATATGTCGGGCTTAGGTTTTATGGAAGTACACCTTAGATTATGAAACAAATCATTTTAAAGAAATAAATTTTAAATAAATAATTTAAATAAATCGGAAACCTCTATGGAGATCAAATTGGCAGGTGAAAAGCTGAAGGAAGTAGGAGACTTCTGTTACTTAGGAAGCAGATTAACAAGTGATGGACGAAGCAAAGAGGATATAAAAAGTAGGTTGGCTCAGGCAAGGAAAGCATTTCTACAAAAAAGGAATCTGTTGACTTCGAATATAGATTTAGGTATTAGGAAGTCATTTTTAAAGGCCTATGTCTGGAGCGTGTCATTTTATGGAAGTGAAACTTGGACTATTGGTGCAGCAGAAAAGAGGAGAATTGAAGCGTTTGAAATGAGGTGTTGCAGGAGAATGAAGAAGATCACATAGGTAGATAGGGTTACAAATGAAGAGGTATTAAGACGAGTGGGAGAGGAGAGATGTTTCTGGCGACTGCTAATGAAGAGAAGAGATAGGTTGGTAGGACACATACTAAGACACCCAGGAATAGCAAGCTTAGTTAGGGAAGGAAGGGTCGAGGACAAGTACTGTAGGGGTAGACCAAGGTTAGAATATGTTAAAGAGATTGCCTCGGATGTAGGGTGTGGTAGCTATGTAGAGATGAAACGATTAGCTCAGGACAGGGAGGCATGGAGCGCTGTATCAAACCGGTCCAAAGACTGAAGACTCAATCTCAAACAACAATTTTAACGTCCATTTAGCTGCTTGAGGTTAAGACTGTTTGATTTTTGCTCTAATTGGTTATTATTAAGGCTCTGTTTCATTCTCCAATAATTTCCCAGTAGAGTAAACCAACATTACTAATATATTGACTACTGTTAGCACAGCATGCAGTTTGTGTTCACTTGCCCTGAATGCCAGCAGAGTAAAACTGCAATACAAATAAACTCCCTATGGTTAGCACAACGTGTGGTTTGGGCTTTACCTACAATAAGTCTTATCTGCCATAGCACAGATTTTCATGAAGTTAGCATTACCAAAAATTACCTAGAATTAGCATAAAATGTGGTGCAGACCTTAAATACTATTGGCGCATGGGGCCAGCAGAGTGAACCTGAATTACCAATATATTAGCTACTGTTAGCACAGCACGTGGTGTGAACTTCACCTACGATAGGGCCCAGGGTGCCAGCACAGTGAACCTGCATTACCAATATATTAGCTACTGTTAGCACAGCATGTGGTGTAGACTTCTCCTACAATAGGGCCCAGGGTGCCAGCAGAGTGACCCTGCATTATCAATATATTAGCTACTGTTCGCTGGATCCAGCCAAAGCACCAAAACTACAAACGATTTTTAGGTGCAGTAATGTCAGCAGCTAAGAAAAGCATGCCGAGAGGGTACAGGAAGGAATACATCCCTGGTTGGAGCGCAGAGAGTGAGGCACTTTACAATGACTTCCAACAAAGTGGAGACTTACATGTTGCTGACCAACTCCTGTCAAGTTTGGATGCTAACCGAAGTCAAAGATGGGCTGAAACTGTAGGAAATATGGACTTCACTCACTCCAGTCGAAAGGCATGGAGCCTCCTTAGAAAACTCGGAGAAAGCGCACCAGTTGTTAAAAACCAGCCTGCGGTGACACCTGATGAAATAGCGTCTCACATCGTTGCAACATCTCGAGTTCCAGCAGATAAGAAACACACCAGGTACATCAGACGGCAGCTTCGAGCTCTGAAATTAACAACACCTCGCAAATCAAACTACTCTTGTGCCTTCACATCTAACGAAATAGATGCCTCATTCAAGGATCTGAAGTCCGGTAAAGCTCCTGGTTTCGATGGAGTTCACCCAGAATTCCTCATACACATGGGTAATAATGCAAAGAGATGGCTGGCAGAGTTCTTTACGGACATTTTAAACACTGGGGAAATCCCATCAGAATTCAAGAAGGCAAAGATAATATCTGTCCTGAAACCTGGAAAACTCTCTAATAGACCTGAAAGTTATAGACCGATAGCTCTTCTTAGCTGCTGCTACAAACTGTTTGAGAGGCTTATCTTTAACAGAATTAACTCCACAATCTTGGCACACATTCCTGCAGATCAGGCAGGTTTTAGACCAAGTCGCAGCTGTTGTGATCAAGTACTATCACTCACATCATATATTGAGGCAGGATTCCAAAAGAAGCTTAAAACATCTGCTGCGTTTATAGACCTCACTGCTGCCTTCGATACTGTCTGGAGAGAAGGTATGATCTACAAGCTCCTCAAAGTCATACCCTGCAGAACCATCGTTCAGGTTATCAACAACATGCTAAGTGACAGGAGATTCCAGGTGTACTCAGGCAACAGTAAGAGCACAGAGAGAAAACTCAAGAATGGTTTACCCCAAGGATCAGTTCTGTCCCCTCTACTGTTCAATCTATACATCTCTGATCTTCCTGAGACAAATTGCAGGAAATTCTGTTATGCTGATGATCTTGCACTAGCCACACAGCACCAAGATCTCAAGAAAACTGAGGAAATCCTCACAAGGGACCTGTCCACTCTAGAGGTCTATTTCAAGAAATGGAGACTCAGTCCTAGTGCAAGTAAAACAGAAGTGTCATGCTTCCACTTAAATAACCGACTGGCTAACAGCAAATTGAACATAAGCTTCTGTATCCGAGTTCTTCGTCATAACTGGTTTCCTAAATATCTTGGTATAACCTTAGATCGCACTTTATCATTCAAGCAACATCTATTGAACTTATCAAAGAAACTGAAAACTCGGAACAACATTCTTCAGAAACTGTGTGGGACCACTTGGGGATCTACTGCAAGCACTCTACGACATTCTGCCCTTGGTCTGGTTTACTCCAGTGCAGAGTACTGCTCTCCAGTATGGTTAAATAGCCCGTATACCCGATATGTTGACACGCAGCTAAACAACAGCATGCGCCTTATTTCGGGCACAATCAGATCCACGCCAATCCATTGGCTCCCGCTGCTCACGGGAATAATTCCACCTGATCTGCGCAGATCGAATGCCCTATTAAGAGAGTACCAAAAAATCTGCAGAAATCCTGAACTACCCATACAAGAAGACATCCCTGCACTCAATCTTCAAAGATTGAAGTCACGCCATCCACCTTTGCGTGATGCTACCGACATGACTCACAACAACTTCGACGCTGTGAAAGTTTGGAAAGACCGTTGGGAAACTTCCACAGACTTGTCCCTACACAACATCTTTTCTGGTGCGCAAATTGCTAGTGGATTCCATCTACCACGCAGGCAGTGGGCCACTCTTAACAGAGTTCGGACAGGCCATGGAAGATGCAGGGACTCACTCTACAAGTGGAACTGTTTAACGTCACCAGAATGCGACTGTGGTGCTCCACGGCAAACCATCGCTCATATCGTCGGCAGCTGCAAGCTGAGAGCCTACTCGGGTAGCTGGGCTGATTTCTTGATCCCATCAGAGGCAGCACTAAAGTGGATCGAAGGACTGGACATTTCTATTTGAAATTGTTTCTTGTTATTGTATCATATTTAATTGTATATATGTTACTTATGCCATACGCTAATAATAATAATAGCTACTGTTAGCACAGCATGTGGTGTAGACTTCACCTACGATAGGGTCCAGGGTGCCAGCACAGTGAACCTGCATTACCAATATATTAGCTACTGTTAGCACAGCATGTGGTGTACACTTCACCTACAATAGGGTCCAGGGTGCCAGCAGAGTGAACCTGCATTATCAATAAATTAGCTACTGTTAGCACAGCATGTGGTGTAGACTTCACCTACAATAGGGCCCAGGGTGCGAGTAGACTGAACCTGCATCACCAATAAATTAGCTACTGTTAGCACAGCATGTGGTGTACACTTCACCTACAATAGGGTCCAGGGTGCTAGCACAGTGAACCTGCATCACCAATAAATTAGCTACTGTTAACACAGCATGTGGTGTACACTTCACCTACAATAGGGCCCAGGGTGCTAGCACAGTGAACCTGCATCACCAATAAATTAGCTACTGTTAACACAGCATGTGGTGTAGACTTCACCTTCAATAGGACCCAGGGTGCCAGCACAGTGAACCAGCATTACCAATATATTAGCTACTATTATCACAGCATGTGGTGTAGACTTCACCTACAATAGGGCCCAGGGTGCTAGCACAGTGAACCTGCATCACCAATAAATTAACTACTGTTAGCACAGCGTGTGGTGTAGACTTCACCTATAATAGGGCCCAGGGTGCCAGCACAGTGAACCTGCATCACCAATATATTAGCTACTGTTAGCACAGCATGTGGCGTAGACTTCACTTGCAATAGGGCCCAGGGTGCCAGCACAGTGAACCTGCATCACCAATATATTAGCTACTGTTAGCACAGCATGTGGTGTAGACTTCACCTACAATAGGGCACAGGGTGCCAGCACAGTGAACCTGCATCACCAATATATTAGCTACTGTTAGCACAGCATGTGGCGTAGACTTCAGCTACAATAGGGCCCAGGGTGCCAGCACAGTGAACCTGCATCACCAATATATTAGCTACTGTTAGCACAGCATGTGGTGTAGACTTCACCTGCAATAGGGCCCAGGGTGCTAGCACAGTGAACCTGCATCACCAATAAATTAACTAGTATTAGCACAGCATGTGGTGTAGACTTCACCTACAATAGGGCCCTGGGTGCCAGCACAGTGAACCTGCATCACCAATATATTAGCTACTATTATCACAGCATGTGGTGTAAGACTTCACCTACAATAGGGCCCAGGGTGCCAGCACAGTGAACCAGCATTACCAATATATTAGCTACTATTATCACAGCATGTGGTGTAAGACTTCACCTACAATAGGGCCCTGGGTGCCAGCACAGTGAACCTGCATCACCAATATATTAGCTACTATTATCACAGCATGTGGTGTAAGACTTCACCTACAATAGGGCCCAGGGTGCCAGCACAGTGAACCAGCATTACCAATATATTAGCTACTATTATCACAGCATGTGGTGTAAGACTTCACCTACAACAGGGCCCAGGGTGCCAGTACAGTGAACCAGCATTACCAATATATTAGCTACTATTATCACAGCATGTGGTGTAAGACTTCACCTACAATAGAGCCCAGGGTGCGAGTAAAGTGAAGCCGCATAGTGAATACAATAATATGAGCGACTGTCAGCAGCGATACTAAGCAACATTTTTCAATAATGATTTCTTTTTAACTTAAGAAACTAATTCACATTTTAATGAGAGGAAATATGGAATCTATGATCACCTGTATTTCTTGTTCCAATTTGACTGCCACGCATTTGTCTCCATACAAATTATCAGACTCATCCAGCAGGTTATAAGTGGGTAACTGGTCATTGGGCTCCTAGAAAGTATTATACAAGTGTGACCCAAAGTGATGCATACAGGAGGAAAACACCAATAGCCTAAGTTGCATGTAACATAAAGAATAAACATCCAGGTTAGCCAACTATTTGGTAGCAAGTACTACTTCAAAATCCTTGCTCGTCATGCTTGTCACTAAGATTGCTATGTTACACGATTTACGTAATAAATACAACTTACAATATTAGGGAATTCATCTTGTTCACTTTTAATCAATGTTAGTTGCTCCTCCATAATATTCAAGAAACTAGAAAACACAAAGTTCGATAAAGTATTATGAGATGCCACACTTAGTCCGGTACGCCAATACTTTATCATAACTAACACATCAAATCAGGTAATTTCAGAACCCTGAATTCAAGTTAGGCCACTGGTAATCAGATTATCACCCTCCAGTGAGAAGAGGTTAAAGTTACTACTTATTCGACCATAGCGCTCGACTTAATATGATATAAGTTAGGCTATAATATCGAGTAATATATTAATGTCTAACATTGCGATGGAAAGTAGAATACGAGCCAAAGTGGAGAGAAAATTGAGAGAGGAGCAGTATGGATTCAGACCTGGGAGATCAACAGTGGATCTCATATTTTCAGTGAGACAGCTCCAGGAACACCACTACGAATTTGGAGAGGATCTGCTGATGGCCTTCCTGGACATCGAAAAGGCCTATGATAGTGTGTGTAGGGAGAAGGTTTGGAAAGCAATGGAAAACATGGGAGTGGAAAAAGAGACTGTAGGCAGAGCGAAGGAGATGTATTGTGGAAGTGTGAGTTGTGTGAAAGTTGGAGGGGAAAGAACAAACTGGTTCAGACAAATGAGTGGCCTGAAACAAGGTAGTGCGCTGTCACCCCTTCTCTTTATTGTGGTTATGGACGAGGTAATGACACGGATAGCAGGAAAGATAGGAGAAGATAAGATGAAAGCAATGGTGTTTGCAGATGATCTCATGGTCTGGGGAAACACGGAGGAGGAAATTCAGGAGCAGCTGAAGGCTTGGGAAGAAACCGTGGGAGAGCACGGATGGAAGTTCAACATCAGTAAATGTGAGATCCTGTTAACGACCAGGAAAAAGGACAGACCAATGAGTGAGATAACACTTGGAGGTGGACAGCTGAAGAAGGTGGAAAGTCTCAAGTACTTGGGAAGTATAGTGGAGGAAAATGGGAGAAATGACAAAGAGATTACGGAACGTGGCAGACAGGCAGAAGCATTTCTGAGAAGCATTAGGAGCTTAGTGTGGAATAAAGATGTCCCACAAAAAAGCAAGGAAGTGTTATACAGAAGCTACTATATCCCGATACTGACCTATGCTTCAGAAACGTGGACAATGAAGAAAAGAGACATAAGCAGAATACAGGCAGGTGAAATGAAGTTCCTGCGAAGTAGGATCGGAGTAACAAGAAGAGACAGGGTGAGGAATGAAAAGGTCAGGGAAATGGTGAAAGAGGAGCCCTTGCAAGGTAGGATTGAGACATCAAGACTGAGGTGGTATGGACACTTAAAGAGAATGGATGAGAAGAAGATTCCCAAGAGGATACATGAGATGCAGATGCAGAAGAAACGACCAAGGGGAAGACCAAGAGATAGATGGCTGAAAGGAGTGGAGGAATGTGTCAAGAAGAGAGGCGAGGACTGGACCAGAGTGACAGCGGAGAGGTGGTGGGAAGAAAGAACTAAGTGGCGAGGCTTATGTTCCAAACACACCCAGCCTGGGGCTGGAAACTGTACAAGATGATGATGATGATTGCGATGGAATGAGGAATTACTGGTGCCAGCTTTTGAAGCACTGAAATGAAGCATTCTATAATTATTGGTTTCTCCATTCCCAAGTAGGCTACACACAAACCTGAGCAGAATATAATGGGACAGTTGTAACAAATATAATTGTCAGCGGTAAAATACTTTACAAACCTATTAACGTGAAAGTAAACTCAAGTTAACGCAGGAGTACTAAGATATTGGCAGCAACTGGATTGAGTGGGTATCAGGAAACACAATCTCCCGCTCTGTGTTAAAAGAAACCCACTTCAAAAGTAAAATAGGACATCGTTCTCTTAGAACCAACAATAGACGGAAGGGACTAAAAGATGTATTTATCCTTACAATCTTATGAATACTATCAGCGGATAACTTGTATCATTGCCGTCATAATGAAGTTCCTCTGTATCCGCAACGATTAAATACGGTATTGGCAATTAATCCACAAAGGGCGCGAAGATGTCCAAGCAGCACTCCGGTTGTAGGATACATCATTAGGCCTACGGTATTACTAGAGTTCCCCTACACAGAACTCAAAATTCTCAGATTTTAATATTTCGCGCGTGGTACATCAAAGACACGAACTCGGTGACGATATTGCTGGCAAAAGAAACCACGACCCACCGATGTTAAAGGCACGGTGTAATACAAAATGTAACATTATGGAAACTTCTCTAACAATAATCATCGCTAATATTTTATTTCAACTAATATTCTTATGTCCTGTTGACAAATTACAAAACTTAATGTAATCAATAAATATCCCATCAATAACCCAAAGTGAGCCCACTGAATGTCATAATCATAAAACAGCCTGAGCAGTGGCGGGAGTACGGGGATGGTGGTGCTTCAAAACTACTCCCAATGCAAGCCGATAACTCCCGAACCCGTGGTCGGAGATTCACGAATGAGGTGTCGTTGGACTCGGGCTGACGGGGGCTTTGCTATGGACCACTCGTTATATTTTTGAAAATGTTTTAGAAAATTTTTGTTTTCGAAAGTAGGTCATAGTTTGAAAACCAAACATGATAGAATGTTGTGCCATGGCTCAAACGAATGGTCTTTATGACCTTTATTTTCTATAATAAAACTTTTTTATTTTTAATGTTTTTTTGAAAACACTCGAATTTTGAAAATCCTATATTTTGGAAACTAGGAATTCTACACAAAAAAAAATGTTTGACATAAATGAAAGTTCCCTACGCCCTCTACCCCAAAAATAAATTTCAAGTCTCTAAGATAAAAACCTGACAGTAGTGGGATGATGGGGAAGCTACGCCACTTAGGAACTTGTGAGCCCCTGCGACCTTGGAATGGAAGGACTCATGCTAGGAGGGCGTGCTTGGATTTGTATTTTTCGTCTCATTGTGCTCTTTACGGGAATGTATGTGTCGAAAAGGTGAAAATCTGGAAACATGTTTTTTTTTTGGGGGGGGGGAAAAACGTGATTTTAGACTTTTTGTTATATTTCGCGAACCAATCATGCCAGAGGCGTGTACGAGGGGGTCCAAGGACTCGGGGTGACGTCCTCTTTGCTATGGACCACTCGTTATAATTTTTTAAAAAATTTGGAAACTCGATTTTGGGGTGATCACGTGTTTTTTGTGATTTTTGCTGATTTCTCACGAACCAATAACGCTAGAGACGTGTTCGAGGTGTCCTAAGACTCGGGCTATCGCCCCCTTTCAAATGTGGTAGATATTTTTTCCAAACATAATTCACAAAGGGCCTAACGCCATACATGTTGAAAAAACTTTTTTTTCTTTACCTGTTTATAATGTTCATGAAGCGTGGTGGTTGAGAGAGACGATACTGCTGGGTGTGTGTGTTTCAACGAACCTGTCGCTAACCACAAGGACCATGCTTAATAGAACAATCGCTATTTCGGCGGGTCGGTGTATGACAGAGCGAGGGTTCGTTTTCTGATATTTTACCTTAAACGTGTAAACGGTGATGAGAACCTGGTTCTATGTTGGTCAAAGCGAGTAGAGAAAACAAACTTGCAGAGGAGCAGGAGGTGAATGTCATTTGAGCTTATTGGAATGCGCTGATCTGACATGACAACAAGTGCAATGGAAATGACAAAGACGCTTGAAGGTTAAATAATCTGACCATCGTGGTGGCAGGGAAGTGCGAAATGCATGCATACACGTGTGAGATGACATGTGAAACCACATGAGGGCTAAACAAGTCACATCCTGTCTTGTTTGTACGTGACAAAATGCAAGTTCATGTGAAATTTGATCTGCCACAGGTGTTCACCTGGGACGTTGGCTGTCCACGTGCACGATAACAGAATGTTCAAAGAGTGGGGAAAAAAGATTATACATGCAAGGTAACATATATAAAGACATATTGTTATCATTTCCACACTCACTTAGGTGACTACCTTTGAACACACTGCGTTGCGTGAAACACTTGGTCTTGTTTAACAGTTTTGGTGTTGGTGGAAAATACTTAACCTTGTTGTGAGGTAGGTATATATTTATTCACTTATATATTTATTGATTTATATATATTTACAAGCAATTATTTATTGATTGTTAAAGTTATAATTAAATGTTTATTTATTTGTTTGTAGATAACGTGTATAGCCTACCTGTTGTGTGGCTGTGGGAAAGAGATTGAAAAAGAGAGAAAGACAGACAGCTAGAAAAGGAAACCATTACCACACTAGCTTACGAGACGGTAATAAAGCAAAGCATTACACGTCAAGGTGAGATTTGTTTTTTTTTATATATATAACCTGTTTGATTTTGTTTTGTTTATAAAATGCATAAACAATATGGAATTGATATTCTTATGGTGGTTTATTTTATTTATTTTTAGATATTTGGACAAAAAAAAAGGTTTAGCGCTATAGCAAATACAGCTAAAATCCAAGAGGCTCTAGTGTGCGACCATTGTCAGACAGTCTACATTTCTAAACTCAGGTGAGAGTGTTCTTTCAAAATAATGTCTTTTACTGCTGCGGATACGTTAATTTGGGAACCCTTAAACAGTTGTTTCAAATCGCGTGTGTGCTCTGGTCGTGTGGTCAATGTTAGAAAAAGTTTGATTCCCAAAGAATTTTTACAGTCTTGTTTTGAAATTTTTAAAATTGAAATTTGTACAGCGCAAAGGTTGCATACAGGTTTAAAGGTGAATACAGAACTCGTGTGCGATTTCTTATATAAAAAGGACGTAGAGCATAAAGAGACATTCTATATTTGCAGTAAAATGCAAGAGCTTTTGATAGCCGATAATCTGAACGAGTGGTATCAAAGCCATTTGGTGAATGCCTTGCTATCAAAATTTGATAAACTGCAACAAGGACCGAGTGGCCTTGCCTTAGACAAAATTCATTATTTACAAATTAACATTTGTCATTTCAACCCGTTGAATATTAAAACACCGCCAGCAATAGCTTCGAAAAAGGCTGTGGTGAATATTGAAAATTTTGATGATGAATGTTTTCTGTGGGCTGTGGCTGCGTATTTGCAGCCAGCTCAAGATCGTAATGTTAGCAGACCAGCACAGTACAAGGCCAAGTTTGATGAATTAAAACAAAATTAAAATTTAACTCGAGTATCGTTCCCTATGGACTTAACCGAGATCCATAGGTTTGAACATGACAACCATGACTTTTCGTTCATGGTGTATGGCCTTGATGGTGATGAGATTGTGGGTCCTCTTATGCCAAAAAAGAACCCAAACGAAATCACATTCATCTTTTATATCTGTCTTACGGAGAGGTGAATCACTATTGTCTCATTAAAAGCCTGGGTAGATTGTGTAACGTGTTTTTCGAGGGTATTTTACGCCACTGACATAAGTCAGTAGGACGTCATTCAATATTTATGTACGCGGCAAATTGTTCAGCCAAGAGAAGTTTTCATGTAACTTATTATTATTATTAAGGTATTTTCTGGAGCGATTTTTAAATTATAAGTATACAGATAGGTTTTCGATTCGATGTTAGAGAAAACACTATCAAGAGAATTATTACGAACAACGTTATCGCGGAAAATTATATGATTACGGAATTTTACGGATTTTTGTCAGTTAGAGTTTGTTGAGAGAGATGAGTCACTGGGAATTCGGCTACAGGCTTATTCTTGTCGAGAAGCATGACGCAAGCGGGGTTGCTGCTTCAAGAAAAGGCGAAATGGCCTGGACCGGTAATCGACATCATCGTCGCGCCGAGTGTAATGACCCTGAGGTGGGGAGTATCGCGTGGTAGCTCAGCCAATCAGTGGAGAGCGGGCGAGGAGAAGACGGCTCCGGAGAGGGGAGGCGACGAGTGCATATATGGTTTGCGCGCCGAGGAGGCAGGGCGACTATCTTTGTAAAACTTGACCGTTGTGGTTGCTCGAGTGGTTGGTTCCAGTGTGACCGGACCATAATATAACATTGCTACAAATATTTCTACAACTGACGAAGAAGATGACGACGTCCAGAAGGCTGTGGGAAGCTCTCTTCAACATCCAGTACGAGGGAAATGCTACGGCAATTTCCAATGGTAAGCGCTAATGACTCAGAACTACATAATCTCTCGTTTCTTTGTTTCATATTCAGTATTTCAGTAACTTCATAGCTTGGGAATAATAGTAAAATCAGTAATTCATCCGACTCCGTTTTCACGTAATTCTCTAGCGGTAATATTCAAATCGCAACGCTCCAATTTAAATTTAAAATATATTATTATTATTATTATTAATTTTGCCATACTTGTTTTATATAATAAATTCATTTCTTTTAACCATGCAATCTTTGCTTTCAGTAGGTAGCATTAGATATAGACCAAATTCCTTCTCCTGATACAATTGTTAGTTGGGTTAATGATCAAATCATACCACGATCTGAGTGAAAAGATTTTTGAAGGTGTTCTACCAGAGCTAGGTGTTGTTAAATATAAATTTAGATTTCAACATAGCGTTGAGGTCTTGGCGCCCATTAACACAACATATCTTAGTCAGAGTAAACATTACATTTGTACGCTCAACGTGCACCAAGGAAACAGTTACACTTGTCACCCAAGAGTGAGGGCTATAGAAAACGTTTCACTTGTCGCTACCAACGTGAGACCGAAAACCTAATAACATTTGTGGAAGGAGAAGGGTATATATTTCTGTGCCTGTATTTTGGTTTTTTTTTTTCATTTATCCGTGTGTATCAGCATGGGTAGTGTTGAGGAAGAGATGAAGTTGCGTAGTGGTCACCAGTTGGATAGTGAAGATACGAGCAGTATGGCTAGTCTTGGAAATGAAAGCAGTACAGGGATGTCGGAGGTAAATCCCGATACTGAGGGGGGTAATCAAAACAGTCAAGCAGGGTTAGAGAGTTTGCTTCTTCAGTTTATGCAACAAAATAAAATAAGTTCAGACGCTTTAACTGCTAAACTCGAACAAAATAATGCGAAACTTGAACAAAACAGTAGGGAAAATAAAGAGAGTACAGAGGCTCTAAACGCTAAACTTGAACAAAACAGTAAGGAAGTGATCAACAAATTAAATGAGAAATTTGAAGAGAACAATCTAAAAATAGATAAGAATTTTGAGCAGATTAGAGGAGAAATCAGAGGGGTGATGGAAGAAAAAGCTAAAGAGATTATTGCAGATGTAGACAGAAAATTAGGAAAAGTACAGGAGGAGTTAGAAATTAGAATCAGTACACAGGCTGAAAATTTAAAAGAACTAGTGCAACTTGAAACACAGCAGGTCAAAAAGCAATTGGGGGGAGAAGTTGATAAGATTCAGGTAGCAACTAAAGAGGTTAAAGAACAGCTGGGGGAAAGAATTGATAAAGTACATACAGAAATAATCACTGAAGTTAATGCTTTAAGGGAGAGGAATAAGGAAAGCATTAATGAGATGAATGAGAAACAAGCTCAGTTAAGTGGTAAAGTTGAAGCATCGGAAGGGAGCATTAGGGTAACTGTAACTAATATTGAAAGAAAAGCTGAGGAGAAAATTGCTGAATTAGAACAGAAGTTGAAAGCTAGAATTAGGCAGGAAAATAGTCAGAGTAGGCCACTTTATGTGAATAGCACACACAGGGAAATAGAACTAGGCAAATTTAGTAATCGGCAGGGTTGTCCAATGGAGTTCATGAATACAATAGAAAATAAATTCGGGGAGAGGTTGGAAGATGGTATTATTGAGTGGTGCCAGGTAGTTGAGATTTTAGAGCAAACGTTTGTAGGGGAGACAAGAAACTGGTTTGCTGTCTACAGAGACAATTTCGAGAATATTTCAGATTTTAAAGTTAAATTTTGTGAGAAATTTTGAAATAAAGTAATTCAGTCTCAGCATCGTGAGGGAATTGTGTGTGGGAAATATAACCCGAGAGGAAACTACACTATGACCGAGTACTTTTAGGACAGGTATTGACGTGTAAATATGTGGATGGTTTGAAGGAGGAAAGTGATGTAGTCAGGCTATTACTAAGACATTTTCCATATAGAATCAACGAAGCTGCCTGTATACAAAATGTTAAATCTATTTCACAAGTGGAAAATTTATTAAGTACATTCGATGCTCTGGGAAGAGGTGGTTACGAGGAGAATTTCGGTAGGAACCAGGGTAACCATAATAACAGGCCTAATGAGAATAGGAATCAGGAAGTCCAAGGGAACAGTGGCGAAGGGGCCAACGTTAAAAATAGGGGGAACCAAAATAATAATAATAATAATCAGCAAAACCAGTTCAGAGGAAATCGGTATGGTACGAACTACCAAGGTAGAAATGACGATTTCAGGGGAAATCAAGGCCGAAATAATGATTTTAGGGGTAACCAAGGGAGGTATAATAACAATAATAATTATAACCAGAACAGGGGTCAAGGAGGGAATCAGCCCAATGGTAATAACGGACAGAGAGATACCGTTAACGCAACCCAGAACAACCAGACCAGTGCAGTAGTGAGTAGTACTACACCAAGTGGTAGCCATACTTTAAACACGAACCAGGCTGCGATGTAAGGTCAGAATCTCAGTCTGTAACATGCCCTGTCCATACACTTATACAGGAACCCTATGACCTAAATGTAAGAAATGAATTATTACGTGAACTAAATGATGAAGGTATTATTCAGGAAGTGGCTAGTAAGAACCCCATCGTTAAATTTAACGAGTCTGAGGCGTACACAGATGTTTTAATTAATAGTGGTTGTATGAAGAGTTGCATAAGTAGTGCATTTTATGATAAAATGAAAGGAACTGGAGTAAATTTTGAGGAGATGCCAATTAAAAGCACTTTTGTTATCACAGCTGTTGGGAAGAGGTCTAAAGTAATTTGTAAGCAAGTTTTAGTAGACATTAAAATTAATAATCATGTAGAAAAGCAGATTTGTCTTGTAATTCCAAATTTAGTAATCTTTGTTATCTTGGGTTCAGAGTGGCTAAGTAGAGTGTCTGGTAACTTATGTTATGATGTAGGGAGTTTGAAATTTAAATGGGGAGATTCTGAAGTAGAAGTAGCGTTCAATGACCATATTCAGAGGAGTAGTATTGTAGGTGTGATTTGTACTTTAAATGAGATATCGCCAGCCGTAGAGCGGGGTTCTCCATGTTTTGTGGGTAGTGTGATTACGAACGGTAGTCTAGAGGACTCTTTACGTGATGCTGAATTTCAGGGAAATATAGAGGTGGACCAGTGTGTTCGGCTCTATGATGTGTTATAGTGTAATAGGAGAGTTTTTGAGGATCGCATTGGTATGGCCAATTGCTATACACATTCATTGAACGTTATTGATAGGTCAGTATTCACAGGACATACATATCCTGTACCTTTCGCTTATCAGAGTGCAGTTGAGGCATAAATTAACCAGATGCTTGAAGATGGGATTATTGAGCACTCTAACAGTCCATATGTTAATTCTTTGATCACGGTACCCAAGGCCGACGGCACAGTTCGTATTTGTTTAGACGCTCGTTTGGTTAACAGTAGAATTAGTTCAGATCAGCTAAAATCTATGTCAATAGAGGAATTAATGCAAACATTTGAAGGGAAGAAGTATTTCACTTGTGTAGATTTGAGTTCCAGTTTTTGGCAAGTGCCACTTATGTACGAAGATAGACCATTTACAGCTTTTAGTCATAAATATAATCTTTATCAATTTTGTAGAACACCTTATGGGTTAAAGAGTAGTTCAGCAGCTTTAATTAGGGCTTTAAACATCGCATTAGGGGATGACACAGGAGAGTTTGTAACCATTTACATTGATGATATGGTAATTAGTTCACGCAGATTTGAGGAGCATCTACGCCATTTAGATATAGTTTTTCAGAAGTTAGATCAGGCGGGGTTCACTTTGAAGCTGTCTAAGTCGTCATTCTGTCAGTCAGAAGTGACATTTTTAGGTCAGAGTGTCGAGTAGAAGTGTGACACCTGTCAAAGGAGCAAATATCCAGTTAAATATTTAGAGGGGGAGAGATCTGCAGTTCTCACCAGTAGTCCCGGCGAACTACTGTGTGTGGATTTATTTTGCCCGATCGTTAAAGGACAGTACGGCTACGAGTACATTTTTATAGTTATTGACGCTTTTAGTAAGTATGTCAAGCTATATCCGCTAAGGAAAGCCACGGGACTAGCGTGTAGCCGTCTGATCATTAATAAGTATGTACCTGAGTATGGCCTTCCTCTCAGGATACTATCTGACAGTGGACCACAGTTTACTGCAAAGAAATGGAGAACCAGTATGCAGGAAGCTGGTATTTCACACGTTCATTCCTCTGTAAGGTACCCTCAGGGTAATTCTGCAGAGCGTCCATTAAGGGAAGTGGCTCGTCTCTTTCGGACTCTAGTGCATGACAAGCATACGGCAAGGGTTGGACATCTTCCCAAAGTCGAGACTTGGCTGAATTCTGTCCAGCATGAGAGCACGAAATTGACGCCATACGAAGTTCACTTCGGAAAGAGACCACAAAATGAATTAGCAAGGGTGTTGGGTTTAAATGAGGGAAAGCAACCAGGGAAGGATTACATTGTCCAGTTGGCGAAACAGAATTAATCTAAGTCAGCACAAAAGAGAATTCGCCAACAAAAAGAAACTAAATTTGACCTATTCGAGCCGGGAGACAGAGTCTTACTTAGAGTGCCGAAACAGTCAAATAAGCTAGAGAAAGTCATGTCCAAGTTCTTTTATCTCTACGAGGGCCCATTTATAGTTTCCAAACGTATTGGCAAAACAGCATATGTGCTGGAGGATAGTAAGGGAAACAGATTATACGGGACGTATAATATACATAGTCTACGAAAGTATGTGTCATAAAGTAAGTGTGTTTAGCTGGCGAGCCAGCCTATCAAATGAGTAAGTGTGGTATTTGGTGTGTGGAAGATCTGGTCTTCCAGGCAGGCGTATCAGAAGTCACACAGGGGGGTAGTATGTAAGTAATTGAGAGTTTTTAATGTACAGGGAAATATGACGGGATTGTCGGATGCTCTTGAGCACTAAAATGTCTCGATAAACCAAGGCCAGGATTTGGTAGCGCTGGTGAATTCCCATTTGTCTCCTAGAGATGGGTAAGCGCTTGAACAGGGTATTTTTGCTTAAGGCGTCCACGAGACAAAAGATGGACCACCAGAAGGCGAGACAGTCCTTCATGAAACTCATACATAACAGCACACGTGATTTATTTTTACGGCCTCGCCATGTAAGAATTGTAAGTGTGTAATTTAAGGTAATTAGTACTAAGGTATCATTTGAGTGAGGAGAACTGGTCTGAGTTGTGAACTAGTATTAAGTAGAATTTGGTCGACGGGAACTTAAGAAGACAGGGCGATTACGGCACAGAAATAATTGGTGTTATATGTAATGCGCACTTACTGTTTTTTTTTTCAGAAGTCAATATTAATTCTGTATAATATACAGAGAGATTAAGTATTATGGTCACGAGGCGCTGCCACAATAGTGTGATCGTGTGCTCCGTTAGATCAGTGAGACTAAGTTTCACCAGATGGAAGCGACCTCCAGTGAAATTAGGAAGTTCTGTGGTGATATAAATATATCAGAACACCTTTGATGCGTGTGATGTGACATCATATATACACAGTGCTCACACATTATTTATGTATATCTTTCCCAACATAGAGATATTTGAGAGGCGGACATATCCGTGGAACATTAATCTAAGTGAAAAACATTGGACTGGCTGCACAGGGCAATCCAAAATGACAACAGACTTTGACGCAAAGTGCGTAAAGGAAATTATGAGTGTATATATATGTAATTTAGGGTGTTTTAATTTATGTAATATGTATTTTGGATGGGTTTTTATAAACGTTTCTGGTATAATCGCATGATGGACCGTCGTCACGGTAAATCATCCGATGATCCGAGGCAAATATGTAACGTGTTTTTCGAGGGTATTTTACGCCACTGATATAAGTCAGTAGGAAGTCATTCAATATTTATGTACGCGGAAAATTGTTCAGCCAAGAGAAGTTTTCATGTAACTTATTATTATTATTAAGGTATTTTTTGGAGCGTTTTTTAAATTATAAGTATACAGATAGGTTTTCGATTCGATGTTATAGAAAACACTATCAAGAGAATTATTACGAACAACGTTATCGCGGAAAATTATATGATTACGGAATTTTACGGATTTTTGTCAGTTAGAGTTTGTTGAGAGAGATGAGTCACTGGGAATTCGGCTACAGGCTTATTCTTGTCGAGAAGCATGACGCAAGCGGGGTTGCTGCTTCAAGAAAAGGCGAAATGGCCTGGACCGGTAATCGACATCATCGTCGCGCTGAGTGTAATGACCCTGAGGTGGGGAGTATCGCGTGGTAGCGCAGCCAATCAGTGGAGAGCGGGCGAGGAGAAGACGGCTCCGGAGAGGGGAGGCGACGAGTGCATATATGGTTTGCGCGCCGAGGAGGCAGGGCGACTATCTTTGTAAAACTTGACCGTTGTGGTTGCTCGAGTGGTTGGTTCCAGTGTGACCGGACCATAATATAACATTGCTACAAATATTTCTACAACTGACGAAGAAGATGACGACGTCCAGAAGGCTGTGGGAAGCTCTCTTCAACATACAGTACGAGGGAAATGCTACGGCAATTTCCAATGGTAAGCGCGAATGACTCAGAACTACATAATCTCTCGTTTCTTTGTTTCATATTCAGTATTTCAGTAACTTCATAGCTTGGGAATAATAGTAAAATCAGTAATTCATCCGACTCCGTTTTCACGTAATTCTCTAGCGGTAATATTCAAATCGCAACGCTCCAATTTAAATTTAAAATATATTATTATTATTATTATTAATTTTGCCATACTTGTTTTATATAATAAATTCATTTCTTTTAACCATGCAATCTTTGCTTTCAGTAGGTAGCATTAGATATAGACCAAATTCCTTCTCCTGATACAATTGTTAGTTGGGTTAATGATCAAATCATACCACGATCTGAGTGAAAAGATTTTTGAAGGTGTTCTACCAGAGCTAGGTGTTGTTAAATATAAATTTAGATTTCAACATAGCGTTGAGGTCTTGGCGCCCATTAACACAACATATCTTAGTCAGAGTAAACATTACATTTGTACGCTCAACGTGCACCAAGGAAACAGTTACACTTGTCACCCAAGAGTGAGGGCTATAGAAAACGTTTCACTTGTCGCTACCAACGTGAGACCGAAAACCTAATAACATTTGTGGAAGGAGAAGGGTATATATTTCTGTGCCTGTATTTTGGTTTTTTTTTTCATTTATCCGTGTGTATCAGCATGGGTAGTGTTGAGGAAGAGATGAAGTTGCGTAGTGGTCACCAGTTGGATAGTGAAGATACGAGCAGTATGGCTAGTCTTGGAAATGAAAGCAGTACAGGGATGTCGGAGGTAAATCCCGATACTGAGGGGGGTAATCAAAACAGTCAAGCAGGGTTAGAGAGTTTGCTTCTTCAGTTTATGCAACAAAATAAAATAAGTTCAGACGCTTTAACTGCTAAACTCGAACAAAATAATGCGAAACTTGAACAAAACAGTAGGGAAAATAAAGAGAGTACAGAGGCTCTAAACGCTAAACTTGAACAAAACAGTAAGGAAGTGATCAACAAATTAAATGAGAAATTTGAAGAGAACAATCTAAAAATAGATAAGAATTTTGAGCAGATTAGAGGAGAAATCAGAGGGGTGATGGAAGAAAAAGCTAAAGAGATTATTGCAGATGTAGACAGAAAATTAGGAAAAGTACAGGAGGAGTTAGAAATTAGAATCAGTACACAGGCTGAAAATTTAAAAGAACTAGTGCAACTTGAAACACAGCAGGTCAAAAAGCAATTGGGGGGAGAAGTTGATAAGATTCAGGTAGCAACTAAAGAGGTTAAAGAACAGCTGGGGGGAAGAATTGATAAAGTACATACAGAAATAATCACTGAAGTTAATGCTTTAAGGGAGAGGAATAAGGAAAGCATTAATGAGATGAATGAGAAACAAGCTCAGTTAAGTGGTAAAGTTGAAGCATCGGAAGGGAGCATTAGGGTAACTGTAACTAATATTGAAAGAAAAGCTGAGGAGAAAATTGCTGAATTAGAACAGAAGTTGAAAGCTAGAATTAGGCAGGAAAATAGTCAGAGTAGGCCAGTTTATGTGAATAGCACACACAGGGAAATAGAACTAGGCAAATTTAGTAATCGGCAGGGTTGTCCAATGGAGTTCATGAATACAATAGAAAATAAATTCGGGGAGAGGTTGGAAGATGGTATTATTGAGTGGTGCCAGGCAGTTGAGATTTTAGAGCAAACGTTTGTAGGGGAGACAAGAAACTGGTTTGCTGTCTACAGAGACAATTTCGAGAATATTTCAGATTTTAAAGTTAAATTTTGTGAGAAATTTTGAAATAAAGTAATTCAGTCTCAGCATCGTGAAGGAATTGTGTGTGGGAAATATAACCCGAGAGGAAACTACACTATGACCGAGTACTTTTAGGACAGGTATTGACGTGTAAATATGTGGATGGTTTGAAGGAGGAAAGTGATGTAGTCAGGCTATTACTAAGACATTTTCCATATAGAATCAACGAAGCTGCCTGTATACAAAATGTTAAATCTATTTCACAAGTGGAAAATTTATTAAGTACATTCGATGCTCTGGGAAGAGGTGGTTACGAGGAGAATTTCGGTAGGAACCAGGGTAACCATAATAACAGGCCTAATGAGAATAGGAATCAGGAAGTCCAAGGGAACAGTGGCGAAGGGGCCAACGTTCAAAATAGGGGGAACCAAAATAATAATAATAATAATCAGCAAAACCAGTTCAGAGGAAATGGGTATGGTACGAATTACCAAGGTAGAAATGACGATTTCAGGGGAAATCAAGGCCGAAATAATGATTTTAGGGGTAACCAAGGGAGGTATAATAACAATAATAATTATAACCAGAACAGGGGTCAAGGAGGGAATCAGCCCAATGGTAATAACGGACAGAGAGATACCGTTAACGCAACCCAGAACAACCAGACCAGTGCAGTAGTGAGTAGTACTACACCAAGTGGTAGCCATACTTTAAACACGAACCAGGCTGCGATGTAAGGTCAGAATCTCAGTCTGTAACCTGCCCTGTCCATACACTTATACAGGAACCCTATGACCTAAATGTAAGAAATGAATTATTACGTGAACTAAATGATGAAGGTATTATTCAGGAAGTGGCTAGTAAGAACCCCATCGTTAAATTTAACGAGTCTGAGGCGTACACAGATGTTTTAATTAATAGTGGTTGTATGAAGAGTTGCATAAGTAGTGCATTTTAAGATAAAATGAAAGGAACTGGAGTAAATTTTGAGGAGATGCCAATTAAAAGCACTTTTGTTATCACAGCTGTTGGGAAGAGGTCTAAAGTAATTTGTAAGCAAGTTTTAGTAGACATTAAAATTAATAATCATGTAGAAAAGCAGATTTGTCTTGTAATTCCAAATTTAGTAATCTTTGTTATCTTGGGTTCAGAGTGGCTAAGTAGAGTGTCTGGTAACTTATGTTATGATGTAGGGAGTTTGAAATTTAAATGGGGAGATTCTGAAGTAGAAGTAGCGTTCAATGACCATATTCAGAGGAGTAGTATTGTAGGTGTGATTTGTACTTTAAATGAGATATCGCCAGCCGTAGAGCGGGGTTCTCCATGTTTTGTGGGTAGTGTGATTACGAACGGTAGTCTAGAGGACTCTTTACGTGATGCTGAATTTCAGGGAAATATAGAGGTGGACCAGTGTGTTCGGCTCTATGATGTGTTATAGTGTAATAGGAGAGTTTTTGAGGATCGGATTGGTATGGCCAATTGCTATACACATTCATTGAACGTTATTGATAGGTCAGTATTCACAGGACATACATATCCTGTACCTTTCGCTTATCAGAGTGCAGTTGAGGCATAAATTAACCAGATGCTTGAAGATGGGATTATTGAGCACTCTAACAGTCCATATGTTAATTCTTTGATCACGGTACCCAAGGCCGACGGCACAGTTCGTATTTGTTTAGACGCTCGTTTGGTTAACAGTAGAATTAGTTCAGATCAGCTAAAATCTATGTCAATAGAGGAATTAATGCAAACATTTGAAGGGAAGAAGTATTTCACTTGTGTAGATTTGAGTTCCAGTTTTTGGCAAGTGCCACTTATGTACGAAGATAGACCATTTACAGCTTTTAGTCATAAATATAATCTTTATCAATTTTGTAGAACACCTTATGGGTTAAAGAGTAGTTCAGCAGCTTTAATTAGGGCTTTAAACATCGCATTAGGGGATGACACAGGAGAGTTTGTAACCATTTACATTGATGATATGGTAATTAGTTCACGCAGATTTGAGGAGCATCTACGCCATTTAGATATAGTTTTTCAGAAGTTAGATCAGGCGGGGTTCACTTTGAAGCTGTCTAAGTCGTCATTCTGTCAGTCAGAAGTGACATTTTTAGGTCAGAGTGTCGAGTAGAAGTGTGACACCTGTCAAAGGAGCAAATATCCAGTTAAATATTTAGAGGGGGAGAGATCTGCAGTTCTCACCAGTAGTCCCGGCGAACTACTGTGTGTGGATTTATTTTGCCCGATCGTTAAAGGACAGTACGGCTACGAGTACATTTTTATAGTTATTGACGCTTTTAGTAAGTATGTCAAGCTATATCCGCTAAGGAAAGCCACGGGACTAGCGTGTAGCCGTCTGATCATTAATAAGTATGTACCTGAGTATGGCCTTCCTCTCAGGATACTATCTGACAGTGGACCACAGTTTACTGCAAAGAAATGGAGAACCAGTATGCAGGAAGCTGGTATTTCACACGTTCATTCCTCTGTAAGGTACCCTCAGGGTAATTCTGCAGAGCGTCCATTAAGGGAAGTGGCTCGTCTCTTTCGGACTCTAGTGCATGACAAGCATACGGCAAGGGTTGGACATCTTCCCAAAGTCGAGACTTGGCTGAATTCTGTCCAGCATGAGAGCACGAAATTGACGCCATACGAAGTTCACTTCGGAAAGAGACCACAAAATGAATTAGCAAGGGTGTTGGGTTTAAATGAGGGAAAGCAACCAGGGAAGGATTACATTGTCCAGTTGGCGAAACAGAATTTATCTAAGTCAGCACAAAAGAGAATTCGCCAACAAAAAGAAACTAAATTTGACCTATTCGAGCCGGGAGACAGAGTCTTACTTAGAGTGCCGAAACAGTCAAATAAGCTAGAGAAAGTCATGTCCAAGTTCTTTTATCTCTACGAGGGCCCATTTATAGTTTCCAAACGTATTGGCAAAACAGCATATGTGCTGGAGGATAGTAAGGGAAACAGATTATACGGGACGTATAATATACATAGTCTACGAAAGTATGTGTCATAAAGTAAGTGTGTTTAGCTGGCGAGCCAGCCTATCAAATGAGTAAGTGTGGTATTTGGTGTGTGGAAGATCTGGTCTTCCAGGCAGGCGTATCAGAAGTCACACAGGGGGGTAGTATGTAAGTAATTGAGAGTTTTTAAGGTACAGGGAAATATGACGGGATTGTCGGATGCTCTTGAGCACTAAAATGTCTCGATAAACCAAGGCCAGGATTTGGTAGCGCTGGTGAATTCCCATTTGTCTCCTAGAGATGGGTAAGCGCTTGAACAGGGTATTTTTGCTTAAGGCGTCCACGAGACAAAAGATGGACCACCAGAAGGCGAGACAGTCCTTCATGAAACTCATACATAACAGCACACGTGATTTATGTTTACGGCCTCGCCATGTAAGAATTGTAAGTGTGTAATTTAAGGTAATTAGTACTAAGGTATCATTTGAGTGAGGAGAACTGGTCTGAGTTGTGAACTAGTATTAAGTAGAATTTGGTCGACGGGAACATAAGAAGACAGGGCGATTACGGCACAGAAATAATTGGTGTTATATGTAATGCGCACTTACTGTTTTTTTTTCAGAAGTCAATATTAATTCTGTATAATATACAGAGAGATTAAGTATTATGGTCACGAGGCGCTGCCACAATAGTGTGATCGTGTGCTCCGTTAGATCAGTGAGACTAAGTTTCACCAGATGGAAGCGACCTCCAGTGAAATTAGGAAGTTCTGTGGTGATATAAATATATCAGAACACCTTTGATGCGTGTGATGTGTCATCATATATACACAGTGCTCACACATTATTTATGTATATCTTTCCCAACATAGAGATATTTGAGAGGCGGACATATCCGTGGAACATTAATCTAAGTGAAAAACATTGGACTGGCTGCACAGGGCAATCCAAAATGACAACAGACTTTGACGCAAAGTGCGTAAAGAAAATTATGAGTGTATATATATGTAATTTAGGGTGTTTTAATTTATGTAATATGTATTTTGGATGGGTTTTTATAAACGTTTCTGGTATAATCGCATGATGGACCGTCGTCACGGTAAATCATCCGATGATCCGAGGCAAATATGTAACGTGTTTTTCGAGGGTATTTTACGCCACTGATATAAGTCAGTAGGAAGTCATTCAATATTCATGTACGCGGAAAATTGTTCAGCCAAGAGAAGTTTTCATGCAACTTATTATTATTATTAAGGTATTTTTGGAGCGTTTTTTAAATTATAAGTATACAGATAGGTTTTCGATTCGATGTTATAGAAAACACTATCAAGAGAATTATTACGAACAACGTTATCGCGGAAAATTATATGATTACGGAATTTTACGGATTTTTGTCAGTTAGAGTTTGTTGAGAGAGATGAGTCACTGGGAATTCGGCTACAGGCTTATTCTTGTCGAGAAGCATGACGCAAGCGGGGTTGCTGCTTCAAGAAAAGGCGAAATGGCCTGGACCGGTAATCGACATCATCGTCGCGCTGAGTGTAATGACCCTGAGGTGGGGAGTATCGCGTGGTAGCGCAGCCAATCAGTGGAGAGCGGGCGAGGAGAAGACGGCTCCGGAGAGGGGAGGCGACGAGTGCATATATGGTTTGCGCGCCGAGGAGGCAGGGCGACTATCTTTGTAAAACTTGACCGTTGTGGTTGCTCGAGTGGTTGGTTCCAGTGTGACCGGACCATAATATAACATTGCTACAAATATTTCTACAACTGACGAAGAAGATGACGACGTCCAGAAGGCTGTGGGAAGCTCTCTTCAACATCCAGTACGAGGGAAATGCTACGGCAATTTCCAATGGTAAGCGCGAATGACTCAGAACTACATAATCTCTCGTTTCTTTGTTTCATATTCAGTATTTCAGTAACTTCATAGCTTGGGAATAATAGTAAAATCAGTAATTCATCCGACTCCGTTTTCACGTAATTCTCTAGCGGTAATATTCAAATCGCAACGCTCCAATTTAAATTTAAAATATATTATTATTATTATTATTATTATTAATTTTGCCATACTTGTTTTATATAATAAATTCATTTCTTTTAACCATGCAATCTTTGCTTTCAGTAGGTAGCATTAGATATAGACCAAATTCCTTCTCCTGATACAATTGTTAGTTGGGTTAATGATCAAATCATACCACGATCTGAGTGAAAAGATTTTTGATGGTGTTCTACCAGAGCTAGGTGTTGTTAAATATAAATTTAGATTTCAACATAGCGTTGAGGTCTTGGCGCCCATTAACACAACATATCTTAGTCAGAGTAAACATTACATTTGTACGCTCAACGTGCACCAAGGAAACAGTTACACTTGTCACCCAAGAGTGAGGGCTATAGAAAACGTTTCACTTGTCGCTACCAACGTGAGACCGAAAACCTAATAACATTTGTGGAAGGAGAAGGGTATATATTTCTGTGCCTGTATTTTGGTTTTTTTTTTTCATTTATCCGTGTGTATCAGCATGGGTAGTGTTGAGGAAGAGATGAAGTTGCGTAGTGGTCACCAGTTGGATAGTGAAGATACGAGCAGTATGGCTAGTCTTGGAAATGAAAGCAGTACAGGGATGTCGGAGGTAAATCCCGATACTGAGGGGGGGTAATCAAAACAGTCAAGCAGGGTTAGAGAGTTTGCTTCTTCAGTTTATGCAACAAAATAAAATAAGTTCAGACGCTTTAACTGCTAAACTCGAACAAAATAATGCGAAACTTGAACAAAACAGTAGGGAAAATAAAGAGAGTACAGAGGCTCTAAACGCTAAACTTGAACAAAACAGTAAGGAAGTGATCAACAAATTAAATGAGAAATTTGAAGAGATCAATCTAAAAATAGATAAGAATTTTGAGCAGATTAGAGGAGAAATCAGAGGGGTGATGGAAGAAAAAGCTAAAGAGATTATTGCAGATGTAGACAGAAAATTAGGAAAAGTACAGGAGGAGTTAGAAATTAGAATCAGTACACAGGCTGAAAATTTAAAAGAACTAGTGCAACTTGAAACACAGCAGGTCAAAAAGCAATTGGGGGGAGAAGTTGATAAGATTCAGGTAGCAACTAAAGAGGTTAAAGAACAGCTGGGGGGAAGAATTGATAAAGTACATACAGAAATAATCACTGAAGTTAATGCTTTAAGGGAGAGGAATAAGGAAAGCATTAATGAGATGAATGAGAAACAAGCTCAGTTAAGTGGTAAAGTTGAAGCATCGGAAGGGAGCATTAGGGTAACTGTAACTAATATTGAAAGAAAAGCTGAGGAGAAAATTGCTGAATTAGAACAGAAGTTGAAAGCTAGAATTAGGCAGGAAAATAGTCAGAGTAGGCCAGTTTATGTGAATAGCACACACAGGGAAATAGAACTAGGCAAATTTAGTAATCGGCAGGGTTGTCCAATGGAGTTCATGAATACAATAGAAAATAAATTCGGGGAGAGGTTGGAAGATGGTATTATTGAGTGGTGCCAGGTAGTTGAGATTTTAGAGCAAACGTTTGTAGGGGAGACAAGAAACTGGTTTGCTGTCTACAGAGACAATTTCGAGAATATTTCAGATTTTAAAGTTAAATTTTGTGAGAAATTTTGAAATAAAGTAATTCAGTCTCAGCATCGTGAGGGAATTGTGTGTGGGAAATATAACCCGAGAGGAAACTACACTATGACCGAGTACTTTTAGGACAGGTATTGACGTGTAAATATGTGGATGGTTTGAAGGAGGAAAGTGATGTAGTCAGGCTATTACTAAGACATTTTCCATATAGAATCAACGAAGCTGCCTGTATACAAAATGTTAAATCTATTTCACAAGTGGGAAATTTATTAAGTACATTCGATGCTCTGGGAAGAGGTGGTTACGAGGAGAATTTCGGTAGGAACCAGGGTAACCATAATAACAGGCCTAATGAGAATAGGAATCAGGAAGTCCAAGGGAACAGTGGCGAAGGGGCCAACGTTCAAAATAGGGGGAACCAAAATAATAATAATAATAATCAGCAAAACCAGTTCAGAGGAAATGGGTATGGTACGAATTACCAAGGTAGAAATGACGATTTCAGGGAAATCAAGGCCGAAATAATGATTTTAGGGGTAACCAAGGGAGGTATAATAACAATAATAATTATAACCTGAACAGGGGTCAAGGAGGGAATCAGCCCAATGGTAATAACGGACAGAGAGATACCGTTAACGCAACCCAGAACAACCAGACCAGTGCAGTAGTGAGTAGTACTACACCAAGTGGTAGCCATACTTTAAACACGAACCAGGCTGCGATGTAAGGTCAGAATCTCAGTCTGTAACATGCCCTGTCCATACACTTATACAGGAACCCTATGACCTAAATGTAAGAAATGAATTATTACGTGAACTAAATGATGAAGGTATTATTCAGGAAGTGGCTAGTAAGAACCCCATCGTTAAATTTAACGAGTCTGAGGCGTACACAGATGTTTTAATTAATAGTGGTTGTATGAAGAGTTGCATAAGTAGTGCATTTTATGATAAAATGAAAGGAACTGGAGTAAATTGAGGAGATGCCAATTAAAAGCACTTTTGTTATCACAGCTGTTGGGAAGAGGTCTAAAGTAATTTGTAAGCAAGTTTTAGTAGACATTAAAATTAATAATCATGTAGAAAAGCAGATTTGTCTTGTAATTCCAAATTTAGTAATCTTTGTTATCTTGGGTTCAGAGTGGCTAAGTAGAGTGTCTGGTAACTTATGTTATGATGTAGGGAGTTTGAAATTTAAATGGGGAGATTCTGAAGTAGAAGTAGCGTTCAATGACCATATTCAGAGGTGTAGTATTGTAGGTGTGATTTGTACTTTAAATGAGATATCGCCAGCCGTAGAGCGGGGTTCTCCATGTTTTGTGGGTAGTGTGATTACGAACGGTAGTCTAGAGGACTCTTTACGTGATGCTGAATTTCAGGGAAATATAGAGGTGGACCAGTGTGTTCGGCTCTATGATGTGTTATAGTGTAATAGGAGAGTTTTTGAGGATCGCATTGGTATGGCCAATTGCTATACACATTCATTGAACGTTATTGATAGGTCAGTATTCACAGGACATACATATCCTGTACCTTTCGCTTATCAGAGTGCAGTTGAGGCATAAATTAACCAGATGCTTGAAGATGGGATTATTGAGCACTCTAACAGTCCATATGTTAATTCTTTGATCACGGTACCCAAGGCCGACGGCACAGTTCGTATTTGTTTAGACGCTCGTTTGGTTAACAGTAGAATTAGTTCAGATCAGCTAAAATCTATGTCAATAGAGGAATTAATGCAAACATTTGAAGGGAAGAAGTATTTCACTTGTGTAGATTTGAGTTCCAGTTTTTGGCAAGTGCCACTTATGTACGAAGATAGACCATTTACAGCTTTTAGTCATAAATATAATCTTTATCAATTTTGTAGAACACCTTATGGGTTAAAGAGTAGTTCAGCAGCTTTAATTAGGGCTTTAAACATCGCATTATGGGATGACACAGGAGAGTTTGTAACCATTTACATTGATGATATGGTAATTAGTTCACGCAGATTTGAGGAGCATCTACGCCATTTAGATATAGTTTTTCAGAAGTTAGATCAGGCGGGGTTCACTTTGAAGCTGTCTAAGTCGTCATTCTGTCAGTCAGAAGTGACATTTTTAGGTCAGAGTGTCGAGTAGAAGTGTGACACCTGTCAAAGGAGCAAATATCCAGTTAAATATTTAGAGGGGGAGAGATCTGCAGTTCTCACCAGTAGTCCCGGCGAACTACTGTGTGTGGATTTATTTTGCCCGATCGTTAAAGGACAGTACGGCTACGAGTACATTTTTATAGTTATTGACGCTTTTAGTAAGTATGTCAAGCTATATCCGCTAAGGAAAGCCACGGGACTAGCGTGTAGCCGTCTGATCATTAATAAGTATGTACCTGAGTATGGCCTTCCTCTCAGGATACTATCTGACAGTGGACCACAGTTTACTGCAAAGAAATGGAGAACCAGTATGCAGGAAGCTGGTATTTCACACGTTCATTCCTCTGTAAGGTACCCTCAGGGTAATTCTGCAGAGCGTCCATTAAGGGAAGTGGCTCGTCTCTTTCGGACTCTAGTGCATGACAAGCATACGGCAAGGGTTGGACATCTTCCCAAAGTCGAGACTTGGCTGAATTCTGTCCAGCATGAGAGCACGAAATTGACGCCATACGAAGTTCACTTCGGAAAGAGACCACAAAATGAATTAGCAAGGGTGTTGGGTTTAAATGAGGGAAAGCAACCAGGGAAGGATTACATTGTCCAGTTGGCGAAACAGAATTTATCTAAGTCAGCACAAAAGAGAATTCGCCAACAAAAAGAAACTAAATTTGACCTATTCGAGCCGGGAGACAGAGTCTTACTTAGAGTGCCGAAACAGTCAAATAAGCTAGAGAAAGTCATGTCCAAGTTCTTTTATCTCTACGAGGGCCCATTTATAGTTTCCAAACGTATTGGCAAAACAGCATATGTGCTGGAGGATAGTAAGGGAAACAGATTATACGGGACGTATAATATACATAGTCTACGAAAGTATGTGTCATAAAGTAAGTGTGTTTAGCTGACGAGCCAGCCTATCAAATGAGTAAGTGTGGTATTTGGTGTGTGGAAGATCTGGTCTTCCAGGCAGGCGTATCAGAAGTCACACAGGGGGGTAGTATGTAAGTAATTGAGAGTTTTTAAGGTACAGGGAAATATGACGGGATTGTCGGATGCTCTTGAGCACTAAAATGTCTCGATAAACCAAGGCCAGGATTTGGTAGCGCTGGTGAATTCCCATTTGTCTCCTAGAGATGGGTAAGCGCTTGAACAGGGTATTTTTGCTTAAGGCGTCCACGAGACAAAAGATGGACCACCAGAAGGCGAGACAGTCCTTCATGAAACTCATACATAACAGCACACGTGATTTATGTTTACGGCCTCGCCATGTAAGAATTGTAAGTGTGTAATTTAAGGTAATTAGTACTAAGGTATCATTTGAGTGAGGAGAACTGGTCTGAGTTGTGAACTAGTATTAAGTAGAATTTGGTCGACGGGAACTTAAGAAGACAGGGCGATTACGGCACAGAAATAATTGGTGTTATATGTAATGCGCACTTACTGTTTTTTTTTTCAGAAGTCAATATTAATTCTGTATAATATACAGAGAGATTAAGTATTATGGTCACGAGGCGCTGCCACAATAGTGTGATCGTGTGCTCCGTTAGATCAGTGAGACTAAGTTTCACCAGATGGAAGCGACCTCCAGTGAAATTAGGAAGTTCTGTGGTGATATAAATATATCAGAACACCTTTGATGCGTGTGATGTGACATCATATATACACACTGCTCACACATTATTTATGTATATCTTTCCCAACATAGAGATATTTGAGAGGCGGACATATCCGTGGAACATTAATCTAAGTGAAAAACATTGGACTGGCTGCACAGGGCAATCCAAAATGACAACAGACTTTGACGCAAAGTGCGTAAAGAAAATTATGAGTGTATATATATGTAATTTAGGGTGTTTTAATTTATGTAATATGTATTTTGGATGGGTTTTTATAAACGTTTCTGGTATAATCGCATGATGGACCGTCGTCACGGTAAATCATCCGATGATCCGAGGCAAATATGTAACGTGTTTTTTGAGGGTATTTTACGCCACTGATATAAGTCAGTAGGAAGTCATTCAATATTTATGTACGCGGAAAATTGTTCAGCCAAGAGAAGTTTTCATGTAACTTATTATTATTATTAAGGTATTTTTTGGAGCGTTTTTTAAATTATAAGTATACAGATAGGTTTTCGATTCGATGTTATAGAAAACACTATCAAGAGAATTATTACGAACAACGTTATCGCGGAAAATTATATGATTACGGAATTTTACGGATTTTTGTCAGTTAGAGTTTGTTGAGAGAGATGAGTCACTGGGAATTCGGCTACAGGCTTATTCTTGTCGAGAAGCATGACGCAAGCGGGGTTGCTGCTTCAAGAAAAGGCGAAATGGCCTGGACCGGTAATCGACATCATCGTCGCGCCGAGTGTAATGACCCTGAGGTGGGGAGTATCGCGTGGTAGCGCAGCCAATCAGTGGAGAGCGGGCGAGGAGAAGACGGCTCCGGAGAGGGGAGGCGACGAGTGCATATATGGTTTGCACGCCGAGGAGGCAGGGCGACTATCTTTGTAAAACTTGACCGTTGTGGTTGCTCGAGTGGTTGGTTCCAGTGTGACCGGACCATAATATAACATTGCTACAAATATTTCTACAACTGACGAAGAAGATGACGACGTCCATAAGGCTGTGGGAAGCTCTCTTCAACATCCAGTACGAGGGAAATGCTACGGCAATTTCCAATGGTAAGCGCGAATGACTCAGAACTACATAATCTCTCGTTTCTTTGTTTCATATTCAGTATTTCAGTAACTTCATAGCTTGGGAATAATAGTAAAATCAGTAATTCATCCGACTCCGTTTTCACGTAATTCTCTAGCGGTAATATTCAAATCGCAACGCTCCAATTTAAATTTAAAATATATTATTATTATTATTATTATTATTATTAATTTTGCCATACTTGTTTTATATAATAAATTCATTTCTTTTAACCATGCAATCTTTGCTTTCAGTAGGTAGCATTAGATATAGACCAAATTCCTTCTCCTGATACAATTGTTAGTTGGGTTAATGATCAAATCATACCACGATCTGAGTGAAAAGATTTTTGAAGGTGTTCTACCAGAGCTAGGTGTTGTTAAATATAAATTTAGATTTCAACATAGCGTTGAGGTCTTGGCGCCCATTAACACAACATATCTTAGTCAGAGTAAACATTACATTTGTACGCTCAACGTGCACCAAGGAAACAGTTACACTTGTCACCCAAGAGTGAGGGCTATAGAAAACGTTTCACTTGTCGCTACCAACGTGAGACCGAAAACCTAATAACATTTGTGGAAGGAGAAGGGTATATATTTCTGTGCCTGTATTTTGGTTTTTTTTTTTCATTTATCCGTGTGTATCAGCATGGGTAGTGTTGAGGAAGAGATGAAGTTGCGTAGTGGTCACCAGTTGGATAGTGAAGATACGAGCAGTATGGCTAGTCTTGGAAATGAAAGCAGTACAGGGATGTCGGAGGTAAATCCCGATACTGAGGGGGGTAATCAAAACAGTCAAGCAGGGTTAGAGAGTTTGCTTCTTCAGTTTATGCAACAAAATAAAATAAGTTCAGACGCTTTAACTGCTAAACTCGAACAAAATAATGCGAAACTTGAACAAAACAGTAGGGAAAATAAAGAGAGTACAGAGGCTCTAAACGCTAAACTTGAACAAAACAGTAAGGAAGTGATCAACAAATTAAATGAGAAATTTGAAGAGAACAATCTAAAAATAGATAAGAATTTTGAGCAGATTAGAGGAGAAATCAGAGGGGTGATGGAAGAAAAAGCTAAAGAGATTATTGCAGATGTAGACAGAAAATTAGGAAAAGTACAGGAGGAGTTAGAAATTAGAATCAGTACACAGGCTGAAAATTTAAAAGAACTAGTGCAACTTGAAACACAGCAGGTCAAAAAGCAATTGGGGGGAGAAGTTGATAAGATTCAGGTAGCAACTAAAGAGGTTAAAGAACAGCTGGGGGGAAGAATTGATAAAGTACATACAGAAATAATCACTGAAGTTAATGCTTGAAGGGAGAGGAATAAGGAAAGCATTAATGAGATGAATGAGAAACAAGCTCAGTTAAGTGGTAAAGTTGAAGCATCGGAAGGGAGCATTAGGGTAACTGTAACTAATATTGAAAGAAAAGCTGAGGAGAAAATTGCTGAATTAGAACAGAAGTTGAAAGCTAGAATTAGGCAGGAAAATAGTCAGAGTAGGCCAGTTTATGTGAATAGCACACACAGGGAAATAGAACTAGGCAAATTTAGTAATCGGCAGGGTTGTCCAATGGAGTTCATGAATACAATAGAAAATAAATTCGGGGAGAGGTTGGAAGATGGTATTATTGAGTGGTGCCAGGTAGTTGAGATTTTAGAGCAAACGTTTGTAGGGGAGACAAGAAACTGGTTTGCTGTCTACAGAGACAATTTCGAGAATATTTCAGATTTTAAAGTTAAATTTTGTGAGAAATTTTGAAATAAAGTAATTCAGTCTCAGCATCGTGAGGGAATTGTGTGTGGGAAATATAACCCGAGAGGAAACTACACTATGACCGAGTACTTTTAGGACAGGTATTGACGTGTAAATATGTGGATGGTTTGAAGGAGGAAAGTGATGTAGTCAGGCTATTACTAAGACATTTTCCATATAGAATCAACGAAGCTGCCTGTATACAAAATGTTAAATCTATTTCACAAGTGGAAAATTTATTAAGTACATTCGATGCTCTGGGAAGAGGTGGTTACGAGGAGAATTTCGGTAGGAACCAGGGTAACCATAATAACAGGCCTAATGAGAATAGGAATCAGGAAGTCCAAGGGAACAGTGGCGAAGGGGCCTACGTTCAAAATAGGGGGAACCAAAATAATAATAATAATAATCAGCAAAACCAGTTCAGAGGAAATGGGTATGGTACGAATTACCAAGGTAGAAATGACGATTTCAGGGGAGATCATGCCGAAATAATGATTTTAGGGGTAACCAAGGGAGGTATAATAACAATAATAATTATAACCAGAACAGGGGTCAAGGAGGGAATCAGCCCAATGGTAATAACGGACAGAGAGATACCGTTAACGCAACCCAGAACAACCAGACCAGTGCAGTAGTGAGTAGTACTACACCAAGTGGTAGCCATACTTTAAACACGAACCAGGCTGCGATTTAAGGTCAGAATCTCAGTCTGTAACATGCCCTGTCCATACACTTATACAGGAACCCTATGACCTAAATGTAAGAAATGAATTATTACGTGAACTAAATGATGAAGGTATTATTCAGGAAGTGGCTAGTAAGAACCCCATCGTTAAATTTAACGAGTCTGAGGCGTACACAGATGTTTTAATTAATAGTGGTTGTATGAAGAGTTGCATAAGTAGTGCATTTTATGATAAAATGAAAGGAACTGGAGTAAATTTTGAGGAGATGCCAATTAAAAGCACTTTTGTTATCACAGCTGTTGGGAAGAGGTCTAAAGTAATTTGTAAGCAAGTTTTAGTAGACATTAAAATTAATAATCATGTAGAAAAGCAGATTTGTCTTGTAATTCCAAATTTAGTAATCTTTGTTATCTTGGGTTCAGAGTGGCTAAGTAGAGTGTCTGGTAACTTATGTTATGATGTAGGGAGTTTGAAATTTAAATGGGGAGATTCTGAAGTAGAAGTAGCGTTCAATGACCATATTCAGAGGAGTAGTATTGTAGGTGTGATTTGTACTTTAAATGAGATATCGCCAGCCGTAGAGCGGGGTTCTCCATGTTTTGTGGGTAGTGTGATTACGAACGGTAGTCTAGAGGACTCTTTACGTGATGCTGAATTTCAGGGAAATATAGAGGTGGACCAGTGTGTTCGGCTCTATGATGTGTTATAGTGTAATAGGAGAGTTTTTGAGGATCGGATTGGTATGGCCAATTGCTATACACATTCATTGAACGTTATTGATAGGTCAGTATTCACAGGACATACATATCCTGTACCTTTCGCTTATCAGAGTGCAGTTGAGGCATAAATTAACCAGATGCTTGAAGATGGGATTATTGAGCACTCTAACAGTCCATATGTTAATTCTTTGATCACGGTACCCAAGGCCGACGGCACAGTTCGTATTTGTTTAGACGCTCGTTTGGTTAACAGTAGAATTAGTTCAGATCAGCTAAAATCTATGTAAATAGAGGAATTAATGCAAACATTTGAAGGGAAGAAGTATTTCACTTGTGTAGATTTGAGTTCCAGTTTTTGGCAAGTGCCACTTATGTACGAAGATAGACCATTTACAGCTTTTAGTCATAAATATAATCTTTATCAATTTTGTAGAACACCTTATGGGTTAAAGAGTAGTTCAGCAGCTTTAATTAGGGCTTTAAACATCGCATTAGGGGATGACACAGGAGAGTTTGTAACCATTTACATTGATGATATGGTAATTAGTTCACGCAGATTTGAGGAGCATCTACGCCATTTAGATATAGTTTTTCAGAAGTTAGATCAGGCGGGGTTCACTTTGAAGCTGTCTAAGTCGTCATTCTGTCAGTCAGAAGTGACATTTTTAGGTCAGAGTGTCGAGTAGAAGTGTGACACCTGTCAAAGGAGCAAATATCCAGTTAAATATTTAGAGGGGGAGAGATCTGCAGTTCTCACCAGTAGTCCCGGCGAACTACTGTGTGTGGATTTATTTTGCCCGATCGTTAAAGTACAGTACGGCTACGAGTACATTTTTATAGTTATTGACGCTTTTAGTAAGTATGTCAAGCTATATCCGCTAAGGAAAGCCACGGGACTAGCGTGTAGCCGTCTGATCATTAATAAGTATGTACCTGAGTATGGCCTTCCTCTCAGGATACTATCTGACAGTGGACCACAGTTTACTGCAAAGAAATGGAGAACCAGTATGCAGGAAGCTGGTATTTCACACGTTCATTCCTCTGTAAGGTACCCTCAGGGTAATTCTGCAGAGCGTCCATTAAGGGAAGTGGCTCGTCTCTTTCGGACTCTAGTGCATGACAAGCATACGGCAAGGGTTGGACATCTTCCCAAAGTCGAGACTTGGCTGAATTCTGTCCAGCATGAGAGCACGAAATTGACGCCATACGAAGTTCACTTCGGAAAGAGACCACAAAATGAATTAGCAAGGGTGTTGGGTTTAAATGAGGGAAAGCAACCAGGGAAGGATTACATTGTCCAGTTGGCGAAACAGAATTTATCTAAGTCAGCACAAAAGAGAATTCGCCAACAAAAAGAAACTAAATTTGACCTATTCGAGCCGGAGACAGAGTCTTACTTAGAGTGCCGAAACAGTCAAATAAGCTAGAGAAAGTCATGTCCAAGTTCTTTTATCTCTACGAGGGCCCATTTATAGTTTCCAAACGTATTGGCAAAACAGCATATGTGCTGGAGGATAGTAAGGGAAACAGATTATACGGGACGTATAATATACATAGTCTACGAAAGTATGTGTCATAAAGTAAGTGTGTTTAGCTGGCGAGCCAGCCTATCAAATGAGTAAGTGTGGTATTTGGTGTGTGGAAGATCTGGTCTTCCAGGCAGGCGTATCAGAAGTCACACAGGGGGGTAGTATGTAAGTAATTGAGAGTTTTTAAGGTACAGGGAAATATGACGGGATTGTCGGATGCTCTTGAGCACTAAAATGTCTCGATAAACCAAGGCCAGGATTTGGTAGCGCTGGTGAATTCCCATTTGTCTCCTAGAGATGGGTAAGCGCTTGAACAGGGTATTTTTGCTTAAGGCGTCCACGAGACAAAAGATGGACCACCAGAAGGCGAGACAGTCCTTCATGAAACTCATACATAACAGCACACGTGATTTATGTTTACGGCCTCGCCATGTAAGAATTGTAAGTGTGTAATTTAAGGTAATTAGTACTAAGGTATCATTTGAGTGAGGAGAACTGGTCTGAGTTGTGAACTAGTATTAAGTAGAATTTGGTCGACGGGAACTTAAGAAGACAGGGCGATTACGGCACAGAAATAATTGGTGTTATATGTAATGCGCACTTACTGTTTTTTTTTCAGAAGTCAATATTAATTCTGTATAATATACAGAGAGATTAAGTATTATGGTCACGAGGCGCTGCCACAATAGTGTGATCGTGTGCTCCGTTAGATCAGTGAGACTAAGTTTCACCAGATGGAAGCGACCTCCAGTGAAATTAGGAAGTTCTGTGGTGATATAAATATATCAGAACACCTTTGATGCGTGTGATGTGACATCATATATACACAGTGCTCACACATTATTTATGTATATCTTTCCCAACATAGAGATATTTGAGAGGCGGACATATCCGTGGAACATTAATCTAAGTGAAAAACATTGGACTGGCTGCACAGGGCAATCCAAAATGACAACAGACTTTGACGCAAAGTGCGTAAAGAAAATTATGAGTGTATATATATGTAATTTAGGGTGTTTTAATTTATGTAATATGTATTTTGGATGGGTTTTTATAAACGTTTCTGGTATAATCGCATGATGGACCGTCGTCACGGTAAATCATCCGATGATCCGAGGCAAATATGTAACGTGTTTTTCGAGGGTATTTTACGCCACTGATATAAGTCAGTAGGAAGTCATTCAATATTTATGTACGCGGAAAATTGTTCAGCCAAGAGAAGTTTTCATGTAACTTATTATTATTATTAAGGTATTTTTTGGAGCGTTTTTTAAATTATAACAATACAGATAGGTTTTCGATTCGATGTTATAGAAAACACTATCAAGAGAATTATTACGGACAACGTTATCGCGGAAAATTATATGATTACGGAATTTTACGGATTTTTGTCAGAGTTTGTTGAGAGAGATGAGTCACTGGGAATTCGGCTACAGGCTTATTCTTGTTGAGAAGCATGACGCAAGCGGGGTTGCTGCTTCAAGAAAAGGCGAAATGGCCTGGACCGGTAATCGACATCATCGTCGCGCCGAGTGTAATGACCCTGTGGTGGGGAGTATCGCGTGGTAGCGCAGCCAATCAGTGGAGAGCGGGCGAGGAGAAGACGGCTCCGGAGAGGGGAGGCGACGAGTGCATATATGGTTTGCGCGCCGAGGAGGCAGGGCGACTATCTTTGTAAAACTTGACCGTTGTGGTTGCTCGAGTGGTTGGTTCCAGTGTGACCGGACCATAATATAACATTGCTACAAATATTTCTACAACTGACGAAGAAGATGACGACGTCCAGAAGGCTGTGGGAAGCTCTCTTCAACATCCAGTACGAGGGAAATGCTACGGCAATTTCCAATGGTAAGCGCGAATGGCTCAGAACTACATAATCTCTCGTTTCTTTGTTTCATATTCAGTATTTCAGTAACTTCATAGCTTGGGAATAATAGTAAAATCAGTAATTCATCCGACTCCGTTTTCACGTAATTCTCTAGCGGTAATATTCAAATCGCAACGCTCCAATTTAAATTTAAAATATATTATTATTATTATTATTATTATTAATTTTGCCATACTTGTTTTATATAATAAATTCATTTCTTTTAACCATGCAATCTTTGCTTTCAGTAGGTAGCATTAGATATAGACCAAATTCCTTCTCCTGATACAATTGTTAGTTGGGTTAATGATCAAATCATACCACGATCTGAGTGAAAAGATTTTTGAAGGTGTTCTACCAGAGCTAGGTGTTGTTAAATATAAATTTAGATTTCAACATAGCGTTGAGGTCTTGGCGCCCATTAACACAACATATCTTAGTCAGAGTAAACATTACATTTGTACGCTCAACGTGCACCAAGGAAACAGTTACACTTGTCACCCAAGAGTGAGGGCTAAAGAAAACGTTTCACTTGTCGCTACCAACGTGAGACCGAAAACCTAATAACATTTGTGGAAGGAGAAGGGTATATATTTCTGTGCCTGTATTTTGGTTTTTTTTTCATTTATCCGTGTGTATCAGCATGGGTAGTGTTGAGGAAGAGATGAAGTTGCGTAGTGGTCACCAGTTGGATAGTGAAGATACGAGCAGTATGGCTAGTCTTGGAAATGAAAGCAGTACAGGGATGTCGGAGGTAAATCCCGATACTGAGGGGGGTAATCAAAACAGTCAAGCAGGGTTAGAGAGTTTGCTTCTTCAGTTTATGCAACAAAATAAAATAAGTTCAGACGCTTTAACTGCTAAACTCGAACAAAATAATGCGAAACTTGAACAAAACAGTAGGGAAAATAAAGAGAGTACAGAGGCTCTAAACGCTAAACTTGAACAAAACAGTAAGGAAGTGATCAACAAATTAAATGAGAAATTTGAAGAGAACAATCTAAAAATAGATAAGAATTTTGAGCAGATTAGAGGAGAAATCAGAGGGGTGATGGAAGAAAAAGCTAAAGAGATTATTGCAGATGTAGACAGAAAATTAGGAAAAGTACAGGAGGAGTTAGAAATTAGAATCAGTACACAGGCTGAAAATTTAAAAGAACTAGTGCAACTTGAAACACAGCAGGTCAAAAAGCAATTGGGGGGAGAAGTTGATAAGATTCAGGTAGCAACTAAAGTGGTTAAAGAACAGCTGGGGGGAAGAATTGATAAAGTACATACAGAAATAATCACTGAAGTTAATGCTTTAAGGGAGAGGAATAAGGAAAGCATTAATGAGATTAATGAGAAACAAGCTCAGTTAAGTGGTAAAGTTGAAGCATCGGAAGGGAGCATTAGGTTAACTGTAACTAATATTGAAAGAAAAGCTGAGGAGAAAATTGCTGAATTAGAACAGAAGTTGAAAGCTAGAATTAGGCAGGAAAATAGTCAGAGTAGGCCAGTTTATGTGAATAGCACACACAGGGAAATAGAACTAGGCAAATTTAGTAATCGGCAGGGTTGTCCATTGGAGTTCATGAATACAATAGAAAATACATTCGGGGAGAGGTTGGAAGATGGTATTATTGAGTGGTGCCAGGTAGTTGAGATTTTAGAGCAAACGTTTGTAGGGGAGACAAGAAACTCGTTTGCTGTCTACAGAGACAATTTCGAGAATATTTCAGATTTTAAAGTTAAATTTTGTGAGAAATTTTGGAATGAAGTAATTCAGTCTCATCATCGTGAGGGAATTGTGTGTGGGAAATATAACCCGAGAGGAAACTACACTATGAACGAGTACTTTTTAGGACAGGTATTGACGTGTAAATATGTGGATGGTTTGAAGGAGGAAAGTGATGTAGTCAGGCTATTACTAAGACATTTTCCATATAGAATCAACGAAGCTGCCTGTATACAAAATGTTAAATCTATTTTACAAGTGGAATATTTATTAAGTACATTCGATGCTCTGGGAAGAGGTGGTTACGAGGAGATTTTCGGTAGGAACCAGGGTAACCATAATAACAGGCCTAATGAGAATCAGGAAGTTCAAGGGAACAGTGGCGAAGGGGCCAACGTTCAAAATAGGTTTCAGTTGCTAAGCAGACAAGTGTCTAAGCATGCTGGTGTAAAACATATTTGTGATCGTTGCTTGCAATATTTTAAAACCCCTTTACTTTTGGAACGTCATAGGGTAGATTGCGTTTCTCAGGCAGCGGTGAGATTGATATTACCACAAGCGGACAAGGCTGTGATAAAGTTTACGGACATTCACAAGCGTGACACTGTCCCCTATGTGGTGTATGCAGATTTTGAAGTTCTCACTACACCCGTGGTGGGATGTGAACCAGATCCCACCATCAGCTCAACCACACCCATTCAAAAACATGAACCCTTTGCCATAGGATTTAATGTGGTGTGTGCCTATGACCCCACGCAATCCGTTTACAAATACCGTGAGGGGCCAGATTGTGCCAGATGGTTTTTGGATGAACTTGTCAAGTTGGCCGACCATGTACAGGGATTACTGGACCACCCAGTACCCATGAGCCTATCTTCAGAACAGCAGCAGCAGTTTGAGCATGCCACGACATGCCATATTTGCGAAAAGCCACTGATCAGTGCTGAAGACACCGTTCGTGATCACTCGCACTTTACGGGGAGTTTCGTGGAGCTGCGCATAGTAAATGCAACTTGAACTTTCCAGCTCCTCGTTTCTTCAGTGTCTTTTTCCACAATCTGGCGAATTATGACATTTAGTTTATGATTCATGAATTGGGCCATGTCAACAAGGGCTCAAAACCATGGGCGTTTTACAGCCCTGACATGGAGGTTGGGTGACTTTAGCATTCGATTTTTGGATTCCTTTAAGTTTATGGCATCCTCGCTAGACAGCCTTGTGAATGGCTTGAATGAGGAGGAATTAAAAATACTAGAATGCATTTTAATGACCCTGAGCAATTTTAATTGTGCATTCGGAAAGGTAAATTTCCGTATGATTTCTGCAACAGCTGGGTCGTGTTAAAGCAAAGAAAACTCCCACCACAAGAGAAATTTTACCCGAAACTAACACGCAGTACCGTTTCCGATGAAGACTATGCACATGCATGTCAAGTTTGGCGAGTGTTTGGCATGAACACGCTAAGTGAATATGCTATGCATTACCTAAAACTGGATGTATTGCTGCTCACTGATGTGTTTGAAAAAATTCGTGAGTTGTGTCAGCACATTTATGGTCTTGACCCGGCTCGCTATTATACAAGTCCTGGGCTCTCGATTGATGCCGCTTTAAAATACACTCAAGTGGAATTGGATTTACTCACTGACGTAGACATGGTTCTAATTTTTGAAAAGGGCATTCATGGCGGCTTTGTGTCACTTAACCAGCGCCATGCCGAAGCGAACAATGTCTACATGCCTGATTATTCACCAGACAAACCAGAATCGTACTTAATGTACTATGACGTGAATAATTTGTACGGTTACGCCATGAGTCAGCCTTTGCCCTATGGGAAGATTGCTTGGCTGACAGAGAAACAAGTGTCAGAATTTGATGTGATCAAGGCTAGCCGAGAAACAGGCCGTGGATATGTGCTAGAAGTGGATATTGAATATCCCTCATCCTTTTATGATGAACATGCCGATCTCCCATTCTGCCTTGAGCAAATGGTTCCCCCTGACAGTAAAGTGAAAATTGAAAAACTCATGGGCACACTTTACAACAAAAATTGGTATGTGCTACATATCCAAATGTTGGTGCAATGCCTCGCCCAAGGCTTGGTGTTGAAGAAAATCCATAGAGGTATTTTGCTCAAAAAGCATGGCTCAAGCCATACATACAACTCAACACAGAGCACCGACAAATGGCAACACAGCAGTTTGAAATTATTTTTTTAAAATTAATGAACAACTGCATCTATGGCAAGTCTATGGACAATGTCCGCAAATACCGTGACATTGAATTGGTGAATGTCTGGGGGGGGGGCAGTGGGATGCCCGGCGGTACATTGCCAAGCCAAATTTCAAATCGATCAAAATTACCGATGAGGATTTGGCTACTATTGAAATGAGTAAGACCAGCGTGACCATGGATAAATCCATTTACTTGGGTCAAGTCATTTTAGACTTTTCTAAATCGGTCATGTATCGATTTCACTATGAGTTTGCCAAACGCCATTTTGAGGACGTCTCTCTTTGTATATGGATACGGACTCATTCATTTACCACATTCGCCACTGCAACCCCTATAGTGACTGGTTCGACACCTCTTGCTATAGCGCTGACAACGTGTTTCAGCTGCCCATAAAAAACAAGAATGAAATGGGTGTTTTAAAAGATGAATGCGGTGATTCCGTTATGACGGAATTCGTAGGTTTGGCTTCGAAAATGTATGCTTATCGCACACTCGACTGTAAGGAAGCCAAGAGAGCAAAAGGCGTAGGTAGCGCAGTGGTAAAATCGCTACGTGTAGACGATTACTTAGCGGTTTTACGCACTGGCGAAGCTATGTCTCATACACAGTGCAGGATACAATCCAGCAACCATCATTTGTATCTTGTGGAACAGAGAAAAAGCACCCTCGCCTCCATGGTTAACAAACGTGTGTGGGCTGATGACCTGCTCACCAGCCTACCCTGGGGTTATGATCGCAAGGAGGAGGAGGTGTGATTTCACTGTTTAAACGTTTATGGGACATATCTTTATGTAACTTGTAGATTTAGTATTTTTTAAATATTGGTTTCTGCCAATGTAAATAGTAGATTTTGTAAGTAGTGGCAACCCACTTGGACCTTTTACTCTATAAAAAAGTTCTATGCAACCTTATTTTTTTAAATTTTGACTGGTGAATAGTTTGATTCTTTTAAAGATGTACAAAGTTGTAGTTTTTTTTGGTAAATATTTAATGAGTAATAGTATTTTTAGTAACTTTAATAACTAGTATTTAATTATTTTTTGTAATGTAAATTATACATGGTAAACTAAAAAGTTCTTTTGGGATGAGTGTGCATGTCGAGAATGTGCTTTTGGGAATAAATAAAGTGGTTGTGTTTGACCCCAAAGACATGTGTGAATGTATGTGTAGAGAGAGAGAAAGCTGGTGTGTATGTATGACCAGAGCAAACACGGTGAGGTAGGGTGGGTGGGAGGGGGTAAGTGGTCACTTATATACTCATTTTGTTTTCAATAGTTTTGTTTTCTTTGAAATGTGGCAGACTATAGACATTATTTTTTAAAAACAGTCTTACCAGCAGTAGTCGTAGACCTCGACGTTTCCGCAATCCCATAAACTCACTGCAGCATCGCCATGGTCATGCACTTGCATCAACATCATTGTCAAATCTCAAATTTCAACATACACCAAATGGAAAAATGTCAAAACAGCAAAATGGAAAATCTATGTTTCCATATCACCAAAAACAGCAAAACTTAAAACGGACATTTTATAAAACTGGAAATGGCCATGTGTGAAATACGAAAATTCAAAAACTTCAAACGGACATTGTTTAAAAAGGGTCATCAGCAAAATGGAAAAATTCATATCATCAGAAACGTTAAACTTGAAACGAACATTTCTTAAAACTGTGAATTGCAAAATGACAAATGGCAGTGTGTGAATTCATCGTTTGTGAAATGTGAAAATGAAAAATCAGCCATCAACATCATGATTCCAAAAAAATAAAAAATAAAAATAAATCATGCTCTGGTAAACCTTTGTTTTTATTTCATAGTCATAGTGAATTGACAAAAGAAATATAGAATACAAACACATCCCAATTCCTCACTCCTCCATTCCTCAATGTTTATGTCCATGCATCATCAACTTTCCTTTCATAGCACTCATCACAATCAGGGCTGCCATCCTTTCACCCACTGAAGCATCACAGGATGTGAAAAGTTGTTTAGCTTTTTTCAATAACAATTTATCTGCCACATGTCTTAAACCAGGATGACTATGGCGATAAGAAAGGTCATGTTCTTTGCATGCTTGATCCAAAAGATTAATGGGTACATCACCACGCTGCAAACGTTTTTCAAGACGAGTTCCAGGGCCACAAAAACGATAACCTGGAAGATGGATTTCGAAAGGTAAGTATTGAATCACTTTGTCAATGACGCCATTGCCAGTATAGGTCTGGCATATCCTTTTCCATTGATGGTAAAAAGGTTTGGTCTTCCTCCTCCTCTGTGGACGAGGTTTGTGTTTGTTGTTGTTGTTGTTGTTGTTGTTGTTGTTGCTTTTTCTCGCCATGACACCCTTGGAATGATTCAACAAAGTCTTTACACGGACTTTTATGACCGTGATACAGTTTCACTAGCTAACAAGACGCGCACTGATGCATAGACGGTATTTTTGCCATGGCCACTTGCTTATGATGATCGTAATCCGTACAGGGTTGCAATTCACTCAACACAGGGTCTTGTGTCCATGATTTTGGTACATGTTGCCAGATTTCTTTCACTGCATTGGCGGCCACATAATAAATGAACGACTTGGGCAGCGCCAAGAGTTCCTCTTTGGTAAAAGTGTCTAGTTTTTTTTTGCACACAAAGAACTTGCCGATGGCTTTGCCCGTAGCATTGTCTTTCTCCATGGTATCACGTGCTGTAGATGTTTACACGTCGCTTGTAGAAATCTCACTGGCGTCACAGGTAAATCATGAGTTATAATGTTGTTCAACAACTCCCAGCAGGCCAGGGTGGTTAACCAATGAAAGAGATGCCACGCATGCGATAGGGCGGTATGGGTAATGTTGCCACAGGAACAAGTATCCATGAGCGTTTGCAGGGAGGGGCAGCCCAACTCCATGAGGTAGATACATTGACAGTAAGACGCCAAAAATGGTTGCAACCATTGACGTTTTTCATTACCTTTCACAAATACCACATTGGCCGAGGACAAGTGTGCTTTCATGACCACGTCCAAATATTTATAGGAAATGGTTCCCTGATTCCAGTCTAGTTGCCTATGATTTTCAATCCACTGGGTTTGTTTACGGTCTTTTTCACACAACAAATCAAAACCATGGGGTGGTCTAAATAGCAAATGCATAGCTTGCGATATCCAAAACGTGGTACAATCGATAATGGCCACTTGTTTAAATATAAATTTGTTGTCACCAATTTTAAACCCATGGCAATCCACAATGAGTGTGCGCAACATGTTGACGCTTGCCTGGACCAAGTTCAACTGACGACCGACTGACGATCGACCACTAAAGTGTGATCATGTCATGGACTTACCTGCCATGCTAGTTTCAAATTGAGGTTAGGGTAGGACAGAGGGACATGCAAAAATAAGAATTTAAGAATTACATCATTTTATTATCATAACACGTCTTACAGTCTTTTGTCATTTTGGGATAAGGACGATACCAACTGATACAACAATATAGTCTCTTGTGTTTGTAACGTCCATAACACCATGGACTCCATACGGTCCACACGCATCGTAACTTGTTTTTTCATTACTCAGAGAAACAAGTGAGGGATAGCTTGAATGACAGGGTATATTTCCCACTTCCATTCTACACAGGTAAGGGCAGGTGGGTGACCAGCGCTGAAGATCCTGCATGGGTTCATCGCCCTCCTGCCATTGGTCTATGATGATGGGACAAAAGGCGCATTTCACTTCATCTCTTGTTTTTAAATAGTAGAATCCAGCGGCCGCCAAGGCTTGAGGGTTTATGAAAGGCACCGGCCACGTGGCAAAAGTCTTAAAACGTTGTTCCTCAGAGTTTAAATTCATGGACGTGACGTCTCTTGAGGCTTTAAAGCAAGACATGACTGAGCGGCTTGACATGGGATGACCTGTTATTTATACACTCGTCACTTGGTTGGACAGTGGAAAATAGTTGACTTGTTTGTGATGAATAATCAAACAGTAGGCCGTCGTATTGGCTGGTACATTGTCATGCGTTTCAAAATCTAGTCGAATGTCAATATTGGATGGCTTGACAGACTCTTCCAGGCAAGAACAGTCAAAGACAATCAGTGGTGCTCTTGCCTTAAACGCTTGGGGTAGCAGCATGGGGCCGTTCTCTTTTTGATAATACGACCATCGAAATTTAGAAAACAAGTCGTACAGGGGGCCAAACTTATTTTTTGAAAAATCCAAATCCAGTCCTTCATAGGGAAACACGGCTCCGTTGAGGAAAAGACGTGCATTTCTCAATTGCAGGTGATCAAATTGCGTGGCATCTTTGGTTTGTTGATACTTGCGATTCGTTTGAAAATCCACGATCAGGTAGAGAGGTCTCTCTGTATAGCGAGCTGTTTTTACAGACCTACTGTGTGTGTTGGTGGTGGGCAATAGCGGATACTCATGGAGTGCCCTGCTTCTAAATTCCATGGGTAGAGGCATATCTCTCTTTACCATTTTGAGTATGTCCAGTTTTTTGCTATCGTCAAGGGTCACATGGGGCACTTTCCATAGCATGCGTTGTAGTTGAATTTTTGAATCGATGGGAGCATTGTCGGCTCCCTTGAGTGCATTATTATCACTCCTGTCCCTCACTAGATAAAGCACTTGCCTTGCGTTGACCACAATGCGTTGGTGATCTTCGGCAATGCCTAAAATCAGTTAAAGAGGTAAATATCCAGTAAAGGTCCCATCGGTGAGTACCATCCAGTCATTGGTCAAGTCAGGACGCCAACTTGCCATGCAAAGTGTTTTACCTTCTTCCTCACTATAAGAGGGGTATAGTTTCATGACACTGGAAATGCCCACATTTCGAGTGCTATCCACCACGATATCGTTAATCACGTAACGTACTTCAGAAAACAGAAAGGCCAAACCATGGTTGGCCAACTTGGATGTGGTGGGTGTAGAGCCATCGGCTTTGGTGCGCCGACCTTCAATCTGAATGACACTTTCATGCGGTAGGGTGTAAATATCTTGGTTGTTGATAACAAATTGAATTTCATCATTGTTATTGAGTCCAGGTGTTTGAGCTTGATAGGAATGGAGATCAATTCTAACCACTCCTGGTTGCTCCTCGATGCGGTTCGCTATCTCTAGGATAGAATTCATCATGAGGGTTGACGTGGTAACCCAAATGCTGTAAAATCTGCTTGCCTTGAGATGTTAACGTGTATTCACGTGGCAAACAACTAACACCATTCCTAGACGGTGTTGTTGCTTTATACACAAACTTCATAGTGGCTTTAGCACCAACTTGTAAGTCACTGGTGTTGTAGAATCTAGATCAATGAGTTGTTGATCTATATTGATCAGTCTTAATGTTATATTACTAATGCTATCGACAGCAACAGAATGAAAAAGCACCACTGGAGGGTTTTCACGAATAATATACCCATTGGGCGATGTCACAATAAAGTCATAAAGCGAATGCGATGGTTCTTGATTGGTATACACTTGGCTAATAATATTACATGTCACCGACACATGATGGTCCTCAATGAATTTCACTTCATGGTCCGAATTATGCTTTTTGTTGGGCTACAACACACGTGGTTTAAATCCTAGTAATGGACCAATGGAATCTGGGTGTGTTTTAAATTCGAAGTTGAATGTAGAGAAAATACTGCAGTGATGAGTGTTTGTATTGCCTACAAGTTCAAACTTGCGCGTTCAGTCGAGAAATTACTTTAAACCATATTCATTGATCAACACCACATAAATGTGTTCATAAATATCATCGATCGTGTATCCACCAGAGTTCAGGGTGAGCACAGAATCATCATAGTAAAACCTGTTGTTCACATTTTCGCGTATGTTGTATATTCGATTGTACGTTTCAAGAGAAACAAGTCCTAAACCATAGGGTTTTTCACTCAATTCGATAGAAGGGTCAAAGTCTAGGCTGACTTCAGGTCCACGTCCATGCAGTGTAAACGTTTTACTTTCTGCCGACATACTGGTGGCGTTTTAGCTTATGCTGCGTCTTATATAAAAAAATAAACACAAACGTCCACACTGTTGGCTGTTAAACGTTTGCTCACGTTTCACATTATAATATATCTTGACCCTGTTTCCAAAATAGGTCACTAGTTCCATGGGCGGGGGAAAATTCCCAAAACTGTCAAAGTACCATACGATGGATCCCTCTTTGACATAAGCTACATAATGCGTTCCTGGTCCTCGGTGATCATCCAAATTGACTACAGCACATTCCTGTTTCCAGGGTCTTGGGGGTAATTGGTTTCGCATAAACACACCTCGAAAATGAGAAAGCTTTAGTTGTTTAGCACAGCTTTCCACATGTTGATGCGTCAGGGCATGTCTTGCTATGGCTGAGGTTAATGTTTTTTATACATATTTCGAAATGGTGAAATCCCAAATCCTTGTTGATAAAAGGCTGGCTTTAAATTGGCATTTATAGCCCCCATAGCAATCGCTTCCATCGTTTCATTGTGTCGCTCGCTTTCTTTGAGTGGTTGCTTGCCCTGCTTCGCGGCTTTAATGGTTTTCACCACCGCACTGGCACCACCCAAAAGTGAACCCAGAGCAGCCAAACCGGCAAATAATTCAGGGAAAAATCCCGCTCGTTTGGGGACGGGAATCACTCGCCTTTGTTTTGAACCCTGGCGCTGACGTTTTGAAATAACACGTCTCTGTGTGGCTCGAAGAGCTTTCCTTATGGTCAATACATTATTTTTTTAATTTTTCTTTCGCAACGCCTTGTCCATGAATGTCTTAAGCCCAGGCTTTGCCGAGGACAAAGTTCTTTTTTTAGTCATTCTCACCACTTACCTTTGTTTCGCCATGATGATCATAACCAACAACCTTTCACAAGAAAGTTTAAGTCACAACTAACGTCAGGTTGTTATTTCATGGCTGTATATTCCAATTCCACATAAAGTGGGAAATCGTTTATGGTTTTTCCCGCTTGTTTTTCATCCCATGTCAACATAAGATGAAAGGATAATTCGTCACTTGCATTGACCATTTCATGGTTATGGACCAACATCCTATGACCATTTATCATTATTTGTAAATGGTTCTCATCAGGCATCGCGTATTTAATGTGAATGGTTCCATCATAGTGTAATCGATAGTGGCTTAAACCCGAAGCAAGCACATAGGTCAAGTGCTGGTCACGAGGTAGCGGTAAATGGTTTCTGTCATTCAAAGGATTTTCATTTGTCAGATACACTAAAAATACAGATGGGATAAATTTATAAAGCCTTTTCATTTCATAGGTCACGTAACGCTTGGTACAGATATCGTCTTCGTCTTGCGGGTCTTCCTCGTGAATAATCCGATGGTGATTAGCGCTATATCCATTTACCGTAAGCTGAGGCACTTTGTCATAAAACTCATACACTTTGTTATCCACATACACTTTTGTAGTAAAGTCTGTAGACACTTGAGGATGTTTTACATGGGTTAATCGCTTTCCCTTAATGTCATAAACTAGATGTTTTGTGCGTGGCACTACTGACCTATCCACATAGTGTTTATTAGCAGGATCTGTTTCTTGTTTAGGATCATGTATGGGGACAGACCTTGCTTTGGCCATCAACGCACGTCCAAAGACATCCAACGTCAACCGGTAGTACCAGTCTACTGTTGCTATGACAAGGCTCGGTGTCCTGTATATAGACAGCCTGCTAGCCTGGCTAAGCCTTAGTTGAAATGAAGATTATTAAGCAGCAAGAGTCATTCCCCGTGGGGGACATGGTTTCCCATCTCTGTCCCACATCACGTGAACAACGCCATGGTTCACTGTTTCCATCTTCCATTCGCTGCATCATTGTGGGGCCTTCCGGCTGTGGAAAGACTAATCTTTTGCTAACGCTCATCACAGCACCCAATGGTCTAGGTTTTCAAAATATTTATATTTTTGCAAAATCTCTCTACCAACCCCTCTACGTGTTTCTAGATCAAGTCATGTCTGGATTACAAAATGAGAATATGGGTTATTTTACATTTTCCATGCAAGAAAATGTGAGTTCACCGGCTGAGGTAAAGCCTGATTCACTCATGATTTTCGATGATGTATCCACTGAACGTCAAGGCATCATTCAAAGCTATTTCAGCATGGGTCGACACAAACATATCGATTGCTTCTATCTTGGACAAACGTATTCAAAAATGTCCAAACAGTTGATTCGTGACAATGCCAATGTCATTGTTTTATTTCGCCAGGACGAGAGGAACAGTCGTCACATTTATAATGAACATGTGAATCCGGATATGACCTTTCAAATGTTTACAAATTTGTGTGCCAAGTGCTGGAACACTCAACGTCATGCCTGTTTAGTGATTGACAAACAAAGTGAACTCAACCAATGTCGGTATCGCTTAGGGTTTGATCGTTTTATTGCTATTTAAGGCCCTGTCTCATTCCCTCTCAAGTCATTTGTCAAGACACCATGACGTTAGCAGAGAGTCAATTGAAAAAGCATATTATTAGAGCAAAAAATACTATTCGCCAAAGGTTTCGTCAATTGAAACGATCACGTGCAAATCATGCTTTGTTTATTCAAAAACATTTAGTACCTCCACTAAAAGCCATGGTGAAACCCTCTTTCAAGCCATCTGAAACGCTACCCACCGTTTCACAAGCCACGCAGACGCTGCACGAAGACCCTGAGGAAGAGGAAGAGGAACAGGAAGATTTGACTAGTGTTAGCGAGGTTGAGGATGAGGAGGAACAAGTGTTTACGCCTCAAAGAAAGGCCGCACCCCTTGCAGAGTTATTGAGAAAAAAGAAATCCTTGGCCATGGTCGAAACACCCCCTTCCAGGACGTCTCCGTTTTCACAACTCTTGGCCACCCCTCAACATAAAGCTCAACTGAAAACCATTTTAATTAAATATTATGGATCAACATTGGAACCCTATTTCACCGATCTATTTATTGGAAACACTGATACCACGTATGGTGTTCGCTATGAGGATGATAGTTTTAAAATTGGCGATTCATCCATTAAATTTGCTCGTACTAAAGCTGTCATTAAAAACATCAACTATAAATAAACCCCTGGATTGTTAAAGCTGCTCTTTTCTCGGACCCCCTCTTCCCATGATTATACGTCAGAGGATCTTGACAAATATAAATCCATTTTATTGGATACCCATGCCTACAAAAGACAGTATGATCCCGCACAACAAGCGAATGCCAATATATCTCAAAAATATAAAACCATCATTGCAAAAATGTTTCCCACAAGTCAAAGTGGTCGACGTAAAGCATCCGCTTCGGGAGTGACATTTAAACCATTAAAACCCCTTGTGGATGTTACCTACTGGCACAATCCCAATAAGCTCGTCCAGCGGCTACAGTTGTTGCATGCCTCACGTCAAGCTGGCCATACCGGTCACGATTGGGAAATTCAAGAAATTGAACAAGAACTTCGAAATGCCAAAATTATTGTTTAAGCCCTCACCTATTAAAATGGGTATTGCTCACGAGTTGCATCGCCCAGCTAGGCGTCACTATCCACGACTCAAGGTGATTTCACGAGGTGTGGATGACCTTTGGCAGGCTGACTTGGTTGAAATTATACCCTATGCTGGCGTTAACGACGGTGTACGCTATATGTTGACCGTCATTGATGTGTATTCCAAAATGGCCTTTGTTGAACCTGTGCGTCGCAAGTCTGATCCACTAGTCACCAAGGCCTTTCAACATATTATTCAACTCTCCAAACGTCAACCTCAGTTACTACAAACCGACCAGGGGAAATAATTTTTCAACAAGGATTTCTCCAGTTTTCTCAAATCTAAGGATATTCACCATTACACCACATACAGCAATCTCAAAGCCAGTGTGGTCGAGCGGTTCAACCGAACATTGAAAACCCATATGTGGAAAGCGTTTACCGCTGAGGGCACGTTTCGCTGGTTGGACATGTTACCAGAGCTAGTATCACGTTACAATGACACCAAACATAGAACGATTGGGACCAAGCCACGCCTCGTGACCAAAAATATTCAGCGATTGGTTAACTGTTTAACCCCATAAAACAGCCGATCCTAAACGTCACCGACTGAAAATTGGGGATTTTGTTCGTGTGAGCAAATGTAAGTCTGCCTTCAATAAGGGCTACACGCCTCAGTGGGGGACTGAACTATTTTGAATTCGTCAAGTCAACTTGGACACTCCAGTCACCTATTTACTGCAAGACCTCAACCATCAACCCATAAAAGGTAGATTTTATCTCCATGAACTTCAGAAAACAGCATTTCCTAAGCATTAGCTTGTGGAAAAAGTGTTGAAACAAAAAGGAAATAAACTATATGTCAAATGGTTAGGATTTAACTCTACGTTTAATTCTTGGATCAATAAATTACATGTTGTGTGAACCTGTGCACTTTTTATTCACACATGTTGTACACCACCTATAACTCTGTGTGTACAGCGCTCCGCGCTTCGTGCATGTTCATACATGTTTGTCTTTCCCTTTCCACCTGTTTTCTCTCTTACATTACCCCTCCCCCTCTCCCCCTTCACCTCCCACCACTGCTGTTCACAGCTCTTGCCTATCTATTGGTTATGACATCATTCCCACAAGTTGCATCATACTTTTTTACTGATTCAGCGATTCCCACGCTTTGAACATTCTGTTATCAGGCACGTGGACAGCTAACGTCCCAGGTGAACACCTGTGCCAGATCAAATTTCACATGAACTTGCATTTTGTCACGTACGAAGCAAACAGGATGTGACTTGTTTAGCGTACATGTCATCTCACAAGTGTATGCATGCATTTCGCTCTTCTCTGCCACCATGAATGTCAGATTATTTCACCTTCAAACGTCCTCTGCGTCTTTGTCATTTTTTCATTGCACCTGTTGTCAAGTCAGATCAGCGCATTCCAATAAGCTCAAATGACATTCGCCTCTTGCTCGTCTGCTCCTCGGCAAGTTTGTTTTCTGTTCTCGCTTCGATCAACATAGAACCATGTTCTCATCTCCATTTACACGTCAAAGATCCCCTTCGAGGGTAAAATGTGTGAAAAAACGAACCCTCGCTCTGTCATAAACCGACCCGCCGAAGTAGCGATTGTTCTATTAAGCATGGTCATTGTGGTTAGCGATAGGTTCGTTGAAACACACACACACCCGGCAGTATCGTCTCTCTCAACCACCACGCTTCATGAACATTGTAAACAGGTAAAGAGAATTTTTTTCAACAAAAGTGTTGTTAGGCCCTTTGGCAAAATTTCAAAAATAGTTTCAAAAAGGGGGTATTAGCCCGAGTCCTAGGACACCTCGTACACGTCTCTAGCGTTATTGGGTCGTGAGATATAGGCAAAAATCACAAAAAACACGTGTTTACCCCAAAATCGAGTTTCCAATTTTTTTAAAAATTATAACGAGTGGTCCATAGCAAAGAGGACGTCACCCCGAGTCCTTGGACCCCTCGTACACGCCTCTGGCATGATTGGTTCGCGAAATATTACTAAAAGTCTAAAATCACGTTTCCCCCCCCCCCAAAAAAACCATGTTTCCAGATTTTCACCTTTTCGACACATACATTCCCGTAAAGAGCACAACGAGACGAAAAACAAATCCAAGCACGCCCTCCTAGCATGACTCCTTCCATTCCAAGGTCGCAGGGGCTCACAACTTCCTAAGTGGCGTAGCTTCCCCATCATCCCACTACTGTCAGGTTTTTATCTTAGAGACATGGAATTTATTTTGGGGGTAGAGGGCGTAGGGACCTTTCATTTATGTCAAACAATTGTTTAGTAGAATTCCAAGTTTCGAAAATATAGGATTATCAAAATTCGAGTGTTTTCAAAAAAACATTAAAAATAAAAGAGTTTTATTATAGAAAGTAAAGGTCATAAAGACCATTCGTTTGAGCCATGGCAGAACATTCTATCATGTTTGGTTTTCAAACTATCACCTACTTTCGAAAACAAAAAAATTCAAAAAAAAAATATATATATAACGAGAGGTCCATAGCAAAGCCCCCGTCAGCCAGAGTCCAACGACACCTCATTCGTGAAACTCCGACCACGGGTTCGGGAGTTTTCGGCTTGCATTGGGAGTAGTGGTGGGGGGAGGCAGAAGCACCACCATCCCCCTACTTGCGGGGCCCTGGGCTATATGATAAGGTGGGGCCCACAACAGTAGGAAAATAAATAATAAAAAAAATAAAACCGAAAATAGTTTGGTACCGGTAATAATAATAATAATAAAATAAAGAATAGTTACAATATTTTGAATACACTAAAGTACCATTTTTTAATAATATGAATGAAACCTTTAAGTACCCTTGAAGAAGATTATGTAAACTATGAAATATTAAAATACTTGCAGTAGTACCCGGCTTCGCCCGGTGGAATGATGATAATATTTCAGTCTCCTTAACACTCAACGTCATAAATTATATTTATTTATGTATTCATTTCTTACAATATCAAACCCAGTGACAATGTGTATACTTAAGTCACTATGGGAAGGCTCTGTAAAATAATTATCATTCTCGTGATATTTGTCTTCAGACCGAGTCGAGATATGTCGTTAGCGGTCCCAGAATTCGTGACATCTCAGTCGTAGAAGACTATATGTGGTGGTAATTAGAAATATAATGGACTTAAAATCTATGTCATTTGCCCCCAATGCCGTTGAGGGCGTAACATCTAGGTAATTTGCCCTACTGATCAGGATGATATTGAAAATCACTACATAACTGACATGAAACTTAGAAAATAATAGAAAAAGTTATTTTTAGGACTCACATTTCGGGAAAGACTTGATTATTTTTTGCCAAAGATCTCCCACTTAGATCGCTATCTGGTTAAAAGTTTCGTCTTGTTAAGGTTTAAACTGTACGATAAATGTCTGAAGCAATTCCTCCAAGAGAAGCTTCCAGATTTCTCAGTCGATATATCGTTAAAGTTCCTGAGCATCCAGTTGTCTTTTCTTCTGACGCAAAACATCTTCTACTTAGTGATGATGAACATAGAAGCGACTACTGGCACATATAACTTATCAACGAATGGGAAAAATTGATACTTTAAAGGAATAAAAGGAATAAAATAGAAAAGAGATGTACGATATACCATAACACTCGCTGTGAATTTTCTACGTGACCGGCTTACATGTTTCGGTACAGGTTCTCAAAAGGAAGGAACCAGATCATTGGCATAAATGAATACAGTAACAGTAGATTAAATAGTATCCTAGACAGATGACACGCAAAGTACATAACACGGCCTAATATACGATGTAATGGTTGAACTTCAGAGAAATGTTTCATCTCACTTTGCAGTTGTTATTTAATAAATACTAACATGTTTGTAGCTAACATTGAAATTAATGGAGTGCGTTAGGATAAACGATATTCCTTGTTTTTCCCTCTGGTGTATGAATAAATAAATGTTTAGGTGTGCCCACTCTTGAGCAAGCTACGTATAACTGATCATGAGAGGGGATCATGCAGGGAATTGCATTAGCTTGAAATCAAAAGGCATATCAGTAGGAATCAAAGGAATTCGGAGAATGAAGATATCTTCTCCTTTGGCATGGCCTGTCAATACGACTACTACTGAACGGGTATATCAAATTTACAAAATAATGGAAATACACATTTTAAAAATCGCAGGCGATGAAGACTGTGGTGTTACTTAGTAGTATAATGGACGTAACATCTAGGTCATTTGCCCTTTTGATGAGGATGGTAATGAAAACTACTCTTGAATTGACACGACAAACTTGCAAACTACCGTGGTAGAAAGAAATATTTCAAAATTCACAGGCGATGAAGAGTTATTGTGTGTGGTGATTAGTGGTATAATGGGCGTAACATCTAGGTCATTTGTCCTTATGATAATAATAGGTAATGAAAAATGACTACTAAACGAACATGGTGTAATTTTAAATCTGATATAGGTAATTCAGATTTCTACCTTCGATGTCTTCCAATGTCTGAACGTTATTTTCTGGCTTAGGCCTATACTCGATGCGTGTAGTGAAAGAGCTTATAGAGTACTGCTCGGGTCCAAGCTGCACGAACCTGAGAATATCGCAGATGATGACGATATATTATGATGACAGACGTTCGGGTGGGGGTTCCCGGTCCTATTCACATTGACCGGTGAATCACTCATTCTTTCGTAACACTACAGTGGTTTGAGCAAAGACGCAATATGAACATCAGCATAGTCAGCAATACCAGGTAACACGGCGGGGTCTGGACATTTCTCCCATGTCACCTCGCGATGAATCAGCAAGCTATTCTCACACCTGCCCCCCCTCCCCCCTCCACCCACCAATGTCTCACAACTTGTGGGACGTGGGTGTGCGACCACGGGATCCCAGTTGAGTGCGGCATTGTTTCTACTTACTGGTGCCGGGCTCCTTTCAGTTCTCTTTCCTGTCAGCCTCCCTTGGTCAAACTCTTGTTCTCTTCCGACCCCGATGGTATCAGGGTATCCGAGGCCTAGCAACTCTTTCACTTTCCCGCCTTAATTAGCTCTTGTCTAATCATTGCTGATAGCCTCATTCTTCGAGGTGTGAGCCTTCTTTTTCTTTTCTTAATATCTCGTGTCTTCTGCTCAAGACCCTCAAGGAGGCAGGGTGTGTGTAGCCCCACCACTTCGGGTGCACCCTGGATTGTGCTACATCCTCAAGGGCTCATGGCTGGTGAGTTCGGGAGCTGGCAACCCTGAGGGTTTCCTGAGCGGGTCCGGTTTTACCCCTTTTTTCCATTGCCTTTGGGACGGACCCTGTCCTCTTTCCGGGAATGGAGTGGTTTGTCCGCAATTTCAAGCAGACAGTGTTACTCGCAGGGTACCAAAGGGTAAGTATACACATTTTGGTTCTGATCGGTGAAACGGTGTAGATTTGTGCCAAAGGGCCTAAATGCAGGGAAAGGGGTGATCTGTCCGCAATTTCAAGTGGACAGGGTTACCCGCAGGGTTCGAAAGGGTAAGTATAATTTTTTTTGTCCGGATCGGTGAAACGATATTGATTTTTGGCAAAGGGCCTAAATGCAGGAAATGGGGTGGTCTGTACGAAATTTTAGGTGGACAGTGATATTCACAGGGTTACAAAGGGTAAGTATACACATTTTGGTTCAGATCGGTGAAACTGTGTAGATTTGAGCCAAGGGGCCTAAATGCAGGGAATGGAGTGGTCTGTCCGCAATTCCAAGCAAACAGTGTTACTCGCAGGCTACCAAAGGGTAAGTATACAGATTTTGGTTTTGATCGGTGAAACGGTGTAGATTTGTGCCAAAGGGCCTAAATGCAGGGAATGGAGTGGTCTGTTCGAAATTTCAAGCAGACAGTGTTACTCGCAGGGTTCCAGATGGTAAATAACAACTTTTGGTTGAGATCTGTGAAACGGTGTAGATTTGGGCCAAAGGGCCTAAATGCAGGGAATGGAGCGGTCTGTCCGCAATTTCAAGCAGACAGTGTTACTCGCAGGGTACCAAAGGGTAAGTATACAAATTTTGGTTCTGATCGGTGAAACGGTGTAGATTTGGGCCAAAGGGCCTAAATCCAGAGAATGGGGTAGTCTGTCAGAAATTTCAAGTGGACAGGGTTACCCGCAGGGTTTCGAAGGGTATGTATACAAATTTTGGTTCAGATCGGTGAAACAGTGTGGATTTGTATACATAACAGACAGACAGACAGACAGACAGACAAACATTGAGCTTTATATATATATATATATATATATATATATATATATATATATTACTTTGCGACTTTTTCTCCCGGCTAAAGTCTTCTATTATTTCACTGAAATCTAAACTTGTTAAACGGTCACGCGAGGTCATAGCTGCACTGGAAAAAGGAATATGAATTATAAATTAGTTTGAAAAGTATAAATAATTAATTACGGTGATTAAATTTAAAAGATCATTGGCACGGGGCTCCCCGGACCGCGAGGCCATGGACGGTCCCCCCTCGCCCATCCCTAGATTCGTCCCTGAGCCTGAGTCTGAACGCACAGAAAACAGTCCAGATGACATTTCGCAGAGGAGGGAAACCTCCTGCGGCAGCACTCATCAAATACCGGAACAAGGAGTTTGTTAGGGCCAACTCCTACAAATATCTTGGCGTGACCCTGCACCAAACACATAAGATAAAGAGCATCTGCAGCGCTCATGGCGATGAACCAAATTAAAAGCATTCGTAGCTGTCCTTAGACACAGTAATAGCCCTTTTCCACATCAAGATCTCTCCCATCATGACTTACGCAATATACATTATTTGGGAGCATCTCTCAAAGCGTGATCTAGCTTTGATAGAAAGTATGAAAGCGACGTACCGTACCTCAAAAAGGTTCTAAGTATAGCCAAAAACACTCCATCGCGATTAACATACGAACTCATACGACAGCCGTTCTACATAGAGGAACTACGCCTGAGAGTGTCAGCCTTTTACACCTCAATATCAAGCCTTGCTTCACGAGCTGTACGAGAAAAAAGCCAATATATGGCCAGACTTCTATCGTACTGACGCCATGATCAACCAAGAATGGATGAATTCAAGCTATGAACTGTGTCATACCGTGACACGCTTCGCAGTTCATGGATTCCACCACAAGCTGTTCCATGAACCAGACGCAAACTGTATGTGTGGACTGTGCGGGAAAAGGTGTGAACGCTATCACGCGGAGATAAGGTAGAGGCTTTTAAGTTTGCGCAGCCTTTAAGATTGCGCAGTGGTATTATTTTACAGTTGGCAGCACTGGTGACCCAAACCATTCTGTTGAGAAACGTGGCTTGCAATGTGCTTTTCGAAAGTGTGAAAGATTTTGCTGATTCTACTTGTATAAAGAATTAATAGGTAAGAATAAAGAATCATCCTATTTGATATAAATTGTATTCTTAAGAAAATAAGCCTTAAATTATGATTTAGTTGAAACAAATACCCCTCTCACAATGGGAACTCCTAACAAAGGCTGTGGACGGCTTGGTGTGTGTATACGTAACTGATTCTGCCATCTATTAGCGTAAGTATTGAACTACGCAGAAACCTGTAAGACCTCGCGCTCTGCACAGTCTTGGAGGCATTGTGCGCCATCTTACAGGCATATTCTTGTTCTGTGGAAATCGTTTGTATCTAGGATATTCTTTCTTGCAGACGACTATTTAACGTCAGTATGAGTTCAACATACTCAAGAGAATCAGACAGAAAACTTATATTTACGTCAAAAATCTTAGAGGAAGTCAAAGAAAATTGGCTACTTCATTGGGTACTAAGGAATCCACTTTGAGAAAGTGATTATAGTCCAGGCAAATTAGACCATAAAAAAAAGGCCGTGCTTCCCGAAAAATCGTCCAAAGCTGGAATGTGTTTTAATACTTTTGGGGGGCCCAAATAAGAGTCTTGTGAGTTTGCGACGGATTCTGTCTTCTGCTTAGTTTTTGGAAGTCATAAAACCGTGAAATTTTCACACTTTTTTCAGTGTTTTGATTATAACTGCTATACGACGCATTCTACAGAAAAGTTTTCTCGTAACGCTTTTAAAAGAACATTAAATTCTACGTAGAATGGTTTTTAGTTTGTAAAAATCGGCCCAGCCGTTTAGCCGCAATCGTTTTTTTTATCATTTCAAATGACCTTGTCGACTTCATCGTTATGATTGGGGTCCATCGTAATGCGTTACGGACACGGAGACGGACGTGACGTGACGTCATGCAGCCGCGCGGGAAGTGACGTCATGCAGCTGCTCGGGAACGTGACGTCATGCTCACGCGGGGAGCGAGAAGCAGACGCTAATGATTATTGGAGTCAGTTGAAAGAGGCCTGGTGTCGAGCGACCTGGGGCTTTGAGCGAAGCGAACACAAGAATACAGGGTGACTTCTAAAGAGATATACAAGATGCCATATAAGAATACAAGGTGCCTCCTAAAGAGGTGTGCAGGATGTCAGAGCAAAATACAGGCGAAGCGAACACAAGAATACAGGGTGACTTCTAAAGAGATATACAAGATGCCATATAAGAATAAGAATACAGGGTGCCTCACCAAGAGGTGTGCAGGATGTCAGAGCAAAGCATCGAACCAGTCCCAATATTCCATCCCTACTCTCACTCAAAATAGCCCCCTTTCCCCTAATGTTCAGCCCGCCACTGCTCGCTCCCAGGTTCTACAACTCATCTCCCAACTCTCTACCGTTACACTAGTCTAGCCAGATCGAACACAGGACTGCCTGGGGCAAAAACACTCCTTTTCAGAGAAATAACAACTCCGCAACAAGCTTCACGAAAACCCAAATTAAAATCGAAAATTACATTCTACAAACACCAAATTCAGTAAACTTCCCTCATTTCAGTTACTCTATACTTTAAACAGACACAGAAGGCAGAGTCATGACTCCTTTATGGAGTAGGCTATTGTCTAATCATGTTCACCTCTCCTTCACCTTTACCATAAATTTCATAAACTCTGTTGAAAAATCAGAAACTCACTCCACAAATCTGTAAATCAGTATTCTTCCCTTATTTCAGATACACTAGGCTATTCATTAAACAAACATATAAGGCATAGTCATGACCCCTTCAAGTAGTAGGCTATTGTCTAAATCTGGACACTCATACTACATCCTTACACTAATTCAAATTTACGGCCAAATGATCCTAATGACAGGGAGGCAAAGGTTTCCACCGGCTTGCCTGGGATGATGGGCCACAAAACCGCTATCAAAAAGTACACAATTTACGCTTTATTCAACCAAACACATCTCTAATACAAGTACAAGAAACACATTTCTTCCCGTGACCCTTAAAGAGGTGCCCGCGCGGGAAGCCTATGTTAATGGGCAATGCAGTCTGTTGAAAGAGTCCTGGGGCTTCGAGCAAAGCGAGAAACCCTCCTGAGCCTTTCTAACATGTGTAGCATTTGTAGCATGCGTCATTTGAAATGATACAACGTCTAGTCTTTCAGACTGACTGTGATATATATATATTTTTTTGGAGTTAGGCCATTTGTACCATTTCTCATGTCATGTCTCATGTAATTTTCTTTTCGAATCGTGCAGCTTTCGAAGTGGCAAAGGAGCAAATCCGGGTTGGCCCGGTTCCCCCAATTGCCCTTGACAACCAAAGAGCAGCCACCAGTCCCTTTCTTCTCTCTCCCCCTCTAATCCCTTCGTCGGTTTCCCTTCAAACCCTACGGAGCCTCACATAACGGGACGTCTCCCTTCTTCACCAGTGCAATCAGTGTTCGGCCGGATTCAGTTGTGTGAACGCGTTAAAAATGTAAAGTTTTCGTGTGTTATACGACAACGTTTCGTGCAATAAGTTGTTTTTATACTGGCTTCTAGAAATGGCAAGCATGAGGTGTTTTATTTCTGGTGATGATGTCAAATGGGACGGTGAAAGAGGCACAATTAAGGAAAGGGCTCTGAAAACCTTTATTGATGCCAACAAGAGGAGGATGGATGGCCATGACAAGTGGTTGGTGCAGAAAACGTCTGTAGTAGTACATGGCATGATTCGGAAGAGTAGAAAATCAGAACTGTACAAGCTATTCACTCGAATCAAAGTAGATATCACTGTGAATGCAGACTACGAAGTGGATGGTGGTTCCCTTCTGCACAGAGTTATGTGGAACAGCGGAGAACAGTTTTCCAGTATCATTCAGAAGTACGTAAATTACGTGAAATCCAACTACAAGTCTGACAGTATCACAATAGTCTTCGATGGGTTCCCAGAGGATGTGGTCGAGAAGAGTATAAAGTCAGCTGAAAGAGCGCGAAGAGCCCGTGTTATGTCATCTTCGTCGGTTATATTCCAGGAAAATACCAAGGCCACAATGCCCAAAGATCGTTTCTTGTTGAATGATCACAACAAGAAACGTCTCATATCGATGCTGACAAGCAAACTGATGGACGAGGGCATTCACGTGAAACAAGCCGTTGAAGATGCAGATCCTCTGATTGTGAGCACAGCAATGGAGAGGTCAATGGAAGGAGGCAATGTTTTATTAGTGGGAGAGGACACCGATCTCTTGGCCATGCTCACTTTTCATGTTGCTGTCTTTGAAGAGCCCATCTCCAATGTGTTCCTCATCAAACCCGGGAAACAGAACCAGGAAACTGTCGTTTACAGTCCGAGAAATTGCCAGCTGACTGAAGACATGAGGAAGCATGCCCTGTTTCTCCATGCCTTCACGGGGTGCGACACCACATCCTCATTTTTCCGCCAGGGGAAAATAAAATTTATCAAGAAATTCATGGCAGATCAAAACCCCTTTCATCAGGCCTCTATTTTTCTTGACCCGATCTCAACCCCTGACCAAGGTGCAAATGCAGGTGTTCACATCATTAAAAAAAAAATCACAGTCAGTCTGAAAGACTAGACGTTGTATCATTTCAAATGACGCATGCTACACATGTTAGAAAGGCTCAGGAGGGTTTCTCGCTTTGCTCTAAGCCCCAGGACTCTTTCAACAGACTGCATTACCCATTAACTTAGGTATCCCGCGCGGGCACCTCTTTAAGGGTCACGGGAAGAAATGTGTTTCTTGTACTTGTATTAGACATGTGTTTGGTTGAATAAAGCGTAAATTGTGTACTTTTTGATAGCGGTTTTGTGGCCCATCATCCCCGGCAAGCCGGCGGAAACCTTTGCCTCCCTGTCAGAAGGATCATTTGGCCGTAAATTTGAATTAGTGTAAGGATGTAGTATGAGTGTCCAGATTTAGACAATAGCCTACTCCATGAAGAGGTCATGACTATGCCTTATATGTTTGTTTAATGAATAGTGTATCTGAAATAAGGGAAGAATAGTGATTTACAGATTTGTGGAGTGAGTTTCTGATTTTTCAATAGAGTTTATGAAATTTATGGTAAAGGTGAAGGAGAGGTGAACATGATTAGACAATAGCCTACTCCATAAAGGAGTTATGACTCTGCCTTCTGTGTCTGTTTAAAGTATAGAGTAACTGAAATGAGGGAAGTTTACTGAATTTGGTGTTTGTAGAATGTAATTTTCGATTTTAATTTGCGTTTTCGTGAAGCTTGTTGCGGAGTTGTTATTTCTCTGAAAAGGAGTGTTTATGCCCCAGGCAGGCCTGTGTTCGATCTGGCTAGACTAGTGTAACGGTAGAGAGTTGGGAGATGAGTTGTAGAACCTGGGAGCGAGCAGTGGCGGGCTGAACATTAGAGGGAAGGGGGCTATTTTGAGTGAGAGTAGGGATGGAATATTGGGACTGGTTCGATGCTTTGCTCTGACATCCTTCACACCTCTTTAGGAGGCACCCAGTATTCTTATATGGCATCTTGTATATCTCTTTAGAAGTCACCCTGTATTCTTGTGTTCGCTTCGCTCAAAGCCCCAGGTCGCTCGACGCCAGGCCTCTTTCAACAGACCCCAATAATCATTAGCATCTGCCTCTCGCTCCCCGCGTGAGCATGACGCCACGTTCCCGCGCAGCTGCATGACGTCACTTCCCGCGCGGCTGCATGACGTCACGTCCGTCTCCGTGTCCGTAACGCATAACGATGGACCCCAACCATAACGACGAAGTCGACAAGATTATTTGAAATGATAAAAAACCTGTACACGAGTTGCAGCAGTAAGTTCCTCAATCAAGTGAGGTTTGACCTCCTCCAGAGGTCTCTTTCAAAAAAGAATTTCAACCTGGCACCCTTGCCTCCTACAGAAGCGGCTGCTCGCCAGCACTCCTTCAGAGCTTATTTACAGGTGCAGGTATGGAGGAGTAATGTAGTAGATACAGAGAGATGGGGATGAAAATAACCACCAATGGCTTAACTCCAATCACAACGACTGATCCACCGGCTCCACAAGAAATTCTAAACTCCATATCGTTCACATGAAAAGAAGGGTGCAAAGTAGCTTGTTCCCGTAGGAAGGCAGGGGTAAATTCACCACCAACTGCTTGAATTGCCAAGGACACACATGCCTCAATTCCATCTCTGCGAAGGAAAGTTGCTTTGAAAAGAGAATAGACCAAGATCATGGGAAACCCTGATCTCCCGATACATTCTGATATCCCTGACCTTGGGATCAACAGACTCCGCTCAAGACATCCACCTCTTGCACTTGCCAGCTGCCTCGGCGAGTTCAACATCATTGACTCCTGGAGGAGATATTGGCTCGAAAACGCTCCAGTTACTTGCCAGTCTATGCCTTGTATCAGTAAGACAGTTCCAGGTTTTGATCAGTCTCGTAAAATGTGGTCAGCACTCAATCGCCTTAGAACGGGACACGCACGATGCGGAGATTCGCTTTTTAAGTGGCGAATGCTACCCTCACCAGCATGCAACTGTGCACCACCACGGCAAACTGTTGAACACATTAGGAAGGACTGCACAATCAGAGCATATGAAGGACGCTATGAAGACTTCCTGTTGGCAACCTCAAAATCTATTGAATATATACAGGGCCTAGATGTTTGTTTGTAATAATTGTTGTAAATTTGTAATAATGTATTTGTATGCCATACGCTAAATAAATAAATCTCTGAAGAAAAGGATGTTATACTGGATCCCACCCAGTGTGACGAGGAGATTGATATCAGTAGTGGGATGGGGAAAGTGCTGTCTACTAACTTATTGAACCCTCCTCGTATTTGCCTCCAACCTGATATCTAGCTAACCAATCATGGGATTTGAACATACAGGGTGTCCTAGCACTCGTTGTGATGCCCCCTACTTTCCTATAGCCTCTTTATTTAATGAAAAGACCAAAACTAAAAGGTCATTCGCGAGTAGTGGGGTAGTGTTGGTTTCCTCAAGTCGCGCTCGTGCTTGAATATGTATGCCTATGTTGGGAAAGGGTTAGGAGGTGGGGGAGGCGTAGGGTCGAGTGAGGGGTCGTTTAGATGGTATTGTTTCCGCTCTAGGTGATAGTGAGGTTCATTTTTAAAATGGATGGAATTTGGAAACGTCATTTGGGGTAAACGTGTGTTTTTTGACATTTTGGCGATTAATGTTTTTTTATACGCATGCGCACTTGAGGAGTTTTGTAAGAGGGCGGGCTTTTTAAATGATGATTTATAAATGAGTGTCTTTTAATATGTATTTAAAGAAACCCAAAAAAACTAATAGGTCATCGGCTTTTTACTATCTCGCTAACCAATAATCGGATTTAAACCTATGAGGTGTCGTAGGACTCGTGGTGAACTCCCCTTTTCTATGGACGGGGCATATCCACCCCAAAATAAAAACTACCCTTACCCGGGGTGGGGGTAAATTTTTTTTTTTTATGTGCGCTCACGGACGGCTTTTGTCAAAAGGACCTAACTATACGTTTGTTAATATTTTCTGAACCCCTGATGGGATTTTGTCATAGGCAGTATCCTAACCCTGGGGGTGACGCCCCGTTTTTGAATGTATGATTCGTTTTTGTCGAAAGGGCCTAACTAACTTTTGTTCATATCTCGCGGACCAATCATGCTAGGGACTTGTATGAGGGGTCCTAGCACTTGGGGCGACGTCCCCCGTTTGGGGGTGAAACTACCCCCAAAATTGAAAAATCCATATCTAGGAAACGAAGAAGCCTAAAATTAGGTGTGATTGCTTAAACAATAGGGGATGATATAGGCTTTTACCTCGATTGATCATTTCACCCCTAAAACAGTAAATAGTCATGTTATGGGGATAAACCGTGTTAAACACCTAAAAATGATATATGAACCTAAGATCTTTTGTCTTTGATGAAAAATAGCAGGGGGGTGAAAACAACCCCCCAAATTGAAAAATCCATATCTCGGAAACGAAGAACCCTAAAATTAGGTGTGATAGCTTAAAAAATAGGGGATGATATGGGCTTTTACCTCGATTGATCATTTCACCCCTAAAACAGTAAATAGTCATGTTATGGGAAAAAAAGGTGTTAAACTGGTAAAAATGATATATGAACTTAAGATCTTTTGTTTTTGATGAAAAATAGCAGGGGGGGGGTGAAAACAACCCCCCAAATTGAAAAATCCATATCTTGGAAACGAAGGACCCTAAAATTAGGTGTGATAGCTTAAAAAATAGGGGATGATATAGGCTTTTACCTCGATGGATCATTTCATACCTAAAACAGTAAATAGTCATGTTATGGGGAAAAAACGTGTTAAACACCTAAAAATGATAAATGAACCTAAGATCTTTTGTTTTTGATGAAAAATAGCAGGGGGGTGGATACCACCCCCAAAATTGAAAAATCCATATCTCGGAAACGAAGAACCCTAAAATTAGGTGTGATAGCTTAAAAATAGGGGATGATTAGGGCCTTTATCTCGAATGGTCATTTCACCCCTAAAACAGTAAATAGTCATGTTATGGGGAAAAAACGTGTTAAACACCTAAAATGATATATGAACCTAAGATCTTTTGTTTTTAATGAAAAATAGCACGGGGGTGAAAACAACCCCCCCCCCCCAAAATTGAAAAATCCATATCTAGGAAACGAAGAAGCCTAAAATTAGGTGTGATAGCTTAAAAAATAGGGGATGATAAGGGCTTTTACCTCGATTGGTCATTTCACCCCTAAAACAGTAAATAGTCATGTTATGGGGGAAAACGTGTTAAACACCTAAGAATGATAAATGAAACTAAGATCTTTTGTTTTTGATGAAAAATAGCAGGGGGGTGGAAACCTCCCCCAAAATTGAAAAATCAATATCTTGAAAACGAAGAACCCTAAAATTAGGTGTAATGGCATAAAAATAGGTCATGACATACGCTTTTACCTGGATAGGTCATTTCACTCCTAAAACAGTAAATAGTGATTTTACAGGGGGGTAAAAAGGTGTTAAACGGGTAAAAATGTTAATTGAACCTAGGATCTTTTGTTTTTGATGAAATATCGTAGGGGAGTGTAAACAACCCCCAAATTGATAAATCGATAGCTTGGAAACGAAGAACCCTAAAATTAGGTGTGAAAGCTTAAAAAATAGGTCATGACATATGCTTTTACCTGGATAGGTCATTTCACTCTTAAAACAGGGAATAGTCATGTTACAGGGGAAAAAGGTATCAAACACCTAAAAGCATAAGCATATTTGTGAAACCATGCTTTAATGGACATGTGTATGGAGGATGATGATTGTTATTATTATTAGGTAATTATGGATTAATGTGTGGATAGATAACTAACCAGTGGGGAGCGTGATGGCGCAGGTGCTCAGCTGCTCGTCTTTACCCGGACGGCTGGGGTTCAAATCCCGGTGACAGCGGGGGTTGGAATTTTCACTTGAAAAATCACGTGGCGTCAGGAAGGGCATTCGGCCTTAAATCCCCGGCCAAAACCAAAATGAGCCTGGTTGGATCCGGCGACTCAATCTAATAGGGAAAGGCCGAAGAAAGAAAAAAAGAAGAAGAAAGAAAGGTAACTCACCAGTTATAGTAAACATTGGTTTGAGGTGTTGAAGAAGTCAGGATGGCCATCCCTTTGCCATGGTTCACGAATGGACCCCAAAAAGTTTTACCTGTCAAGACTCAGTATACCCTGTTGCAGCCTTTAGAAAAAAGATCGAACCGGGGCCTCTGTGGTGACTGTGTCTGTTAGGTAGTCAGCCCGAAGGCTGGTTGGATCCTCAAAAAGTATCGCCGTTACGTTATGTGAGTAGATACCCACAAAAACCCAAGGCAGCGCTATTTTGAGGCGTTCTAGGCAAGAAGAGGAGTGAGGTAGTTTGCCATTGCTTTCCTCACTGAGTCAGAACAGTAGTCCTAACCTATGAGTTGAACCTTTCACTGCATTCTCAGGCACTGACTGTGCCCCGAATGCCATTACTAAGCACCACCCATACCTCAGTAGCTTCCATATAATCACAGCCATGAGTGAGACTGAGACATCGGTGAAAAGCCACCTTTTACTCTAGCCTGTGCCAACTGACAAATGCAAAATTACTGTATTCATCAAGAGATGGCGAACAGGCCACTCTGTGGTGACAGTGGACTTATATTCGTGATGCTTTTTAAACAAACATACGCTTGCATACTACCGCTGGGTTGAATATGCACAGAGACACTGGCTTTGGTATGCGTAGTGTGCCTTGGTGATGACAGCACAGCGATCTTGTCAGCAAGTTTCATATTACTCGTCTGCTTGATAGTGGACGTGCTCTGCACCGTGTTATCATACAGGACATGACTAGATCGTTGTTAGGTTTGACAAAGGCTTAGTGAAGCTTATTGCAACCTTGAAATGAATGTCATGGTATAGTCGGGGTTGGAAGCCAAGACCTTAGGGTTGACAACCAAGTAGGTTAACCACTACACGGTGAGATGGTCAAATAATAATGTAACAGAACATATAGAAACGTTTTCTATAGTTTAACGAATTGCCATACCATGAGAGGTGTAGGTAATGGAAATTGAATCCTTAGCTGATGATTATACTACTTGTAATCTATAGCCATGTCCACGTATAAGCTGTCATGTTAGAAAAAGAATTGTATGGCTTGTTTTAAACGGAGAATAATTGTGTTTACTGTGAAACACAAATCTGAATTTAAAAAGTCCTCTCGGCACGCCGGAAGGCGGAGGTAGATTTCACCGGACAAACTTGGGGATAGGCGAAAATAGGCAGAATATGCAGGTTTTCGTAGAAGGATCAGACTTCATTTATTGCGAGATGGTATTTTATAATTGGAGCTTAATTAACTTTGTTTTTCGTCATTTTATGCTTATTTTAAACATTTTATTGCCTTATGTGGAACGGTAACCTTCTTGTCATTTAGGGTCCATTTTTATACTTGTGGTCACACTGTCCTTATGCAAGGTTTCGACACTGATGTGTAACTATGTAACGGTCTGTTACTTCTTCACGCAAAATTATATCTCCCGCAGAGATTTTGGTTGGTTCCTCAGTTTAGGGGCTGCGACAACGCGATCATATAACCCTGTGTACTTACGGATGGCTGTATTAATCTGTAATACAGGTAAAGACTGCAGACGGTCAATTTCAAGCAGTAGTTCCTAATGTTGCTACCAGGTACTACCGTCAACGACACCTACCTGTGAACTTGGCTACTAGATGCCACCGCAACCAGCAACTCGCAACGAACGTTGGAACTTCCCCTCCAAAGGAAAGCATACTGAGGGATTTTTAGCGCTCTTAGAAAATCCGACGACTTCGGTCGGCTTTGAACTCGCAACCTTGGGCATAGACATTCAGCATGCTTGCTACCAGTTACGTCACCGAAGCCGCTTCACACTTAGTCAGATGGAATTCTGAATATGATCTCGTGCAAATGCGTTATCTTGGCAACGTCTGATGGCTCATCCCTCATCAATTTAGTAGTGTTGCCATGGCAACCACTGATAGCTCTTGGCATTTTCTTATAATTCCGAAATCATTTTTCTCATCCCTTGGCGTAATGGTGGGTCATATAAAAATTCTTTCAGACAAAAGTTTTAGGTAATTATTAGGGGAATATTGTCCATTTTGTACGGTTTTGATATTGTGCCTATTAAGAGTGATATGATTAATGTTTCCCGAAAAACCCACTTTTCTCCCACCCCTTGGTCAATGGTTGGTGCTATAAAAAAACTCTTCAAACATAAATTTTTGGGCTTTAACCGACACATAGTATGAACGTTGAACGGATTCGATATTTCACATATTAAGAGAGTTATAGCAATATTTCACTTTTTCGAAAAAAGCCCCCCATTTTCACCCCCTTCGACCGATTTAGCCCAGTAACGAACTCGACCGAGATTTTATAGGTATACATATTCGATAAAAAATTCAAAGTGATTGATGCAAATTACGGCAGTTATCGTGTCCACAAGAAACTGATATTCATATATATGTATATATATATACATATACATACATGAATTATATATAAACTTTTGAACTGACGGTGGTTTTGAGGTCTGGGGGATGTGAAACGCGAAGATATGTCGAAATTTTCCGGAAGTCGAAACATGGTACCCATTGCAATAGTTAGCTTTCTAATGAAATCTACCTCTGGTTGGTTCCTCAGTGTAGGGGCTGCGACAACGCGGTCATTTAACCCCATGTACTTTGGGTGAGTGTAGAATCTGTCTGATAAACGGTGTGAATTGTAATGGCTGTATTAGTCTGTAATTCAGGTAAGGACTGCAGACGGTCAATTTCAAGCAGTAGTTCCTAATATTGCTACTAGGTACTATAGTCAATGACACCTAGCCGTGAAATTGGCTACTAGATGCCACCGCAACCAGCAACTCGTAACGAACGTTGGAACTTCCTCTCCACAGGAAAGCATACTGAGGGATTTTTAGCGCTCTTAGAAAATCGGACGACTTCGGCCGGCTTTGAAACCGCGACCTTGGGCATAGACATTCTGCATGCTACCAGTTTCGTCACCGAAGCCGCTTCCCACTTAGTCAGATGTCAAAGTCAACCCCTGGCACCATCCAGCCCATGACGGGCTAAGGCCGACCAAGCGACCACTGCCCAGCCATTTGGCCTGCAGATATTGGGGTGATGCGTGATCAGCGCGTCGGGTCCCCTCGGCCGTTAATCTTGGTATTCGTGATCGGGGTGCTGTCTCACTGTCAGACAGCTACTCAATTGTCCTCACGAGGCTGAGTGCACCCCGTTCCAACCCTCACGTCAGTTATAAAATCCCTGACGGAGCCGGGGATCGAACCCGGGGCCTCCGGGTGAGAGGCAGGCGCGCTACCCCAACACCACGGGGCCGGCTTAGTCAGATGGAAATACTGAATCTGATCTCGTGCAAGTGCGTTGTCATGGCAACGTCAGATGTCTCATCCCTCATCAATTTAGTAGTGTTGCCATGGCAACCTCTGATAGCTCTTGGCATTTTCTTATAATTCCGAAATGATTTTCTCATCCCTTGGCGTAATGGCGGGTCATATCAAAAATTCTTTCAGACAAAAGTTTTAGGTAATTATTAGGGGAATATTGTCCATTTTGTACGGTTTTGATATTGTGCCTATTAAGAGAGATATGATTAATGTTTCCCGAAAAACCCACTTTTTCCCTCCCCTTTGGTCAATGGTTGGTGCTATAAAAAATCTCTTCAAGCATAAATTTAATATATGCTATTTGCTAATAGGATTTGACACTGGAATTATTTTACAAGTAGTTATTTTAATAACCAACAGAGTTTAATGTTAACAAGGCACAGCTCTATTTGAAATTTTGAATAACATGTTGCATGTTATACATCATATGCAACTACTGTAAGGCTTGTGATTTATTTAATGCCTTTAACCATATATTAAACACTCAGTTTGCAATACTGATAACTGCAATGTTACTGAAAAAAAAAATGAAACAAAACAAAAATCAGCATTGAAAAACCAAAAAGTGGTTGAGCATATATATAGTGGGGAAAAGAAAAGTTTTGTAAACACTAATGTCCAACAAGACTAGTTCAATCAGTAACTGTCAGGGTGGCCGAGTGGTTAAGGCCTTTGACTTAAGATCAAATTTCCAAAAATATAAGGAAGCAAGGGTTCGAATCCCTTCCCTGACATAACTATTGCTTGAACATGCAAGAAAAAAAGAAATATACACAAACTATGTTTATCAATTTAATCAATTTTTTTTACAAGAGATAGACACACAGAATACAGCTCTTTTGGTTTATCATTTCTTTTAAACATAACACTTGTTGAAAATTATTTTTTAGGGGATGGGAGTGTTGCTACGTTGACCCATCACACAATAATAGCAGCTTTACGAAGTTCATTTTCTATATTTAATAGCTCTTTCTCATATCCAATATGACCAACCTGTTTGCAGGCATGCAAGAGCTGTAGACGTTCGACTAATATATTAGGATCGTTCCATTTGCTATTTTTATGAATGGTTTCAGAATCTCGGGAAGCAGTTCATCAGTATCACCATCATAATGATTATCATCCTCATTATTATAATCATTTTCATAATTATTTAATCGTATGGTGAATTATATACAAAATTTACATCATACAACATTATCCACATTCTGCAACCAAGTTATGACATTTGGAGTGACATGAAAGAGTTCAGCAGGGTTCCCAGGGAACGAGAACAGAGGGCAGCGTCGGAGCAGATGATCCATTGTCTGCTCCTCTTGATCACAGTCGCACATTGCTGAATTGATCCAGCCCCATCTGTGTTGAAAGAATTTACAGCAGCCATGGCCAGTTCTGAATCTGTTAAGACGGCACCACAGTTTCCTTGGGAGGTCAGAACCTTTCAGTTCCTTTGTAGGATCAAGAGAATGGGCACTTGTCCCCGCTGTTTTAGTTAACCACTCGATTCTCCAACTTTGGTTTAAATTAAACCCATCCACATACAGTATTTCTGCAGTAACACATGCTGGCCTCCTAGACCGTAGTCGCTGTTGTGAGGGATGGCAAAATTCATGGTATAGTGGCAAAATAGGTGAAGCCCTGATCTTCTTAGCCTCTCTCAACAATGCTTGTTTCTTTCTTAGATGTGGTGGAGGAATGTGGCTCAGCACAGGCAGCCAATGGCAAGGCGTTGACTTAATAGTACCAGTGATGCATCGCATTGTATCATTTAACCTTGAGTCTACTTTATGCACATGTGCACTTTCCAACCACACGGGTGCACAGTATTCTGCTGTTGAATAGACAAGGCGAATGCCAGTTAGGCGTAAGCAGTCGGCAGAGGCTCCCCAGGAAGTACCACTAAGTTTATGTAGGATGTTGTTTCTTGCAGCAATTTTATGGGAGAGCTTGGTGAGATGCTCTTTGTAGGTCAGGGTTCTATCCAAAGTCACTCCAAGATAAGTAGGAAAGGGAGTGTATCTAAGTTGTTGTCCGTCAAGCAAAATATTTGGTTTGTAATTAGAAAACCGATGTGCAAGGTGGAAGCAAGATACTTCTGTTTTATTCAGGCTCGGAATCAATCTCCAGGACTGAAGGAAAGCTGACATTCTCTTCAGGTCTTCAGTAAGGGTGTTTTCTGCATCTTCAAAATTTCTGCTCTGCGTTACAAGTGCAATATCGTCAGCATAAATGAACTTTCTTGCCTTAGTATTTGGCAAGTCATGAATATACAGGTTGAAAAGGATTGGGGCCAAAACAGATCCTTGTGGGAATCCATTATTCAGCTTCCTCTTGTGACTTTTAGAGTCACCCAAGAACACCTCAAACTGTCTTTCACTGAGAATGTTTGATAACAAATTCACAATTTCAAAAGATGGAATAACTTGAAACAGTTTGAAAAGTAACCCTTGTCTCCAGGCAGTATCATAGGCTGCCGTGAGATCAATGAAGACAGCTGTGGATTTTAGATGGTTTTGGAAACCTGCTTCAATGTGTGTTGTAAGGGCAAGAACTTGATCTGTGCAACTACGACCGTTTCGGAAGCCAGCTTGTTCAGGTGGTATGACATCTTCAATGTACGGTGCTATCCTGTTCAGAAGGACACGTTCCAGAAGTTTAAACATGGCGCTAAGCAGGGCAATGGGACGATAGCTTTCAGGATTGAGTTCAGATTTACCTGGTTTCAGAATAGCTATAACTTTGGATAGTTTAAACGGTTTGGGTAGGTGATTCTTTTCAAGGATATATGTGAAAAGAGAAGTAATCCAGTTTATACTGAGTGGACCCATGTGTATGATGAATTCATTATAGATGTTATCAGGACCAGCTGCCTTGTTGGTCTTCAACTGCTTGATAGCTGCTACAACTTCTTCAACAGAAAACGCCCTGGATAGTTCATTATTTCTCTGGGCGTTCTTTTTGAGGAGAGTGAGGTTACGTTTCACAATTTTGGTGTGACACTTGTCTCGCTTTGCCCTTGTAAGATCTACCATTCTATTAGCAATGGTGTCAGGACTTAAAGTACCGTATGTTTTTCTGGAGTATTTCTTACCAGTCAGTCCGTGAAGTATTCTCCAAGCTTTTCTGCTCGACTTTACAAAATTCATTTCTGTAACAGTTGCTTCCCACTTCTCTCTCCTGCTTTTATTGAGGGACAGTAGTAGCTGAGTGCCTGATGATTGATCTCCAGTACTTTGATATTCTTTATACAAGTCCTCACTGTCCTTATTCCATCCGGGCACATATTCCTTCCTATAACCCCTAGGAATGATTGCTTTTGCAGCCTTAATAACGAGTTCAGCAAATTCGCCATAGTTGGTTGCTGTTGATTGTAAGTTCTTCTCAGTTAAGTTTTTATCAAGTTCCTTAGAGAATGCGTCCCAATTAGCGCGTTGGAAATTCCATCTGGGTAAGGGCATCGAATTCACAAGAGGGATTTTCAGCCCTACCTCTACAATTACAGGACGGTGTTGGCTGTTTGGAAAGTTAGACAGAACATTTCGTGAGGTATATAAGGGTTGCGATAGTTGATCCATAGAAACAAATACTAGATCTCGGTTGTAGTCCCTATTCCAGCGTGCGGAATGGAAAGTACCTTTGTCCTTTACATCAAACACCAGATGTAAATTGGATATTTCTGCCCATAAAAGTAATGTTGCTCACGTCCGTAGGTGTAACCTATAACTTAACCCTACACGTGACCCCTGGGTGGTGCTAAACGAGCAACAATATTAGGTGAACTATTTTCATAATGATGATCATTATCATCGTTATCATTACCATGATAATTTCCACCTGTGTCCACAGTCTGTTCAATGGTTTGAGTTGTCTTTGATAGTGTTGAAAGCTTCTTTTTAGATGTGCTAGAATGCTTTAACATTGTTATGTTATTATTACCACTATTACCTTTCCCCACTAACTTTTTGATGGGGTATATTTTCTCTGATAGGGTTGAGGGCTTTTGAGATGTGGGTGCATGTCTGAACATGGGTTTCACAGGAGGTGTTAAAGGTTTCTCATTAAACAACTCGCTAACAGCATGAGTGCGTTGTAGTGTATTAAACTTGAGGTTAGTAATATCTTGAGCAGTACTATCTTTCTCTTGGACTTGGTTTCTTGCTTTGGTTTGGGTTTTCCTTACATTTAGACTAGCGTGATTATTAAGTTTACATTCATGATTGTTTGAAGAAAGTACGTCCAATTCTTTTGTTTTAAGCATTCCTCGACACTGTTTCGATCGTTGCTTTGAACAGCGCCAAATAACAGTTCCATTTTTATTGCTTCGTTTCACAATATATGAATATCCTTTATAGTATGCATAAGGCTTACCGTACCTAGTCACTGATACTTCCATATCAACTGTCAAGCACAAACTAATCTCTAGTAAAGACAACTTGGTAATAACAACAATAGTTTAATGAGGGAGCATATATACATGCAAAAAGTGGGAGGAAAGGTGGGGGGTAAAAAGTAGGAGCAAAAGTGGTAGCAAATGTGGGAGAAAAAAATAACTGTGAGCAAAAAGTGGGAGCAAATATGGGATCAAATGTAGGAGCAAAGCAAATATAAAAAAGTGGGAGCAAATATGCTAACAAATATGTCAACAAATATACCAGCAAAAGTAAATACACAAGTCAAGATAGATTAAAGTGCAAAGAAAATATGCAAGCAAATATGAGAGCAAAAATGGTGTGTTTTCTAAAACAACTAGACATAACAAACATAGTCATAACCTAACCTATACTAACCAAACCTAACCTCACCTAACCTCACCTAACCTCACCTAACCTAACCTAACCTCACCTCACCTAACCTCACCTAACTTCACCTAACCTAACCTAACCTAACTTAACTTCACCTAATCAAACTTGACTGAACATTACCTAACCTAACCCATCATAACTTCACCTAACCTAACTTTACCTAATCTAACTTCACCTAACCTAACTTTCAACTCACAGATCAAAATTAAATTCTAGGCATAGTTGAGTTGGAACCCAAGACTTCAGGGATAACACACAAGTATACTAGCCACTACACCGCAAAATGGGCAAATTATCATGCAACACAACATAAAGTAAAAGTTTCCTGTAGTGTAACTCATTGGCTGTCAACCATAGTTTGGGAATTCAAACCCAAGACCTCAAGACTTTTGTTTTGAACATTATCAGAAATATTATTCCATTTACATTTTGCTGCTGCTGCTTATAGTTATAAGAGTTGGCATTAATATGGAAAGCAAAAAAAAAATGTGGGAGCAAAAAGTGGGAGGAAAACGTGTAAGCAGAAGTGGGAGCAAACAAGTGTGAGCAAATATGGGAGCAGAAAGTGGGAGCAAATGTGAAAGCAAAAGTGGGAGCAGAAGGAGCGAGCAAAAGTGAGTGCACAAAGTAGGAGCAAAATGTGTGAGTAAAAAGTGGGCGCAAATGTGGTGTTTTACTAAAACAATCTCCCCTAACCTAACCTAAACTAACTTCACCCAACCTAATTTCACCTAACCTAACTTCACCTAACCTAACCTTCCAACTCTCAGATCAAAAATTAAATTCTGGCCATAGTCGAGTTGGAACCCAAAACCTCTGGGATAACACCCAAGTATACTAGCCACTACATCGCGAAATGGGCAAATTATCATGCAACACAACACAAAAATAAAAAGTTTTCTGTAGTGTAACTCATTGGCTGACAATCATAGTTGAGAATTCAAACCCAAGACCTCAGGACTTTTGTTTTGAACATTATCAGAAATATTATTCTATTTACATTTTGCTGTTGCTTATAGTTATAAGAGTTGGCATTAATATGGGAGCAAAATTGAAAGCAAAAAGTGGGTGCAAGCATGGCTGGTTGTAGAGACTTTCACATCAACTAATACAAATAAATTAAATTTTAGTAAAGTGACTTGGCTAATAATAATAATAATAATATTAACAGTTTTAAAAAATTCAAGGGGATTGATATTTTTCAGGGTGTAATTTCCAAAGTACTGTCAAGAATAATAATTACATGAACAGATTCCAAGAACTCTAGAGTGCTTTTAAGGTTAATGATTGGCTAGGAGTGAGATAGAGCTAGCTAAGCTAAGTTAACCTCAGCTCAGTAAACCTAACCTTTTCACATGGCATGTTCTACAAGTATATACTTGCTTTGAGACTGGCTATGACGTCACAGATGAATGGCGGTGGGAGGCTGGACATGACTTTTTTATTACCCAAAAACATTTTCCTCTTTGCCTCCTCTTATAACTATAAGCAACAGCAAAATGAAATGGAATAATATTTCTGATAATGTTCAAAACAAAAGTCCTGAGGTCTTGGGTTTGAATACTCAACTATGATTGTCAGCCAATGAGTTACACTACAGAAAGCTTTTTATTTTTGTGTTGTGTTGCATGATAATTTGCCAATTTCGCGATGTAGTGGCTAGTATACTTGGGTGTTATCCCAGAGGTTTTGGGTTCCAACTCGACTATGGCCAAAATTTAATTTTTGATCTGAGAGTTGGAAGGTTAGGTTAGGTGAAGTTAGATTAGGTAAAGTTAGGTTAGGTGAAGTTATGATGGGTTAGGTTAGGTAAAGTTCAGTCAAGTTAGATTAGGTGAAGTTAAGTTAGGTTAGGTTAGGTTAGGTGAAGTTAGGTGAGGTTAGGTGAGGTTAGGTTAGGTTAGTTTAGGTTAGGTTAGGTGAGGTTAGGTGAGGTTAGGTTAGGTTAGGTTAGGTTAGGTTAGGTTATGACTAAGTTTGTTATGTCTAGTTGTTTTAGAAAAAACACCATTTTTGCTCTCATATTTGCTTCCATATTTTCTTTGCACTTTAATCTATCTTGACTTGTGTATTTACTTTTGCTGGTATATTTGTTGACATATTTGTTAGCATATTTATTCCCACTTTTTTATATTTGCTTTGCTCCCACTTTTGATCCCATATTTGCTCCCACTTTTTGCTCACAGTTATTTTTTTCTCCCACATTTGCTACCACTTTTGCTCCCACTTTTTACCCCCCAACTTTGCTCCCACGTTTTGCATGTATATATGCTCCCACATTAAACTATTGTTGTTATTACCAAGTTGTCTTTACTAGAGATTAGTTTGTGCTTGACAGTTGATATGGAAGTATCAGTGACTAGGTATAGTAAGCCTTATGCATACTATAAAGGATATTCATATATTGTGAAACGAAGCAATAAAAATGGAACTGTTATTTGGCGCTGTTCAAAGCAACTATCGAAACAGTGTCGAGGAATGCTTAAAACAAAAGAATTGGACGTACTTTCTTCAAACAATCATGAATGTAAACTTAATAATCACGCTAGTCTAAATGTAAGGAAAACCCAAACCAAAGCAAGAAACCAAGTCCAAGAGAAAGATAGTACTGCTCAAGATAATATTAACCTCAAGTTTAATACACTACAACGCACTCATGCTGTTAGCGAGTTGTTTAATGAGAAACCTTTAACACCTCCTGTGAAACCCATGTTCAGACATGCACCCACATCTCAAAAGCCCTCAACCCTATCAGAGACAATGTACCCCATCAAAAAGTTAGTGGGGAAAGGTAATAGAGGTAATAATAACATAACAATGTTAAAGCATTCTAGCACATCTAAAAAGAAGCTTTCAACACTATCAAAGACAACTCAAACCATTGAACAGACTGTGGACACAGGTGGAAATTATCATGGTAATGATAACGATGATAATGATCATCATTATGAAAATGATTATAATAATGAGGATGATAATCATAATGATCGTGATAATGATGAACTGCTTCCCGAGATTCTGAAACCATTCATAAAAATAGCAAATGGAACGATCCTAATATATTAGTCGAACGTCTACAGCTCTTGCATGCCTGCAAACAGGTTGGTCATACTGGTTATGAGAAAGAGCTATTAAATATAGAAAATGAACTTCGTAAAGCTGCTATTATTGTGTGATGGGTCAACGTAGTAACACTCCCATCCCCTAAAAAATAATTTTCAACAAGTGTTATGTTTAAAAGAAATGATAAACCAAAAGAGCTGTATTCTGTGTGTCTATCTCTTGAAAAAAAAATTGATAAATTGATAAACATAGTTTGTGTATATTTCTTTTTTTCTTGCATGTTCAAGCAATAGTTATGTCAGGGAAGGGATTCGAACCCTTGCTTCCTTATATATTTGGAAATTTGATCTCAAGTCAAAGGCCTTAACCACTCGGCCACCCTGACAGTTACTGATTTAATTAGTCATGTTGGACATTAGTGTTTACAAAACTTTTCTTTTCCCCACTATATATATGCTCAACCACTTTTTGGTTTTTCAATGCTGATTGTTGTTTTGTTTCAATTTTTTTCAGTATCACTGCAGTTTTCAGTATTGCAAACTGAGTGTTTAATATATGGTTAAAGGCATTAAATAAATCACAAGCCTTACAGTAGTTGCATATGATGTATAACATGCAACAGGTTTTTCAAAATTTCAAATAGAGCTGTGCCTTGTTAACATTAAACTCTGTTGGTCATTAAAATAACTACTTGTAAAATAATTCCAGTGTCAAATCCTATTGAAGAGTTTTTTTATAGCACCAACCATGGACCAAGGGGTGGGAAAAAAGTGGTTTTTTCGGGAAACATTAATCATATCTCTCTTAATAGGCACAATACCAAAACCGTACAAAATGGACAATATTCCCCTAATAATTACCTAAAACTTTTGTCTGAAAGAATTTTTGATATGACCCACCATTATGCCAAGGGATGAGAAAAATGATTTCGGAATTATAAGAAAATGCCAAGAGCTATCAGTGGTTGCCATGGCAACACTACTAAATTGATGAGGGATGAGCCATCAGACGTTGCCAAGATATCGCATTTGCACGAGATCATATTCAGAATTCCATCTGACTAAGTGTGAAGCGGCTTCGGTGACGTAACTGGTCTATGCCCAAGGTTGCGAGTTCAAAGCCAACCGAAGTCGTCGGATTTTCTAAGAGCGCTAAAAATCCCTCAGTATGCTTTCCTTTGGAGGGCAACGTTCGTTGCGAGTTGCTGGTTGCGGTGGCATCTAGTAGCCAAGTTCACAGGTAGGTGTCGTTGACGGTAGTACCTGGTAGCAACATTAGGAACTACTGCTTGAAATTGACCGTCTGCAGTCCTTACCTGAATTACAGACTAATACAGCCATCCATAAGTACACAGGGTTACATGACCGCGTTGTCGCAGCCCCTAAACTGAGGAACCAACCAAAATCTCTGCGGGAGATATAATTTTGCGTGAAGAAGTAACAGACCGTTACATAGTTACACATCAGTGTCGAAACCTTGCATAAGGACAGTGTGACCACAAGTATAAAAATGGACCCTAAATGACAAGAAGGTTACCGTTCCACATAAGACAATCAAATGTTTCAAATAAGCATAAAATGACGAAAAACAAAGTTCATTAAGCTCCTATTATAAAATACCTTCTCGCAATAAATGAGGTCTGATCCTTCTACGAAATCCTGCATATTCTGCCTATTTTCGCCTATCCCCAAGTTTGTCCGGTGAAATCTACCTCCGCCTTCCGGCGTGCCGAGAGGACTTTTTAAATTCAGATTTGTGTTTCACAGTAAACACAATTATTCTCCGTTTAAAACAAGCCATACAATTCTTTTTCTAACATGACAGCTTATACGTGGACATGGCTATAGGTTACAAGTAGTATAATCATCAGCTAAGGATTCAATTTCCATTACCTACATCACTCATGGTATGGCAATTCGTTAAACTATAGAAAACGTTTCTATATGTTCTGTTACATTATTATTTGACCATCTCACCGTGTAGTGGTTAACCTACTTGGTTGTCAACCCTAAGGTCTTGGCTTCCAACCCCGACTATACCATGACATTCATTTCAAGGTTGCAATAAGCATGACTAAGCCTTTGTCAAACCTAACAACGATCTAGTCATGTCCTGTATGATAACACGGTGCAGAGCACGTCCACTATCAAGCAGACGAGTAATATGAAACTTGCTGACAAGATCGCTGTGCTGTTATCACCAAGGCACACTACGCAAACCAAAGCCAGTGTCTCTGTGCAGATTCAACCCAGCGGTAGTATGCAAGCGTATGTTTGTTTAAAAATCATCATGAATATAAGTCCACTGTCACCACAGAGTGGCCTGTTCGCCATCTCTTGATGAATACAGTACTTTTGCATTTGTCAGTTGGCACAGGCTAGAGTAAAAGGTGGCTTTTCACCGATGTCTCAGTCTCACTCATGGCTGTGATTATATGGAAGCTACTGAGGTATGGGTGGTGCTTAGTAATGGCATTCGGGCACAGTCAGTGCCTGTGAATGCTGTGAAAGGTTCAACTCATAGGTTAGGACTACTGTTCTGACTCAGTGAGGAAAGCAATGGCAAACTACCTCACTCCTCTTCTTGCCTAGAACGCCTCAAAATAGCGCTGCCTTGGGTTTTTGTGGGTATCTACTCACATAACGTAACGTCGATACTTTTTGAGGATACAACCAGCCTTCGGGCTGACTTCCAAACTGACACAGACAGTCACCACAGAGGCCCCGGTTCGATTTTTTTTCTAAAGGCTGCAACAGGGTATACTGAGTCTTGACAGGTAAAACTTTTTGGGGTCCATTCGTGAACCATGGCAAAGGGTTGGCCATCCTGACTTCTTCAACACCGCAAACCAATGTTTACTATTACTGGTGAGTTACCTTTCTTTCTTCTTCTTTTTTTCTTTCTTCGGCCTTTCCCTATTAGATTGAGTCGCCGGAGCCAACCAGGCTCATTTTGGTTTTGGCCGGGGATTTAAGGCCGAATGCCCTTCCTGACGCCACGTGATTTTTCAAGTGAAAATTCCAACCCCCGCTGTCACCGGGATTTGAACCCCAGCCGTCCGGGTAAAGACGAGCAGCTAAGCACCTGCGCCATCACGCTCCCCAATGGTTAGTTATCTATCCACACATTAATCCATAATTACCTAATAATAATAACAACCATCATCCTCCATACACATGTCCATTAAAGCATGGTTTCACAAATATGCTTATGCTTTTAGGTGTTTGATAACTTTTTCCCCTGTAACATGACTATTCCCTGTTTTAAGAGTGAAATGACCTATCCAGGTAAAAGCATATGTCATGATTTATTTTTTATGCTTTCACACCTAATTTTAGGGTTCTTCGTTTCCAAGCTATCGATTTATCAATTTGGGGGTTGTTTACACTCCCCTACGATATTTCATCGAAAACAAAAGATCCTAGGTTCAATTATCATTTTTACCCGTTTAACACCTTATTACCCCCCTGTAAAATCACTATTTACTGTTTTAGGAGTGAAATGACCTATCCAGGTAAAAGCATATGTCATGACCTATTTTTTAAGCTTTCACACCTAATTTTAGGGTTCTTCGTTTCCAAGCTATCGATTTATCAATTTGGGGGTTGTTTACACTCCCCTACGATATTTCATCGAAAACAAAAGATCCTAGGTTCAATTATCATTTTTACCCGTTTAACACCTTTTTACCCCCCTGTAAAATCACTATTTACTTTTTTAGGAGTGAAATGACCTATCCAGGTAAAAGCGTATGTCATGACCTATTTTTATGCCATTACACCTATTTTTAGGGTTCTTCGTTTTCAAGATATTGATTTTCCAATTTTGGGGGTGGTTTCCACCCCCTGCTATTTTTCATCAAAAACAAAAGATCTTAGTTTCATTTATCATTTTTAGGTGTTTAACACGTTTTCCCCCATAACATGACTATTTACTGTTTTAGGGGTGAAATGACCAATCGAGGTAAAAGCCCATATCAACCCCTATTTTTTTAGCTATCACGCCTAATTTTAGGCTTCTTCGTTTCCTAGATATGGATTTTTCAATTTTTGGGGGGGGGGTTGTTTTCACCCCCCTGCTATTTTTCATTAAAAACAAAAGATCTTAAGTTCATCTATCATTTTTAGGTGTTTAACACGTTTTTTCCCCATAACATGACTATTTACTGTTTTAGGGGTGAAATGACCAATCGAGGTAAAAGCTCTAATCATCCCCTATTTTTTAAGCTATCACACCTAATTTTAGGGTTCTTCGTTTCCGAGATATGGATTTTTCACTTTTGGGGTGGTTTCCACCCCCCTGTTATTTTTCATCAAAAACAAAAGCTCTTAGGTTCATTTATCCTTTTTAGGTGTTTAACACGTTTTTCCCCATAACATGACTATTTACTGTTTTAGGTATGAAATGATCCATCGAGGTAAAAGCCTATATCACCCCTATTTTTTAAGCTATCACACCTAATTTTAGGCTTCTTCGTTTCCTAGATATGGATTTTTCAATTTTGGGGGTAGTTTCACCCCCAAACGGGGGACGTCGCCCCAAGTGCTAGGACCCCTCATACAAGTCCCTAGCATGATTGGTTCGCGAGATATGAACAAAAGTGTAGTTAGGCCCTTTCGACAAAAACGAATCATACATTCAAGAACGGGGCGTCACCCCCAGGGTTAGGATACTGCCTATGACAAAATCCCATCAGGGGTTCTGAAAATATTAACAAACGTATAGTTAGGTCCTTTTGACAAAAGCCGTCCGTGCGCGCACATACAAAAAAAAATATTTACCCCCACCCCCGCCTCCCCGGGTAAGGGTAGTTTTTATTTTGGGGTGGATATGCCCCGTCCATAGAAAAGGGGAGTTCACCACCAGTCCTACGACACTTCATAGGTTTAAATCCGATTATTGGTTAGCGAGATAGTAAAAAGCCGATGACCTATTAGTTTCTTGGGTTTCTTTAAATACATATTAAGAAAAACACTCATTTATAAATCATCATTTAAAAAGCCCGCCCTCTTACAAAACTCCTCAAGTGCGCATGCGTATAAAAAAACATTCATCGCCATAATGTCAAAAAACACACGTTTACCCCAAATGACGTTTCCAAATTCCATCCATTTTAAAAATGAACCTCACCATCACCTAGAGCGGAAACAATACCATCTAAACGACCCCTCACTCGACGCTACGCCTCCCCCACCTCCTAACCCTTTCCCAACATAGGCATACATATTCAAGCACGAGCGCGACTTGAGGAAACCAACACTACCCCACTACTCGCGAATGACCTTTTAGTTTTGGTCTTTTCATTAAATAAAGAGGCTATAGGAAAGTAGGGGGCATCACTACGAGTGCTAGGACACCCTGTATGTTCAAATCCCATGATTGGTTAGCGAGATATCAGGTTGGAGGCAAATACGAGGAGGGTTCAATAAGTTAGTAGACAGCTCTCTCCCCATCCCACTACTGATATCCTCGAAGAAGAGCAAGAAACGAATCTTCATTCTCAAGATTCCGAGGATGAGGAGCTAGATGACATGATCGGCGAAGAGCCACCGTTATCTCCTAAACTGCGAAAGTAATCGTCAACATGAGTACCTTGTACATCTTTCACATTATGGTGTATCATGTACACAAATAATACATCTTTCTGTACATATTTTAATATCGTTATCGTTTACGTAAACATCTTATGTAAATGTTTCTTATGTATACCGTACTTCTTTTGCTACTATCAATAAAACATTATTCATAATAATGCCTTCTTATATTTTGAAACCTCATAACATCATATTGGAGTGTCCAGGTGCGGATCCAATAGGAGGGGGGAGGCACGAATCCTAGAATTTCTGAAACCCCTGAACAATTAATATATAATATTTCATTACAAATGAGGATTAGACATGAAATTCCAAAGAGGGGCCGTGCCCCCCCCCCTCCCTTCCCCCATTCTGCATCCACCCAGATGAATTCCGTTCAATAAAACATTATCAAATGATTCATAATATGATCCATTCAATGGGCTGAATTAACTTTTTAGCCAAGTTGGTAAAACATGGCCCAAATTCAGAAATAGATTGCGGCTAATCTACTGGACCTTTATATACAGACTAAAAACCATTCGACGCAGAATTTTATGATCTTTAAAATCGTAACGAAGAAACTGTTCTGTAGGATGCGTCGTTTAGACGTTATAAGCATAAAACGGAAAAAGGGCAAAGATTTCGCAGTTCTTTTACCCCCAAAAATTAAGCATAAGTCAGAACCCGTCGTAAACTCACAGGACTCCTATTAGGGACCCCCAAAAGGTATTAAAACACATTCCAGCTTTGGACGACTTTTCGGGAAGCATCTGTCTAATTTGCCTGGGCTATTAGCCTAAAATTGGTAAGGAAGAAATTAATTACGATAGTTGATTAATAATTGTTTATGCTAATTCTCCTTATAGTCTACTGGATAACCACATTTCCCACTGCAGCATTGATGCTGTTCTTTACTGCAGGGAACGCATCACCTTGCTTTCTCTACCACCCCATGCAAGCCACAGGCTTCAGCCTTTCGATGTTGGCTTTTTTGGGCCTCTGAAGAAAGCCTATTCTCAAGAAGCTGATACGTGGTTGGTGAATCATCATGGCAATGCAATTACACAGGCCAACGTGGCCAGGATCTTCAAATCAGCCTACGACAGAGCAGCAAAGATGGAGATAGCCGTTCAAGCTTTCATCAAAACTGGTATTCATCCGTCTAACCGGAATGTATTTTCGGATGACGACTTTGCTCCCTCAGAGGTAACACATCGTCCATCTGTGCAGGAGAATGAACCTGCTGTAGAGGAGCAAATTCAAAATGCAAAAATTGACGAGCCACAAGTGTCACCTGCTATGGTATCTCCCCTACCAAAGGCAGCTCAAGCAACGAAACGCAAGAGAACTTGCTGTCACGCCCCTCCTTTAAGGGGCCAACCAGGCGGGAAGGATACCCGGGATGTGGATTTGGGCCTCGTGTTACAAAGGCATGGGTCTGGTTAATGCAATGAGGTGGTAGATATATACTCATGGGTTAGAAAAATGTAAATAGAAAATGTATTGAGATAATAAAGAAATGAATACACAACAGCATGTGGAAAATAAAACACTGGCATAACAAAAGAAAAGGCACTCCTAGCGGTAACCTAGATCCCCACGTGGTCCTTGTGAAACTACGGCCACGCGTGACGAATCTTCAACGTTATTACAAGAAAGAAACATATTTCTTGGTAGCAAGAAATAATGCCCCAGGTAGGAAGTTATAATTACCAAAAAGGGATTCCACTCCTCAGTGTTATCATCCTTATAAATATCAGGGCAGAGTCGATAATGTTGCCACGTGGCTTCCATCTACCACCAACGGTAGCAAAACCAGACGAAATCGACAACCACGCTCTGCTACACTTACTGCTCGGAGTGCTTCTACACCGTCACAACCCCTAGAATTTTCATCGAAAACTTTATTTGCACATTCGGCTATCATGCGCTGAATTTCAAAAATACTGGTTAATTCCTCGTCAGAACGATGAGATGAAACAGATAAAACATCTTCGCAACGAGTGAACAAGTACTGCAGGCGAGCACGCAACTTTTTTTATTGGGCAGATGTCCCATAATCATCAAGCAAAAACAAATTAATGAGATTAGCACAAACTTCTACTCTATGGAAAATCTGTGACTCACCAATTGCAAATTCTGCCTCGGACAGCACAGGCAACAATACAGGATCCTTAAGGGCAGGCTTCAGAACTGCTCGAGCCACCTCTGTGCTCGCGGGAACCTCCAAATTCCTGATCTCCAATTCATATTGGATTTCTTCGTGATCCAAATACTTTGGATCTGGTACGTGACGCTCCATGACAGTAGCATGAAAGGAAAAATCAAAAATGTCAAACAATTGAATTTTACAACACCTTACGTCTAACGGTTTAATTTTCCACAAGACTTTAATTCAAATTTTTACTTATTTGCCCATGGTATATATATCTACCACCTCATTGCATTAACCAGACCCATGCCTTTGTAACACGAGGCCCAAATCCACATCCCGGGTATCCTACGCGCCTGGTTGGTCATTCCTTGCGAATGGTTGCCAGAGTCGCGTCCCTTCGGGATCCTTAAAGGAGGGGCGTGACAGTAAGTGGTAGCAGAGCATGGTTGTCGATTTCCACGCTCTGCTACCACTTACTGTCACGCCCCCTTCTTTAAGGCTCCCGTAGGGACGCGACTCTGGCAACCATTCGCAAGGAATGACCAACCAGGCGGGTAGGATACCCGGGATATGGATTTGGGCCTCGTGTTACAAAGGCATGGGTCTGGTTAATGCAATGAGGTGGTAGATATATACTCATGGGTTAGAAAAATGTAAATAGAAAATGTATTGAGATAATAAAGAAATGAATACACAACAGCATGTGGAAAATAAAACACTAGCATAACAAAGAAAAGACACTCCTAGCGGTAACCTAGATCCCACGTGGTCTTGTGAATCTACGGTCACGCGCGACGAATCTTCAACGTTATTACAAGAAAGAACCATATATCTTGGTAGCAAGAAATATTGCCCCAGCAAATGGGCTGAAGGTAGGAACACAAGCTAATTGAAAAAAATATATTCATGGCAACGAAATCGAAATGCCGGGAGGCATTTTGAATAAACCCAAGAGCGGAAAGCTCTAAAACAAGGTGAAACATGATAAAACAAAGCGGAAGGCAACAGAACTAAGAAAAATCTAGATTAAAATAAAGATAGACCAAAGGGCTAACCACTGGCCCTGAGCGGAAGGCTCCAACACAACGTCCTATAGTGACCGTTGCCCACATAGCGAAATTACTGCCGACTACCTGACCAAGAGGCAAACCGTTGGCAATTGTAGACCACATACGAAAGACAATGTACCCATTGTCGTCCTATCATAATTTGGCCCTCCAAAAGATAACATCAAATATGTAAAACCAGAACTAAGCAATTATAATCAATTAAGTAATAGCACACACGGGTTATGAATAGTTCGATGCAGTCCGATTTTAAAACAACCTGTTTGAAAAGGCAAGCCGCCAATTGGCCATGTGCCTTGCAGTTTATCTCAGTTCATAATGTTTTAGGTAGGATGAGTAAATTAATCTTGAAATTAGTTGCATTCCTCACACGACACTGTGAGCTGAGAATCACTTGTATAGCAGAAGAATTCACGGAGTTTATTACAGAATAAGATCAGACGCTTTACCTTGGTCTATGATGCGGCCACGAGGCTCTCAAATGCCCAAGCTGCGAGAGCATGGTCGCGGAGCGACCAGTCAGTTCCATCGTTGTATGCGAAGTGGGGAGAGACGCGCTCACAGAGCACGCGGGCCGGCCGGCGGCAAGTGTGTCGCGCGCGCCTTGCGGAGAATTTGGGAGGTAGAACTACCAACATTAGTAGTTCTCCAATGTCACATATTGGCCTAGCCAGAAGGTAATTTTAGTTGGCAGGCCTTAATCAAGTTTATCCACAGTACAAGGAGATGATGTGGGAGCACACCATTGGTCCATTTGAAATAGCCGGCCCAATAGCTTCCAAGAAGGAGGCTAGGAATTAGTCTTGCCTGGCCGGAACAGTTCACACGTAGAGCCGGGACAGGTCATTCGCCGGGGAGAGGGGAGGACGTCAGCAGCGGCGGGACATTCAAATGCGCCATGCAAAGGGACACAAGGTCTCGTAGAAAAGCCGCCCGGGGGGGCTGCGGCAGGGGCAGAAATGTGTGCCAGTCTTTGGAGTGGCACACTTGCAAAAGGTCTGAAGTTCTATCTTCCTGTCCTTATAAGAATGGCCTTGCAACGAGGAATGGCCGAGCGACAAAACAGGGCAGGGAAACTCTTCGCTACGATGGAAGTTCAGTAGCGTCAACTTCGTCAGCTGTCACAACTGACGAAGAAGAGAAAATCTTGTGTCCTTGCTGTGGCGAAGAGTATGAGGATCCAATTATTGAGGACTGCGTAGGTGCAAACGGTGGTGGCATGAAGGGTGTTCGAACTATGAAGGCATAAGACTCTTCAAATGTGAATTATGCTAATGAGTATTCTTATAGGACACCATGCGCATTCTTAAAGGACAGTGCCTGTAAGATTGCGCATTTGCAATTAATTTAAAAGTATTAATTTACATTTAATTTATATTATTTTTCGTGTTGTTTGTATACGCATTGTGTTCGCAATTATTTGAATTCTTGTTAGTCAATTTTGTGTTAAATTGGTCACAAAAGTAGTTTATCTATGAACATAAGTACATTAAGTGCGCAATCTTAATTGCCCTTACCATATGCGTCAAAAGAACAATAACTCTTTTGGACCTGTGTAGGCTACTCAACACTAAGATTTTTATGTATGCACATTGTGCGATATTTCGTTGTTATTATTATAAGACTATCCAATACACACTCATTTCCCTCCCCTCCTTGCCTCTGTCTGACGAAATGTTTAAACTCTCTTATTATACTGGATGATCTTTGACCAGCTGTTTCAGCCACCTCCACCCTTTCCCACCTTGCCAGTGATTTCATCTAATTTGGGTGAAATTGCAGGGTATTAATTCCTTTCTTATACAGTTTTATTTTATAGAGTAGCCGCCACGCCTAACATCGCATGTATTGTATCCCACGTGGCAGTGATTCTGCAGCCAAGTCGGACACAACCACTCACTACGTTTTGAGCCATTTATTCTCACGTAACGCCTTAGTATTTGCCGTGAACTGTTGAATTTTATTGCAACCCTTGGTGCCGCTCGAATACCACCTTAAAACTTTATTCCTTAATTGCCAACTCCTTTCCCCGATACTGCCACTTAAACCCTTCCTACCCCTTTCCTTTATTTCCCCTTGAGGACCTACGACATGGAACATGGGGTAACTTATAGGAAGTCTAGTCTACTAAGACGAGGCGAGTTCGATTTCTCCCTTCGAAATGGTTTCAGTGGTTTCCCCACCCTTATTCCAGGCATATGCTGGTATTGTTCATTACTGAAGACCTCGGTCTGTTCCTACCAAAATCCTACCTGAATTACAAATATTCACACTAGTTCAGACATCACAGTGGCACAGGTTATCAGACAAATTCCTCACACACCCAAGTACATGGGACTTCATGACCATTGTGTCACTAAGCTGAAGCCCCTAAAGATACAACAACCACAAGTTACCAAATGGGTCAAGTCGTTCTACAAAAATCCAAGTGGCGATTTTTAGAAAAATACAGGGGTGTCTCATAGTATTTAATTGCTTATCAAGAAGGCTGTGTTATAATACAGAGAGAACCTGCATTACCAATATATTAGCTACTATTAGCCCAGCATGTGGTGTAGACTTCACATACAATAGGGCCCAGGGTGCCAACAGAGTGAACCTGCATTACCAATATATTAGCTACTGTTAGCACAGCATGTGGTGTAGACTTCACTTACAATAGGGCCCAGGGTGCCAGCACAGTGAACCTGCATTACCAATATGTTAGCTACTGTTAGCACAGCATGTGGGGTAGGCTTCACATACAATAGGGCCCAGGGTGCCAGCACAGTGAACCTGCATTACCAATATGTTAGCTACTGTTAGCACAGCATGTGGTGTAGACTTCACATACAATAGGACCCAGGGTACCAGTAGAGTGAACCTGCATTACCTATAAATTAGCTACTGTTAGCCCAGCATGTGGGGTACACTTCACATACAATAGGACCCAGGGTACCAGTAGAGTGAACCTGCATTACCAATATATTAGCTACTGTTAGCACAGACTGTGGTGTGGACTTCACCTACAATAGGGCCCAGGGTACCAGTAGAGTGAACCTGCATTACCAATATATTAGCTATTGTTAGCACAGCATGCGGTGTACACTTCACCTTCAATAGGGCCCAGGGTACCAGTAGAGTGAACCTGCATTACCAATAAATTAGCTACTGTTAGCACAGCATGTGGTGTAGACTTCACCTTCAATAGGGCCCAGGGTGCCAGCACAGTGAACCTGCATTACCAATATATTAGCTACTGCTAGCACAGCATGTGGTATAGACTTCACCTACAATAGGGCCCAGGGTGCCAACAGAGTGAACCTGCATTACCAATATATTAGCTACTGTTAGCACAGCATGTGGTATGCACTTCTCCTACAATTGGGCCCAGGTTGCCAGCAGAGTGAACCTGCATTACCAATATATTAACTACTGTTAGCAGAGCATGTGGTGTGGACTTCTGCTACAATAGGGCCCAGGGTGCCAACAGAGTGAGCCTGCATTACCAATATATTAGCTACTGTTAGCAGAGCATGTGGTGTGCACTTCTCCTACAATTGGGCCCAGGTTGCCAGCAGAGTGAACCTGCATTACCAATATATTAACTACTGTTAGCAGAGCATGTGGTGTGGACTTATCCTACAATAGGGCCCAGGGTGCCAGTAGAGTGAACCTGCATTGCCAATAAATTAGCTATTGTTAGCACAGCCTGTGGTGTAGACTTCACCTACAATAGGGCCGAGGGTGCCGTGAACCTGCATTACCTATAAATAATATCAGCAACTTTTATCTACTAAAATAAGAAACGACACTGAACAATCCAGGTATTCAAATTATAAGAATATCACTCACTTTAATATTAGAACCTATGATCACCTGTATTGGGTGTTCCACTTTCATAACCCTGATTTCGTCTTCAAATCGACCACCAGACTCATCCAGCAGCGAAACCGGAACTGTATTGGATAGTGCGTTGCTGAGATGTAATCAATGTTGTCCTGCAATCATCAGATGTGATACGAGAGATATTTTACGAGTGCCGCTGGGAATCAAACTACCACTGATCGACCGAGCTGTAGCAGTATGTACTGATTACACTGGGTGTAACTCTTGACAGGACGCTATCATCTACGAAGGACTGCTGCCAAACTCAAGACACGGAACCTTAGTGGAACTAGGGGCGTTCAAAAAGTTAGTTACACATGACTATGGCAGACCAAATACCGTTTATTGAATGACACTATATTGCAAATGGACACAGTCCCATCACACTATATTTTGGCATAGTCACTGTAAACAATGGTCGTCACGGTCAACTAATCGTTCAATGATAGAGGTTTGCTCCTTGGTCATGGAGCCATCGGAGAACCGCTTTTTGCCCCTGTTCATCATTGTCAAATCGCTGCCCACCCAGGTGGTCCTTCAGCTTGCCGAACAGATGGAAATCGCATGGTGTCAGATCCGGTGTGCATGGCGGTTACTTCCATACCTCCCATCGAAAACGTTGCAGCAAGGACTGTGTGTGCGGTGTTGCATTGTCGTGCAGGAGAACAATGCCTCGGCTTCACTTTCCACGTCTCCTGTTTTTCACAACGTTGCGCAGCGAGGTCAATGTTTGTAATGGCCGTGCTCTTCCACATAAACTGCTGTGCGATACACACTCTGCGATTGATGCGAATCATTTCATCGACTCACTGAATATTGTCTACTGTGGTCGATGTTGATAGCCTTCCTTCCCGCACGGCATCACACACTTCTGTCCGGCCGTGCTCAAATTGTTGGCACCATTTCTGGCCACGGCATTGCATTTGGTCCATACACCACCACACCTTCAGGATGAATCTCTGTGCAATTCAGCCGTTTTGCCCACAAGAACCATACGGTACCACATACTTCCACTTTAAAGTATGTTGCCAGTTACCGCGCCATTTCACTTGCTCACTACGATGCACCTCTTAGCAGTACCGTAGCAGAACTGTCGCTGCGGGAAGCATTACCAATGCCCTCTCTTCGGACAATGCGCCTGGCGCCAGACGACATGTGTAACATGCTTATTGTAAGCTCTACGTACTGTACCCGAATTTTATTGTTGTATGAATTGCATTTCTGACAGAGTTGAGAGGGAGGATTTGTAATGTCTACATTTTGGTGTTTAAAGATTGGTTCAGAGGGAAGAACGAAGTACTCTGATAGCAAGAAGTGCCAGTCCAATCAGACAACATATAACGAGAGAGTATAGGCGTACCAGTCAAGGTTAAATGATCCAGGAATAACGATCCAATAGGAGCCAGGCTTCGTAAAACGTATGGTATCAGGCAGGGAGTTGTCGGCAACCCGTTCAACTATGTCGTGAGATAATTGATATTCCATGATATGCAGACCAGTTGAAACAAGTTGCTCCTGTTTAATTAACAAGCACGTTAAAACGATTTTAATGGGGTTGAAAGGGATCTGGGGTGCTGCACTTCCTGTAGGAGAATGTGCTTAGTTTCTGGATTTTCGATCTCATGATAAGCGGGAAGAGACTGGGATTGTTGTTCAAACCTCTGCGGTTGCACGTTAACTACAGTGTCACGTGGATCTAAAGGGGAAGCCAAAACTTCACCACCTTGAAAATGTGTTTATCCTCTGTAATACAAGAGCAAAATCCTCAGATGCCGTAGAGAAAACTCGCAACCAACAAACCGGTAAAATATTTTCGACAAAGATAGAGCTCCTAAAATACAACCATTTAAAATATATGGAAGAGAATTTGCTCCTGAGATTGGTTTGATGAGGCTCATGTTTATCCTTGAAGTTTAACTACTGCATTCAAACAGGGTTCTTTTGTTTGTATCTAGAAATATAATCAATTTAATCCACAGCAGGCAAATGCCGTAATTATTGAGAATGACTTAATCAGTAAGCTGGGAAAGAATTTCCACCTGTTGACGAGAACAACTCACGCGCTTTCATGTGAAGCATAATTCACTAAAACCTGTTGGGTAAATTGAAGACTCACATTTTGGCCGGTAGCTAAATTCATGTAATGTATTTAAATCGGCATTCAGTATACGAGTAAGTTTTAAGATTGATAACCCGTTGTGGCCGTCACTCAATTTGATTTAGGAGTAAGAGAATTTACTTTGTTTTTTAGGAGTGGAAAAATGTAAATAAATTAATTTACTGATATCTCCATCGCAATGAAGGGAGACAATTCATGTATTGCTCAAAAATAAATGTTTCTTCATAGTGGCCTACATTCATTGAATGGGGAGGTTTTTCTCTCCGTCAGGCGCACTTCTGCGACTCCCGATTTCAGGCGAAGTGCGCCCGACAGGCGCCTGTTGCAAAGACGTCATTAACACTCAATTAACGCAATATCTTTAAAGTGATAAGTGCCATTCATTAGGATATACATAGGGAGTTTTTTGAAAACGTACTATAATTTATTGCTCACAATCAAACTTACAAAATAGCTCATATTTCAACCCACCACCAAATTGCATTCAGTTTTCATTAGAAAATTCAAACAAACTTAATAATTACGAAGAAACTTAAATAATGTTTCGATTACAAAATAAAATGCAGCGCAATAATTAATCAATAATGTCGATAAGATTAATTGTTGCAAATTAAATTTACTTTCTAGTCCACTTTAATATACATCGGTTACCATGTTAATGAAATAATCGGCTGTTTTTACAACAATCCTCACATTACCTAAGCCTCCCTCTAAAATATAGGCAACACATTGTCCATTATGTGACATAAATCATCACATTTTACTTATTACGACGCTTGCGTAATTTATACATCGCATTCTTGCGGAAATACCTTCAGATACATGTAGCTTTTATAATTGCATATCACCAATCTTTACTTGTGGAATAAATCTTCATCAATTATCACTAAATTTGTTCAGAATATCTCCAAATGGATGTAGCACTCATAACAAATGTTGTTTTGCGTACGCTTATGCTTATTTTTGTAGAAAACAAATTCTAAAGTGAACACGTTTCACATAAAGTTCCCCGTACGAGGCCACAGCTTTTAACATGCTGGTCGGGTGTTTGGTCAAGTTGATAAGCCACTGATGAATCAACCGACCATTATTCATAAAGCCCATTACTTGTCTTCATCTTATCCCAATTAATTGGGGTCGCCGGAAACAACCAGGCTCTTTTTTGGTTTTGGTCACGGATATACGACCGGATGCCCTTCCTGACGCCACGTGATATTTAAGGTGAAAATCTCACCCCGTTCTCACCGGGATTCGAACTCCGGCCGTCCAGGTGAAAGACGAGCAGCTTAGCCATTGCACCATCACGTTCCCTAAAAATCCGATTACATTGATGTTTATAAAGTAGTGGGAGTCATTAAACTGCTTGGGGAAGACTGGAAACTGGAAACACTTTCTTCGAAAGATCAAGGCTGATTCTGGCATCTCGGGGGTATTTCAGATTGCAAAATAATTCATATAAAAATAAGTGATCATGCAAAATAAAAAAATAAAAATAAAGTCATTCTGAAATGTATCTTTGAGTCTGAGACGAAAGTATGGTAAATCCTTATAAGTAAGGTTGGTCTGCAGATAGAAAATCTGTCTTAGTCGAACTGGAACACTTTCTTATTTTTCACAACCTATATCTGACAAACTGGAAATATATTGACATGCTTCTGTAACATGTCTGCGGAGAGGATTAGAAGAACGACGACACCCACAAATGGAACCTAGACATCGTCACAAACCATGCCAATGAAGAAACAAACAATGCAGGGGAAGAGCACAACTGCTTGGAGGATGATACAGGACTCCATGTTCAAAACAAGTGGCAAGGTAGATTTTGATTAATAAACAGGTTAAAAGTTCCGCCTGGTCAATACTTTTTTTATTAAATATGATCACTGTGTGGTCATTGGTGGGACATGTTTCGAGACCTAATTATTAGTCTTGGCCCTTTCATCAGCCGATATGAATGAATACGACATAATATAATTGTTTAGCGTAACACTAAACGTTCCATATAACTAAATGCACCATAAAGCTATATTGAAAAATTGAACGTCTATAGTAACACAAAATTATGTAAAATGTCTAATAAACTAGGAACAATATCAAGACGAGACAATTTATGATAATGAACACACGCTACAAATGTTAATGAAACATAAAATATATTGGTTCAATACGGTAGCAACAGTTGGGAAGACTATGAAACATGTCGCTGGAATCCAGCAGTAATGTTGGAACAATTTGATATTCCAATACTTCACCAGTAAGGTAGAAATATAAACAACAACGAAGTCACTGCGATGAAATAATATCTTGCCAATAGAATGCTTATGAAGTGTATAATCTCAAGATTTCTAATGGTAGAGATTTGTGAATTTTATTAACCATTTATCAAGATTTATGACAATCAACATTGAGCTTATAGTATATTGTATAGATAGTTATATAGACCGTATTTTCGTCTATTTTTGATAATTTTAGTAGGGGAGCGGTGACAGTTTAAAGCCCTAGCGTCAGCAGTTTTTAATTTGCGCGCGCCTGAGCGAAGTAAGATGGTCGATATCTCGCGAACCCATGGATCGATTTTGACAAACGATATTTCATAGGAATTTATTTTTGAAATATTGACAAAGGGCCTAACTATACTTTTGTTAATATCTTGTGAACCAATAATTGGATTTGGACATGCGACATGTAGTTGGGCTTGGTGTGGGGCCCCCTTTTATATGGCGACCTTGTGATATTAAAAAAATGCGAAAATTTTTGTTTTGGAAAGTAGGCTATATTTTGAAAATTAATCATTTTATAAAGTCATATATAGGCTTAAACGAAAGGTCTCTATGTCCTTGAACGTTAGAACAAAAGGGGGAATGTTAGGTTTTAAGCTTTTAACATTGAACCCATGCCTTTTTAGTTTTGTCTTTAAACTGACTATGCCTTGTCCCAACCCATATACCAAAATTAAGTATTTTGATAGAGCCAGGAATCGAACCTGAGGCTCTGAGGTGACAGCTGAGTGGCATATGAAAGAATGAATGGTGAAATTGGAACCACAAGATGTGATAGTTGACTTTGAAAAATATGACTCTAGCTGCTTTTTTGAAAACGAACTAATTAATTAATTAATTAATCAATAAAGGAGTTACTTAGCCCACAGCTACGCTGTGACCTGTTAAAGCAGACACCGCAACTGCATGTCACAGCCTGATAATCTGATATTTAGTGAACCCTATACTGTGAGTCATGAAACATTGCCAGGTAGAGAAATTGTAGGCTACACGTATGGTGACTGACAAATCCTTTACCATTCCAACTTGTTTAGACCTGACTGCAGTACACACTTTGGTGATGGCAAATGTAATGTAGTCTGACCGACCATTTCCGCTGGTGTGTGTGTTAAAGACTGCTGAGCCTCTGTTGCTAAGCTTGAGTCAGCAGTTCATACTTGGAACATATCACGCAGGTGTTGTTGACCTTGGACGTTAGACCTACACGTGTATGATAACAGAATGCTACAAGCGTGGGAAACAACGCGATATATAAAGGACATGACGTTAACATTTCCACTCGCACTTATGTGACTACCTTTGAACACGCTACAGCGTTGTGTGAAACACTTGGTCTTGTTTAACATTTGTGGTGTTGCTAGAAAATACTTGAGATAGTTGTGAACTGTTTTCAGATAAACTATATACTTACCATGTCTGATAGAGAGACCATTACATCCTTGAGACCACAAGAAGTAAACAGCAAGACATTACAAGTCAAGGTGAGGTTTTGTTTTTTAATAAAATGTTTGATATTCGACATGCAAGCTACCCTCTGGGTGTCAATTAACAAAGCTTGCAACAGGCACCCGAGGCCATACGATATTATTACACACATCAAAAAAAGTTTTGCATCACCTCGGTTCCAAGAGTTCCGGAACCTTTAAATACAAAGGGAATAGAGATCAACACAAACAACATTTCAGTTCGTTTTATTGCTCATGAGACCCACACATTGCATGTTGTACCATCATACAGCTAGACTTTCAGCATTTGTGGTCCAGATTGCAGTACACACCACTACCTCTAATACCCAGTAGCACGTCCTCTTGCATTGATGCATGCCTGTATTCGTCGTGGCATACTATCCACAAGTTCATCAAGACACTGTTGGTCCAAATTGTCCCACTCCTCAACGACAATTCGGCGTAAATCTCTCAGAGTGGTTGGTGGGTCAAGACGTCCATAAACAGCCCTTTTCAACATATCCCAGGCATGTTCGATAGGGTTCATGTCTGGCGAACATGCTGGCCACTGTAGTCGAGCGATGTCGTTATCTTGAAGGAACGCATTCACAAGATGTGCACGATGAGGTCGAGAATTGTCGTCCATGAAGACAAATGCCTCTCCAATATTCTGCCGATATGGGTGCACTATGGGTCGGAGGATGTCATTCAGGTATCGTAAAGCCGTTTCGGAGCATTCCATGACCACCAGTGGCGTACGTCGGCCCCACATAATGCCACCCCAAAACATCAGGGAACCACCACCTTGCTGCACTCGCTGGACAGTGTGTCTAAGACGTTCAGCCTGACCAGGGTGCCTCCAAACACGTCTCCGACGATTGTCTGGTTGAAGGCATATGCGACACTCATCGGTGAAGAGAACGTGATGCCAATTCTGTGGGGTCCATTCAGCATGTTGTTGGGCCCATCTGTACCGCGCTGCATGGTGTCGGGGTTGCAAAGCTGGACCTCGCCATGGACGTCGGGAGTGAAGTTGCGCATCATGCAGCCTATTGCGCACAGTTTGAGTTGAAACACGACGTCCTGTGGCTGAACGAAACGCATTATTCAACATGGTGGCATTGCTGTCAGGGTTCCTCCGAGCGGCAATCCGTAAGTAGCGGTCATCCACTACAGTAGTAGCCCTTGGGCGGCCTGAGCGAGGCCTGTCATCGACAGTTCCTGTATCTCTGTACCTCCTCCATGTCCGAACAACATCGCTTTGGTTCACTCTGAGACGCCTGGAAACTTCCCTTGTTGAGAGCCCTTCTTGACACAAAGTAACAATGCGGACGCGATCGAACTGCGGTATTGACCTTCTAGGCATGGTAGAACTACAGACAACATGAGCAGCGTACCTTCGTCCTGGTGGAATGACTGGAACTGATCGGCTGTCGTACCCCCTCCGTCTAATAGGCCCTGCTCATGCATGGTTGTTTACATCTTTGAGCAGTTTTAGTGACATCTATGAACAGTCAAAGGGACTGTATCTTGGATACAATATACACAGTCAACGTCTATATGCCGGAGATCTGGGAACCGAGGTGATGCAAAACTTTTTTTGATGTGTGTATATTATATGTTTTATGAAATGCATGTATTAACTTGAATTTAGGTATTTATGGCGGTTTATTTTATTTATTTTTAGAAAGTTGGAAAGAAAAACTATACCGCTGTAGCAGTCGCTGAAAACCCGAGGCGCTCTAGAGTGGAACAATTACCAAGCAGTGAACAATTCAAAATTCAGGTAAGATTAACATAAAATGATATACCATTTTACCACTATTGGAAACCCTAGACAAAATGCATTACCTGTACATGACTGAAACAATGACTGCTTTCTTGGTTAATGGTTGTGTATTGGCAACCGACACAAGACCATAATGCGTGTCAATAAAAAAAAGTACAAGACCATGTTTGATTTTTTAAAACAAAAATTTAAACTCAACTGACGTGTTGTTTATTATGGACTTAACTAATATCCACACGTTTGAACAAGATAAACTAGATTATTCTTGTTGGTTTGTGACTCTTAACAGTGATAAAATGATGACTCCACTTTATGCTACAAAAGAATCAAATCGACATGACATTTATTTTTGTTTATATATATTTAAAAAGGGGGATGTGAATGACTGCTGTTTTATTAAAAATTTAAATAGATGGGTTACTGTTAGAGGCGATATAGAGCTTGAATGGTGTTTTGACCCTTTTAATGCTAATTAATGTTAAAGTTTTATTTACAAGTATTGATTGATTGATTGGTTATTTTGTTTGTTTTTAGGTATGGTATTGCGCTACTAACGTAGTGAACATTCAGTGAACAAGGATACATTTTGCTTTAAAGTACTCTGTGCTCTTCTGCAACGTTAAAAGTTTTATTATAACACATGGCGTTAGTACCAAATACAACAAGTGAGCAAGTCGCTTTACCACGTGGGTTAAATTTAAAATCAGAACACGATCGTTGGTTAACATTTGAATCCTGGCCTGTAGGCTTTTTGTCGGCACATAAACTTGCTGGAGCTGGTTTCTATTACTTGAACCGAGAAGATGTTGTGCGCTGTGTGTTTTGTCGAATTGAACTTTCACACTGGGAAGAAGGGGATGATCCCTTTAGAGACCATTTGAGAAGCTCTCCTCATTGTCCTTACATGTTTGGAAAACAAGTGGGTAACATACCAATCCATCTTACCGAACCACAAGGCCATTCGCTACTACTTACGTTGCTGAATCACAAATAAATAATAAAAAAATATGTATTATCAGCCAACGGTAGTGTCGATATATGAGGTCCATATGCCATAGAGAGTGTTGAATTGGCATGTGCTTTTGAAAAATTGGGAGTTTGCAAGACAAAAGCGCTAGCACACCCAGAGTACAGCTCTGTTGATAAACGTTTAGAATCTAATAAAAATGTTTGGCCATTAATATTAAAACACCTTACAAAAGAGCTAAGTGAAGCTGGATTTTTTTTTATACTGGTGAAGGGGATAAAACAATATGTTTTCATTGTGCATTTGCTTTAAAGGATTGTCAGATGACTGATGACCCTTTTGTAGAACACGCTCGTTGGTTTCCTAACTGTAGATACATGGTGTTGCTTTAAGGTCAGGAAATTTTGAACACTATTCGTAAAGAAAACGTAATTGCAGCACAAGACATAAAAGTGCCTTTAGAGTTAGATCACGCGGAGCAAATACATGAGGGTGAAAAAAAAAGATGTGTCTGACCAACAAATACCAAAGTGTGACCAACAATTATGTAAAATTTGTTATAAAGAAGAACTAGGTGTTGTATTTTTGTCTTGTGGACACATGATAGCCTGTGTCAAGTGTGCATTAGCACTTAACACTTGTGTTATATACAGAAAAGTAGTATCTGCGACAGTTAGGGCATTTCTTGCATAAATAGTATAATTTATTAGCAATGCATAGAGAAAAATACCTATATGCACAATATTATTACAAGCTGTTTTAGAGTGAAGTAGATATGCTTTTATTTTGTTTATAGACTACTGCAATGAATGTTTTGAATGCTGTGGGACAAGCATATGGCTTAGAGACAAAGAAGCTCAGCGAATTGCCAACGCATATTCCATTCCGCATTATCAAGTTTCGGAAATTGAAAACAGCATATGGTGATCGTGTACTTTATGTATGTGAAAACTTTGAGACATTTCTGCCTGCACGGTTTAATGATATGTCGAAGAATGTTTTTAATTAAGTGAATAATGCTATACACTTAATTTATGAAGGTTTTAAAAACAATAGGTGTATGGTCCGTCTTAATTAATTAAAAAAATGTGAAATAATAATGGAAAATGTAAGTGATGGCAATAGACTGGAAAAATAATAATAATAAAAATACTGTAGGGGACCTGAGTGTGTGCCCTCTGCAATGTAGTATTTTGGGGGATGAGATATGAGAACCTGGGGAAGCTTGGAACTCGAGTGAAAGAGGTGTAGGTTATTGAGTGGTCCGGGGGCGTGGACGCAGCTCGAAAGGAGAACTCCCAATTATTCAGTTTGCTTGGGTAGTTCGAGGGGATGATGGCGGAGTGAAGGACGGTTTAGTAAATAAGGGTCTGAACAGTTGTGCCGCCGTTCGGATTATTGCTAACGTGGGCTGACTGGCAGCTCTACTGGCGAACTACGTGAATGCAAGCTCTGTGACGTATAATAAGTGGCTGGCTACTGGAGCCAAGGAATAATTAAACAAGTATTATCAGGATCCTACCAGGATGAGGTTTAGAGGGTAGGATCTTATCAGCTAGTGAAATAAACTAAATGACCAGTTTGCTTTGAGATATCTGGTTTTAATGAGTACTTCTAATGAGAAGTTCTAGTGAATTTTGCAGAGCCGTTATTAATAATTCAGATGCTATTACATAACAATCACTAAGGGATGAATGTGTAGGTGTTTGTGTGTGGAACTGTACTCGCTGAACACTCACCAAACTGGCAGCAGTCGTGACGGCTTTCAGCAGCGGTCCAGCATTCAGGCACTAGGTATGACTGAGGAAGACTGACCTCTCCTCTGCTGCTTTGTACCTTTCGAGGTGTCGAGTCCGCATAATTGCACATTCTTCAGGAGTCGAGTCACTGGCCGGGGTCGATGTAGTTGAAGTTTGGGGTTATCGAAGTACTGAGCGTTTAGATGTGCTGTAAATTTGTATGAGTTAGCCTGAAGACGTTTATTTGGCTATAGATGTCTGGGGTTGAAATATAAGGGGATGAAGGTAGTATCCCATGGACACAACAATATGTGTATAGAATGTTAATGTTTTAGATTTTAGTATTGTCTTTAAAAATATTATAATGAAACTAAAAAAATCTATATAAAATATTTAAATAAATGTAAATGATGGTACAATGTTGTTTTATTTTATACAAAGTTAGAATATTTAACATTTCAGAGTATACATTATTATGACAATAGATGCACATTGAATACAACTCTTTCTCTCTTTACGATAGTCTGTTATAGTTTTTAAACACAAGGCTTGTGGTAGATCTTTTTATAGTAATGTCAATTCACTGTTGTTTTCAAAAACTGTGGAAGCCGCAATGGTTTTATAGGCATAAAAACCTTATTGTTATTACTATTTAGTCATTTTCATTATCTTGCAATATTACCTATTTGCATATCAAGGCAGATGACCTAGCTGTTCCACTCCTTAAAACAACAACACTACCTCTTGCATAGTTTGTGATGTCGATGGCTCTTGAGACGTGGAAGATGGATTAAACATTACTTTTAGAACAGGGGTTAAACGTTGCTGATTAAGCAATCCACTATTTTGAGTAGCAATATGGTTTTCTTGATTTTTTGTCGACAGCAACTGTGTTTCATGCAGTACACTACATTGATGATCACTGACATTAACCACCCCCACTGTGGCCGGCGACAGGCTCGTTGTAACACACGCCAAGCGCTACCGGGTAAAAAAACAGGTAAAACAGGTTAAAAAATCGTTTCATCCTCAATGTATCTCATTACAGAATTATCATTTGCATTAATGCTAATGTCTTGCCTTCATACAAATTGCTTGGCCAATCGAATGTAATAGCTTCATATCCTTCAACTGTTTGTTAGCCTATGAACATGCATGAATGCCACAGAGCCGTGTCACTAATAATCGATTACTAACAGGTTAAAGATCCCCTATAGGATAAACAATCCTAACACGCTTCACACGTTTCGGAATATTAGAGTTCATCCGCCCACCATAATAAATATCGGAAAACGAACCGTCGCAAACCGCCCCACCGTGCTGCCAAAATACCCATTTTTTTATAGGGATACCCCCACCATAGCTGGCGACAGGCTCGTTGACACACAAGCCAGCGGTACCGTCTGTGTTGCCAACCACGCTTCATTTAAAATTTAAAAACAGGTAAACTTTTTTTCAACATTAATGGCGTTAGGCCATTTGTGAATTATATTTTTTACAAAAAAAAAAAAACTACCACATTCGAAAGGGGATGTCACTCTGAGTCCCATGAGTCCTCGTACACGTCCCTAGCAGCAATGGTTCGCGAGATATAACAATAAGTCTAAAATCAGATTTTTTACCCCAAAATTGGTTTTTGATCCTACTCGACACAGGCATTCTCGGCAAGAGGACAACGCGACAAAAAGAATGACACCTCGTACAACTCTCTAGCTTTTTTGGTTCGAGAGATATCAGCAAAAATCATAAAAAAACATGTCTTACCCCATATTCGAGTTTCCAATATTTTTTTAAAAAATATAATGAGTGGTCCATAGCAAACCCCCGACAGTTCGAGTCCAACGACACCTCATTCGTGAGTCTCCGACCACGGGTTCGGGAGTTATCGGCTCGCATTAAAAACTGCTGACGCTATGAGTTTAAACCCTCCTTGCCGCCCTTCTGCTTTCATATAGGATTTTAGAGCAAACTTTGCTCCGCAAGTACCACAGGAACGAGTGGCTTTCTTCCACTGTGGATTAACATGTGTGTGTTCAAATTCCCTTCTTGAGTAAAGTTGGCTCCGCATGTATCACAGGTATGTGGCTTAAGACCACTATGGAGTAAGATGTGCTTTTTCAAGCTGCCTTTCGCAATGAACTTTGCTCCGCATGTATCACATACATGTTGTTTTAGACCACTATATATTAACATGTGCTGCTTCAAACTTTGTTATAGAGAAAAGGTTGCTCCGCACGTACCACAGGAATGTGGTTTTAGACCACTATGGAGTAACATGTGCCTCTTCAAGCCGCACTTTCCAGCGAACTTTGATCCGCAAGTATCACATGAATATTGTTTTACACCACTGTGGATCACCATGTGTCTTTTCAAATGCTCCTTTGTCATAAAGTTGGCTCCACATCAACCACAGGAATGTGGCTTTAGACAACTATGGAGTAACATGTGCTTCATCAAGTTGCATTTTAGAGAGAATTTTGCTCCGCATGCATCACAGGTATGTGGTTTTAGACCACTGTGGATTAACATGTGGAATTTCAAATTCCCTTTTCGAGTAAAGTTGGCTCCGCATGTATCACAGGTATGTGGCTTAAGACCACTATGGAGAAACATATGCTTTTTCAAGCTGCCTTTTGCAGTGAACTTTGCTCCGCATGTATCACATAAATATTGTTTTAGACCACTATGAGTTCGGATGTGCTGCTTCAAACTGTGTTTTAGAGAAAAGGTTGCTCCGCACGTACCACAGGAATGTGGCTTTAGACCACTATGGAGTATCATGTGCTTCGTTAAGTTGCTTTTTACAGTGAACTTTGCTCCGCATGTATCACATGAATGTGGTTTTAGACCACTGTGGATTAACATGTGGGTTTTCAAAGACCCTTTTTGAGTAAAGTTGGCTCCGCACGTACCACAAAAATGTGGCTTAATATCACTATGGGTTAATATGTGCCTACTCAATTCAATGTTTTGAGTAAAGTTCGCTCCGCATGTACTACAGGAATATGGACTTAGTCCACTATAATAATAATAAATTTTTATTTCAGCCAATGGCCATAATAGTAGGAATACCATACAAGTTCATTCGGTACAAAATTTTGTAATAGACATCTGACGTTCACCGCATGCTAATACATGATATCTCTCACACTGCCTCTTACATAAAATACACACGCAGTTTAAGTTTGGCTGGTGATACTTCTTTTCAGTGCAAACTTTATGGTGAAAACCGTGCACTGCCATTCGTGTCATCATATGACGGAGTTCATAATTCGAGTTCATCCACTCACAAGTCGTCATGGCATCTGTACAGTAGAAGTCACTCCAAATATGTCTCCTCTTGTCACGAAGTTCACTCAGTAAAGCATCAAATGCTCCAGTGGCGGGCAGCATCCATTGATTTCTTAAATCTTCTATATAAAATTGCTCTTTGGCCAATACATATACAAGGCGAGAGGATGTGTATTTTGAAAGATTGAGTAACTTTTTTAAGTATACTGCCTTCACTCTTTCCATTTTCTTCAGGTCATTCTTTGTCAGGTGTTGCCATATATTTTCCAATGCATATGCAACTATGGGAGTAATTTTGAGCTTAAATAACGCCATGCCTGTATCAAGGGACAATTTTCCGAGTTTTCTTATGTCATTCATTGCTACAATTGCTGTGTCAACTTTGTCTTGTATGTGTTTCGTAAATACAACTCCCTGTGTTTGGAATGTTACTCCTAAGTACTTAAAATTGTTCACTAATTGTAATCTTTTGCCTTTATATTCCAAATGATGATTGACTGACAGTCTACCTCCTTTTCTAAAGGCCATGAACATTGTCTTGTTTTCGTTCAATTTAAGTTCATTTTCGTCCGCCCAGTTTACTAGTCTGTTGAAAGTCTCCTGTAACCTTTCAAGTGATGTGGATGTTAGCACCATGTCATCCGCATACATGTATATGGAGACATCTTGATCCTCTATAATCTGGGTCACATCCATGGTTGCAATATTGAACAGGAGAGGACTTAGTGGGTCCCCCTGTAGCACACCGATTGTCTGTTCAATGCAATGCGATTCCATTCTGCTGTCATCAATTCGTACTTGGTTACTGGTTAGGATATTTCTTATCAGTCTCGATAAATAGTGCTGATGTCCTATCAGTGAATCTAGCTTCTCCAACATCTTCTTCCTGTTTACTGAATCAAACGCTTTCGAATAGTCGATAAATACCACATTCAACTTGCCTCTTCCGTGTCGTAAGGCTTCCTCAATGTCACCTTGAAGACATTTAATTGCATGTGTAGTTGACCTGCCTCTCCTAAATCCGAATTGTTCATCTGGAATTTGGTGTTCCGTTAGATCTGTCAGTCTCAATGTTAGTAGTTTTGTTAACAATTTAAATCCTGAGCATTCCAGAGCTATGCCTCGGTATGCATCTGGACTACCTGCATCTCCCTTTCCCTTATACAAAACTTTAATTGTGGAGTGCCTCCACTTGTCCGGTATATTCGCTTGTATTAAGCACTGATTGAGAAGGGCCAACCAGTCTTCTTTCATTTCTTCAAAACTACCTTTAATGTGTTCATTAAATATCCTATCAGGACCACATGCTTTTTGGTTCTTCAATTGTTGCACAGCTAATTCGACCTCGCCACTTGTAAAGGGAACAATTACACTACTACTCTGGTGTTCGCCATTGTAAACTGGTCTTGTGTCATTTGCTTGTAACACTCTCGTAAAATGCTTTTCCCAATCCTCCATTGAGAGGTCTCTGGGAAATCGTGGTTGCCGTTCACTCAGAGCCTTGTAGGGGTGTCGTTTTGCTTCTTCCAACATTTTTGCTTCTTCCTTCTTATGGAATGAGGTTCTTGCATCTGTCAGTATGACTTTATATACTCTCCTTTTTTCTCCATATTTTAGTAAAGCCTCTTTTGACTGGTTTTGTCTTACTTCATGCAACGCTCTCAGTGCGTCTTTCCGTGCTTTGTAACACTCCACATTAAACCAAGGTTTTGCGCGTCTCTGGGATGGGCAGTACGGTTCTGCTGCTGTTTTGATTATATACTCTATACGCTCTAAAGCCATATTTAAGTCATCATCTTCCTGACAATAGGGTGCTCCTAATGTTTCCACTACAGCATTGTGAAGTCTTTCTTTGTTTATCTTCCTGATCAGATGATTATGCTTCTTGATGTTTGGCGATTCACCCCAAGCTTCTATTTCAAATTCCGCTTCCACTGGTATGTGCTTCCTTATAACAACGTCATCTCTCACTTTTGTATTAATGACCTTGGCGCGTTTCATGTTTGAAAAGATGAGATCGATGGTGCTACTACCATTGCTACATATGTAAGTTTTCATATGTGGATCATTGACAAGTGATAGGCCTTCACCCTGTAGAAAATTCAACACAGCTTTCGATTTGTTAGTAACCTGATCTATCCGACAATTGAAGTCCCCCGCTAAGATGATCATTCCGCTCCTATTTGCTTTCCGCAGCACAAAGTCAAGTTCCTCTATGATTTCTTCTTGTTTATAGTCCGGTTGAAAGTACGCACCGATCACTTCTAAAAATTTTGTTTCAATCATTATAACATTTGAGCTGCTATATAACGTTCTCGTTGGTGCAAGTTCTGGGTTTACTATACATGTTATCCCACCACTGGGTCTTCCTCTTTCACCTTGTGAAGCAAACGTGTGCATGGTATACCTATTATATTCACACCATTCTCGAGTTAAAAATGTTTCTGTTAGAATTGCTACTGAATAATTTCGTAGGATGTCTCTTGGAATCGTTTTCATGACACTTAATAGACCCTCTATGTTCCATACTAATATTGAGCATTTAAAAATCTTATTCCCTGAGTCCTCTGAACCTCCATGGAGCTCGAAAAGGACGACAGATTACATCCTTCGGCCAGAAGTTACTATTGTTTACATCTTGGAGAGCATCTAGTGGAACCCCTACTTTGTAGGCTCGACTGGACTCCGAGCTGCTTACTATCTGACAGTTAACATCTTCTATACCATTTTCTCTGAGAAAGACTTCTAAATCATCTTTTGTTGTGTTGGGATGAAGTTTTCCCACATAAATCCATCCTTTTCTTTCAGCTGCTTTTATTCTATAATCTCCCGTCCTATCCCCTTTTATTATGACCCTCTTCTCCGCTGTCTTAACGTACTGGTTGTCTGTACCTTGGATGTTTTGCGAGGTCCGTGGGGTTCTCCGACGGCTAATTTGCGTCTTCCATCCTTCATCTCTTTCATTCTCATGCGCTGCAATTTGTTTGATGACCTCTCTTGCCTCTTCAGGAATGTTTACCACTGAATTAGTTGTCTCATTCGTTGTTTCATCCGTATGTGCTAGTTGCGATGTCCGTGAGGTACTCTGACGGCTCATGTTCGTCTTCCAATTTTCATCTCTTTCATTCATTTCTCTTAGTCCACTATGAATCCTCGTATGTTTCTTCAAATAGCATTTTCTTTTAAAGTGAGCTCCGCAAGTTTTGCATATGTTTGGTATTGTCCCGCTATGAGATGACAATTGTTTCTTCATGTTATCATTTTGTTTGAGTTCATCTCTTGTTAAGATCGTCACCAATCTGTGGAAGATAGGTTGTTTCTGTGGGTAATTTCTAGTGCTAGCACTTACTATTCTGAATCAAGTGTTAGTTATTGAGGTTATGAGGGTTGGAACTATGAGGTCATCTGCATCTCTTAAGACAGATTGAAGAATACAAATTTAGGATGAAATTATGAATTTAGAGGAGGGCACTAAAATATGAATCGTTCGAAAATTAATCAAACAAAATTAAAATAAAAATAATAATCATAAAAATGAACAAAAATGACGGAGAAACAGAAATTCAAAATTCATAAATGAACAAGTCTTAGGGTAAATGGACACTAGAAAATTGATATTGCTGGCCATAACCCACTCTCACTTATAAAGCGGATGACGAGATCAGCAACCACCACGTCATCGGCTAATATTAGTTTGAGTGTCATCAGCAAACCAAGGTTCCTTCGTATGTCGGCAGGATCCATACATTCGGTTAAAATGTGGGACACGCTGAATACGGCTCACACAGGTACAAAGGAAGCTTGTAGTTTAACGTTACCTTAAATCGCGCAACCATGAACCACGGGACCTTCTCTTAACGTGGATCCGAATCGCAGGACATGGCATTTCACTTTGAAAATCTTACATGTATTGTCCGGGAATCGAACCTTGATAAGAGGCAAACAGCTGGATCGCTCAGCGACCACGCGCCCTCCACAGGTACAAAGTGGGGACTTCCCTCCTCATTAGGTACGAGTGGGTGGATCTTGCATGACCTATCCTTAGCCTACTAAAAAGACGGACTCCCACCGTGACCAGAAAGAGCTCCACCACACGCGAATACTTCCCCTTGATCGCTCTCAGTTTATTGGGCATAGGGTCAGCTATCCTCTGACTCGCCTAGAATGCCAGTACTTGTCGGCGTAACTGAGAGCAAATATCTATAGCGGGCACCTTCATTTGTCGAGGTGGTAGTGATACGGCAACTTTTGCAGCTTGGTGCACTCACTCATTTCCCGCAATTCTCATGTGGATAGGAAGCCACAGAAAGGTGATTCGATTGTCAGTGCTGCACAAGGGGGTGTTGCAGGAAACATGTAGAAAATCACTGCAACGAACTCATTCGGTACGCACGAGAAAGTGGATTCTTGCATCCTATGTGCAAACTGCAGAGCTTCATAGATGGCAACGAGCTGCGCATCAAACCCACCACAGGCTTCAGGCAAACAGATTTTGGATTTTGCACCCTCAATAACGTAAGCACAATCCACCTTCTCGTCCAGCTTCGAATCATCCATGTAGAGAATGCATGCGTCTGGAAATTGGTGAACACTGCAATGGAACTGCTTCCGATAAACAGAGTCACTTAAGTCCACCTTAGGACCTCGGTGTAGATCTAACCGAATTTTCGGACACGGGACTTCCCTCGGAGGCACCTCACCAGGTGACCGGATGATATAGGTACTTACAGGCACTCCTAATTACACGAGGAATCGAGTTTAATTCCAACCGACCAGCTTGCGCAATGCGTACCTCTGGTGGCATTGGGTACTGAAGAGAGCGTGATTGCTCGGATGTTGCGGCATTTGATGCTAATTGACAGAATATTCTAAAGGCATACGCTGGCATCTATAATATTGGTAGTGGAATACCCGATTCGGCGAGTAGGCTGGGAAACGGGCTGGACCGGAAACAACCAGTAGTCAACCTAACGCCAGTATGGCGCATACTCTCCAGCAGTTTGAAGGATGGCGGCCTTGTACAGCCGGTACAGGGCGAGGGATTGGTAAAACCGTAGCAGCACAGCACTGTCAGCACCCCTACGTAGTGCCACTAAGGAACTAGATGATGTTCAGCTTCCTGAGGCACGTGGTTATACGTTGTCGTATATGGTGTTGCTACGTTAATTTGCTGTCAAAATGGAGCCCCAGGAAGCGGTGTCAACTGCCAGCAACGCAGAAACCCTGATATGTGGTTCAGGGTTCAAATGTAGCCTTCGGAGCCCACAAAAATGGATGACGGAGGTGTTTGCTGCTGAATTACGAAACCTTGGCCTTGAGTCCAGCTGTTGATCCAGTTAATAGATAGCTGACATTGCCGTATTTGGTGCTGCCACGTGGATTTGCGGTCAAAATAGAGCCCCAGGAAATTTGCCAATCTTCCAGAGCTGTAATGTAGAGCCAAATCGTCGAACAACCGTGAGCCCGGCGAAAGCAAGAATGCCCCTTTTGGCAACCACGAACAAGGTAACACTCAGCACAGAACCCTGAGGAACTCCATTTTCCTGGGAGAAAATTTGCGATCATTTCCTACCAATTCCTACACGAAAGAGCTGGGTGGACATAAAATTCGCAATAGAGATTCGTAGATTTCTACGGAGTCCCCACTCGTAGCGCCTTGTGGTGTCATACGCTTTATCAAGATCAAAGGAAACCGTGACTAGGTGCTCCTTTCGGAGAAATGCCTCCTGTATGACCCTCTCAAGAAGCACCAGATGATCAGAGGTGGTACTATGACAGCGAAATCCCCACTGGCACTCAGACAAGAGGCCTCTCTCTTCTAAGAACCTTACCAGTCGACGTCTAACCATCTTCTCCAGCAGCTTACATAGGCCATTTGTCAGACAAATGGGCCTATAGATGCTGACAAGCTTGAGATCCTCTCCAGCCTTGGGAATCGGTATCACGATCCCCTCACGCCACTGAGACGGAAACTCACCTTGAATCCATATACGATTGAAGAGGATCAACAGTCTCTTTATCCTGGCATTGCACAGATGTTTCAACTTTACATAACGGATGTTATCCGTACCAGGAGATATATCCCTGCACATTCAGAGAATGGAACATTGTAGAACTCCGAAGCAGCAGTCACAAAGGACAAGGGGTGAGCCGCTTCAGAGTCACAAATGTAGGATCATAAACTACCAGAGCAGGATACATCACAGAAGGTCCGATCCAATACTGTTGGCAATGGCGATATGGTCCGTGATGGATACTCCGGGTATCGTCCAGGGAGTCCAGGGATGCCACGATGCTCAGTCCACACAAGAGATGAAGGAGTATGTGCCGTCATGGACTTTTCCCACGTTGTTTTCTTACTCCCTCAAATCAGATATCGGACTCTAGCACGCATCCCTTTATAGCTAATAAGGTTGGCCATAGTGTTTTGCCCCGAATAGCATTTGAAAGCACGTCAACGATATTTAATGGCTGGTGCAATTTGGGCTGTCCGTTAAGGGACAAGCTGACGCTGGTAGTTGCCGAATGAGGAAGGTATTGTTTCCTCAACCACAGCCAAATTACCATTCGTTTTGTGAGTGGCATGATCATCGACACTCTCAAAGTTATCGTAGGCAAAAACCGCACGTTCGGTGAATTTAGGCTAATCAGCCCAACGGAGAAGCCATCGACTTGGTACTTCGATGGCTCTCTTGTTCGGAAGAGTCCAATAATCGGGAAATGGTCACTTTTACAGAGGTCGTCGTGCACACCCCCAGTGAAGCAGGGGAACCAGCGCACGGCTGCACAAGGTGATGTTGACAATAGAAAAAGTGCCGTGTGCAATAGAGAAGTGCGTTGGTTCCCCTGTGTTCAACAAACACAGGTCTAGCCGCCTGATCAGTCTCTCAAAATGTCTCCCTCTACCGCTAGAAGTAGCGGAGCCCCAGATGGTGTTGAGGGCATTAAAGAAGGGGACTTCTTCTCCGATTGCTCCGGATCAGTTGGCATAACCAGCGCCTTCATTTCGGGGGGCTGACAATTATTTCCGGTACAGAGAGGGGTGACTTAAGAACTGTTGGAAATACGGACATAGATGGCACCACACTCGGAACTGGAGCGGCAGAGGTGATAGAGGGCGTCACAAAAGATACCCGAAACTTGTGGGAATTCATAACACGGTAACTCTTGACAAGAAAGAGTATCAAAAGTACTTATATTTTGAATCTTAGCTCATTTACAGAACTCAGGTCACTGCTTCGATCGTGGAGAGTGGCTTCCTTGGCAGTTAGGACACATCGGGAGAGGTATACGCCTCTCAGTCTCATGTAAGATGGGCGTCAGAGGTTTGTCATACAAATATAATTTGGGAAGATTTTATAAATATCTTAGATCGTGAAGCAAAACCCGTATTCGGAATATTACGCAAGGACAAAAGGAAATTAAGGAAAACTAGTTACGAGCATATTCGAAAGTTGAAATTATTATCGAAACAGCTAACCCTCAAAAGGAAGGCTGCTCATTATAATTACATTGAAAACTTAATTGGAGGAGGGGGTGATGGGGGGAAAACAATGTTATAGTTACGTTAGAAGGCGGAAAGGAAATTCCAACGGTCTATGATAAAGTCCAGAGATGATGAATTAAAAACTGAGAAACAGGCAATTGCTAATGAATTAACTATATAGTATGGTAGGGTGTTTAAAAATTTCATAGCTGTGTGTTGGACCTTATCTATGATTCTGATAGCCAACCATGCCGAATAAACCAATCGCCAGTTCTAGCAAGAATTAAAAAGCTACTTAGATATATATCGCTAGTCCCAGACAATATTTGTGGAGATGTGCTAAAATTGTGAGATACGGTCATTGGACGATAATTGTGGGTGCTGTTTAATGTATCAATTAATAACACACAAATTCCGGAAAACTGGAAAAGAGCTACAGAAGTTCCAATATTTAAGGGAGGGAACAGATTGGTGATGGGAAAATCAAGGCCCATTAGCCTAACATCCGTCATATGTAAACTGATGGAGCACCTTATCACTGATTACTTACGGGAACAGTGGGGAAGTTATCACGGCCTAATGGGAGGCAACACGGATTTAGACAAGGGTACTCATGTGAGAGCCAAATGCTATCACTCTTTCAGGACATTAATGAATCGCTAGACAAGGGGGTACAAATTAACGCTGTAATTATAGAATTTTCGAAGGCATTTATGTCATCCCACATGACGTACTTCTCCGTAAATTATCGGCAACGAAAATTGATAAAAGAGTAATTTCATGGATTCACGAGTCCTTGACTGATTAGTCGCAAAAGGTTAAAATAGGTAATGTGTTCTCGGAGGACATTTTTACAACGTCAGGTGTCCCCCATAATAGTGTGATTGGCCCCGTGTTATGTATGTCCCTTATTAACGACCTACCGACTGGGATTCAAAGTGACTGCCGATTGTTTGCGGATGATTGTGAAATATACCGAAAAATACATAGCTCACAAGACAACGCTCAGTTACAAACTGATCTCAACCTGGTTTATAACTGGGCAGTTGACAACAAAATGGAGATAAATACGAGTAAATGTAGTCTCATGAGAATAGGGAGAGGGCGAAGGCATGATTTCCAATATAATATCGGCTCGGAAATCCTTGTAGAAGAAGACTCGGTCGAATACTTGGGCATCCATGTAAGGAATGATAAGAAATGGAGTACTCATGTGAGTTGTGTCGTCTCCAAATCGTACAAATCACTTCATTTTGTAATGCGGGTATTAGAAGGCAGTAGCTCTGCCGCAAAAGAATTAGGATATTTGACCCTGGTGAGACCAATCTTGGATTACGGCTCAACGGTTTGGGACCCATATCAGGTTGTGCTCATCATTGAGCTGGAGATGGTATAAAGGAAGGCTGCGGGTTTGAGTTCAACTATTTTAATCATAGAAGTAGTGTAACTCAAATGATAGAGTGGGAATCTCTGGATGATAGAAGGACGCTATGTTTAACACTTACACTAATTGTGTATATTGTGTTTGATGTTCTTGTTGATAATTTTCTGTGTTTGTACAATTTGCCACCGGGGAAATATCACCATTTGCATATCTACTATATATTTGTCAAAAACCACTCACTCATTCATCACGAAATCTCAGAAACCACCGAACGGATTGGAATGAAATTAGGTATGCAGCTTCCTCAAGAACGCAGGTGCTCACTAAGGAAGGGTTTCAAAAAATTCACTCGGGATCATGGTCAAACCGCGATTTCTACTAAATATTTGTCAAATACCACTTACTCATTCTTCACGAAACTCAGAAAACACCGAACGGATTGGAATGAAATTTGGTATTCTGCTTCCTCAAGGGCCGTAGGTGCTCGCTAAGAAGGGTTTTCAAAAGAATTCACTCGGGATCATGGTCAAACCACAAATACCGCCATTATATGAACAGCTTCAATAATACCTAAGTCTATTGTTGCCAGCGAATGGCCGTTGCATCTCGTCGCTCCTACCAGTGTTCTGGTGCTTTGCAGGCTGGTCAGGAGTTTGAGAAAAGGGATATTGTACTCCTCGACGGCAGAGATAGCAGGTTGCTTCGTATTAGTGAAACACATCGCGCGTATGATGCTCTGCAATATCCGCTGATGTTCTGCCGTGGAGAAGATAATGCCTAAGTCTATTGTTGCCAGCGAATGCCCGTTGCTTCTCGTCGCTCCTACCAGTGTTCTGGTGCTTTGCAGGCTGGTCACAACTGCGCTCAAGCACCTTTGAAGAAGACCGTGTCAGTCGCTGACTTGTACAGCTTCAGAATATTTGAGCGTGAGGGTGATAATTCTTATCCTTTGCTATTTCGCAATCTTCTCAATCAGTTTCTGGTTGATATGTATGCAAAGATTGAGACAGCGAGACTACTTTGGATTCGCATCAATTAGAAAAAGTTGAGAAGTGAGGAATATGTGCACCTGAAGGACGCAATGAGTCAAGCTGACAGCCGTTTGTCAGATATAGATAAAATGGTCGTGTTGCCGTCGACTTTCACTGGAGGCCCGCGCTATATGCATGAACGCACTCAGGATGCTATGACTTACGTGCGCCATTTTGGACGTCCTGATCTTTTTATAAACCAAACCGGGGATGATGGGTATCCCAAATATCGCAGGCTGCCCACTTCGGAGGTTGGGATTTCTAAGATTAAAAAGGGAGTGGAAATTGACAATAGCTGGGTGGTACCCTATAACCCCGTTCTATCTCGCACCTTCTCAGCTCATATCAATATTGAGTATTGCAACTCTGTAAATGCATTTGCAAGTATGTTAACAAAGGTTCCGACCAAGCTACTTTTAGCATCGGAGAGTTTGACGAAGTTGCGAGATATTAATCAGGACGCTACATCAGCAGCATATTCTGCTTCTTCATACATGAACTCTATCCTTCGGTCATGCAACTTGCCGTCCACCTCGAGAATGGCCAGCGGGTTTACTTAAATGAAGACGACGTTCGTGACCAGTTTAGCAGCCCTGCAAACACAACTATTCTTGCTTTCTTCGAACTATGCCGATCCGATACATTTCCTTCGATACTTTCATATTGTGAAGTTTCATCCTATTTCGTTTGGAAAGGTAAGAAGTTCTGGAGAAGGAAACAAGGAAAGCCAGTCTCAGGACATCCTGGTGTGAAAAAAGATCAGGACGCAATTGCAGAGTTTACACCGTTCATCCTGGTAATGCCGAGTGCTACTACCTCCGGCTATTTTGACTTAAAATCCCTGGCCCTCAGTCTTTTACTGACATCAAAACCGTGGCGGGGGTGGTTCAGCCAACATTTCAAGCGGCATGTAAAGCACTTGGCTTGATGCGCACTGGGACCGCACACTAGAGGAGGCGTCCTCCACCGACTCTCCCCACAAGATACGCGAGCTGTTTGCCAACTTACTGGTGTTATGTCAAGTGAGTGATCCCATCATGCTCTGTAGATAAAGTATCGAAGGTGAAAACCTTTAGAGTCATAATTTGTACTAAAAACTTGGAAATTAAATCATACAGTTGTTGAAACAATAACCTTAAAATTCTTTACACCAAAATCTATAAAAATTAAAACATATAAACTAGGAAAAAGCATTATTAATCCTTATTTATATCATAATATTGTGAGAGTTTGTGTGTGTGTGTTTGTTACCTCTTCACACCAAACGGCTGGATGGATTAGGATGAAATTCGAAATGGAGATAGCTTATACCCTGAATTAACACATAGGCTGCCTTTCATCCTTATATATAAAGCTCAATGTTCGTAGTTAGGCCCGTTGACACAAATCTATACCATTTCACCAATCTGGACCAAATTTTACATACGTACCCTCTGATATCCGACAAGTAACACTGTTCACTTTAAATTTCATGCAACCCTCTCAATTCCCTGCATTTAGGCCCGTTGGTACAAATCTACACAGTTTCACCGATCTGAACCAAAATTTCCGTACTTACACTTTGGAACTCGAAGAGTAACAATGTCTAGTTGAAATTTCAGACAGCCCACTGCATTCCCTATATTTCGGCCCTTTGGCACAAATCTACACAGTTTCACCGATCTGAACCAACATTTCCGTACTTACACTTTGGAACTCGAAGAGTAACAATGTCCAGTTGAAATTTCGGACAGCCCTCTCCATTCCCTACATTTAGGCCCTTTGGCACAAATGTACACAATTTCACCAATCTAAAGCAAATTTTACATAATGTACATCAGCGGCCAAGATGAGAGACATTTGCTACATGTTGACGTTCAAATCGTCAATAACTGTGGAAAAATTACACCCTGAATAGCTTAAGGAAAATACTTTTAATTCCCCATATTCCGATAGGTTTGCCATTCCAGTGTGCGAGAGTGCAGTTCCCTCTTCAATCAATATTCCAGATTACTATTAACAAAGCGCAATGACTCGTACTTAACAGCAGCAGGTGTACATTGAGACAAAACCAGTTTTTCCTATGGGCAACTGAATGTGGCGTGCTCACGAGTATTCAGACAACAAAATCGTCATGTCTCGGCAAAACATGCCAAAACCAAAAAGTGCAATTTTAAAATATGTTCACATAAGGTAACATCGTACCCTGTATACTTTTCAACTGTATGGAAGTCCCATGTTGTGGCTCTTACTAATATATTGTAGGCATCAGAATTTTCCAAATTGAAATGGACCCACCCAGCCGAGATTGCTGTAATAGAATAGACCAGCAATAATGCATAATCCCCATCGTCTTCATCGCGTACGGGTACCTGCTAGTATTATATCCTACTACTACTACTAATAATAATAATAATAATGGGCAAAACTGTTTTATATGTCGAAGATTTTGGATTAACAGTTCTTTCGGATGAACGTGTTAATCCTTCTACAGCACGATAAAAGCGATTGTACCTAGAGAAAGATCCAACTACAGCTGTTACTTCCTAACAGTCAACATAGTCTTCCATCGTCTCGATTAAGTGCATAAGTAACAAGAACAAGTAGTTCCGTGAAGAACTATACAGCCTATTTTCATATATCCTACTTATGTTAACTGCCACTATCAACATGCTACATTTCAGTTTGATTGCTGTAATAGATTCGTAGATATTGAGAACCGACTAAATATTTCGGATGGTCGCCATGTTGGATTTTATATATGTAGGTCCTAGAGTCAAGTACTGTTACATGAAGATTATTGTGTACGTGTAGCATTCAAACTTCAATCGCATGATTAGGACACAAGAAGTAATAAGGAGATTTTAAAATTTCACTCAGCTGCCATCTTGTGGTTATGGAAACAATTTAAATAAATTAGATGCAAGTGGATTAACATTTGTATAAGGATTTACTGTGCCAAGTTTCACTTCACTCGGATGGTTAAATTGCGAGAAACTCCATGTGAATATTTATATTTCGCGTCGCCGCCATGTTGGATTTGTGATCACCAGGTTATTTAAAGTCCTATAGGTGAACTTAAGTTCATAGCCCCTATGAACATGAAAAAATTCAGTTTGATTGCTATAATAGATTCGTAGATATTCAGAGTCGTCTAAATATTTCGGATGGTCACCATGTTGGATTGTTAAATGTATAGGCCATAGAGTCATGTACCATTAAAGGAAAATCATTGCGTAGGTTCATTATTCAATTTTTCACTTCGATCGCATGATTACGACACAAGAAATAAAAACTTAATTTTAGAATTCGCACAGCCGCCATCTTGAGGTTATGTAAACAATTGAACTAAATTAGATACCAGTGCATTACAATGTGTATAAACATTTCCTGTACCAGATTTCATTGCGTTTGGAACATTAAATCGCGAGAAAGGTGTATTTAAAATTTTCAGATTCGTTTGACCGCCATGTTCGTTTTGTAGTTAATCGGTTTTTGAAAGTCTTATAGATGAACTTCCAGTAGTGCCCTTTATCTCCGTACAAAATTTCAGGATGATACCGCTAATAGTTTCAGAGATATAGAATGCCGGCGAAATATTTCGCTCATCCGCCATCTTGTGGTTATGTAAATAATTGAACGAAGTTAGATGTCGGTGCATTACAATATTTACAAACATATACTATACCAAGTTTTATTGCGTTTGGTTGGTTAAATCGCGAGAAACGTCTATTTAAAAGTCACAAATTCGCGTGGCCGCCATGTTGGTTTTGTAGTTACCAGTTTTTCGAAAGTCACATAGGTGAACCTTTAATAGTTTCCTTTATCATCGTAATAAATTCCAGGGTGATATCGGTAATAGTTTGGGAGATATTGAATGCTGGTGAAATAATTCGCACAGCCGCCATGTTGGATTGGTGAGACGCAACAAAATTTGAAGGGCACTGTCGGGGTCGCCCGGAATAGTGCTATGAACTTACCGAGTTTCATTGAAATCGCTCCAGCCGTTTAGAATTTATTAGGGACACACACACACACACACACACACACGGACAAAAGGTGATGTCATAAGCCTATTTTTTTTCAAAATTGAAAATAGGCTAAACATCGGGTGCTTCATTATATTCTTAAATACGAGCATTCAACTTTCGTCTCTCTCACTTATTGCAGTGGAATGTTGCCATTCATTCACTTGCTTTTCCTGTAACGAGATGCGATGACGGATTACGTCTGTTCGAGGACATTACCATTAATTCATTAAAACGGGCAACAGAATGCCAAGTAACAAGCAATGTGCTGTTCGTTGAAGTGAGACAAATGTATTCTATTTTTGCCTGTTCCTATATCGGGCGCGTCCCAGGTGGCGGATAGGGGGGCCTGTTGGACTTGTCCGGAGGGTTTGAGGGAAATAAAATACCTCTCGCGGACCAAAAACAGGCCCCTTGCCAGGGTTATGGTGAAGCTACGTTAGGCCTAGCAAGCCAGTAGTGGATATTGAACTGTTTTTAAAATGGGAACAGGCCTCGGAAAGGGCAGACCTAAACGAAACAGACCTGGCTATGGAAATGGACTACGAATTGGAACTCTGAACATAACATTGACGAGAAGAGAGGAGGAGAACGTGGATAAGATGGAGAGGAGGAAACTGGATGTACTGGGACTAGATGGAGAGGGGAAGGGAGAAAAGAACTGAGAAATGGCTTGCAGCTATACTGGATAGGAAATGAAGAGGGGAAAAGAAATGCAGTGGGAGAGAAGGGCTGAGAGAGGAAGTAAAGAGGGTAACTGATAGAATAAATAGAGCCAGAATCACAGTGAAAGGTAGAAACCTGGATATTCTGCAAGTCTATTCACCACAGGTGGGATGCACAGAAGGCGAGAAGGACGAGTGTGAAGAAGAGTTACAGGAGCAGTTAGTAGGGAGAAACCTGATAGTCATGGGGGACCTAAATGCCCGTGTCGGAATTGATAGAAGAGGTTTGGAGGGAGTGATTGGTGGTGAAGGATGGGGAAACAGGAATAAGGAAGGAGAGAGATTGTTGGAACTGTGCAATATAAATGGGCTAATGGTTGGAAACACAAGGTACACGAAGAGACCGAGTCATAAAATTACTTGATACAGCAGGGATTTAACTAGGAAATCAGTGGAGGAATACATTCTATGCGGGAAGGAGACAAAGAAGAGTATCACGGATATAAGGGTAATACCTTCAGAAGCCCTGGACAGTGACCACCGTCTACTGGTCGCCAAGGTGAGAGGACTGAAGGAAAAGAGGAGAACAGAGAACCAAGAAAGAAGAATAAGAACATTGAAGCTGAAGGAGGATGGAAATAAGGAGAAGTTCCAGATATTAGAGAAGAACAAATTACCGAAGGATGATCCGAGAACAGGTGAAGAAGAATGGAATAGGCTCAGGGACGTGTTGGTAGAAGAGGCAGAAGTCGTGTAAGGCAGAACTAGTGGAATGAAAAGGTGGAAGGAAACACCATGGTGGAACCCCAGAACTAAGGAAGCTGTGAAAAATAAAAATGAAGCATTCAGGAAATGGTTCCAACAGAGGACAGACAGAACAAGAGAAGAGTACCAAGAGCGGAAGAGAGAAGCAAGAGAAGTAGTGAAGGAAGAGAAAAAGAAATGGCTGGAGAAAAGGACAGAAATGATGGAGGAGGACTGTGATGGCCGTAAGAAAGTGTTGTATGGAATGATAAAGGCAAAGAGAAGAGATACAGGGGTAAATGTCAGACTGGAATGGAAAGGAGGTTGAAAATATGGATTATCTGGAGAGAATACTTCAAGGAACTCCTAAATCCAACTAAAACCAGCGTAGTGGACATTGTGGAGGAAGAAATAGACAGTGACCAAGAAATTTCAGAGAAGGAATTGACATGGAAAGAAGTGGACGAAGCATTAAAGAAGATGAAAGGGGGAAAGGAACCGGGAATAGACGAAGTGAGTGTGGATATGGTGAGAGCAGCAAGGGAGATAGGAACACAGTGGCTCTTTCGAGTAATGAAAGTGATATGGAGGGAGAAGAAAATACCAGAGGACAGGAAAAGAGGGATAATAATACCCATATTTAAAAAGGGAAGTAGAAGGAATGCAATGACTACAGGGGAATTACACTCATGTGCCACTGTGCCAAAATATTTGAGAAGGTACTGGAGAGAGGCATTCGGACAGAAGTTGAAGATGGGCTGAGGGAAGAACAGTATGAATTCAGGCCAGGAAGGTCAACAGTTGACCTCATCTTTGCTGTATGACAGCTACAAGAGCGCCATTATGAATATGGGAAAGATCTGGTGATGACCTTCTTGGATATTGAGAAAGCATATGATAGTATTAATAGAAACTACGTATGGGAAGCAATGAGAGCAAACGCAGTAAACAAGGAGACAGTGGCAAAAGTAAAAAGCAATGTACGAGGGAAGCAAAAGCTGTGTAAAGGTGGTAAGGGAGAGATCAGAATGGCTTCAACTGGAGAGTGGTCTGAAATAAGGAAGTGCCCTCTCACGCCTGTTATTTATAGTGGTGATGGATGAAATCATACGAAACGTGATAAATACCATAGGGGAAAGGAAAATGAAGGCAGCGTTGTTTGCTGATGACCTTCTGGTATGGGGAGAGGATGAGGATGAGGAAGAAGTATAAGAACAATTGGATGAGTGGGAGAAGGTAGTGTTATCATATGGGATGAAGTTCTCAGCACAAAAGAGTGAAGTGGTCATCACGAGGAGGATGAACAGACTGGATACGGGCATAACACTTGGAGGACAGCAGTTGCAGAAAGTAGAATGCTTCAAGTACTTGGGAAGCATAATTGGAGAAAAGGGAGGCAATAGGATGGAAATAAATGAAAGGGGAAGGTGCGCAGATGGATTTTTCAAGAGTGTTAGGGGGATGAAATGGAATAAAGGTTTACCACAAAAATGTAAAGAAATCATCTACAAGACCTACATTGTGCCAATATTGACGTTTGACTCAGAAACATGGGTGATAAAGGAAAGGGACTAGAGTAAAATACGAGCAGTGGAGACGAAGTTCCAGAGGAGTAGGGTAGGAGTAACAAGAATGGACAGAGTAAGGAATGAGGGAGTCAGAGAGATGGTAAGAGAAGACCCATTGCAAAATAGAATAGAGCGATCTAGGCTACAATGGTATGGACATGTGAGGAGGATGCGAGAGGAGAGGATACCGACGAAGATGTTTGGAATGGAAATGAAGGGAAAGAGCCCAAGGGGAATACCAAGGGACAGATGGACAAAAGGAGTTAAGAAGAGTGTGGAGGAAAGAGGAGTGTGCTGGGACACAGTGAATGGACAGTGGATGGACAGGAAACGATGGAGAGGCTTATGTTCCAAGCTGACTCAACCAGCTCAAGATGATGATGATGATGATGATGAATGAGCAAAATGGTAAGCAGTTCAGTTAGCCACAGGAGAGTCAGAGAGATGGCCGCAGCACATTCCACCCGCATCTGCTTTATAAAATACACCACTAGTCACTTGATATTAGTGGAAGTAATAAAGAGACATTTTGATAAGTGAAATTAAGTTGTAATATTATGTTAATTATTTTAGGAAACTGTGGTTGATTAGTGTGTATATTAATGCCAACGAAAAGAAAGGGCAAGACGATTCGCGACATAAGACTTAATATTTTAATACCAACATATATTACGGTTCGGTTTATATATTAATATTTTAATGTGGGTGTTTTACCTTAAGCTACAAAATGAAACTCACTCAAAACTTTGTGACATTAATAAGTCTTTCTATACAAATAATTTTTGAGTTTTCCCTAATTAATAATAAATTAATAACGCCTAATTAATTAATAGCGTGGAAATGCGCGAGATACATTTTGAAGTTGAATGTTTAGCACTCGCAATAAAAAAGGAAAAGCCTAAACATCCGAATAAAGATGGTAAATATAAGGTCAACGGTGAAGATCAGCCCAAAGCAAGTACTAAAATTTTTTAAAGGAAAAATATTGTTACGAACTGAATTTTGAAGATATTATACTTTACCTGAGCCATTGTATTTTCGTTGACATCTGCAAACCACGGCATAGCGTATGGTTTTATTTCAAATGTGTTATTGTCGTCCACATACTGTTTTTCAGAAGATTTGGGACCACTTGAAGAAAGCACAATTCCTGTGATCAACAAGAAAGGGTCAAATTTAAGAGTGTGTTTACACTATATTTTTTGTTTTTTCCAAATTGCAACTATTTCGTTCTTCCTTTCCTTAATTCTTTCTTTTTAATTTTTATTTATGTATTTTATTTCCTTATGTTTCTTAGGATAAACATCTTTCCCCATAATAGGGTTTTGAAGGAAATATTTTATGAGTGTTAAGCCAACCGACCACCTATTTGCCTTGACTTTTTATCTACACAGGCTGATGAAGGGGCCAAAACAATTAGGCCCAGAAACATGTACCAAAGACCACTAAGTGATCATTTATATTTAGTACAATAAAGGTATTGATTAGGCGGAACTTTTGCAAAATATAAATACTAATTCTTGCATCAATACGGAACCATAATGAACCATTCAAACACTAAAATATTATACTTTGCTTCTAATAGAATGATGTGTGTGTAATACGTAATTATAATTCATGAACACGATCTATGAGAGGCCCGGCTATAATAATAATATCGTTATTGTTGAACACGTTCTATGAGCGGCTCGGCTATAATAATAATATCGTTATTGTTGAACACGATATATGAGCGGCTCGGCTAAAATAAATATATCGTTATTGTTGAACTCGATCTATGAGCGGCTCGGATATAATAATAATATCGTTATTGTTGGACATGTTCTATGAGCGGCTCGGCTATAATAATAATATCGTTATTGTTGAACATTATCTATGAGTGGCTCGGCTATAATAATAATAATAATAATAATAATAATAATATCGTTATTGTTGAACACGATCTGTGACCGGCTCGGCTATAATAATTGTTACGTGCAAATGCCCGTCCCAACGTTTTTAAAATCCATCTTCCCTGTATACTTGTGTTCCTTGCCATTTTAAGCGTCCGCCTATGGCTTGGTTCCGATTATGAACACGAAATGTCAGTATCTGTCGGACTTCGGCGCTTCTAGCCGAGCTTGTATCTTCCACCGATAGAGTGTGTTTGTGGTGTCTTCTGGTTTCATCCTATTCGAGTCATGTTTGAAGGATATTGTATTCTACGTCATTGAACAAAAGACTGTATATACATAATACCGCCAAAATAATTACATTATGTGCACATTGTTACATGATGTGTCAAGCCTTGATTAGACAAAAACAATTACCATGAATGCAGTGCGGTATTTGATTTTGGGACTCTCCGCCATCTTGTGATCTTCATTGTCTGTCGTCAAGAAAACAACAAGCCAGCTGGTGTCAAAGGGTATCTCTCCGTGTGCTGGGGGCTTTGGCCCCTAGCTTTTACGAAATATGAATACATATTCAAGAAAAGGAAACGCCAGTGCTACATAAGAATTTAATTCCTTCCTTTCGCCTGGAAGATGAAAGTGATGTAGAATCGCAACTGGATGCGATTGAGTGCTTGTCATCTAAACGACGCATGTGCCAGGTTAGCCATTTTTGAGGCACATTTAGTGCCGTATAATATTTTTAACATTGTGTGTTAATTATTTTATTATTATTGTGTCTCCACTGAGAAGTTTTTAAGGTACGTAATGTTATTCAAAATTCTATATATTGTTATGGAGCTCCGATATCGTCTTATAGTAATGTTTTAATTCTGTATCTTATTATGTTTTATAGGCCTAATATTTCTGTTTGTCAACGTTACCTGATATGAAAAAATTTTGTTTTTCTGTACCTTCTGGAGACACGCTACTAGTTTATTTTACGTTGTAAATATTTATTTATTTAGTTTTTGGCAGTCCTTGGAATTGCCCTATTATTAATTTATTTTACGATCCGTGCAGCCTAATAGGCTATTCCTCATGTCAATAGCGTTAAGGCGTAATTCCTTCCCCCCTTTTTATTTCTCTCTGGTGATTTTAAAATTAAATTATGCTAATTGTTTGCCGTAATTCGATCGGACATGCGGTCATCTATTTGGTGGCCATGTTTGATTTGTTTTTGTTTTGCCGGAGTGCATTCTGGTCTGGGGAGTGTATTCTATAGGCTTCGAGCGGGAGACTCAAACCTGTTGTGGTGTTAGCTTAATATGTTTTTGTTAATCTTCTTGGTTTAACGTTGTGTTTTGTGAGTATCCCGAGTTTTTCTCCGTCTTGCAAATTGTGGATTTGTTAATTGATCCAGTTTTTATTGTATTAATTTAATTTTAATTTTTCGATTCATCGTGGCATTGATCTCTGCATGTCGAGTCGGTATTGCGTGCCTTAGTAATTTTTCAAGCCTTTCTCATTTGGTAATGCGTGTATTCCTTTTTTTCTTTTGGGCATTATTATTTTAATTTTAAAGTATATGTTTTCATTTCGCTCAGCAAGCATGTTAAACCGTATCTTGCCTACTTACGTAAATTACTTATGGTGGCCTTAAGCCATATGCATGTTGTTGTGGCCATAGAGTTTTCTCTCCTTTTTTAATGATTTTGTTAAATTTTATTTTTTCTCTTGACCCATTTCGATAATTAAATTTTCTTTTAAATTTTTAAGCAACTGTTGTGGCATTTTTTGTCGGCGACAATTCTGTTAGTTATCGGATGTGTCTGTAGACGAGCCTGTACGTTCCCCTCTTCTCCACCTTCCTTCCTCCTGTTGGTGGTCTTCTGTTGGGGCATGTCATCTGGAGGTGATTTTGCTGTGGAAGCGATGCGCACCTCTCAGAAAAGGTAAGTAGGCCCATCCACCCTGGCCATCCCCGTGTAATTTTGGTAGCAGAGCGAGCTCGAGTGTCGCTTCTTCAACTATCCACCCCTCCTTTCCCGCAGGCTCATTTTATGGACCCTTCTGATGCTGATGGAGCGGTTGTTGATGGGATCTGTCATGCCAGTGCACTTGATGTTATGTTTTGCTATTCCTTGTCGTTTGTTTGATTTCATGTTTGCCTCTGAGTATCCATGTGGTGATATGTAAGTGACCTGTTCCAAGCGAGGTGTCTGTGCTGGTTTTTATCCTGTTTGTGATGCAACATCCCCACTGAAAAAGAAGCTCGGTGAGTGACTGGCATGTGTTCTTGGCATGGGAAATGTGGATTTGTTAGTATTCTGATAGCCTACATGCTACGAGTGAAGACATCGAGGAGCCCTGTCTGAAGCTGTTCGCCATGTGGTTTGTGGCAATTTTTGTAATTTAGCTTCCTGTTCTCGAGCCAAGCTAGCGGTGACGTCTTCAGTTCTGGGCAGCATTGTGCATGATTTTGTATAGTATTGTGGCTGGGTTCAAGTGTCAACCTAACCTATGGTGTTGGTAATTGGTAGTTATGGTATTGTTGTGAAAGTGTAAACTGTCCTCGTAATTCCTAAAATTTGTTTCCTTCTGTATTGTCTGTCTGCATTCTGTGTTTTTCAAAATGGCCGACAATAATAGTGCTTTTGATTTAATTGACTTAAGAGATAACCGTGTGAATTTGGAGAGTTCTTCTGGGGTTGAACGTGAATCACCTCTGTTTACTAGGTCTGAGGTTTTGGGATCGATTACTAGTAGTGGTTTGCCTGCCCCTCTATTGCCTGCTTCTGGCTCGTCCATACCACTTAACCTTGGATACGGTCATTCTTCTCATGTTAGGTCACCTAATGATTTCCTGGGTCCTGCCGACCCATTGCATCCCAGTTTTTTCTCTGGCAATGTAAATGTTTTGTCTCCTGTAGAGGGTGTGCGAGCGGGCTGCCCTGGTAATAATGTCTCTTTTCCAAATGCTACATACTCGCCTACCGTTAATTATGGGTCGATTCCTCATCCTATTTCTAGTTTCTTAACTAAGTTGAAGTGTTTCAACCTAGATGACGTTACCCAAGTGGTCCTATTTTTAAAGCAAGTGGTCGAATTGGGTAACCATGCCTCGATTTTTGGGATGCCGGAAAATCAGATTTTCCAACTGTTGTATCCTGTTTCATCCGGTATGCTGCGCGATAAGCTGATTGAAGCTATCCACCTCCGCATGTCCTTAGCCATGTTCATTAGGGAAGTGTTGTGTTTTTTTTGTCCCTGCGAGTGCCCTTAGTACTCTCGAGTAAAAGTTCTTATATCGTGTCCAAAGGTTGGACGAGTCCCTTAGCGACTATGTCAGTGACATTAAAGTATATGCCCAGGTATTTGCATCCCCTTTAACTGAACGACAGTTGGTGTCATCTATTGTAAATGGGTTTTCGCCTCAGTATAGGTCATACATGACTATGTGCACCAGGCCTTCGTCATTTGTCGAGCTAAAACAGGTCATTATAGAGGCTATGGCTGTGAAACATGCAGATTCCCTTCGTGTAGCTAATGTTCCTCCTCCTTTCTTGATGTCTGGTCCCTCTCCTTCCTTGATGTCTCGTCCCCCTCCTAAGGTTATGTTTCATCCAAGACCCAATGTTAAGTGCCACACGTGCAGTGGCGTGGGACATGTTAAGAAGGTGTGTCCGAATAACCAGGTTGTGTATCGCCAATGACGGGATATTTTGGAGACCAATTCGGGTGTTACTTCTAAGGATATTTCTGTGCATGAGAATTTGGGAAAACCGTGTGAAGTTTCTGGTCGCCTAATGAAAATCTTGGTAACTCTTTGAAACCTAATTCATCACGTGCTAATTCTGCTTATGTCGCTGACCTACCTAACCTGTCGGTGAGCAATGTCGTGGCAAGTCAGCCTAGTTCTAAACATAATGTGAAACCTGTGGTGCGGGCGTCCTCGTCATCTAATTGTAATCGTTTTAGAGTGAATAATGATTTTGGAATTTCTCCTGTGGCTAAAGGAATATCCCCGTTTATTGAAATTTGTGTTAATGACGAGCCCGTTTCTGCATTGCTTGATTCTGGTAGTGTCGCATCCTTTATAAGAGAGGTCTGGTTTTTATCTATGAAGAGTGTTTGCAAGTTGCCTGAGTTGGAGCCTAACAATGAATCTATTATTTCGGCAAATTGTTCAAACTTAAATATTTTGGGTAGTATGACAGTCAAAATCCATATTCTAAGTTTTTCTTGGAAGTTTAAATTTTTTGTTGCCAGAAATCTTTCTTGTTCTGTGGTCATTGGAGCTAATTTCATGTCACACGTTGGTATGCTTCTTGATTTTGGTGCTCGCAACTTATGGTTTAAGTTTAATCCGCAAAGTAAATTATCGTTTAACCCGGTTTTATCTTCTCCTGCTGTCAATTCAGTTAGTGAACCTATGACTATTGAGGATCTCGATCTGAAAAATTTAACGAGTCTTCAAAAGGATGCCATTAAGAGGTTATGTTAGGAGTATAGTGATGTATTTACTGACAAGTTGGGAGTAACCCATTTGATGGAATACAAGATTGAGCTAACCGATTCTGTGCCGGTGCGTTCCAGCCCGTATCGCCTTGCCCCGCCCAAGATGGCTGAACTTCGTAAGATTATCGATAAGATGTTGGAAGAAGGTGTAATCCAACCCTCTATCTCTACCTACTCATCCCCTGTATTCCTTGTGCCAAAACCTAACGGTGGTTTTCGGCCGGTGGTCGACTATAGGGCTCTTAATCAAAAAGTTGTTTTGCAATCCATTCCTTTGCCGGACCTTCATAATTGCTTTAGTTGGTTTCGCAACGCGAAGGTGTTCATGATCCTCGAATTAAATTCATCTTACTTCCAAATTCCCCTCTCTCCGGAATCCAGGCATGTTACAGCTTTTTCCACTGACTGGAACCTGTTTGAGTATGCCCGTGTCCCGTTTCGCCTATCCACTGGAGCCGTTGTGTTGAGCAGACTTCTGGACAAGGTGTTTTCAGAAATTAAATTCTAATTTGTGTACCACTATCTTGACGATGTGGTGATCTATTCTGAGTCCTTCGAGGAACACGTTGATCATCTGAAAGTTGTACTTGATCGGTTGCGTGATGCTGGCCTTACCGTCAAATTGTCCAAGGTTTCCTTTCTGGATCATATTGTTTCCGCATCTGGTATCTCCGTAGACCAGTCTCGTACGCAGGCCATCAGTGATCTTAAACCACCCAAGAACGCCAAGGGTGTTGCTCGTTACATTGGTATGGTGAACTTCTTCCGTAAGTTCATCAGAAACTTTGCCGACCGTGCTGCTCCTCTGAATCAATTACGCAAAAAGATGTGAAGTTTGAGTGGGGTCCTTCTCAGCAGGCAGCCTTCGAAGATCTTAAGCTTGCGCTCTCTAACGCCCCTGTATTAGCCATTCCGGATTTTGGGAAGCAGTTCATTGTGCAGACTGATGCGTCTGGTCGTGGTGTTGGTTGTGTCCTACTGCAAGAGTCTGATCTGGGTAGGCAACCCATTGCATACGCTTCTCGAACCTTAACGGACGCAGAGAGGAAGTATTCCATATACGAACTTGAGGGTTTAGCTGTGTTGTTCGCCCTGGAAAAATTCCGTATGTATCTTGAGCACACTAAGTTTCTCCTTGAGACCGATAACCAAGCCTTGAGCTGGGTGTTAGGTAAACCCCGTAAAACTGGTAGGATTGCCAGATGGGCAACTAGGATTCTGTCATTCCAGTTCACCGTCCACCTTATTCGTGGATCCGAAAATGCGGTAGCTGATTCATTAAGCCGCATGTATGAGGAAACAGCCGAAGAGGATATTCAAGGATGTGAACCCGTAAACCTTGTATCACCTGTAAAGTATGTCAATGTCGTACTCAGCAATTCCCCTGTGCTTTTTGAAGATGTGAGGAGATTCCAGAAAGAAGATCCCTCCTTATCTAGCCTAATTGACCGAATCAATTCTGGGGAAGTGATCAAGCCCTACTCTCTAAACGATGGTGCATTGTGTTGTTCGTCTCGTCATGACCGTCTACCTAAAATTGTGCTCCCGTCGGTCCTCATTCCGGAAATCTTTCGTTACTATCACGAATCACCTATTGGTGGCCACCTAGGAGTATTCAAGACCCGAGCTAAAATCAGACAGTTCTTCATTTGGCAAAGTATGGATGGCGACATCAGAAGGCTCATTAAAAATTGTGCTTCGTGTCGTATTAGCAAACCTCCGGTTTCTACTAAGGTTGGCCTGTTGTCATCTGAACCGGCATCTAGACCCATGGAGAGGCTTTTTATCGACCATGTTGGCCCGTTCCCTCGATCTGGTCGGGGAAACCAATTTGCGCTTGTTTGCAGTGACGGTTTCACCCGGTTTAGTTGGATATTCCCCACCAGACAGGCTACGACCAGTTCCGTCATAAAATGTCTTAATTCTATCTTTTCATCTTTTGGGCCATGTCAGTTCCTGGTGTCAGATAATGCCAAGTGCTTTGTATCTCATCAGTTCCGTCAATTCTTATTTGATTATGCTATTTCTCATGTAGCAACCACTCCCTATTTTCCTGACCCGTCTCTCGCTGAGCGAGTCAATCGTAATCTCCGTTCTGCTCTGATTGCTTTCCACCACGAGGACCATTCCAAGTGGGATTCTAATTTGCATTGGCTCAATTTTGCTTTCAACACCGCCGTGCAAGAGAGCACGCAAACCACCCCTTTTTCGTTAATGTTTTCCTTTATGGCTAATTCTCCGTTGTCTAATCTGTGGAACCTGCACGATCTCCTTCCAGACAGTTTCACGCCCGAGGATATGAGGGCGAAATTCGACAAGGCTAGAGAGAGTATTAAGGTATCACATGACCAACTTGCCAAGCGACACAATGCCTGTCGCAAGCCAACTGATTTGGAAATTGGTGATGTTGTGTACGTCCGTAATTTCGAGCCCAAGGGCGTCAGTAATCTAGTTTCTAGCAAGTTGACCCCTCGTTTCAAAGACCCCTGTGAGGTAAAGGCATTCCTGACTCCCGTTACTCTTCTTTTTCGAAACCCTAAGGCCAACAAAATATCCAGAGTGCATCTCTCGCACATTAAACGAGGTGGAGAAGTTTCTAATGAGGAAATGCTACCATAAATTTTGTAAACTGATTTTGTATAATGTAGAGTATCCCTAACCTTCATTGAAGCCTTCAGGCATATGTTCCTTCTGGAATTTTGAATTTAATTGGGTTTAAAAACTCTGCTGGGATACAAACTGTAACTGTTGGGTAATTCCCATTTTATGGTAAATTGTAAAATTGAAACTAATTTTGATGTTTTCGTAGAAGATGCTAGCATGTAAGTTGGACTCGGTGGGAGACCTAACTCATGGTGATCTTATATACCTGTTTCCTAGGGAATTTGAGTGGTCATTCCTCTACCGTAGCTCTTGCTAAATGTATAGTCATTCACCTCGCATATTATAGAAAGGTACTGTCCCCGATAATCCGGATAGTAGGCTGTCAGATATCCGCCCCCTCAATCGGATTGCCAATAATCAATCGCACCGGCACAGCTACATCATTGAAAATGGCACTGACAGATACTACCGAGATTAGAGCACAGTAGTTAACAAGAAATTATTGTGGAACACACCAAAATATACGGGGGTTCATACTTACCTTTACTTACCTATTCAAATTAATCTCCGGTCTGGGTTGCCAACTGGATCACGTAAAAGTATGCCCTCACAATAACCTCCACCATGATACTTAAAATGAACCAAGACGAAAACAAGACACTTTAAACTGTACAATAATTTATTTCACATAAAGGAATAATATAACAAAAATTGAACAACAAAATAAACGTGGCAATCAGAAGCCATTGTCAATGTAATCATGTCCTCCTGTAGGACTTGTAGACTTTACATAAAAAAATTCAGCATTCTAGCTCAAAAGAACGTAGTAATAATAATAATACACTTGGAATGGATGAGGGAGTTGGGACGAGACATATAGCAATTGTTTTCCTCTTTCATAAACATCACACTTTATTTATAACTGTAAGCCTGCTATGTAGACGACCTTGGCCTCTATCATACAGTTGTCAGGCCACCTGCACCATGTCGCATGCTTGCATCGTCAAATGGACTCACCTGTCCAGCCAACGTTAGCATATGCTAGTTACATCAGAGCCTAGCTCCTTTTCAAAACACTTTAAATGACCTCAACTCAACTCAAATATTATTACGCAAATCTTTTAAATGCTCCATTCAAATATTAATGGATTACTCTAATAATCCCAAATCTTGATTAATTGTTTAATCCAATTGTTTAACTAGCGTTGTTTAGAGTATAATAACAAAACAATTAATGTTTATAACAAAATACTCCTAATTATTTATAACATGATTAATTGTTTATAATATTGTCAAACGACAATTGAAAAATTTATACACGCCTCTCTTAATCCCTTTCATTTCCAATTATTATTAAAGATATTTACATAATTATTTACAATATTTATATTATTTATTTTAGAAATACATTAAACCACACGTCTATCCGGTTTATAATTACTCAAATCGTGTTGATATAATCGACCAATAAAGGTAAGTTATATTTAAGTGTTAGATTCAGGTTTAATAAGGTTTAATAATTATTATTATTATTTGTGACGGTAACCTCCATTCAAAATCGTTATCTCAAATTATTTAAACACTCTTGTTAATTTTAACAGTAACTTCACATGATTAATTTTCAAAGGACCTGGACAATACACTCAGCGGAAAAATACCTCGCTCAAAACGCACAAAATTGCACAAAATAGGCCCAGAATTCATCATATATCTCAATATATATGGCATCAAAATCTTCCACAATACATACAAAAAAACCTCCACTTATAAACTCATTAACTTCATTCTTATTACTGTGGGAACCTCCTTCACTTATTCAAGGGCATTATTCATCAGCGACTTTTACACGTCCACTGAACTAACGATTATACATCCATAGTTCCACTTTAAAAATTCTTCTATTCATTCATTGTATCAAAAACTGTTATTATATTTAACCTTCGTGGGTTTCATTCATGAATCGATATGAAGTAAAAATTTGCCAATCACAAATAAATTTAATAGCAAATACGATTAGACACGCCTCTCTGGTCTATCAAAATTGAGATTAATATCTCCAAAGTACCGTAGTATAAAAATACTATCTTCAATCAAAGTTCATCTAAACTGCATAAATAATCGAATAGAATACAATTAGACTGTGGAATGCAAACATTATTGTTCCAATCTATAATTGAGAAAAATTCCTATCAAATGTTCATTACTATAGTGTATTCAATAAATTGTAATCAAAGTTCATATTTCATAAAATTGTCTATAATGCAATGGTATTTCAGAACTGACGATAAATGTCTATGTTGCAATCATGTTCATAAAACGACTAGTATTTCCAAGATCGTCGATACAGTAATAGATTTTAACGCTCTAAAATCTTTTAATTATTCTTCTTTCTTGAGGATGACAGAAAATTGGTCAAAGTAATTTACTGAAAAGAATTACTTTAATAAAGTGACACGCTGTCTGAATTCAAATCTGCCATAGAAAATCGTTAACTTTACAGTCAAATCGTGACTACAAAAATATGCAAATTACTGAAAGAATAAATTATCAGTCTCAACTGATCCAAAATTATTTAAATATGCCACTGACATAACAATGTCTTAATAAATCGTCGAAAAAGGCATAAATCATCAAAGTGTACTGAGTACAAAAATATCAAGCAAGAATATGGGGCAAAATATATGGGACAGAAAATATGGGAAAAATGGTTGCTCAGATATCGCTAAATGGCTCAAATAAAACAAGAAACGTTCACGACTACCTTATCTGTTGATTGAAGTTCTAGAGGAAAATTTCCAAAGAAGACTGCTGATAGTTCCATTTCACCAACGCAAAGATGTGCTCCGACCTCGAACCTGGAACCAGCGCCCTCGGAGAATAGAACTGCTTCCTCCTCCGGAAATTGCACTGCTCCGTGTAGACGATAGACATCCTTCTGGCAAAACTCTTCTTTGTGAGCCGGGTCTACCCTGGCCTCTCTTGATAGTTCCCTGAAGTTCTGGTAGAAATTCGCCATGAAGTTTATTGCAATCATTTCCGCAGAAATATTCATAATTGTGGAGTATGAAGATATTTCCACTGCCATTTGATATAATTCAGCGTTGGACTACGATGCATGAGTGTAGTTGGATGTTCACTACATGCTCGCTTTTGTAGAAAGACGATTAGCGAAGTTCCATGCTGCTATTTCACTCCATTGATATATGTCCCAATTGCATTAAAGTCTTTAGTCTTCCATCTCCACTTTCGTTATAATAATAGTTGAAAGTACTGCCAGATTATATTGTTCCATAGTAGAATGTAGCGTTATATCACCAAATGCAATATGTAGTATCACGGTTGCAATACACGTGTCAGTCGTAGCGTAGAATGTGGTGTTATAAAAGTGCTTCTCAGGTGGCGAGAAAATCACTTTTGTCTGCAGTCTTAAAATGCCAATATCTTCCGAATTATAATCGTGAAAATGTTCAACTTTACTACACACTTTAATACTGTAATGCACAATAGAATTAGCTTAAAGGCAGTCGCTAACACTTGATATATATTCTTGTAGACTCGTTAATGTGTGCGTTTCAACTTCGCCTAGTTTCAAACACCGTAAAATGGTACTGCTGCACTGCTCCGTGCTCGTTCGATGCGGTGGGCTCTACCACACGCGCTAATGACGACTTGCTTCACTGTATCACTCGAAGTCTGACAATGTAATAATCAGAAATACCACTATAAGACACCGGAAAATGAGATATGAGAGCTGCTCTCTGCTGTGCAAGACCTTTTTATCAACTTCTTAAGGGGCGTATCCATCCCTTCCATAGCTTGTTCCTCCGTCATTGCTAGAATTTCTAACTTTGGCTGTACTTGACGGATTTTCAAATTTCAAAAACTCAAAATTAATTTCTTCAAAATTCCAAATCAATGCCATAACTGAAAATAGTTTTCCACAATTCTGCATTCCAAAGTAATTAAATATGGTAGTTTCAGTAATCTCCGTCTCCCTCCAAACTATCATTCATTGGTTCGAGCCTTTCCTCCAATAGCGTAACTTCTTCCTGAGCACAATTCCTCGTTTCCCTGCGACTGCGTCGTAAATCTCAGTTCTTTCTCGAAAAAACTCATGACGTCACCAAGAATCTCAGCTCAACCAGCCTACTTGCATAAAGTCTGCGTCATCCGTGCCTACGTCAAGAATATCCACGTCACAACTATGACAACCATAACTTTATTCATATATGCCAATACAGCCACCGTGGTCTCAATATAATTCAATTTACGGGGGCAGTACTAATAGTCTGTAAAAAGATAAACTTGTTAATGAAATTTTGTAAGCACGGATCTAGGGCATGGTCAGGATTTTCCTTCTTTCATTTAAATTCAACTTTGTTTCTCTTTAATAAAATGTGTTAAGAATTAGTAATTTCTGTAAACTTTTACTTTTGAAATTAGATTAACTTCTGTTTTGTAAATGGCTGCCCACGCGTCGCATGATATCTGGCACATTGCTTCCACCTACTTCGTCTAAAGCTAACAACATTGGACTTTTTGAAAATTTACCTAACGTGTCTGGGACTATGAAAGCACTGCTGGTGCTGGTGTTCTGCGTTTCTGAAGACTTATTGACACAGTGAAGCTGTTAACTAAGTGGTTTGCGAGGTGATCAATTATCCCATCACTGATAATCTGACCCTGCACTCTTTCTAACCAAAACGATGCGGTTTCGTCCATCAATTGGAGTTAACTGGTGAACATTATCTTCTGGAAACATGCTTGGTGAATCGACTAGTTAAGGAGTAATGCCTATGCCTAGGCATATCCGTGAACGGTGTTCACGCTTAAGGGAGGGAGACTGTTACGTGCAAATGCCCGTCCCAACGTTTTTAAAATCCATCTTCCCTGTATACTTGTGTTCCTTGCCATTTTAAGCGTCCGCCTATGGCTTGGTTCCGATTATGAACACGAAATGTCAGTATCTGTCGGACTTCGGCGCTTCTAGCCGAGCTTGTATCTTCCACCGATAGAGTGTGTTTGTGGTGTCTTCTGGTTTCATCCTATTCGAGTCATGTTTGAAGGATATTGTATTCTACGTCATTGAACAAAAGACTGTATATACATAATACCGCCAAAATAATTACATTATGTGCACATTGTTACATGATGTGTCAAGCCTTGATTAGACAAAAACAATTAACATGAATGCAGTGCGGTATTTGATTTTGGGACTCTCCGCCATCTTGTGATCTTCATTGTCTGTCGTCAAGAAAACAACAAGCCAGCTGGTGTCAAAGGGTATCTCTCCGTGTGCTGGGGGCTTTGGCCCCTAGCTTTTACGAAATATGAATACATATTCAAGAAAAGGAAACGCCAGTGCTACATAAGAATTTAATTCCTTCCTTTCGCCTGGAAGATGAAAGTGATGTAGAATCGCAACTGGATGCGATTGAGTGCTTGTCATCTAAACGACGCATGTGCCAGGTTAGCCATTTTTGAGGCACATTTAGTGCCGTATAATATTTTTAACATTGTGTGTTAATTATTTTATTATTATTGTGTCTCCACTGAGAAGTTTTTAAGGTACGTAATGTTATTCAAAATTCTATATATTGTTATGGAGCTCCGATATCGTCTTATAGTAATGTTTTAATTCTGTACCTTATTTTGTTTTATAGGCCTAATATTTCTGTTTGTCAACGTTACCTGATATGAAAAATTTTTGTTTTTCTGTACCTTCTGGAGACACGCTTCTAGTTTATTTTACGTTGTAAATATTTATTTATTTATTTAGTTTTTGGCAGTCCTTGGAATTGCCCTATTATTAATTTATTTTACGATCCGTGCAGCCTAATAGGCTATTCCTCATGTCAATAGCGTTAAGGCGTAATTCCTTCCCCCCTTTTTATTTCTCTCTGGTGATTTTAAAATTAAATTATGCTAATTGTTTGCCGTAATTCGATCGGACATGCGGTCATCTATTTGGTGGCCATGTTTGATTTGTTTTTGTTTTGCCGGAGTGCATTCTGGTCTGGGGAGTGTATTCTATAGGCTTCGAGCGGGAGACTCAAACCTGTTGTGGTGTTAGCTTAATATGTTTTTGTTAATCTTCTTGGTTTAACGTTGTGTTTTGTGAGTGTTCCCGAGTTTTTCTCCGTCTTGCAAATTGTGGATTTGTTAATCGATCCAGTTTTTATTTTATTAATTTAATTTTAATTTTTCGTATAATCGTGGCATTGATCTCTGCATGTCGAGTCGGTATTGCGTGCCTTAGTAATTTATCAAGCCTTTCTCATTTGGTAATGCCTGTATTCCTTTTTTTTCTTTTGGGCATTATTATTTTAATTTTAAAGTATATGTTTTCATTTCGCTCAGCAAGCATGTTAAACCGTATCTTGCCTACTTACGTAAATTACTTATGGTGGCCTTAAGCCATATGCATGTTGTTGTGGCCATAGAGTTTTCTCTCCTTTTTTAATGATTTTGTTAAATTTTATTTTTTCTCTTGACCCATTTTGATAATTAAATTTTCTTTTAAATTTTTAAGCAACTGTTGTGGCATTTTTGTCGGCGACAATACTGTTAGTTATCGGATGTGTCTGTAGACGAGCCTGTGCGTTCCCCTCTTCTCCATCTTCCTTCCTCCTGTTTGTGTTCTTCTGTTGGGGCATGTCATCTGGAGGTGATTTTGCTGTGGAAGCGATGCGGACCTCTCAGAAAAGCCATCCACGTGTCAATAATAATATCGTTATTGTTGAACACGATCTATGAGAGGCTCGGCTATAATAATAATATCGTAATTATTGAACACGATCTATGAGCCGCTCGGCCATAATAATAATATCGTTATTTTTGAACGCGATCTATGAGAGGCTCCGCTATAATAATGTCGGTATTGTTGAACAAGATCCTTGAGAGACTCGACTATAATAATAATATCGTTATTGCTGGAACACGATCTGTGAGAGGCTCGGCTATAATAATAATATCGTTATAGTTGAACACGATCTATGAGAGACTCTGCTATAATAATAAGATCGTTAATGTTGAACATGATCTATGAGTGGCTCGGCTATAATAAAAATATCGTTATTGTTGAACACGATCCATGAGCGGCTCGGCTATAATAATAATATCGTTATTGTTGAACACGATCTATGAGAGGCTCGGCTATAATAATAATATCGTTATTGTTGAACACAATCTATGAGTGGCTCGGCTATAATAATAATATCGTTATTGTTGAACACGATCTATGAGCGGCTCGGCTATAATAATAATATCGTTATTGTTGAACACGATCTATGAGAGGCTCGGCTATAAAAATAATATCGTTATTGTTGAACACGATCTATGAGCGGTTCGGCTATAATTATAATATCGTTATTGTTGAACACGATCTATGAGCTGCACGGCTATAATAATAATATCGTTATTGTTGAACACGATCAATGAGAGGCTCGGCTATAATAATATATCGTTATTGTTGAACACGATTTATGAGCGGCTCGGCTATAATACTAATATTGTTATTGTTGAACACGATCTATGAGAGGCTCGACTATAATAATAATAATAATAATAATAATAATAATAATATCGTTATTGTTGAACACGATCTATGAGAGGCTCGGCGATAATAATAAGATCTTTATTGTTGAACACGATCTATGAGTGGCTCGGCTATAATAATAAGATCTTTATTGTTGAACACGATCTATGAGTGGCTCGGCTATAATAATAATATCGTTATTGTTGAACACGATCTATGAGCGGCTCGGCTATAATAATACAATCGTTATTGTTGAATACGATCTATGAGTGGCTCGGCTATAATAATATCGTTTTTGTTGAAAACGATCTATGAGTGGCTCAGCTATAATAATATCGTTTTTGTTAAACACGATTATTGAGAGGCTCGGCTATCATAATATATCGTTATTGTTGAACACGATTATTGAGTGGTTCGGTTATAATAATAATATCGTTAATATTGTACACGATCTGTGAGCGGCTCGGCTATAATAATAATATCGTTATTGTCGAACACGATATATGTGAGGATCGCCTTTAATAATAATATCGTTATTGTTGAACTCGATATATGTCAGGATCGGCTATAATAATAATATCGATATTGTTGAACACGATCTATGAGCAGCTTGGCTAAAATAATAATATCGTTATTGTTGAACACGATCTATGAGTGGCTCGGCTGTAATAATATCGTTTTTGTTAAACAGATCTACGAGAGGCTCGGCTATAATAATAATATCGTTATTGTTGAACACGATCTATGACAGGCTCGGCTATAATAATATTATCGTTATTGATGAACACCATCTATGAGAGGCTCGGCTATAATAATAATATCGTTTTTGTTGAACACGGTCTATGAGAGGCTCGGCTAAAATAATAATATCGTTATTGTTGAACACGATCTATGAGAGGCTCGGCTATAATAATATCGTTTTTGTTAAACACGATCTACGAGAGGCTCGGTTATAATAATAATATCGTTATTGTTGAAAACAATCTATAAGATGTTCGGCTATAATAATAATATTGTTATTGTTGAACATGATCTATGAGGGGCTCGGCCATAATAATAATATCGTTATTGTTGAGGGCGATCTATGAGGGCTCCGCTATCATAATATCGTTATTGTTGAACACGATCTATGAGCGGCTCGACTATAATAATAATATCGTTATTGCTGAAAACGATCTATGAGTGGCTCGGCTATAATAATATCGTTTTTGTTAAACACGATCTACGAGAGGCTCGTCTATAATAATAATATCGTTATTGTTGAACACGATCTATGAGAGGCTCGGCTATGATAATATCGTTTTTGTTAAACACGATCTACGAGAGGCTCGTCTATAATAATAATATCGTTATTGTTGAACACGATCTATGAGAGTCTCGGCTATAATAATAATATCGTTATTGTTGAACACGGTCTATGAGAGGCTCGGCTATGATAATAATATCGTTATTTTTGAACACGATCTATGAGAGGCTCGGCTATAATAATATCGTTCTTGTTAAACACGATCTTCGAGAGGCTCGGCTATAATGATAATTTCGTTATTCTTGAACACAATCTATAAGATGTTCGGCTATAATAATAATATTGTTATTGTTGAACATGATCTATGAGGGGATCGGCCATAATAATAATAATATCGTTATTGTTGAAGGCGATCTATGAGAAGCTCCGCTATAATAATATCGTTATTGTTGAACACAATCTATTAGCGGCTCGACTATAATAGTAATATCGTTATAGTTGAACACGATCTATGAGAGGCTCGGCTATAATAATAATATCGTTATTGTTGAACACGGTCTATGAGAGTCTCGGTTATAACAATAGTATCATTATTGTTGAACACGATCTATGAGCGGCTCGGCTATAATAATAATATCATTATTGTTCAGCACGATCTATGAGAAGCTCGGCTATAATAATAATATCGTTATTGTTGAACATGATCTATGAGGGGCTCGGATATAATAATAATAATATCGTTATTGTTGAACACTATCTATGAGTGGCTCGGCTATAATAATATCGTTTTTGTCACACATGATTTAAGAGAGGCTCGGCTATAATAATAATATCGTTATTGTTGAACACGATCTATGAGTGGCTCGGCTATAACAATATCGTTTTTGTTAAACACGATCTCCGAGAGGCTCGTCTATAATAATATCGTTATTGTTGAACACGATCTATGAGCGGCTCGGCTATAATAATATCGTTTTTGTTAAGCATGATCTACGAGAGGCTCGGCTATAATAATAATATCGTTATTGTTGAACACGATCTATGAGAGGCTCGGCTATAATAATATCGTTATTGCTGAACACGGTCTATGAGAGCCTCGGCTATAATAGTAATATCGTTATTGTTGAACACGATCTATGATACGCTCGGCTATAATAATACAGTTTTTGTTAAACACGATCTACGAGAGGCTCGGCTATAATAATAATATCGTTATTGTTGAACACAATCTAGAAGATGCTCGGGTATAATAATAATATTCTTATTGTTGAACATGATCTATGAGGGGCTCGGCCATAATATTAATATCATTATTGTTGAATGCGATCTATGAGAGGCTCCGCTATAATAATATCGTTATTGTTAAACACGATCTATGAGCGGCTCGACTATAATAATAATATCGTTATTGTTGAACACGATCTATGAGAGGCTCGGCTATAATAATAATATCGTTAATGTTGAACACGGTCTATGAGAGTCTCGGCTATAATAATAGTATCGTTATTGTAGAACACGATCTAAGAGGGGCTCGGCTATAATATTAATATCGTTATTGTTGAACACAATCTATGTGGGGCTCGGCTATAATAATAACATCGTTATTGTTGAACACGATATATGAGCGGCTCGAATATAATAATAATATCGTTATTGTTGAACACGATCTATGAGAGGCTCGGCTATAATAATATTATCGTTATCGTCGAACCTGGTCTACGAGATGCTCGGCTATAACAATATCGTCTTTGTTAAACACGATCTACGAGAGGCTCGGCTATAACAATAATATTGTACAGCCCGGGGGGGCAGTACCCCCTGAGAGCCACCCCCCATCTTTTACCAAAACCACCCCAACTGGAAACACCATAATTCCAGGACATATCTATACACAGCAAGCGGCGGCCGCCTAAGCCTAGGAGGTTAGCCAACTGCTTGCAAAACATACACAAACATTTACACTAACAACTATCTGGGGCAGCTACATTGACGCAATGCTGACCAAGCAACGCCGAAAGGTATAAGAATGGAGTCCAGATTGAAGCCATTATCTGTTCTACTCTGTGCTTCGCCAGCGGCCCTGCCCAACGTCTGTTCCAGCTTATCACCAGGTGAGATTCAGCTTGTGTTCAGACTCCATTATTTTGTAAACACCTACCCTAAACTTGTACACCTCACAAATTGTATTCCATACTTGTCTAAACTCCCCAAGAGGGACACAAAACTACATCTACTGACCGATAAATACATGGTCAGTAAACTACACTTGTACTACTGATTACACTCCACTTCACATCCTCATACCCCACCTGACCTTCGTCACAATTGCCCGTGACCGTAGAAGCCAGTAATTGCTTCGTCAGACTCCATTGTACTCACAGCACGCGACTCGACTGCATAGCGTCGAGCCGCTGACCCAGCACATTTATTGAGTTACTCATTCCTCTCAGCTGGCAGGCCAGTATAGTAGCCTTCACTTAGAGATCCATCCCCTAGCAGATACTTGCATCTTGCAGGGACACCCCTAAGAGATTAAACACTAAACACCAACACACTACACTAGTAAGCTCTCCCAGCCACGGGAAGCTACACTCATACAGGAATAACCTTCTAAATTAGCACAGTGACACAACCGTGTTTTATCCCAACTACACCCCAACCAAGGGATTAAAACATATTTGGTGGAGGCGCTGCTACCACGCACAACAAGGGTAGGACTCAAACAACGAGCCCTCGTGCTAGAACGGGCCGTACCACAAGCAGCCAAGCGAAATAACGATTTTTTTTCTTTCAGAATACGCCCCACATTTTACTTTCATTTGACAGGGATTTACATGATTAAAACCACCCACCCTCCCTAGAAAGAACCCTCAGATTTTTTACACCAACAGCCAAACACACGTAGATTAAATGGCCCCCTTATACCATTTGGCCATGCTAAGAAACATTGCGGAGTTCCAGGACCTAATCGCCTGGCACAAAGTCTTCGCAACAAGGCAGGATTACCTGCAGAAATATCAACAGCTCCTGCACGCACAGTACATTCGCCTAATTAAGACACTTGTCGGACCAAGGAGCACGGCTCAGAATAGGAAAATGAGAGCCAAAGTTCCCACCCTTCGCAGACAACTAAATCGCTCCCATTGGAGACTACACTGTTTACACGACGTAATGTTCCAACAGTATAATGCACTTAGGGAACACCACACATATATAGGGACTTGTGGGACAAAAGTCGCTGAGCAGGCCATACGCCTTAACAGGGAGTATGCCCAAATTTGGGATGATTACCGCGAACTCCAGGCCAACAGGGCCATCTTTGAGTTCACGGCAGGGCCACCAGCCCAGCCTAGAGAGGACATAGGCATAGATATGCTAACGCAGCAACTCGCGAGGATGTCCATCTCTACACTTAGCAAAACACAGGGGAAGGAGTTCGCCGTGGCCACAGTTCAGAAAACGGCCAGGTTAGGCTCTAACACACCTAAGGGGCGCTCGAATACATCCACACAATTCACAGCACCGGTTCAGAAGACCATTAGGCCGGAATGGAGGCAGACGCAAGGGAAGGAGTCTACCGTGGCCATAGGCCAGAAAGCGGTCAGACTACCTTCCAATACATTGACAGGGCAATCACAGACAAATACACGACCTTTACCGCTAGTTCAGAGGGCAATTTCGCCAAAGCGGAGGCGGACACTAACATGTGTACCCCCAGTACAAATGCATAAGAGGGTGTTGCCTTCAGCCCCTCAGGGTACAAAACGCACGCCTGTGCACACTGCCCAGGCGCAAACACACAGTACACGGGGCATAAGGAAAGTTTTATTACCTACCCCACAAGGCCAGGCAGACAGGAGGACACACACCCCTATAGACACTGCCAGGGTAGCGCGGCACGCAATCAGCCCCTCAGGCACAAGCACACTCAGGTCAATATCGAGGCACTACGGTGAACGTAGACCCAGACTTACTTTGCTACAAACCCCTCAAGAAAATAGTAAAGAAGCACCCCAATGGGTATCAGGGGCCTATGCCTTCGTGGCAGGGCGAAAGTATTCACCTTCTCGAGCAATGACGCTCGGACGTGGATAACAACTTTCACTATGAAAAAATCCACTCTTTCAATAATTGAAAACGGCCTAGGAAAAAGGCAACTCACATGGCTTAATAAAATTGAAGCCATGGCTGTAGACACAGTGATAGGCAATTCCACGGACGACACCTCATAAACAACATAAATCACACGCCCACATAACAACCATAGGCTCCCATAGACGCAATTTTTCCCATATGTATTAGTATCATGCACGCACAGAAGGATTTATATTATATGTATAGGTATTTACAGATCATGACGTACATGTCTTAAATAGACACCAGGGTTTGTATATAACATACACTAATGTCACTTGCATCACAAACATACAAACGGGTAGGTTCTTTTACGTGCAGGAAACACTACAATTGACACACAAAGAACAGGTTCCACCCCTGTAGAGGGTAAACACAGAAAACACAGGCACAAAACTATATAATTTGCATGCTATAGACATATTTAAGCCATAAGCGCATGTCATTATTTTTCTTATTTTTTACACTGCCCATAGCTGGAATTTTCCTCGTCCCCTATGATGTCGCTCAAACTAAGCGTACAATACCAGGAGGTAACACTCACAGTTCAGGGGAAAACTCGGTAATACATTTTGAGGTAACGCGGTAAATCACAGTTGCCATAAAAAGAGACCGAATATGCCAAGAAGGGTAGGGATTCGCATGAAACCGAACCCAGGCTCCCAAAGAGGACCAACACACACTCACGCACACGGCAATAGAAAACACATAATTATACAACTTTTCATAGGCACTAGCCTTCACTCACACAGAACCATACTATAAGACTTGTTTCCCAGATGCCATAGACAAGGTATCCAGTAAGGGAAAATAGGCCTTATAAATGTATAAATATGAGAAGGGAGTGAACATTTTATGTCATATCACTATGTCACATTGTAAAACACTGCACAGAATGTGCGCCACAGGACGGGAAAATTTCTCTCATCCCCTTCGACAGTTGCTAAGCTCAGTGTGAACACCATAGGGTGAAATCCCAGACATTGGGAAAACCCACATATTTCTGGAAGGCACACAGTAAGCTCAAATTGCCACAAAACATCAGTAACACTCGCAAAACTGTTCTAGAGACACAGGCCCAAAGGGCGACCGGAATGATCATCCTGAACAAAGACGGTCTCGAACCCGCGACCTTCTGAATACCAGGAATGCAAGGTCGGGTAACTATCCAATTGGAGGACAGAGCAATAAAGGACAGTCACGCTAACAGGAATTAATATGCACAAAATAATAAAACCATCTCCGACACCTAGTCACCAAACACGCGACTAGAGGCCCGGAGACACACGTGCATAAAGACATCTAACTACCACCCACGAATATATTCACCTCAGGTATACAATATCACAAAAATTGGGGACACAATATATGAACAGAGGTAGGTTCTTTTCCATTACGAGGAACCCAAGGCAAACTGTATATACAGACATTAGAAAGGCGCGTCAGCAAACCTACGCACATTGTCTCGACACATGTGGCAAGCAGGCCGCCAGACAGGCAAGCAAGTACTTCCTACACAATTGAAACTTAATACTATCACCCGTCAGCGATAACACACACATGAGCATGCAACCTTCACCAGCAGAAGACAGCCTAGAAGCACTTTTCGCTTTGGAAGGTACACACACAATCATTCACGCCATTTTTCAAAGCCGGATAACTCCCGAAGTTAAAAAACGAGGGACGTTCCGAAACACACAAAACACTCACACTAACGTATATTTTCATACGCGTGTCTCAAACACACAATACACGCGCCATGGTACATAAAACACAGAAATTGTAGTACCGAGGCCTTAGACCAAGGCATGGGCGAACACACAGGAACACGATACAAACGTGCCAAAAAAGAAGCTAGCCAATGGCATTTTTGGCACGACAATACAATCAGAGGCCACACTAGGGACGCACAAAATCCCAACAGACAACGCAGACATAAAACACGGAGCGCCACACGAGATCACGGGTCCGAATGCCCAATAAAAACGGACGCCGTGGAAAACAACGATCCAGATAGACCCATTCACAGGGGAAAATTTATTCCCACTTAGACGGAAATTGGCCAAAATTAAGGCAATCCGCAGTTACGTCCAAATTAAAACCAGGAATATGGACGCGGGAACAGACAGTTACAGGGCAGCAGCCCACAAATAGCATGCATACACCATCCCCTACAGGAAAAAACATAGGGTCCCATACAGACACTGTGCCCCATAGAGTAGAGCCAAGAGTGAAAATAGGCATACGAATATTTAAATTACATCCATATGAATGGCATACTTTTACTGTACACGCTTTAAACATGCACTTGAGGTGGCAAATGCATTGCAATAGTGCCCCATACAAGCACATAAACGATTGAACCACACAATCATGAACACGGGAAGGTTCTTTAACATACATACAGGGGCCTAGATTCGTTCCAAGGTACTCGCTACAACAGCCTACTTAGGGCATTAGCGACCCCGGGACTACCAATAGGGGGGTACCGAGAACGCTAGGCCTCTACAGAGACCACAAGACACTTTTCTTTGAACCATAGCGCCCGAAACCGAAATACGGGGGACGCCACTCTCACAGACACAAAACAGGTAACACCACATTTCTACGGCACAAAATCAGGGCAAATTTGGATTACCCGAAAATAGGCAATAAACCTGCTAGACACAAATCACAGACAATTACACAAGGCAAAGGTCTTGCGGAAGAAAAGTCCACACAACATTCGTAACGAAAACACGACAGGTTAACACATTGGCCCTCCCTGAATGTAAAACAATGTCAACATACGAACAATGGCAAAAGTCACGTTTCATTAGCCTTCATACATAACATTAGAGACTTCCTACAAACAAGGACACAAAAACGGATACAACAAAACACTGAGATGCGGATCAGCGAATTCCAGCGCGTTGCAACACATTATTGCCGGTAGACATTCCCACCGTAGCCAGACGTGACAATGACACGCAAACATGATGGCACTATCATAAAAACAAACAATAATAATAGCATACAGTTGACCCAGGATTCAGCGCTATTACAATAGGCATGGCATTCAGTAATGTACAAATACTAGAGGCCGGATTCATCTTAGGAACACAGGAGCATGTATACAAGGATGTTAACACGCAATAGGCGACACCCGACGATTAGCCACGCGACACAAGATAGGCCTCCTCCGATAACGGCCCACGCGCCAGCGTGTGGCAGCGGTACGCGACCACACACACGCAGCCGTGCTAATCACAGCCACGGGCACCTCCTGCCTACACGCGCCCAACAGTCAGGGCCGGATGCAGACAGATTCCATGAGGGAACAACCCCCCCCCCCCCTAATAATTATTTTCTTGTTTTTTTTTTTCTTTAAAAACCATTATAGGCGATCAGGCCATGACAGTTCGCACTTACAATCCCATGCTACCCCAACGTTATGAACGTTACGAACAGGACACCAGATTAGGCCGTGACGTCACAGCGTCACTGCACTCCAACCTCCTAAGGGCAGCCCGAGGGCAGCGCCAACAGACACAAACATTTCTACACAACGTGGGTATCACAGACCCACAGACATTCCACAGACTGGTATTCTAGAACATAGTAGATGCTTTATGGCATCTCAATTTCACCAGTGCACATCCCAAGGAAGGATAGAGAACACATCGCGACCAAGAGAGGATGACAGGAGCAGAGATGGATAGTGCCATCAGGATGGCCAAGATACCAACTACGGGGTACCATCCTAGCACCCTTCTCCTTACATAACCTGTCACTTACAACACTATCCAACACAAACATACAGACATATAAAAACAGCTAGACTACATTCCAAAATATACATCTGGGTTGATAGACTTCATGCGTCTACCCTAAATTCAGGTATGCTACACCTTGGTCCCAAATGCCTACACCCGAGTATTAGGGGTGAGTCGGAAACAATATCAAGCGTAATGCACATCTCTCTGTAAAGAGATGAGGCCGCAGTTACACTAACAAGCATTTTTTATTAAATAATCCCGCATGTAAGGGACATAGAATTATTATACCTCGACCCATGCTTTATCCTCAAATGAGAGCGGACACGCCTCATATCCATCCCCATGCATGGAACATCCCACCCACATACCAGGGTTTATTACTCTTACACCTGCATGGCACTCTTAAACATTTTTGCACACTTGGGAAAAAGCTACCCAATCCACTAACTGTAAAGACCTCCTGGCAGCATCATCGGCTCCCGGCCACCATTAACATGGAGACCAACGATGCATGACCCACTCCTACCACGCTTTAAGCCCAGTCAGCAAATAACACCCCCGGATTCCAATAAAAACCTACTAACGCCTCTAGGAAATTACCAAGGCATTACCGCTGGAAATCCGACATGGCGACTACCGGCCTAACGTAGACTATGCATTTAGAAGATCCTACAATCCCAGAATACTAAAATTTTTACATAATTACATGACACACACACACTTATTTACAAATCGCACTTATTCTTTTTTTTAAGGAGTCTGACATCACACTGGATGGTGATGAGATGTAAACAGAAGGGCAGGGACGGGGAAAGACGCCAACAGATCCTGACCCAGACCAAAGACGAAATTACGTAAGGTTGAGGCATCGATGGCTTGGCGCGGGCAAACGTCAAGACCTAGGGGTGCGTCTAGCCTACCCCCCTTGTCGGAGACAGTTACACCCACTATGCGCTACGGTCATCGAAGCCAAAACCTGCAGCGGATACTTTTGACGGCTAGTGGGAGAATTAGCCAGATCCACACTAGACTCAGGAGACGAACCTAGAGACGACCACATTAGGACTAGACTTCTAGTTAGCATGTAACCTAAGTAGAGCTTCTATGGCGGGAAGCTAGGCTTCCACTCGCGGAAGTGAAGAAGGATCTCAGGATTCAGCGGGACCAATCCTAGATCCGCCAAGTCCATGCCCCGCGAGGCAAGGTGAAGACGATCCAACAAATAAATGATAATAAATGAATAATGAATAATGCGTATGGAATGAATGCGATCATTCGAGCCGTGCCCACATAAATGGATGACACCGGGTCTCCAGAGCTTAAATGGTCACGCACCGGGCGGCCAGAGATGTAAATGAGGAATGCGGCGAGCTCTCACAGGGGTTCTGTGGGCAAACCCAGCAATAAACATAAACAGATGATAAATGGCGAATAATGCCAACACAGGCAAGTATAACAGCGACGAAAAGGATATCCGAGCGAGGCGTCTGCTCCTTCGCAACGCCCTCGCGCAGGCCTTTACTAGTTACTAATAAGGTAATGTCGACAATTAGTATTAAGACGGAGGGGACTACGAGCCATTGCTGGGTTCCGGTCCCAGTAATAGGTTACAAGGGCCCCCGGGAGAGAAATCGACCGGACGAGCCTCCATCAAAATTCTAGCATATAGGTTACAGTGCCATTTAAAAGGCAAGTTAGATTTAAGCAAATTTAATAAGCACTGTTGCAAAACAGTAGCTACACCACATTTTCGGCATTAGGTTAAGGTCCACCTCGGCATGTATATACAGGATATTTTTTCATTTAGTATTAATTAATATAATTTAGGTCAAACTTTTTTTAAAAATTAAGATAGAGCGTTCGGCACCTGGTAACTAAAGTCCGTTACCAGGGTAAGCCCGACAATACATAGGATACATAGGATTACGATAGAACGTCCCACAACACATCGCGTAAACGCGAATATGCAACGCGAACGCGACACACAGCGTTCGGCACCTGGTAACTAAAATCCGTTACCAGGGTAAGCCCGACAACACATAGAATAAATAGGATTAAGATAGAACGTCCCACAACACATCGCGTAAACGCGAATATGCAACGCGAACGCGACATACAGCGTTCGGCACCTGGCGGCTAAACGTTGCCAGGATAAGTCCGATAAAGCGATATATGCGACCGCTCGGCACAGCAACCAAGGCTGACCGGCCACAGCGCTGCGAGAGAAAATTTATGGCCAAGGGCATTTCACAAAATATGTATTCTTTCCAGAAATAAGAGCTCCAACAGTTCAGCAACGTGCCAGAGACAAAAATGATCATGGTACAAGGTAAAGTGGACCACCGAACACACATACACTCATACACTGGTATACACTGAGGAGACGCACACATCTACACATAAACAAGAATGAATGATAAGATATAAGTAGCACTATAAGGGGCGGCCGGCATAGCTTAAGTTAGTATTAGAAAGGGTATAGTAGAATACATGCATTGGGCACGATCGTGAAGTATATCCAGAGACACCATACATGTCATAATCAATCATGCGTTCTCTTACAGACCGCCGGCCAGCAAAGAATAATATATATATATATATATATATATATATATATATATATATATATATATATATATATATATATATATGTATACGATAATCCATTTCTTCACAGAGGACGAGGATTGTACACAAATCTATTGTAAATATATTTCCCAACACAGAAATACCACACTCTCTCCCTCTTGTACAGACACATACACTCTTTGGCAATTTCAGCTGCACCTCCTAAAGGTGACGACGCCGCGGCAGGCAACGTAAGGTGACCGTGGGGCACCGAGCGACGCTGACGCAATTACAGATATGAAACCGCTTAAATAATGAGCGATATGCGATGGCCAGGAATGGTACAACTTTGTAAGTGCCAAATCTAGCCATCAAGGTGAATTCTTCCACCCACGGAGGGAAATTCACGAGAGCAGGCAAACGGTTTAGCCACTAAACCACAGTGGCTGGTCAAAATAAATGGCACAAAGTACAGTAGGCCAAGAATGGAAAGCGCTACGGCCACATGCATACAAGGTACTCATGAGCAGAAAAGGTTTCGTAATAATAATAATATAATTAAGGCTAGAACGTAAGGATTGTAATAAAAATTGTAACAAATTATAAAACCATCACAGCATAAGAAATATGGAGAATACACACAAAATGCAACATTCTAACACCATCCACACTATAAAACACTTTTGTTTCCTTCCTTTCCATTCTAATAACGACAAAATTTGTGAAGGTGTCCCGTTTCACCCCAACACAATAAACCATTTAATATATATTCCTTTAACTTATACCCTGGGGCACCTGCTTTTTCTATTTTTCTTCCATCTTCTACACAATACGCTGCAGGGAGCAATTTTTTTCTCCACACAGCGCCGGACGGCACAACCACCCGTCCAGCCATGGTTTTTTTCCTCCCTGGATAATACCAACATCTATATAATGTCAAGATCATGTATTTTTTCTCGTATTTTTACTATTTCAAATGTCAACTTTTACGATGATCAATTCTAGATTAACTATGTATAACTATGTATACCCAAAACCTACCCCTCTGAGCACACGCTGGACGCACATCACCACGACACCGCTACACCTACACGACACCGACACGGAAGACAAAGAAGAAGAGGTACGAGGAGAAAACAAGAAGAAACCATCACATCGACACACCTACTCTACTTCCCGTTCGCGAGGACGCGAACTAATCGATGAGGGGGACTTGTACAGCCCGGGGGGGGCAGTACCCCCTGAGAGCCACCCCCCCCCACCCCCCATCTTTTATTAAAACCACCCCAACTGGAAACACCATAATTCCAGGACATATCTATACACAGCAAGCGGCGGCCGCCTAAGCCTAGGAGGTTAGCCAACTGCTTGCAAAACATACAGAAACATTTACACTAACAATTATCTGGGGCAGCTACATTGACGCAATGCTGACCAAGCAACGCCGAAAGGTATAAGAATGGAGTCCAGATTGGAGCCATTATCTGTTCTACTCTGTGCTTCGCCAGCGGCCCTGTCCGACGTCTGTTCCAGCTTATCACCAGGTGAGATTCAGCATGTGTTCAGACTCCTTTGTTTTGTAAACACCTACCCTAAACTTGTACACCTCACAAATTGTATTCCATACTTGTCTAAACTCCCCAAGAGGGACACCAAACTACATCTACTGACCAATAAATACATGGTCAGTAAACTACACTTGTACTACTGAGTACACTCCACTTCACATCCTAATACCCCACGTGACCTTCGTCACAATTGCCCTTGACCGTAGAAGCCAGTAATTGCTTCGTCAGACTCCATTGTACTCACAGCACGCGACTCGACTGCATAGCGTCGAGCCGCTGATCCAGGAAATTTATTGAGTAACACATTCTGCTCAGCTGGCAGGCCAGTATAGTAGCCTGCACTTAGAGATCTATCCCCTAGCAGATACTTGCATCTTGCAGGGACACCCCTAAGAGATTAAACACTAAACACCAACACAATACACTAGTAAGCTCTCCCAGCCACGGGAAGCTACTCTCATCCAGGAATAGCCTTCTAAATTAGCACAGTGACACAACCGTGTTTATCCCAACTACCCCCCAACCAAGGGATTAAAACAATATCGATATTGCTGAACACAATCTATGAGGGGCTCGGCTATAATAATAACATCGTTATTGTTGAACACGATCTATGAATGGCTCGACTATAATAATAATATCGTTATTGTTGAACACGATCTATGAGCGGCTCGGCTATAAAAATAATATCGTTATTGCTGAACACGATCTATGAGAGGCTCGGCTATAATAATAATATAGTTATTGTTGAACACAATCTATGAGGGGCTCAGCTATATTAATAACATCGTTATTGTTGAACACGATCTATGAGCGGCTCGACTATAATAATAATATCGTTGTTGTTGTTGAACACGATCTATGAGAGGCTCGGCTATAATAATAATTTCGTTATTGTTGAACACGGTCTATGAGAGGCTCGGCTATAATAATAATAATAATAATATCGTTATTGCTGAACACGATCTATGAGAGGCTCGGCTATAATAATAATAATAATATCGTTATTGCTGAACACGATCTATGAGAGGCTCGGCTATAATAATAATATCGTTATTGTTGAACACGATCTTTGAGCGGCTCGGCTATACTAATAATATCGTTATTGTTGAACACGATCTATGAGATGCTCGGCTATAATAATAATATCGTTATTGCTGAACACGATCTATGAGAGGCTCGGCTATAATAATAATATCGTTATTGTTGAACACGATCTATGAGCAGCTCGGCTATAATAATAATATCATTATTGTTGAACACGATCTATGAGCGGCTCGGCTATAATAATAACATAGTTATGGATGTGGCCCCTTAAGCTGCATGTTCACCTTTAAATCAAATGTTTATGGGAGAGCGAAAATACCTCCAACGTTAGCAATATACGTATGACATAATTTACATCTCTATTTAATTTAACAACATCCAATGAACCAAGACTTCGTATAGCCCATGTATCATAGATAATGGCTAGTAAAATGTTCCTTTGCATAAACAAATGTAACCATTTTCGAGCTTTACACATTGATAAGTTTAAATAGCCTACAACGCATAAAATGCCTTCGAAATCAAACAAGAAAAAAGTAAATACCAGGTTTCTAACTTCCGTTAACGTGGTTTTGCTTTTATTGATTATGCCTCATTTTGCTCGAGTCCTCACACACAATTTAATTTTAAATCCGGGGCGAAACAAATCCTACTTACGACACTGAGTACATTCGAAGACAAGGTAAAATACTGCTAGTGTCGATATTACTTTATTATTATATAAATTGCAGCCATTGTTTTATTTAATTGAACGCCCGAGGCTCCCAACAAGGTTAATGTCAAGTAGTTTCCACCTTGGCTACCAGATACCACCTAGCGGTGAGCGATGAAACTTGATAGGACATTTCTAACTAGCCAAATATAATCTACAAATTTTACTACACACTATTGTTTTAGTGGTAGGTTCCTATGACATGGAGCAACCGGCTGGACTTCCCCTCTGAAGGAAGGCATACCGACGCTCTTGATAATCCGACGACTACGGTTGAGTTTGAACCCGCGATCTTGGACATAGCTACCGACGACCCCACCGTAGCGAGGGAGAGAGGCGCAGCCCCTAGTTCCTGAGTACCAGCAGAGTTTGGACTCAATATGTTAAAAGTTTTGCAATGTTATCTGGAATATTATTGTAGACACACCTTAACTACTCGTGTTTTGCTTCCCAGAGATAAGCATTCATGTCTTCGCACGTTCCACAGCGGATAATGTATGAGCATAGCCCACTCTGAAATGCCAACAGCATAACCAGGAGGTCCATTTTCGTCCAGAACCGTCGACAGCAACTAATATTAGTAGGCTTGCTATTTCTTTTCTCCTTAGGCGGAGCTGTGTACCATGACGCTGCCTCAGAGAATATACAGTTGCAGGTTTTACACTGATAGAAGACCCCGCATGAATTTCCACGCTGGGTTCTATTATACTCTAGCGACAAAGAATATCCATATTTTTTCAAACTAAACTTTAAAATACCTAAATTATGGTTTATTAGTCAAGAAAAAAAATACAAGTCATCTCCACGTAAAATAAGAATATTTCAAATGCACTAGATTGTGTACCTACAAAAGTTCCACATGTTAAGCAAACAAGCAAGCTCCTATACAGCAAGTCCAAACATACTTTGCTCATCCCTTGGCGTAAGGGTCGGTCGTATCAAAAAACATTTCTGACTGACGATTTAGGTGATTTTTAGGTGAGTATTGACTATTTCAATCGGATTTGACATTGTACCTATAAAGGAATGTACTAACTTTTAGTCAAAACTCCATTGTTCCCACTCCTTCAGGATCGTGTGTCAGTTGTAGAACCTATCACTAAGAACTCTTGAGAAAAGTGCATTGTAATACTTTAGGAGCTTCAATGGAAACGGATTTGAAAATTCCAGTCTTGAGAAAATGAACGACCAAGTTATGTGGCTCTCTAAATAGTCTGCGCTATGTCTAAATTTTAAAATCAGAAAAAAAAAAATTATTGCAGAGAATTATAAAATTCTTTCTCCAAAATGAACTACAAGAGTAGTTTTCTTTTAAAACAAGTTAAAAACAAAGAATTTTCACAGTGCTAAGTTATACTGATCACAATTCAACCAGCCCTAACTCACCAAGTTCAGTCGCGAGTAACATTTCTTCCCAGTAACATCAATAAAACATCCGGTAAGCTCTATGACTTCCAATTCTTATTTGCATGGATTCCCAGCCATCAGCCCTGTATAGTCTACATTTTACGATCCAGACAGACTAGAGACATTGTTAGGCAATATCTGTGACTTATTTGCATGTATCCCAAGTAGTAAACACCAGAGCATTTACTATTTTTATAACAAATATAATAAGTACACTGTCTGCGTTCGGCCAACTCAAGCCGACAGGGTTTAGAGGAGTTTTGATATCGGCTTTGCAGTTCACACACCTCAGCACTGCGAACTGAAGCAAGCAACTTGCTCCTCGTAGGGCTGACATTACGAGCAGTTTTGAAATGGGCTTCTGGTCGGTCAACCAAGCGAAAACCTTGCCCCGAAACAACCACAGTGGTCAAGACCGATCTTTATCACTTACAGTGCAAAAAAAAACAGTCGGAGGAACCAAAAACCTACGTGAATGGCAAGTAGATCGAAATAGTACATTTAACGGACAAAAATTAGGGGACTAGAACCACAAGGTTGACGCAGCAACTCTGTCACTACTTGCACAGAGAGAAAACACCCCAAAATCGTGAAACAGGTGTAGTGACCAAGGCTAAAATAGCAAATGAAAATAGGCGAGCAATTCCAGCATTAGCCCCTGGCCTCTGGGTTTCGTATCCGCTCTACTGATGAATGTTATATAGTTGAACATCTAGACTGTTTACTTCTCCATAAGTCATGTCAACTACTCTAAAAGTCCTGTGTACCAAATATGTACGCATTTACAAGACTTGTCTACCCAATGTATAATTCTCTACATGTCCTGCCTAACCAATGCCTACATCCCTACCCAATGTGTACTGTTCTACCTGAACAAGATACCCAATAACCACCACAGGGAAATTTCAAGGTTCTTAATAAACCCTGGGATATCATTCCGTGTTTTCACAAGCTATAAAGTGTTATCCAAAAAAAATCAAGCTTGAACTTTTCGTATTATGTCCGTACATTGCAAATATCTAAAATTCTCCTTGGTTTCATCACTAGCTGTAATGTATTTTCCTAGTAGTACCTTCAAGTAACGAGGAATCTGTTTACGCTTTCCGTTTCGGGTTCGGATTACAGAAGAATGATATGATGCTCCGGTAATGGTAGGATAGTTTGATGCAATTGATGTCCTCACTAAACCATATTCACATGATTATCACTGTGTCGTGTGTATATCTTCCAGATACATTTACAGAAGACAGAAATAGCTCCCATCAACAGACTGACACACGTTTCTTAAATATACCCCGACAGTGAAAACACTGAAGGAGAATGGATAATTTGTGGGCTGCTAAATAGAAAGTTAATATCAGTATCCACTTCATGAGACACAAAAAATGAGAGACACATCTCACATTGCAAACAAATCATATTCAAATACAAAACTTACAGCTATGCACATTTAAAGCGATAAATCGCGTAGTTTGTGTGTTGAACACTTACTCATTTGAGTGATTTCCTCTTCGGACACTTTCTCGTTCCTGGATATCTTCTTCAACATCCTAGGGATAAGATGGAATAATTTATTTCCATGCTTACACTTTTACACAAATAGCAAACCATGTAATTATACTGCACACGTCAGCTATAGTGGAGATATAATCACTGAACGACTTTCGTACTGACCATCACATCCTACTGCTAGAGATGAACATTACACGGATAAGTGGTTATAATCCCAAATTCTGTAACTTATAACAAACTATCTCCTTTTAAGTGAATCTCGAAGCGAAGGGAAATGCTGAGATCAGTGCCTTCATAGGTGTAATGGGTGTATGGATTGAGGACAAATAAGCATTTATGTTTAAATTTTTAGCCTTAAGTATACAAGAGGTCCTAGGATCCAACACGAGCACACATCATTCAGTAACAAGAAACTAGACTGCCAATATTTGCACCAGCTAAGTTTTGAAATTACAGGCATAAATCAATCCACTTTTAGAATATTATACAAGACTTCATTTAACAAATCACTGCAAATTATTATACGAATTTTTCAACAGAATCCTTCTAGAGTGAGTCTATTTTAAGGTATATAACATCAATACCGCTGCTTGTAACAACAAGAATTATAGGTCTGCTACCGTAAGGGAACTCACAGTTTGTAGTAAATATGAAGAGAATGGAGTAGGTACTAATTGAAAACTCGATTCTTTGCTGCATATCTTTATAGTTCCTATATTAGGGGCTGAGCACATTACACAGCTTAAAAGCGCCGTCTCGGAGAACGAGTGGGCATGATCACCACTTTCAATTAACTGAATCTTCATGGTTCTACATTTTTAAATGCAGGATAATGCTGGGACGGTACCTCATTACTATATTAAAAAAACTTATTAACACCTCCAATGGGCTGGACAAAAGGTCCTTCGGCTGCAAAAATCCCCGCCACAAACACACACATTTCACTTACTCCCTGACACCTTACAAATGGGAATACTGAGGGTTAAAGAAAACATAACTTAATAACTATAAGAAATACGGTGAGAAGGAAAGATTTCTTAGTGCTTACAAATAAAAGTAAGAGGAGTTGGTATTAGCAATAACTTCCTCAGGATGGTTCAAGAACATTTTTTCAGATTCAAGTCTTTTCGTCAATTATTAATTATATTCATGCTTACAGTCAACTACATGTTTCGGCAATGCTCGAGATTGGGAAGGAGGTCCTCACTGTCATAATTTAGAAATCACTCACGAAGGACGTCGAACCAACCTCCTCTCTGTAGCATTCATAGTAAGACCTCTTACCAGAATATAAGATATCCTAAATAATTTTCATACCTAGACTTCACGTCCACAGCGAGCAACTAATACAAGGTGATTAGGCCAAACATCTGTTAGCTTCACACAATATACTATTTCCCAGTGACATTATAATGCAGCACCCAGAAGCTCAGTGGTCAGAACATCGCTAAAAGCCGGCAGTCCCGGATTGAAGTATCGTATGGGACTGATAATTTAATTCGCCACCTTTCCTTCAACAATGATTGTGCTTGCTGTACAAAACACAACCTAACAAACAAACGCTTCTGTTTGTCATCAACACAAATGTGATAACACAACCCTTAATCCCTAACTGCTATTACGTGATAAGGAGATGTCTTGTAAAAAGGCATGAAGATACTCACCTCATTTGGATCTAAAGATGGTGTTTCTGTCTTCCGGCAGGGAACGATCTCCGGAATAGAAATTGATGGTCTGTATCGTACTGCAAGGAAATGTCTTGATTTACAAACACGTTCCTTGAAAACATGCATTGAGAGATTCAAGGAATTAACAAACTGAGGTTGAATCCGCGACCCATTAATAATCTTCTTAGGTCAATAGCGACAGTTTTTGTGAAATTTACGTTCCAACTGTTTTTCAGTCTCAATAGCATTGTGTGAGATGCGACATTGCGGCCAAGATGCAGTTTTTAGAGTTAGAATGTAATGATAATAATAACAAGGAGAGTTGAATAATGTTGTGTTCAAAAATCTCGCACCAATAGTAGTTTGTTTTACACTCTTGTGACCAGATTAAAGCAATATTCATATCAAGGATACTTAAGGCAGGGAGGATTTTAACACGAGCGATAAATACATTCCTAAGAAGTGGCAAGTTCTTGAAATTTCATACCTTTTCACATTTAAGACATAATTCATGGTCCTTTGACATTGTAGAGATTAGGCAATGTGGTAACAATATAGAATATGAATATTTTTATAAGCGACAGCTAAAGAGCTTTTTGAACGAAATTGCCGACTGCAGTCTAATAATGGCTGAGGGACTCCGCCGTACACCGTCTCTAGGGTGACTATGTGCCAGTCTAATAATGGCTGAGACACACCGCCATACACCATCTCTAGGGTGACTATGTGCCAGTCTAATAATGGCTGAGGCACACCGCCAGGCTCCACCTCCAGGGTGACTATGTGCCAGTCTAATAATGGCTGAGACACACCGCCATACACCATCTCTAGGGTGACTATGTGCCTGTCTAATAATGGCTGAGGCACACCGCTATACACCACTTCTAGGGTAACTATGTGCCAGTCTAATAATGTCTGAGGCACATCACCATACACCATCTCTAGGGTGACTATGTGCCAGTCTAATAATGGCTGAGGCACACCGCCATACACCATCTCTAGGGTGACTATGTGCCAGTATAATAATGGCTGAGGCACACCGCCGTACACCATCTCTAGGGTGACTATGTGCCAGTCTAATAATGGCTGAGACACACCGCCATACACCATCTCTAGGGTGACTATGTGCCAGTCTAATAATGGCTGAGGCACTCCGCCATACACCACCTCTAGGATGACTATGTGCCAGTGTAATAATGGCTGAGGCACATCGCCATACACAATCTCTAGGGTGACTATGTGCCAGTCTAATAATGACTGAGGCACACCGCCACAAACCATATCTAGGGAGACGATGTGGCAGTCTAATAATGGCTGAGGCACAACGCCATACACCATCTCTAGGGTGCTATGTGCCAGTCTAATAATGGCTGAGGCACACTGCCATACACCATCTCTAGGGTGACTATGTGCCAGTCTTATAATGGCCGAGGCACACCGCCATACACCATCTCTAGGGTGACTATGTGCCAGTCTAATAATGGCTGAGGCACACCGCAATATACCACCTCTAGGGTGACTATGTGCCAGTCTAATAATGGCTGAGGCACACCGCCATACACCATCTCTAGGGTGACTATGTGCCAGTCTAATAAAGGCTGAGGCACATCGCCATACACCATCTCTAGGGTGACAATGTGCAAGTCTATTAATGGCTGAGGCAAATCGACTTACACCATCTCTAGGGCGACTATGTGCCAGTCTAATAATGGCTGAGGCACACCGCAATATACCACCTCTAGGGTGACTATGTACCAGTCAAATAATGGCTGAGGCACACCGCCATACACCATCTCTAGGGTGACAATGTGCCAGTCTAATAAAGGCTGAGGCACATCGCCATACACCATCTCTAGGGTGACAATGTGCAAGTCTATTAATGGCTGAGGCAAATCGCCATACACCATCTCTAGGGCGACTATGTGCCAGGCTAATAATGGCTGAGGCACATCGCCATACACCACCCCTAAGGTGACTATGTGCAAGTCTAATAATGGCTGGGGCACATCGCCATACACCATCTCAAGGGTGACAATGTGCAAGTCTATTAATGGCTGGGGCACATCGCCATACACCACCTCTAAGGTGACTATGTGCAAGTCTAATAAAGGCTGAGGCACATCGCCATACACCACCTCTATGGTGAATATGTGCAATTCTAATAAAGGCTGAGGCACATCGCCATACACCATCTCTAGGGTGACAATGTGCAAGTCTATTAATGGCTGAGGCAAATCGACTTACACCATCTCTAGGGCGACTATGTGCCAGTCTTATAAAGGCTGAGGCACATCGCCATACACCATCTCTAGGGCGACTATGTGCCAGTCTAATAATGGCTGAGGCACATCGGCATACACCATCTCTAGGGTAACTAAGTGCAAGTCTAATAATGGCTGGGGCACATCGCCATACACCTCATCTAGGGAGAATATGTGCAAGTCTAATAATGGCTGAGGCACATCGCCATACACCATCTCTAGGGTGACTATGTGCAAGTCTAATAATGGCTGAGACACACCGCCATACACCATATCTAGGGTGAATATGTGCCGTCTAAAAATGGCTGAGGCACACCGCCATACACCATCTCTAGGGTGACTATGTGCCAGTCTAATAATGGTGAGGCACACCGCCATACACTATCTCTAGGGTGACTATGTGCCAGTCTAATAATGGCTGAGACACACCGCCATACACCATCTCTAGGGTGACAATGTGCCAGTCTAATAATGGCTGAGACACACCGCCATACACCATCCCTAGGGTGACTATGTGCCAGTCTAATAATGGCTGAGGCACACCGCCAGGCACCACCTCTAGGGTGACTATTAGCCTGTCTAATAATGGCTGAGGCACACCGCTATACACCTCTTCTAGGGTAACTATGTGCCAGTCTAATAATGTCTGAGGCACATCACCATACACCATCTCTAGGGTGACTATGTGCCAGTCTAATAATGGCTGAGGCACACCGCCATACACCATCTCTAGGGTGACTATGTGCCAGTATAATAATGGCTGAGGCACACCGCCATACACCATCTCTAGGGTGACTATGTGCCAGTCTAATAATGGCTGAGACACACCGCCATACACCATCTCTAGGGTGACTATGTGCCAGTCTAATAATGGCTGAGGCACTCCGCCATACACCATCTCTAGGGTGACTATTTGCCAGTCTAATAATGGCTGAGGCACTCCGCCATACACCAGCTCTAGGATGACTGTGTGCCAGTCTAATAATGGCTGAGGCACATCGCCATACAAAATCTCTAGGGTGACTATGTGCCAGTCTAATAATGACTGAGGCACACCGCCACACACCATATCTAGGGAGACGATGTGGCAGTCTAATAATGGCTGAGGCACACCGACATACACCATCTCTAGGGTGACTATGTGCCAGACTAATAATGGCTGAGGCACACTGCCATACACCACCTCTAGGGTGACTATGTGCCAGTCTAATAATGGCTGAGGCACACCGCAATATACCACCTTTAGGGTGACTATGTGCCAGTCTAATAATGGCTGAGGCACACCGCCATACACCATCACTAGGGTGACTATGTGCCAGTCTAATAAAGGCTGAAGCACATCGCCATACACCATCTCTAGGGTGACAATGTGCAAGTCTATTAATGGCTGAGGCAAATCGCCTTACACCATCTCTAGGGCGACTATGTGCCAGTCTAATAATGGCTGAGGCACACCGCAATATACCACCTCTAGGGTGACTATGTACCAGTCAAATAATGGCTGAGGCACACCAACATACACCATCTCCAGGGTGACTATGTGCCAGTCTAATAAAGGCTGAGGCACATCGCCATACACCATCTCTAGGGTGACAATGTGCAAGTCTATTAATGGCTGAGGCAAATCGCCTTACACCATCTCTAGGGCGACTATGTGCCAGTCTAATAATGGCTGAGGCACACCGCAATATACCACCTCTAGGGTGACTATGTACCAGTCAAATAATGGCTGAGGCACACCGCGATACACCATCTCTAGGGTGACTATGTACCAGTCTAATAATGGCTGAGGCACACCGCAATATACCACCTCTAGGGTGACTATGTACCAGTCAAATAATGGCTGAGGCACACCGCCATACACCATCTCAAGGGTGACTATGTACCAGTCTAATAATGGCTGAGGCACACCGCAATATACCACCTCTAGGGTGACTATGTACCAGTCAAATAATGGCTGAGGCACACCGCCATACACCATCTCTAGGGTGACTATGTGCCAGGCTAATAATGGCTGAGGCACACCACCATACACCATCTCTAGGGTAACTAAGTGCAAGTCTGATAATGGCTGGGGCACATCGCCATACACCACATCTAGGGTGACTATTTGCAAGTCTAATAATGGCTGAGGCACATCGCCATACACCATCTCTAGGGTGACTATGTGCAAGTCTAATAATGGCTGAGACACACCGCCATACACCATATCTAGGGTGAATATGTGCCAGTCTAATAATGGCTGAGGCACACCGCCATACACCATCTCTAGGGTGACTATGTGCCAGTCTAATAATGGTGAGGCACACCGCCATACACTATCTCTAGGGTACTTTGTGCCAGTCTAATAATGGCTGAGGCACACCGCCATACACTATCTCTAGGGTGACTATGTGCAAGTCTAATAATGGCTGAGACACACCGCCATACACCATATCTAGGGTGAATATGTGCCAGTCTAATAATGGCTGAGGCACACCGCCATACACCATCTCTAGGCAAACTCTGTGCCGTCTAAAAATGGCTGAGGCACACCGCCATACACCATATCTAGGGTGACTATGTGCCAGTCTAATAATGGTGAGGCACATCGCCATACACCATCTCTAGGGTACTTTGTGCCAGTCTAATAATGGCTGTGGCACACCGGTATACACCACCTCTAGGCAAACTCTGTGCCGTCTAAAAATGGCTGAGGCACATCGCCATACACCATCTCTAGGGTGACTATGTGCCAGTCTAATAATGACTGAGGCAGAACGCCACACACCATCTCTAGGGTGACTATGTGGCAGTCTAATAATGGCTGAGGCACACCGCCATACACCATCTCTAGGGTGACTATGTGCCAGTCTAATATTGGCTGAGGAACACCACCATACACCATCTCTAGGGTGACTATGTGCCAGTCTAATAATGGCTGAGGCACACCACCATACACCATCTCTAGGGTGTCTATGTGCCAGTCTAATAATGGCTGAGGCACACCACCATACACCATCTCTAGGGTGACTATGTGCCAGTCTAATATTGGCTGAGGCACACCACCATACACCATCTCTAGGGTGACTATGTGCCAGTCTAATAATGGCTGAGGCACACCACCATACACCATCTCTAGTGTGACTATGTGCCAGTCTAATAATGGCTGAGGCACACCGCAATACACCACCTCTAGGGTGACTATGTGCCAGTCTAATAAAGGCTGAGGCACACCGCAATACACCACCTCTAGGGTGACTGTGTGCCAGTCTAATAATGGCTGAGGCACACAACCAAACACCACCTCTAGGGTGACTATGTGCCAGTCTAATAATGGCTGAGGCACACCGCAATACACCACCTCTAGTCTGACTATGTGCCAGTCTAATAATGGCTGAGGCACACATCAATACACCACCTCTAGGGTGACTATGTGCCAGTCTAATAATGGCTGAGGCACACCACCAAACACCACCTCTAGGGTGACTATGTGCCAGTCTAATAATGGCTGAGGCACACCGTCATACACCATCTCTAGTGTGACTATGTGCCAGTCTAATAATAGCTGAGGCACACCGCAATACACCACCTCTAGGGTGTCTATGTGCCAGTCTAATAATGGCTGAGACACATCGCCATACACCATCTCTAGGGTGATTATGTGCCAGTCTAATAATGGCTGAGACACATCGCCATACACCATCTCTAGGTTGACTATGTGCCAGTCTAATAATGGCTGAGGCACACCGCCATACACCACCTCTAGGGTGACTATGTGCCAGTCTAATAATGGTTGAGGCACATCGCCATACACCGTCTCTAGGGTGACTATGTGCCAGTCTAATAATGGCTGAGGCACACCGCAATACACCATCTCTAGGGTGACTATGTGCCAGTCTAATAATGGTTGAGGCACACCACCATACACCATCTCAAGGGTGACTATGTGCCAGTCTAATAATGGCTGAGGCACATCGCCATACACCATCTCTAGGGTGACTATGTGCCAGTCTAATAATGGCTGAGGCACACCACCATACACCATCTCTAGTGTGACTGTGTGCCAGTCTAATAATGGCTGAGGCACACCACCATACACCATCTCTAGGGTGACTATGTGCCAGTCTAATAATGGCTGAGGCACACCATCATACACCAACTCTAGTGTGACTATGTGCCAGTCTAATAATGGCTGAGGCACACCACCATACACCACCTCTAGGGTGACTAAGTGCCAGTCTAATAATGGCTGAGGCACACCGCCATACACCATCTCAAGGATGTCTATGTGCCAATCTAATAATGGCTGAGGCACACCATCATACACCATCTCTAGGGTGTCCATGTGCCAGTCTAATAATGGCTGAGGCACACCACCATACACCATCTCTAGGGTGTCTATGTGCCAGTCTAATAATGGCTGAGGCACACCGCCATACACCATCTCTAGGGTGACTAAGTGCCAGTCTAATAATGGCTGAGGCACACCACCATACACCATCTCAAGGGTGACTAAGTGCCAGTCTAATAATGGCTGAGGCACACCGCCATACACCATCTCTAGGGTGACTAAGTGCCAGTATAATAATGGCTGAGGCACACCGCCATACACCATCTCTAGGGTGTCTATGTGCCAGTCTAATAATGGCTGAGGCACACCGCCATACACCATCTCTAGGGTGACTATGTGCCAGTCTAATAATGGCTGAGGCACACCGCCATACACCATCTCTAGTGTGTCTATGTGCCAGTCTAATAATGGCTGAGGCATACCGCCATACACCATCTCAAAGGTGTCTATGTGCCAGTCTAATAATGGCTGAGGCACATCACCATGCACCATCTCTAGGGTGTCTATGTGCCAGTCTAATAATGGCTGAGGCACACCACCATACACCATCTCTAGGGTGTCTATGTGCCAGTCTAATAATGGCTGAGGCACACCGCCATACACCATCTCTAGGGTGACTACGTGCCAGTCTAATTATGGCTGAGGCACACCACCATACACCATCTCAAGGGTGACTAAGTGCCAGTCTAATAATGGCTGAGGCACACCGCCATACACCATCTCTAGGGTGACTAACTGCCAGTCTAATAATGGCTGAGGCACACCGCCATACACCATCTCTAGGGTGTCTATGTGCCAGTCTAATAATGGCTGAGGCACACCGCCATACACCATCTCTAGGGTGTCTATGTGCCAGTCTAATAATGGCTGAGGCACACCACCATACACCATCTCTAGGGTGTTTATGTGCCAGTCTAATAATGGCTGAGGCACACCGCCATACACCATCTCTAGGGTGTCTATGTGCCAGTCTAATAATGGCTGAGGCACACCACCATACACCATCCCTAGGGTGACTATGTGCCAGTCTAATAATGGCTGAGGCACACCGCCATACACCATCTCAAGGGTGTCTATGTGCCAGTCTAATAATGGCTGAGGCACACCGTCATACACCATCTCTAGGGTGTCTATGTGCCAGTCTAATAATGGCTGAGGCACACCGCCATACACCATCTCTAGGGTGTCTATGTGCCAGTCTAATAATGGCTGAGGCACACCACCATACACCATCTCTAGGGTGTCTATGTGCCAGTCTAATAATGGCTGAGGCACACCACCATACACGATCTCTAGGGTGTCTATGTGCCAGTCTAATAATGGCTGAGGCACACCGTCATACACCATCTCTAGGGTGTCTATGTGCCAGTCTAATAATGGCTGAGGCACACCACCATACACCACCACTAGGGTGTCTATGTGCCAGTCTAATAATGGCTGAGGCACACCGTCATACACCATCTCTAGGGTGTCTATGTGCCAGTCTAATAATGGCTGAGGCACACCACCATACACCATCTCTAGGGTGACCACGTGCCAGTCTAATAATGGCTGAGGCACACCACCATACACCATCTCTAGGGTGTCTATTTGCCAGTCTAATAATGGCTGAGGCACACCACCATACACCATCTCTAGGGTGTCTATGTGCCAGTCTAATAATGGCTGAGGCACACCACCATACACCATCTCTAGGGTGTCTATGTGCCAGTCTAATAATGGCTGAGGCACACCGTCATACACCATCTCTAGGGTGTCTATGTGCCAGTCTAATAATGGCTGAGGCACACCGCCATACACCATCTCTAGGGTGTCTATGTGCCAGTCTAATAATGGCTGAGGCACACCACCATACACCACCTCTAGGGTGACCACGTGCCAGTCTAATAATGGCTGAGGCACACCACCATACACCATCTCTAGGGTGTCTATGTGCCAGTCTAATAATGGCTTAGGCACACCACCATACACCATCTCTAGGGTGTCTATGTGCCAGTCTAATAATGGCTGAGGCACACCACCATACACCATCTCTAGGGTGTCTATGTGCCAGTCTAATAATGGCTGAGGCACACCGTCATACACCATCTCTAGGGTGACTATGTGCCAGTCTAATAATGGCTGAGGCACACCGCCATACACCATCTCTAGGATGACTATGTGCCAGTCTAATAATGGCTGAGGCACACCACCATACACCATCTCTAGGGTGACTATGTGCCAGTCTAATAATGGCTGAGGCACACCACCATACACCATCTCTAGGGTGACTATGTGCCAGTCTAATAATGGCTGAGGCACACCACCATACACCATCGCTAGGGTGTCTATGTGCCAGTCTAATAATGGCTGAGCCACACCGCCATACACCATCTCTAGGGTGACAATGTGCCAGTCTAATAATGGCTGAGGCACATCGCCATACACAATGTCTAGGGTGACTATGTTCCAGTCTAATAATGGCTGAGCCACACCGCCATACACCATCTCTAGGGTGACTATGTGCCAGTCTAATAATGGCTGAGGCACATCGCCATACACCATCTCTAGGGTGACTATGTGCCAGTCTAATAATGGCTAAGAAACAGCGCCATACACCATCTCTAGGGTGACTATGTGCCAGTCTAATAATGGCTGAGGCACACCACCATACACCATCTCTAGGGTGACTATGGGCCAGTTCTAAACGAACCACAAACCTTTTCCTCCCCCATTCAACGCTCCGAGAAAAGCTATTAGCACCGCATGCGGTGTACACTTCACCTATAATAGGGCCCAGGTTGCCAGTAGAGTGAACATGCATTATGAATACTATAACATCAGCAACTGTTAGCCGCTATAATAAGTAACAACACTGAATGATCAAAATGTTCAAATGGTGATAAAATCATGCAGATTACTATAAGAACCTATGATCACCTGTATTTGGTTTTCCACTTTGATAACCTTGCCTTCGTCTTCATAATGACCACCTGACTCATCCAGCAGATTGCTATATGTTGTCGTGGAATCCTAGAAGGTGTCATTAAAGTATGAACCAAAGTAAAACACACAGACAGAATAACAGTCCCTTGGCTTGCACATGTTATGTTATACAATATGAAAATTAAACCCAACTTACAATATTAGGGACTTCGTCAGTATCAGACAACCATTCAGGCTCTCTCTTAATGATTGGTTGTTGCTCCATGATGTCCAGGAAACTAGAACACACAAAGTGCACTCGAGAATTATTAGGAGCCGCACTAATACAAGTACGCTGAATGATCATCATATATAACACATCAAGTGAGATGTTTTCAGAACTCCGAATGCAAGTTGGGCCACTGTGAATATATCCCACCAGTTGCACAGTGAGAGGAAGAGTCTCACGGTAAAACTTATTCGACAATGAAGCTCGACTTAATACGATATAACTTAGGGCAGGATATCGAGCAAAATATTAGTGACTATAATTGCGATACAATGAGGAATTACTGGTGCCAGCTTGTGGAGCAGTGAAATGAAGCGTCTTATAATTGGTTTCTCTATTCCTAAGTAGGCTACACACAAACCTTAACACAATTTGATGGGGCAGGCGGGATTGTCCGACACTAAATTATATTACAAAGCTATCAAAGTGGAAGTAAACTTAAGTTACTGATCGAGTATGAAATACGCAGTAACTGGATAGGCCTACAGTGAATCTTGGAAAATACAATAATATGATTTCGCCACGTGTTACAAGGAACCCACTTCAAATGAGACATATCAATTCTCCCTTATTGAACAGACATTGAACGGAAGGGACTGAAATATGTATTTATCCTTACAAACTTATAAATACTGTTACCGGGTAACATGAATATAATATCGTCATAAAAAGTTCCCAGTTACAGTCTTAAACCTGTGTATCCTAGACAATTAAATATTGGAAATTGTTCTACACAGAGCACTAACATATCTTAGCAGAACTCCGGTTGTAAGACTTATATTTAATATTATATTTAGTCACGTCTATGGAGAGTATTTCAAATATCCCCACACGAAACTAGAAATTCTCAGACATGAGTATTTCGCCACGAGGTACATCAAATACACGGTGACGCACTTATCACGACACATAACGGTACGGAACATGACTAAAGGGAAAATGTACGATTATAAATGCATTTCTAACACAATGGAAAACATATCAGTTATTATTTTATATAGTTATGCCCTGGAGACAAATTACAAACCTTAATAAATACTTATTCCTCCAATAGCCAAAAGTCTACTGAACTTAAAAAATAAATACCGGTATCACAATCTTAAAATTATCCAACACGCAGTCACTTCCCTTCCTTCCGCTCCACTATCTGAAGAAATGTTTAACCTTCCTCATATAAACTGGAAGGACTTCAACAAGCTATTTCACTCAGCTAACCGTGTCCCTCCGTGCCAGTATGTTTTCATCTAATAGAGACACCTCCTCGTTTCCCGTCGCATGTATTTTAGCGAGTGATTCGGCGGCCAAGTCGGATAAAACCAATCATTGCGTTTTGAGCCATTTATTCTCACTCAACAGCTATGACAATGCCGAGCACTGTTGATGTTTGTTGAAACTTTGTACTCCCTTAGTGCCACATAAATACCACCTTAAAACTTCATCCCTTAATTGGCATCCTCTCTCCCGAATTATTCCACTCCAATGCACAAATTACCTAGGCCTACCCGTTTTCTTAGTTTCTCCTTAGGGAGCTGCGATTTGTAACATATGATATGAGAAGCCAAGCCATACCGGTACCGCACCTGTCCGTCTCGTTTTGTAGTGCTATCTTTCTTGGCTGTTACCGCGGAGACACGGGTTCAATTCCCAGCTCACCCAGGATATTAAATTATTGTCTGAGGGCTCGTGAGGCACAGAGGTTTTTCGTGCTTTCCACTCCTACTCCATGAAAATGCCGGGATCAGTGGCGTAACCAAGGGGGGGGGGGGGGTAGGGAGGGTTAGAAATACCCCTATTGGAAAATCGGCAGGTTGTGACTTGTGTCTGTGGTGATGTACTGTTGTCGCCTTTCCGCCCAGGTCCCCATTTGTTGCTACACACGTCTTCATGACTACGTAGACTATAACTACAATCTATCTACAGATCGCGAAGCTTGGATCATACTTTTTCTACCGCCAGACAATAATGCTCTCATGCAGCCAGCAAGAATGTGCCGACTGCACTGTGTTTGTGTATGTTATTGTTGCTGTGTGAGCATTGTGAAAAGGTTATATCTTTAATTTAACTTGTGCTTTACAAGAGGATATACAGGTATGCAGATCAATAAACAGCAATATTTCAGTGTTGCTAAGTAACCAATATGATCGCTTTTCAGTCGGTCAACACGAGTGCACGCTACCCAATTAGATCAGGAGGGCAGTGCCAATTTATCTCCTAATGCCCGAAATAAATCTACATGAATCGTGTATACACTTAATAAAACATTTCTCACATAAAGGGGGGGGGGGGGTGTATCTAAATGGGTGTATTCGTGTTGACCGACAGGGAAGTCAGACCGTTCAAATAGCAAGACGACACCCGAGTTTCCAAAGGACCCTAAAAGGTAAGATTTGAGCTATGGATTTTAGGATAGTACTGGCAGAAATACCCATTCTTCGAACGGTCTTCGGTATTAATAACCAGATGATACCAATTGATCTACTGTTGCAATGTTTAGGGGCTTGGAACCTGTTTGTTGGCAAAGAAAAATGATTACGCCTAGCTAAAATGTGCTCTCAAACTAAATTTACCTAACGTGTTCTTCCTGGCGTGAAAATAAAATTGTACACCTCGTAGACGAATCGCAATACACGTCACATACGAACTGACCCTAACCGTTGTGTCAAGTGCCTATCTACCGGAAGACCCCTTTTATAAATTATAAAGGCTTGTGGTGCATGAAAATTCTGTTTTCTTTAGCCTCCAATGGCCGAAATTCCTAAAATCAGCAAAAAACTGTCTACTATTTCAAATCAGGAATTTTTGAAAATAATGATGCTGTTTGGAGATATAATAGACCTTCTGTACGACATATCGCACGTGTAAGTCGTGTGAAAAAAATCTAGGGTACTCCTTGAACCCTTTAAGCGCATTGATGAATTATACAATTTTAGTTGGTTCCGTGATAACCTTATAGTCATTTGCAACCTTTCACAGAAATGTAATAAATGCAGTGGCATTAGTTATTCCAGAAATAGATGGAAAGTTGGATGCCACCTCTTGAGATACTTTTGTCATTGCTAGTGGCTTGCATTCCTTCTTTAGTTTATTAAATGAAATTACTTTTCTGGGAATATCTAGGAAACTGTTGGGTTTAGAGTCTTAAAATATAGTTTTCGGGGACCCTTTACGGCTCTTGAGGTGCCCCGAGTTTTGTTTCTGACACCAAGCGTTTGAAAATGAGTTTGTCTCGTCGTTGTACGCCATAATAATGATAATAATTAAAATAATAGTAATAATAATAATATAACAATATAGGGATAGGGATATAATAGACCTTCCGTACCATACCCGCACGTGTAAATTGCGTTAAAAAATTCTAGAGTACCCCTTGACCCCTTAGGCGCATTATATGTATTGATGAATATTTCAGCTTAATTTGGATCCGTTATAACCTTATTGTCGCTTGAAAACCTTCACAGTAATATAATAAATGGAATTGCATTGCGTCTTACAGAAATAGATGGACCTCTGAGATTCTGTTGCCATTGTTACCGGCATGAATTCCTTCATTAATTTATTAAGTGAAATTAGTTTTTTGGGAATATCTGGAAGAATGTTGGTTTTAGGGCTTTAAAATGTGGTTTTCGGGGTTCATTTAGGGCCCCCGAGTTTCGTTTCTCACATTGACGGGCTGAAAATGAGCTTTGTCTCACCCTTCTACGCTTATTTCAGCTTGTATTTTAAGGGGGTAGGCCCCCTGTTATGAGAGGTACGGAGAAGAGTTACATCAATGATTAGTGTCGTGCCTCTGATGGATATCTGCATCATATTTTACGTTAATCCACCCAGCCGTTCTCGAGTTATAAGGACACAAAATATTGTCCACGGACAAAGAGACAGACAGACAAAAAAAAAAAATATATTTGCGTGCATCCGTCACAAAACAGTCTGAAACGGGCAAATATGTCAAATTTCCGTGGAAATGCAGAAAAAACAGACAAACATTCATTTTTATATAACAGAGAAGGGATATAATAGACCTTCCGTACCACACCCGGACGTGTAAATCGCGTGAAAAAATTCTAGAGTACCCCTTGACCCCTTAAGCGCATTGTATGTATTGAATATTTCAGCTTAATTTGGATCCGTTATAACCTTATAGCCGTTTGCAAACCTTCACAGTAATGTAATAAATGGAATTGCATTGCGTCTTACAGAAATAGATGGACCTCTGAGATTCAGTTGCCATGGTAACCAGCATGCATTGTTTCATTAATTTATTAAGTGAAATTAGTTTTCTGGGAATATCTCAAAAACGGTTGGTTTTAGGGCCTTAAAATGTGGTTTTCGGTGTCCCTTTGGGGCCCCCGAGTTTCGTTTCTCACATTGAGGGGCTGAAAATGACCTTTGTCTCACCCTTCTACACTTATTTCAGCTTGTATTTTAAGGGGGTTGGGCCCCTTTTATGAGAGGTACGGAGAAGAGTAACATTAATGATTGGTGTCGTGCCTCTGAAGGATATCTGTATCAAATTTTACGTTGATCCACTCAGCCGTTCTCGAGTTATAAGGACACAAAAACTTGTCCACAGACAGACAAACAGCCATCATAAAACAGTCTGAAACGCGCAAATATCGCAAAATTCCGTGGAAATTCAGAAAAAACAGACTAACTTTCATTCTTATATATATAGAGATTATAAAGCTTATCAAGGGGAGCGTGATGATGCAGTGGCATAGCTGCTCGTCAATCACCCAGACGGCCGGAGTTTCAATCCCGCTGACAGTGGGGTGGAATTTTCACCTGAAAAATTACGTGGCGTCAGGAAGGGCATCTGGCCTTAAATCCACGGCCAAAACCAAAATGAGCCTGATTGGACCCGGCGACCCCAATTAATTGGGATACGCAGTAGAAAGTATTATAAACCTTCACAATCAAATAACGGAAGTAGGTCTTTAACTGGTTATAAATCAATAATAATGTTATTGGTTTATGTCCCTTTTAACTACTGTGGGTTTTAGAGACACCGGCGTGCCGAATTTTGCCCAGAAGGGGATTTTTAACGTGCCAGTAAATCTGCAGACACGGTTCCCTCGCATTTATGCTCCCTCAAATGCCAGATGACTGCGCCAGGATTAGATCCTGCAATCTTGGGCACAGCAGGCGAGAACGTTACCGCTGGGTCACGGAGCCAGTCGGCTAAAATCAGAAGCATGTCTCCTTAGGACAACTATGCATGGCTTTGGTTGAGTAGTCCGTAGCATACTGAACTGCTATGCCCAAGTTCGCGGGTTCAAACCCAGTCGAATTCATCGGGCCTATGCATAGATTTATGGCACGTAAAAGAACTTACAACTACAATTGGAAGTGTGTAGCCAAAATTGGTAGGCTATTGGGTTAGACACGCTCTATCAGGTTCAAACGTACGCCGTTGGATTTCAGTGACAGTGGCGTCTGGTAGCTTAAGTTGGAACTACTTGACATTGAAATTGGGGAACCTACGGGCGTTCATGTGAAATTCCCTGCTATGGCCATTGGCTGCAAATCAAATATAAATATCTATGCATTTTGAGAATTAAAACAAACGGTAGGCTAAGTAAACGTAAAAGATGTAATCTCAAACGCGTGCCGACGTTTTAATTTTCAGATGTAGAAAATGGCTTTTTAATAGTCCGAGAGCTGATTTAATGAATAAAGATTTTGTACACTAATATAAACTTATTCTCGAATCCTTTGGAAGCAAGCCAATTTATGTCGTTAGGATAATGCTCACAAACTTAGATGTGGTACACTGTTTGTAAATTCTCTTATGAAGTACCTGGTCTCCCACATGGCTGCTATGAAGGTACGGTACACAATGTTACTGCCAATATTTTGTAAAATTGATATTGTATTTCTTTTTGTCAAATTCAGGAATGAAAGGTTTCAAACCCACAGGAAAAATACGAAGTACCTACAATTGGGCCATTTAAGACGATAGGATATTTATATACCTTTCGTTTCACAAACCACACTGGTATTTTTACTAATTAACTATAATGTTACTCAATTTTACGGAATAACTAGCTTTTGATACGGTAAAGAATTTGATATTACTTATATATTGTATCCATACTATCAACCCGCCCCGGCTTCGCCTGGTATCTTAAAGGGGTCATTCAGTGTAAGCTTAAAAGGCGCACGGACGGTAGGTCTCAGACGCAATTCAAAAAAGCCGAGGTGAACAGCGAAACTCCAAACACTTATAGTCTACTCTTCTCTGAAGTCGTAACTCGACAGTTAATGCTGGCCGAAGCTGGGGTGATGGGCTCGCTCGTAAACTCGCTCGGAAGCTAGTAATTTAATTTTCCACTGAATGGAGATCGTTGGAAGAAATTAAGACTTAAAATCACTTATAGTTGGCGACGTATTAAAGATAAAAATATGCTGTCGGGGACTTCTTTGTAGAACTTTTCATGCTGACCAATTCTTACGCTCATGGTATATGGATATTTTTAATGGTTTACCCAGCGTAAGATTAAAAGGCGCAAGGACGGCAGGTTTTCCTTCGACACGATTCACTGAAATAGTTACTGCTCAGCTTCCTTTGGTCGTTTTCCTACAGAAACCATCCTTGAGAAACTCTTTACAGAATGGTGAAAAACGCATCCATTCAAGGGATTTAGAGATTACCCGTTACATCCAGGATTCGTGGACTTGGTTTTCTGTGGAGATGCCAGCAACTATCATTAAAACAAATACATGAATTTATAACTAGTAGGGACTATGAATTCTACGTAAGACTCATTAAATACGTCATACAACTGTACCTGCGGCTACGTATAGAGGACTGAACTAATAAAAACAGAGCATTCTTTTTATGTTTCTATGAATTAAAAGAGTCCAGTATATCAACCTTGTGCCTTTTTCTGTAGTAGTTGGTGATTTAACGTGACTTAAGTTCACAATGGAAATAATCACTCAGGTTAGTTTAAAATACCTTGTAACAGTGAAATCATCTCTTCCGCGAATAACATGCTCAAAGCAGCTTGCTCAAGGCCACCGCGAGCGCTAGTGTCGCTTCACCTACAAAGAGGATGCAATTTCGTAGCACAGCGAGCTTCGCGACTGTGTATTTTAGAATGTGGTAATACAACTCCGTCTTCCCAGGGTTGCCAATCTAAGTTTTCCCCCGCGAAATAACTTATTGCTTATTTCAAGCTGAGGCTAGCGCCAAATAATTTTGAATCCCACACAACGGGACAATATTAGCTTCTTTTTTCTTTTTTTGGTGGGAGAATAGTTATAAGTAAATGAATCTAGTGTTTATTAAAAATAACGCGCTTTAATAAATTGGAAACCAACATAAACCAGGAAAACGTTTGATATTGTAGAAAACAGGTACAGGATACTGCAACAATTTATGTAAAAGAATTGATTGTTTACAGACAACTCAGCTTGAAAACTTATCAGAATTTGGAAAATAAATCTATAGGGATTAATATTGGTCAGGATAAGTTAGAGTTGAATGGGAAAGAAAAGCTTCCTAGTTATAAGAAATTGGTCAGAAGTTACAGAACTTAAACTTAGGAAGACCCAAGAACTTCGAGGCTATTAAGGTCGATCTTAGGAACGAAGTTAGGATGGATATTAGAGAAATGTTAGGGAATCTTGACGAGAGAGGTAAAGATGAGAGAGAATTACACCAAGCAAGTATAGCAAGAAATGACGATTTAAGAGATACAAGAATTAATTCAACCCCAGTAGGACAGTCAGGTCAAAATGAATATGGAACACCAGCGATAGAGAGAGAAATAGGGAATTTGAAGATGAATTTGCCTATGAACCTAACTCATAATGTTACTGGGATACTTAATTTTGAAAACAAAGCGCCTAGATTTAGCAATTTAGATGGAATTACGCCAATAGAATTCGAAGCTGTAATAAAGCGATTATGGTCCATTGAAGCACCGCAAAATCTAAGAGCGGAGATTTATTCGAACAAGTACTCGAGTCCACTACTTACAAAGTATGCTGACTATTTCACTACTCAGTTGGCAAAATAACGATTTCTACAACCACCTTTATCAAAGGGAGAGCTTATAGAAGCAATTTCCAGACAACTACCTGCAGACGTGAGGAGGTATATCGGGAGTAAATGACTCGTCTAAGATGGATCAACTTCTACATAGACTAGATTATATCAGTACATTAACCAACCCAACAATAAGAAATGAGAGCCAAGAAAATAGAGTTATCAACACTATTGTTATCGACCAGACTCAGCAGATCGAAAATTCTTGCAAGGGTAATTCAGAATTATTAGAAATAATTATTTTCAAGATCGCAGATATGCACCAAGTTATACAAGATTTCGGGAGGGACGACCTTATTAGCTCCAGAATTACAGGAATGGGGAAATGAATCGAAGATCCGGTTATCATCATAACAAGAGTTATCGTGGGAATTATTATAATAACCGTGAAAATAAAAATAATCAAGTTTATAATAGATATAAGAATTAAAACGATGAAGTGTTCACTAGGGAGCAGTATAATGCCAGACACAGAGAAAGTCAACAGTGTTTGAAGAATATGAGACAAAAATATAAACCAGTAGATAGTAGGAATGACAGGAATATTAATCCAAACCGAGTACCAGTCAGCAGGGGAAAAATCAAGAGGCGGCCCCTGTACAAAGAAAGCCGATGCGCAATGCAGCTAGAAATGTCTAAATCATTACCATCGAATACACTGACCATAAATAAAATTTACCAGGTGACTGACGAAGATTTACTTTATGAGGGAAAAAAAAGGAGAAAAAAAAGACCATCGGAATTGCCTAATAACAATATTCAAGTGGAAGAGAAATGTTGTAAATCACTTAGGGATACTGGAGCTGTTATGCCACGAGGAATTTTCCAGGATAAGTCAGACAAGTGAAAAAATCAAGTTTTGCTTTATTTTATAATTAACAATCGAGCCTATGAACACGTCTTCATTGTGGTGCACAAAACAAACTTTGATGCCATTTTTGGAAAAGATTTCATATCAATATAAAATAGAATTATATTTAACGAAGAAGATATGGAAATAGAGGCATAAGAAAAATAGATATAGAGTGCAATCTAGATGAATATTTTATGGAAGAAATTCTCGAAAATGTCAGTAATGAAATCGAAGATGAAAGTGAGCATCATGCACTTAAAGCCTAGGGATTCGAGGAAATTCAAGAGGAATTTGAAAACTTGATTTGTGAATTCAATGCCATTTTCGACGAGAAGCCCGGCTTACTTAAATATTTTCGATTCAGAATTACATTGACAAACGAAGCCACTTATCAAAAGAATATGTATCCTATACTAGGGAAATATTAACCTACGTAGAAGTACGAGGGATAAACAAGAAAATGGAACAGGACGGCATAATTAGAAAGCAACCATCTCCCTACGTCAATCCCATAACTGTTGTTAAGAAAAACAATGGTCAGTCACGTCTCTGCCTTGACCCACGCAATATCAACTCCAAAAAGCTGCCTGAAATGGATAGACCCCCTAAGATTCGTAACATGCTAAGGAAATATAAAGGAAAGGCATGTTTCAGTGTTCTTGGTCTGCTTCATTCTATCAGATAGAGCTCACTGAAGACAGTAAACAGTATACAGGATTCCTGTTTGATCAAACCACTTATATATTCCACCACGTACCTTTTGGCGTAGTGAATAGCTGTCCAGAGCCCTTGCAAAGCAGAACATTTCATGTTATATCGATGATCAGATCAAATCGCCTGCAACAGTGGAAGGACACGTAATTCACCTAAGAAAGTTATTTTTGAACTTATGAGAAGCTAATACAAAAGTGAATTTTGAAGAATGTCATTTCATGCATGATAGGATTAACTATAAGGCCACACAATTCAACAAAATGATAAAAATCCCAATCAGAAAAAGATAGAGGCCATAGTAAAGTTTTCCACTCCTACCAAGGTGAAGCAAGTTCGAGAATTAGCAGGATTGTGTCAATTCCTAGACAACCATTGTCCTATATACTCCGAAATAATGGCTCTGTTATGTGGTCATTTAAAAAAGAATAATAGATGGAGTTGGAATAGTGCCTCAGAAGAGGCTTGTGAAAAAGCAAAAGTAATGCTTAGAAATTACGTGAATTTGATCGTAACTTCTATATTGAATCTGGCGCATCTTGAATTGGAATTAGTGCTGTATTATGTCAGAAGGTCGACGAAGGGAATATGCACTATATCGCTTTTTGTGGCAGAAAAATGACGAAACACGAAAACAATTATTTCACTATTATACTGTAGGCTTTGGCATTTGTAACGGCGTTACAACAACGGAAAAATATTTTTATCGGACATCGGATTATAATTGTAACATACCACAAAGCACTACAAATCAAGTTAATATCAGATTTGTGTAGCGATTGACATACGAGATGGGCTCTTTTTATGCAGCAATTTAATGCTACGATTGTTCACCAGCCAGGGAGGGAAAATTTGTTAGCAGATGCACTGTCCAGAGATCCTCTTGAAAATATCCAGATCAATATGGTACAAATTGGGCAGAAAGACCAGAAAACCCTGAAAAAGCTAAAGATGATAGCTGTGCCATAGAAGAGACACACTTGAATAAGATTAATGTAACGATTTCGAGGGGTTACATGGATAACACAGACCCTGATCACAAGGAAGTGCAGAATCGCCGTGCTCTATGATCTTAGTGGTGATGTTTTAGGTACAGCGATGCGTAAAAGACGAAAGTAAGAAGTGGGACACCCAACTTGATAAACCGACATGTATGGATGACACATCGCAGTGTAGGCCATGGAGGTCTCGATTACACCATGAACAAACTTCATGAAATGTTTCTTTGGAAGAAACTTGGAACTTCAGTCGCTGATATTGTAAGGACCATTGAAAAATGTCAGAGGGGAAATATTGCAATTGACTTGATAAAGGAAAAATCAATGAATCATGTGCTGCTTTAAATGGCCTTTAGAATGTAGCATTGGAATGTGGCTCGAAACCACTATGAATTAACATTAGATGTTCAAACCGCTTCTGTGCGTAAAGTTTTCTCCCCATGAGTGTCCTATGAAACTGCCTACAATCGTAGACATTCTCCGTATATGCGACAGGAATGTGGCTTTAGTCCACTGTGGACACGTGTGTTTCCAAATGCCCTTCATCAGTAAAGTTGGCTCCGCATGTATCACATGAATGTTATTTTAGATGTATTAGGATGTGCGCCTTCAAATTGTATTTTCTAGCAAAGGATGCTCCACACGTACCACAGGAATATGGCTTTAGTCCACTGTGGTTTAACGTGTGTATTTTCAAATACACTTTCTGAGTAAAGTTGGCTCCGCATGTATCACAGGAATGTGGCCTTAGACCACTATGGAGTAGCATGTTCCTCTTCAAGCTGCTTTTATGAGTGAATTTTACTCCGCATGTATCACATGGATGTTGTTTTAGACCACTATGTATTGCAAAGTGCGCCTTCAAATTGTATTTTTGGTTAAAAGCTGCTCCGCGAGAACTACAGGAATATGGCCTTCGACCACTATGAATCATTGTATGTTTCTTCAAATTATATTTTATCTTAAAGTGTGCTCCGCAAGTTTTGCATATGTTTGGCATTTTCCCGCTATGAGACGACATTTGTTTCTTTATGTTATCATTTTGTTTGACTTCATCTCTTGTTAAGATCTTCACTAATCTGTGGAAGATAGGTTGTTTTTGCGGGTAATTTCTAGTGCTAGAAGTTAATATTCTGAATCAAATGTTAGTTATCGAGGTTTTGAGGGGTGGAAATACGTGGAACTACGAGGTCATCAGTATCTCTTAATACAGATTGAAGAATAGAAATTTTAGGATAGAATTAAGAATTTAGAGGAGGGCACTTAAATATGAATCAATGGAAAATTAATAAAACACAATTTAAATAAAAATAATAAACATAACAATGAACAAAAATGACGGAGAAACAGAAGTTCAAAATTCATAAAAGAACAAGTCTTTGAGTAAATAAACACTAGAAAACGTGGATTGTTGGCCCTAACCCACTCTCACTTATAAAGCGGATGACGATATCAGCAGCCACCACGTCATCGGCTAATATTAGTTTAAGTGTCATCAGCAAACCAAGGTTCCTTCGTGTGTCGGCAGGATCCATACATTCGGTTAAAATGTGGGACACGCTGAATACGGCTCACACAGGTACAAAGGAAGCATGTAGTTTACCGTTACCTTAAATCGCGTGATCATGAGCCACGGTACCTTCTCTTTAGGAGGAATCCGAATCGCTGGACATGGCATTTCACTTCGAAAATCTCACATGTATTGTCCGGGAATCGATCCTTGGTGAGAGGCAAACAGCTTGATCGCTCAGCGACCACGCGCCCTCCACAGGTACAAAGTGGGCACTTCCCTCCTCATTAGGTACGAGTGGGTGGATCTTGCATGACCTATCCTTAGCCTGATAAAAAGACGGACTCCATCCGTGACCAGAAAGAGCTCCACCACACGCGAATACCTCCCCTTGATCGCTCTCAGTTTATTGGTCTTTGGGTGAGCTATCCTCTGACTCGCCTGGAATGCCAGTACTTGTCGGCGTAACTGAGAGCAATTACCAATAGCGGATACCTCCATTGGTCAAGGTGGTAGTGATACGGCATCTTTTGCAGCTTGGTCCGCTAACTCATTTCCCGCAATTCGCATGTGGCTTGGAAGACACAGAAAGATGATTCGAGTGTCAGCGCAGCACAACACGGCTAGTAGGTCATGGATTTGCTGCACAAGGGGATGTTACAGGAAAAATGTAGAAAATCACTGCAACGAACTCAAAGAGTCGGTACACACGAGAAAGAGGATTCTTGCATCCTGTTGCAAACTGCAGACCTTCATAGATGGCAACGAGCTCCGCAGTAAACCCACTACAGGCTTCTGGCAAACAGATTTTTTGGAATTTGCACCATCAAAAACGTAAGCACAAACCATCTTCTCGTCCAGCTTCGAACCGTCCGTGTTGAGAATGCATGCGTCCGGAAGTTGGTGAACTATGCTGTGGAACTGCCTCCGTTAAACGGAGGCATCGTTGGCCGCTTTAGGACCCCGGTGTAGATCTAACAGAATTTTCGGACACGGGACTTGCCACGGAAGCACCTCGCTAGGTGACCGGATAATATTGGGACCTACAGGCACTCCTAATTACACGAGGAATCGAGTTTAATTCCAACCGAGAAAGTGACGCAAGGCGTATTCCTGGTAGCATTGGGTACTGAAGAGAGCTTAATAGCTCGGATGTTGCGGCATTTGACGCCAATTGGCAGAATATTCTAAAAGCATATGCTGGAGTCTATAATTGAGAGGTGGAACACCCAATTCGCCGAGAAGGCTAGGAATCGGGCTGGACCGGAAAGAACCGGTAGTCAACCTAGCGCCAGTATGGCGGATACTGTCCAGCATTTTGAAGGATGCCGGCCTTGATGAACCGTAGTCTAGCCGTTACAGGACGAGGGAATGGTAAAACCGTAGCAGCAGAGCACTGTCATCTCCTCTACGTAGTGCCAATCAGGAAGCAGATAATGTTCCGTTTCCTGATACATGTGGTTTTACGTTGTCGTATATGGTCCTGCTACGTTAATTTGCTGTCAAAATGGAGCCCCAGGAAGCGGTGTCAACCACCGGCAACGCAGAAACCCTGATATGTGGTTCAGGGTTAAAATGTAGCCTTCGGAGCTCACAAAAATGAATGATGTTGGTCTTTGATGCTGAAATGCGAAATCTCGGTCATGAGTCCAGCTGTCGACCCCCGTGAATTTGCAGTCAAAATAGAGCCCCAGGAAATTTCCCAAACTTCCAGTGCTGTAATGTACAGCCAAATCGTCTACATACAGCGGTGGAACTACCGTGAGCCCGGCGAAGGCAACAATGCCACTTTCGGCAACCACGAACAAGTTAACACTCAGCACAGAACCCTGAGGAACTCTATTTTCCTGGGTGAAAAATTGCGATCATTTCCTACCAATTCCTACACGAAAGAGCCGGACGGACATAAAATTCGCAGTAGAGATTTGTAGATTTCCACGGAGTCCCCACTCGTAGCGCCTTGTGGTGTCATACGCTTTAATAAGTACAAAGGAAACCGTGACTAAGTGCTCCTTTCCGAGAAATGCCTCCTGTATGGCCTTCTTAAGAAGCACCAGATGGTCAGTGGAGGACCTATGAGAGCGAAATCCACACTGGCACTCAGACAAGAGGCCTCTCTCTTCTAAGAACCATACCAGTCGAAGGTCAACCATCTTCTCCAGCAGCTTACATAGGCCATTTGTCAGACAAATGGGCCTATTGATGCTGACGAGCTTGAGATCCTCTCCAGTCTTGGGAATCGGTATCTGGATCCCCTCACGCCACTGAGATGGAAACTCCCCTTAAATCCATATACGATTGAAGTGGATCAACAGTATCTGTATCCTGGCATTGCAGAGATGTTTCAACATTTCATAACGGATGTTATCCGTACCAGGAGATGTATCCTTGCACTGCGCAGATCCCATTCGGAGAATGGTACATTGTAGAACTCCGAAGCAGCAGTCACAAAGGACAAGGAGGAGCCCCTGGTTCTCGCTTCAGAGTAACAAATATAGGACCATAACTCACAGAGCAGGATACATCACAAATGTGCGATCCAATGCTGTTGTCAATGGCGATATGGTCCTTGATGATGAGTACGTTGATGGATACTCCGGGTATCGTCAATGATGTTGGGAGTCCAGAGAGTCCACGAAGCACAGTCCACACGAGATGAAGAAGTATGCGCCGTCATGGACGAAATATAACTTTTCCCACGTTTTCTTACTCTACCAAATTAGATATCGGGCTCTAGCACGCATCCCTTTATATGTAATAAGGTTGGCCATGGTGATTTGCCTTCAATAGTATTTGAAAGCACGTCGACGATGTTTAATGGTTGGTGCAATGTTGGCTGTCCGCTAAGGGTCAATCTGCTGCCGGTAGATGCCGAATGAGGAAGGTATTGTTTCCTCAACCACAGCCAAATTACCATTCGTTTTTGAGTGGCATGATCATCGACACTCTCAAAGTTATCGTCGGCAAAAACCGCACGTTCTGTAAATTTTGGCCAATCAGCCCAACGGAGAAGCCATCGACTTGGTACCTCGATGGCTCTCTGGTTCGGAAGAGTACAATAATCGGGAAATGGTCACTTTTACAGAGGTCGTCGTGCACGACCCAGTGAAGCAGGGGAACCACCGCACGACTGCACTAGGTGATGTTGACACGTGCCGTGTGCAATAGAGAAGTGTGTTGGTTCCCCTGTGTTCAACAAACACAGGTCTAGCCACCTAATCAATCTCTCAAAATCTCTCCCTTTACCGCTAGAAGTAGTGGAGCCCCAGATGGTGTTGAGGGCATTAAAGAAGGGCACTTCTTCTCCGATTGCTCCGGATCAGTTGGCATAACTGGCGCCTTCATTTCGGGGACGAAGAAGGTTGTGAGACCTTCTCCGGGCTGACAGTTATTGCTGGTACAGAGAGGGGTGACTAAAGAACTGTTGGAAATACGGACATAGATGGCACCACACTCGGAACTGGATCGGCAGAGGTGATAGAGGGCGTCACAAATGATACCCGAAACTTGTGGGCATTCATAACACGGTAAGTCTTGACATGAAAGAGCATCAAAAGAACTTATATTTTGAATCGTAGCTCCTTTACAGAACTCAGGGCACTCCTTCGATCGTGGAGAGTGGCTTCTTTGGCAGTTAGGACATATCGGGAGAGGTGTACATCTCTCACTCTCATTTAAAATGGGCGTCAGAGGTTTGTCATACAAATATAATTTGGGATGATTTTATAAATATCTTAGATCGTGAAGCAAAACCCGGATTCGGAATATTACGCAAGGACAAAAGGAAATTAAGGAAAACTAGTTACGAGCATATTCGAAAGTTGAAATCATTATCGAAACAGCTAGTCCTCAAAAAGAAGGCTGCTCATTATAATTACATTGAAAACTTAATTTCTGCTCGGAAATACTTGTAGAAGAAGACTCGTGCTAATACTTGGGCATCCATGTAAGGAATGACATGAAATGGAGCACCCATGTGAGTTGTGTCGTCTCCAAATCGCACAAATCACTTCATTTTGTAATGCGGGTATTAGAAGGCAGTAGCTCTACCGCAAAAGAATTAGGATATTTGACCCTGGTGAGGCCAATCTTGGAATACGGCTCAACGGTTTGGGACCCATATCAGGTAGGGCTCATCATTGAGCTGGAGATGGTATAAAGGAAGGCCGCGGGTTTGAGCTCAACTATTTTAATCATAGAAGTAGTGTAACTCAAATGATAGAATAACTAGGGTGGGAATCTCTGGATGATAGAAGGACAAAATCCAGACCATACGCTATGTTTAACACTTACACTAATTGTGTATATTGTGTTTGATGTTATTGGTGGTAATTTTCTGTGTTTGTACAATTTTCCACCGGGGAAATGTCCCCATTTGCAAATCTACTATATATTTCTTAAATACCACTCACTCACTCACTCATTCATTCATCACGAAATCTCAGAAACCACCGAACGGATTGGAATGAAATTTGGTATGCAGCTTCCTCAAGGACCGCAAACGCCCACTACGAAGGATTTTTGTATATTCAGGTTCTAAAAGGGTCTTAAGGAGGTAGACCTGCATTTCATTGAATAGCAATATCTCCCGATTGGTTTCATTGGGGGATGTGATACTCGGCATATAAACTCATTAAAAATAAGAAGACACGTGTCTGAGGGTTTTTCGATGTGGTGTATATTATGAGTTAAAAGGGGTGAAATGTGGGGGTTGAAGGATTCCTAACGGAGCGTGTATCTCTTAAACGACATAGGCGAGGAATTTGAAAGTCAACGGGAAAAAATCAGCATAAAAATAAGTAAATAGGTGTTTGACCATTTTTTCATAAATCCAATTTAAGGAGCCCATGGGGAGGGGTGAAATTTGGGGGGGGGGGGAACAGGAAAGAAAGTGTCTTAACTGATTGACTGACTGACACACTCATCAAACTCAGGGGGGAAAACTGCTCAAAAATAAGTTAATAGCTGTTCGACAGTTTTTTCATAAATGAAATTAAAGAGTTTCATGGGGAGAGGTGAAATTCTGAAAAAAGAAAATATGAAGAAAATGTCCTGACTCACTCACTCACTCACTCATCATCGCCCAGGCAAAACGGAATGACATTTGGTATGCAGCTTTTCAAGGGCCGTAAACGCCCTCCAAGAAAGGATTTTTGGATATTCAGGTTCTAAACGGGTGTTAAGGGGGGTAGACCTGCATTTCATTGAAAAGCAATATCTCCCGATTGGTTTCATTGGGGATGTGATACTCGGCATATAAACTCATCATTAAAAATAAGAAGACACGTGTCTGAGGGTTTTTCGATGTGGTGTATATTATGAGGTGAAAGGGGTGAAAAGTGGGGGTTGAAGGATTCCTAACGGAGCGTGTATCTCATAAACGACATAGGCGAGGAGTTTGAGACTCAGCGGGAACAAATCAGCCTTAAAAGAAGTAAATAGGTATTTGACCGTTTTTTCATATATCCAATTTAGGGGCCCATGGGGAGGGGTGAAATTCTGGGGGAAAAAACAGATAAGAAAGTGTCGTAATTGATTGACTGACTGACTCACTCATCAAACTCAGGGGGGAAAACTGCTTAGAAATAATTATATAGCTGTTCGACAATTCTTTTCATAAATGAAATTTAAGGGATTCATGGAGAGGGGTGAAATTCTGAAAAAAGTAAATTGGAAGAAAATGTGCTGACTCACTCACTCACTCACTCATCATCATCGCTCAGGCAAAATGGAACGAAATTTGGTATGCAGCTTCCTCAAGGGCCGCAAACGCCCTATAAGGAAGGATTTTTGGATATTCAGGTTCTAAAGGGGTGTTAAGGGGGTGGACCTGCATTTCATTGAATAGCAATATCTCCCGATTAGTTTCATTGGGGGATGTGATACTCGGCATATAAACTCATCATTATAAATAAGAAGACACGTGTCTGAGGGTTTTTCGATGTGGTGTATATTATGAGGTGAAAGTGGGGGTTGAAGGATTCCTAACGTAGCGTGTATCTCTTTAACGACATAGGCGAGGAGTTCGAAACTCAGCGGAAAAAAATCAGCTTAAAAAATAAGTAAATCGGTGTTCGATCGTTCTTTCATAAATTTCATATAATATATATTTGTCAAATACCACTCACTCACTCACTCATCCATTCATCACGAAATCTCAGAAACCACCGAACGGATTGGAATGAAATATGGTATGCAGCTTCTTCACGGGCGTAGGTGCTCGCTAAGAAAGGTTTTCAAATAATTCACTCGGGATCATGGTCAAACCGCGATTTCTACTATATATTTTTCAAATACCACTCACTCATTCATAACGAAATCTCAGAAACCACCGAACGGATTGGAATGAAATTTGGTATGCAGCTTCCTCAAAGGCCTCAGGTGCTCCCTAAGAATGGGTTTCAAAAATTCACTCGGGATCATGGTTAAACCGTGAAAACCGCAATTTCTACTATATATTTGTCAAATACCACTCGCTCATTCTTCACGAAACTCAGAAACCACCTTAGAATTAAATTTGGTATGCTGCTTCCTCAAGGGCCGTAGGTGTTCGCTAAGAAAGGTTCTCAAAAATATTCACTCCGGATCATGGTCAAACCACGAAAACCGCATTATATGAACAGATTCAATAATGCCTAAGTCTATTGTTGCCAGGCAATGCAGGTTGCATCACGTCGCCCCTACCAGTGTTCAGGTGCTTTGCAGGCTGGTCAGGAGTTTGACAAAAGGGATATTGTACTCCTCCACGGCAGAGATAGCAGGTTGCTTCGTATTAGTGAAAAACATCCCGCGCTGATGTTCTGCCGTGGAGAGGATGGCTACCGCATTAATATCCCTCAACGTCACAACTGCACTCAAGCACCAGTGAAGAAGACCGTGTCAGTCGCTGACTTGTACAGCTTCAGAATATTTGAGCGTGAGGGTGATAATTCTTATCCTTTGTTATTTCGCTATCTTCTCAATCAGTTTCTGGTTGATATGTATGCAAAGATTGAGACAGCGAGACTACTTTGGATTCGCGTCAATCAGAAAAAGTTGAGAAGTGAGGAATATGTGCACCTGAAGGACGCAATGAGTAAAGCTGACAGCAGTTTGTCAGATATTGGTAAAATGGTCGTATTGCCGTCGACTTCCAATGTAGGCCCGCGCTATATGCATCAACGCACTCAGGATGCTATGACTTACGTGCGCCATTTTGGACGTCGTGATCTTTTTATAAACCAAACCGGGGACGGACGCTGGCTGGTTTTCACTATGTAAACTGTCACGCCTCTTACTATAGCACTGTTTACACCTCCATAATTGGCTCTATTTCTGTTAGTCCCTCTAGCACTCGACTCCTTGTGTTTATGCTTCTCTGTTGTTGTTTGTTTGTTTGTTTGTTTTGGTGGTTTTCGGAGGGAGAAGAAAATACCAGAGGACTGGGAAAGAGGGATAATAATACCCATATTTAAAACGGGAAGTAGGAAGGAATGCAAGAACTACAGGGGAATTACACTCATGTCCCACTGCGCCAAAATATTTGAGAAGGTACTGGAGAGGAGAATTAGAACAGAAGTTGAAGATGGGCTTAGGGAAGAACAGTATGGATTCAGGCCAGGAAGGTCAACAGTTGACCTCATATTTGCTGTAAGACAGCTACAAGAACACCTTTATGAATATGGGAAATATTTGGTGGTGACCTTCTTGGATATTGAGAAAGCATTAAAGAAACAAGGTATGGGAAGCAATGAGAGCAAAATCAGTAAACTAGGAGACAGTGGCAAGAGTGAAAGCAATGCGCGAGGGAAGCAAAAGCTGAGTAAAGGTGGGAAGGGAGAGTACGGAATGGTTTCAACTGGAGAGTGGTCTGAAACAAGGAAGTGCCCTCTCCCCCCTGTTATTCATAGGGGTGATAGATGAAATCATACGAAACGTGGTCACTTTCGTGACAGTATGATGTTTGTATTTGTTCTTCGCGACAGCCCTGTTTGACTGTTCGCCTTCTCTCTTCCGAGAACTTCCAAACAAATTAATATGATAAACACTCTATTGTTTTATTAATGAATTAATTTATATAGTTGGCTTAGTTTTCTAAAGTTCTCACCTTGAGTGTTCCAGTCGCTTGCTCTCTCAAGCGTCCGTACTCCCGACATACAGGGCATCCTCTGGCTTGATCTGCTGCCCGTTGAGTGTCAGTGTCGAGTGACGTCACCGTGACCTTCGTCCAGCCAATAGAGGACTCGTGAGTTTAGGGTCTAGCACCGTCTAGATGCTTCTGTGGCCATCGTTTATAAGACGCTACTTGCTGGCGTTCATCATCACTCTGATCATCTCTTCACTCTGATCACCGCAGCACTCTGATCACATCGTCATTCAGATCCACGCAGCAGTCAGATCTTCCCTCTCTACACGCTACTGCTTCTCATGGCACTATTGCTGCCACTCCTCTCAGTGCCGCATCGCTAACCGCTACGCTACCGAACAGTTACACCATGAGTTCTTCACTCTGATCACCGCGTCATTCAGATCCACGCAGCAGTCAGATCTTCACTCTCTACACGCTACTGCTTCTCATGGCACTATTGCTGCCACTCCTCTCAGTGCCGCATCGCTAACCGCTACGCTACCGAACAGTTACACCATGAGTTGTTCACTCTGATCACCGCAGCACTCTGATCACATCGTCATTCAGATCCACGCAGCAGTCAGATCTTCACTCTCTACACGCTACTGCTTCTCATGGCACTATTGCTGCCACTCCTCTGAGTGCCGCATCGCTAACCGCTACGCTACCGAACAGTTACACCGAGAGTTCTTCACTCTGACGCAACGACCCAGCTGGTACAAGTAAATAACGGCTGTATTACTCAACGAGCCACCTCTTAGATGGTGTCTATTTTGATTCATCCTGCAAGGCAACAGCAGTTTTCCCGACTGCTAGCAACCTTCAAATATCCTATAAATCATCGCCTGGATACTACAAGAGAGTTGGAAGAAGAGTTGGAATTTTCCACTTCTGGCATACCTAACTTAAGGCCATGAACGCCTCCTTCCAAAGGAACTGTAAATACTTCGCAACAACATTTTTTTTGTGTAACTGGAATTTTTAAAGAGGATATATCTGCAAGGATATATCTTCAACTCTCTTTTGAGAAGATAAGTTCATTTTATGTAAAATTTCATTTTTTACTATTGTCATGCATTTCTTCATTCTGTTTTATTATTAGCGCAATATTTATGTGTCAAACTCAACCTTTCTCTAGTCAGAATCAAGCATTCCATTGGTTTCTCTTAATTAGGGTCTCTGTAATCAAACCCTTGCAATTGTTGTATTTAAACTATTCATTTGAGCACTTATGTGCATCTTTTGTTTACTGTTATCAATTTGCACTTTAGCAATAAATATTGTTATCTAATCTTTGATTTTCTGGTGATGTACCTCGATGCCCTCTACCGCATATCACTTCAGTTTCATAGCTCTTTCACAGTAGTTATTTTGGTCAGGCTTAAGCCTACTTCGCCTTCTCCCGTTATGGGAAAGATTAGGGCAGATCTTCTCCAAAACGTGATCAATATCATTGGGGAAAGGAAAATGAAGGCAATGTTGTTTGCTGATGACCTTCTGGTTTGGAGAGAGGATGAGGAAGAAGTACAAGAGCAATTGGATGAGTGGGAGAAGGTAGTGTTACCCTATGGGATGAAGTTCTCAGCATAAAAGAGTGAAGTGGTCATCACAACGAGGAGAAAGAACAGACTGGATATGGGCATAACACTTGGAGGACAGCAGTTGCAGAAAGTAGAATGCTTCAGGTACTTGGGAAGCATAATTAATTGAAGAAAAGGGAGGCAAGAGGATGGAAATAAATGAAAGGTCAAGGTGCGCAGATGGATTTTCAAGAGTGTTAGGGGGATGATATGGAATAAAGATGTACCACAAAAATGTAAAGAAATCATCTACAAGACCTACTTTGTGCCAATTTTGACGTAGGGTTCAGAAATATGGGTGATGAAGGAAAGGGGCAAGAGTAAAATACGAGCAGTGGAGATAAATTGCAGCCAATACCCATATCTTTTATTTTATTGAACGCCCGAGGGATCCCAACAAGTTTAATTTCAAGTAGCTTCAACTTTGACTAACAGCAACTACTGTCACTGACACCTGGCGGCGAACGTTGGAACTTGATAGAACGTTTCATACTAACCAAATATAACCTACACATTTTACTACACACTACCAATTGTAGTGGTCGAATCTTTTACATGCCATAAATCTATGACATGGACCCGCCCGCTTTACTTTCTCTCCGAAGGAAGGCCTACTGAAGGATTTTAACGCTGTTAAAAAGCCAACGACTACGGTCGGGTTTGAACCCACGATCCTGGGCATAGGAGTTCAGCATGCTACCAGCGACGCCACCGAAGCGAGGGAGACTGCCAGAGCAACGTGAACAGCAAACTCAGCCCGTGGTTCGTTAGAATCAGCAGAGTTTGGACTCAACATGACAAAAGTCCTGCAATGTTATCTGGAATATTATTGTAGACACAGCGAGAAGTGTGGTAAGGCAGGTTTAGCATTATTTCCAAATGCCCTCAGAACGATCTCTTCTTAAAGGCACCACAATTTTCAGTACGGCTCCGTAAGCTGTTCATTTTACCTATGAAATTAGGGTTGTTTAACTGGTAAAAACCATACTTTAAAAGGTGGTGACTTTTTTGATACATCTCAGTAACTTATGAGCCACCTTAAAAGCGATACTCTGAATGTATTTTTGTCTCGATTGTTGATAAATATCGTTTACATTTTGGGCTAAAAGGGATATGGGCAACTGCAGTTCCTCTTGGAAAATGTGCTTAGCTTCTGATCTTTCGATTTCTTGGTAAGCCCGTCGAGACTGGATTTGTGAATAAAACCCATGAGGTTGCATGTTAACTATGGTGTCACTTGGAACTAAAGTGGAAGCAAACCCGTCTCCCCCTCTCCTGGAAAATGTGTTTATCCCAAGTAATACAAGTACAAAATCCTGCTTTAAGGGCAATAGCATACCTGCCAACTTTCAAAAAGGACTTTCAGTAAAACTCGCTTGTGCCAAAAAAATCTAACGAATTTCTACATACCCCGGTTTGAAACAATAATCCTCCTGGGCAACAAAATAGAGTAATTCATGCTTTGAACAGGATATTTCAATGAAACCTTATCTATTTACATCATACGCCAATTATTTGTAGACTCTCAAGAAGCAGGTGTGGTGAATTTTTGTTTGGAGCATAGATATAACAGGACTTCCTTGAAATAATATACCTAGGTAATACACTTATCACTCACTGGAAATTACTTGCATTTTTAAATGCATAGCCGTGGCTTTTTTTTAGCTTCCTGCAAAACGTCTGGAGAAATAAGTGTTGGCATAACAGGGACCAGAACTCCCTGGTCTTCTAACTAGAAATAGCCTTCAGAGATTCATTCAGGACAAAATTCATGTATTTTCTTCACTTCAAAAAATTACGAGTTCAACAGAATTCATATAAAATACTACAGTAACCGATGACATTATAAGGGTCTGATTTAATAGTTTAAGATGTGTGTTGCTTTGCTTTCTTTAGAAAGTCAATATTATATGTGTTTGTATTGCTTCTGAACTACTGGTCTTCAAAATGGAAATGGCTTCCAGAGTTCCATTGGAGATCAATAACTTGAACAGTATCCTGTTCATCTTTATCAGGCTAAAAATTCGTTCACATTCTGTCTTCGCAGTCAAGTACGGAGAAATATAGAGATGTTACACGATCGGCGCTGGTCTCAGCCGTTGGACGAGATTCCCGTAGTTTTCACGATAGAACACTGAGAAAAATCGCAAACCGTGATTTATATAATCGGTGTCACTTTTAGTCGTACGACGAGATTTCCATTGTCCTTGAGAGCGGGCAAGGGAAAATATTGCATTATTGCGCAATCAGCGCCGCTTGCTGTCCGTTTGACAAGAATCCAGTTGACCTCGTCATCGAATCCGGCGAAATATCGCGATGTATCGCAATCGCTGCCGCTCTCGACCGTTTTACGAGATTCACGTGTCCTCGCGGCTGGCCACCGAGAACGCGTTAATATGGTTAATATGCAATCGTCGCCGCACCCAGCCGTCCTCGTGATCACAAGTTCGCGATCGGGCACGGGTTTTATGATTTTACGCAACTTGTGTCGATCTCGGTCCGTTTGAAGAGATTCCCGCAAGCAAGTCGTGTGGTCAGGCGGCCATCTTGAAAATGTGATTTTGAAGAATGAACGTTCGAAGTAGGTATCGAATTTTACGAATTAATCTGCGAGAGGATTGCACGAATAATACAAGAGGGCACATTTTCTTTCGAATTCGAAGAAAACAGCGACATTTAACGGAATTTCGAATTAACCATAAGTTACTGGATGTCGAATTTACGAGACGGTTCGATTTTTAAAATAAATGTATTTTGAATCCTTTTTGTGATATTTATTTTTGAAACGGTATCATTTCGTAAGATTGCGACATTAACTTATTTCCGCGTCATTTCTGGATTTATATTTGATATAGTCTCCAAATTTAGAGGCCACTAACAGAAATGAGAGGTTTCTGTATTGTTTCGAAAGCTTTCGCGAATAAACGTGCCGCGAAAAGTCAGGTTTTCTAATAAAAAAGAAATATACTTCACACAAAACTAAAAACTTTTCTTGATGCCTAAAATATACGTTAAACCGATGTATACGGTAGGATACCATTCAAGGTATCCTCAGTAGTCAGTATGCATTTCCTTAAAGGCAGGCACGAGGAAATATAGCTTACGCAATCGGCGCCGCTTGCGTGAAATTTGCTCCATCGCAATCTGTAAGCCTACCGGCGCGAGTTTAAATGATTTAAACTGACCTCAGCGAATTGTTGTTACCTCCAAATATCCAGACAAAAAGCAACTATTTTTCGCTACTTTCCGTTACCGGTAGACGCCCTGATAACGATCGGATGAATGTTCAGAGCGATGTATTGAATGTACGCTGGTCACTCAGGAATGTATCGGCGGCATGCGGAAGCTTGTTCTGGCGCGAATTAAAAAAAATTGGTACAGTACGTAAATCCGTAAAATTTAATAGTTCATCCGTAAAACCGTAAAACACACTGCCTTTCCGTAAATTTTACGGACAAACCGTAAAAGTTGGCAGGTATGCAATAGAGAAACATGACAACTGACGAGACAGGTAAATTAATTTCGATAGAGCTCCCAGAACATATTTTCACCGTCATCAAGACATTCAACTTGTGAAGCTAAAGAGGGCGTATTAGCACGTAAATATGAGGGACAAAATTCAAAGACCAGACTACCAACTTAATAAACCCGTCCGATGCTGATCATTCGAATCACTACGAGGTTTCATTTTAAACAGCCATGAGTTGACGCTCAAATTGCTAAACCTCTCTGGCTCAAGCTCTGTTTCTTCCTCATTGTCACTTGATTCAAATTTGGAGCGCGATGACTTAACACACAAATTACTGCAAGTCGATGAAGATTAGAGAAACGTCGTTGAACTGGCAATTTGATTGGCCAACCACTCGGCTGACTTCTTGCAGAACACGCTAATCAAATCTGAGGCAAGTGTCCTGGGGTAATAAAATATACGAGCTACGGTATAAAGGGCTTCTAGAAAAATCAAAAAACAAAATTTTGGCAATAGGAGAGTTTTGGACTTCTGTTTACCGCCCAAAAGATTACCGTCTACGAGATAGAAAACTGAGAATCGTAAAAATGATTCCAAATAGTAGAATCAAAATATGGACAACACATTATGTGCCAATGTGATGAAAGTGCGGCTTTTCTGCCTGGCGCATTGCAGGGCTATCGACGACTACAACAGAATGACTCAATTAATAAAGCATCATCATGACGCACCTAGACTTGCAAAACCACATTCACTGCTATCATTAGAAGGAAATATTTAAGGACCAAAACTCTTCATCTGTTTTTTCGCAACACCTCTCGAAGAGATACGTTTTATTTTCTAAATGATTATCAGACGGTATGTCTGTTCATCGGTGCAAAGTGTTAAACTCATCAACTTTACCCTTAATTAATTAACGGCTAACTAGGCCCAACTACTTCCTTTTAACATCCGGTCTTCCGATTCTAATAGCAACTTGTCATATCGTTTATAAAATATTCATCAAGATTGTTTTCGAGAAACGCGGCTACAATTTCTTTCAAAGGACGAACAGTCAATTCCTGATGCAAGTCAATAAACTGGTGATTAACCAGTGAAATTCTTTTATAGTGGCCATATCCACTCGTCTTTTGCTTCCCAGAGATAAACATTCAAATCTTCGCACGTTCCACACCGGATAATGTATGAGCGTAGGCGACTCAGAAAAGCGAACCCCATATCCAGCATTTGCGTCGAGAACCGTCGACAACAACTAATGTTTAGTAGGCTGGATATTTCTTTTCGTCTAAGGCGGAGCTTTGTCGCAAACTTTACATGACGCTGCCTGGTGAATTGCCTCAGAAAATATAAAGCTTAGGGTCTTACACTGATAGAAGACACCGCACGAATTTCCTTGCTGGATTCTATTTTACTCTTGCGAGAAAGAGTACCCACATTTTTCAAACAAAACTGTAAAATACCAAAGTGATGATTTATCAGTTATCATGCAAAGAATACAAGTCATCTCCACGTAAAATAAAGGATATAAAATATCCCTCTCAGCTGCCGGAAGGCGGTGGTATACTCCTCCGGGCAAAGAAATATATTTCAAATGCACTTCTTCTTCTTCATCTTATTCCACTTCAAGTGGGGTCGATGTTTCTGGCAAGACTTTTCCATTTTATTCTACCCCACACATCGTCGTCCCCTAACTGCTTCTACATTAGGTCTTCAAGGATATTGTCAGTCCATCTTCTTCGAGGTCTGCCTCTACTCCTCGTGCCATCCACAACCAGAGACATAGCTCTCCTTCCTACATAGTTGTCATCTCGACGCATAATATGCCCATACCACAGCAGTCTTCTCTCCTGGATTTTCATGGAGACTTCTGTTACTTTAACTGTTCCCCTGATTTTCTCATTTGCGATGTGATCAATCCTAGTGACGCCACTCATCCAGCGCAGCATCTTCATCTCAGTCACATCCAGCTTATGACATTGTGACTTAATCATTGCCCATGTCTCCACACCATACAGCATGGCTGGCCTCACAGCTGTCTTGTAGGCCTTCTCTTTCACCCTTATATTGAGCCTTTTGTCACAGAGAATGCCAGAAAACCTTTTCCAGTTCATCCAGGCTGACTGAACCCTGTGCACTAGATTGTGTATCTACAAAAGTTCCACATGTTAAGCAAACAAGCAAGCTCCTACACAGCAAGTCCAAACATACTTTGCTCAACCCTTGGCGTAAGGGTCGGTCATATCCTAAAACCTTTCAGACTGAGGAATAAGGTAACTTTTAGGGAAGTATCGACTGTTTCAAACGGACTTGACATTGGGCTAATTAATTAATGTATTTCTTCTTTGTCAAAACTCCATTATTCCCACTCCTTCGGTCAATTCATGGTGCTATCAAGACTCAGAATCTTGTGTCAGTTGTAGACCTTATCATTCAGAACTCATGACATAAATGCCTTGTAATACTTTTGGAGTTACTGGGGAAACGGATTTGAAAATTACAGTCTTGATAAAATGAACGATAAAGTTATCTGACTTCCTAAATAGCCTGTACTATGTCCAAATTTTAAAATCATAAAAAACAAATTATTGCAGAAATTATAGAAGTCTTTCTCCAAATTGAACTAAAAGAGTCGTTTTTTTAACAAGTTAAAACAAGGAATTTTCACAGTGCCAAGCTATACTGATCGCATTAAAACCAGCTCAAATTCATCATGTTCTGTCGCGAGTAACATTTCCTCCCAGTAACATCAATATAACATTCGGTAAGCTCTATGATCTTTGACTCTTATTTGCATGGATTCTCAGCGATCAGCCCTGTAGAGTCTTTAATTTCATCTCTATATATATAAGAATGAAAGTTTGTCTGTTTTTTCTGAATTTCTACGGAAATTTGCGTTATTTACGCGTTTTAGACTGTTTTATGACGGATGCGCGCGAAAATGAAATTTTTGTCTGTCTGTCTGTCTGTTTGTTTGTCTGTGGACAATTTTGTGTCCTTATAACTCGAGAACGGCTGAGTGGATCAACGTAAAATTTGGTACAGATATCCTTCAGAGGCATGACACCAATCATTGATGTAACTCTTCTCTGTACCTCTCATAAAAGGGGGCCCTCCCCCTTAAAATACATGCTGAAATAGGCGTAGAAGGGCGAGACAAAGCTCATTTTCAGCCCCTCAATGTGAGAAGCGAAACTCGGGGGCCCTAAAGGGACCCCGAAAACCACATTTTAAGGCCCTAAAACCAATAGTTTTTGAGATATTCCCAGAAAATTAATTTCATTTTATACAATAATGAAAGGAAGCTAGCCGGTAACCATGGCAACAGAAATTCACAGGTCCATCTATTGCTGTAATATAAGACGCAATACAATTCCATTTATTACAATACTGAGATAGTTTTCAAATGGCTATAAGGTTATAATGGAACCAATTAAGCTGTAAAATTCATCAATACATATAATGCGCTTAAGGGGGTCAAGGGGTACTGTAGAATTTTTTCACGCGATTTACACGTGCTGGTGTGGTACGGAAGGTCTATTATATCTGGTCCCTATATTGTTATATTATTATTATTATTATTATTATTACACTACTGAAAGGAAGACCCCAGAGGACAGGAAAAAGGGAATAATTGTCCCGATCTTCAAGAAAGGTAGTAGAACAGAATGCAGAAACTATCGGGGAATAACACTGATGAGTCATTGTGCAAAGATGTTTGAGAAAGTTTTCGGAAGGAGAATTAGGAAAAGGATAGAAGGAGGGATGAGGGAAGAACAACATGGCTTCAGAGCAGGAAGGTCCACAGTGGATTTGATTTTTGCTGTAAGGCAGTTACAAGAACAGCACTATGAGTATGGAACAATCTAATAATGGCCTTCCTGGACATTGAGAAAGCATATGACAGGGTATGCAGAAACAAAGTATGAAAGTCCCTGGAGGATAGAGGATTAGAAAAATGGACTATAAGGAGGATAAAGGAGATGTACAAGAGAAGCGTGAGCTGTGTGAAAGTGGGAGGATAGAGATCGGAACGGGATGGAACAGAGAAACGGCCTGAAACAGGGAAGTGCACTGGCACCGTTACTTTTCATTGTGGTGATAGATGACATAATGACCCGAGTGGCACAAGTAATTGGGGAAGGAAAGATGAAAGCAATGGTGTTAGCGGATGATTTGATGATTTGGGGAAACAAGGAGGAGGAGATAAAGGAACAGTTGGACGTGTGGGAAGGAATAAGACAAGGATATGGGATGAAATTTAGCATAAATAAGAGTGAGATGGTGATCACATTAAGGAAGAAGGATAGAACCACAACGGGAATAACAATTGGTGGGGAACAGCTGAAGAAAGTGGAGAGTTTCAAGTATCTGGGAAGCCTGATACAAGATAATGGAAGAAACTATAGAGAAAAAATGAGCGGGGGAGACAGGCAGAAGCATTCCGGAGGAGTGTGAGAAGCATGTTATGGAGCAAGGATGTCCCTCAGAACAGAAAAAAGATCATATATTGGACGTACTATGCCCCTATCCTGACGTATGCCTCGGAGACCTGGGCTATGAAAGGAAGGGAGAAGAGCAAAATACAGGCCAGTGAGATGAGCTTCTTGAGAAGCAGTATTGGAGTTACAATGATGGACAGAATAAGAAATGAGAGGACCAGAGAATTAATAAAGGAGGAACCATTACGGGATGGTATAGAGAAATCTAGACTTAGATGGCATGGACATGTAAAACGAATGGAGGATAAGAGGATACCCAGGAGGATACACGAGACGAAGTGGGAAGGAAAGAGACCGAGAGGAAGACCGAGAGGAAGATCGAGAGGAAGACCGAGAGACAGGTGGCTGAAAGGGATGGAAGAAAGCATGAAGAAGAGAGGAGGAGACTGGACAGGGGTGGAAGCTGAGAGATGGTGGGAAGACAGAAGACGTTGGAGTGGCCTGTGTTCCAAACAGACCCGGCCAACGGCTGGAAACTGTGCAAGAGGATGATGATGATGATACTACGGCCTACAACGACGAGACAAAGCTCATTTTCAACCCCTTGGTGTCAGAAAAAAAACCTCGGGGCCCCTAAACAGTCGTAAAGGGTCCCCGGAAACTACATTTTAATGCTCTAAAACCAAGAGTTTCTGAGATATTCCGAGAAAACTAATTTCATTTAATAAACTAATGTAGGAATGCAAGCCAGTAACCATGACAACAGTGTCTCAAAAAGGTACATCCAACTTTCCATCTATTTCTGCAAGAAGTAATGCCACTCCATTTATTAAATTTCTGTGAACGTTTGCAAATGGCTATAAGGTTATCACGGAACCAACAAAAACTGTAAAATTCATCAATGCGCTTAAGGGGGTCAAGAGGTACCCTGGATTTTTTCACAAGACTTAAACGTGCGATGTGTCGTAGAGAAGGTCTTTTATATCTTCAAACAGCAACATCATTTTAACAAATTCCTGAATTGAAATAGTTTATTTTTTATTTTATTGTTTTGCTTTTAGGAATTTGGGCCATTGGAGGCTAAAAAACCTGAATTTTCATGCACCAAAAGCCTTTATAATTTATTAAAGAGGTCTTCCTCTGGATGCGCGCTTGACACAACAGTGTGGGTCAATTTTTATGTGACGTGAATTGCATTTCGTCTACGAGGTTTTCAATTTTATTTTCACGTCAGGAAGTACACGTTAGGTAAATTAGTTTCAGAGCATATTTCAACTAATCATTTATCTTTGTCGACAAACAGGTTCCAAGCCCCTAACCATTGCAACAGCAGCTCAAATGATTACGTTTGGTCATTAATAACGACGACCGTTCGAAGAATGGGTACTTCTGCTAGTTAAGTATACGATCCAAACACACCACATACATTGTTCAGGCAATATCTGTGATGTTATTAAGGGTACGATCCAGACAGACTAAAGACACTGTTCAGGCAATAACTGTGATTTTTTTAAGTGTACGATCCAAACAGTCTACAGACATTGTTCAGGCAATATCTGTGATTTATTTGCATATATTCCAACTAGTAAACACCTGAGCAGTTACTATTTTCATAACAAAAGTAATAAGTACACTGTCCACGCTCGGCCAACTTGAGCCGACAAACTTTAGAGGAGTTTTGATAACGGTTTTGCAGATCACAAACTTCAGCACTGCTAACTCAAGCAGACAACTTGCTCCTCGGCGGGCTGAGATTGCGAGCAGTTTGCTGTTTGGCCAACCAAGCGAGAATCTTGCCTCCAAAACAACCACAGTGGTCAAGACGGTGATTTTTCCATCTGCAGCGCAAAAAAAAAACAGTTGGAGGAACCAAAAACCTGACGTGAATGGAAAGGAGAGCGAATAGTACATATTTTCCGGGAAATGATAAGTAGACTAGAGCCACAAGATTGACACTGTCACTAATTGCAAAGAGAGAAAACACTCCAATATCGTGAAACAGGGGTGGTAACCAAGGCTAAAATAGCAAAGGAAGAGAGGCGAGCAATTCCAGCATTAGCCCCTGGCCTCTGGGCGTCGTATCCGCACTACTGATGAATGTTAAACAGTTGAACATCTAGACTGTGTACTTCTCCTTAAGTCGTGTCTACCAAATACGTACGCCTTTACAAGGCCTTTGTACCCAATGTGTAATTCTCTACGAGTCCTGCCTACCCAATGTCTACATCCCTACCCAATATGTACTGTTCTACCTGAACAAGATACCCAATGTCTACATGTCCCTACCCAATGAGTACTGCTCCACCTGAACAAGATACCCAATAACCACCACTTGGATATTTCAAGGTGCTTACTAAACCCTGGGATATTATTCCGTTTTCTCACAAGATATGAAGTGTTATCCAACAAAAAACCAGCATCAACCTTTTGTATTATGTTCATACCTGGCTAATATCTAAAATTCTCCTTGGTTTTAGCATTAGTTCTTTTAAGTGTAATGTATTTTCCTAGTAGTAACTTCGAGTAACGAGGAATCTGTTTACGCTTTCAGTTTTCGGTTACAGAAGAATCATATGGGGCTCGGGACAGCGTGGTGAAGTTTGAAGCAATGGACGTTTCTCACTAAACCTTATCACATTATTGACACTGGGTCATGTGTATATCTTCCAGATAAATATACTTAAGACAGAAGTTGCTCCCATCAACAGACTAACACACGTTTCTTAATTATACCCCGACAGTAAGAACACTGAACGAGAATGGATAATTTGTGGGCTGCTAAATAGAAAGTTAATATCAGTATCTACTTCATGAGACACAAACAATGAGAGACACATCTCACATTGCAAACAAATCATATTAAAATCCAAAACTTACAGCTATGCACATTTAAAGCGATAAATCGCGTATTTTGTGTTTTGAACACTTACCCATTAAAGTGATTTCCTTTTCCGATACTTGCACGTTCCTGGATATCTTCCTCCACGCCCTAGGGATAAGATGGAATAATTTATTTCTTTGCTTACACTTTTACATAAATAACACACCATGTAATTTCATTGCATTGGTCAGCTGAAGTGGAGATAAGAGTATATTCACTGAACGACTTTTGTACCGACTCATGAGGGGCGTCAAACCCACCTCCCCTCTGTAGCATTCATGGGACGACCTCTGACCCGAATATAAGATATCCTAAACAATTTGCATACCTAGGCTTCATGTCCACAGCGGGCAACTAATACAATGAGATTAGGTCAAACATCTGTTAGCTTCATGCAATATACTATTTCCCAATGACATTATAATGCTTCCCCCAGCAGCTCAGTGCTCAGAACATCGCTAAAAGCAGGCAGCGACGGGTGGAAGTATTATATGGGACAGATAATTTAATTCGCCACCTTTCCATCAACAAGGACTGTGCTAGCTGTACAAAACACATCCTAACAACCAAACGCTTCTGTTTGTCATCAACACAATTTTGGGATAACACACCTGTTAATACCTAAATGCTATTACGTGATAAGGAGATGTCTTGTACAGAGGTATGTAGATATTTACCTCTTTTGGATCTAAAGATGGTGTTTCTGTCTTGCGACATGGAACTATCTCCGGAATAGAAGATTCCTCAATTTTAATGTCAGTTTGATGGTCTGTGTCTTCCTGCAAAGAAATGATGTGTTTCACAAATATGTTCCTTTCCGTTGATGGAATTATATCTTACAGATGCCTTGAAAACTTGCATTCAAAGGTTTAAAGAATAAAGTAACAATCCGCCTCCCATTAATAGTTTCCTTACGTCAATAGCGACAGTTTTTGTGGAGTTTACAGTTGTTATACACTCCTAGCACATTGTGTGTGTGTTACGACATTGCGGCCAAGATGCAGATTTTACAGTTAGAATATAATGAGAATAATAACAAGCAAAGTTGAATAATGTTGTGTTCAAAAGTCTCGCACCCATCCTTGTTTGTTTTACCCTCTTGTGACCAGATTAAAGCAATATTCATATCAAGGATATGGGAAGGTGGGCCACAGTGAGACAAGCTCATTACATCCTTTTTTTTTTTGAAAGAGGGACATTTTTTAATATTTCTTAGAGGTTGGCTCTCCTGGTAGCAGACATTTTGATCCTGTTTACTCTTTGAACGAAGCATGTTATGTAGGAGATAAACAACATCTTCGTTTTTGTGGTAAGAAAAGTAAAATTTTCTTCCTTTTTTTATAGTTATGTGTATCATTGTCGAAAAACATACATATTACTAAATAATTGTAGGTGAGATAGTAGACATATTGTTTTTACATGTCGCAAGTGGGCCACAGTGAGACACAGTAGGGTGGGCTACTGTGAGACAGTGAGAAAGATATACGGAGTTACCCCAAAGCTGAGGAGAGGGCAGAGTCAACTTCTAGGAGAGAAAAGGGGATATCTTTCATTCCAACTCACACCCCAGAAGGAAATAAAAAATAGATTTTAAGTCCACAAATAAAAATTAAAAAATCTAAAGAACTGCAAGAAGAATTTGCTCAGCCAAAGGCAGCCCTAGCTACAGACATTTCCATGGATGATGATGTTGATGATTCTTCTAATTCAGACAGCTCATCAGATAAAGAAGAAATCGAGCTCCTAACATTTCATCAACTTGCTCGCAAACCTAAGGAAGGTGACTTTGTTCTGGTTGAGTTTTCAGGGAAACACTCAAGATTTTGCATCGGGGAAGTGAAATGAGATTTAGATGATGAAAATTATTAAGTAAAATTCTTAAGAAAAAGAGCAAAAATGATAGGCAGTTCTTTTTTTACCCATAGGGTGCAGATATTGCTTCAGTCCCCGCGAAAGGCAACAGATCACTGTGGCCGGTTTCCTGTGCATATGGCAAAACAAATAGACAAAAGTCATATATCAAATTTTCTGTAAATTTTGGGAATCTGAATGTGCTGTAGTGTTTTCTGGCATTAATTATTTGTTTTAGTGTTTATCTATGTATTTAACCAGTCAGAATAAATTCTTTTCATTGTGTCTCAGTGTGGACCATCATCTGTCTCAGTGTGGCCCACGGGTGGGCTACAGTGAGACGGCTGCAACATGTTCACAATTTATTATTTTTACAGAAAAGTGTGGATGTTTTGGAAATTCTAAGGGTATGAAATTGATGAGCAACAATCAACTTATATTTCAGTATATAAAGACATTCTCATATATCAAAAAATAAGACAGTATACTAAAATATTTTTTTTCTGTCTCACTGTGGCCCACATTCCCCTACTTAAGGCAGGGGGGATTTTAACACGAACGATAAATACATTCCTAAGAAGAGGCAAGTACTTGAAATTTCATACCAATTCACATTTAAGACATAATTCATAGTCCTTTGACATTGTCGAGATTAGAAAATGTGGTAACAAATACAGAATATGAATATTTTTTATAGGCGACAGCTAAAGAGCTTTTTTGAACGAAATTGCCGACTGCAGTCTAATGATGGCTGAGGCACACCGCCATACACCATCTCTAGGGTGACTATGTGCCAGTCTAATAATGGCAGAGACACACCGCCATACACCATCTCTAGGGTGACTATGTGCCAGACTAATAATGGCTGAGACACACCGCCATTCACCATCTCTAGGGTGACTATGTGCCAGACTAATAATGGCTGAGGCACACCGCCATACACAATCTCTAGGGTGGCTATGTGCCAGACTAATAATGGCTGAGACACACCGCCATACACCATCTCTAGGGTGACTATGTGCCAGTATAATAATGGCTGAGACACACCACCATACACCATCTCTAGGGTGACTATGTGCCAGTCTAATAATGGCTGAGGCACACCACCATACACCATCTCTAAGGTGACTATGTGCCAGTCTAATAATGGCTGAGGCACATCGCCATACACCATCCCTAGGGTGACTATGTGCCAGACTAATAATGGCTGAAGCACTCCACCATACACCATCTCCAGGGTGACTATGAGCCAGTCTAATAATGGCTGAGGCACACCGCCATACACCATCTCTAGGGTGACTATGTGCCAGTCTAATAATGGCTGAGACACACCACCATACACCACCATACACCATCCCTAGGGTGACTATGTGCCAGTCTAATAATGGCTGAGGCACTCCACCATACACCATCTCTAGGGTGACTATGTGCCAGTCTAATAATGGCTGAGACACACCACCATACACCATCCCTAGGGTGACTATGTGCCAGTCTAATAATGGCTGAAGCACTCCACCATACACCATCTCTAGGATGACTATGTGCCAGTCTAATAATGGCTGAGGCACTCAACCATACACCATCTCTAGGATGACTATGTGAGTGTCTAATAATTTCTGAGACACACCACCATACACCATCTCTAGAGTGACTATGTGACAGTCTAATAATGGCTGAGGCACACCGTCATACACAATCTCTAGGGCGACTATGTGCCAGTCTAATAATGGCTGAGGCACACCACCATACACCATCTCTAAGGTGACTATGTGCCAGTCTAATAATGGCTGAGGCACACCGCCATACACTATCTCTAGGGCGACTATGTGCCAGTCTAATAATGGCTGAGGCACACCGCCATACACCATCTCTAGGGTGACTATGTGCCAGTCTAATAATGGCTGAGGCACATCGCCATACACCATCTCTCGGATGACTATGTGCCAGTCTAATAATGGCTGAGGGATACCGCCATACACCATCTCTAGGGTGACTATGTGCCAGTCTAATAATGGCTGAGGCACATCGCCATACACCATCTCTAGGGTGACTATGTGCCAGTCTAATAATGGCTGGGGCACACCACCATACACCATCTCTAGGATCACTATGTGCCAGTCTTATAATGGCTGAGGCACATCGCCATACACCATCTCTAGGATGACTATGTGTCAGTCTAATAATGGCTGAGGCACATCGCCATACACCATCCCTAGGGTGACTATGTGCCAGTCTAATAATGGCTGAGGCACATCGCCATACACCATCTCAAGGGTGACTATGTGCCAGTCTAATAATGGCTGGGGCACACCACCATACACCATCTCTAGGGTGACTATGTGCCAGTCTTATAATGGCTGAGGCACATCGCCATACACCATCTCTAGGGTGACTACGTGCCAGTCTAATAATGGCTGAGGGATACAGCCATGCACAATCTCTAAGGTGACTATGAGCCAGTCTAATGATGGCTGGGGCACACCGCCATACACCATCTCTACGGTGACTATGTGCCAGTCTAATAATGGCTGAGGCACACCACCATACACCATCTCTAGGGTGACTATGTGCCAGTCTAATAATGGCTGAGGGATACCGCCATACACAAACTCTAGGGTGACTATGTGCCAGTCTAATGATGGCTGGAGCACACCGCCATACACCATCTCTAGGATGACTATGTGCCAGTCTAATAATGGCTGAGGGATACCGCCATACACCATCTCTAGGATGACTATGTGCCAGTCTAATAATGGCTGAGGCACTCCACCATACACCATCTCGAGGGTGACTATGTGCCAGTCTAATGATGGCTGGGGCACACCGATATACACCATCTCTAGGATGACTATGTACCAGTCTAATGATGGCTGGGGCACACCACCATACACCATCTCTAGGATGACTATGTGCCAGTCTAATAATGGCTGAGGCACTCCACAATACACCATCTCTAGGGTGACTATGTGCCAGTCTAATAATGGCTGAGGCACACCACCATACACCATCTCTAGGATGACTATGTGCCAGTCTAATGATGGCTGGGGCTAACCACCATACACCATCTCGAGGGTGACTATGTGCCAGTCTAATAATGACTGAGGCACACCACCATACACCATCTCGAGGGTGACTATGTGCCAGTCTAATAATGGCTGAGGGATACCGCCATACACAATCTCTAGGGTGACTATGTGCCAGTCTAATAATGGCTGAGGCACACCACCATACACCATCTCGAGGGTGACTATGTGCCAGTCCAATAATGGCTGAGGCACACCGCCATACACCATCTCGAGGGTGACTATGTGCCAGTCTAATAATGGCTGAGGCACTCCACCATACACCATCTCTAGGATGACTATGTGCCAGTCTAATGATGGCTGGGGCACACCACCATACACCATCTCTAGGGTGACAATGTGCCAGTCTAATAATGGCTGAGAGATACCGCCATACACAATCTCTAGGGTGACTATGTGCCAGTCTAATAATGGCTGAGGCACACCGCCATACACCATCTCGAGGGTGACTATGTGCCAGTCTAATAATGGCTGAGGCACACCGCCATACACCATCTCTTGGGTGACTATGTGCCAGTCTAATAATGGCTGAGACACACCGCCATATACCATCTCTAGGGAGACTATGTGCCAGTCTAATAATGGCTGAGGCACACCGCCATACACCATCTCTAGGATGACAATGTACCAGTCTAATGATGGCTTGGGCACTCCACCATACACCATCTCTAGGATGACTATGTACCAGTCTATTGATGGCTGGGGCACACCGCCATACACCATCTCGAGGGTGACTATGTGCCAGTCTAATGATGGCTGGGGCACACCGCCATACACCATCTCAAGGGTGACTATGTGCCAGTCTAATAATGGCTGAGGCACTCCACCATACACCATCTCTAGAATGACTATGTGCCAGTCTAATGATGGCTAAGGCACACCGCCATACACCATCTCTAGGGTGACTATGTGCCAGTCTAATGATGGCTGAGGCACTCCACCATACACCATCTCTAGGGTGACTATGTGCCAGTCTAATGATGGCTGGGGCACTCCACCATACACCATCTCTAGGATGACTATGTGCCAGTCTAATGATGGCTGGGGCACACCACCATACACAATCTCTAAGATGACTATGTGCCAGTCTAATAGTGGCTGAGGCACACCACCATACACCATCTCTAGGATGACTATGTGCCAGTCTAATGATGGCTGGGGCACACCACCATACACCATCTCTAGGATGACTATGTGCCAGTCTAATAATGGCTGAGGCACACTGCCATACACCATCTCTAGGGTGACTATGTGCCAGTCTAATAATGGCTGAGGGATACCGCCATACACCATCTCTAGGATGACTATGTGCCAGTCTAATAATGGCTGAGGCATACGGCTATACACCATCTCTAGGGTGACTATGTGCCAGTCTAATAATGGCTGAGGCACTCCACCATACACCATCTCGAGGGTGACTATGTGCCGGTCTAATAATGGCTGAGGGATACCGCCATACACCATCTCACGGATGACTATGTGCCAGTCTAATAATGGCTGAGGGATACCGCCATACACCATCTCTAGGATGACTATGTGCCAGTCTAATGATGGCTGGGGCACTCCACCATACACCATCTCTAGGATGACTATGTGCCAGTCTAATGATGGCTGGGGCACACCACCATACACCATCTCTAGGGTGACTATGTGCCAGTCTAATAATGGCTGAGGGATACCGCCATACACCATCTCTAGGGTGACTATGTGCCAGTCTTAAAATGACTGAGGCACACCACCATACACCATCTCTAGGGTGACTATGTGCCAGTCTAATAATGGCTGAGGCACTCCACCATACACCATCTCTAGGATGACTATATGCCAGTCTAATAATGGCAGAGGCACACCACCATACACCATCTCTAGGGTGACTATGTGCCAGTCTAATAATGGCTGAGGCACACCGCCATACACCATCTCTAGGGTGACTATGTGCCAGTCTAATAATGGCTGAGGCACAACGCCATACACCATCTCTAGGGTGACTATGTGCCAGTGTAATAATGGCTGAGGCACACCGCCATACACCATCTCTGGGGTGTCCATGTGCCAGTCTAATAATGGCTGAGGCACAACGCCATACACCATCTCTAGGGTGACTATGTGCCAGTCTAATAATGGCTGAGGCACACCGCCATACACCATCTCTAGGGTGACTATGTGCCAGTCTAATAATGGCTGAGGCACACCACCATACACCATCTCTAGGGTGACTACGTGCCAGTCTAATAATGGCTGAGGGATACCGCCATACACAAACTCTAGGGTGACTATGAGCCAGTCTAATGATGGCTGGGGCACACCGCCATACACCATCTCTAGGGTGACTATGTGCCAGTCTAATAATGGCTGAGGCACACCACCATACACCATCTCTAGGGTGACTAAGTGCCAGTCTAATAATGGCTGAGGGATACCGCCATACACAAACTCTAGGATGACTATGTGCCAGTCTAATGATGGCTGGAGCACACCGCCATACACCATCTCTAGGATGACTATGTGCCAGTCTAATAATGGCTAAGGGATAACGCCATACACCATCTCTAGGATGACTATGTGCCAGTCTAATAATGGCTGAGGCACTCCACCATACACCACCTCTAGGGTGACTATGTGCCAGTCTAATGATGGCTGGGGCACACCGCTATACACCATCTCTAGGATGACTATGTACCAGTCTAATGATGGCTGGGGCACACCACCATACACAAACTCTAGGATGACTATGTGCCAGTCTAATGAAGGCTGGAGCACACCGCCATACACCATCTCTAGGATGACTATGTGCCAGTCTAATAATGGCTGAGGGATACCGCCATACACCATCTCTAGGATGACTATGTGCCAGTCTAATAATGGCTGAGGCACTCCACCATACACCACTTCTAGGGTGACTATGTGCCAGTCTAATAATGGCTGAGGCACACCGCCATACACCATCTCGAGGGTGACTATGTGCCAGTCTAATAATGGCTGAGGCACTCCACCATACACCATCTCTAGGATGACTATGTGCCAGTCTAATGATGGCTGGGGCACACCACCATACACCATCTCTAGGGTGACAATGTGCCAGTCTAATAATGGCTGAGGGATACCGCCATACACAATCTCTAGGGTGACTATGTGCCAGTCTAATAATGGCTGAGGCACACCGCCATACACCATCTCGAGGGTGACTATGTGCCAGTCTAATAATGGCTGAGGCACACCACCATACACCATCTCGAGGGTGACTATGTGCCAGTCTAATAATGGCTGAGGCACACCACCATACACCACCTCGAGGGTGACTATGTGCCAGTCCAATAATGGCTGAGGCACACCGCCATACACCATCTCTTGGGTGACTATGTGCCAGTCTAATAATGGCTGAGACACACCGCCATATACCATCTCTAGGGAGACTATGTGCCAGTCTAATAATGGCTGAGGCACACCGCCATACACCATCTCTAGGATGACAATGTACCAGTCTAATGATGGCTGGGGCACTCCACCATACACCATCTCTAGGATGACTATGTACCAGTCTAATGATGGCTGGGGCACACCGCCATACACCATCTCGAGGGTGACTATGTGCCAGTCTAATGATGGCTGGGGCACACCGCCATACACCATCTCTAGGGTGACTATGGGCTAGTCTTATAATGGCTGAGGCACTCCACCATACACCATCTCTAGAATGACTATGTGCCAGTCTAATGATGGCTGGGGCACACCGCCATACACCATCTCTAGGATGACTATGTGCCAGTCTAATAATGGCTGAGGCACACTGCCATACACCATCTCTAGGGTGACTATGTGCCAGTCTAATAATGGCTGAGGGATACCGCCATACACCATCTCTGGGGTGTCCATGTGCCAGTCTAATAATGGCTGAGGCACAACGCCATACACCATCTCTAGGGTGACTATGTGCCAGTGTAATAATGGCTGAGGCACACCGCCATACACCATCTCTGGGGTGTCCATGTGCCAGTCTAATAATGGCTGAGGCACACCACCATACACCATCTCTAAGGTGACTATGTGCCAGTCTAATAATGGCTGAGGCACATCGCCAAACACCATCCCTAGGGTGACTATGTGCCAGACTAATAATGGCTGAAGCACTCCACCATACACCATCTCCAGGGTGACTATGAGCCAGTCTAATAATGGCTGAGGCACACCGCCATACACCATCTCTAGGGTGACTATGTGCCAGTCTAATAATGGCTGAGGCACACCACCATACACCACCATACACCATCCCTAGGGTGACTATGTGCCAGTCTAATAATGGCTGAGGCACTCCACCATACACCATCTCTAGGGTGACTATGTGCCAGTCTAATAATGGCTGAGACACACCACCATACACCATCCCTAGGGTGACTATGTGCCAGTCTAATAATGGCTGAAGCACTCCACCATACACCATCTCTAGGATGACTATGTGCCAGTCTAATAATGGCTGAGGCACTCAACCATACACCATCTCTAGGATGACTATGTGAGTGTCTAATAATTTCTGAGACACACCACCATACACCATCTCTAGAGTGACTATGTGACAGTCTAATAATGGCTGAGGCACACCGTCATACACAATCTCTAGGGCGACTATGTGCCAGTCTAATAATGGCTGAGGCACACCACCATACACCATCTCTAAGGTGACTATGTGCCAGTCTAATAATGGCTGAGGCACACCGCCATACACTATCTCTAGGGCGACTATGTGCCAGTCTAATAATGGCTGAGGCACACCGCCATACACCATCTCTAGGGTGACTATGTGCCAGTCTAATAATGGCTGAGGCACATCGCCATACACCATCTCTCGGATGACTATGTGCCAGTCTAATAATGGCTGAGGGATACCGCCATACACCATCTCTAGGGTGACTATGTGCCAGTCTAATAATGGCTGAGGCACATCGCCATACACCATCTCTAGGGTGACTATGTGCCAGTCTAATAATGGCTGGGGCACACCACCATACACCATCTCTAGGATCACTATGTGCCAGTCTTATAATGGCTGAGGCACATCGCCATACACCATCTCTAGGATGACTATGTGTCAGTCTAATAATGGCTGAGGCACATCGCCATACACCATCCCTAGGGTGACTATGTGCCAGTCTAATAATGGCTGAGGCACATCGCCATACACCATCTCAAGGGTGACTATGTGCCAGTCTAATAATGGCTGGGGCACACCACCATACACCATCTCTAGGGTGACTATGTGCCAGTCTTATAATGGCTGAGGCACATCGCCATACACCATCTCTAGGGTGACTACGTGCCAGTCTAATAATGGCTGAGGGATACAGCCATGCACAATCTCTAAGGTGACTATGAGCCAGTCTAATGATGGCTGGGGCACACCGCCATACACCATCTCTACGGTGACTATGTGCCAGTCTAATAATGGCTGAGGCACACCACCATACACCATCTCTAGGGTGACTATGTGCCAGTCTAATAATGGCTGAGGGATACCGCCATACACAAACTCTAGGGTGACTATGTGCCAGTCTAATGATGGCTGGAGCACACCGCCATACACCACCTCTAGGATGACTATGTGCCAGTCTAATAATGGCTGAGGGATACCGCCATACACCATCTCTAGGATGACTATGTGCCAGTCTAATAATGGCTGAGGCACTCCACCATACACCATCTCGAGGGTGACTATGTGCCAGTCTAATGATGGCTGGGGCACACCGATATACACCATCTCTAGGATGACTATGTACCAGTCTAATGATGGCTGGGGCACACCACCATACACCATCTCTAGGATGACTATGTGCCAGTCTAATAATGGCTGAGGCACTCCACAATACACCATCTCTAGGGTGACTATGTGCCAGTCTAATAATGGCTGAGGCACACCACCATACACCATCTCTAGGATGACTATGTGCCAGTCTAATGATGGCTGGGGCTAACCACCATACACCATCTCGAGGGTGACTATGTGCCAGTCTAATAATGACTGAGGCACACCACCATACACCATCTCGAGGGTGACTATGTGCCAGTCTAATAATGGCTGAGGGATACCGCCATACACAATCTCTAGGGTGACTATGTGCCAGTCTAATAATGGCTGAGGCACACCACCATACACCATCTCGAGGGTGACTATGTGCCAGTCCAATAATGGCTGAGGCACACCGCCATACACCATCTCGAGGGTGACTATGTGCCAGTCTAATAATGGCTGAGGCACTCCACCATACACCATCTCTAGGATGACTATGTGCCAGTCTAATGATGGCTGGGGCACACCACCATACACCATCTCTAGGGTGACAATGTGCCAGTCTAATAATGGCTGAGAGATACCGCCATACACAATCTCTAGGGTGACTATGTGCCAGTCTAATAATGGCTGAGGCACACCGCCATACACCATCTCGAGGGTGACTATGTGCCAGTCTAATAATGGCTGAGGCACACCGCCATACACCATCTCTTGGGTGACTATGTGCCAGTCTAATAATGGCTGAGACACACCGCCATATACCATCTCTAGGGAGACTATGTGCCAGTCTAATAATGGCTGAGGCACACCGCCATACACCATCTCTAGGATGACAATGTACCAGTCTAATGATGGCTTGGGCACTCCACCATACACCATCTCTAGGATGACTATGTACCAGTCTATTGATGGCTGGGGCACACCGCCATACACCATCTCGAGGGTGACTATGTGCCAGTCTAATGATGGCTGGGGCACACCGCCATACACCATCTCAAGAGTGACTATGTGCCAGTCTAATAATGGCTGAGGCACTCCACCATACACCATCTCTAGAATGACTATGTGCCAGTCTAATGATGGCTAAGGCACACCGCCATACACCATCTCTAGGGTGACTATGTGCCAGTCTAATGATGGCTGAGGCACTCCACCATACACCATCTCTAGGGTGACTATGTGCCAGTCTAATGATGGCTGGGGCACTCCACCATACACCATCTCTAGGATGACTATGTGCCAGTCTAATGATGGCTGGGGCACACCACCATACACAATCTCTAAGATGACTATGTGCCAGTCTAATAGTGGCTGAGGCACACCACCATACACCATCTCTAGGATGACTATGTGCCAGTCTAATGATGGCTGGGGCACACCACCATACACCATCTCTAGGATGACTATGTGCCAGTCTAATAATGGCTGAGGCACACTGCCATACACCATCTCTAGGGTGACTATGTGCCAGTCTAATAATGGCTGAGGGATACCGCCATACACCATCTCTAGGATGACTATGTGCCAGTCTAATAATGGCTGAGGCATACGGCTATACACCATCTCTAGGGTGACTATGTGCCAGTCTAATAATGGCTGAGGCACTCCACCATACACCATCTCGAGGGTGACTATGTGCCGGTCTAATAATGGCTGAGGGATACCGCCATACACCATCTCACGGATGACTATGTGCCAGTCTAATAATGGCTGAGGGATACCGCCATACACCATCTCTAGGATGACTATGTGCCAGTCTAATGATGGCTGGGGCACTCCACCATACACCATCTCTAGGATGACTATGTGCCAGTCTAATGATGGCTGGGGCACACCACCATACACCATCTCTAGGGTGACTATGTGCCAGTCTAATAATGGCTGAGGGATACCGCCATACACCATCTCTAGGGTGACTATGTGCCAGTCTTAAAATGACTGAGGCACACCACCATACACCATCTCTAGGGTGACTATGTGCCAGTCTAATAATGGCTGAGGCACTCCACCATACACCATCTCTAGGATGACTATATGCCAGTCTAATAATGGCAGAGGCACACCACCATACACCATCTCTAGGGTGACTATGTGCCAGTCTAATAATGGCTGAGGCACACCGCCATACACCATCTCTAGGGTGACTATGTGCCAGTCTAATAATGGCTGAGGCACAACGCCATACACCATCTCTAGGGTGACTATGTGCCAGTGTAATAATGGCTGAGGCACACCGCCATACACCATCTCTGGGGTGTCCATGTGCCAGTCTAATAATGGCTGAGGCACAACGCCATACACCATCTCTAGGGTGACTATGTGCCAGTCTAATAATGGCTGAGGCACACCGCCATACACCATCTCTAGGGTGACTATGTGCCAGTCTAATAATGGCTGAGGCACACCACCATACACCATCTCTAGGGTGACTACGTGCCAGTCTAATAATGGCTGAGGGATACCGCCATACACAAACTCTAGGGTGACTATGAGCCAGTCTAATGATGGCTGGGGCACACCGCCATACACCATCTCTAGGGTGACTATGTGCCAGTCTAATAATGGCTGAGGCACACCACCATACACCATCTCTAGGGTGACTAAGTGCCAGTCTAATAATGGCTGAGGGATACCGCCATACACAAACTCTAGGATGACTATGTGCCAGTCTAATGATGGCTGGAGCACACCGCCATACACCATCTCTAGGATGACTATGTGCCAGTCTAATAATGGCTAAGGGATAACGCCATACACCATCTCTAGGATGACTATGTGCCAGTCTAATAATGGCTGAGGCACTCCACCATACACCACCTCTAGGGTGACTATGTGCCAGTCTAATGATGGCTGGGGCACACCGCTATACACCATCTCTAGGATGACTATGTACCAGTCTAATGATGGCTGGGGCACACCACCATACACAAACTCTAGGATGACTATGTGCCAGTCTAATGAAGGCTGGAGCACACCGCCATACACCATCTCTAGGATGACTATGTGCCAGTCTAATAATGGCTGAGGGATACCGCCATACACCATCTCTAGGATGACTATGTGCCAGTCTAATAATGGCTGAGGCACTCCACCATACACCACTTCTAGGGTGACTATGTGCCAGTCTAATAATGGCTGAGGCACACCGCCATACACCATCTCGAGGGTGACTATGTGCCAGTCTAATAATGGCTGAGGCACTCCACCATACACCATCTCTAGGATGACTATGTGCCAGTCTAATGATGGCTGGGGCACACCACCATACACCATCTCTAGGGTGACAATGTGCCAGTCTAATAATGGCTGAGGGATACCGCCATACACAATCTCTAGGGTGACTATGTGCCAGTCTAATAATGGCTGAGGCACACCGCCATACACCATCTCGAGGGTGACTATGTGCCAGTCTAATAATGGCTGAGGCACACCACCATACACCATCTCGAGGGTGACTATGTGCCAGTCTAATAATGGCTGAGGCACACCACCATACACCACCTCGAGGGTGACTATGTGCCAGTCCAATAATGGCTGAGGCACACCGCCATACACCATCTCTTGGGTGACTATGTGCCAGTCTAATAATGGCTGAGACACACCGCCATATACCATCTCTAGGGAGACTATGTGCCAGTCTAATAATGGCTGAGGCACACCGCCATACACCATCTCTAGGATGACAATGTACCAGTCTAATGATGGCTGGGGCACTCCACCATACACCATCTCTAGGATGACTATGTACCAGTCTAATGATGGCTGGGGCACACCGCCATACACCATCTCGAGGGTGACTATGTGCCAGTCTAATGATGGCTGGGGCACACCGCCATACACCATCTCTAGGGTGACTATGGGCTAGTCTTATAATGGCTGAGGCACTCCACCATACACCATCTCTAGAATGACTATGTGCCAGTCTAATGATGGCTGGGGCACACCGCCATACACCATCTCTAGGATGACTATGTGCCAGTCTAATAATGGCTGAGGCACACTGCCATACACCATCTCTAGGGTGACTATGTGCCAGTCTAATAATGGCTGAGGGATACCGCCATACACCATCTCTGGGGTGTCCATGTGCCAGTCTAATAATGGCTGAGGCACAACGCCATACACCATCTCTAGGGTGACTATGTGCCAGTGTAATAATGGCTGAGGCACACCGCCATACACCATCTCTGGGGTGTCCATGTGCCAGTCTAATAATGGCTGAGGCACACCACCATACACCATCTCTAAGGTGACTATGTGCCAGTCTAATAATGGCTGAGGCACATCGCCAAACACCATCCCTAGGGTGACTATGTGCCAGACTAATAATGGCTGAAGCACTCCACCATACACCATCTCCAGGGTGACTATGAGCCAGTCTAATAATGGCTGAGGCACACCGCCATACACCATCTCTAGGGTGACTATGTGCCAGTCTAATAATGGCTGAGGCACACCACCATACACCACCATACACCATCCCTAGGGTGACTATGTGCCAGTCTAATAATGGCTGAGGCACTCCACCATACACCATCTCTAGGGTGACTATGTGCCAGTCTAATAATGGCTGAGACACACCACCATACACCATCCCTAGGGTGACTATGTGCCAGTCTAATAATGGCTGAAGCACTCCACCATACACCATCTCTAGGATGACTATGTGCCAGTCTAATAATGGCTGAGGCACTCAACCATACACCATCTCTAGGATGACTATGTGAGTGTCTAATAATTTCTGAGACACACCACCATACACCATCTCTAGAGTGACTATGTGACAGTCTAATAATGGCTGAGGCACACCGTCATACACAATCTCTAGGGCGACTATGTGCCAGTCTAATAATGGCTGAGGCACACCACCATACACCATCTCTAAGGTGACTATGTGCCAGTCTAATAATGGCTGAGGCACACCGCCATACACTATCTCTAGGGCGACTATGTGCCAGTCTAATAATGGCTGAGGCACACCGCCATACACCATCTCTAGGGTGACTATGTGCCAGTCTAATAATGGCTGAGGCACATCGCCATACACCATCTCTCGGATGACTATGTGCCAGTCTAATAATGGCTGAGGGATACCGCCATACACCATCTCTAGGGTGACTATGTGCCAGTCTAATAATGGCTGAGGCACATCGCCATACACCATCTCTAGGGTGACTATGTGCCAGTCTAATAATGGCTGGGGCACACAACCATACACCATCTCTAGGATCACTATGTGCCAGTCTTATAATGGCTGAGGCACATCGCCATACACCATCTCTAGGATGACTATGTGTCAGTCTAATAATGGCTGAGGCACATCGCCATACACCATCCCTAGGGTGACTATGTGCCAGTCTAATAATGGCTGAGGCACATCGCCATACACCATCTCAAGGGTGACTATGTGCCAGTCTAATAATGGCTGGGGCACACCACCATACACCATCTCTAGGGTGACTATGTGCCAGTCTTATAATGGCTGAGGCACATCGCCATACACCATCTCTAGGGTGACTACGTGCCAGTCTAATAATGGCTGAGGGATACAGCCATGCACAATCTCTAAGGTGACTATGAGCCAGTCTAATGATGGCTGGGGCACACCGCCATACACCATCTCTACGGTGACTATGTGCCAGTCTAATAATGGCTGAGGCACACCACCATACACCATCTCTAGGGTGACTATGTGCCAGTCTAATAATGGCTGAGGGACACCGCCATACACAAACTCTAGGGTGACTATGTGCCAGTCTAATGATGGCTGGAGCACACCGCCATACACCATCTCTAGGATGACTATGTGCCTGTCTAATAATGGCTGAGGGATACCGCCATACACCATCTCTAGGATGACTATGTGCCAGTCTAATAATGGCTGAGGCACTCCACAATACACCATCTCTAGGGTGACTATGTGCCAGTCTAATAATGGCTGAGGCACACCACCATACACCATCTCTAGGATGACTATGTGCCAGTCTAATGATGGCTGGGGCTAACCACCATACACCATCTCGAGGGTGACTATGTGCCAGTCTAATAATGACTGAGGCACACCACCATACACCATCTCGAGGGTGACTATGTGCCAGTCTAATAATGGCTGAGGGATACCGCCATACACAATCTCTAGGGTGACTATGTGCCAGTCTAATAATGGCTGAGGCACACCACCATACACCATCTCGAGGGTGACTATGTGCCAGTCCAATAATGGCTGAGGCACACCGCCATACACCATCTCGAGGGTGACTATGTGCCAGTCTAATAATGGCTGAGGCACTCCACCATACACCATCTCTAGGATGACTATGTGCCAGTCTAATGATGGCTGGGGCACACCACCATACACCATCTCTAGGGTGACAATGTGCCAGTCTAATAATGGCTGAGAGATACCGCCATACACAATCTCTAGGGTGACTATGTGCCAGTCTAATAATGGCTGAGGCACACCGCCATACACCATCTCGAGGGTGAGTATGTGCCAGTCTAATAATGGCTGAGGCACACCAGCATACACCATCTCTAGGGTGACTATGTGCCAGTCTAATAATGGCTGAGGCACACCACCATACACCATCTCGAGGGTGACTATGTGCCAGTCCAATAATGGCTGAGGCACACCGCCATACACCATCTCTTGGGTGACTATGTGCCAGTCTAATAATGGCTGAGACACACCGCCATATACCATCTCTAGGGAGACTATGTGCCAGTCTAATAATGGCTGAGGCACACCGCCATACACCATCTCTAGGATGACAATGTACCAGTCTAATGATGGCTGGGGCACTCCACCATACACCATCTCTAGGATGACTATGTACCAGTCTATTGATGGCTGGGGCACACCGCCATACACCATCTCGAGGGTGACTATGTGCCAGTCTAATGATGGCTGGGGCACACCGCCATACACCATCTCAAGGGTGACTATGTGCCAGTCTAATAATGGCTGAGGCACTCCACCATACACCATCTCTAGGATGACTATGTGCCAGTCTAATGATGGCTAAGGCACACCGCCATACACCATCTCTAGGGTGACTATGTGCCAGTCTAATGATGGCTGAGGCACTCCACCATACACCATCTCTAGGGTGACTATGTGCCAGTCTAATGATGGCTGGGGCACTCCACCATACACCATCTCTAGGATGACTATGTGCCAGTCTAATGATGGCTGGGGCACACCACCATACACAATCTCTAAGATGACTATGTGCCAGTCTAATAATGGCTGAGGCACACCACCATACACCATCTCTAGGATGACTATGTGCCAGTCTAATGATGGCTGGGGCACACCACCATACACCATCTCTAGGATGACTATGTGCCAGTCTAATAATGGCTGAGGCACACTGCCATACACCATCTCTAGGGTGACTATGTGCCAGTCTAATAATGGCTGAGGGATACCGCCATACACCATCTCTAGGATGACTATGTGCCAGTCTAATAATGGCTGAGGCATACGGCTATACACCATCTCTAGGGTGACTATGTGCCAGTCTAATAATGGCTGAGGCACTCCACCATACACCATCTCGAGGGTGACTATGTGCCGGTCTAATAATGGCTGAGGGATACCGCCATACACCATCTCACGGATGACTATGTGCCAGTCTAATAATGGCTGAGGGATACCGCCATACACCATCTCTAGGATGACTATGTGCCAGTCTAATGATGGCTGGGGCACTCCACCATACACCATCTCTAGGATGACTATGTGCCAGTCTAATGATGGCTGGGGCACACCACCATACACCATCTCTAGGGTGACTATGTGCCAGTCTAATAATGGCTGAGGGATACCGCCATACACCATCTCTAGGGAGACTATGTGCCAGTCTTAAAATGACTGAGGCACACCACCATACACCATCTCTAGGGTGACTATGTGCCAGTCTAATAATGGCTGAGGCACTCCACCATACACCATCTCTAGGATGACTATGTGCCAGTCTAATAATGGCAGAGGCACACCACCATACACCATCTCTAGGGTGACTATGTGCCAGTCTAATAATGGCTGAGGCACACCGCCATACACCATCTCTAGGGTGACTATGTGCCAGTCTAATAATGGCTGAGGCACAACGCCATACACCATCTCTAGGGTGACTATGTGCCAGTGTAATAATGGCTGAGGCACACCGCCATACACCATCTCTGGGGTGTCCATGTGCCAGTCTAATAATGGCTGAGGCACACCGCCATACACCATCTCTAGGGTGACTATGTGCCAGTCTAATAATGGCTGAGGCACACCACCATACACCATCTCTAGGGTGACTACGTGCCAGTCTAATAATGGCTGAGGGATACCGCCATACACAAACTCTAGGGTGACTATGAGCCAGTCTAATGATGGCTGGGGCACACCGCCATACACCATCTCTAGGGTGACTATGTGCCAGTCTAATAATGGCTGAGGCACACCACCATACACCATCTCTAGGGTGACTAAGTGCCAGTCTAATAATGGCTGAGGGATACCGCCATACACAAACTCTAGGATGACTATGTGCCAGTCTAATGATGGCTGGAGCACACCGCCATACACCATCTCTAGGATGACTATGTGCCAGTCTAATAATGGCTAAGGGATAACGCCATACACCATCTCTAGGATGACTATGTGCCAGTCTAATAATGGCTGAGGCACTCCACCATACACCACCTCTAGGGTGACTATGTGCCAGTCTAATGGTGGCTGGGGCACACCGCTATACACCATCTCTAGGATGACTATGTACCAGTCTAATGATGGCTGGGGCACACCACCATACACAAACTCTAGGATGACTATGTGCCAGTCTAATGAAGGCTGGAGCACACCGCCATACACCATCTCTAGGATGACTATGTGCCAGTCTAATAATGGCTGAGGGATACCGCCATACACCATCTCTAGGATGACTATGTGCCAGTCTAATAATGGCTGAGGCACTCCACCATACACCACCTCTAGGGTGACTATGTGCCAGTCTAATAATGGCTGAGGCACACCACCATACACCATCTCGAGGGTGACTATGTGCCAGTCTAATAATGGCTGAGGGATACCGCCATACACAATCTCTAGGGTGACTATGTGCCAGTCTAATAATGGCTGAGGAACACCACCATACACCATCTCGAGGGTGACTATGTGCCAGTCTAATAATGGCTGAGGCACACCGCCATACACCATCTCGAGGGTGACTATGTGCCAGTCTAATAATGGCTGAGGCACTCCACCATACACCATCTCTAGGATGACTATGTGCCAGTCTAATGATGGCTGGGGCACACCACCATACACCATCTCTAGGGTGACAATGTGCCAGTCTAATAATGGCTGAGGGATACCGCCATACACAATCTCTAGGGTGACTATGTGCCAGTCTAATAATGGCTGAGGCACACCGCCATACACCATCTCGAGGGTGACTATGTGCCAGTCTAATAATGGCTGAGGCACACCACCATACACCATCTCGAGGGTGACTATGTGCCAGTCTAATAATGGCTGAGGCACACCACCATACACCACCTCGAGGGTGACTATGTGCCAGTCCAATAATGGCTGAGGCACACCGCCATACACCATCTCTTGGGTGACTATGTGCCAGTCTAATAATGGCTGAGACACACCGCCATATACCATCTCTAGGGAGACTATGTGCCAGTCTAATAATGGCTGAGGCACACCGCCATACACCATCTCTAGGATGACTATGTGCCAGTCTAATAATGGCTGAGGCACAACGCCATACACCATCTCTAGGGTGACTATGTGCCAGGCTAATAATGGCTGAGGCACACCGCCATACACCATCTCTAGGGTGACTATGTGCCAGTCTAATAATGGCTGAGGCACACCGCCATACACCATCTCTAGGGTGACTATGTGCCAGTATAATAATGGCTGAGGCACACGTCTATACACCATCTCTAGGGTGACTATGTGCCAGTCTAATAATGGCTGGGGCACACTGCCATACACAATCTCTAGGGTGACTATGTGCCAGTCTAATAATGGCTGAGGCACACGGCTATACACCATCTCTAGGGTGACTATGTGCCAGTCTAATAATGGCTGAGGCACACCACCATACACCATCTCTAGGGTGACTATGTGCCAGTCTAATAATGGCTGAGGCACACGGCTATACACCATCTCTAGGGTGACTATGTGCCAGTCTAATAATGGCTGAGGCACACCGCCATACACCATCTCTAGGGTGACTATGTGCCAGTCTAATAATGGCTGAGGCACACGGCTATACACCATCTCTAGGGTGACTATGTGCCAGACTAATAATGGCTGAGGCACACCACCATACACCATCTCTAGGGTGACTATGTGCCAGTCTAATAATGGCTGAGGCACTCCACCATACACCATCTCTAGGGTGACTATGTGCCAGTCTAATAATGGCTAAGACACACCGCCATACACCATCTCTAGGGTGACTATGTGCCAGTCTAATAATGGCTGAGACACTCCACCATACACCATCTCTTGGGTGACTATGTGCCAGTATAATAATGGCTGAGGCACTCCACCATACACCATCTCTAGGGAGACTATGTGCCAGTCTAATAATGGCTGAGGCACTCCACCATACACCATCTCTAGGGTGACTATGTGCCAGTCTAATAATGGCTGAGGCACACGGCTATACACTATCTCTAGGGTGACTATGTGCCAGTCTAATAATGGCTGAGGCCCTCCACCATACACCATCTCTAGGGAGACTATGTGCCAGTATAATAATGGCTGAGGCACTCCACCATACACCATCTCTAGGGTGACTATGTGCCAGTCTAATAATGGATGAGGCACACGGCTATACACCATCTCTAGGGTGACTATGTTCCAGTCTAATAATGGCTGAGGCACACCGCCATACACCATCTCTAGGGTGACTATGTGCCAGTCTAATAATGGCTGAGGCACACGGCTATACACCATCTTTAGGGTGACTATGTGCCAGTCTAATAAAGGCTAAGACACACCGCCATACACCATCTCTAGGGTGACTATGTGCCAGTCTAATAATGGCTGAGACACTCCGCCATACACCATCTCTAGGGTGACTATGTGCCAGTATAATAATGGCTGAGGCACTCCACCATACACCATCTCTAGGGAGACTATGTGCCAGTCTAATAATGGCTGAGGCACTCCACCATACACCATCTCTAGGGAGACTTTGTGCCAGTCTAATAATGGCTGAGGCACTCCACCATACACCATCTCTAGGGTGACTATGTGCCAGTCTAATAATGGCTGAGGCACACCGCCATACACCATCTCTAGGGTGACTATGTGCCGGTCTAATAATGGTTGAGGCACACCGCCATACACCATCTCTAGGGTGACTATGTGCCAGTCTAATAATGGCTGAGGCACACGGCTATACACCATCTCTAGGGTGACTATGTGCCAGTCTAATAATGGTTGAGGCACTCCACCATACACCATCTCGAGGGTGACTATGTGCCAGTCTAATAATGGCTGAGCCACACCACCATACACCATCTCTAGGGCGACTATGTGCCAGTCTAATAATGGCTGAGGCACACCGCCATACACCATCTCTAGGGTGACTATGTGCCAGTCTAATAATGGCTGGGGCACACCACCATACACCATCTCTAGGGTGACTATGTGCCAGTCTTATAATGGCTGAGGCACATCGCCATACACCATCTCTAGGGTGACTACGTGCCAGTCTAATAATGGCTGAGGGATACCGCCATGCACAATCTCTAAGGTGACTATGAGCCAGTCTAATGATGGCTGGGGCACACCGCCATACACCATCTCTACGGTGACTATGTGCCAGTCTAATAATGGCTGAGGCACACCACCATACACCATCTCTAGGGTGACTATGTGCCAGTCTAATAATGGCTGAGGGATACCGCCATACACAAACTCTAGGGTGACTATGTGCCAGTCTAATGATGGCTGGAGCACACCGCCATACACCATCTCTAGGATGACTATGTGCCAGTCTAATAATGGCTGAGGGATACCGCCATACACCATCTCTAGGATGAATATGTTCCAGTCTAATAATGGCTGAGGCACTCCACCATACACCATCTCGAGGGTGACTATGTGCCAGTCTAATGATGGCTGGGGCACACCGATATACACCATCTCTAGGATGACTATGTACCAGTCTAATGATGGCTGGGGCACACCACCATACACCATCTCTAGGATGACTATGTGCCAGTCTAATAATGGCTGAGGCACTCCACCATACACCATCTCTAGGGTGACTATGTGCCAGTCTAATAATGGCTGAGGCACACCACCATACACCATCTCTAGGATGACTATGTGCCAGTCTAATGATGGCTGGGGCAAACCACCATACACCATCTCGAGGGTGACTTAGTGCCAGTCTAATAATGGCTGAGGCACACCACCATACACCATCTCGAGGGTGACTATGTGCCAGTCAAATAATGGCTGAGGGATACCGCCATACACAATCTCTAGGGTGACTATGTGCCAGTCTAATAATGGCTGAGGCACACCACCATACACCATCTCGAGGGTGACTATGTGCCAGTCCTATAATGGCTGAGGCACACCGCCATACACCATCTCGAGGGTGACTATGTGCCAGTCTAATAATGGCTGAGGCACTCCACCATACACCATCTCTAGGATGACTATGTGCCAGTCTAATGATGGCTGGGGCACACCACCATACACCATCTCTAGGGTGACAATGTGCCAGTCTAATAATGGCTGAGGGATACCGCCATACACAATCTCTAGGGTGACTATGTGCCAGTCTAATAATGGCTGAGGCACACCGCCATACACCATCTCGAGGGTGACTATGTGCCAGTCTAATAATGGCTGAGGCACTCCACCATACACCATCTCTAGGATGACTATGTGCCAGTCTAATGATAGCTGGGGCACACCACAATACACCATCTCCAGGGTGACTATGTGCCAGTCTAATAATGGCTGAGGGATACCGCCATACACAATCTCTAGGGTGACTATGTGCCAGTCTAATAATGGCTGAGGCACACCACCATACACCATCTCTAGGGTGACTATGTGCCAGTCTAATAATGGCTGAGGCACACCACCATACACCATCTCTAGGGTGACTATGTGCCAGTCTAATAATGGCTGAGGCACACCACCATACACCATCTCGAGGGTGACTATGTGCCAGTCCAATAATGGCTGAGGCACACCGCCATACACCATCTCTTGGGTGACTACGTGCCAGTCTAATAATGGCTGAGACACACCGCCATATACCATCTCTAGGGAGACTATGTGCCAGTCTAATAATGGCTGAGGCACACCGCCATACACCATCTCTAGGATGACAATGTACCAGTCTAATGATGGCTGGGGCACTCCACCATACACCATCTCTAGGATGATTATGTACCAGTCTAATGATGGCTGGGGCACACCGCCATACACAATCGCGAGGGTGACTATGTGCCAGTCTAATGATGGCTGGGGCACACCGCCATACACCATCTTTAGGGTGACTATGTGCCAGTCTAATAATGGCTGAGGCACTCCACCATACACCATCTCTAGGATGACTATGTGCCAGTCTAATGATGGCTGGGGCATACCGCCATACACCATCTCTAGGGTGACTATGTGCCAGTCTAATGATGGCTGAGGCACTCCACCATACACCATCTCTAGGGTGACTATGTGCCAGTCTAATGATGGCTGGGGCACTCCACCATACACCATCTCTAGGATGACTATGTGCCAGTCTAATGATGGCTGGGGCACACCACCATACACCATCTCTAAGATGACTATGTGCCAGTCTAATAATGGCTGAGGCACACCACCATACACCATCTCTAGGATGACTATGTGCCAGTCTAATGATCACTGGGGCACACCACCATACACCATCTCTAGGATGACTATGTGCCAGTCTAATAATGGCTGAGGCACACTGCCATACACCATCTCTAGGGTGACTATGTGCCAGTCTAATAATGGCTGAGGGATACCGCCATACACCATCTCTAGGAAGACTATGTGCCAGTCTAATAATGGCTGAGGCATACGGCTATACACCATCTCTAGGGTGACTATGTGCCAGTCTAATAATGGCTGAGGCACTCCACCATACACCATCTCGAGGGTGACTATGTGCCGGTCTAATAATGGCTGAGGGATACCGCCATACACCATCTCACGGATGACTATGTGCCAGTCTAATAATGGCTGAGGGATACCGCCATACACCATCTCTAGGATGACTATGTGCCAGTCTAATGATGGCTGGGGCACTCCACCATACACCATCTCTAGGATGACTATGTGCCAGTCTAATGATGGCTGGGGCACACCACCATACACCATCTCTAGGGTGACTATGTGCCAGTCTAATAATGGGTGAGGGATACCGCCATACACCATCTCTAGGGTGACTATGTGCCAGTCTTAAAATGGCTGAGGCACACCACCATACACCATCTCTAGGGTGACTATGTGCCAGTCTAATAATGGCTGAGGCACTCCAACATACACCATCTCTAGGATGACTATGTGCCAGTCTAATAATGGCTGAGGCACACCACCATACACCATCTCTAGGGTGACTATGTGCCAGTCTAATAATGGCTGAGGCACACCGCCATACACCATCTCTAGGGTGACTATGTGCCAGTCTTATAATGGCTGAGGCACAACGCCATACACCAACTCTAGGGTGACTATGTGCCAGTGTAATAATGGCTGAGGCACACCGCCATACACCATCTCTAGGGTGTCTATGTGCCAGTCTAATAATGGCTGAGGCACAACGCCATACACCATCTCTAGGGTGACTATGTGCCAGTCTAATAATGGCTGAGGAACACCGCCATACACCATCTCTAGGGTGACTATGTGCCAGTCTAATAATGGCTGAGGCACACCACCAAACACCATCTCTAGGGTGACTACGTGCCAGTCTAATAATGGCTGAGGGATACCGCCATACACAAACTCTAGGGTGACTATGAGCCAGTCTAATGATGGCTGGGGCACACCGCCATACACCATCTCTAGGGTGACTATGTGCCAGTCTAATAATGGCTGAGGCACACCACCATACACCATCTCTAGGGTGACTATGTGCCAGTCTAATAATGGCTGAGGCACACCACCATACACCATCTCTAGGGTGACTACGTGCCAGTCTAATAATGGCTGAGGGATACCGCCATACACAAACTCTAGGATGACTATGTGCCAGTCTAATGATGGCTGGAGCACACCGCCATACACCATCTCTAGGATGACTATGTGCCAGTCTAATAATGGCTAAGGGATAACGCCATACACCATCTCTAGGATGACTATGTGCCAGTCTAATAATGGCTGAGGCACTCCACCATACACCATCTCGAGGGTGACTATGTGCAAGTCTAATGATGGCTGGGGCACACCGCTATACACCATCTCTAGGATGACTATGTACCAGTCTAATGATGGCTGGGGCACACCACCATACACAAACTCTAGGATGACTATGTGCCAGTCTAATGAAGGCTGGAGCACACCGCCATACACCACCTCTAGGATGACTATGTGCCAGTCTAATAATGTCTGAGGGATACCGCCATACACCATCTCTAGGATGACTTTGTGCCAGTCTAATAATGGCTGAGGCACTCCACCATACACCACCTCTAGGGTGACTATGTGCCAGTCTAATAATGGCTGAGGCACACCACCATACACCATCTCTAGGATTACTATGTGCCAGTCTAATGATGGCTGGGGCACACCACCATACACCATCTCGAGGGTGACTATGTGCCAGTCTAATAATGGCTGAGACACACCACCATACACAATCTCGAGGGTGACTATGTGCCAGTCTAATAATGGCTGAGGGATACCGCCATACACAATCTCTAGGGTGACTATGTGCCAGTCTAATAATGGCTGAGGAACACCACCATACACCATCTCGAGGGTGACTATGTGCCAGTCCAATAATGGCTGAGGCACACCGCCATACACCATCTCGAGGGTGACTATGTGCCAGACTAATAATGGCTGAGGCACTCCACCATACACCATCTCTAGGATGACTATGTGCCAGTCTAATGATGGCTGGGGCACACCACCATACACCATCTCTAGGGTGACAATGTGCCAGTCTAATAATGGCTGAGGGATACCGCCATACACAATCTCTAGGGTGACTATGTTACAGTCTAATAATGGCTGAGGCACACCGCCATACACCATCTCGACGGTGACTATGTGCCAGTCTAATAATGGCTGAGGCACTCCACCATACACTATCTCTAGGATGACTATGTGCCAGTCTAATGATGGCTGGGGCACGCCACCATACACCATCTCTAGGGTGACTATGTGCCAGTCTAATAATGGCTGAGGGATACCGCCATACACAATCTCTAGGGTGACTATGTGCCAGTCTAATAATGGCTGAGTCACACCACCATACACCATCTCGAGGGTGACTATGTGCCAGTCTAATAATGGCTGAGGCACACCACCATACACCACCTCGAGGGTGACTATGTGCCAGTCCAATAATGGCTGAGGCACACCGCCATACACCATCTCTTGGGTGACTATGTGCCAGTCTAATAATGGCTGAGACATACCGCCATATACCATCTCTAGGGAGACTATGTGCCAGTCTAATAATGGCTGAGGCACACCGCCATACACCATCTCTAGGATGACAATGTACCAGTCTAATGATGGCTGGGGCACTCCACCATACACCATCTCTAGGATGACTATGTACCAGTCTAATGATGGCTGGGGCACACCGCCATACACCATCTCGAGGGTGACTATGTGCCAGTCTAATGATGGCTGGGGCACACCGCCATACACCATCTCTAGGGTGACTATGTGCTAGTCTAATAATGGCTGAGGCACTCCACCATACACCATCTCTAGAATGACTATGTGCCAGTCTAATGATGGCTGGGGCACACCGCCATACACCATCTCTAGGGTGACTATGTGCCAGTCTAATGATGGCTGAGGCACTCCACCATACACCATCTCTAGGGTGACTATGTGCCAGTCTAATGATGGCTGGGGCACTCCACCATACACCATCTCTAGGATGACTATGTGCCAGTCTAATGATGGCTGGAGCACACCACCATACACCATCTCTAGGATGACTATGTGCCAGTCTAATAATGGCTGAGGCACACCACCATACACCATCTCTAGGATGACTATGTGCCAGTCTAATGATGGCTGGGGCACACCACCATACACCATCTCTAGGATGACTATGTGCCAGTCTAATAATGGCTGAGGCACACTGCCATACACCATCTCTAGGGTGACTATGTGCCAGTCTAATAATGGCTGAGGGATACCACCATACAGCATCTCTAGGATGACTAGGTGCCAGTCTAATAATGGCTGAGGCACACGGCTATACACCATCTCTAGGGTGACTATGTGCCAGTCTAATAATGGCTGAGGCACACCACCATACACCATCTCGAGGGTAACTAAGTGCCGGTCTAATAATGGCTGAGGGATACCGCCATACACCATCTCTCGGATGACTATGTGCCAGTCTAATAATGGCTGAGGGATACCGCCATACACCATCTCTAGGATGACTATGAGCCAGTCTAATGATGGCTGGGGCACTCCACCATACACCATCTCTAGGATGACTATGTGCCAGTCTAATGATGGCTGGGTCACACCACCATACACCATCTCTAGGGTGACTATGTGCCAGTCTAATAATGGCTGAGGGATACCGCCATACACCATCTCTAGGGTGGCTATGTGCCAGTCTTAAAATGGCTGAGGCACACCACCATACACCATCTCTAGGGTGACTATGTGCCAGTCTAATAATGGCTGAGGCACTCCACCATACACCATCTCTAGGATGACTATGTGCCAGTCTAATAATGGCTGAGGCACACCACCATACACCATCTCTAGGGTGACTATGTGCCAGTCTAATAATGGCTGAGGCACACCGCCATACACCATCTCTAGGGTGACTATGTGCCAGTCTAATAATGGCTGAGGCACAACGCCATACACCATCTCTAGGGTGACTATGTGCCAGTCTAATAATGGCTGAGGCACACCGCCATACACCATCTCTAGGGTGTCTATGTGCCAATCTAATAATGGCTGAGGCACAACGCCATACACCATCTCTAGGGTGACTATGTGCCAGTCTAATAATGGCTGAGGCACACCGCCATACACCATCTCTAGGGTGACTATGTGCCAGTCTAATAATGGCTGAGGCACACCACCATACACCATATCTAGGGTGACTATGTGCCAGTGTAATAATGGCTGAGGCACAACTCCATACACCATCTCTAGGGTGACTATGTGCCAGGCTAATAATGGCTGAGGCACACCGCCATACACCATCTCTAGGGTGACTATGTGCCAGTCTAATAATGGCTGAGGCACACCGCCATACACCATCTCTAGGGTGACTATGTGCCAGTCTAATAATGGCTGAGGCACACGTCTATACACCATCTCTAGGGTGACTATGTGACAGTCTAATAATGGCTGGGGCACACTGCCATACACCATCTCTAGGGTGACTATGTGCCAGTCTAATAATGGCTGAGGCACACGGCTATACACCATCTCTAGGGTGACTATGTGCCAGTCTAATAATGGCTGAGGCACACCACCATACACCATCTCTAGGGTGACTATGTGCCAGTCTAATAATGGCTGAGGCACACGGCTATACACCATCTCTAGGGTGACTATGTGTCAGTCTAATAATGGCTGAGGCACACCGCCATACACCATCTCTAGGGTGACTATGTGCCAGTCTAATAATGGCTGAGGCACACGGCTATACACCATCTCTAGGGTGACTATGTGCCAGTCTAATAATGGCTGAGGCACACCACCATACACCATCTCTAGGGTGACTATGTGCCAGTCTAATAATGGCTGAGGCACATGGCTATACACCATCTCTAGGGTGACTATGTGCCAGTCTAATAATGGCTGAGGCACACCACCATACACCATCTCTAGGGTGACTATGTGCCAGTCTAATAATGGCTGAGGCACACGGCTATACACCATCTCTAGGGTGACTATGTGTCAGTCTAATAATGGCTGAGGCACACCGCCATACACCATCTCTAGGGTGACTATGTGCCAGTCTAATAATGGCTGAGGCACATGGCTATACACCATCTCTAGGGTGACTATGTGCCAGTCTAATAATGGCTGAGGCACACCACCATACACCATCTCTAGGGTGACTATGTGCCAGTCTAATAATGGCTGAGGCACTCCACCATACACCATCTCTAGGGTGACTATGTGCCAGTCTAATAATGGCTAAGACACACCGCCATACACCATCTCTAGGGTGACTATGTGCCGGTCTAATAATGGCTGAGGCACACCGCCATACACCATATCTAGGGTGACTATGTGCCAGTCTAATAATGGCTGAGGCACACGGCTATACACCATCTCTAGGGTGACTATGTGCCAGTCTAATAATGGCTGAGGCACTCCACCATACACCATCTCGAGGGTGACTATGTGCCAGTCTAATAATGGCTGAGCCACACCACCATACACCATCTCTAGGGTGACTATGTGCCAGTCTAATGATGGCTGGGGCACACCGCCATACACCATCTCTAGGGTGGCTATGTGCCAGTCTAATAATGGCTGAGGGATACCGCCATACACCATCTCTAGGGTGACTATGTGCCAGTCTAATAATGGCTGAGGCACACCACCATACACCATCTCTAGGGGATTTTCAAACGGTGACTACGTGCCAGTCCTAAACGAACAACGAAACTTTTCCTCCTCCATTCAACGCTCTGAGAAGAACTGAGAGATCCTCACCATCAAATTAACAATATGTATGTACCATTGGAGGCTGTCTTGAAGGGTGGACCAACGATATATAGACAGTCACAGATAACAGCTAACGTGTGTCATCAATGGCCGATAAAAGTCATATTGACAATCAAAATTAGGATAATTTACAAGGTATTCTCCAAGATACGAACCGGCTAACTTCTTCTGGTTTAGATTATATGGACATACACCTCAGATTTTGAAAACAGTTAAGTCTACATTCCGTTTTAGAATGATGGATTTTGCTTGATACTGTTATCATTAAGGTTGTGTGTCTAACAATTATGCCAGCAGAGTTAACTTTCATTAGCAATAAATAACCTACACAGCATGTGGTGAACACTTCACCTACAATAGGATCCATGTTGCCAGTAAAGTGAATCTGTATTATGAATACAATAACATCAGCAATTGTTAGCTGCTAAAATAAGGAACACTGAATATCAAAATGTTCAAATTGTGATAAAACAAGCAGATTACTATAAGAACCAATGATCACCTGTGTTTGGTTTTCCACTTTGATGACCTTGCTGTCGTCTTCAAATAGACCACCTGACTCATCCAGCAGATTGCTATATGTAGTCCTAGAATCCTAGAAGGTACCATAAAAGTATGAACCAATGTAAAACATACAGACAGAATAACAGTTCCTTGTTATGCACATGTTATTTTACACAATATTCAAATTAAATACAACTTACAATATATGGGACTTCGTCAGTATCAGACACCCATTCAGGCTCTCTCTTAATGATTGGTTGTTGCTCCATGATGCCCAGGAAACTAGAACACACAAAGTGTACTCGAGAATTATTAGGAGCCGTACTTATACAAGTACGCCGAATAATTATCATATATAACACATTAAGTGAATATTTTCATAACTCTGAATGCAAGTTAGGCCACTGGTAAGTTAATGCGAATATATCCCTCCAAGTGCACAGTGAGATGAAGAGGCTAACGGTAAAACTTATTCGACAATGACGCTCGCCTTCATACGATATAACTGAGGACAGAATATCGAGCAGAATATTAGTGACTATAATTGCGATACGATGAGGAATTACTGGTGCCAGCTTGTGGGGCAGTGAAATGAAGCGTCTTATAATTGGTTTCTCTAATTCTAAGTAGGCTACACACAAACCTTAACACAATTTGATGAGGCAGACGGGATTGTCCGACGCTAAATTACATTACAAACCTATCAAAGTGGAAGTAAACTCAAGTTACTGCACGAGTATTAAGTAATAGTCAGTAACTGGATACAGTGAATCTCGGAAATACAAGACAATACTTCCGCATCGTGTTACAAGGAACCCACTTCAAAAGAGATACAACAATTTTCCCTCATTGAACCAACCTTGAACGGAAGGGACTAATCCTTACCAACTTATAAATACTGTTAGCGGGTAGCTTGTATCATAGTCGTTATGAAGAAGTTCCTAGTTACAGTTTTTAACCTGTGTATCCTAGACAATTGAATATTGTAAATTAATGTAAACAAGGCACGAACATGTCTCAGCAGAACGCTGGTTGCAAAATGTATCTTGCTTATTAAATTTACTCACGTCTGTAGATAACTACGTGGGCATAGAGGGGCAGATGACCGCGCTGTTTCGTCCCTTAAAACAACAATAACTAAGTGAGCAGAAGTGATGATGTGTACTCGACGAACGGAACTGAGCATCCTGCGTTTAGAAAAGACTGTGGGTCTTTATGGATTTTACTTTTAACGGAAATCCCCCCTACACTGGTTTTGTTACCTCACCTGTTATCATGAAGGAAATCTTAACATATATATTTTTCATCATAATAGCTTCCGACAATTATCTGCTAATTGATTACCGGTACCTTTGTTATTGCTTATAAATATCGTTTATATTACGTCTTAGTAATTTAATAAAATTGGAGGTTCGCTCGCTGGAGAGAAGAGCCTCGTCCTGTGCTCGCCCGGAGTGGAGCACGTGCTCAGTTCCGCTCGCTGGAGAGAAGAGCCTCGTCCTGTGCTCGCCCGGAGTGGAGCACGTGCTCAGTTCCGCTCGCTGGAGAGAAGAGCCTCGTCCTGTGCTCGCCCGGAGTGGAGCACGTGCTCAGTTCCGCTGGCAACTTAAGTCCTGAAGCAATATCCGTCTTTGGTGTTACGGTTGCGTGCCTGTTTTATTTTCTGTTCGATCGAATCAGGGCCGCCGACAGCGGGGTCCGAACCCACTATCTCCCGAATACAAGCTCACAGCTGCGCCCCTAACTGCACGGCTAACTCACTGCAATATTACAAATATTAAAATAAACAAAACAACAAGAATAAAATTGAAAGAAACTGAATTATAGCCTAACTTGTAACAAGAAAGGTGATGATCAACATCGTCAGCATACAGTAGGCTACATCCGTCAAGGAAGGACATCTCGACAACGAAATGGATGTCGTTATTGGTTCTCTTCGCCTAAGGTGTCCTTAATACTAGTCCAATCCGCTAACACCTGCAAGAGTGCTCCTTCCTGGGCGTAGCCTATACTATTATAGCTGCTGGGTTTGTGTTGTCTCGCTAACTTATTATGAAAGCGCAGTAGGCTACTCAAAGCGGGTGAACATAAGGTATAACGTCAGCGCTACCTCTGCCTTGAGTTAGCAACACTGTCGCCATAGGGCTCCACAGTCTTTTCTAAACGCTGGATGCTCTATAGTCATTCAATTGATCCCCCATTTTATGTGAGAAGTGTTTTATCAAGAGCACAAATAATTCATATACCGTAATTTATCTCAGGCACCAGGCACTTAATTGTAACTCCCCGTCCACTCTAATTTGGGCGCATGCGTGTTGACCGAGAGAAACCTTTTACTAATTGATTACTTAGACAACACAGAAGAATGGCCACTAATATTCCAATACAGCCAACATAACAAAACACGTTATCCTTACACACCCAAGTAAACGTGGCTACAAGTCCCAAAGTTCCTAAATGAATCAACAACAACATCAAACTATTTATCAAACTGAGGAACTTTATTCAGCGATATAAGCGAGTATTGGTGCTGGACCCTAAGTGGTAGGCTACCTCGAAGGTTCCGTGTCTTGAGTTTGGCGGCAGTCCTTCTTAGATGATAGCGTTCGGTCAAGAGTTACACCCAGTGTAAACAGTGCATACTGCTATAGCTCAGTGGATCATTGGTAGTTTGATTCCCGGCGTCACTCGCTAACGATCTCTCGTAACACAATTGATGATTACAAGACGAAGATGAATGTATCTCAGCCACAGACTATCCAATACAGTTCTGATTTCGCTGCGTCGAAATTGGGGAGAAGATCGCCTAGCTCCAAAGATCTCCAACAGGTAGCTTCGGATATATGATACACTGAAGAAAATAGAAATTGCAACACCATTGGTCGTTTGTGTTGATTTTCAAGATATGGAACGATGCCATGTAGGTATCTAACGATCAAAGTTTCAGACCCATTGGATTGTTGCTGCAGGTCTCCCCCACGTGATTGGTCGAGGAGGAATCAACTCCAGTATACGGACTCTGGTGCAGCGTAGTTGACTTTCAGTCTGTGCAGTGAAGTGTTCACCGCCTAACATGCTTCGACGACAGAGAGGAGTGCGCTATCAATAACTGTCGCCGTTTGAGAGGGCTCGGATAATTGGGCTGTGTGAGGCTGGATCATCGCTAAGGACTGTCGCTGCACGAGTTGGCCGACAGGCATCTACGGTACAAAGTGTATGGCAGCAGTGGTCAAATGAAGGTACCCACACTCGTAGAACTGGCACAGGCCCAGCGCGACAGACAACTGTGAGAGGTGATCGCCGCATCATTCGGATGGCCCGGATGGAACCCCATGCAACAGCAGCGCAAATTCGAACAGCTGTGGCACCCCACGTTACACAACAAACAGTTAGTAATCGCCTGCGTGCTGCTGGCTTACGATCCCGTGTTCCTTCAGAAGGTGTTCCATTGACCCCACAACAGTATGTGTAAGGCTGGCCTGGTGTCGAGAACTAAGAGGCAATTACGGAAAACGTGGGTCGACGAATGGCATAGGGTCGTCTTAAGTGATGAATCGCGCTTCTGTCTTGCCCGCAGTGATCGCCGGAATCGTGTGCGCCGACGTACCGGGGAGAGGGGCCGCCCAGACCTTATTATCGAGAGGCACACAGGACCAACACCAAACATTATGGTCTGCGGAGCTATTGGCTTTAAGGTAAAATCGCAATTAGTGCTTGTTGAGGGCACTATGACTGCTCGACAGTACTTTGATGGGTACTCAATCCAGTGGTTGTCCCTATGATGGTGAACATTGCTAATGGGATGTTTCAGCAGGACAATGCCCGGGTTCACACTGCACGCATCTCCAGAAACGCTCTCCACGATATCACAACCTTAGAATGGCCCGCCTGATCCACGGACCTCAGTCCTATTGAGCATGTGTGGGACATGATGGGTCGACAACTGGCCAACCGTTCTCAGCCACCCACAACACTGGAACAACTGACCCGTTCAGTGCAGCAAGCATGGGCCACAATTCCTCAGGAAGCGATCCAGGGCCTTGTTGACTCCATGCCTCGAGGAATTCATCAATGTATTGCAGCTCGTGGTGAGCACATCCTATATTGATTGTTGTCCAAACTTGCGGTCAGAGGGACCTGAAAATGAAATCATCGAATCACAACCGAACACTCGTCCTGCGTGCTCAAATGCAGCAATGTTGCATCACTCCTTCTGGGTGTTGCAATTTCCATTTTCTTCAGTGTAATTATAATTACACTATTAAAAATAATCTCTATGTATAATTCCCCATTTTACGGGATTGGAGATGAGATTAGGAGAACCATTTCAAGGGGGCTGACGGAGGGATGCGAACCATTACCTTTGCAAGTTAACGCGCGTATCCGATGACAGCAATGTCTATAACAGTGATATCTTATTGTTATTTTGAACAGTCTGAATTGAGGAAAGTATTTTGCAATTTGAATTGTATTTACTATATTGTATTTCCCGGTAATGTATAAGTATATAATGTAATAAAATACATTTTTGTCGTATTTTGTATCTAAAATGCATTTTGCCCAACTCTGGCTGTGAAGACTGGACTAGAGTGTGTATTTGTAATTGCAGTAGGATTAGAGCAGGAAGCGGCCGTGGCCTTCAGATATGAACTATCCCGGCATTTGATAGAGTGGGAGTGGAAAGCACGGAAACCCACTTCCAGGATGGCTGTGTTGTGCCTCACGAGCCCTCAGACCAGAATTCAATATCTTGAGTGACACGGGTCTCCGCGGTAACAGCCAAAAAGGATAGCCACTACTCAACGAGGCGGACAGATGTGGTACTGGTATCGCTGGGCTTCGTATGTTCCAAATCGAAGTTCCCTGAGGAGAGACAGAAACACTGGAAGGTAATTTGTGCATTAGGGTTTAAGTGGCAATATCCGGGAAAGAAGATGCCAATTAAGGGATAAAGTTTTAAGATGGTAATACGTTTTGAATTTTATCAATCTTTGCAATTGATTTGTCACGAAGAACACAGTTATGCTGTTCTAAATCCTAATTTACCTTTAGACTAATTAAGCATTGCTCTCCTATTCTACAGAATTGTTGGGATGTTCATATGAACTGTCCAAATTCACACACTATATTGCCATAACAAGGTTCCTTTATCTGTTTTTGTAACGTATTGTGGGCAATGGATGTACCAGGTTGTGCGTCCATCTTCCCCGAAGTACTGTGCACCAGGACATCCAGTACATCACCACAAATATCTGAAGCACTGGGTCACTAAACTTCCAACAAATCATCATCAGCCTAACTATTTCTTCTTAATTCTTGCTCTACCTCGTCCTACTATACCTTAACCTGTTCCTCTAGTATATTAGCTGTTTTTAAATTCACTAGAGAACAAACTATACAACAAAAAGTAACACAAAAATAGTTACGTTTATGGTCGCGGGTGAGGGAAAGTCTCACTTATTTCCAAGCGCGTACAATACTATAAAACGTGTGAATGTTTCAAGTGTTACCCTGCTATTGTTGCGGGAGGTGTGTCGTTATGCCCCCTCCAAGGACTACATAGAAGGGAAGGTGAATCCGAGAGTGGGCTGCGAAGTTACATGCAAGACATTTCCAAAGTGAGATAAACCCTCCCCCCGCGACCACTGTTGGGTTAAAGATTAATGTCGGAGAGTGAACTGAGCCCCGCGAGGAAAATAGAATAGCTGCTGGATATGAAAAGTAGCCCTTTGACCTAACACCACGATAATGAAGCTAAGGGCGTTGAGCAGACCATGTATCCTACATATTCCACATGATACAAGCCGAGTTGCAGTTGTCCTGGGATAAACTTGGTTGTATATATACTTACCACTGTTTTGTCGGGGCATTTTGAAGGAAGCAGACATTGTTCCATGATAATTTCTCCTTTATAAAACAAAAGGGGAACAATTTCAAATAACACAACCAGTGACACTTGATTAATTATAAGTTGAAGGGCAAATGAATACGGTATTCACAATTAGCATCAACTTGTATAGGAACGGATAAGGACTATGCACAAGTACATATTATTCACAGTTAGCATCAAATTGTATAGGAACGGATAAGGACCATGCACAAGTACATATTATTGACAGTTAGCATCAACATGTATAGGAACGGATAAGGACCATGCACAAGTACATATTATTCACAATTAGCGTCAACTTGTATACGAACGGATAAGGACTATGCACAAGTACATGTTATTCACAATTAGCATCAACTTGAATAGGAACCGATAAGGTCCATGCAGAAGTAAATATTATTCACAATTTCGAATGAACAGTTTGCATCAACTTGTATAGGAACGGATAAGGACTATGCACAAGTACATATTATTCACAGTTAGCATCAACTTGTATAGGAACGGATAAGGACTATGCACAAGTACATATTATTCACAGTTAGCATCAACTTGTATAGGAACGGATAAGGACTATGCACAAGTACATATTATTCACAGTTAGCATCAACTTGTATTGGAACGGATAAGGACTATGCACAAGTACATATTATTCACAGTTAGCATCAAATTGTATAGGAACGGATAAGGACCATGCACAAGTACATATTATTCACAGTTAGCATCAACTTGTATAGGAACGGATAAGGACTATGCACAACTACATATTATTCACAGTTAGCATCAACTTGTATAGGAACGGATAAGGACTATGCACAAGTACATATTATTCACAATTTCGAATGAACAGTTAGCATCAACTTGTATAGGAACGGATAAGGACTATGCACAAGTACATATTATTCACAGTTAGCATCAACTTGTATAGGAACGGATAAGGACTATGCACAAGTACATATTATTCACAGTTAGCATCAACTTGTATAGGAACGGATAAGGACCATGCACAAGTACATATTACTCACAGTTAGCATCAACTTGTATAGGAACGGATAAGGACTATGCACAAGTACATATTATTCACAATTTCGAATGAACAGTTAGCATCAACTTGTATAGGAACAGATAAGGACTAAGCACAAGTACATATTATTCACAATTTCGAATGAACAGTTCGCATCAACTTGTATAGGAACGGATAAGGACTATGCACATGTACATATTATTCACAATTTCGAATGAACAGATAGCATCAACTTGTATAAGAACGGATAAGGACCATGCACAAGTTCATATTATTCACAATTTCGAATGAACAGTTAGCTTCAACATGTATAGGAGCGGATAAGGACTATGCACACGTACATATTATTCACAATTTCGAATGAACAGTTAGCATCAACTTGTATAGGAACGGATAAGGACTAAGCACAAGTACATATTATTCACTATTTCGAATAGACAGTTTGCATCAACTTGTATAGGAACGGATAGGGACTAGGCACAAGTACATATTATTCGCTATTTCTAATGAACAGTTAGCATCAACTTGTATAGGAACGGATAAGGTCCATGCAGAAGTACTTATTTTTCACTATTTCGAATGAGCATTTAGAATCAACTTGTATAGGGACGCATAAGGACTATGCAAAAGTACATATTATTCACAATTTCGAATGAACAGTTCGCATCAACTTGTATAGGAACGGATAAGGACTATGCACATGTACATATTATTCACAATTTCGAATGAACAGTTTGCATCAACTTGTATAGGAACGGATAAGGACTATGCACAAGTACATATTATTCGCTATTTCTAATGAACAGTTAGCATCAACTTGTATAGGAACGGATAAGGTCCATGCAGAAGTACTTATTTTTCACTATTTCGAATGAACATTTAGAATCAACTTGTATAGGGACGGATAAGGACTATGTACAAGTACATATTATTCACAATTTCGAATGAACAGTTCGCATCAACTTGTATAGGAACGGATAAGGACTATGCACATGTACATATTATTCACAATTTCGAATGAACAGTTAGCATCAACATGTATGGGAACGGATAAGGACTATGCACAAGAACATATTATCCACAATTTCGAATGAACAGTTAGCATCAACTTGTATAGGAACGGATAAGGACTATGCACATGTACATATTATCCACAATTTCGAATGACCAGTTAGCATCAACTTGTATAGGAACGGATAAGGACCATGCACAAGTACATATTATCCACAATTTCGAATGAACAGTTATCATCAACTTGTACAGGAACGGATAGGGACCGCGCACAAGTACGTATTATCCACAGTTTCGAATGAACAGTTAGCATGAACGTGTATAGGAACGGATAGGGACCGTGCACAAGTACGTATTATCCACAATTTCGAATGAAGAGTTAGCATGAACTTGTATAGGAACGGATAAGGACCGTACACAAGTACATATTATTCACTATTTCGAATGACCAGTTAGCATCAACTTGTATAGGGACGGATAAGGACTGTTCACAAGTACATATTGTAACTTTTATGCATATGATACAGCATAAATATTACAAGATAAATTCATCAACTATACTCATATATGAGAAGGAAGCAGGAGCGGCCAGAGACGAACAAGGGAATGCAAGGGGCGCGCGGAACTTGACATTCTATAACTTTCTGTTATCGCGAACAATGAGGCGAAACTCACAGCCGCAACACATGGACACCAGATGGGATTGAACAAGTAACCGCGGTCGCTCAACCCTGAATAGGGCTGGTAACCGATTACTCAAACAACTGCAAAATAGGCGCCTCCCACTTAAGAGAAATTAGAGAAATAATTAACGAACAAAATTATGAGTTGCAGCATTGAAAAGAGGGTGATTTTAGCCTCAAGAATGTTATTTAAAAAGTCACGAAACATCAGTATTTGAATTAATTCGGCCTAAAGGAGTGGAGAAAGAATTTTGAATGAACCAATCAGAATTGTGGGCGGGTGGACGCTTAAAAAGACCGGGAATTTTTTGGACAATGAAAATTACTACGGAGCTAATTAGCGGCCGAACCTACGATCCAATTTTTAAAATCAAACCATGTTTTGGGACACTGGAAACAAGAGCAATCGATTGAACCTAGTTTTATCGTCATACGAGTGTTGCTCTAGATTTTAATTTTGAGAACCTCCCCCTCCTGATGATTTCATAGGCAGACCATTATATAGCCTGCTGAGAGTCAGTAAAGTCAGTCGATTTTCCATCGCTGGAGTGGCGAGAGACTTTGCCCGGGTGAGACCCGAATTACCGAAAATTGTACAAGTACAAGTGTGTAATCAGTCGATTCTTGATCGCCTGGGAGGCGATATCTCACGTTGGTCAGTTCTGCGAATTCAGCGCAAAAAAAGTGAAATGGATAACTATTGAACAGTAACATTCCTTTTGCATAATAGTGGCGATATGCAAATTTGTTCGGGACAAACCAGTGCGAGTGAAGTCCGTACTTTGAAAGATAGCCATCCGTGCTATAAGCATATTAAGTAGCGTAGGAAACTATGGACACGTGGCTGAATTTAGTAGTCATGCCTAGCTGTAGTTTACGTAAGGCGCTCTGTTAAGTTAAAAAACGGTGTATAATCGTGTAAAAGTTTCATGGTGATGCCTGAATTTTGCATGAAACTGAAAAATTGTGTTTCAAAGTGTCCTCCCATGCAAGAACATGTCTCTTCAGGAGCCAGGAGAAGGAACGTCATTCGGAAGGATTAGCTGAGACGCCATCATGAGCTAAGTGGCCTAAATTTTGGGGCGTACATGGGCATGATGTTGGTTACAACAGGTGTTGGAAAGGTTACCCACAATTATAAGACATTATAATTAGCAGGGGTTTACTGGGACAACAGGTCGGAGAGTGTGCAACTTGTATATATATTTTATTTGCTAGAGCTTAGTGTGTGATTTATTCATTTGATTGCGTGATCATCGTGTTTCTTTGATATGATTAAGGGTTATTTTATTTGTCCGTGGGATGAACGATAATGGGTTGCAAGTTCATTAAATTAGCGTAAAATGTGAGTTTGGAGGGAACCATTCAGGGATATAACAGGCCAATTCTACTAATGATATTTTGAGCCTGAGCTCAAAGGGATAGGGGCTGATGACCGTTGTCAAGGTAAGAGACAACCCAAGATTGGTAAGCGAGACTGCAGCCGCATTTGGTAATGAGTGAGGGTAAGAGCTAATACGAACTGAGCTGAGAATGCAAAGTAAAAGGTAAGAAAACGGAGGTACATGCCCGTGTTATTTATAATGGTAAGTGGCAAGCGGATGGAGCATTCCCGCGTTGCTTCAATGGAAGATTTGGTAACGGAGGTACATGCCCGTGGTATTTATAATGGTAAGTGGCAAGCGGATGGAGCATTCCCGCGCTGCTTCAATGGAAGATTTTGTAACGGAGGTACATGCCCGTGGTATTTATAATGGTAAGTGGCAAGCGGATGGAGCATTCCCGCGTTGCTTCAATGGAAGATTTGGTAACGGAGGTACATGCCCGTGGTATTTATAATGGTAAGTGGCAAGCGGATGGAGCATTCCCGCGTTGCTTCAATGGAAGATTTGGTAACGGAGGTACATGCTCTTGGTATTTATAATGGTAAGTGGCAAGCGGATGGAGCATTCCCGCGTTGCTTCAATGGAAGATTTGGTAACGGAGGTACATGCCCGTGGTATTTATAATGGTAAGTGGCAAGCGGATGGAGCATTCCCGCGTTGCTTCAATGGAAGATTTGGTAACGGAGGTACATGCCCGTGGTATTTATAATGGTAAGTGGCAAGTGGATGGAGCATTCTCGCGTTGCTTCAATGGAAGATTTGGTAACGGAGGTACATGCTCTTGGTATTTATAATGGTAAGTGGCAATCGAATGGAGCATTCCCGCGTTGCTTCAATGGAAGATTTGGTAACGGAGGTACATGCCCGTGGTATTTATAATGGTAAGTGGCAAGCGGATGGAGCATTCCCGCGTTGCTTCAATGGAAGATTTGGTAACGGAGGTACATGCCCGTGGTATTTATAATGGTAAGTGGCAAGCGGATGGAGCATTCCCGCGTTGCTTCAATGGAAGATTTGGTAACGGAGGTACATGCCCGTGGTATTTATAATGGTAAGTGGCAAGCGGATGGAGCATTCCCGCGTTGCTTCAATGGAAGATTTGGTAACGGAGGGACATGCCCGTGGTATTTATAACGGTAAGTGGCGAGCGGATGGAGCATTCCCGCGTTGCTTCAATGGAAGATTTGGTAACGGAGGTACATGCCCGTGGTATTTATAATGGTAAGTGGCAAGCGGATGGAGCATTCCCGCGTTGCTTCAATGGAAGATTTGGTAACGGAGGTACATGCCCGTGGTATTTATAATGGTAAGTGGCAAGCGGATGGAGCATTCCCGCGTTGCTTCAATGGAATATTTGGTAACGGAGGTACATTCCCGTGTTATTTATAATGGTAAGTGGCAAGCGGATGGAGCATTCCCGCGTTGCTTCAATGGAAGATTTGGTAACGGAGGTACATGCCCGTGGTATTTATAATGGTAAGTGGCAAGCGGATGGAGCATTCCCGCGTTGCTTCAATGGAAGATTTGGTAACGGAGGTAAATGCCCGTGGTATTTATAATGGTAAGTGGCAAGCGGATGGAGCATTCCCGCGTTGCTTCAATGGAAGATTTGGTAACGGAGGTACATTCCCGTGTTATTTATAATGGTAAGTGGCAAGCGGATGGAGCATTCCCGCGTTGCTTCAATGGAAGATTTGGTAACGGAGGTACATGCCCGTGGTATTTATAATGGTAAGTGGCAAGCGGATGGAGCATTCCCGCGTTGCTTCAATGGAAGATTTGGTAACGGAGGTACATTCCCGTGGTATTTATAATGGTAAGTGACAAGCGGATGGGGCATTCCCGCGTTGCTTCAATGGAAGATTTGGTAACGGAGGTACATTCCCGTGGTATTTATAATGGTAAGTGACAAGCGGATGGGGCATTCCCGCGTTGCTTCAATGGAAGATTTGGTAACGGAGGTACATTCCCGTGGACCTCAAATGGTGAGTCGTAGGCAGAGGGATAATGCCCGCAAATTAGTTGATGGGATGATAATGGTATGTAATGATACTCCTTATGATTGTGGGAAGGAAATACCAGAAGGACTCCCTCACAAGACGGAGAAAGTATTGCATTCAGCTCGGTTTTTCAAGTGAGTCTCGAGGGGAAGGCCAGGTATGCCCCATCCCGCTGTGCGAGCTGCGAGTTTTTGTACGAGCGAGGTCATCAATCACCGTAGGTCTTCAGGGAGTGTTTGTTTGAAAAACCGAATGGTTTTGTTATATCGTGGTAATCAGCCACAGGCGCTTGGCCATTTATATTCATGTGAGGATTTTGTTTGATTCAACTTGCTTCAGGAAGCGAAGTTTTCCGTGCACCCATGTAAATATTTGTTTGACTTCATTATGGGGGCATAGGCCACCATTGTTATTAGAGGTGATCCACGCATATGTTTTCTATTTTGTTCTTGTGTTATTGGTGATCAGTTAAGCTTGGACGGGCTTGGACCCTAGCTTTAGCCATTGGCTTAAGTAATTTATGCTCACACGACCTGTAACCTGCGATCATAGCCGGATTCTTGGTAAGAAGGAAAGATAACCTGTCCAACACCTGTAAACCACAATTACGAATGAGAGTGCGCTAGATACATTAGATATTCACAACATTACTTTGAGGTCAATTATTGTATTTGAACCATTTCAGTTTGTTGTTCCTTTGGAACAGTTATGGACATGTGATCACGTGACATTTGTGTCGGCCCATTTTTGAGGAGGCCAGTGTTTACTTTGTGTTTACTTTTTTTTGAACTTTCAGTAACTTAAGGGGACGTGATTGTTTTGATAAGGGGGGATGTTTTGTGAATAAATATTGTTGTTAATGATACCTCTGGCATATTATTTTACTGTAAGCCTCCCGTGATCCTTAATATAAAATCCCGGGATGTTGAGTTTAAGTTTAGGGCCACGCGGACAGAGCACCCCTGAGTTAAGAGTCTGCATCCTTGAGGACCCGAGGGGTACAATATTATTCACAATTTAGGAATATAAACTGCAGAATAAGTTATTAACTTTGACTACAATATTCCTTTCCTTATGGAACACCAGTATTTTATATCAAGTACATGCCCAATAAGCATAGAGCAGTCAATAAGTTGAAGAGTCATGCAGGGGTTTACCATCGTAGTATTGTAGTCCTGGCTGCCCAATTATGTGTGTGAAATCCGTCTGCTAACCTGTGACTCCTGTGCAAGGGAGTGTATTGTAATTGAAGCTAGAATTTGGGTGGTAGGTGGTCATGGCCCTAATTCAGGTACCATCCTGGCATTCGCCTGGAGGAGAGGCAGGAAAGCTGCTTCCACGATGGTTGAGGTAGGAAATAAACCCACCTCATCTCTTCGCAGTTCTGCCTATTAAGGCTAAGTGAACCCTTTTCCTGCCAACAAAACAAAATTATATTTCTTGATCGAGTAGGGATTTGAACCCGGACCTCCACACAGAGTGAGAGAGAGACATTGATATACGCCCCTGATTTTAATGAAGCCTACTGATATGTACATGACTGGGATTGAGATGTGTAGTGAAGTAGACACTTGTACTGGAACAGCCGCAAATCAGCTAAGTCAACAAACCACAGTGTTAACTCAGTCACATTTCTGTGTTTAACCTAACTAAGCAACAACAAAAGCTCACCAAGTAAATAACACATTTGAAAAGTATCGGTTAATAACAAAACAGTCGTGGAACGCAATCACTTCAGTAGCTCGCAATAATAAAAGTAAACGGTTCGATATTTATAGAAGGGGATGTGGTGGTTCAGTGGTCAGTCGGCTTGCCTCTCACCAAGGTGCACAGGGTTCGATTCTCGGTCAATACATGTGTAATTATCGAGGTTCGAATCCCACGCAATATAATGTCCCGTGGCTTAAGATTGCAAGAACATAAATTTGGAAGCTTCGTTTTTTCTTTCACATTTATACACATAAAAGTACTATTAATGAATACAACTCTTTAGATGTTCAATACACTAACGGAGTAAAAAATATAATTGCTTAAAAACTCCGACTCGTCACAAAGTTTAATTAAATCCCCTGAGCTTAATAAATGTAAACACTGCTGTACATAAGTGTTATATACATCTCTATATATAAAGCTCAATGTTGGTTTATATGTCTGTGTGTCTAACTGTTTGTTATTTATACATATCCACACCGTTACACCGATCCGAACCAAAATTTACATACTTACCCTTTGGAATCCGACGAGTGACACTGTCTGCTTGAAACTTCGAACATATCGCTCCATTCCCTGCACTTGGGCCCTTTGGCAGAAATCTTCACTGTTTCACCGATCTGAACCAAATTTTGTGTACATACACTTTGGAACACTACGGTTAATACTGTAAAATTTAAAATTTCGCACAACCACTACATTCCTGGCTTTTAGGCCCTCTGGCACAAATCTACCGAGTTACACTGTCTACATGAAATTTCGGACAGAACTGTCCATTCCTTGCATTAAGGCTCTTTGGCACAAATCTACACCATTTCACCGATCAGAACCAAAGTTTGTATACCCATCCTTTGGAATCCAGCGAGTAACACTGTCTGCATAAAATTTCGGACAGACCACTCCATTCCCTGCATTTAGAGTCTTTGGCACAAATCCACACTGTTTCACCCATATGAACGAAATATGTATACTTACCCTTTGGAACCCCGTGAGTAAAACTGTCCGATTAAAATTTCGGACAGACCACTCTATTCTCTGCATTTAGGCCCTTTGGCAGAAGTCTACCCTGCTTCACCCATCTGAACCAAATTTTGTATACTTACCCTTTGGAACCCTGCGGTTAACTCTGTAAACTTGAAATATTTGCACAGACCACTCCGTTCCCTGCATTTAGAGTCTTTGGCACAAATCTACACTGTTTCACCCATCTGAACCAAATTTTACATCCATACCCTTTGAAACCCGACGAGTAACACGGTCTATTCGAAATTTCGGACAGAACACTCCATTCCATACATTTGGGCCCTTTGGCACAAATCTACCCCGTTTCACCGATCCAATCCAAATTTTGTATAATTACCGTTTGGAACTCTGCGGGTAAGATTGTCCACTTTAAATTTCGGACAGAACACTCCATTCCCTGCATTTAGTTTCTTTAGCACAAATCTACCCCGTTTCACCTATTTGCACCACATTTTACATACTTACCCTTTGAAATCCTGCTGGTAACACTGGCAACTTGATAGTTTGGACAACGCTCTCCATTTCCTACATTTAGATTAACAGACAAAATGAACTTGAAAACCTCGTTTTATGGCCCTAGGACCATTCATGTCCGTAGTAGTGTAACTGTAGGATTATTTTAATAAGTCTATTGTTGGCTTGCAATGCGGGCTGCATCACGTCACCCCTACCACTGTTTTGGTGCAGTTGCGATATAGTTACATCTTGCGCTGCTTATTTCAGTGAGAGGGAGTAATTAGTGCAAAAAGATTTCTTAGGTCCCTTAAAAGAGTTAGCATCGTGAAAATATTACGCCTCTGAATAAGTGCGATGGTGTTGGTGCAGTCCATTGAGGTTATCAGCTGCAATACGCGTTGGTGCTCCCAAATCTACTTTCATTTATTCCGATAGTTATCCTTGAGTGCTATGTGGCGATAAATAACATTATTGCTACTTCAGGAGCTCGGGACAACCGAAGTTCTCCAAGGTGCTCTGTTTCTTTTCCCTTGGCGCTATACGACAAAAGACGACACTATTGGTCTCCACTTTTCTAACAGCCAATGAGACATAGGCCCTAGGCAGTGCTTTTATTTCACTTACTCCTCTTTCTAATCTTTTTTTCAATTCATTGGCAAATTACATGTGTCGGCACTGTAGTTAGTAAAAAGCCTTTTATTTACTCATTATCATTACGGGAAAATGACCTGAATGTTATACTGTATTACTTATCACCACCACCACCACCACCACAAAAAGTTATATTTAAAAAATATATTTTCTTGTACGTTTAAGTATCATTTGCCTATTCAGTAGTAGTATTCATTATCATCCATAAACCAAACAAAGCCACCGGGCTAAGCCGGGCACTACTGCTAGTAACCAGTGAGCATCATCGGACGATGAGTGCTTGACGAACGAAACTAGTCATCCAATTGAGCCTCCATTTTGTGTGGGAGTGTTTGATCAAGAGCAAAAATAATTCCTGTAATTCATTTCAGGCTCTTAATTGTAATTCCCCGCCCAATCTAATGTGAGCGAACGCGTGTTGACCAACTGAAAAGCGTTTATTATTGATTACACTGAAGATGGCTACAGACATTAATACAGCCAACACAATAACACCAGTCATACTTACACACCCAAGTACACAGGGATACATGCCGTAAAGTCCTAAATGAACCAAGAAGAGCGACAGCAAGCTAATTATCAAAATGGCGGACTCTATTCAGCGATAGAAGAGAGTATTGGTACTGGACCCTAAGTGGTACCGCAAAGGTTCCGTGTCTTGAGTTTTGTGCAGTCCTTCTCAGATGATAGCGTTCTGTCAAAAGTTACACCCAGTGTAAACAGTGCATACTGCTATAGCTCGGTGGATCCGTGGTAGATTGATTCCCGGCGGCACTCGTAAAAGATCTCTCGCATCGCATTTGATGATTACAAGTCAAAATTGATTAAATCGCAGTCACAGACTACCTAATACAGTTCCGGTTTAGCTGTGTCGAAATTGGGGAGTGGATCGCCTAGCTCCAAATATCTACAACAGGTACTTTCGGCCATCGAAAATAATAATAATAATAATAATGATGTCTACATATTATTCCCCATTTTACGGAAGAGCAGACGACATGAGGGGAACCATTCCAAGGGAGTGACGGTGGGTTGTGAACCATTGCCCTTGCAATATCTATAATACCCTAGTAATATATTATTGTTATTTCGAACAGTCTGAATGGAGGAAAGTATTTTGTGTTTTGAATTGTAGACCTATTCTTAAAATGCATTGAAAAGTGGCCCGCTAATTGTTGTGCCTAGTATATGTTGGTTTATAAAAAAAATTGTTTAATATATAGGCATATATATATACGGATAGGAATTCGGGCCTTTTTATCGCACCAAAAAATTTTGCCGACGTCCAAACTGCAAGCTTGGTTGGCAATTTAAGCTGTGACTTGCTCCCTTTGTCGGTACCAACTTGACTTGCCGAAACTGGTACCTTGGTACTTTTCTCGAAGGTCGATGTAAAAGTCGCAAAACACGCCATTGCATATTTGTACGAATATTTTTGGCGCGGTAAACGCGTCAAATTTCTATCCATGTAGCTTACAAAAAAAAAAAAATGGTGTGGTTATGTAGGTTTGGTTATTTTGTGATAGCGTTTTTAGTGATACCATTTTTCTTAACAATTTCGATTCTCTGACTCCCACCAAAGCCAAACTCTAGATCCGCGCCTGCTATAGCTGTTGAGTGAGAATAAATGGTTCAAAACGCAATGAATGGTTTTATCCGACTTGGCTGCAGAATCACTCGCCAAAATACATGCGACGGGAGACGAGGAGGTAGTCTCTATTAGATGAAAACACACTGGCACGGAGGGACACGGTTAGCTGAGTGAAACAGCTTGTTGAAGCCCTTCCAGTTGATATGAGGAAGGTTAAACATTTCTTCAGACAGTGGAGCGGAAGGAAGGGAAGTGGGTGCGTGTTGGATAATTTTAAGATTGTGATATTTATTTTTGAAGTTCACTTGACTTTTGGTTATTGGTGGAATAAGTGTTTATTAAGTTTTGTAATTTGTCTCCAGGGCATAACTATATAAAATAATAACTGATATGTTTTCTATTGTGTTATAAGTGCATTCATAATCGTACGATTTCCCTTTAGTCATGTTCCGTACCGGTATGTGTCCTGATAAGTGCGTCACCGTGTATTTGATGTACCTCGTGGCGAAATACTCAAGTCTGAGAATTTCTAGTTCCGTGTAGGGATATTTGAAATACTGTCTACAGACGTGACTATAATATTAAATATAACTCTTACAACCGGAGTTCTGCTAATAGGCTATCTGTTGGTGCTCTGTGTAGATCAATTTCAAATATTTAATTGTCTAGGATACACAGGTTTAAGACTGTAACTGGGAACTTTTTATGACGATATTCATGTTACCCGGTAACAGTATTTATAAGTTTGTAAGGATAAATACATACACACATCAAAAAAAGTTTTGCATCACCTCGGTTCCCAGATCTCCGGCATATAGACGTTGACTGTGTATATTGTATCCAAGATACAGTCCCTTTGACTGTTCATAGATGTCACTAAAACTGCTCAAAGATGTAAACAACCATGCATGAGCAGGGCCTATTAGACGGAGGGGGTACGACAGCCGATCAGTTCCAGTCATTCCACCAGGACGAAGGTACGCTGCTCATGTTGTCTGTAGTTCTACCATGCCTAGAAGGTCAATACCGCAGTTCGATCGCGTCCGCATTGTTACTTTGTGTCAAGAAGGGCTCTCAACAAGGGAAGTTTCCAGGCGTCTCAGAGTGAACCAAAGCGATGTTGTTCGGACATGGAGGAGGTACAGAGATACAGGAACTGTCGATGACAGGCCTCGCTCAGGCCGCCCAAGGGCTACTACTCTATACTCTGAGAGCTGCCTGAATAGGATTGACAGTTCTCGCCTCGCCATGTGGTCAGGGAACAAGGTTGCCAAGCAGTTAGAATAACAAGCGATCACACTGTACAAGCCAGATATACAGCTGACCAGGCACTGACGCACTTGGGCTGTAATATTGCAACGCAGAGTATTATGACATCAACTATGCGAACATGGATTGGTCAAGAGGCAGAGGGGTGATGACTGACGTGGAATTTCCGGCTAAATGTCAATCCTATTCAGGCAGCTCACAGAGTATAGTGGATGTCCGCTACTTACGGATTGCCGCTCGGAGGAACCCTGACAGCAATGCCACCATGTTGAATAATGCGTTTCGTTCAGCCACAGGACGTCGTGTTTCAACTCAAACTGTGCGCAATAGGCTGCATGATGCGCAACTTCACTCCCGACGTCCATGGCGAGGTCCAGCTTTGCAACCCCGACACCATGCAGCGCGGTACAGATGGGCCCAACAACATGCTGAATGGACCCCACGGAATTGGCATCACGTTCTCTTCACCGATGAGTGTCGCATATGCCTTCAACCAGACAATCGTCGGAGACGTGTTTGGAGGCACCCTGGTCAGGCTGAACGTCTTAGACACACTGTCCAGCGAGTGCAGCAAGGTGGTGGTTCCCTGATGTTTTGGGGTAGCATTATGTGGGGCCGACGTACGCCACTGGTGGTCATGGAAGGCTCCGAAACGGCTTTACGATACCTGAATGACATCCTCCGACCCATAGTGCAACCATATCGGCAGAATATTGGAGAGGCATTTGTCTTCATGGACGACAATTCTCGACCTCATCGTGCACATCTTGTGAATGCGTTCCTTCAAGATAACGACATCGCTCGACTACAGTGGCCAGCATGTTCGCCAGACATGAACCCTATCGAACATGCCTGGGATATGTCGAAAAGGGCTGTTTATGGACGTCTTGACCCACCAACCACTCTGAGAGATTTACGCCGAATTGTCGTTGAGGAGTGGGACAATTTGGACCAACAGTGTCTTGATGAACTTGTGGATAGTATGCCACGACGAATACAGGCATGCATCAATGCAAGAGGACGTGCTACTGTGTATTAGAGGTAGTGGTGTGTACTGCAATCTGGACCACAAATGCTGAAAGTCTAGCTGTATGATGGTACAACATGCAATGTGTGGGTCTCATGAGCAATAAAACGAGCTGAAATGTTGTTTGTGTTGATCTCTATTCCCTTTGTATTTAAAGGTTCCGGAACTCTTGGAACCGAGGTGATGCAAAACTTTTTTTGATGTGTGTCTTTCTGTCCCTTCCGTTCAATTTCTGTTCAGTAAGGGAGAATTAAAGTATTTCATTTGAAGTGGGTGCTTTGTAACACGACTCGAAAGCATTGCTTTGTGTTTTCTGAAATTCACTGTATCCAGTTACTGCCTATTTCTTAATACTCGTGCAGAAACTTGAGTTTACTTCCACTTTGATTGGTTTGTAATGTAATTTAGCGTCGGACAATCCCGCCTGCCCCATCAAATTGTGTTAAGGTTGGTGTGTAGCCTACTTAGGAATAAAGAAACCAAATATAAGACGTTTCATTTCACTGCTCCACAAGCTGGCACCAATTAATTCCTCATAGTATCGCAATTATAGTCACTAATATTTTGCTCGATATACTGCCCTAAGTTGTACCGTATAAAGTCGAGCGTCATTGTCGAATAAGTTTTACCGTTAGCCTCTTCATCTCACTGTGCACTTGGAGGGATATATTCACATTAACTTACCAGTGGCCTAACTTGCATTCGGAGTTATGAAAAGATCTCACTTGATGTGTTATATATGATAATTATGCGGCGAACTTGTATAAGTGCGGCTCCTAATAATTCTCGAGTGCACATTGTGTGTTCTAGTTTCCTGGACATCATGGAGCAACCACCAATCATTAAGAGAGAGCCTGAATGGTTGTCTGATACTGACGAAGTCCCTAATGTTGTAAGTTGTATTTAATTTGCATATTGTGTAACATAATATGTGCAAGCCAAGGGACTGTTATTCTGTCTATGTTTTACATTGGTTCATACTTTTATGATACCTTCTAGGATTCTAAGACTACATATAGCAATCTGCTGGATGAGTCAGATGGTCTATTGGAAGACGAAGGCAAGGTCATCAAAATGGAAAACCAAATACAGGTGATCATATGTTCTTATAGTTATGTGCTTGATTTTATCATAAATTGAACATTTTGATTATTCAGTGTTGTTTCTTATTTTAGCGGCTAACAGTAGCTAATTATTGTAATCATAATGTATGTTCACTCTGCTGACACCCTGGGCCCTATTATAGGAGAAGTGTACACCAAATGGTTTGCCAACAGTAGCTAATTTATTGGTAATGCATGTTCACTCTGCTGACACACTGGGCCCTATTTTAGGGGAAGTGTACACCACGTGGTTTGCTAACAGTAGCTAATTTATTGGTAATGCAAGTAAGCTCTGCAGGGATAATTGTGAGAGTTTGAAACACAGCCTGAATGCTAACTGTTGGAGCAAAAATCTATTTTTCTAAACTTCAAGCAGTTAAAAGGGACACAAACTTAACTGTTTGAAAATCCCAGCTGTATGTTCATACAATCTAAACTAGAGGAAGTTAGCAGGTTCGTTCTTTTGAGAATACCTTTTAACTTGTCCTATCTGTGATTGTCAATATGACTTTGTTCGACTGTTGATGACACACTCTGATGTTGTTTGTGACTGTCTATATATCGTAGGTCCACCCTTCATGATAGCCTCCAATGGTACACACATATTGTTAATTATTGATGGCAAGGATTTCCCAGTTCTTCTCGGAGCGTTGGATTGAGGAGGAGAAGGTTTGTGACTCGTTTTGGACTGGAACATAGTCACCGTAGAGATGGTTTATGGTGGTGTATCTCAGCCATAATTGGACTACAGTCGGCAATTTCGTTCTAAAAAGCTCTTTAACTGTTGCCTATAAAGATAATAATATTGTATAGTTGTTACCACATTGCCTAATCTCGACAATGTCAAAGGACCCTGAATTTTGTCTTAAATGTGAATTGGTATGAAATTTCAAGTACTTGCCGCTTGTTAGGAATGTATTTATCGTTCGTGTTTAAATCCTCCCTGCCTTAAGTATCCTTGATATGAATATTGCTTTAATCTGGTCACAAGAGGTAAAACAAACAACGCATGGTACGAGATTTTTGAACACAACATTATTCAACTTTGCTTGTAATTATTATCATTATATTCTCAACTGTAAAATCTGCATCTTGGCCGCAATGTCGTAACACACACACAGTGTGCTAGGAGTGTATAACCACTGTAAACTTCACAAAAACTGTCGCTATTGACGTAAGGAAACTATTAATGGGAGGCGGATTGTTACTTTATTCTTTGAATCTTTCAATTCAAAGGCATCTGTAAGATATAATTCCATCAACGGAAAGAAACATATTTGTGAACCAAGTCATTTCTTTGCAGGAAGATACAGACCATCAAACTGACATTAAAATTGAGGAAACTTCTATTCCGGACATCGTTCTATGCCTCAAGACAGAAACACCATCTTTAGATCCAAGTGATGTAAGTATCTGCATGCCTCTATACAAGACAACTATTTATCCCGTAATATCAGTTAGGGATTTAGAATTGGGTTATCACAATTTTGTTGATAACAAACAGAAGCGTTTGGTTGTTAGGTTGTGTTTTGTACAGCAAGCACAGTCCTTGTTGATGGAAAGATGGCGAATTAAATTATCTGTCCCATCCGACACTTCCACCCGTGACTGCCGGCTTTTAGCGATGTTCTGAGCACTGAGCTGCTGGAGGATGCATTGTAATGTCATTGGGAAATAGTATATTGCGTGAAGCTAACAGATGTTTGGCCTAATCACCTTGTATTAGTTGCCCGCTGTGGACGTGAAATCCAGGTATGCAAATTATTTAGGATATCTTATATTCTGGTCAGAGATCTTCCCATGAATGCTACAGAGAGGAGGTGGGTTTGACGCCCCTCATGAGTGGAGGATATCTTATATTCTGTTAAGAGGTCTTCCTATGAATGCTACAGAGAGGAGGTTGGTTTGACGTCCTTCGTGAGTGATCATCTGTTCTTATGCACTTGAGCTTGGGGCAATTGCTGGAATGTCTAAATCATGACAGTGAGGACCTCCTTCCCAATCTTGAGCATTGTTGAAACATGTAGTTGACTGTAAGCATGAATATAATAAATAATTGGAGATACGACTTGAGAGAAAAAGAATGTTCTTGAACCTTCCTGAGGAAGTTATTGCTAATACCAACTCCTCTTACTTTTATTTGCAAGTACTAAGAAATCTTTCCTTCTTACCGTATTTCTTATTTCTTATGGTTTTGAAGTTGTGTTTTCTTTAACGCTCAGTATTCCCATTTGTAAGGTGTCAGGGAGTGAGTGAAATGTGGGTGTATGTGGCAGGGATTTTTGCAGCCGAATGACCTCTTGTCCAGCCCATAGGAGGTGTTAATAAGCTTTTAAATATAGTAATGAAGTACCGTCCCAGCATTATCCTGCATGTAAGAAGGTAGAACCGTGAAAAGCCAGTTAGTGGAAGGTGGGGATCGTACCCATTCGTTCTCCGAGACGGATCACATGATCTGGCGCTTTTAAGTTGTGTAATGTGCTCAGCACTTAATCTTTTCTATACAGGAGCTATAAAGATTGGATTCAGTCCCAGTATGCAGCAAAGAATCAAGTTATCAATTTGTGCCTACTCCAATCTCGTCATTGGCCTGTATCTCTACTACAAACTGTGAGTTCCCATACAGTAGCAGACCTATAATTCTTTTTAAAAGCTGCGGAATTGATATTACATACTCTAAAATAGACTCACTCTAGAGGGATTTAATAAACAAACCATAACTTCTATTGAAACATTTGTATAATTAATTGCAGTGATTTGTTAATATTGTATAATCTTGTATAATATTCTAAATGCTGATTAATTTATGCTTGTATTCTCAAAACTTATGCTGGTCCAAATATTGACAGTCGAGTTACTTGTTACTGAATGAGGCGTGCTCGTGTTGGATTCTAGCACCTCGTATATTCTTTAAGGCAAAAAATTTAAACAAAAATGTTTATTTGTCCTCAATTCTTATATCTTTTACGTCTTCTATAAATGTTCTTATTTCAGCATTTTCCTTCGCTTCAAGATTCACTTAAAAGGAGATAGTTTATTATAGGTTACAGAATTTGAGGTTATGACCACTTTTCTGTATAATGTTCATCTCTAGCAGTAGGATGAGATGGACAGTGTGAAAGTCGTTCAGTGAATACATCCCCACTTCAGCGGACCAGTGCAGTGAAATTACATGGTGTATTATTTATGTAAAGTGTAAGCATAGAAATAAATTATTCCATCTTATCCCTAGGATGTGGAAGAAGATATCCAGGAACGAGAAAGTGTCGGAGGGGGGAATCACTTAAATGAGTAAGTGTTCAACACACAAACTGCGCGATTTATCGCTTTAAATGTGCATAGCTGTAAGTTTTGGATTTGAATATGATTTGTTCGCAATGTGAGATGTGTCTCTCATTGTTTTTGTCTCATGAAGTAGATACTGATATTAACCTTCTATTTAGCAGCCCACAAATTATCCATTCTCGTTCAGTGTTCTCACTGCTACACATATTTAAGAAACGTGTTTCAGTCTGTTGATGGGAGCAACTTCTGTCTTGTGTAAATGTATCTGGAGGATATGCACATGACGCAGTGATAATAATGTGAAAAGTTTTAGTGAGGACATCTATTGCTTCAAACTTCCCCACTGTGTCCTGAGCCCCATATCAATCTTCTGTAATCCGAAACGAGAAGCGTAAACAGATTCTTCGTTACTCGAAGTTACTACTAGGAAAATACATTACAACTAATACAACTAGTGATAAAACCAAGGAGAATATCAGATATTTGCCATGTAGTTACATAATACAAAAAGTTGTTTCTGGGTTTTTGTTGGATAACATTTCATAGCTTGTGAAGGCACGGAATGATATCCCAGGGTTTAGTAAGCACCTTGAAATTTCCCAGTGGTGGTTATTGGATATCTTGTTCATGTAGGGCAGTACTCACTGGGTAGGGATGTAGACATTGGGTAGGCAAGACTTGTAGATAATTACACATTGGGTAGACAAGTCTTGTTAAGGCATACATATTTGGTAGACAGGACTTCTAGAGTAGTTGACACGACTTAAGGAGATGTACTGTGCCCAACTCTAGGAATGGGTATTCCAAGATTCAGACACCTAGATATCAAGGGAAAGGCTGTAGCCGCTTTTGAAAGTTCAGATATTTGAATATCGCGCTACATTGCTTCGAGAAGCATTTGGAAGGAATTTACCGATAGTTGGATGTCAAGTGACGTAGCGAGTAATAGCAGAGGTGGAGGCTATTTATTGATTAAATAGTTAACTATGGAGTAGAGACTTGAGACTGGGATCAGATTACTGGCACGGCCAAATGAAAGAGAATGCAATTAGTATCAAGTAAATCGGACCAGGGATTCAAGAGATATGAGGATTTCTAGATATCAGGTGATGACGCGTGACCCTGACGGTTTTGAATAAAAGCCAGCTGGGCGAGGCATGGTCAGCTCATTCTAACACAAGCACTTGGCGAGCAAGTTGCATCTACGCTGAGCCAAGGCACATGGTTGCCAGATCTACGCAGAAGTTCTTTTCAAGTCGTGATAGTCACGAAAAGTGCTGCGCTTCGAGTTGGAACTTAGTAAGTTTCTGGTGAGGAGAATCACTGAGGTGATTGATATTTCTACAGACATTGGTGGAAATATATATATATTTCTACAAGGACATATGCTAGACTTTGTCTAGAAAATAGTATTTTGTCACAGTCCAGTAATAACTTAATACTTGGATGTTTAAATCCATTCAGTCAGTTTTTCATTATTTGTAACTAGTTAACCACTTCGATCTGTCAGTACACTGAAGACTAGTCTATAACGGTGGCGTTCATTAGTCTACGCAAGGGAAACTGCAGGTTGCTTAGCGCATGGCAGATGGTGATATAACAAACCATGCCCAGGGAACGATCTTCAGAACAGCCGTTAATTGCTTAGACTGTCAGTGTTTTTCTTGTACTGATAAGATTACAGTGAGTTATGTTACAACTGACATATCTAAGAAGAGATCACTTAGATCTGACCCTATTTAAACAAACTGTTATGGCTTTGATAGAAGCTCATATTAAAATGGGACAACAGTTTATTCAAACGTCGAAATATACTACCACTATGTCTGACTAGACGAATTGTGGGTATATGATGGCGGCGGATACAAGGATTATACGTGCTTGTCCGATAGGGCATGTCTATGGATAAATCTGGTACAGACCAGGTTTACTACGCTTCAAGACCATCAAGAAATGTAAGCCACATTTGAATTATATTATGCCTAGCTAATTGGAACAAACTATTTTTCTGCAGATGACCAACACATTTTTTTGTCGTATTTAAAGCTTGCAATGATTTACGCAAGACTTGTTAGAGTTATTCTGAGTATTTTCAGCACTCAGAACAGTTTAGGATCGATGACCGAGCATTTCGAGCATTTATTTGAATTTTTCATATTTTAAGGAAACCACGGAAAACCCCGATGTAACTGTAAAAGTTAAATTTATTTTTGTTAAGGAATGGATATTTTTTCCATATTCGAAGGTTCGAACATGTGGATTCTCACATAATGAGATGATAATTAAACATATTTAAAATAATAATAATAATAATAATAATCCACTAATAATAATAATAATAATTTTTATAATTTTTATAAATAATTCTTGGATATTATATTTTCTAATAATCATATGTATTGAGAAAGAGCCTATGAAGTAGTTTAAACATTTCTAGTTTGGAACAGGAGATTTTCCGAAGGAGAGTGGTTAGCGCAAGCCCGCATTCAACCAACATTTCAGTTCTGGTTGAACAGTTGATATTTGCAATGAGTAAAGTATATTTTTGAGATAACACGGAGAGGCATGAAACGGGAAGCAATTGATATTTGTATCAAATAGGATATTTTTGTATTTATATAAAATCATGACGTAAATACACTCGAAAGTGAAATAAAGATTTTCATAAGTATGGTAAATTCACGGGTTGAACTGAATGGTAAAATAAAATAAACTTGTAAGTTTATTAATCTTCCAGTGTTGATAACAAGCAGAGGCTTGATTTATTGTATACATTTTGGGAAGATAATTTATGTGTGGAGTAGTTGAAATGCCATTCCCAGGTGCGCATGTTTAAGTCGCAGGAATGAAGGTTTTTTCGAGCATCAATCAAATAGCAGGTTCGATGGCTCAGGTTTATAGTAGGAGTATTGGAACTACACATTTCGTCGGATGAATGACCCGAAGGTTATTTCTTAAAACCATCAGTTCTTATTTCAACCTTGTTTACGAATTCCATTTAGACTTTGATTTTGCTAGAACCCGGATTTGTCATGATAGTAGTTTATTCTTCTTCAGAGGAAGACCTTTGCCGTTGTTGTCGTAATATTGTGTTCCTACACAAATAGTAGAATGGGCCACTGCCAATTAAAAATAATTCTTTAACCACGAATAATTTGAAGGATATTTTCAATCCTAGTGCCATGAACTAAATGAATTCATTATAAAACTACAATTCTTATTTCCGCATTCTGTCGAAGAATTGCAAGTTGTGAAAGTTGCTAAAAATGGCCATGAATATAAATATTTTTATAATAATGATTCCAAGTGGAAAATTGAATAGTTGAATGGTTCAACCATTTATTGATCAAGTTGATGATTCAGAAATCATATATTTTGTTAGGAACTTGAGGTTCATAATCGAGTCACTTCTCGAATGTTTAATGTCAGAAGAACAATTAATTGTTGTTGTGCTTCGCACAGTTCTTCGATGCTATGCTCAAGGTCAAATACTTTTCAGATGTTGTTAATATGTGTTAATAATTTGTGTTGCTTCGATGATGATAATATTTTCGACGATATATTTTTGAAACTGGAAAAATAAGTGAAAGTTTAGAATTCTATAAACATTTATTCTACGAGTGTTAATATCATGTAAATATTCAAACAGTGATCTACGATATTTCCAGTATAGACAATTAACTTTGAACTGGAATTAAAAATTAATAATTTTGGAACACAGTCCACAGGACTATTAATCGGACTTGTGTTTCCAAAAAGATTGTCAAATGTGTTTGGGAAATTTCTGTATATTGTGTGTAAATAAGAGTGTGGATCGCCACACGTGGATGATGCTGCTTTGAGCATCCTTGCAGTCAGATTTTAACTTTAAAATAAACTGAGATAATTTTACCAGATGTGTCTTACCCAATTAAATCTCCTTCTATCCTTATTGTTGCATTGAGCCAAAAATCAGTAAAGCATTTTTTTTAATTTGATGTCGTTTTTGCGATTTGCTTTAACCCATCTGGCGCTCCGGGATATTTTGACTCTCGTGCTGACTGATTATTGGTAAAATGCATATGTGGTCGTGCGGACTCCGGTCTAAAAGGGCACAGTACACAGTCTAGATGTTCAACTATTTATCATTCATCAGTAGTGCGGATATGACGCCCAGAGGCCAGGGGCTAATGCTGGAATTGCTCGCCTCTCTTCCTTTGCTATTTTAGCCTTGGTTACCACCCCTGTTTCTCGATTTAGGGGTGTTTTCTCTCTTTGCAATTAGTGACCGCGTTGCTGCGTCAACCTTGAGGTTCTAGCTTACATATTTTTGCCTGGAAAATATGTATTATTTCGATCTCCTGGCCATTCACGTCAGGTTTTTGGATCCTCCGACTGTTTGCGCTGCAAGTGACTAAATCACCGTCTTGGCCACTGAGGTTGTTTCGGAGGTAAGGTTCTCGCTTGGTCTCATTTACTTTATCGCGGCTCTGTTACAATGACATTTATTTAACGGCCCTTATTCATTGATAACACTGCATTACTTCTGGCAGTTATTATATTTAACATGCATATACATTTCATGACACAATTACTTTCACATTCATTATTACCATGAACTTAAAATAACCTGACTTGACACAATCTAACGTTATATAGCATCTACTTGCTGTACCGTCATGTTTATTATCGACTTTGACCATTTAATTACATCGCCAATTACTTTTCTTTACAATGAGTTTAATTTTACTCAAATACTTGACGTAAGTCAATGATTTCTGAATTGCAAACAATATAACACAATGATGAGGAGTGCAACTCATCCATCCATTACTTTAAGTTTACTCTGGCATTTTATTATACTTCAATATAGGCATATGGTGAGCTCTACATCATGGATTAGTACTCACGTTTTCTCCTAGGCGGTCTGGTTCCATGGTACTCCGCTACGCCCACCATGGTTGCGTGCTTTAGCAACTCATGGCAATATTCATTACAAACACTTTACGTGGACCTTTACACACTGATTCTACTGCGCGCTGACACATAATTATGGAGCATTTCTCCGTTTGTTTACACTTGAACATATAATATAAACCTTTACACTGAATTTATTTACACCGCCTTTGCTGGTGATTAACACTGCGAAATTTCAGAGTTGCAGGCTTCGTCTATTCCCTGATCGATCCCTGAATCCTTCCTGTTGATAGTCTCTCGCAATCCTCGTGTAAATCTCTGCTACTAGATCCTCGATGTTCGTCACAATTATCATCTGCGTGCTTCCTAACAAAGTTCCATCTCGATGTTACTTCATCCTTACTTATGCAATCACTATGCATTCCTAATAGTATAACCGGTAAAGTTCTTGGACATTAGCTATCCTTTGCTGTTAACATCATTATCATGTTCACTTTCATTATATGACTTAACTTGCATTAGTGACCTTCCATTGTCTCACAACACAAGTGAATATCAACTTTAATGGCATTATCTAACGTGTACGGTAACTTGTACATTTACGACACTTAGATACATTTCACTTCAGACATAATAAAGTCTTTATGTGCGCGCTTCACTTAATGGCACGCTCTGCTCGGTAATGTGCTTCAACTGGTTATACATTACACTTGTATAAAAGACAAAATCTTTGTGATTAGCGCTCCTATATTGGCCCTGAGCGACATACGCTCCGCCCGGTGATCTGTTTCAACCGATTGTACATCACACACATATATAAAAGACAAAATCTTTGTGATTAGCGCGTCCTATATTGGCCCTGAGCGACATGCGCTCCGCCCGGTGATCTGTTTCAACTGACCACGCTTCGTCCTTCCGAGCTTATAAGGGATTTGGAGCAAAATCTAGTTCCTTTAGATCGCAGGAGCTTTCTTTTCTCTAATAATGCCTTTTCCGGACTGGCAAAGCATTCTTCTTACTCCTCTTGATGTGCAGGATTCAATTCTGCTTCCGTGCTCTAGATCCGTTCGGCCAATTAATTATAATTAATTAATTCCTCGATGGTGTCACCATGCTTCCCTTGGGGTGAATTCCCGGCATTCCTGCGCCAACCTCCTTAAAGATGCGCATCCGCTCATCGTGCTGTCCGTGCTTCGATTTGGATGCTGAATGTCTTGTAAAATAGCATTCCGGAATCCCATTCTCTGTGGTGTAACTTTTATTTCTCTAGACTGCACCTTTCAGGGGTAATCAGTGAATCAATATTGTACCTTCTCCCACTTCACTCTCTCTGCTTTGTCCAGCGGTGGTTCCTCTGCCTCACTCCTGAAGACGCGTAGAAATAGTTCCTCCCTTGACTGACACGTCGCCAGTCTGGCACGCCCACTCCACTCTCTCTGCTTTGTCAAGCGGTGGTTCCTCTGCCTCACCCCTGAAGACGCGTAGAAATAGTTCCTCTGTTGACTGACATGTCGCCAGTCTGGCACGCCCTCTCCACTCTCTCTGCTTTGTCCAGCGGTGGTTCCTCTGCCTCACCCCTGAAGACCCGTAGAAATAGTTCCTCTCTTGACTGACACGTCGCCAGTCTGGCACGCCCACTTCACTATCTCTGCTTTGTCCAGTGGTGGTTCCTCTGCCTCACTCCTGAAGACGCGTAGAAATAGTTCCTCTCTTGACTGACACGTCACCAGTCTGGCACGCCCACTCCACTCTCTCTGCTTTGGCCAGTGGTGGTTCCTCTGCCTCACCCCTGAAGACGCGTAGATATAGTTCCTCTCTTGACTGACACGTGGCCAGTCTGGCACGCCCACTCCACCCTCTCTGCTTTGTCCAGCGGTGGTTCCTCTGCCTCACCCCTGAAGACGCGTAGAAATAGTTCCTCTCTTGACTGACACGTCGCCAGTCTGGCACGCCCACTCTACTCTCTCTGCTTTGTCCAGCGGTGGTTCCTCTGCCTCACCCCTGAAGACGCGTAGAAATAGTTCCTCTCTGGACTGACACGTCGCCAGTCTGGCACGCCCACTCAACTCTCTCTGCTTTGTCCAGCGGTGGTTTCTCTGCCTCACCCCTGAAGACGCGTAGAAATAGTTCCTCTCTTGACTGACACGTCGCCAGTCTGGCACGCCCACTCCACTCTCTCTGCTTTGTCCAGCGGTGGTTCCTCTGCCTCACTCCTGAAGACGCGTAGAAATAGTTCCTCTCTTGACTGACATGTCGCCAGCCTGGCACGCCCACTCTACTCTCTCTGCTTTGTCCAGCGGTGGTTCCTCTGCCTCACCCCTGAAGACGCGTAGAAATAGTTCCTCTCTTGACTGACACGTCGCCAGTCTGGCACGCCCACTCCACTCTCTCTGCTTTGTCCAGTGGTGGTTCCTCTGCCTCACTCCTGAAGTCGCGTAGAAATAGTTCCTCTCTTGACTGACACGTCGCCAGTCTGGCACGCCCACTCAACTCTCTCTGCTTTGTCCAGCGGTGGTTCCTCTGCCTCACTCCTGAAGACGCGTAGAAATAGTTCCTCCCATGACTGACACGTCGCCAGTCATGCACGTCCACTCAAGTCTCTCTGCTTTGTCCAGCGGTGGTTCCTCTGCCTCACCCCTGAAGACGCGTAGAAATAGTTCCTCTCTTGACTGACATGTCGCCAGTCTGGCACGCCCAGTCAACTCGGCTCTGTCACCGTCTCTCAGATTCTGGACTCAGACTGAGAATTCGTATGTTTTCCAGTAAAACCATACAGTATTCCCTCAATATTCCTGTATTAATTCCACTCATAGCTTCGGAATTTCCAGAAAATTACCTAAGTAATTTTTATAGGCAAAGTTTCATAGGGTTTCTCTCGGCTGTTCTTCTTCAGTGATCCTGGGTTCAGTCCTCTCCAGTAGTACCTGACTGATCTCTTCTTCCCAGTGTACCAGGTTCGTAACCAGTCAGCATAATACCCTCGGATACAGTACACATTTACCAAATCTAGTGCATTAGAAATATTCTTATTTTACGTGGAGTTGACTTGTATTTTTTTAATCATGACTGATAAACCATAATTTAGTTAATTTTAAGTTTTGTTTGAAGAATGTGGGTACTCCTCGCTAGAGTAAAATAGAACCCAGCGTGGAAATTCGTGTGGGGTCTTCTATCAGTGTAAAACCTGCAACTGTATATTTTCTGAGGAATTCACCGGGCAGCGTCATGAAAAGTTTGCGACACAGCTCCGCCTAAGGAGAAAAGAAATAGCTAGTCTACTAAACATTAATGCTGTTCACGGTTCTAGACGAAAATGGGCGTGCTGGATATCCGGTTGGGTTTTCAGAGTCTGCTATGCTGATATATTATCCGGTGTGAAACGTGCGAAGACATGAATGGTTAAGTCTGGGAAGCAAATGACGAGTAGTTAAGGCCTCAATAATAGAATTTCACTAGTTAAATACCAGTTTATTGACTTGCATTAGGAATTGACTTATCGTGGATTAAATGAAAGCCGAGGCAGTGCTTCTCGAAAACAATCCTGATGAATATTTTATAACCGATATGACAAGTTGCTATTAGAAGCGGATGTTAAAACGAATTGGTTGGGCCTTATTAGCCGTTAATTGTTTAAGGGTAAAGTTGTTAAGTATAACACTTTGCACAGATGAACGGACAAGCCGTCTGATAATCATTTAGAAAATAAACCGTATCCCTTCATGAGGTGTGGTGAAGAAAAGATGAAGAGTATTGTCCCTTAAATGTTTTCTTCTAAAAATTGCAGTGAATATGCCTCGTTTTTCAAGTCTAAGTGCCTCATAAAAATGCTTTGTTTATTGTGTCATTCTGTTGTGGTCGTCGATAGCGGTGCAATGCGGCAGGCAGAAAAGAGCACATTCATCACATTGGCACGTCATACATGGTCCCTATTTTGTTTCTACTATTCGGAATCATTTTTACAATTCTGAGTTTTCTATCTCGTAGGCGGTAAATCTTTAGACGGTATGTAGAAGACCAAAACGCTCTTATTCCTAAAACAAGTATTGTTTTATTTTTCTAGAAGTTCTTTATACCGTAGCTCGTGTATTTTACAAGCGCAAGTCACTTGCCTCATGTTTGATTACCGTGTTCAAGAAGCCCTTTATGCCGTAGCTCGTATCTTTTACAAGCCCAAGTCACTTGCCTCATGTTTGATTAGCGTGTTCTGCTAGAAGCCCTTTATACCGTAGCTCGTATCTTTTACAAGCCCAAGTCACTTGCCTCATGTTTGATTACCGTGTTCAAGAAGCCCTTTATACCGTAGCTCGTATCTTTTACAAGCCCAAGTCACTTGCCTCATGTTTGATTAGCGTGTTCTGCTAGAAGCCCTTTATACCGTAGCTCGCATATTTTACAAGCCCAAGTCACTTGCCTCATGTTTGATTAGCGTGTTCTGCAAGAAGTCAGCCGAGTGGTTGGCCAATCAAATTGCCAGCTTAACGACGTTTCTGTAATCTTCATCGACTTGCGGCAATTTGTGTGTTAAGTCATCGCGCTCCAAATTTGAATCAAGTGACAATGAGTAAGAAACACAGCTCAAGCCAGAGAGGTCTAGCAATTTGAGCGTCAACTCGTGGCTGTGTAAAATGAAACCTCGTAGTGATTCGAATGATCAGTAACGGGCGGGTTTATTAAGTTGGTGGTCTGGTATTTGAATTTTGTCACTCATATTTACGTTGTAAATACGCTCTCAATCTGTTGATGGCATGTGGAGGGATGCTGTGAAACTGATACATCAGGTGGTGAAAGATACTGGGGGAAAAACCATACCCGGACGAAAATACATTGATAAACAGACCTGGGGGTGTAGTGATGAAGTCAAGCAAGTTATCAGGGAGAAATAGATGGCCAACAAGACTTGGTGGAACTCACGTCTTGATACTGACCTCCAGCAATACCGTAACCTGAAATCTGCAGTAGCTGCTGCAAAGAACAATTATTATCAAGACGTGTACGACCAGCTTGACACACCATCAGGGGAAAACAATGTCTATCGTCTTCCTAAGTCCCGTAACCGTTCAACTCAGGACTTTGTACATGTCATGCATATCAGGGATGCGAACGCTAAGCTACTAAGGGAACTGCAATCTATCCTCCAACGTTGGGCAGACTACTTTTTTGGCATCTGCAACGAAGAATTTCCACACCCACCAATTGCAAGTCCTGATCCTATCTTAGGACCCGTTCTTTCAATTACATCCGAGGAAGTAATGCTTGCCATTAGCAAGATGAAGAGTGGGAAAGCAACTGGTCCAGATGACGTACCGACTGAAATATGGAAAATGCTACGAAATCCTGCCTCAGAATTCCTTGCCACACTCTTAAACTGGATCATTGCTGAGAACCAATTTCCCCATGCATGGACAACTAGCATAACAGTTCCAATCTGGAAGGGAAATTGTGGTGTGGGTGACTGCGCATCTTATCGCCCTATTCGACTCCTCTGTCATACGTTTAAAATATTTGAGCGTGCGCTTGATTGTAGACTAAAATATGGTCACTGTAACACCAAAGTAATGCAGGTTTGTTAAGGAATGCAGTACCATCGATGCTGTCCATGCCACACGCCTTTTAATGGAAAAACACAGGGAGAGGCAGCGAAGTGTACACCTGGCATTTCTCGATTTAGAGAAAGCTTTTGACCGTATGCCTCATGATCTTATTTGGCGAGCTCTACGTTGTGATGGGGACACTGAGGAATATGTAAGCTGGGTGCAACTTCTGTATCACAATGCCACGTGTAGTTCGGAGTCCAGCTGGAGTCTCCCCACCTTTTGAAATCACTGTGGGTGTTCATCAGGGTTCTGCTCTATCATCACTGTAATTCATCCTCTGCATGGATACAGCAACGGCAGACAAACAGACCTCACATCCCTGTACCCCTTCTCTATGCGTATGAAGTGGTACTTGCCCAAGAAACCCGCCCTGAACTGCAGCACCGGGTTAAAACCTGGAACGACAGACTGGCTGAAAATGGACTACACCTCAATATCCAGAAGACAGAATACCTGGAATGTGGCCCCCGAACCAGAGGTACCATCAGTATCAGCACAGAAAATCTTCAGAAGACCATACTTAGGGTCCATTGTCACTTCAAATTGTGACTCCTCTCCTGATACTCGGATGAGGGTAAACGCAGCGTAGCTCAAGTGGAGACAAGTTACTGGAGTTCTCTGTGATAAAAAGATTCCTCTGCATTTAAAGCCAAAGGTCTATAAGTCAGTGGTACGCTCAGAAGAAATCTATGGGACTGACTGTCGCCCTATGACCAAACAACATGAGCAAATTTTGCATATAATGGAAATGAAGATGTTCCGATGGTCGAGGGGGCTGACGCAATGTGACCACGCAAGGAACACAGACGTCCAGCGAAGATTTGGTGTTGCAATAATTGTCGAGAAAGTGAGGGAGGTTCGTCTACGCTGTTACGGTCACGTCATGAGAAGACAGAACAACTCAGTTGCTAAAACAGCACTTCACATCAACCCAGGTGGAACAAGACCACGTGGAAGACCTGCAAAGCGGTGAACTGACAACATCAGGGCCGTTGGTCTAACACCAGAAGATGTCAACGACAGAAAGAAGTGGAGCAGATATAGCATAATAGCAAACCCCGCAAGGGCTTAATGATAGGAAGAAGAAGAAGAACACGCTCTGTTTAGCTTCACAAGTTGCATATCTTGATGACGGTGAAAATATATTTTGGGAGCTCTTTGTGTGTCGAAAGTAATTTACCCGTCTCGTCGGTTGTGATTTTTCTCTACCGCCTTTAAGGCGGGATTTTGCACTTGCATTTCTGAGATTAAACACATTTTTCATGGAGGAGACGGTTCGGTGTCCCCTAAGTTCCAAGTGACACCTTAGTTAACATGCAACCACATACGTTTTATTCACAAACCATGTCCTACGCGCTTATCCGGAAGTCGAGAAACCAGAAGCTAAGCACATTTTCCAAAAGGCAGAAATTACTTGGGATCATCGCGTTCAAGGTGGCTCATGAATGACTGGGAGGTGTCAAAAAGACGCCACCTTTTAAAGTATCAGTTTAACAGCCCTCATTTCTTAGGTAGAATGAATAGTTTATGGAGCCGCACTGGAAATTGTGGTGCCTTTAAGAAGAGATGGTTCTGAGATCAACTTGAAATATTGCTAAATCTGCCCTACCATATTTCTCGCTGTCTACAATAATATTCCAGATAACAATGCAAACTCTGCTGATTCTAACGAACTACGGACCGAGTTTGCTGTTCACGTCGCTGTGCCTCTCTCCCTCTCTTCGGTGGCATTCTAAACTGCTATGCCCAGGATCGTGGGTTCAAACCCCATCGTAGTTGTCGGAGTTTTAAGAGCGTGAAAGTCCTTCAGTATGCCTTCCTTCGGAGGGGAAGTAATGCCGGCGGGCAATGTCATAGATTTATGGCATGAAAATGAACATACAACTACAATTGGTAGTGTGTAGTAAAATTTGTAGGTCATATTTTGTTAGTTAGAACCGTTCTATCAAGTTCCAACGCTCGTCGCTAGGCAGTATCTGGTAGCCAAGGTGGAAACTACTTGACATTAACCTTGTTGGGAGCCTCGGGCGTTCAGTTAAATAAAACATTGCCTGCAATTTATGTAATAATAAAGTAATATCGACACTAGGAGTATTTTACCTTGTCTTCGAATGTACTCGAAAGTTAGAAACCTGGTATTTACTTCTTCTCTTATTTGATTTCGATGGCATTTTATGCGTTGTTGGCTACTTAAACATATTAATGTGTAAAACTCGAAAATTGGCAAATTTGTTTAAGCAAAGGAACATATCATTATCTATGATACATGGGCTATACGAAGACTTGGTTCATTGGATGTTGTTGAATTAAATAGAATTGTAAATTATGTCATACATATATGCTAACGTTGGAAGTATTTTCGCTCTCTCATAAACATTTGATTTAATGGTGAACATACAGCTTACGGCGCCAAAGCTATAACGATATTATTTTAGCCGAGCCGCTCATAGATCGTGTTTAACAATTATAATTACGTATTACACACACATCATTCTATTAGAAGCCGAGTTTAATATCATCAAAATTCAATTCGTAACTATTTTTATCCTTATCTTGCTCTGGGCTGCTCTTCACCATTGATCTTATATTTAACATTATTATACGGATGTTCTCCTTGTTTTATTGCGAGTGCTAAACTTTCAGCTTCAAAATGTATCTCGCGCATTTCCACGCTATTAATTAATTAGGGGTTATTAGGCATACTGAAAAATTATTTGTATAAAAATATTTAATTTTGCCATAAAGTTTTGAGTGAGTCCCATTTTATAGCTTAAGGTAATAATGATGATAATTGTTGTTTTAAGGGGCCTAACATCTAGGTTATCGGCCCAGCTTAAGGTAAAACTCCCACTTGAAAATATGAATATATAAACCAAACTTGACATACCATAAAATATGTTGGTATTAAAATATTAAACCCGATTTCGCGAATCGTCTTGCCCTTCCGTTGACATTAATAAACACATTAATCTACCACTCTTTCCTAATAGCCTATAATTAACATAATATTACAACTTAATTTCAATTAACTAAATGACTCTTTATTACTTTAACTAATGTCAAGTGACTAGTGGTGTATTTTATAGAGGAGATGAGGGTGGAATGTGCTGCGGCCATCTCTCTGACTCTCCTGTGGCTAAATGAACTGTTTACCATTTTGCTCATTCAGTGAGTCGTTAGTTAATGTAAGTAACATTACCACTGCGGGGGATATATTTCAAAACGTAACTCTATAAATGAAAGATACATTTACGTTAAAACCCAAGCATCGGGTTGTGAAAAACACCAGCCATTAACCATCGGCATCCACTTAGAATCAAAATCACAACAACTAAGCTATCACATCACTCCACGGCGCAGGGATACAAAGCAAGACTGACAAAGTTTAATTGTAGAGGTTACTGTGTACATAGGGGCCGGCCCTTGTTGGATTAGTGCACCTACCTCGCAGCTGAAGACCCCGGGTTCAATTCCCGGCTGCGTCAGGCATTTTAGAAACTGGCGTGAGTGAGGGAATGGGGTGCACTCAGCCTCATGACGACAATTGAATAGCTGTCTGACAGTGAGACAGAAACCAGGATTAACGGCCGAGGGGACCCAATGCGTTGACCACGCGTCACCTCATGATCAGCAAGTAAAATAGCCGGGTAACGCTCGCTTGGTGGAACTAGGCCCTTCGTGGGCGGTAGTGCTACCGGGTTTTGTTTTTTGGTGTACATAGTGTCAACAAATTGGATTACAAGTTCGGGTCGAGTTTCTTTTGAATTTTAAATAAGAAGGGAGAGGGGGGGGGGTGCATTAAGCCACTGTAGAGAGAAAGGTGAACGTTGAGAATAAATTGTGCCAGTGCCTTTTTTCATTAAAGTCCAGGTAAATCAATCAACTCGACACAACCCCTGAATAGTGCTATCCATTCATCTGTAAGGATTTTAAAAGTGAAGTATGATAGCCCATATGTTTACGAAATGTTTACTAGGCAATATCGCTAATATATAGTGGATTAATATCGAATAAATGTGTGTCACTTCAACGAACACGCACATTGCTCGTTACTTGGTGTTCTGTTGCCCGTTTTAATGAATTATTTGTAATGTCCTCGAACAGACGTAATCCGTAATCGCATCTCGTTACAGGAAAAGCATGTGAATGAATGGCAACATTCCACTGCAATAAGTGAGAAAACGAAAGTTGATGGTTGTATTTAAGAATATAAAGTAGCACCCGATTTCTACTTATCCACTTAATCGAGACGATAGAAGACTATGTTGACTGTTGGAAGAAACAGCTGTAGTTGGTTCTTTCTCTATGTACAATCGCTTTTATAGTGCTGTAGAAGGATTAACACGTTTAGCCGAAACAACTGATGATTCAAAATCTCCGACATATAAAACAGTATTGTCTGTACAATATATATTGTGCCCGTTTCTCTGACGGCCCACGACCACACAAGTGCGCATCCGAGCAACAGCCGAGCACAAGACTCAAAATATCTCGGGGATAACTGTGAGCAAGCAACAAAAGTTGTAGAAAGAAAAAGAAAAGCTCTGCTGTTCCCCAGATGCACACTACAGCAAGGATAGAAGGCATATTTCAAGAATCAGGAATGACCACAATATCAGTTAAGATAAAATTTGCATCAATTTAATTGATCCATTCAACCATCCTCAGGGAGGAAACTAAACACCAATCCGAAAAAAATTACATCCTGCGCTCCCCCTGGGATCGTATACTATTTAATCGTAGGCGTTGAATTACGTTCCAAAAAATAATTATGCAATTAAATCAATGTTTTTTTTAAACAATCACTTTGGTTAGAATACCCATGAAATTAATAGTCCATCATGGTATTCCATTATATTTAAACGTTATTTACAGTATTAAAGATGTGTAGCTCAATGATCGTCCTATTAAGCACTTGAATAAAATGTTATTTTCAAAGTTCTACACTTTTCCATATTTCCAAAAATCATGGATAATCCTAACGGATATTCTCTTCCATGAAACGAGAAGAAATTCCAAAACACCACTAGAATTGTTAATTACGCGACTTAATGCAAGTCAGATCAATTCGAACAAAGGTTGCTCCATTAGAAATATAATACAGTTGAAATTTCATTAATTCCACAAAGGAATCAGAATTTATGAATTATGGATCTGTGATTTATTCTCAATAATAAATAAATTATAGGATTCTGTGATGATGGTTGCACCAATTAATTTCAAACACTTATGGATGATTCGTGGCTATTTCAAAATTTTCATCGGAACATGAGGCCGCATTTTAAATGCCCCATTTCATAATGTTACAATATGGCAAGATTATTAAGAATTTTACTCTATCTGCAGGTTTATATCATTCAACAAGAAAACATTTAATTATGGTTAGAGCAAATTAAAGCAGAATCTAGAATTCCGCTGATGGCAAGATCCGGATAGTGGCGTGGGGTTGCAACTGTGGCACTACCCTTCTTTTGAGTAATGTGAGGCAACATCCTCCAAATTCCACCATTTAATTCTATTCAACAACTCTATTTCTTTTACACTTTATTTTCACATATTGAACTTCCATCCAGTCATATTTACTGTATTTAATGGATTATCAGAATTATTAATGGGACAAAAATGCTTGCACGCATTCCCAATTCAACTCATCACCCTACCAGATTTATCATATGGATGCTATATGTAACTGTTCCCAATTAACCTGTTCAATTATCCGCTTGTCACCGTAACAAAAATCCTCCTAATTGATACACCTTGCTCTAATTACAAAACTACGTTACGATTGCTTTATCATTCCAATGTGCATTAATTCAGTATTTATTTCTCATTTCTCCGCTATCATTAACTCATATTTGTTTAATTAAACATCACATAAAGTATTCAAACGCATCCATTATTTTATTATTATTATTATTTATTATTAAATATGAAATTCTCATGGACAATTACCATGTTCTATTTTTCATAAGATCCATTAAATTGTTATAAATATCCTTCCTTAATCCCACATGTAATTTCCAATACATGACCATTCTGCATTATCATTAATAAAGAAATCCTGAACCACAAGAAAAATCGAATCATTTTACGATAAATGAATATCAGAACTCATCTAAGACGCATCGAACCAAAACGAAAAAAAAAATACATTTAAATAATCAAAGTTACCAATAAACTATCCCAAAACGGTAGCTTATAATAAAAATGTGCTATAAAAATATGCACGGAAATGGACGACAAAAATCAGGATGAGACTCCATTCTTACTAGAACAGCTGGATGCCTTCGAAAAAAAAAATTCTCATTCTACGATATGTCTATCGTGGATATGCTATTTCAAAATTCAAAGAGTGGACAACATCAAAAGGCTCCATGCTTATGCTCCAGCATAAAGTAGAAAATAAAGATTCATGGCGTGTAAAACGATTCCTACATGGTTGAATGGTGTATCTATAGTCTGATATTCACCGGTACTAGGTATTAAATATAGAATATAGGGCTCACGTCCATTTTCAGATGTTCTTGAAGAAGGCTCCTATGTCTGTGGAATGCCTATGGCCTAGGCATAAAGTCCCATGCGTTCCTCTGTACATGGAATGTGTACAGGTCACCTTCCTGGTTCCACTGGTCCAAGTCCCGAGTCTTCACACATCGGTATCTGTAGTACACCCAATTCAAATTTAGTGCACCATAATAATGGCTCGACTCATGGTAGGTTCCAAATGTTCATAACGGCGTATCGCTACCATGACTTCCTGATCGAATTTTCTTGACACCATAGCTTCTACTATGAAAAAACACGTGTCTAAAACTGTCACTGATTTCACGACAATCACCCGGTGTTTTACCGTTCCGAAATATCTCCGAATAATCACAAATAATGTTCCCGGTTACTTGCTCATAATCTTTCTGAAGTTATCGCAGTTCACTTTCACATCTGTTCAGCCTTATTTCCATGTTATTTGCTGTCCAGTAATCTACCCTGGTAGAAGATATTATCTACACATAACTCGGGTCAGGAGTTAGTTCCAGCTCGTGGGCTAAAATATGCTGTGAGCTGGGGTATTACCCAACACAACTTTGCACTCACAAAAGTTGGTCCCACCTATTAAAAACTATCATGAGCGCATTGCGAACAATGTCTCATCCGTAGGCTACTTTTGGCTTCCAGTTTGGCTTCCAGATCCGGTACTCGTAACTAAGTTTGATTGAGCCGTCCGTTCATGCACGGATTACTGCACGAGAACAAATGCCACCCTCTTCACAGCTGCTTGCTTGACCCCTGCAGATCGCCAGGTGTTAGCATGCGTACGCGCATCGTCGTCCGCGCATCTTCTCCAAAATGCACTCTGCGGCGGTAAATCTCAACTCATTCAGGCGCTCGTTTCGAATTCAAATACAGCCGCGACAAAACAACACCTCCATAACTGGCAACTGACGCTCCTTCAAATGGTCACAATATTGATTGCACGAACACCACATCATTGAAGTGTAGAAACGAGCCCTGTTTTCGTATTTAAAGTAAAAGTTGCAGAGTAATGCAACTGCTGAAATTGCACTAGTTGATTCACTAGTTAGATCTCTTGATCGCGAAGGTATTATTCCGCTTCCCTTGATCATCTTACATAGCGAAATTAAATGCGTTTCAGTCGGTCTCACACGATTGTACTGTACCCGAAAATGTGACCGAGCAAGCTCCGTACTTTATTATATTATTATTATATATAATATTTGCAAATGGTGATATTTCCCCGGTGGCAAATTGTACAAACACAGAAAATTACCACCAATAACATCAAACACAATATACACAATTAGTGTAAGTGTAAAACATAGCGTATGGTCTGGATTTTGTCCTTCTATCATCCAGAGATTCCCACCCAATTTTTTATATCATTTGAGTTACACTACTTCTATGATTAAAATAGTTGAGCTCAAACCCGCAGCCTTCCTTTATACCATCACCAGCTCAATGATGAGCCCTACCTGATATGGGTCCCAAACAGTTGAGCCGTATTCCAAGATTGGTCTCACCAGGGTCAAATATCCTAATTCTTTTGCGGTAGAACTACTGCCTCCTAATACCCGTATTACAAAATGAAGTGATTTGTGCGATTTGGAGACGACACAACTCACATGGGTGCTCCATTTCTTATCATTCCTTACATGGATGCCCAAGTATTAGCACGAGTCTTCTTCTACAAGTATTTGCGAGCAGATATTATATTGAAAATCATGCCTTCGCCTTCTCCCTATTCTCATGAGACTTACTCGTATTTATCTCCATTTTGTTGGCAAATGCCCAGTTATGAACCAGGTTGAGGTCAGTTTGTAACTGAGCGTTGTCTTGTGAGCTATGAATTTTTCGGTATATTACACAATCATCCGCAAGTCACTTTGAATCCCATTCGGTAGGTCGTTAATAAGTGACAGAAATAACAGGGGCCCAATCACGCTACCCTGGGAGACACCTGACGTTATAAAAATGTTCTCCGAGAATACATTAACTATTTTAACCTGTTGGTACCGACCAGTCAAGGACTCTTGAATACATGAAATTACTCTTTTATCAATCTTCGTTGCTGCTAATTTACGGAGAAGTACGTCATATGTGACGACATCAAATGCCTTCGCAAAATCTTTAATTACAGTGTTAACTTGCACCCCCTTGTCTAGCGAATCTTTAATATCCTGAAAGGGTGATAGCATTTGGCTCTCACATGACTACTCTTGTTTAAATCCGTGTTGCCTCCCATTAAGCGGGATAACATTCCCCACTGTTCCCAAAAGTAATCAGAGATAAGGTGCTCCATCAGTTTACATATGACGGATGTTAGGCTAATAAGCCTTGAGTTTCCCGTTACCAATCTGTTCCCTCCCTTAAATATTGGAACTTCTGTAGCTCTTTTCCAGTCTTCTGGAATTTGTGTGTTATTAATTGATACATAAACAGCACCCACAATTATCGTCCAATGACTGTATCTCACAATTTTAGCACATCTCCACAAATGTTGTCTGGGACTAGCGATATATATCTACGTAGCTTTTTAATTCTTGCTAGAACCGACGGTTGGTTTATTCGGAAAGGTTGGCTATCAGAATCATAGTTAAGGTCCAACACACAGCTATGAAATTTATTAAACACCCTACCATACCATTTAGTTAATCCATTAGCAATTGCCTGTTTCTCAGTTTTTAATTCATCATCTCCGGACTATATCATAGACCGTTGGAGTTTCCTTACCGCCTTCTAAAGTAACTATAACATACTTTTCCACCCCTCAACCCCTCCCCCAATTAAGTTTTGAATGTAATTATCGTGAGGAGCCTTCTTTTTGGGGACTAGCTGTTTCGATAATAATTCAAACTTTCGAATATGCTCGTAACTATCGTGTCGTATGTTATAAGCTTTGCTTAATTTCCTTTGGGTCCCCTGATTTCCCTTGCGTAATATTCTGGATCCGGGTTTTGCTTCAGTACTTTAAATGGCACGTATTTCTCAATAGCACGATCTAAGATATTTAGAAAATCTTCCCAAATTATATTTGTATGACAAACCTCCGACGCGCATCTTACAAATGACTCACTCATGTAATCCTGAAATTTGCTGTTATCTGCTCGGCTGGACTGAAATATTTTAACTGCTTCGCTGGATTCGTGTATTAAAGAGTCACAGGGTCTAATATTTAGTTCAACACCGCTAATTCCAGCAGCATTCATCCAACTAATATACAGCGCCACATAAACATGTAATGTACAATTCCCTCTCGTGGTCAAATCAACCACCTGGGAGAATCCCCCCTCCCTAACTAGCTTGTTGAGCTTGGCTACCGCTAGTTGAATCACCGGACCAGTTCACGCTTGGAAGATTTAAATCCTCGGCAATTACACAAATCTTTTCCATAGCTTTACCCGTACAGGTGATGTTATAACGAGCATCCATTAGCAGGAAGTTGTCCTTCGGTGCTCGATACGCCCCTGTCACCTGAAGAGAGTTTAACTTTGCTTTCTACACATAACAGCTCATGATGCCTATTGGCCCATTTGAAGCAACTTTCGATGTCCCTACGAACACAAATAAATCAACCACCACCTCTCTTCTGTATATTACGTAAGAACCCTGGATTATTTCATTACTATTTACATCCTCATATAACCACGATTCAGTAGCTATGACAACGTCCTGTGAATATGTCTCTACTAGATTCCAAAATTCTATTATTTTATTCCGTATACCCTGAAAATTAGCCTGCAGCAATCTTAGAGTCTTACCTCCATTTCGAAGTTTCTCCAATCGCTTCTCCCAATCGTGACGGCTGCCTCTCCAGCCCAACTCCGCACGATGCCGGCAGGATTCGATGACTCGTGCAGATTTCACAGGTTGTAGGCGCCTCTTCGATTCAAATGTAGCCCATCTCGAGCGAAGTCACGGTCCCCGATCCAGCAGTCAGCGTCCACATAAACTAGTCCCAGTTGTGCGCACTCCCAGTCCATGCAATCATTAACGTACTAGCTCGCCGTCGCAAAATGCCACTCAATACAATGTTCGCATTCCTTAACCTATTTCTGGCATTCGTACTTACTCGCAGAGCTGGCCCATAATAAAATCGGCTGTAGCCTTCTTCTTTAAGTCATTAGTCTCAACATGCAGAAGCAATACTTCAACTGTGTCACAATCTTCCATTGGCGCTTCCTCAACTTTAAGGGCGAGCTCACAATTTTCATTCTCGGATAGCACATCACTTTCCTGCCCGCATTCCCCGGTATATCCCCGCTCTACTTAATCATCTAATCACACTTTACGAGTACGTCATTGTTAACAGTTTTCTCTTGCTCGCCTTCTGCCACACTGATCCCAGTAGCAAGTCGCGCAGTCACATCCTTCACCGTTTCTTCTGATTCATGACGCTTTGTTATAAGTTACTGTATTATTTGATCCCTTGCTTTGATTTGCATCCTCAAGCAGTCCGGTGTATCACATACTTTATAAAACCAATTCCGAACATCGCAGTCCTCCTTCTTGACCTTAATACAGCCGAAGTGGAACCATGTCATTATCCAAGGATGGAGAATGATTGCAGAAACATTGAAGTCCCTGGTTAGGCAAGCCTCAGTGTAACGCTGACAAGTTTCTCATTTAGGACATTCTTAAAGATGGAAATGATGTTGTACTGTGGATTTATCTACAGGGATAGATATACTCCCTACAGATGGAGAGTGAGATTCTTAGAATCTCGGGTTGCAATGGGTTTAGATGGGAAAAGTGGGCGCCTATTATCCATAGCACATCATCTGACTAACTACTACAAATATCAGACGGATTTTCTATAAAAAGGACGATCAAAACAAAACGTGCCCGCAAATTTATTAACTAAAAGGAATACAATAGTGAAAATAAAACATCACTCCTTATCCTGTCTGACTTCGACTGAAATAAAATATACTGAAATGAATTAAAAACAAGATGTTCAGTAAAGAACATATAGCCTACTTTCTCCTAAATGTATGAGTATAGTTATAACTCGTTGTTATTATCAAAGAGTATAATAGAACTATTCTTTGTTGAAGACCTTAGAAACGATTTACCTCTACCAAACGCCACAACCTAGATAAAAACTGCTACCATCATTGAAGAAAGAAAGAAAGAAAGAAAGAAAGATAAGAAGTATATCAAGAATGTTATGGATCTGGAGACATAATCGACTGGACTGGCTGCGTGGCTCAGCGGTAACGTTCTCGCTTGCTGGGCCCTAGGTTGCAGGTTCGTATCCTGGCGCAGTCAGCTGGCATTTGAGGGTGCACAAATGCGAGGGAGCCGTCTCAGTACATTTACTGGCACGTTAAAGATCCCCTTCGGGCCAAATTTCCGGCACCCCGGTGTCTCTAAATGCAGCAGTAGTTAAAAGGGATGTAAAACCAATAACATTATTATTATTATTATTATTATTACATATACGACCTGCCGTGGGCAACATCCAACTTTGAGTTGAGGCATGTCTTTACACGTCTGGTTGTGCATGGCTTTCACAACCCTAATTGAATTAACAAATCTTTCCATGACCCTACAGAGACGTGTGTATACAAACTATGTGGATATTTTCGATTGCTATTTGCCTGAAATAAAAGTAGTAATTAATAACCTGAACTAACACCAACGGCTTGAATTCAGTTACTATGTGAAATCGTTTTGTTCTTTACTTCAAATAACATTTTCAAGTAACGCAAAATAGGCTGTTACAAACCCTTTAAAATAAAAAGTAAAAATGTATCGTAGTATCATCTTGTTATTCTTCAAATTCGATGCGCATAGAATGCCAATGGTATAGTAATCAATGGAGCCCCACGTAGACTAGTCGTGACATCTAGTGGTGAAATATCGAACAATATAATCCTAACAGAGCGAGTGCATTCTAGCGGCCAGAAGAAGAAACTTTTCAATAAAATCTGGAAGTTAATAAGTAGGTCGACGTGCAGTTACCTTTTTGGCAGCTAGATGTCTCGAGTAAATCTGCTGGCGAATTATGTTTTAATTAAATATTTATTTTACACCATAATATGCACAATATAATGCTTAATTTTAAAACATCTGAGTCATTACAAAACAATAAACATATAACATTTCAAGCAAAGAACCTAGCTCTGATCGGGTTTGAACCATAGGCATTTGAGCGATAGGCTAACGCTACACCACTGAGCTAATTGTGTCAACGAATATTGTTCTATATAAAATGACTTACATAGAACTTGTTAGCAAGTAATGATTTATACTAAACGATTTCATCACTGGAGTATATTATTTATATATAAAGCATTTCATACAAAGTTTATTTATTTTGTATCAGTACGCTATATTGCATGCAATACTCAAATTAGTGAAATATAAGTCAGGCACAAGATATCCGCTGCCATCTTGTCTTATTACTGAATCAGCTCAACTTTTTAAAATCACGTCTGCACTATAGTATTACAAAATAAACTTTTAATTTCGAACGTGCCTCTTCCTTTAGAACAGTTAAAACGATTCTCGGCTCGATAATCGGAACTGGTGGGTCCCATGATATGGATTATAAAGTTTGCATAATTCGCACGGCCGCCATCCTGAAATGGTATGGCGGACGACCTTGTAGTTTGGTCACAAGACGCATCCTATACGAAGGTATGTTGTTACCAAATTTGGTAGAGATCGGATGATTAGGTTAGTCGTTATTTGATTTTACGTTTTGAACGTTTGAGTGGCCGCCATTCAGTTTTAGTAAAGATGGCGGCGATATAAAACATGACACTGAGGTGTCCTTTGCTAGTGCTACCTTTGTACCAAATTTCGTTCAATTCGCATTCACCGTGTTCGAATTGATAGGGGGGGACAGACATTCAGAGTACACTCACACACACACAGACACACACACACAGACTCACACACACACATACACACACACACACACAGACACAGAGACTCACACACACACATACACACACACAGACAGACACACTTTTTTCGCCCTGTGTTGATCTCATAAGTCTACTTAAATTTTTTACAAAAATCGAAAGTTGGCTAATAAGGTCAATAACCTCGTCATTATAAAATTACATGCTTGAAAAACAACTTATCGCTTCTACGAGTTTCAAAGAAAGAGAAAGTATCATTAAATTTCGCTCTGACCATAAAATAATAATATATATACAATTTTTTGAACACCCTGTTTGTTCCCTAAATTAAAACATTAAATAGCTGTATATTAATACATTGACTCCTATCAGTCCTACTTTTAATGTAACTAATTCTAAACACAAACGAAAATAAAAATACCCTGTCTAGTATATTCAAATTTCTATATAAATATTCTCACTAACATATTACTTACATCAGTTAAGTTGCATTCATCGAATGTCATTTTATCTCCGTAGAGAAATCACTTGTCTCATATCACTGAGTTAATACCACTATCACTTGTCGCTATTCCGTTTCATACTCGTTACATCCTGGCTTAATTACCCAAGCGGTTAAGCATAGCAATCGTAAAATGTCAAATAGTTAATAATAATAATATGATAAATTCTCATGCATGTTATCTCTTTTTAATCACATCTCGAATGCACAAATTATCGATCTTAATTAAATAAACAGCTGTTTATACTTTGAATATTTATGCGACCTTCCTAATATTGGCTTTACTTTATCAACACGTATCTTCATATTCCATTCCTCATCACAATTACGATACATATCAATGCTACTCTGCGGAAAGAAACTTTTCAATAAACGAAGTTTCTTGAATAGTCCCACATGGATTGTGCTTTAAATAGTATCCTATTCACAACACAACCGTAACACGTCATCCCCTCAATGCCTACCTAATGTCACATAGACCTAATGTCTCGACTTTCTATTCTTATCAGCTACAATGAAAAATCCTGCAGAATACTAATATCTATCCAACAATGCTAAAAGGGTAATTCTCTTCTCAGAATAACTGGCAATTGCAAATACTGCATAAAATACGTCGAATATGCCATAAAAATGCTTCCAACAACAGCATCACCATAAATAAGCTTCAAAGGAATACTAAATACCTCCAATGGTAATAAATCTCAAAAAATACGCAAAAATTCAAAGAGAATGTAATCAAAAATGAAATCTCGAATTTTCTCTAACAGGAATCTTCTTCTTCTTTTGCTTTAGCGTTTGTCCCACCTCGTGGCAGGGTCCGCTATTTGAGTCCGCTGTCTCCACTTTACTCGGTCATGGGCCATGTCCGGATGAAGGTTGACGCCTTTCAAATCACTGTGCAGTGTATCGGCCCAATGTTGTCTCGGTCGCCCCTTTGGTCTTTTCCCGGCGACCTCCAGTGTGTAGCCCTGTTTTGCAATGGTGTCCGCTCCTGACCGTAGCACATGCCCAAACCATCGCAGACGACCCTCACGCATTTTGTTACTGATTGCTGCGATACCAAATCGTTCCCTTATTGTTTGATTGGGGATGTGATCCAACCTAGTAATGCCTGCTGTCCATCTAAGCATCTTGGTCTCCATGGCACTTAGCCGACGTTCTGCTTCCTTCGTGGTCGGCCAACATTCGGTACTATAAAGCGTTACGGGACGAATGACAGTCCGGTAAATCTTCGATTTTAGGTGGTCTTTAATCTGGCGATCGCACATGACACCTGTCGTTGTTCGCCACTTCATCCACGCAGCATTAATTCCTATGTTGACCTCCTCGGTGAGACGACCTTCAACAGTTATCGTAGAGCCAAGATACTTAAATTTTGTCGTTCGAGGCAGATCATCGCCGTCGACTTGGATTGTTCCGATTTCTCCAGCATCCGTTGTCATATATTCTGTTTTAGCTTTGTTAAGCCGCAGGCCATATTGACTTAAACGATCACTCCATTCCTGGACTTGATGTTGGAGATCCAGCTTGTTTTGAGCGGCCAACATAACGTCATCAGCGTACAGAATGGTCCAAGGTAACGGTTGTTGTAGATCTGCAGTAACCGTGTCCATGACCATAATGAACAGCAATGGTGACAGGGCCGAACCTTGATGAACACCAACTGTTACATGGAAGTTTTCCGACGCTCCTGCGGTGGCTTACTAACAGGAATCTTAATAGATACAAAAATCTAACAAAAATGGTCGTCACTGATATCTCTACATCTTAGCTGCAAACTGCTGGAAAAGGCTCATTATACCCAGGTTGATATAAGATTCGTTCCTGCGGCTCCCGCTTCGATGTCTCCATATTTTTATTCGCCTGCCCCAGGATGTTGAAACAGCATCGGATCGGATCTCACCTTCTCCCATATCCATTCCTCGACTGTCTGGACTCGAATCCGAAGCCCCGTACAACTTGTTTCAGCATACGTCTTGAAGTCATGCTCCGTCAAGTTTATTCATCGTAGATTCTAGAAGATCTCTCGTGCTATTCCAATTTTGAATGTAATTTTTTTAAGTCACTCTTCTCATCATGTTGTGTTCAATTATCCAGTTTCCCAAATCATCGCAACGTTCTTAAAATGTGTTTTAATAATCCCTCTTAACTCGAATTTCTGAAGTTCCATTTTTCAAAATCGATGAATACATTTCGTAGAATGTTGTAGATTTTGTAAATGTCTATGAAATGCCGTATCGTAGTTTATCGTAGCAGATTATTGTATGGCTTGGCGAAGTGTAACAATGCTTCCCAAGTATTGTTGAAATACAATTACAATACGTATTTCTTCACAGTTAATGGTTTCTGGTGTTGGAGATTATTCTATACAGTCTTCCACTTGTACGAATTCGTCGCTGACTAACTACAATTTCACAAAATGAATGTTCAATTTTGCAATAAAATGTTGCAAAATACTTGGAAGGATTGTTGATATAATTTTCAATAAACTCGATCACTTTGAATACATTACTACTATAATATTCAATTCCCACTCTAACGTTCCCCCGCTCTCGTAATGCTTGGCCGGAATAACACTCGCTATAGCGGTCAAATTCAATTTCTTGCGCACTCAAAATTGGCGAGCTCACAATACATCTGTCTCTCCGGACATTTCAGAAAGGAATAAACACCCCATTTTCCACTGGTGGCGTCCTCTAGAAATTTGGTGCTTGAATTCCCGATCAAATTCATTAAACTTCTTCTGCCGAATTAGAAACTCTACTCTCAATTTTGAAAACTTAAAAATATGTGTTATGATTTTCTACATCGAACTTGGTATCTCTCTCTTGGATTCATATTGTAAACTAATTACAAGAGTCAATGAAGTAATTAACCAATATAATATTCCAATTGGTCAATCGAGTCATGTGATTTCACTTTCCATTTCTCGCCTCGAGCTGCTTCGTGCCGTTCGACAGTGAGCCGATCACACGTCATCCCCTCAATGCCTTTCTCTACACGGGTGAGCTTTTCCTCACTCGGCGCTCGGTAGAAACAGGTTTGTCCGCGACTCAAAAACAGAATCCCCCATTGCCGACAAACCTCAAATGGATTGACGTGTCAAACGCCGCCTCTGTTTTGCTTTTAATAAAAATATACAATAACAAGTCTTCTCTCTCGTAACAAATTGTAGCAGCAATAATCATATCAAGACGATGAGTTAGATTCTTGACGTCGCAACACCTTTAATAAAGGTTCAATATCCTTCAAATTAGGGATTTAGCAATAAATATGTCCACAGATGCCAAAAGTGACTTCGCAAAAAGAAAATATTGGTATGGATGTTATTACCTAAACATGAAGCACATTCCGTGAGATTAAAATCTTTTCTGATGCATTACATTTAGGCTTTTAACTCTACGTCTTCGAATAAGGGTGTAATAACATTATATAACAATAGAATGTTTTACATACACAAGATTACTGTATACTCATCCCCCATGTTAGAATGCACCCACGCTATGTTCTGCCAGTCGCAGGAGGCGACTAATACGGTCGACAAAACCGGCTGACATGACTGACTTTTATTTGGAAGGCCCCTGTGGATATGGAGGGCAGAATCCATCCACGGTAGCTACCGGGGCAGACGGGAGTGATTTTTAACTGGTGTAATCCATAATGTTTTCCGAGGAAACCGAGGAGAAATTTGGAGATTTCAACGGGATTTCCTGGCTCCGGAACGGGCATCTCTTGCTGCACACCGTTGACCGTAGGCCAGCCCAAGCATTGCTGGAATGCAAGTAATTCGACGAAATTCCCGTTCAGGTCCCAATACAAGAAACGCTGAATGAGGTCTGTCAAGTTATTTTCTATCGTGACCTCAAGATAGTGATGCGGAATTGTTGCGGGATCTGGGGAGAGAGGCGACCGCAAGATTGGGCGCATTACCCGAAAGATTGGAGAGGACAGCGTCGATACTGCTGCTTGTATTCTCCATTTAGAGGGTGAGGTTTTACCTAAGCATGTGAAGGTCACATCGTACCTCTGCTATGTTCGACCGTTCAACCCTCCACCTATGCACTGCAATTGATGCCTGAAATTCGGGCATGTTTCTGCCAGGTGCCCTGCCAAGTCCGTGTGTAGAGTGTGTGGCAAGGGGATACATGAGAGAGAGATGTACAGCTCTCCCGATTTGTCCCAACTGCCAAGGAAGCCACTCTCTACGAACGAAGCAGTGCACTGAGTTCTGTAAAGAAGCTAAGATTCAAATTATAAGGACTTTTGATAATCTTTCATGTCAAGAGTTACCTACCACGTTATGATTGCCCACTATCACCTCTGCCGCTCCAGTTCCGAGTGTGGTGCCATCGATGTCCGTATTTCCAGCAGTTCTTTAGTCACCCCTCTCACAACCTTCTTCCGCCCCGTAAAGAAGGCGCCGGTTATGCCAGCTCAATCGGCGCAATCGGAGAAGAAGTCCCCTTCTTTAATGCCCTCAGCACCATCAGGGACTCAGCTACCTCTAGCGGTAGAGGGAGAGTTTCTGAGAGATTGATCAGGTGGCTGGACCTGTGTTTGTTGAACACAAGGGAACCAAAGCACTTCTCTATTGCACACGGCACTTTTTCTATTGTCAACATCACCTTGTGATGTCGTGCGCTGGTTCCCCCGCTTCACTGGGGTGCACGACGACCTCTGTAAAAGTGACTATTTCCCGATTAATGTACTCTTCCGAACCAGAGAGCCATCGAGGTACCAAGTCGATGGCTCCTCCGTTGGGCTGATTGGCCAAAATTCACAGAACGTGCAGTTTTTGCCGACGATAACTTTGAGAGTGTCGATGATCATGCCACTCACAAAACGAATGGAAATTTGGCTGTGGTTGAGGAAACAAAACCTTCCTCATTCGGCAACTACCGCCGGCAGCTTGTCCCTTAGTGGGCAGCCAAGATTGCACCAGCCACTAAAACATCGTGAGTAGGGGAGTAGTGATGGTTTAAAATAGTAACACTAGCCGCTCGGCTACGCTGAACCCTTATGTGGATTAGTCGCGAACGCATTGTCCGGATTTGGCATGCGACATATCGTTGGACTCGGGGTGATGCCCTCTCTCCAATGGACAACTCATTTCAACCCCAAAATAAAACCTTCCCGTACAAGGGGGTGACATTTTTTTAAAAGTGAAAGTCGCCTTCCAAATGCGACAGGTATGAAATGCGCTGCTAATATAAAATTAAACGTTGTTGCTCATAAAGCGCATGCGTACAGCAGGATGCCGCTATGAATTAACATTTTTGTTTTTTTGTTTGTACGCATGCGCACTTGAGGATTTTGTAAGAGGGCGGGCTTTTTAAATAATTATTTATGAATGAGTTATTTTTTTACATTGAACCGAAAGACCAAAAACTAATAGATCATGTGCTTTTTAATATCTTGCGAACCACGAAGGCTACGGACTTGTATGATGGGTCGTTGGTTTAGGGATGACGCCCCGTTTTTGAAAGTATGTTTGATTTTCTCAAAAGGGCCTAAGTGCATTTTTGTTAATATTTTGAGAACGAATAAGGCAATGGACTTGTATGAGGGGTCGTTGGATTTGGGATTACGCCCCATTTTTGAATGTATTTTTGATTTTTTTGTCAAAAGAGCCTAAGTGCACTTTTGTTAATATTTTGAGATCGAATAAGGCTATGGACTTGTATGAGGGTTCATTGAATTTGGGATTACGCCCCATTTTTGAAAGTATTTTTGATTTTTTGTCAAAAGAGCCTAAGTGCACTTTTGTTATTATATTGAGAACGAATAAGGCTATGGACTTGGATGAGGGGTCGTTGGATTTGGGATGTCGCCCCGTTTTTAAATGTATTTTTGAAAAAAAAAATACAGAGGGTCTAACGCTATACTAGGCCTATATGTTTAACACAATTATTTTACCTGTTCAAATTTTTATTAACAGTGGTCGTTGAGAGAGACGCTAACGCTGTTATGTGTTTTAACGAGCCTGTTGCCATCCACAGTGACTGTGCCCGGAAGAAATGAATAGCTATTTTGGCGGGAAGCCGGGCGGCTTATGACGGTTGGTTTTGTGATATTTCCTATGACGGATGGAGGCTAATATTTGAAAATGTGTAAAGCGCGCTAGGATTTTTAACCCCTGAAGGGGATCTTTAACGTGTTAGTCAATGGTGATGAGCGAGACCTCTCTCTGGCACAGCAAGTGGCTGTAGAATATGAAAACCAATAACATTCAGTAGACCAAGTGATGTGCATGAACCCAAAGAGCCGAAACGGTTAGGTAATTGCCCTGAGATTTTATGAACTAATCAATGTACATGGTGAAAGTGTACCTTTTGAATGCTACCACACACTCTTGCTTGCTGGACTCTGAATACTGTTTCTAGCCAGGCCTTGCTGGTGTGGTGAGAGCTGGGTGATAATCAGGAATGTTTGTGTGGGCAGGAAGTAAAGTATCAGGTTACCTGTCTGGTGGTGGCTAGCAGGTCTGGCGTTTAAACAGAGACTGCCATTTTGGTTCCTAGACAGTCGTACTACTGGTATATGAGACAGCCATTTTGGTTCCTTATTAAAAACATGAAACTAGTATAAGGTAAGCGAATCTCATCGTGCTTGAGGAATGTGGGGAGGCGAGGGAACATGTGAGAGACTGAGATGAGTTGAAGGTCAAAACGCTGAGAAAATGCAACTCCCTCTGTTGTTAAGCAGACTGGTAAGGTTTGCGTTAGTGATGCACTTGCCGTTTTAGCAATCAGACGTATACAGTAGAGCTCTGAACCGAACTTTGGAATAAAATCCTTTCCTTTTCGGTAAGTACCAATAAACGATTATTTTAACAATGTAATGCTAACGAACCTTAAATTTGTAGTTATTGATGAGGTGTTTAATGATGTTTTATTTATTTATTTATTTGTTTGCAGAAACCGGTATACCTCACATGTCTGAGAGAGAAATCATTGCACTTTTGAGTCCACTAGAAGGAAACAGTAACAAGCCTGTACAAGTCAAGGTGATATTTTTTTAACTTGTTTAATTTTTATTTGATATTTTATTTTTTATGAAATGCATGTATTATCCTGAATTTAGGTATTTATGGCGTTTTTTTTAATTTATTTTTAGAAAATTGCAAAGAAAAGCTGTACTGCTGTCGCAGTCGCTGAAAACCCTAGACGTACTAGAGTGGAACCATTGCCATAGAGTGAACAATTCAAAACTCAGGTAAGCCTAACTTAAAACGCTACTCCATTTTACCACTAGTGAAAACCCCTAGACAAAAAAATTCATTACCTGTACATGACTGGGACGATGATTGCTTTCTTGATTAATGACTATGTATTGGCAACCGGTACAAGACCGTATTTGTTGTTGACCGGGAAATGTACAAGACCATATTGGAATTTTTGCAAACAAAAATTTAAATTCAACTGACTTGTCGTTCCCTATGGACTTAACTAATATCCACAGGTTTGAACAAGATAATGTGGACAAAATGACATGACATTCATTTTGTTGTTGTTTATATATCCATTAAAGGGTGATGTGAATGACTGCAGCTTTATAAAAAACATGAAGTAGATGGGTTACTGTTCATGACGCCATACAGTTTATTTTTTAAATGGTGTTTTTGATATTTTAATGCTAATTAACGTTAATGTTTTTTTAGGAGCAGATGACCTCGTAGTTCCGCCTCATAAAACTACAACAATAACTAACTAACTAACGTTAAAGTTTTATTAACTTTTTATAAAACAAAATAATTTCCTTTTTTGCCAGCCTCTCACCGCCATTCATCTGTGACGTCATAGCCAGTCTCAAAGCAAGTCACAACTTGCATAACATTAGTTTAGGTGATGTTAGGTTAAATTAGGTGAGCTGAGATTAAGTTAGGTTAGCTAGCTCTATCTCACTCCTAGCCAAAGATTAAACTTAAAGTACTCTAGAATTCTCTGAATTTGTTTCATGTAATTAATATTTTTGACAGACTGTGGAAATTCCACCTTGAAAAATATCAATACATTTCATTTTTAAACGTATATTATTATTATTATTATTATTACTCAGATTGCTGTAATAAAATTTAATTCATGTGCAATGGTTGATATGAAAGTCTCGACAACCAGTCATGGTTGCTCTCTCTTTTTGCTCTGATATTTGCTCCCACTTTTGCTCCCGTATTTGCTGCCATATTTGCTCCCACATTTGCTCACACATTTTCTCCCCATTTTTGCTCCCACATATTGCTCCCACATTCGCTTCCACATTTGCTCAAACTTTTCTGCTCCCTATTTCTTTTCTCCCACTTTTTGCTCCCTCAATTGCTCTCACATTTGCTCCCACATTTTGCTCCCACTTTTTGCTCTCACTTTTTTGCTCCCAATTTCTTTTCTCCCACTTTTCGCTCCCTCATTTGCTTCCACATTTGCTCCCTATTTTTTGCTCCCACATTTTGTTCCCACATTTGCTCCCACTTTGTGCTACCAGTTGTTGCTCCCTCATTTGCTCCCACTTTTTGCTCCCCACATTTGCGCCCACTTATTTTTGCTTTCTCATTTGCTCCCACTTTCAAGTTAGGTTAAGTTAGGTTAGGTTAGGTGAAGTTAGGTTAGGTTAGTTGAAGTTAAGCTAGATGAAGGTAGGTTAGATTAGGTGAAGTTAGGTTAGGTTAGGTGAAGTTAGGTTTGGTTAGGTGAAGTTAGGTTAGGTTAGGTGAAATTAGGTGAAGTTAGGTTAGGTGAAGTTAGGTTAGGTTAGGTTAGGAGAAGTTAGGTTAGGTAAGGTTATAACTAAGTTTATCATTTGTGCTCCCACATTTTGCTCCCACATTTGTTCCCAATTTTTTCTCACACATTTGCTCCAACTTTTTTTTTTGCTTTCCACATTTACTCCCACTTTTTGTTGCTCACAAATTTGCTCCCACTTTTTGCTTCCACTTTTTGCTACCACATTTGCTCCCACTTTCAAGTTAGGTTAGGTTAGGTTAGTTGAACTTAGGTTAGGTTTAGTTAGGCAAGGTTAGGTGAGGTTAAGTTAGGTTTGGCGAGGATAGGTTAAGTTAGGTTTGGTTAGGTTATAACTAAATTTATTATTTGTGCTCTCATATTTGCTCCCACTTGAGCTTTAATACTTGCTCCCACTTGGACTCATATATGCTCCCACATTAAACTATTGTTCTTATTGCCAAGTTTTCTTTACTAGAGCTTAGTCAATGCTCGACTGGTGACATGGAAGTGTCAGTGACTAAGTATGGTAAGCCTTATGCTTACTATAAAGGATATTCATATATTGTGAATCGAACCAATAAAAATGGATCTGTTATTTGGCGTTGTTCAGAACAACGTTCAAAACAAAGTCGCAGTGACCTAAAAAGTAAAAATAGTGCGTTTTTAAGTGTCAGTGATCATCAATGTAGTGCTCGAAACGAACCAGTCTTGCTGTTTACAGAAAATCATAAGAATGCTAAAAATCGAGTGCAAGAAAACAATATTGCTGCTCAAGATATTTCAACGTTCAATAAAACCTTAACAGTATCAAAAGCTACGCAGACTCTACACAAGGTCACTGAGAGGAAGAGCAAGAGGAACAGGAAGATTTGACTGGTGTTAGTGATGTTGAGAATGATAATGGTGATTATAATAATAGTGAAATAGATCATGCTGCTTATGATTATGATAGTGATAATGATCAAACACATGCCTATTGTTCACCGTGGAAAAAGATCTACAACAAGTTTTGTTTTTAAAACGATAGCACACTATCGTAAAGGCAAAGACTTCTATTAAATGTGCATTTATTGTCATAATCATGTATACTCTGCAATGTTAAATATTCTAACTTTGTAGAAAATAAGACAACATTTTAACATGGTTTACATTTATTTACAAACCTTATATTCATTTTTTTTTCATGGTAATATTTTTAAGGACAGTGCTAAAAACTAAAACCTTTATATTGTATACACATATTTTTTTTCTTTCAGTCTATTGTCATGACTTATATCTTCCATTATTATTTCACATTTGCTTTTTTAATTAATTAAAACGGACCATACTCCTATTGTTTTTAAAACCTTCATAAAATAAGTGTACAGCTTGTATAGCATTATTCACTTCATCAAAAACACTCTCCGACATCATTAAACCGTGTAGGCAGAAATATCTCAAAGTTTTCACTCACACAAAGTACACGATCACCATATGCTGTTTTCAATTTCCGAATCTTGATAATGTGAAATGGAATATGCGTTGGCAATTCGCTGAGCTTCTTTGTCTCTAAGCCACATGCTTGCCCCACAGCGTTCAAAACATTAATTGTAGTAGTCTATAAATGCCCTAACTGTAGCAGATACTACTTTTCTGCATATAGCATAAGTGTTAAGTGCTAATGCACACTTGACACATGCAATCATGTGTCCACAAGGCAAAAATACAACACCTAGTTCTTCTTCATAACAAATTTTACATAATTGTTGGTCACACTTAGTATTTGTTGGTCAGACAAATCTTTTTTTTTTTCACGTTCATGTATTTGCACCGATTGTTCTAACTCTAAAGACACTTTTATGTTTTGTGCTGCAATTGCGTTTTCTTTACGAATAGTGTTCACAAATTCCTGACCTTTAATCAACACCATATATCTACAGTTAGGTAACCAACGAGCGTGTTCCACAAAAGGGTCATCTGTCATCTGCCAATCCTTTAAAGGAAATCCACAATGAAAACATATTGTTTTGTCCCCTTCACCAGTATAAAAAAACAGCTTCACTTTGCTAATTTGTAAGGTGTTTTAATATTAATGGCCAAAGATACTTATACGATTCTAAACGTTTTTCAACAGACCAGTACTCTGGGTCTGCTAGTGCTTTAGTCTTGCAAACTCTCAATTTTTCAAAAGCACACGCCAATTCAACACTGTCTATGGCATATGGACCACCTATAACGACACTACCGTTGGCTGGTAATACACCATTATTATTATTGATTTGTGATTCAGCAATGTAAGTAGTAGCGAACGGATATGTGGTTCGGTAAAATGGATACACAGGTAGGTTACCCACTTGTTTTCCGAGCATGTAAGGACAATGATGAGACCATCGCAAATGGTCTCTAAGGGATCATCACAGTGTGCAAGTTCAACATGACAAATCACAACGGACAACATCTTCCCGGTTAAAGTAATAAAAACCAGCTCCAGCAAGTTTATGTGCGGACAAAAAGCCTACAGGCCAGGATTCAAATGTTAACCAACGATCGTTTTCTGATTTTAAATTTAACCCACATGGTAAACCGACTTGCTAATTTGTTGTATTTAGTACTAAAGCCATGTGTTATAATAAAACTTTTTGATTGTAAGCTATTAACGTTGCACAAGAGCATAGAGTACTTTTAAAGCATAATGTATGCTTGTTCACTGTCTGTTCAGTACCTTAATGGCGCATGACAACACCTAGAAAAAACAGGTAAAATAACCAGTCACTTAATCAATCAATCAATCACTACTTGTAAATTAAACTTTAACGTTAGTTAGTTAGTTATTGTTGTTTTAACTGGCGTAACTACGAGGTCATCTGCCCCTGAAAGAAACTTTAACGTTATTTAGCATTAAAAGATCAAAAACACAATTTTAAAAAAATAAACTGTATGTCGTCATGAACAGTAACCCATCTACTTCTTTTTTTTATAAAGCTGCAGTCATTCACTTCCCCCTTTAATCTTATATATAAAAGTGAAAGTCTGTATGTGGGTGGGTGGGTGGGTCTGTTCCGTATACAAATCTACACCGTTCCACCAATATCAACCAAATTTTGCATACACATAGTTTAGGACCCTGAAGGAACCGCTGGCTACATGAATTTTCGATAGTCTTTCTCATTCTTCTGATTTCGGCCCTTTTGCACTCAAGCACAGGCTAATCAAATCATAAAATATACTCATGAAGGAGTGGCAAGGCAGATCGTTTCCATAGCAACATAGCTCAAGTCGAGACACGGCCGACTGGATCTGAGTTGCGCTCTGCACTACCGTATAGAAAATGAGGATCTTTACTTGAAATCCCGTTAGTTACTCAACTGCTCAAACAGCACTGTCAAGCGAGTTTAGCATAACAAAGACTTGATACTATCTACTATACATTTGTCAAATACCACTCACTCACTCACTCATCCATTCATCACGAAATCTCAGAAACCATCGAACGGATTGGAATGAAATTTGGTATGCAGCTTTCTCATGGGCCGCAAATCCCCAATAAGAGAGGATTTTTGGATATTCAGGTTCTAAAGGGGTGTTAAGGGGGTAGACCTGCATTTCATTGAATACAATAGCAATATCTCCCGATTGGTTTCATTGGGGGATGTGATACTCGGCATATAAACTCATCATTAAAAACAAGAAGTTCCGTGAAGAACTATACAGCCTATTTTCATATATCCTACTTATGTTAATTGCCACTATCAACATACACAATTTCTGTTTGATTGCTGTAATAGATTCGTAGATATTAAGAACCGACTAAATATTTCGGATGGTCGCCATGATGGATTTTATATATGTAGGTCCTAGAGTTATGTACTGTTACATGCAGATTATTGTGAACGTGTAGTATTCAAACTTCAATCGCTTAATTAGGACACAACAAAAAACAAGGAGATTTTAAAATTTTTCACAGCTGCCATCTTGAGGTTATGGAAACAATTGAAATAAATTAGATGCCAGTGGATTAACATTCGCATAAGATTTACTGTACCAAGTTTCACTGCACTCGGATGGTTAAATTGCGAGAAACGTCCATGTGAATATTTATAATTCGCGTCACCGCCATGTTGGATTTGTGATCACCAGGTTATTTAAAGTCCTATAGGTGAACTTAAGTTCATAGCCCCTATGAACATTAAAAAATGCAGTTTGATTGCTAAAATAGATTCGTAGATATTCAGTATCGTCTAAATATTTCGGATGGTCGCCATGTTGGATTGTTAAATGTATAGGCCATAGAGTCAGGTACCTTTAAAGGAAAAATATTGCGTAGGTTCATTATTCAAACTTTCACTTCGATCGCATGACTACATCTCAAGAAATAAAAACTTAATTTTAAAATTCGCACTGCCGCCATCTTGAGGTTATGTAAACAATTGAACTAAATTAGATACCAGTGGATTACAATGTGTATAAATATTTCCTGTACCAGGTTTCAGTGCGCTTGGAACATTAAATCGCGAGAAAGGTCTATTTAAAATTTTCAAATTCGCTTGGCCGCCATGTTCGTTTTGTAATTAACCGGTTTTTGAAGGTCTTATAGATGGACTTCCAGTAGTGCCCTTTATCTCCGTACGAAATTTTAGGGAGATACCGCTAAAAGTTTCAGAGATATAGAATGCCGGTGAAATATTTCGCACATCCGCCATCTTGTGATTATGTAAACAATTGAACGAAGTTAGATGTCGGTGCAATACAATGTATATAAACATATACTGTACCAAGTTTCATTGCGTTTGCTTGGTCAAATCACGAGAAACGTCTATTTAAAAGTCGCAAATTCGCTTGGCCTCCATGTTGGTTTTGTAGTTACCAGGTTTTCAAAAGTCACATAAGTGAACTTATAGTAGTTCCCTCTATCTCCATAGAAAATGTCAGGATAATATCGGAAATAGTTTCGGAGATATTGAATGCTGGTGAAATATTTCACACAGCCGCCATGTTGGATTGGTGAGTCGTAACAAAATTTGAAGGGCACGGTCGAGGGCGCCGGGAATAGTGCTATGAACTTTCCGAGTTTCATTGAAATCGCTCCAGCCGTTTAGATTTTATTAGGGGGGGGGGACACACACACGAATCACACACACACGCACACACACACACAAACACACACACGCACACACACACGGACAAAAGGTGATCTCATAAGCCTATTTTTTCAAAATTGAAAATAGGCTAATAAGAAGACACGTGTCTGTGGTTTTTTCGATGTGGTGTATATTATGAGGTGAAAGGGGTGAAATGTGGGGATTGAAAGATTCCTATCGGAACGTGTATCTCTTAAACGACATATGCGAGGAGTTTGAATCTCAGCGGGAAAAAATCCGCATAAAAAAGAAGTAAATATGTGTTTGACCGTTTTTTCATCATTCCAATTTAAGGGGCCCATGGGGAGGGGTGAAATTCTGGGGGGGGGGGGGAAACAGGAAAGAAAGTGTTCTAACTGATTGACTGACTGACTGACTCACTCATCAAAATCAGGGGGAAATCTGCTTTAAAGTAAGTAAATAGCTGTTCGACAGTTTTTTTTTCATAAATCAAATTTAAGGGGTTCATGGGGAGGGGTGAAATTCTGAAAAAAAGAAAATTGAAAGAAAATATCGTGACTCGCTCACTCACTGACTCACTCATCATCGCCCAGCCAAAATTATTGAAGTTAGAAACATGACAGTTTGGGGATATGTTCATTGTGTATCAAAACCGTCTACTAAGGGAGGATTTTCAGATATTCAGGTTCTAAAGGGGTCTTAAGGGGATTAAACCTACATTTCATTGAATACATTATCTCACGAGTGGTTTCATTTGAGGATGTGATACTCGGCATATAAACTAATCATTGCAAATAAGCAGACATGTGTCTAAGAGTTTTTCGATGTGGTGTATTATTATGAGCTGAAAGGGGTGAAAATTGGGGGTTGAAGGATTCCTAACGGAGCGTGTAGGCCTATCTCTTAAACGACATAGGCAAGAAATTTGAAATTCAGCGACAAAAATCAGCTTAAAAAAGAAGTAAATCAGTGTTCGACTTTTTTTTTTTTCAAAAATTAATTTAAGGGGCCAATGGGGAGGGGTGAAATTCGGGGGAGAAAAAGGAGAGAAAATGTCCTAACTGACTGACTAACTCACTCACTCATCAAACTCAGGGGAAAAGACAGCTTAAAATAAGTTAATAGGTGTTCAAGCGTTTGTTCATCAATCCAATTTAAGGGGCCCATGGGGAGGGGTGAAATTCTGGTAAAAATAATTGAAAGAAAATGTCCTGTCTGACTCACTCACTCATCACGCCCAGAGAAAACTATTAAAGTTGGAAACATGAAATTTTGGGAATATGTTCGCTGTATGTCGAAAACGTCCACTAAGGAATGATTTTTTATTCGGATTTTAAGGAGGTGTTAAGGGGGTAAACGTGCATTTCATTGAATAACGATATCTCATGAGTTGTTTCTTTGGGGATGTGATATTCTGTATATAAACTAATCATTAAAATAATCAGACATATGTCTAAGGGTTTATCGATGTGGTGTATATTATGAGGCAAAAGGGGTGAAATTTGGGGGTTGAGGGATTCTTAACGGAGCGCTTATCTCTTAAACGACATAGGCGAGAAGTTTGAAATTCGGCGGGAAAAAACAGCTTAAAAATAGGTAAATAGGTGTTCGACCGTTTTTTCATAAATCCAATTTAAGGGGCCCTTGGAGAAGGGTGAAATTCTGGGGGAAAAACAGGAAAGAAAGTGTCCTAACTCACTCACTCATCAAAATCAGGGGGGAAGAACAGCTCAAAAATAAGTAAATAGTTGTTCGACTGTTTTTTCATAAATTCAATTTAAGGGGTTCATGAGAGGGGTGAAATTCGGAAAAATAATTGAAAGAAAATGTCCTCACTTACTCACTCATCATCGCCCAGCCAAAATTATTGAAGTTAGAAACATGACATTGTGGGGCTATGTTGTATGTCGAAAACTTCCACTAGGGAAGGATTTCTGGATATTCAAGTTCTAAAGGGGTGTTAAGGGTGTAGATTGCATTTAATTGAATAACATTATCTCCCTATTGGTTTCCTTGGGGATGGGATACTCGGCATATAAACTCATCATTAGGAATAAGAAGACACATGTCTGAGGGTTTTTCGAAGTAGTGTATATTATGAGGTGTATGTGTGAAAAGTGGGGGTTGAAGGATTCCTAACGGAGCAAGTATCTCTTAAAAGACAGAGGCAAAAAGTATGAATCTCAGGGAGAAAAATCCGCTTGATATGGTAGTAAATAGGTGTTTGATCGTTTTTTAATAAATCCAATTTAAGGGGCCCATGGGGAGGGGTGAAATTCTGCGGAATGAAGTCCATTAAGGAAGGATTTTTGGATATTCACTTATCATCCCCCAGCAAACCGATTGCAGTTAGAAACTTGAAATTTTGGGGATATGTTCGTTTTATGTCGAAAAAGTCCACAAAGGATGGTTTTTTGGATATTCATGTTCTGAAGGGGTGTTAAGGGGGTTAAACTTTCATTTCATTAATAACAATATCTCACGAGTTGTTTCATTTGGGGATGTGATATTCGGCATATAAACTAATCATTGAAAATAAGCAGACATATGTCTAAGGGTTTATCGATATGGTGTATATTATAAGGTGAAATGGGAGAAAATTGGGGGTTGAAGGATTCTTAACGTAGCATGTACTGTATCTCTTATTCAACATAGGAGTAAGTTTGAAATTCAGCGGAAAAGGCAGCTTAAAAATAAGTAAATAGGTGTTCAACCGTTTTTTTTCATAAATCCAATTTAAGGGGTTCATGGGGAGAGGTGAAATTCTCAACAAGATGTTCAGCAAAGAACATATAGCCTACTTTCTCCTAAATGTATGGGTATATTTATGAATCTTTGTCCTCATCCCTAACACAATCACCTCTACCACAATGTATTGTTTGTTTTCTTTTATATTGATAATTAGCCAGTAAGTGTCAAAATCAATATTGTATACTTTATGATGATTGAACAACAAAACTACTAACTTATTGTAATGCATTCACGTCCGTTAATCTCTATATTAAGCCAGCCTGCTAAGTTAAGAATCTTCCGTTTTGGGTATCTTCCCCTTTAAAAATCCACGCCGATCACAGTAGGTTGGTGCTGCGACCTATCAGTGAATTAATCTTTATGTTGTACGCCTATGCACTGCCATCGTAATGTACTACGATGGCAGTGTTCTATGGGTGTTGAATGAGTAGGCAGTTTAAAGTAGCCAAGAGGGAGGCGATCCAGCTGGCAGTGTTTAAAGGTATTCGGAGCGCGATCGTGGCTAATAGTTGAACTACCAGTATTACAAAATTGCCATACTTCAGGAGGCCAGCTCAGGCATTTACACAGCGTTATGTTTGGAACAATATTACCCACATAACCCACAAGAGGACAGCACCGTACAGAGGCATTAAGAAGGCTGTGGTTAATGACAACGTGTATCTAGTTCTTCTATTCTCCTTTTTCTAATGTCTTCTGTTTATGTGTGATGCTGGGACTGTGATTTTATTAATATACGAGTGTATACTTTATCCTCTCCTTTGAGCTAAATGACATTTTATTCAGTATCTGTGGAAAAAGCTCGTGCACATCATTTGTAAAAGAATTCAAGAAAAAAAAAAACCTAACTGTAGCAGTACTCGATCCCCAGTCAACTGCGTGTCAGGCTAACATGCTAGCCCAGAGCTAACCGTATCCATGACGTCAGGTGTTCCTAACTGGCATATTAGATACAAACTGTTGGCAAATAATGACTTGAAATAAACGATTTCTTCACTGCAGTACATCTTCATTAAAGATCATTTCATACAAAGTTTATATTATTGTATCAGTACGGTATATCACATACAACATACTAAAACTACTGAAATATAAGACAGGCACATGAGGACAGCTGCCATCTTGTGTGTGACACAAACGGCTCAGCTCTTTTAAGCCACTCATACTGTATAATATTATAATATTAAATTATAATAAATAACGGATCACGACCTTCAGGATAGCTTAAACCCCCCTAGGCTCGATAATCGGAATTGGTGGGTCTTAAGCTATTTATTAAAATGGTTGCATAATTCACACGGCCGCCATCCTGAAATGGCATGGCCGATGACCTTGGATTTTGGGTGAAAGACGCGTCCTATATAAAGGTATGTTGTCACCAAATTTGGTAGAGATCGGATGATTAGTTTAGCCGTAATTTGATTTTACGTTTTGAATATTTGAGTGGCCGCCATTCTGTTTTGGTAAAGATGGCGGCGATATAAAGTATGACACTGAGGTGTCCTTTACTAGTGCTACCTCTGTACCAAATTTCGTTCAATTCGGTTTCACCGTGTTCGAATTGATAGGGGGGGACAGACATTCAGAGTACACACACTCACACACACACAGACACACACACACACACAGACTCACACACACACATACACACACATACACAGACTCACACACACACATACACACACACAGACAGACACACTTTTCGCCCTGTGTTGATCTCATAAGTCTACTTTCATTTTTTGCAAAAATCGAAAGTAGGCTAAAATAAATGAATGAAAATGTCCTTACTGACTCACTCACTCATCATCGCCCAGCCAAAATTATTGAAGTTAGAAACATGAAATTTTTGGGATATGTTCATTGTATGACGAAAACGTCCACTATGGAAAGAGTTTTGGATATTCAGGTACTCAAGAGGTGTTAAGGGGGTAAACGTGCATTTCATTGAATAACAAAATCTCACGAGTGTTTCCATTTGGAGATGTGATACTTGGCATATATACTGATCATTAAAAATAAGCTGACACATGTCTAATGGTTTTTCGATGTGGTTTATATTGTGAGGTGAAAGGGATGAAAAGTGGGGGTTGAAAGATTCCTAACGGAGCGTGTATCTCTTAAACGACATAGGCGAGGAGTTTGAAACTCAGAGAAAATCGATCTGCTTAAAAATAAATAAATAAATGAATAAATAATTAAAATAAATAGGCGTTCGACCGTTTTTTCATAAATACAATTTAAGGGGCCTTTGGGGAGGGGTGAAATTCTGGAAGAAATCGTCCACTAAGGAAGGATTTTTGGATGTTCACTCTCATCGACCAACGAAAACTATTATAGTTAGAAGAATGATATTTTGGGGATATGTTTGTTGTGTGTCGAAATCGTCTACTAAGGAGGGATTTTTGGATATTCAGGTTCTAAAGGGGTGTTAACGGGGTTAAACCTGCGTTTCATTGAATAACAATATGACACGACTATGAAGCGAGTGAAGCGAGGATAAAAATGAGATGGTGTGTGTCTGTGTTACTCAATCACGCAAGTACCACTGGTCCGATTTACATGAATTTTACATGGAAGTAGTAGATTTACCTGGTTAACATATAGGCTACTTTTGAATTCAATTCTTTGCACTATTTAAAGATGGTGACCATTTTAGTGATTTCACTACACCCTTTGGTTTCAAACTTTCATATTTCGATTTCAAATAAAAAGAGAACGCTAAGAAATAGCAAATTTTTGATGGCATATACGAGGTTTAAAATTACATTTTCTATCCGAAAGGTATCGCCAATGGTTAGCGAGTAAAACCTAAATTTGTGCTATTTAACACGGTCAACGCCGAGCGGTGTAGTTGGACAAAATGTTCCATCCTTAATATCCCTCTGCGCAGCACCTCGCCTATCCCCTGTTTTAACTGTCACCTTCACATTTTAATTTATTTATGGCGCGTAGCGAAGCACGGGTACTTCAGCTAGTGGATATATAAACAACAAAAAATGAATGTCATGTCGTTTTGTCGAGGTTATCTTGTTCAAACCTGTGGAAGTCCATAGGGAGCGACACGTCAGTTGAATTTAAATTTTTGTTTTCAAAAATGCCAATATGGTGTTGTACTTTTCCCGGTCAACAACATATATGGTCTTGTACCGGTTGCCAATACATAGTCATTAATCAAGAAAGCAATCATCGTCCCAGTCATGTACAGGTAATGTTTTTTTTTGTCTAGTGGTAAAATGGAGTAGCGTTTTATGTTAGGCTTACAAGAGTTTTGAATTGTTCACTCTATGGCAATGGTTCCACTCTAGTACGTCTAGGGTTTTCACCGACTGCTACAGCAGTAAAGCTTTTCTTTGCAATTTTCTAAAAATAAATAAACTAAACCGCCTAAAATACCTAAATTCAGATTAATACATGCATTTCATAAAAAAAAATTATCAAACAAAAATGGAACAAGTATTTTTTTTAATCTACCCTTGACTTGTACTGGCTTGTTGCTGTTTCCTTCTAGGACTCAAAAGTGCAATGGTTTCTCTCTCAGACATGTGTGGTGTACCGGTTTCTGCAAACAAATAAATATTAAAAATCACTAATTAACTTATCAATAACTACAAATTTAAGGTTCATTTGCATTAAATTATTAAAATAATCATTAATAGGTACTTACTTACTTACTTACCGAAAACAAAAGGATTTTATTCCAAAGTTCAGTTCAGAGCTCTACTGTATACGTCTGATTACTAAAACGGCAAGTACATCAATCCTCAACAGTCTGCTTAGCTACGGAGAGAGTTGCATTTTTTCAGCGTTTTTATATTCAACTCTTCTCTATCTGGGCCGATAACCTAGATGTTAGGCCCCTTAAAACAACAATAATCATCATGATATAATCTCTAACTCTCACATGTTCCCACGCCTCCTCACGTTCCTCAAGCACGATAAGATTCGCGTACCTTTTACTAGTTTCATGTTTTAATTAGGAACCAAAATGGCTGCCTCTTATACACCAGTGGTACGACTGTCTAGGAACAAAAATGGCGGTCTCTGTTTAAAGGCCAGACCTGCTAGCCACCACCAGACAAGTAACCTGATATTTTACTTCCTGCCCACACAGACATTCCTGTCTTATCACCCATCAATCCAGCAAGGCCTGGCTAGGTACAGAATCCAGAGTCTGGCAAGCAAGAGGTGTATCTTATTAAATCCAACATTTATTATTATTATTAAACATTTTACTGTAATAATCATTGGCAAGCGGCCATCCTCAATACTTGTACAAATTAATCATACACTTTTACCATGTCCAATGATTAGTTTATAAAATCTCAGGGCAATGACCTTACCGTTTCGGCTCTTTGGGTTCATGCACATCACTTGGTCTACTGAATGTTATTGGTTTTCATATTCTACAACCATTTTCTGTGGCAGAGAGCGGTCTCGCTCATCACCATTGACTAACACGTTAAAGATCCCCTTCAGGGGTTAAAATTCCTAGCACGCTTGACACATTTTCAAATATTAGCCCCCATCCATCATAGGAAATAACCCAAAACCAACCGTCATAAGCCGCCCAGCTTCCCGCCAAAATAGCTATTCATTTCTTCCGGGCACGATCACCGTGGTCGGCAACAGGCTCGTTAAAACACATAACAGCGGTATCGTCTCTATCAACGACCTCTCTTAATTAAAATTTGAACAGGTAAAATATTCTTTAAACATATTCGCCTAGTATAGCGTTAGACACTTTGTAATTTATTTTTTTCAAAAATACATTAAAAAAAGGCCGTCATCCCAAATCCAACGACCCCTCATACAAATCCATAGCCTTATTCGTTCTCAAAATATTAACAAAAGTGCACTTAGGTCCTTCTGACAAAAATCAAAAATACATTAAAAAACGGGTCGTTTCCCAAGTTCAACGACCCATCATTCAAGTCCGTAGCCTTAGTGGTTTGCAAGAAAACGAAATTCATTACTATCGGAGCTATTCAAAGGTTGGTGTGACAAGTTGCGAAAGGAATAAAACCTTAGGCGACGTTTTTAGAGAAGTAAATGTTAGTGCAGACCATAAATTTCTGTAAATATGTAAATAAATTAACATTTAAATATTTTCGTCATTCTAATTTGGATTTGGAACTACGGTTCACATTATTGAAACGCATTGTATAGAGTAGGGAAATGTCTGAAGCCACCATCATCATATATATTATTTCAGTAGTATGAATCCCTCCTGCGGCGCTCACAAGAGACCGATCGTGAAAAATGAGCATTCAAATTAAAGAGAATATACATTACCAGTGACTCATTGCACTCTAATTTCATAAATATCTTATCATTTCTTTTAAAAAAACTTTCAAAAAACTGTACGAAGTGTGCGATTTGCAGTTCCTGTTGCTGCAGGAAGATACGCTCCATAATTGGTGTCCACCATTGAACTCTAGGTAATACTGGAATGCCGACTGTATGGGAGCAAAGTGCGGTTTTGGTGCGGCTAGTTTCTCCTGGTAGTGCACGTCAAGGAGGAGAGTTTGACGTATACGAACACAAGGATGATGTACGTACGTACGACGAGATACAATTATAAGAGGTACTTTTGAATATTTAGGCGAACGGTAAACCAATCGGAACTTACGCTGAAATACATATTTCAAAATATCATAGTAATTTGATACTTAAAATGGCTAGGAATATACGCCAACATAAAATATTATATTGCAGCCTGATTGTTCATCATTTTTATCCCCAGATCAAAGGCAGCATACACAATAACTATAGGCCTACTGGCAAAAAATACAAGCCGTACGTTCATTGAAATAAAATAACAATAAGGTTAGACTGCGAATGACTAAGAATAAAGATCAAAAATATGGTAATTGGTATTGAACATTTTTATTAACTCAAAAGCAGCATTCATATGTGTGTGAATATGCATAAGCCTACAACTAAATAATTAAATAGATGCTTAGTGAACAAAAATACACACTTTATTTATACAAAGCAACCGCATGTTCAATATTCTTCAAGGCAATGGGGCATGTTGCGCAGCGGTCAAGCTATTCGCCTCTCTCACCAAGGTGGGCAAGGTTCGATTACCGGTCATTGCCTGTGAGATTTTCGAAGTGAAATGGCACGTCCTGTGGATCGGATTCCACGTAAAATGGAGGTCCCTTGGCTCATGATCACAAGATTAACGGTCACGTAAAACAACAAGCTTCTTTTTCTCAAAGCAGGTCGAAACTTAGACCTCACATAAGTCATACTGCAAACAAACAGGGTCCTGCAGGGTAGATCCCTTAAGCCCAATTCTTTTTATCGTCTCCAAGACTGACATTATAAAAGTATACTGGAAAATGTGAAATTTTATGCCTAAGCTGATGAAAAAAGTAACAGTAAATATTAGGCCTAGGTCTACATACTTCAACTTGTAGGCTACTTGTCGTTCAATAACTCTCGGTCTTTTCTTGGGTGGCTGAAGCAGATGCTGTGGGAAATTGAAATTTGCAGGTACCGCATCATCTTTAGGCAGTGGTTTGTTTCTATTTGAATGAAACAAGTAGCATGATTTATAGAAGTGTTCACAGCTATAACCCTTTTCTTTAATACATCTGGACTTTTCCATGAAAATCTGTAATTTAGGATAGGCCTAGGTTATAATTCTGTTACTAATATTGTATAACCTATAATAGTGACTGCGTGTATTTGTCATATGCTATTTAGGCCTATTATGTCAAAATTTGATGTAAGACGTATCCATAAACGCAGAATAGGCTACTTCATTACAAATCTCAATTCGAAAATAAAGTAGACCGTAAGCCTACCGTATTATTGGAAAATACCATACATATAACGTTGCACAGAGTCACGTACGATCAAATATATGAAAAGAATCACGACATGTCAACTGACTTGCATTCTAGAGTTTAATGGTATGACAGTTTTTGGTGCGACTAGTTACGCCTGGTAGTGCACGTCAAGGAGGCGATGGCCAGGAAGCAGTTTTCAGCGAGGGTTACCATGGGAGGAGTTGTTCCAGTAGTACCTAAAGTTCTATGGTGTCCACTTCACATTTTGTACGCTGTGACGCCTTTTTTAATGACATTTTAACATTCTGAGGTCTTTCCGTTATCATTTTGCATCGATTTCAGAAACAGTAAATCAAAGTAATGTGTACGTTTTCAGAATCAATAGGCTAAATCAATTGATTGGGTACTCAAATCGTATAACCGGCGAGTGTTACTGCTAAGCTTTCGATCAATGGACTCAGCACAAACATGATTTAAGCTCATCCGTCTAAACAATGGATTTATTATATTCCAGGTTTGTTAATATGCCGCGATACAGGATTTTCTTCTGCATTCATATTCCATAATGTCGATTTTTGTAAGAATTGTGCTTTTTGCAAATACTGTTGCTCAAACATGTTGCAATTCTGAGTTGTCGTCTAAAACCTTATAACATTGAACGTTAATTCTCTAACAGTTTTTCTTCTATCTGATTTTCAGAATCAGTTAATCAATGGATTGGGTACAGGTATTTCTTCTGCATTCTAATTCCATAAATATTGATTTTTGTAAGAAGTGTGCTTTTTGCAAATACTGTTGCCGTATCATGCTAGAGTTGTCGTCTACAGCGTTAAAACTATCATCATCATCATCATATAGGCCTCAAAAATTAGCAGTGAAGAATTGCATTCTAATTTCATATATAACAATTTTTGTAAGAAGTGTGCGATTTACAAATATTGATGCTGTAACATGCTGCAATTATGAGTTGTCGTCTAAACCCTTAAATCTATTAAACGTTAATTATTTTACAGGTTTTCTTCTATCGTTTCCCATGGTTTTCAGAATTACTAAATCAATGGATTGGGTACTCAAATCGTATAATTTCATAAAAATCGAATAACCGATGAGTGTTATGATGATCCAATTTTCAGTGATTGCCTTCATAAGTTAAAGAACGTACAACTTGCAATTCTGACTGAAATGTATCGAATAACCGGTGAGTGTTACGGCTAAGCTTTCAATCAATGGACTCAGCACAGAAATGGAATCAACATTGACGAATTGAATTTTAATTTCATAAATATCAAAGAGAGAAAACAGCCACAGCACGCTCTCATGCTGACGCTCCACTCAGGAAAGCGAAAACACCCCTGTAGGTAACGTGCAAAGGAGTTTAGCGTTGAGCGCTACACACAGGACAAGGGAAGCCCCCTTGTAGGTAACGTGCAAAGGAGTTTAGCGCTGATCGTTGCACTTAGGAACAAGGAAGCCTCGCTGTAAGCGGGGCGTGCAGAAGTTTTCCAACGAGGGCTATCCTGATAAGGGAGAAGGAGGCTTCTCAGCCAACAAGATAAAGCAGGAAATCTTGACCAAGATGCTTTCATAAATATCGAATAACTGGTGAGTGTTATGATGATAGAATTTTCAGTAATTGCCTTCATAAGTTAGAGAACGTACAGCTTGGAATTTTAACTGAAATGCAAATGGTGTTCTATAATCATTTGGTTGAAATAATTACATAACAATCTTCCTCCTTAAGTCACTCATTGTAAACCTACTGGGGAAAGTGTGACTTATGAGCACGGGTCCGCCAGTCGTTTCATATTTCACGAATTTTAGTGAAGGTTCAGTGGAACTTCACAGTGTTAAAATATTAATAAAATTTTTATGTTTGTTTGGCATTCAAGTTTATGCATTATTCTACGTGGAGTGCCGGATTCTCCAATATTATTTTAGGACAACATGAAGATTGTCGAAATTGTTTATTTTTTGATTTAGAGTGTCAAATAGGACACCATTTTTATTTATCTGTGTTAGGGACATAACTGCATTGTCCTTTGTTAATAAACGTAACAAGGACTTTTTAGTCTTCTTGTCACCCCATTTTATCTTAACTGCCCGCTTACTCACTTTATAATCGACGTAAATGGTACTACTAGTTGCATACAGGCGCCCACTATAGTTTTTGACCTCATCACCCCTCGAGATCGGAGTTCTCGATTTTCTATTAAAGCGAATAATAGTAGAAGGATGTAACTAGTCTGGTAGTACTATTTTTTATACTCTGTATGATCCACGAATTCCCAATTATATACCTAGCAGGAAACAGTAAGTTATTTATAGCTGGGTATCTATATTCCTGCAATTCTTTACATCTCAGCGGGCGAATATAGGTGCTGATTGGAGAATTCAGGTGCAGTACCTATCCCTGAATGGGATCTGCGCAGTGCACTTGCACTGTGCAGGGATACATCTCCTGATACGGATAACATCCGTTATGAAATGTTGAAACATCTGTGCAATGCCAGGATAAAGAAACTGTTGATGCTCTTCAATCGTATATGGTTTTAAGGGAAGTTCCATCTCAGAGGCGTGATGGGATCGTGATACCGATTCCCAAGGCTGGAGAGGATCTCATGCTTGTTAGCATCTATAGCCCTATTGTCTGAAAAATGGCATATGTAAGCTGCTGGAGAGGATGGTTAACCGTCGACTGGTGAGCTTCTTAGAAGAGAGAGAGGCCTCTTGTCTGAGTGCCAGTGTGGATTTTGCTCTCATCGGTCCACCATCTTGTGCTTCTTAAGAGGGCCATACAGGTGGCATTTCTCTGAAAGTAGCATCTAGTCACGGTTTCCTTTGATCTTAATAAAGCGTATAACACCACAAATCGCTACGGATCCGTTCCACCCTTCACGAGTGGGGACTCCGTGGGAATTTACAAATATCTATAGCCATTTTTATGTCCGTCGGGCTCTTTCGTGTAGCAAATGGTAGGAAATGATCGTAAATTTTCACCCAGGAAAAAGGGGTTACTAAGGGCACTGTGCTGAGTGTTACCTTGTACGTGGTTGCCAAATGTGGCATTATTGCCTTCGCCGGGCTCACGGTAGTTCCACCGCTGTATGTAGACGAATTGGCTCCACATTACAGCTCCTGAAGTATTTCAAGTTTCCTGGAGCTCTATTTTGACAGCTAATTCACGTGGCAGCACCAAATACGACAACGTATAACGACGTGTATCAGGAAACTGAACATGATCTACTTCCTTCGTGGCACTACGTAGGAGTGCTAACAGTGATGTGCTGCTACTGTTTTACCAATCCCTCGTCCTGTACCGGCTAGACTACGGTTCATCATGGCCGCCATCCTTCAAAATGCTGGACAGTATCCGTCATACTGGCGTTGGGTTGACTACCGGTTCTTTCCGATCCAGCCCGATTCCCAGCCTACTCGCCGAATCGGGTATTCCACCTACCAATATTATAGACGCCAGCGTATGCATTTAGAATATTCTGCCCATTAGCGTCAAATGCTGCAGCATCCGAGCAATCCCGCTCCCTTCAGTACCCAATGCCACCAGAGGTACGCATTGCGCGATTCCTCGTGTAATTAGGAGTGCCTGTAGGTCCCTATATCATCCGGTCACCTTGCGAGGTGCCTCTGAGGGAAGACCCGTGTCCGAAAATTCGGTTAGATCTACACCGAGGTCCTAAGGTGGACAAAGTTGCCTCCGTTTACCGGAGGCAGTTCCACAGCACAGTTCACCAATTTCCAGACGCATGCATTCTCTACACGGATGGTTCGAAGCTGGACGAGAAGGTGGATTGTTCTTACGTTTCTGATGGTGCAAAATCCAAAATCTGTTTGCCTGAAGCCTGTAGAGGGTTTACTGCGGAACTCGCTGCCATCTATGAAGCTCGGCAGTTTGTACATAGGATGCAAGAATCCACTTTCTCTTGTGTACCGAAAGAATTCGTTGCAGTGATTTCCTACATATTTCCTGCAACAGCCCCTTGTGCAGCGAATCCATTACCTACTCCCCGCGTTGTGCTGCGATGACACTCGAATCACCTTCATGTGGCTTCCAAGCCACATGCGATTTGCGGGAAATGATTTAGCGGACCAAGCTGCAAAAGTTGCCGTATCACTACCACCTCGACCAATGAAGGTACCCGCTATAGATATTTGCACTCTGGTACACCAACAAGTACTGGCATTCTAGGCGAGTCAGAGGATAGCTGACCCAATGCCCAATAAACTGAGAGCGATGAAGGGGAAGTTTTCGCGTGTGGTGGAGCATTTTCTGGTCACGGCGGGAGTCGGTCTTTTTAGTAGGCTAAGGATCGGATATGCAAGATCCACCCACTCCTACCTTATGTGGTGGGAATTCCCCACATTTTACCTGTGAAAGGCGCGTGGTCGCTGAGTGATCCAGCTGTTTGCCTCTCACCAGGTTCCGATTCTCGGGCAATACAGGTGAGATTTTCGAAGTGAAAGGCCAGGTCCTGCGATTCGGATTCCACGTAAAGAGAAGGTCCCGTGGCTAATGATCGCGCGATTTAAGGTAACGTTAAAGTACAATCTTCCTTTGTACCTGTGGAATGTATGGATCCAGCCGACATACGATGGAACCTTGGTTTGCCGATGATACTCAAACTAATATTAGCCGATGACGTGGTGGCTGCTGATCTCGTCATCCGCTTATAAGTGAGACTGGGTTAGGGACAGCAATATACATTTTCTAGTGTACATATACCAAAAGATTTTTTCTTTTAGGAATTTAGAATTTCTGTTACTCCGTCATTTTTGTTCTTTATAATGATATTTTTTTAAATTCAAATTTTGTTTTATTAATTTTTGATCGACTCATATTTTAGTGCCCTCCTCATAATTCATAATTTCATCCTAAATTTGTATTATTCTATCTGTCTTACGAGATGCAGATGACCTCGTAATTCTACTCCTCATAACCTCAATAACTAACACTAGATTCAGAATAGTAAGTGTTAGCACTAGAAATTAACCACTGAAACAACCTATCTTCCACAGATCGGTGAACATCTTACCAAGAGATGAACTCAAACAAAATGATAACATGAAGAAACAATTGTCATCTCATATCGGGACAATGCCAAACATACGCAAAACTTGCGGAGCACACATTAAAAGAAAATGCTCTTTGAAGACAGATACGATGAATCATAGTGGTCAAAGGCCATATTCTTGTTGTACATGCGGAGCCAACTTTATTAAAAAAGTACATTTGAAAACACACATGTTAATCCACAGTGGACCTAGGCCACATTCGTGTGGTACGTGCGGACCAAGCTGTTCATTAAAAGTCAGTTTGAAGCAGCACTTTTTAATACATACTGGTCTAAAACAACATTTATGTGATAGGTGCGGAGCCAAGTTCACTGAAAAAAGCAGCTTGACGCAACACATGTTAATCCATAGTGGTCTAAGGCCTCATTCGTGTGGTTCATGCGGAGCCAACTTTACTCAAAAGCAGAATTTGAAAAGACACATGGTAATCCACAGTGGTCTAAAACAACATTCATGTGATACATGCGGAGCAAAGTTCACTGAAAAAGGGAGCTTGACGCAACACATGTTAATCCATAGTGGTCTAAAGCCTCATTCGTGTGGTTCATGCGGAGCCAACTTTACTCAAAAGCAGAATTTGAAAAGACACATGGTAATCCACAGTGGTCTAAAAGATCATTCATGTGATACATGCGGAGCAAAGTTCACTGAAAATGGCAGCTTGAAGAGGCACATGGTAATCCACAGTGGTCTTACACAACATTCATGTGATTCATGCGGATCGAAGTTCTCTACAAATTGCGCCTTGAAGAGGCACATGTTACTCCATAGTGGTATAAAGCCACATTCCTGTGGTACATGCGCAGCCAACTTTACTCAAAAAGCGAATTTGATAGCACACATGTTAATCCACAGTGGTCTAAAACAACTGTCATGTGATACATGTGGAGCAATGTTCACTCAAAAAGGCAGTTTGAAGAGACACATGTTAAGCCACATTCGTGTGGTACGTGCGGAGCCAACTTTACTCGAAAAGAGTTGTTGAAAACCCATATCTTAACCCACAGTGGTCTAAAGCCCCATTCGTGTGGTTCATGTGGAGCCAACTTTACTCAAAAGCAGCATTTGAGAAGACACATGTTAAAACACAGTGGTTTAAAAAAATATTTATGTGATATATGCGGATGTATGTTCGCTGAAAAGTCCGTCTTGAAAGGGCACATGTTGCTCCATAGTGGTCTGAGGGCACATTCCTGTGATCAATGCGGAGCCAACTTTGCTCACAAAGGGAATTTGACAACACACATGTTAATTCACAGTGGTCTAAAACAATATTCATGTGATACATGCGGAGGAAAGTTCACTGAAAAAGGCACTTTGAAAAGGCACGTGTTAATCCACAGTGGACTAAAGCCACATTCCTGTGGTACATGCGGAGCAAAGTTTGCTCTAAAATCCAGGTTGAAAGCGCACTTCTTAGTTCATAATTGTCTCAAACAAAGTTGATGTAGTACATAAGGAGGAAACTTAAAAAAAGAAATTTTAAAAACACATGTGTTCATCCACAAAGAACTAGAGACACATACATGTGATGTATGCGGAGCTAACTTCGCTAACAAGGGCAATTTGAAAAAACGCATATATGCCACATTTGTGACGTATATGCTAGGCAAGTCTTACGCATGGAGGGAGATTCATAGGACACTCATGTTCATCTATAGTGGTCCGAACCCTCATTCCTGTGGTACATGCGGAGCAAACTTTACTCGAAAAGGGTATTTGAAAACACATATGTTAATCCAATGTGTTCTAAGCGGAACAATGTACTCTGTAAAATGCAGCTTGACGAAACATATGATACTCCATAGTGGTCTAAAGCCACATTACTGTGGTTCATGCGGAGCCAACTTTACTCGGAAGGAGCAATTGAAAAGACACATGTTAATCCACAGTGGTCTAAAACAACATTCATGTGATTCATACGGATCTAAGTTCGCTGAAAATGGCGGATTGAAGAGACACATGTTACTCCCAAGTGGTCAGTAAAATCTACCCCTACTAGGGGGTGAAATAATAATTTTTAGGTAAAAGTCGCTTTCCATGTGCAACATGTGGGAGTGTGTATGCTAATACACTCTTTATACATAAAGTGCATGCATACAACTCAATACCGGTATGATTTATCATTTTTGTTTTACGCATGTGCAACTGGTTTTTCTTGTAAGAGGGCGGCTTTTTGAATAATGATTTATAGATAAGTTATCTTTAAACAAATTAACCAATAGGTCTAAAACTAATAGGTCATCTGCTTTTTAATAACTCATGAACCAAGAAGGCTAGGGACTTGTATGAGGGGTCGTTGGACTGGGGGTGACGCCCTGTATTTAAATATAATATTCATTTTTTGTCAAAAGGGCCTAACTGCACCTTCGTTAATATCTCTCTAACTAATAATCAGAGAGGGTCAAGTGAGGTGTCATAGGACTTAGAATGGCCAACCCTTTCCCATGACCAATGAATTTACCCCAAAAGACTCAAAACAGGAAGGTCATTGACCTAAGATTTTTAAACTAATAATCAGAGAGGAACAAGTGAGGTGTCACAAGACTCAGGATGGTCAACCCTTATCCATGGGCAACGAATTTACCCAAAAGACCCAAAACAGCAAGGTCATTGACCTATAATTTTATAAACTTATCAGAAAGGGTCATGTGAGGTGTCATAGGAGTACGAATGGTTAACCCTTTCCCATGACCAGTGAATTTACCCCAAAAATCAAAACCAGCAAGGTATTTTTTTCTGAGATTTTATAAACTAATAATCGGATTTCAACATGTGTGGTGTCATAGGACTTAGAATGGTCAACCCTTTCCCATGACCAATGAATTTTCCCATAATACCCAATACATCAAGGTCATCGAGCTGAGATTTTATATACTAATAATCGGTTATGGACATGTGAAATATTTACCGTGAGTGATGAAACATAGCTAGGTAGAGAAAGAATTATTGTAGGCTACATGTATGGTGACTGACAAGTCTTTCACCATTGGAACTTGTTGTCAGATTAAACTGCAGTACAGAAAGAGTATAGGTTGTAGGTATGGGTTAATACATAACAAATGGTGTACACAAAATCTGATTTATCGATTCAAGAAATAAGAGTAGACAATTTTTAATTGATTGGTTGAAGAGGATAGCTAAACCACAAAATTGTGACTACATCGAACTTAACTGATCCAAGCTGAATCAAACCCAACTAAACCAAACTAAACTGAACCAAACCTAATCAAAAACAAGCCAAGGGTTTAAGTGTAAAACTTGTGGGTGGATGTGGTCATTGGTGATGTCAGAAAAGAAAGGGATAACGCTCTACCTTTAGAGGGTAAGTTAAAGCTAGTGCATGGTGCTAATGCACACAAACAAGTATATGAACCACACACAACTAACCTATACTGTTTTTATGTGTTGACTGTTAAAACTTGCTCAGTGGTTACTGGGACAAAATGGTCGCTACATACAACAAGCTTTAAATACTTGAGGCTAATCATCTATACACACACAGTCGCTTGTTCTAAACAAAACTGTCTTGCTGACAGTGCTCACACAGTAGGCAGATGACAAAAATGCTTGGCTAACAGAAATACAATCATTTCCGGTTGTCTAATGTTACCAGCTAACCATTTTGTGCTGCAGTGGTGAGCACATGTGCCTCTTGCACTGAAGATTTAAACTCTATTTCCAGCTCCAAGGTCTAGAACGAATCAAACTGTGAAAAAAGGGCATGGTGGCGCAGTGGTTAAGCTGTAAGCCTTTCACTAAAGTGGACTAGGGTTTGATTTCAGGTTAATACGCATGCCATAAATATATAACAAAGCAGAGATAATGTTTTAAACCGATTACTCTTGTCTCTTTTCAAATTATTACTTGGATAACAAAAATAAAGGTGGACTGGGTTTGATATACAGTTAATGCTGCCTATCGCACACTAAACTGCAAGAAAGCCATATGTAGAGCTATATGTAGAGAACTACTTAGCGACTTTATGAACTGGCAAAGCTATGTCGCATAAACGGTGCAGGATAAAATCCAGCAACCATAATTCGTATATTGTGGAACAGAAAAAATGCACTTTTGCCTTGATGGATAACAAATGTGTGCAGACAAATGACCTACATATTAGCCTACCAAGGGGTTATAACCACGAGGAGGAGGTGTGATTTCTTTATTTTATTGTTTAGAGGCATGGCTTTTGTAACCAGTAGCTTTAATTGATTTAGGATTTTGTAAATATTTATTTTTGTAATTGTAGATAGTTATTTTTTGTAAATAGTGGAAACCATTATTTTATTTGTTGTAATGGCAAATGTTAAATGTATAACTAAAAGTTATTTGGAATGAGTGTGCATGTCAATGATGTTTTCTGGGGATAAATAGAGGGGTTGTGTTTGTTCTGAAAGACAGGCATGGTTTTGTACATGTATGACTACACAGAAAGAAAGAGTGTATAATCAGCCTTACCTGCAGTAGTAGTAGTAGTAGTAGACCTCTATGTTTTGAACACACATAGACAGACTGTACAATCGCCATGGCCAAAAAGGCTCTAAGACTGCGTCAGGTAGAGAGTTCCAATAATCAATGGCACGGTTTACGAAAGAATATTTACCATAATTTGTTCGCTGTGGTCGGCCCTTAACTTTGAAAGGATGATCGCTCCTACCCATGTAAGTAGGCTTTTCCATACGTTTGCTAAGCTCACCCCATGCTGGTTGATTAGTATACGTGTTGTACATAGCGCAGAGTCTAGATTTCATCCTCCTAGCCTCAAGTGGTACCCACCCAAGTTTCTTTAACATACGGCTCTCACTGCTCCTGGGATTAAAGTCACTGAGCACAAATATAGCGGCCTTTGTTTGTACCATTTCCAACTCATTTATGAGCCCTACTTGATATGGATCCCAAACCACCGAGGCGTAATCCAGAATAGGTCTTACAAGTGACAAATATCCTAATTCTTTATCAGAGGTACTACTTCATTTTAATACCCTCATACAAAGTGCAGGGGTTTGTAAGCTTTAGAAACTACACATCCAATATGACTACTCCATTTCATATCATTTCTTACGTGAACGCCCAAATATTTGCAAGAATCTTCTTCTACAAGTATTTCCGAGCCAATGTTATATTGAAAATCTTGCCTTCGCACTTTCCCTATTTTTATTGGACTACATTTGTTTGTGTTTATTTTCATTTTATTTTCAATCGCCCACTTATAGACCAGGTTCAGGTCATCTTGAAGTGAGTCATGTATCTTTCGATATATTACACAATCATCCGCAAACAATCGACAGTCACTGCAAATCCCATTTGGTAAGTCATTTATAAACGCCAAAAATAACAAAGTTCCGATTACGCTACCCTGAGGGATACCCGACGTTACGGAAATTTCATCCGAGAATCGGCCTTCAACTTTCACTTTCTGGGAACGACCCGTCAAAAATTCTTGGATCCATAAAATTACTCTTCTATCAATCTTCGTCGAAGCTAATTTATGGAGTAGCATGTCATGCTGCACAACATCAAATGCCTTCGCAAAATCTATAACTACGGCGTCGACTGAAACTCCATCGTCTAACGATTCGCTAATATCTTGAAAAAGTGATAGCATCTGACTCTCGCATGAGTAACCTTTCCGAAATCCATGTTGCCTATCATTAAACCATGATAATGTTTCCCACTGTTCTCTCAAGTAGTCGCAAATGAGATGCCCCATCTGTTTACAAACGATGGACGTAAGACTAACCGGCCTGTAGTTGCCCAATTCAAGTCTGCTCCCTCCCTTAAATATTGGGACTACCGTAGCTCTTTTCCAGTCATCCGGGATTTGCACATTGTTTATGGACACATTAAACATCACCTCTAAGTATCGTGCCACGGCCCTACCTCCTAGTTTAAGTACTTTGCTAACAATATTGTCAGGACCCTTCGATATATTGTAACGTAATTTTTGTATTAGCTTTACAATTGCAGACTGGTTTATTTGGAAAAGTGGAGGCCCTGATTCATCGTTAAGGTCCAACACACAGCTATTGGATTTATTGAACACACTACCATAAAAGACATTTAATTCATCAGCAATGGACTGCTTCTCAGTAATTAATTTACCGTCACCGGATATTATCATCGACAAATTATTTGAATTTCCCTTTCTTCTCCTAACATAAATGTAATTTTTTCCACCCATCGCCTCCCGAACCAAGTAAACCTTGCATATAATTGTCATGAGCAGCCCTCTTTTTTAAGACGAGCTCTCTTGATAAGGACTTAAATTTCAACATATGCTTGTCACTATCAAGTCTTGTACTGTATAATTTCCTAATTTTCCGTTTAAGACTCCTGATTTCCCTTGTGTAATACTCAGGATCTGTTTTTTTCAGTAATTTGAATGGAACAAATTTATCAATAGCGCTATTTAAAATTTTCAAAAAGTTAGTCCACAGGATATTAATGTGATTTCCTTCCGATGCCCATCCTACAAATAGCTCATTCAAATACCCCTGAAATTCGCCCTGATCCGCCCTGCGATACTGGAATAGGATCTTATTCGCTGCATCAAAGTCTAATTTTGTAATGTCACAGTATCTAATATTTAATTCAACCCCAGAATGGTCACTAATTCCTGGAACTTTCAAACAGTTAATATACAGCTCTACAGGTCTTACGAGATAAACATCTAAGGTATTATTGCCTCTAGTTGGGAAGTCAACTACTTCGGAAAATCCCCCCTCCCTTAAGAATTTGTTTGCAGCGCTCTGAGCTTGTCCACAGCTAGTTGACTCACCAGACCAGACTCCGTTGGGGAGGTTTAAATCTCCGGCAATTATTATGCTCTTTTTCATAGCATTACCCGTACAAGTTTTATCATACAGTGTGTCGAGAAGCGAAAAGTTATCTTTCGGTGCTCTATACGCCCCTATCACCTGAAGAGGGAATTTATTCCCTTTATCCGAAATTTGTACACATAACATTTCATGATCCGTGTCAGCCCACTTTAAGAAATTCGCTATATTTTTGCGCACACAAATAAATAGCCCACCACCTCGCTTCCCCCGATCCCTTCTGTACATTTCGTAGGTCCCTTGAATTATTTCATTACTATTTATATCCTCATATAACCAATATTCAGTAGCAATGGCAATGTCCGGAGAATACGTCTCTACAAGATTCCAAAATTCAATTAATTTATTTCCTAAACTCTGACAATTAACCTGAAGTAATCTTAGAGTCTTACCTCCGCAGCAAATATCCCGAAGTAGCTCCTTCTGTTCCCGTCGGCTGGCAACCTCTGGACCTGCTCCTTCTCACAATGGCCGGCAAGAACCGATGACCCTGTCATGTAGTCTCCCTAGGTTGAAAGCGCCCCATCGATTTAAATGCAGCCCGTCTCGGGCGAAGTCACGGCCACCAATCCAGCAGTCAGCATCTACGTACACTAATCCCAGTTGTGCACAAACCCAGTCCATGCGGTCATTTACAGTCTTAACTCGCCATAACGGAACATCTCCCCGCCGAACAATGCCACTCATTATAATTTTTGCATTTCTAAACTTGCTTTTAGCTTTTCTGCCTAGTTCGTAGAGCTCCCCCATGATGTAATCAGCTGTAGCCCTCTTCTTCAAATCGTTCGTCCCTACATGGAGCAACAACACTTTAACTTTGTCACAGTCCTCTACATTTGCTTCTTTCACTTGTTGGGCAAGCTGGTCAATTTTAATCCCCGGATAACACCGCACTTTCGCACCTTATTTCCTCGAGATATTCGCACTCCATCGTATCATAGAATCACCCATTATGATAACATCATCCTCAGTTTGCTCCTGCATGCCCTCTTCCACACTGATCCCAGTAGAAAGCCGTTCAGTCACATCCTTCACCGTTTCCTCTGATTCACGAAACTTTGATCTAAGTTCTTGTATTATTTGATCTCTTGCTTTGATTTGTACCCTCAAACAGTCCGGCGTATCACATACTTTACAAAACCAATTACCGACATCACAATCCTCCTTCTTGACCTTAATACAACCGAAGTGAAACCATTTCTCACATAGTCCACATTGAACACCGTTCTTCAAAGTTTTTCTGCACGTCAAACACTTTAATGCTGCCATTGAATCATTTGCCTGATTCACATTTGGATTAACAGGACCTGGATTCACTTCCACTCCACCAATAACTAGCAACGCAGTTATCACTATGGCTATAAACCACAAGTTACTAGGTCCCATACGCACACACAAACACCGGAAATCCCGACTACCCTTCGCATACCACAGTCCGATCCTCGCGCGATAACACTCCAGAGAACAACCCTTTTCAGCACACACGAGAGCTCGGGAAAAACACGACCTTTCACTTTGACTGCCAACTCCAGATTGTGTCAGCCAGCGAAAATCTTTCAGTGGTAGATATTGACTCATAGTCCAACCATATTGGTTATTTGCATCGAGGTAGACAATATACTTTGACTCTTCACAAGGATTGTAGCAAGGCAAGTATTTATTATTCGCTTTAGAATATCGCCCACTACATTGGCTTAATCCACCTCGAATTGATGATTTTATAAAATTAATCATGTCTATATCAGTCATCAATTCTAAATTTACATTCGGTTTTTTTACAACATTGAACTGAAACTTAACTCAGGAGCAGTAAAATACCGACAAGGATCAAGGTCATAAGTTTTCATACAAATATTCCGGAAATTTTCAAACACATCTGCTAATAACAACACATCTGTCTTCAAGTATATGTCTGAAAATTCACCTAAAGTTTTAATGTCAAACTGTGTCCATACACGTTGTGCATGTAAATATTCCTCATCACTGATATGACTTGTGTTTAAGGAACTGTAAAATGCATATATTGGTGGTAAAGAACACTCTTCAAGACGTTCCACACACTTAATATATTCATAAGGGAATATACCCTTTTGACGAATTAAATTTAAATCATCTTTAGGAAAGACACGTTGAATTTCATGAAACTGATCTGATTATAAATTACTAGAAAGTTTATCAATACTACTTGGTATAAAGCGGAATGAATCTAAAAATCGCAGTTTTTAGGTTTTTTATTGTCAGTTTGGATACATTTTGTGAACGATATGTATTGCTCCTCATTATTTGCCATCACATCAATTTTTACGTCTGAAGTTCCAAATTCTTTAACGATAAAGTGGTTATCGTATTTGCTACCGTTATGTAGAATGACTGGAATTAATTATGTTACTCTGTACTTTAAATTACATTCTTGGTGAGCAACACCACGATATTTTCCTGTTAAATGGTCATGATCGCGAACCCTATCTGTATATAAATATTCACCACATATAAAACAATTAGTTTCAGTTTCAAAACCCATTTGCTGTGATGATGTTAGTAGCTCAATTGGAATAACAGTATTTAAAATAGAGGATATACGGATTGCATCTTTATCAAGTCTTTCTATGAAAACTGTAGGTGCATCAGGTCCTCTATAGAGTTCAAACTTATTTAAAACTTATTTACATTTAAACTTATTTACATTTAATATAATATGCAAAGCTAAAAGGTTCATGAATGTGAGTGGTGTTGGTAAAAGGTTTGGTCGGATTCGATGAATATGTATTAAATGGTTTTAGCAAAGCCTCAAAGTCAACATATATGACAAATGGTACTCGACCCTGCCTCTCAAAGTCCTTAAATTTCAGAGTATTATTTCTAGGAGTAGGTAATACCGTACAAACATGATTACAACCCCATTTTTGATGTTGAGGTAGTTGATCCTCTTTTCTAATATATAGTAAACAACCATCACACAACCACTTTTTACCATTGCGTTTGATAGCTGACTATCAGCAAGTCTACTGAAATGTTTTATCCAACAATAGTGGGCATATTCACATTTAGTAATGTATAGTAAATTTACATGAACATCCTTTTTTCCTGAGTATAATATAGAGGACCTACTATTCTCTTGTTTTCAATTTCATACACATTAATACTTACATGGTTCAGCTCTTCAAAACGTTTAATGTCTTTTATCGCCATAGGAAATTCCATTTCATCTAAATCTAACACTGAAGAATAGTGGAGATAAGATTATGTTCTCTCCACATCCCTCACTGTTGGATGGAGAGCTGAGGTTTCAGCCCACACAAAACATGCTTGATCACTATTCAAAACATTCACAACAGCTTTCTTTCGTTTGATCAATGCAGGTAAATCAATGTATGATGATGCTCTAAGGGGGTTATATTTATTCATGTTGGTTTCTAAATAAAGTACTTCAACCAACGCCCAGCCTGACTCCCTTTCCTGGAACTCTTCACTCTTTACAATGATACCACTTGCAATATCTTGGTACAAATCACTGATATTAGTTGATTCGCTAACAATTATATTTTTGTATTAAAGGGTTTGTTATCAGTAATTTCACCGTCACTCCCAGTTTTTACATACAGCCCAAAAAGTTCGAAATTCATTTTGAATGTTTTATGTTCTACTAAATCCTTATCTACCAAGCCAAACACACTAGGTTGAACAGTCTTTAAAAATGATTCAATACTTTGAGTTTTTTCTTTACTATGAAGTCTGTATCTAGCAATTCGACTTTTAAACGCACTACCATTTTGTTGAATATTCGCAGAATTTGTTTCATGGCAAACGTTGTTTTTATGATTAATACTCCGTAAATGCCCTTGAATCATTGAACAAGATACATCAATATTACATACATCACAATGTGTTATCGAAGGTTCACCATTTTTCATTCTTTTTGTTGTACAAATATTTTCACAATCCTGAGAATGTTTACGCTTTTGAGCATAACATTCGTTTAAAGGTTCCGTGCTAGTTGATGGTTTTGGAGTTCTTAATTCATGTTGTTCTCCATGTACTTCAACCGTGTGGGATTGATATCGCTTTACAGCAGAAAAACCAAGTTCACAAACCGAACATTAGAAAGGTTTTGAACTGACATGCTTTAAATATACATGTCGTGTAAGATTACCCTGCCTGTTAAATGTCGAAGCACAATAAATGCACACAAACATTTTAAGATTATGTTTTGTACTTGCTTGACGTTGAAGGCTGTCAGGTCTTGAAAACTGCTTTTTACAATCACTACACTTGAACATAATGATTATCAATCACTTTCCAAATTACCTATAAAAGAAAGAAATCATAAATATTAATAAAAAATAAAACAAAGTAAAGGAAAAATATGTTAATTAAATTACAGTCAATGGTCATAGTAGAGTATTTTAATCGAACGTCTGTGGACTCTCAGCAAGTCTAATTTCAAGTACTTCCAACTTAGGTTAACAGATATCATTGTCACTGACACCTAGTGGTGGCCGTTGGAACTTGATAGAGCGTTAATCAAATCTAACCTACAAACCTAGTTTTACACAATTGTCAAGTAGTTCCAAGTTTGATTAACGGATATGTCACTGTCACTGACACCTTAAAGAAAGTCTAAACTTGTAGTACATGTCACGTGATAGAAACCAGCGGCCACCTGTTAGGTGAGCTAAACGTGACGTCATGGCCAGTCTTAAAGCAAGTCTAACCTTGTAGAACCAGTTACGTGACAAGGTTAAGTTAGATTATGTTAGGTGAGCTGATGTTATGTCATTAAATATTCCCTCTGTCACTGACACCTAACAACGAACGTTCAGACTTAATAGAGCGTTAATCAAATCTTACCTACAAATTTTTCGTCACACAATTGTCGAGTAGTTCCAACTTAAGTTACCAGGTAGCATTGTCACTGACACCTAGTAGTGAACGTTGGAACATGATAAAGCGTTAATCATATCTATCGTACAAATTGAGCTTCACACAATTGTCGAGTAGTTCCAAATTTGGTTACCAGATACCATTGTCACTGACACCTAGTGGTGAACGATCGAACTTATAGAGTGCCTAAACCAACTAAATATGATATTTAAAGTAAACATACTTACCAAAGTAGTAAGGTATTTTCTAGTCCTCTTCCAACACACAGGTAAGCTGTAGAGATAACACGTTGTCAACTGTCGTTCACGAGATTGAAGTACTATTTTATATCGCAAACACACCTATGTCATGTGTGCACCTGTGTCATCTCAAATATCTGCCAATGTAACGTTTCATATGGTTGATAATAAACACCTACATCACGTGACATCAAACGTCTAAAAGAATCACATTTCGCAAACTTGCTAATTTGTAACACTAAACCTTGCATCCGGTGGCGAGTTATTTTTTCGCTGACATTCTACGTCAGCAAGGATTATGTTTCACACTCTTCCTTAACCTAACGCTGAATTTGCATCCGGTTGTAACACCTGCTTCACGTGACGTCATACACTGCAGGATGGCTTGTTTTAAATCATATATCACAGGCTTGTCGCATCCTCCATAAAAATCTGCATGGGGTAGTTGTATGTATCCCGTGTACTTGAGTGTATGCATTAGCCCCTGCTCTAAAACAGATTTACTCACCCGTTTGGTTCTAGTTTTAGTTCGGTTTCGGTTCGGGTCGGGTTCGGTTTATACTGAACTATAATGTATGGTACCCTTTAAGGTGTATTTGTCATTCAGGTTTGCAAAGCTTGTTAATACACCTGCAATAGGTGTTAAATGACACCTCACTTGACCCTTCCTGGTTATTAGTTAGCGAGATATTTACAAAGGTGCATTTAGGCCCTTTTGGCAAAAAATGAATAATACATTCAAAAACAGGGCGTCACTCCAAGACCAACGACCCCTCATACAAGTCCCTAGCCTTCTTGGTTTATTAGATATTAAAAAGCCGATGACCTATAACTTTTAGATCTTTTGGTTAATTTGTTTGAAAATAACTTATCTATAAATCATTATTCCAATAGCCCGCCCTCTTAAAAGAACATCAATTGTACATGCGTAAAACAAAAAAACAAAAATGATAAATCATAGCGGTATTCAGTTGTATGCATGCACTTTGTGTGGAACGAGTTTAAATTCATATTAGCATACACACTCCCACATGTTGCACATAGAAAGCGACTTTTACCTGAATAATTATTATTTCACCCCCTAGTAGGGGTAGATTATGTTTTGGGGTGGAAATAAGTTGTACATTGGAAAGGGGGCTTCACCTTGAGTCCTACGACTTCTCATTTGTCAAAATCTGACCATGGGGTCTGGAAATATCAACAGAAGTGTAGTTACGCCCTTAAGTTAAGCTACGGCCGCCATCTTGCTAGGTTAGACAAGGTTAAGTTACCCTACAGCCGCCTTCTTGTTAGGTTAGGCTAGGTTAAGTTAACCTACAGCCGCCATCTTGTTAAGTAAGGCTAGGTTAAGTTAAGCTACGGCCGCCTTCTTGGAGGAGGGGAGGTGGAGGTGGCGTTTGAACTCTTCGAAACACACTACTGTGATCTAAAGCCTTATTCCTGTGGTACATGCCAAGCAAAGTTTGCTCTAAAATCCAATTTGACAGCGCACTTCTTAATCCATAATAGTCTAAAACAACATTCATGTGATGTATGCGGAGCAAACTGCACACACCAAAAAAAAATTACACACTTGTTAATCGACATTGGACTATGGACACATTCATGTGATGTATGCGGAGCGAACTTCGCTGACAAGGGCAAATTAAAAGAAACGCTTATAAATTCTTAGTGGACGTAGGCCACACTCCTGTCGTAAATGCGGAGCAAACTTTACGCACAGAAGCGGCTTGAACGTCTCATATTAATTCATAGTGGTTTTGAGCCTCATTCATGTTGTACATGCAGAGCGAACTTCATTGGGAATGGAAATATGTACAATTACATGTTAATCCATTGTGGTTGTTGGCCACATTCCTGTAGTACTTGTGAAGCAAACTCCACGCGCGGTGGCAATCTACCACACATGTTAATCCATAATGGTCAAGAAGTAAATTCCTGTGGTACATGATGAGTAAACGTTACAAAGATAGGGACTTTTACCAAACTCATGATGATTCATAACAATCTAAAGCCTTATCATTGTGGCACATAAGTTCAAAACATAAATCTATACGGCAGTTGAAAAGACACATTTTAGATCATAGTGGTCTAAGACCACATTCAAGTGATAAATGCGAGAAACTTTACTCAAAATGGCAGTTTGCAAACACACATGTTAATTCATAGTGGTCTCATGCCTCACTGCTATCCTACTTGTGAAACAACCTTTACTTAGAAACGTCATTTAAAGCAGCACATGATGATTCATACTGTAATGAAGCCGTATTCTTGTGCTGTATTAGGAGCGCAGTTCTGTAACAAAGGTTCCCTATAGAAACACCTGTTCATTCATAGAGGTCTAAAGCCATACTCATGAAATACGTGTGGAACAAACTTCATTCTAAAAGGTAGTTTTGAAAACACTCAAAATGATCCTCAAACATTTTTAAAATGTGAAAACACACATCACGATCGATAGTGGTACAATTGCACGTTCCTGTGGTTTATGCGGAACAAACTTGACTTGCTAAGGTTATTTGCAGACACATATGTTGAAAAATAGTTTCATAAAGCCACATTCTTTTACTACACACTGTACCCGTTATCATGAAAATGCATCCGTCAAAATCCGAAGAACAGCTGGATCGTAGAATCTTCAAGGTCCCCGTCTAAAATAATCTGTAAATTTTACCGACTAGTACAACATTTTGGAATACCCTAATTCTAACTGTGTTATCCACTATTTAAGGAGAGTGAGAATCTTACGGTTCTCTGGGCGCAACGTTGTAGAATAGGGTTAGGCAAAACTTGACCCCATTTTCCTCATCACAATCTTGCTGTAGCTAGTATGAATCAAGATGAATCGTTACTATAAACACGAATACGTAAATGAATTTATTTAATCTAAGACGAATACAATTGAAAATATAAACAAACACTCCTGAAAATAAATTAACATTATTTAATAAATGCTGGTATGCCGAAATACAGCAGCCATCATGTTGGAGCTATCAATGAAAAATACAAGTGAATTCTCAACACTCGTCTATGATACTTGTTACTCTCAAACACTGCCTCTTGCAATAAAAAACATTAGAAATATCTGATATGTCTGAGTTACAAACAATCCTTAAAATATTTAATAATAGACCAAAAACAACATGGTCTATATCAATATTATATTTTACTCTATACAGCATACTCCGATAAATAATTATTCCAACATGAATGTTATCCTACATATTGATGGTATTCGCCGATCAGCCGTTTACTGAAACTAACGTTCAATATTTACGTATTTCACATATTTACAGTATTTATAATTATAATCCTCATAACGAATTGAATTAATAAAGATGGTAAAATGGTTTACTTCAAATAAGTTTCAAACTTCCAAAGCGACATAATATAATGAAGTTTTCCTCTTCGTTTGTCGAATATAGATGGCTGTAGCATATATTCTATACAAGAATATTGGAATGCAGTCGAAAGAAATCAGAAACCCCTATGGATGTCGAATTGGCAGGTGAACAGCTAAAGGAAGTAGGTGACTTCTGTTATTTGAGAAGCAAAATAACCGGTGATGGACCAAGCAAAGAGGATATAAAAAGTAGGTTAGCAAAGGCAAGGAAAGCATATCTACAAAAAAGGAATCTGCTGACATCGAATATAGATTTAGGTATTAGGAAGTCATTTTTGAATGACTTTGTCTGGAGCGTGGCGCTCTATGGAAGTGAAACATGGACTATTGGCGCAGCAGAAAAGAAGAGAATTCATGCGTTTGAAATGTGGCGATACATGAGAATGATGTCGATCAGATGGGTAGATAAGTTTACGAATGAAGAGGTGTTACGACGAGTGGGAGTGAGAGATGTTTCTGACAACTGCTAAAGAAGAGAAGAGATCGGTTGGTAGGACACATACTAATACACCCAGGAATAGAAAACTTAGTTATAGAAGGAACGGACGAGGATGAGAACAGTAGGGGTAAACCAAGGTTAGAATATGTTAAACAGATTGCCTCGAATGCAGGGTGTGGTAGCTATGTAGAGATGATGATGACGATAATTGTTGTTTTAAGGGGCCTAACATATAGGTTATCGGCCCACAGAAGAGATAAAACGATTAGCTCAGGACAGGGAAGCATGGAGCGCTGCATCAAACCAGTCGAAAGACTGAAGACTCAAACAACAGTATATATACCATGATGTAGAGCGTTCTCCTCCCAGATGAGTTTCCTCTTTCGATTCTCGTTCTGCCATTCCAACTGCCTCCTCGGGTATCGGAAAACATTCTGGCTCTGCTTTCGAACTGGATCTGTTCTCGTACTGGTATACTGCTTTCCGTCATCATCATCCTAGACAGTGCAGATCTCAAACTTCCCTTCTTGATTTTTTAAATGACACTTTAATGTATGCGTTGTTACGCTTCAGTCTCTCCATGATTTTGAGTAATGTTGTAGGTTACTCGAAGCATTCTCTTTACTTTATATGGCGTGTTCCTTCTGCATACTAATTCTTGCATCCTAACTTCGTTGATGGAATTGATAGTCCTTCCTCTCAACTTCGAATACTTCGACATGGATGAAATAATTTTCAATATGAAGTTTCAAGTGCAATAACTTTTCTGCAGGGACAATAATATTTGTAGATTTTTTTTGTTGCATGATACTATTTAAATGTTTATAAGTTGCCAAATGATGTAGTTATAACAAAATCTTGAAAGTTTGACTCTGTTTTCGATTAACCTTCGTAATTTCTTCTGCGTAGAAATATACAAAAAGGATAATATTATATTAATGCCTTAACTGAATTTCACAACTTTTGTTCATTTTCAAAGTCTTAAACTTCACCACGAAATATAGATTTATATTAGCAATTTCAATATTCAATTATCTTTCAAGTGCACATATAATAATATTATAACTTCGCACTAAATTAAATAGAATTCAAGTCCGTTCTGTTCCAATATATGACCGACTCTACAGTCGCGTTCTCCGGTTAAATTACTGAGTTCCGAAGACCCCACTATGGACTCCAACCATAACGTCTTTCCCGTCCATCTTTCAACTATAGAAGGAGCCACCAATCTAATCGAACTTGTCCCTCCTCAGTTCCAATGTAACATCCTTTTGCAATCCGCGGGAAGTAGGTACAGCATATCCAATTTTCAACATCAAAATATGGAAGTATTTCGTTTTAAATACTGAATTTTCTGGCGTAAAACAGTATCTACCCTTTATCCTAGATGTAATTATAATACTAACAGAATTACACCCTGAGATGTCCTTTCTCTGATTAGCTTCATTAAGACACGTGGTTACTCTCTACCACTATACTTCTTTTTGGCGCGTGTCGTTAGGCGAGTGAAGCCTGAACTTGATTGTGTAATTGTAAATGCGGTGGAATTTGGGCAGGAAGCGGCCGAGGCCTCCAGTAAGATACTATCCCAGGAGTTACATAGAGCGGGAGAAGGAAGCACGGAAAACCACTTCCAGGATGGCTCAGTTGCGCCTCAGACCAGAATTTTCATAGCTGTTTAGTGAGAATAAATGGCTCAGATCACAATGATTGGTTTTATCTGACTTGGTTGCAGAATCACTTGTCATGTGGTATAAAATACATGTGATGGGGACGAGGAGGTTTCTCTATGAGATGAAAACGCGCTGGCACGGAGGGATACGGTGGAAGAGTTTGTCAATGTCCATCCAGTTTATATAAGAAATGGAAGTGAGTGTGTGTTGGATAATATTTTGTGCTATACCGTAAAGTTGGGTTACTTTGTGACAGTTTTGATGGGTTTATTTAAATAAAAGCCTAACTATTTGTCATTGCAATCTTTCGGTGACACCCAATCGAAACTGGAGCCTTCCTCTTCAATCAAGGAAAATATGGTTGCATTTTCTCGCATGCATCATTAAATATTTTCAAAATAATATGTCATAAAGTTACCCCATGGTTCTGGGTAACTTTGTGATACTTCAATTTGTTCAAGGAAAATAATAAGATACAGTCTCCATGTCATAAAGTAAGACCTTACTGGACGAATAGATATTGCAGGTTTAAAAAGTTATGGAAAGATTATTATTACCCAATATTATCAAATTATGTCGAAGATTTTATCCAGTCCGGCCCAGGAATATTATTCTTAAAACAATTGATCCTTCGTCCTCTGCGGTCTAAATATGATTTCACCAAACATCGCAAGTCATATGTTGTGACGCGAAATGCAAATGAGGCCATAGCGAGTGCAAATGCATTTTTTTTTATCACCACTAAGGATTTTTGGTCCCCCGTGGGATATCGGATGTTTTCATTTAATTTAATGAAATTGGGAGATCTTAACGGGATTTCCAAGCTCCGGTACAGGCAACACATGCTGCACACCGTTGACTGGAGGCAAACCGAAGGGTTCTAGAGACCAATATCTGTTTCGGTAATGTTTAAAAACTATGTGCGAAAAGTATGTGTCGTCCATGACATACGTGTGGACTAAGCGTCTTCGGATCTCCATACTCCCGACATCCTTGACGTTACCCGAAGTCGCCATCAACAGAGTCATCAACACGGACCATTTCGCCATTGCCTACAGTATTGGATCGCACTTTTCTGATGTACTGTATCTTGCTCTGATCCTACATTTGTGACTCCTTGTCGTTTGCCACTGCTGCCAAGGAGTTCTCTAATGTACCATTCACTCAATGGGAGGGATACATCGCCTGGTACGGATAACATCCATAATGAAATGTTGAAACATCTGTGCGGTGCCAGTATGAAGCAACTCTTGATCCTCTTCCAAAGTATATGGATCTCAATGGCGGTGGGGACCTTGATACCGATTCCCAAAGGAGGAAGAATCCCAAGATTGGCAGCAGCTATAGGCCCTTTTGTCGAAAATGGCCTCCGTAAGCTGCTGGAGAAGATGGTAAGTCTTGTAGAAGAGAGAGACCTCTCCTCTAAGAGCCAGTGTGGATGAGTCCACCACTGACCATCTGGTGCGACTTGAGAATCCCATACAGGAAGAGAGCATTAGTCATGGTTTTCTTCGATCTTGATGAAGAGTATGACACCACATGGCGCTACGGTATCCTTTCCTCCTTTCACGATTGGGGACTCCGTGGGAATCTACCAATCTTTATTGCGAACTTTATGTCCGTGCATCTCTGACATGTAAGATACGATAGGACATTATCGCATATTTTCACCGAGGAAAATAGCTTGCCACGGTGGGTGAGTGGTTATAATGTCGGACTACCAACCCCAAGATTGCAGGTTCGCCCCTGGTCGTGGTAAGTGATTTTTGAAGGCGACAAAAATCACGACACTCATGTCATACGTTGTTGGCATGTTAAAGAACCCATTTGAATTCAGTAGGCCGTGTTCAATGGCAAAATTAATCTCGGGATTTTCCGCCAACACAAAATTCCTCCATTCTCTACTTGAAAGCGCTGTAGTGTCAAGGAGTTTAGATATCTAACCTCCTTGACTTTCGTAGCGTTCAAAGGAATGACGAAATTCGACATGCAAGCTACCCTCTGGGTGTCAATTAACAAAGCTTGCACCAGGCACCCGAGGCCATACGATATTATTATTATTATTATTATTACCGAGGAAAATGGAGTACCTCAGGGTTCTGTGCAGACTGACACCTTGTTCGTGGTTGCAATAAACGGCATTGTTCCCATCGCCGGGCTCAGGGTAGTTCAATAGCTGTATGTTGACGATTTGGCTCTACATTACAGCTCTGGAAGTATGGCAATCGTGGAACGGTAATTTCAGCTTCCTATAAACCGGGCCGACAGGTAGACTCACGACTGAGGTTTTCGTTTTTGAGCAGCGAATGCCTCCGTCGTCCATTCTTGTCGTCTCCGGAGGCTACATTTGCATTCTTAACCTTATCTCACGCATGCTGCATTGCGGGTGGTTGACATCGCTTCCTGGGTCTCTATCTTGGCAGAAAATTAACGTGGCAGCACCATATACGGCAACTAAAAACGACGTGCCTAAAGAAACTGAAAGTGATCAAGTTCTGCTACGGTTCTACCTAGTCTTCTTCCTGTCCCGGCCAGACTATGGTTCTATGGCATATGTTTCAGCTTTTCCGGCAAACTTGAAAATGCTGTACAGTATCAAATATAGTGGCGTCAGCATGGCTACCGGTGCCTTCCGGACCAGCCGGATTCCTAGCCTACTCGTCGAATCAGGTGTTCCTCCTCTCATTCAAAGTTGTCCGTTAAATGCCGCAGTATCCGGGCTAACACCCAACACCACTTGTGGTACGCCATCAGCCTCGCGCCACCCGATCGGTTGGTATTAGACTCGGTAGCTTGAGTAATGAATTAAGAGTGTCTGTAAGATCCTGTATGATCACGACACCTAGCGAGATGCCTCCGTAGCAAAACGTCCCACGTCCGGTAATTCGGAGGCAGTTCTACAGCATAGTTCACCAATTTCCAGACGCTGGCATTCTCTTCACCGATGGTTCGAAGTTGGACGAGAAGGTGAGTTGTGCTTACGTTATTGATGTTGCGAATTCTAAATTCTCGTTGTCTGAGGCCTGGGCTGTGTTTACTGCGGAATTCGTTACCATCTATGCAGTTTGCATTAGAGGATGCACGAATTCACTAGTGAGGACCAATTCTTTGGTTTCGTTGCTGTCAATTGCTACATGTTTTTCGCAACACCCCCTAGAGCAGCTAATCCACGACCTACCAGCCGGGTTGTGTCGCGCTAAGCTTCGAATGACCTTTCTGTGGCTTCCAAGCCACATGGAATTTGCGGAAACTGAGTTAGCGGATCAATCTTCAAAAGAGGCCGTAGCACGACCACCTCGACATATCGAGGTACCCGTTTAAGATATTCTCTCTCAATGCCCACTAAACAGAGCGCGATCAATGGAACTACTCGCGTATGGCGGAACTCTTTCCGGTCACAGAGGGATTCCGTTTTTTTAGGCTACTTCATGCAAGATCCACCCACTCGTACCGTGTTACATGTTTTCACATTTTGACCAACTGCGTGGATCCTGCTAACGTACGAAGAAATCTTGGTTTTTAGATGCCAATCAAACTCATATTACCCATTGACGTGGTGGCTGCTGATTTCGTCTTCCGTTTTAGAATTAAGAGTGGGTTAGGCTCTGCAATCAAAATCCTTCAGTGTGCATTTACTCGAAAACTTTTTCTTGTGTGAATTTCTGATTTTCTGTAATTTTTGTTTATTATAATAATTAATAGTTTTTTTTAATTTTCGATATTTTCATAGTAAGCTCTCAAATCTAATTTTTATTCTAAATTTGTGTTCGTCAATCCATGTTAAGTGAGGAAGATGACCTCGTAGTTCCACCCCTTAAGTCAGCAAAAACTAATTTATACGGTTTAATAAATGCAATGTTACTTTTGATATTCTGACAGTGGCTATTATTAACTTTGTACTAACATTAGAAATTCTCCACAGATCTGGGAACACCCTAACAAGGGAAAAATTTGGAGCCACCCTCAATCAGTATGGTTACAAGAACATACAAATGTCGACTGATAGCGGAATGATGCCAAACATATGCAAAACTTGCGGAGTACACCTTAAAAGAAAGTGTGATTTGAAGAAACACACGATGACCTATAGTGGGGTATGGCAACACTCCTATGGTAGATGCGGAGCTAAGTTTAATGAATCCATAGTGATCTTAAGCCAATTTCATGTGGTACATGCGGAGGTAACTTTCCTCAAAATTGGAGTTTGAAAAGACAAATATTAATCCATAGTGCTCAAAAGCCATATACATGTGCCACATGTGGAGAACTTCGCTCGAAGAAGCAATTTGAACACACACACGTTAATCCATAGTTTTTGCATACCATGTTCATGTGGTATATGTAGAAGAAACATTACTACAAAAAGCATTTTGATAAAACAAATGCCTATCCATAGAGGTTTATAGCCATACTCATGTGGTACATGCGGGGCCAACTTAAGACGAAAATGGACTTGGAAAACTCTCAAGTTTATCCATTATGGTCTAATGCAACATTCCTGTGGTGCACGCAGTACAAAAACCAATAAGAAATTAAATTTGAAGAATCATACGATGATGCATAGTAGTCTATCGCCACTTTGATGATGCACTTGCAGAGCAAACTTAACTGACGATTACAAATTTTCTAGTTTCCGAGATATTGTGAGTGTAGATGCTCTGTTACAGAGTAAGTTATTAAGGACGCTCAAGCGCAATGGGGTTCTCCGAGTTTATTTAAAGTAGTTCCTATTCCGCCAAGTCAGTTACTCAAGCTAATCTTGGTTGAATCCATTGAAGCCGGATAATAATGAGAAATATTCAATTATGTAAACGCGAATACATACAATATCATTAATTTGTTCAAAAAACAAGGCATACCAACAGCATTTACACCGAATAACACAAACGGAAAGCATCTGTACAATAGTAACCTAAGCAAGCCTGACTTGTATTCAAAGTCAGGGGTACATTCCATAAAGTGCCAAGATACAGAGTGTCAAGCAAATTACATCAGGCAGAGTGGGAGAATATTGTATACACGATGCAATACGGGACACACTCAGACGTATGTGAACACATGTGCGACGCAGAACAAAGTTTCACTAACATTGAAACCGACTTAAAAATAATTCATCACGAACCGTAAGGCAGAGCTCTTGACATAAAGGAAGCAATCGAGATACATTTAACTAGAAGAAACAACCTCAATAATTTAAACGAACACACTTTCATGGAGAGTTCACCCCTCTTCACTACTAGAAAACATAACCATCGGGAACAAGACACAACATAACGATGTAGCCGAGCTAGATAAGGGATTAATAAGGGGAACAGTTATTGGATCAGAATGTACGAAGAATCCTTTCCTTCAATAATCCTAGAGCGGTATTAACGGCGGTATCAAATGTGCCGGGACATACTTATTAGTCTGTTTGCGCTTAAAGATGGCTTAAGCGTGGAGAGTTTGAAACCAGGTCTTTAATAGTTGAAGATTATCCTGAATAAAGTAACATACACCTCATTAGAGAGACTAGACTTGGCAACTTAATACAGGTTCATGTGCAAGAGGAACACATGGCACTTAGGAATGCGAGAGGGGGAAACAGCCCAACGAGATAAGGAACCCTCACACACAGGAATTTCACGTCAGTCGAGTGCAATCAGTGTCCAAGTGAACTGCTCTGAACAGGACCGCGCAAGACTCAACAAGATAAGTAGCCTGTACAATACAATCTGAATTGATCATTTACAACAAGCACAAATTCTCTCCAAACAAGCAAATTCCGGAGGTCAATCATCGCTTCCAGTATCTCAACAAAACATCACTTAGAGGACAACTAACAAATATTGACGAGTTGCATTATCTCCACTAATACTGCAACTAAGTAAGTGTATACATTGTAAATATTTTCACCAATACTTTTGTACATTATTTTCATATCTTAAGTGTAATGGATCTGATGATGATCGCTTGACGATCGAAACTGGTGTGTTTATTAATATCATGTAAAAGTTTTCAGGATTAGGAAATAACATAACTCATTTGGGGGCAATCGTGTAGACCGACTGAAAAGTAACAAACTGAATATTCAATTGTTCACTTCACTTTTATAAATGTATAATGATTATCATTTGAAAATATTCTAACTTCACTTCTTAATTTTACATAATGTTATCAAGTCCTCATATCACATGGCTTCCCGATAACCGAAGTACTTTGCGTCCGCACTTCCCTGGAACGTTGAGTAACACGTCTGTCCCGATTCCTCTTGGCGGGCTCTCCTCCTCCAAGTCGAAGATAGCGTCTTCTCTAAAACAGCGATAAAATGTGGCGGTATCCTAGAAACATGTAGTTTCTGGTTCTCTGAGAATTTTTAGATAAAAATTAAAATACAGGTAATTTCTTGAATAAATCATTGCATTTTCTTAACCATTACTATTTCTCCTCAAATGATTGCTAATTAGCGATGGTCAGCTTCATAATGGGTATGAATTATTCTTATTAACAGGCCACCGTCACCCACGTGACCTGGGTAGCACGCGACTTCCTTCACCCCACTTCTGTCAACGAGTCGTGTCGAGCGGGTTAGTCTAGTTGCCCCTATCATAAGCTTGCCGATACAGCACGGTGCAATTAGTCCTAAAAACGGCCTAACCTCAAAATCCAAAGTAAAAGTTTCCCTCCAAGCCCAAATTGTTCTATACAGTCCACATGTTGATCGGTAAATAGTCTCACCAATTTGAGCGTCGGGTTTTGGTGGGTAAGGGGGTCAGAAGTTGGTAAATTTGTAGTTTTTATCAGTTTATCGTAGATATATATAAAGAGGAATATCTGTCTGTTCGTCTGTTATGCGTTCATAAACCATTCATCCGATTGCGATCAAATTTTGATGAGTTGTTGCTCACACTTTCGTGAGGTTTATAGGCATAGTTAATCCATGTCAAAATAGATAGCGCGCGAGTAGTTTAAACAAATGCGTAATGGCGATGCGTTCATATAGAATTCATCCGATTGCGATCAAATTTTGGTGAGTAATTGTGCACACCCCCGGAAAAGTTATAGGCGTAGTAAATCCAGTTTACAATAGATGGCGCGCGAGTAGCTTCAACAAAATGGCGTGCGTTTGTTTCAAGAAAGTCCACATTCGTTCATATACCATTCATCCCGTTGTGATGAAACTTGGGTGAGATGTTCTGTACACTTCAGGTAAGGTTTCTGGCTTAGTAAATCTACTTAACAATAAGTAGCGCACGAGTGGATTCAACAAATGAGCGACGACGGGCGAAGCGTTTCAAAAAAGTCCTGTATGCGTTCATATACCATTCGTCCGATAGCGATGAAACTTGGGACAGAGGTTGTGTACACTACAGGCAAGGTTTCTGACTTAGTAAATCCATGTTATAATAGGAAGCGCACGAGTAGATTCAACAAATGGGTGACAATTCGCGAAGCGTTTCAACAAAGTCCCGTATGCGTTCATATATTATTCGTCTGATAGCGATGAAACTTGGGTGAGATGTTGTGTACACTTCAGGAAAGGTTTCTGGTTTAGTAAATCCACTTAACACTAGGTA